>CAWUFW010000041.1:3514062-4770624 GCA_963921515.1 Calotriton arnoldi
CCGCACCATGGGGACACACCAACTGGCACAGAAGAGGAAGCGATTGCCCAGCAGGAAAGCGAAGTGGAAGGAAACTTGCCAGACCACGGTGAACCTCGGCAACAGCACACTGAAGCAGGACAGCAGGATGAAGCAGGAGGAACAGGCAGACCAGAAGGCCAAGAAGACCGCAGGGAATTTAAGTTCTCTCAGCAGAACACAGGATACGGCGTGGCACAGCTGGGGGTACTTCGTGGGGATCCTGAGGCGTCGGACCAACTCGTCGCCACTGAAAGGAAGACACTACGCAGAAATGGGGTAAGTGTCCAGTTTATTCCGTCCGACGTCCTCCAGGTCCCGGCAGCAACTGCCTGCCTGAGGACTCCACATTCTAGAGTAGAATCACCCCCGATGACACAAGCTCCTAACGAGCCAGCGTTCCACAGATCCCAACACTTACTTATGACAAAAGTATGGCACACCGGAAGCCATCTTGATTGGAATAAACCGTTAATACTTAAAACATTTAATTTAAAAAGGAACAAAATGAGGGGGTTCTTTTTTAAATAGAAATTATGGTTAGTGCTGCAGAAAGAAAAATGAGGGCATGTTTTAAGTGAGATCTCAAATCCTCTTCTATTTCATTAGAAAATTCTGACATGCAGACTGAAACAATCACTTTCAATACCAGCAGCAGACTTCCAGTTAACTCCCTGGTGAGCAGTAGCTTTAGTACAGTGATCTAATGAGCAACTAGAGTGCTAACATTCTGAATTTATGGCAAATGTGAGACACATCTGAATGCCTTCTTGATGGAATCAAAGTAAAAAACTGAAAGCATTTCCTACTGAGGAGACTGCAGTAAATGAGGAAATTAGGAAACTTCATAACAAAGAAGTCTTCCAAGATGGCCACCAGAGAAAAAAGAGCCCAAATGTAGCACAAATATTACCCAGATGTAGCCCACATATAGCCCAATGACAAAAGTGTGCAAAACACTTTTTATTTTTAGTTTTTTGCAGTTTTATGTAGTGCAGACTGGTCAGGTATTGGAGCGTTGCATCTTAAAACATGACCCCCTACACTACAAAAACACTACTGCACTACTCTAAACCCTAAAACACTACCCCAGCACGACTCCCTACACTACACAAGCACCACTGCACTATCCTAAACCCTAAAACACTACCCCCAGCATGACCCCCTACACTACACAAACACCACTGCACTACCCTAAACCCTAAAACACTACCCCCAGCACGATCCCCTACACTACCCAAACACCACTGCACTAACCTAAATCCTAAAACAATACCCCCAGCACGACCCCTACACTACCCAAACACCACTGCACTACCCTAAAACATGACCCCCTAAACTACACAAACACCACTGCACTACCCTAAACCCTAAAACACTACCCCCAGCACGACCCCCTATACTACACAAGCACCATTGCACTACCCTAAACCCTAAAACACTACCCCCAGAACGACCCCTTACACTGCCCGAACACCACTGCACTGCCCTAAACCTTGAAACACCAGCCCCTGCACGACCCCCTACACTGTTCGAACACCACTGCACTGCCCTAAACCCTGAAACACCACCCCCAGCACGACCCCCTACACTGCCCGAACACCACTGCACTGCCCTAAACCCTGAAACACCACCCCCTTCACGACCCCCTACACTGCCCGAACACCACTGCACTGCCCTAAACCCTGAAACACCACCCCCAGCACGACCCCCTACACTGCCCAAACACCACTGCACTGCCCTAAACCCTGAAACACTATCCCCAGCAAGACCCCCTACACTGCCCAAACACCCCTCCACTGCCCTAAACCCTGAAACATCACCCCCAGCAAGACCCCCTACACTGTCCGAACACCACTGCCCTAAACCCTGAAACACCACCCCCAGCACGACCCCCTACACTGCCCGAACACCACTGCACTGCCCTAAACCCTGAAACACCACCCACAGCACGACCCCCTACACTGCCCGAACACCACTGCTCTGCCCAAAACCCTGAAACACAAGCCCCAGCACGACCCCCTACACTGCCCGAACACCACTGCACTGCCCTAAACCCTGAAACACCAGCCCCAGCACGACCCCCTACACTGCCCGAACACCACTGTAATACCCTAAACCCATAAACACCACCCCCAGCACGACCCCCTACACTGCCTGAGCACCACTGCACTGCCCTAAACCCTGAAACACCAGCCCAGCATGACCCCCTACACTGCCCGAACACCACTGCACTGTCCTAAACCCTGAAACACCAGCCCCAGCACGACCACCTACACTGCACGAACACCACTGCACTGCCCTAAACCCTGAAACAGCAGCCCCAGCATGACCCCCTACACTGCCCGAACACCACTGCACTGCCCTAAATCCTGAAACACCAGCCCCAGCACGACCCCCTACATTGCCCGAACACCACTGCACTGCCCTAAACCCTGAAACACCACCCCCTGCATGACCCACTACACTGCCCGAACACCACTGCACTGCCCTAAACCCTGAAACACCATTCCCCCTGCACGACCCCTACTCTGCCCGAACACTACTGCACTGGCCTAAACCCTGAAACACCATCCCCAGCATGACCCCTACACTGCACAAACACCCCTGCACTGGCCTAAACCCTGAAACACTACCCCCAGCAAGACCCCCTACACTGCCCGAACACCACTGCACTGCCCTAAACCCTGAAACATCACCCCCAGCAAGACCCCCTACACTGCCCGAACACCACTGCCCTAAACCCTGAAACACCACCCCCAGCAAGACCCCCTACACTGCCCGAACACCGCTGCACTGCCCTAAACCCTGAAACACCAGCCCCAGCACGACCCCCTACATTGCCCGAACACCACTGCACTGCCCTAAACCCTGAAACACCACCCCCAGCATGACACCCTACACTGCCCGAACACCACTGCACTGCCCTAAACCCTGAAACACCACCCCCAGCACGACACCCTACACTGCCCGAACACCATTGCACTGCCCTAAACCCTGAAACACCACCCCCTGCACGACCCCCTACACTGCCCGAACACTACTGCACTGCCCTAAACACTGAAACACCGCCCCCAGCATGACCCCCTACACTGCACGAACACTACTGCACTGCCCTAAACCCTGAAACACCAGCCCCAGCACAACCCCCTACACTGCCTGAACACCACTGCACTGCCCTAAACCCTCAAACACCAGCCCCAGCACGACCCCCTACACTGCCCGAACACCACTGCAATACCCTAAACCCATAAACACCACCCCCAGCACGACCCCCTACACTGCCCGAACACCACTGCACTGCCCTAAACCCTGAAACACCAGCCCCAGCACGACCCCCTACACTGCCCGAACACCACTGCACTACCCTAAACCCAGAAACACCACCCCCAGCACGACCCCCTACACTGCCTGAGCACCACTGCACTGCCCTAAACCCTGAAACACCAGCCCCAGCATGACCCCCTACACTGCCCGAACACCACTGCACTGCCCTAAACCCTGAAACACCAGCCCCAGCACGACCACCTACACTGCCCGAACACCACTGCACTGCCCTAAACCCTGAAACACCAGCCCCAGCATGACCCCCTACACTGCCCGAACACCACTGCACTGCCCTAAACCGTGAAACACTAGCCCCAGCACGACCCCCTACACTGCCAGAAAACCATTGCACTGCCCTAAACCCTGAAACACCAGCCCCAGCACAACCCCCTACACTGCCCGAACACTACCGCACTGCCCTAAACCCTGAAACACCACCCCGTGCACGACCCCCTACACTGCCCGAACACCACTGCACTGCCCTAAACCCTGAAACACCACCCCCAGCACGACACCCTACACTGCCCGAACACCACTGCACTGCCCTAAACCCTGAAACACCATTCAACTGCACGACCCCCTACACTGCCCGAACACTACTGCACTGCCCTAAACCCTGAAACACCATCCCCAGCACGACCCCCTACACTGCACGAACACCCCTGCACTGCCCTAAACCCTGAAACACTACCCCCAGCAAGACCCCCTACACTGCCCGAACACCACTGCACTGCCCTAAACCCTGAAACATCACCCCCAGCAAGACCCCCTACACTGCCCGAACACCACTGCCCTAAACCCTGAAACACCACCCCCAGCAAGACCCCCTACACTGCCCGAACACCACTGCACTACCCTAAAACCTACAACACTACCCCCAGCACGACCCCCTACACTACACAAGCACCACTGCACTACCCTAAACCCTAAAACACTACCCCCAGAACGACCCCCTACACTGCACAAGCACCACTGCACTACCCTAAACCCTAAAACACTACCCCCAGAACGACCCCCTACACTGCCCGAACACCACTGCACTGCCCTAAACCCTGAAACACCAGCCCCTGCACGACCCCCTACACTGCCCGAACACCACTGCACTACCCTAAACCCAGAAACACCACCCCCAGCACGACCCCCTACACTGCCTGAGCACCACTGCACTGCCCTAAACCCTGAAACACCAGCCCCAGCATGACCCCCTATGTGAGAAGTTGGCCTGGCATATGCTGTCCACTAATTATAGTGGGCACCTTGCACCAGTCCAAACAACCCCTTATTGGAGATAGGTTAAAGACAACCTTATTGAAAGCTATCCTAGTGGTAGCTATGGAGAGCAGCCTTCAGGCTAAGTCTTGAAGGAATGTAAAGCAGCTTGTTTTACCAGTCTATAATCTCTTGAGTGACCAAATGAAAGAGCACCACACCAGGTATATATTCAAAATATATGTATTTATTGCTAAACACACCCCTCTAGTCTCTTTATGAGGCTAGAGTTCGAAGTACATAAGTTATAAGATATTAAATCACAGTAATAGCACAAATACACGTTTGGGCCCTAGGGGCGTACCAAACCATATACCAATAAAGTGGTATGCGAACCACGACTGAACTAGACACTAGGCCTAGAGCCTCTAGAAGTGCTTGGACCACAAGGAACCACCCAAGGTAGTGACACAGGGGACCCACGGGAGACGCGTGCAGTGTAAATACACAACCGCGATACGCCGCTAACTTCTATGGAGAAAGTCGGGATCGGGAAAATAGAGGAAAGGGACACTTAAAAGAGGACTAGGACAAAACCCTTTGAGATCTAGGACTTTGAAGAGTCTCTACCCACGGGAGCACCGGAGTACTCGTGTTACCTCACCCAGGGAAGCCGGGTGCATAGGTGCCTTTCGGGGTCGGGTTTCGTCGTCGATTCGAATGGCGATCTGCTGCAAAGTGCTGCTGGCGGCCAAGAGAAAAGTGTCCGGGTGGATCCAAGAGTGGATCGGAGTTCTGGTGAACCTGAAAGCAGAGGGGACAGAGTCTGGGTCACTAGCCAGTGACCAGGAAGGCGATGGACAGATGCCCACCGATGTCGAGTGCTTCAGGTGCGTTGACGGTCGTCTTGACTCTTCAGCCACGAGGTCCAGGAGGCGTTGTCGGCAACCAGGAGCAGGATTCGGGCTGGTACACGATGTCTGTTGAGTGCTGAGGTGTCGGCGACCGGATTGGACCCAACAAGCCTTGGCAACGGCAAGTCTCGAGGAAGATGTAGATCGTCGATGGTGCAGACCAGCAAGGTCTGTGGAACTCACCCAGCGAGGGTAAGTGAGGGCAGGCCTGGAGCAACCAGGATGCCAAGAAAGAAAAGGATTGGCCTTCGTTAAGGGCTACTAGCCAACGGGCTAGCGACCGCGAAGGAGCCTCGTGACGCCGCACGTGGAGCTGGCTTACAGGACACTCGTGGAGTGGGGGCCAGTGATCTTCGGTGCAGGTGGTGCTGGAGGCTAGGGCTACTCGGAGCCCAAAGCACGACTTCTTGGGAGACCCAGAAGATGGTGCACTTGCAAATGTGCTCGGTGTCCAGGGGTCACGGTCTCAAGTCACCCACGATAGCCACGGGCCTCAGCTTTGCTGGGGACTCAGGGTAGCCTCGGGGAAGTCTGAGAATCCATCTCTGGTGATGCGATGACTTCGGCGTCCGACGGGAGCTTCAGAGATGCGAACCGGACAGATGCTTCTTTGGTGCCTGCCAAGCAGGGGAGTCACTCCTTGACCCCAAGGGAGATTCTTCAGTCCTCTAATCTTGTCGTAGAGCGTCGAAGGTCCAGGATTCAGTTTCAGAGTTTTGTCCAGGTATAATCTAATCTTGCTGTGGCAAGGGTTCCCCATTTTAACCAGTAAAACAGGGAGGGACTAACTCTATGACCCCACCTATGGGAGGGTCAAGGGAGGGGGTGGCTACACCCACTTCCCTTTGTCCAGTTTCGCGCCAGAGCAGGGGCAGGTAGCCCCTGAGCTGGTTTGAACTGGCATATGCACAGAGGAGCCTTTTGCTCCCCCAGTGCAGGACTTCAAAGCACTCTAAGAGTGCACCCACCCAGCCCCAATACACATTATCCTGTCTGGGGAGGTGGTCACACCTCCCTGGGACAGGAAACCTATTGTCCAGGCCTCCCCTGCCGGAGTTTCGTCCAGCAGCAGGAGGCCAGACTCGTGTCTGTGGCAGCAGCATCCATTTTGTGATGCCAGGGCTCTGGAAAGAAGTTACCGGACTCGTCAGAGTTAACATGTCTTTCCCTCTAGAAGGGTGGAATGCTACCCCTGCCGCCAGGATTGGCGGGGGGGTAGTATTCCAAGATGTTTGACACCAAACACGACATGTTTAGGTGCAGCCATTCCAAAGTTAGCATTTTACCGCGAGGATATAATGCGCTTAAGAGTATATGGTCAGGCTGCACTACAAACAGCATCAGAGATGGTCTCCGAACGCTGCAGAGGGGCCCTGCTCATGCAGGGGCACCCTCTCACATAGGAACCATGCACTCTGCCTTTAGGATTGATAAGGCCTGCCTTAGGAGTGACTTATAGGTTTATATGTGTGTATGTATTTCGTGATATAGGTAACCTATATCACAGTAAGGGGTGCATGCACCACCTTACCCAGGCTGCAGTAGCAGACCTGTGGTGTCAGTTTGGATGGCCTTCCAGGGGTGGCATAATACATGCTGCAGCCCCTGGCAGGCCTCTGAGGTACCTATGCCCTTGGTACATAGTATACCATATACTAGGGACTTATAAGGGCACTCAGATTCCAATCAGAGATGTGCCTAAGGCACATGGAAGCCATTTTAGAGAGGAAGCAGCTAGGCTGGGGTTCTGATTAGCAGGGCCCCAGCCAGACTAATGTCGAAAAACAGTGAAGCATCAGCAAAAAGTGGGGGTACCCATGTGAAGCAGATCCTACTCTCCTACACAACCCCCCAAACGTAGGGACATTAAACTAACCTTGCCCAGTTAAGTCTTCATGTTCTAAGTGGAAATACCTAGAGAGTCCACCTGCATTCGCATGGTTACTCCCAGGCCTATGTTCCACTGTAAAGTCCATCCCCTGTAGGGAAATGGACCACCTAAGCAGTTTGGGGTTTTCACCCTTCATTTGTTTTAGCCATAAGAGGGGCTTATGGTCTGTCTGAACCAGGAAGTGTGTACCAAACAAGTATGGCCTCAACTTCTTCAGAGCCCAGACCACAGCAAAGGCCTCCTCTCTATGGCTGACCAACGTTTCTCTCTAGGGGTCAGCCTTCTGCTAATAAAAGCTACTGGCTGATCCTGACCTTCTTCATTCAATTGTGACAGTACAGCCCCTACCCCCAATTCAGATGCATCTGTTTGAACAATGAACTTCTTGGAGTAATCAGGACCCTGCAGAATTGGAGCAGTGCACATGGCCTGCTTGAGGTCATCAAATGCCTTTTGACAGCTAACTGTCCACTGAACCTTTTTGGGCATTTTCTTAGAAGTTAAGTCATTCAAGGGTGTCACTATTGATCCATACCCCTTGACAAATCTCCTATAGTACCCAGTCAGGCCTAAGAAGGCTCTCACCTGAGTCTGGGTAGTGGGAGCAGTCCAGTCCATGATGGTCTGGATCTTGCTCTGCAAAGGTTGAACCTGGCCTCCACCCACAAGGTGGCCCAGGTACACAACCTGACTCTGCCCTATCTGGCACTTAGTGGCCTTGATAGTCAGGCCTGCCTTTTGCAGGGCCTGTAAAACATTCCTGAGGTGGACAAGGTGATCCTCCCAGGTGGAGCTAAAGACAGCAATATCATCTAGATAAGCTGCACTATAGGCTTCCAGTCCTGTGAGAACTGTGTTCACCAACCTCTGGAAAGTGGCAGGTGCATTTTTCAGACCAAAGGGCATTACCACAAATTGATAATGCCCACTAGGGGTTGAAAATGCTGTTTTGGGCTTTGCAGTATCAGCTAGTCTGATCTGCCAGTAGCCAGCTGTTAGGTCAAATGTGCTGAGATATTTGGCAGAGGCCAAAGTATCTATGAGCTCATCTGCCCTGGGTATGGGATGGGCATCAGTCCTAGTGACTGCATTGAGACCCCTGTAGTCTACACAAAACCTCATCTCTCTTTTCCCACCACTGGTGTGAGGTTTCGGTACCAGGACTACTGGACTAGCCCAAGGGCTATCTGAGGGTTCAATTACTCCCAACTCCAACATTTTCTGGACTTCAGTCCTGATACAGTCCCTGACATGGTCAGGTTGCCTATAAATCTTGTTTTTAATAGGCAGACTGTCCCCAGTGTCCACTTCATGAGTGCACCAGGTGGTCTGACTGGGTGTCAGTGAAAACATATGTCTAAACTGATTGAGGACTTGCCTGCAATCAGTTTGTTGCTGGGTAGTGAGGCTGCCTGCCAAGGCTACACCATCAACTGACCCATCGTCAGGGTTCTGTGAGAGCAGGTCAGGGAGTGGGTCACTCTCTTCCTCCTGCCCTTCATCAGTAGACATGAGCAAGCCCATGTCTGCCCTGTCCACATATGGCTTTAGTCTGTTGACATGGAGAACCCTTTGGGGACTCCTGGGTGTTCCCAGGTCCACTAAGTAAGTGACCTCACCCTTCTGCTCAACAATAGTGTGGGGTCCACTCCATTTGTCTTGGAGAGCTGCTGGGGCCACTGGTTCCAACACCCACACCTTCTGTCCTGGCTGGTACACAGTCAGAACAGCCTTTGGTCATGCCAGGCCTTCTGAAGTTCCTGGCTAGCCTCAAGGTTTTTGGTTGCCTTTTTCATGTACTCAGCCATCCTGGAGCGGAGACCAAGTACATAGTCCACTATATCTTGCTTTGGGGGCTTGAGAGGTAACTCCCATCCTTCCTTCACCAAGCACAGTGGACCCCTCACAGGGTGGCCAAACAGAAGTTCAAAAGGGCTGTAAACAACCCCCTTCTGAGGCACCTCCCTATATGCGAATAAAAGGCAGGGCAAGAGTATGTCCCATCTACGCCTAAGCTTTTCTGGGAGCCCTTTAATCATGCCCTTCAAGGTTTTGTTGAATCTCTCAACTAAACCATTGCATTGTGGGTGATAGGGTGTGGTGAACTTATAAGTCACTCCACACTCCTTCCACATTGCTTTTAAGTACCCAGACATGAAGTTAGCACCCCTGTCTGATACTACCTCCTTAGGAAAGCCCACTCTTGAGAAGATTCCCAGGAGGGCCCTTGCCACCACAGGTGCTGTAGTGGTCCTGAGGGGAATAGCTTCTGGGTACCTGGTGGCATGATCCACTACCACCAGGATAAACCTGTGCCCAGAGGCTGTTTGGGGATCCATGGGACCAACAATGTCAATCCCTACCCTCTCAAAGGGCACCCCCACCACAGGTAGTGGTATCAGGGGGCCTTTGTAGTGCCACCTGCTTTGCCACTGGCTTGGCAGGTTACACAGGAGCGACAAAACTCCTTACTGTCTTCAGACATGTGGGGCCAGTGAAAGTGAGGGACAATTCTGTCCCAAGTCTTGTTCTGGCCCAGGTGTCCTGCTAAGGGAATATCATGGGCTAGGGTCAATAGGAAGCCCCTGAACTTCAAAGGTATTACCAACCTCCTGGTAGCACCAGGCTTGGGGTCTCTACTCTCTGAGTACAGGAGTCCATCATCCCAATACACTGTATGGGGACCACTAGCTTTCCCAGCAGCCTCAGCAGCAGCTTGCTGTCTGAGGGGTTCAAGGGAGGGGCAGCTCTGCTGCTCCTGGCTCAGATCTGCCCTAGAAGGTCCCCCTGTCCCCAAGAACTCAACCTGGTCAGGTTCCAGTTCCTCTGGGACAGTTCCTTCTTCAGGGCTGAGATCATCCCCCTCAAGGGATTGATCTTCCTCCTGAGCCAAGGGGAAGGCACTGCCTTAACCCTACTACTCCTCCTCTTGGAAGGCACTTGGTCCATTCTTCCAGAATCCAAGGCCTGTTCAGTGCTAGACATTTTGGCTTGTGACCTGGTCACAGCAAACACATCTGCAGGGATCCCCAGCATTTCTGCATGGGTCCTGAGCTCCACTTCTGCCCAAGCAGAAGTCTCTAAGTCATTGCCAAGCAAGCATTCGACTGGTAGGTTTGCACTTACCACAACCTTCTTAAGGCCAGTTACCCCTCCCCAGGAGAAGTTAACAACTGCCAGAGTATGGTCTGTTCTAACATTGCTAGCATTGGTCACTTGGTACATCTCACCAAGCATAACTTGCCCAGGTAGCACAAGGTCTTGTGTCACCATTGTGACACTTGCCCCTGTGTCCCTAAATGCCAAAGCCTCTCGTCCATTGATTAAAGGCTGTTGTCTGTACTTGCCCAGATTACTGGGACTCATAGAGGAGGGCACATCCATGCCTCCATCACAGACTAACACAGCCTGAGTCAGTTCTCTAACTAGGTCAGAGCCCAACTCAGTTCCCAGGGTGAACCCTACTAAACCCTTTGCTGGAGCACCTCCACCAACTGTACTAGGGGGAACAGGTGCCTTAGGGGCATTGGTGGGTGCTGGACTGGAGTCTTTGGACTTGGTGCAATCACTGGTCCAGTGGGTCTTTTGCTTACAGACCTTGCACCATGGTTTTCTTTGGCCTTTACCCTTGGTAGACTGGGAATCCCCACCAGAAGAAGATTTTTGGGGGCCTGATGAAGACTTTTGATCTTTACCCTTCTCCCCACCCTTGTCAGAGTTCTTAGCATCTTGCTTCTTGGTTTCCCCACCTTGGTTCTGTACCTTCTGCTTCACCCTGGTTCTGACCCATTTGTCTGCCTTCTTTCCCAATTCTTGGGGAGAGGTCAGATCAGAGTCAACCAGGTATTGATGCAACAGCTGATTTTGACAGTTATTAAGAATCTGCTCCCTCATTATCAGATTATACAATCCTGAGAAGTCACACACCTTACTGCCCATCAACCAGCCTTCCAGAGCCTTGGCAGAACAATCCACATAGTCTACCCAGTCTTGAGTCTGTGCTTTTTGGGTGTCTCTGAACTTCAACCTGTACTGTTCAGTGGTTAGGCCAAACCCATCAATAAGAGCACTCTTCAAGACCTTGTAATTGTCAGCTTCCTCCTCTCTAACAGTGAGGAGCTTGTCTCTACCTTTGTCAGCAAAGGAGAGCCACAAGGTTGCTGCCCACTGCTCCTGAGGGACCTTCTGTACTTTACAGGCCCTCTCTAAAGCAGTTATCCATTTGTGGATATCATCCCCACTCTGGTAGGGAGGGACAATCTTGCTCAGGTTCCTATGGTCATAGGACCTTTCCCTATCTCTAGGGACATGGCTGCCACCATGGGACTCTAGTCCCAACTTTCTTCTCTCTCTAAGGAGATCTAGGGATTCTCTATCTAAAGCCAATTGCTTCTTCCTGATCTCTAGTTGAGTTTCCTCATACTGGACCAGTCTCTTTCTTCTCTCATGAGAGGATTCCCTCCTGTGAGAAGAAACAGAGCTCCCTATGGAGGTGCCAGAGTGGTTAGACTCCTGAGAAGGAGACCTAGACTTTCTGAGCACACTCATAATCCTTCCTGGGGGACAAAGGTGTGGTTTTCTAGATCCTCATCTTCATCTTCCCCAGAAGGGATTGGGTTTTCCAGGTCAGGGTCATTGTCACCCTCCTGGTCAGTTTCAGAGGGGGCTGGGGGTAGTGGTACCCCTGGCCCCTTCCTCATCTGCTGGCCCACCCTCTGCTCCTACCCCTTCAGTCTCTGAGGACTTACTAAGATCATAAGCCACCAACAACTCCTTGAGGTGTTGGGTGGTGGGACTTTGGCCTGTCCTTAATTTCCTCACGTTACATAAAGCTCTCAATTCCAAGAATTGGAGTGTATCATACTTGGAGGGTGGAAGCTCAATGGCTTCCTGCAAGGAATCTTTGGATCCTGCTTTTAAAGACATTACTAGTGTGGTGTGGTGTATGCACTACCTACTCTAGTGTGGCCTACTAAACTCTCTTGAGTTGTAGAAAGGGTTGTGCTATCCCTTAACACACAACTCTAAGTTCAGTAGAACTTACTGTTATTCTAAGCTTAAATTATATGTACCTTAGGTACCTTTAGTGGTTTTCAGTTGATCAATTCAATTGAGATTATCTGGTAAAACAATAGCAAGCTGGAATCCCACACGCTGCACACCAATGTGAGAAGTTGGCCTGGCATATGCTGTCCACTAATTATAGTGGGCACCTTGCACCAGTCCAAATCGACTCTTATGGTAGATAGGTTAAAGACAACCTTATTGAAAGCTATCCTAGTGGTAGCTATGGAGAGCAGCCTTCAGGCTAAGTCTTGAAGGAATGTAAAGCAGCTTGTTTTACCAGTCTATAATCTCTTGAGTGACCAAATGAAAGAGCACCACACCATGTATATATTCAAAATATATGTATTTATTACTAAACACACCCCTCTAGTCTCTTTATGAGGCTAGAGTTCGAAGTACATAGGTTATAAGATCTTAAATCACAGTAATAGCACAAATACACGTTTGGGCCCTAGGGGCGTACCAAAACATATACCAATAAAGTGGTATGCGAACCACGACTGAACTAGACACTAGGCCTAGAGCCTCTAGAAGTGCTTGGACCACAAGGAACCACCCAAGGTAGTGACACAGGGGACCCACGGGAGACGCGTGCAGTGTAAATACACAACCGCGATACGCCGTTAACTTCTATGGAGAAAGTCGGGATCGGGAAAATAGAGGAAAGGGACACTTAAAAGAGGACTAGGACAAAACCCTTTGAGATCTAGGACTTTGAAGAGTCTCTACCCACGGGAGCACCGGAGTACTCGTGTTACCTCACCCAGGGAAGCCGGGTGCATAGGTGCCTTTCGGGGTCGGGTTTCGTCGTCGTTTCGTATGGCGATCTGCTGCAAAGTGCTGCTGGCGACCAGGAGAAAAGTGTCCGGGTGGATCCAAGAGTGGATCGGAGTTCTGAAGAACCTGAAAGCAGAGGGGACAGAGTCTGGGTCACTAGCCAGTGACCAGGAAGGCGATGGACAGATGCCCACCGATGTTGAGTGCTTCAGGTGCGGTGACGGTCATCTTGACTCTTCAACCACGAGGTCCGGGAGGCGTTGTCGGCGACCAGGAGCAGGATTCGGGCTGGTGCTCGATGTCTGTCGAGTGCTGACGTGTCGGCGACCGGATTGGACCCAACAAGCCTTGGCAACGGCAAGTCTCGAGTAGGATGTAGATCGTCGATTATGCAGACCAGCAAGGTCTGGGGACCTCACCCAGCAAGGGTAAGTGAGGGCAGGCCTGTAGCAATCAGGATGCCAAGTAAAGAAAAGATTGGCCTTCGTTAAGGGCTACTAGCCAACGGGCTAGCGACCGCGAAGGAGCCTCGTGACGCCGCACGTGGAGCTGGCTTGCAGGACACTCGTGGAGTGGGGGCCAGTGATCTTCGGTGCAGGTGGTGCTGGAGGCTAGGGCTACTCGGAGCCCAAAGCACGACTTCTTGGGAGACACAGAAGATGGTGCACTTGCAAATGTGCTCGGTGTCCAGGGGTCACGGTCTCAAGTCACCCACGATAGCCACGGACCTCAGCTTTGCTGGGGACTCAGGGTAGCCTCGGGGAAGTCTGAGAATCCAGCTCTGGTGATGCGATAACTTTGGCGTCCGACGGGAGCTTCAGTAATGCGAACCGGACAGATGCTTCTTTGGTGCCTGCCAAGCAGGGGAGTCACTCCTTGACCCCAAGGGAGATTCTTCAGTCCTCTAATCTTGTCGTAGAGCGTCGAAGGTCCAGGATTCAGTGTCAGAGTTTCGTCCAGGTATAATCTAAAGTCCTAAGGACTGGGTTCCTACCTTTATTCTAAAAATAGGGGATGGACTACTCTGTGGCCCCACCTATGGGTGGGTCAGGGCAGAGGGGTGGCTACACCCCTTTCCCTTTGTCCAGTTCGCGCCAAAGCAGGGGCTGCGAGCCCCTGATCCGGTTTGAACTGGGGTATGCACAGGGACACCAAATGTGCCCCCAGTGCAGGACTTCAAAGCACCCGAAAGTGCTCCCGCCCAGCCCCAATACACATTGTCCTGTCTGGGGAGGTGGTCACACCTCCCTGGGACAGGAAACCTATTGTCCAGGCCTCCCCTGCCGGAGTTTCGTCCAGCAGCAGGAGGCCAGACTCGTGTCTGTGGCAGCAGCATCCATTTTGTGATGCCAGGGCTCTGGAAAGAAGTTACCGGACTCGTCAGAGTTAACATGTCTTTCCCTCTAGAAGGGTGGAATGCTACCCCTGCCGCCAGGATTGGCGGGGGGTAGTATTCCAAGATGTTTGACACCAAACACGACATGTTTAGGTGCAGCCATTCCAAAGTTAGCATTTTACCGCGAGGATATAATGCGCTTAAGAGTATATGGTCAGGCTGCACTACAAACAGCATCAGAGATGGTCTCCGAACGCTGCAGAGGGGCCCTGCTCATGCAGGGGCACCCTCTCACATAGGAACCATGCACTCTGCCTTTAGGATTGATAAGGCCTGCCTTAGGAGTGACTTATAGGTTTATATGTGTGTATGTATTTCGTGATATAGGTAACCTATATCACAGTAAGGGGTGCATGCACCACCTTACCCAGGCTGCAGTAGCAGACCTGTGGTGTCAGTTTGGATGGCCTTCCAGGGGTGGCATAATACATGCTGCAGACCCTGGCAGGCCTCTGAGGTACCTATGCCCTTGGTACATAGTATACCATATACTAGGGACTTATAAGGGCACTCCAGATTCCAATCAGAGATGTGCCTAAGGCACATGGAAACCATTTTAGAGAGGAAGCAGCTAGGCTGGGGTTCTGATTAGCAGGGCCCCAGCCAGACTAATGTCGAAAAACAGTGAAGCATCAGCAAAAAGTGGGGGTACCCATGTGAACCAGATCCTACTCTCCTACAGCAGCAGCATCCATTTTGTGATGCCAGGGCTTCAGAAAGAAGTTACCGGGTAAGCCAGAGTTAACATGTCTTTCCCTCTAGAAGGGTGGAATGCTACCCCCGCCGCCAGGATTGGCGGGGGGTAGTATTCCAAGATGTTTGACACCAAACACGACATGTTTAGGTGCAGCCATTCCAAAGTTAGCATTTTACCGCGAGGATATAATGCGCTTAAGAGTATATGGTCAGGCTGCACTACAAACAGCATCAGAGATGGTCTCCGAACGCTGCAGAGGGGCCCTGCTCATGCAGGGGCACCCTCTCACATAGGAACCATGCACTCTGCCTTTAGGATTGATAAGGCCTGCCTTAGGAGTGACTTATAGGTTTATATGTGTGTATGTATTTAGTGATATAGGTAACCTATATCACAGTAAGGGGTGCATGCACCACCTTACCCAGGCTGCAGTAGCAGACCTGTGGTGTCAGTTTGGATGGCCTTCCAGGGGTGGCACAATACATGCTGCAGCCCCTGGTAGGCCTCTGAGGTACCTATGCCCTTGGTACATAGTATACCATATACTAGGGACTTATAAGGGCACTCCAGATTCCAATCAGAGATGTGCCTAAGGCACATGGAAACCTTTTACAGAGAAAGCAGATAGACTGGGGCCCTGAATAGCAGGATCCCAGTCCAACTAAGTCATAAACCAGCAAAACACCATAAAAAAAGTGGGGGCAACCATATAGTCAGATTCCACCTTCCTACATAACCCCCCAAACGAAAGGAGATAAGGCTAACCTTGGCCAGTTGAGCCTTCATTGACTAAGTGGTCATATAAGGAAGCACCTGCACTAGCATGGTTGCCCCCTGTCTTATGGTCCACTACGCAATCCCTCACCCTAAGGGTATGAGAGGGTCTCCACCATGGGGAATCACTACCTGTGGTGTGCTTAGGTAAAGTACAAGGCTGGTAAGGTGTCTGAGTAGGGAAGTGAGGCCCTAGGAATGTTGGCCTCAGCTTCCTCAGATCACTGGTCACCATGTATGCCTGTCTTTCCATGACTGAGTTGCACTTTGCTCTAAGGGTCAACCTTTGGCTGCCTACAGCTGGGGGTTGGGTCCCTTTGGATGGACTGCTGGAGGGACAGGGCAGGTTTGGAACCTTCAGGTCCCAGGTTAGCCCTTGCCTACCAGAGTCCTTCTGGGGGAGGTCCCTACATAAAGGCATGGGGGATCCCTCAGTGTGTAGAGGAGTTTTCACCTGGCTAGGGCTACTAGACTGGGTGCCCCTAATCTGCTGATGGGGGGGTTCCTCTGGACAGGGGGCCCTGGGGGGTCCACTGACCTCCCTGACCTCTGCAGCCCTGGGCTGGCTGAGGCAGGGTAGAGAGGGGCAGGTTACCTGCTCCAGACTGGGTACCACCTTGGAAGGGTCCTCTGCCATCAGGGGTGTGGCCAGGCCAGGCCTGACTACCTCTGGGGCAGTTCCTTCACTAGGGGTAGGGTCAGTTCCCTGAGGAGGCTGACCCTTACCTACTGTCTGGAGGGAAGAAGACTTTTCTTCAACCCTTGTGCTCTCTTTTGGGGGAGAGTGGGCCTTTCTTTCAGGCTCCATCTTTCCAAATTCTTGGGCTGGGGCTGTGGCCATTACAGCCCCACTAACCTTTACAGGGACGCCCAGCATCCTGAGATGGGTTTGGTGTTCAACTTCAGCCCAGGCTGAAATTTCCAGATCATTGCCCATCAGGCAATCTACAGGTAGGGTTGGGGACACTGCCACTCTTTTGGGCCTGTGACCCCCTCCCAGCTGAGATTGACTATGGCCATGGGGTGATCTGTTCTGACACCATCAATGTTGGTCACCTGGTATTTAAACTCAGGTAAAAGCTGGTGAGGGGGGACTAGTTTCCCTGCCACCATGGTGACACTAGCCCCTGTGTCCCTAAATGCCACAGCTTTCTGACCATTAATTATTGGCTCCAATCTGTACCTGCCCAATGCTATGGGACCCATGGTAAAGGTGGCAAATCCTATACCACCATCAGAGTCAGAGGAGTCTGTTGAGGAGTCCCTGTCTAAACTAGGGCCTACCTCTGTTCCTCTTGCAAAAGCACCTAACTTTTTGGGTGCACTACTCCCAACTGGAGGATTACTACTGGTAGTACCAGGAGGGGTGGTAGTAGTTGTGGGAGGAACATTTTCTTTATTGCCAATCCTGGGGCAACTGGGATCAGTTTTCCAGTGCCCAGGCTTCTTACAGACATGGCAATATGGTTTCTTTTCAGGAGAGGAAGGAGTTTGGGACCCACCCCCAGAAGAGGAATTTTGGGGCCCTGTAGGGGACTTATCCTTAGATTTATCCCCACCTTTCTCTTGGGACTTAGTAGAATCTTTCTTCTGGTCACCACCCTGATTTCTAGTTTTTACTCTGGTTCTGACCCATTTGTCTGCCTTCTTTCCCAATTCTTGGGGAGAGGTCAGATCAGAGTCCACCAGATACTGGTGCAAAAGCTGGTTTTGACAATTATTAAGGATCTGCTCCCTCATAATCAAATTGTACAATCCTAAAAAGTCATGCACTTTGTTGCCATGTATCCAACCTTCCAGAGCCTTTGTAGCACAATCTACAAAATCAACCCAGTCTTGAGTCTGAGCTTTTTGGGTGTCTCTGAACTTCAACCTATACTGTTCAGTGGTTAGGCCAAACCCATCTATCAGAGCACTCTTCAAGACTGTGTAATTGTCAGGATCATCTTCTCTTACAGTGAGGAGCTTGTCTCTACCTTTGTCTGCAAAGGAGAGCCACAAGATTGCTGCCCACTGCCTCTGGGGGACCTTCTGAACTTTACAGGCCCTCTCCAGTGCAGTTATCCATTTGTGGATGTCATCCCCACTCTGGTAGGGAGGGACAATCTTGTTTAGGTTTCTATGGTCATAAGACCTGTCCCTATCTCTAGGGATATTGCTGCCACCATGGGACTCTAGTCCCAACTTTCTTTCTCTCTAAGGAGATCTAGGGATTCCCTATCTAAAGCCAATTGCTTTTTTCTGATTTCCAGCTGAGTTTCCTCATACTGGATCAGTCTGGCTCTTCTCTCATGAGAGGATTCCCTCCTGTGAGAGGAGATAGAGCTCCCTATGGAGGTGCCAGAGTGGTTAGACTCCTGAGAAGGAGATCTAGACTTCCTGGGCACACTCTTAATCCTTCCTGGGGGACAAAGAGGGCATCATTCTGATCATCCTCATCATCTTCCACAGGAGGGATTGGGTTATCCAGGTCAGGGTCATTGTCACCCTCCTGGCCAGTCTCAGAGGGGGGCTGGGGGTATTGGTACCCCTGGCCTCCTCCTCTTCCTCTGCCCCACCCTCAGCTCCTACCCCTTCAGTCCCCAAGGGCTTACTAAGGTCATAAGCCACCAACAACTCCTTGAGGTGTTGGGTAGTGGGGCTTTGGCCTGTCCTTATTTTTCTCAAGTTGCATAAAGCTCTCAATTCCAAGAATGGGAGTGTATCATACTTGGAGGGTGGAAGCTCAATGGCTTCCTGCAAGGATTCTTTGGATCCTCCCCTTAAAGACATTACTAGTGTGGTGTGGTGTATGCACTACCTACTCTAGTGTGGCCTACTAAACTCTCTTGAGTTGTAGAAAGGGTTGTGCTATCCCTTAACACACAACTCTAAGTTCAGTAGAACTTACTGTATTCTAAGCTTAAATTATATGTACCTTAGGTACCTTTAGTGGTTTTCAGTTGATCAATTCAATTGAGATTATCTGGTAAAACAATAGCAAGCTGGAATCCCACACGCTGCACACCAATGTGAGAAGTTGGCCTGGCATATGCTGTCCACTAATTATAGTGGGCACCTTGCACCAGTCCAAACAACCCCTTATTGGAGATAGGTTAAAGACAACCTTATTGAAAGCTATCCTAGTGGTAGCTATGGAGAGCAGCCTTCAGGCTAAGTCTTGAAGGAATGTAAAGCAGCTTGTTTTACCAGTCTATAATCTCTTGAGTAACCAAATGAAAGAGCACCACAACAGGTATATATTCAAAATATATGTATTTATTGCTAAACACACCCCTCTAGTCTCTTTATGAGGCTAGAGTTCGAAGTACATAAGTTATAAGATATTAAATCACAGTAATAGCACAAATACACGTTTGGGCCCTAGGGGCGTACCAAACCATATACCAATAAAGTGGTATGCGAACCACGACTGAACTAGACACTAGGCCTAGAGCCTCTAGAAGTGCTTGGACCACAAGGAACCACCCAAGGTAGTGACACAGGGGACCCACGGGAGACGCGTGCAGTGTAAATACACAACCGCGATACGCCGTTAACTTCTATGGAGAAAGTCGGGATCGGGAAAATAGAGGAAAGGGACACTTAAAAGAGGACTAGGACAAAACCCTTTGAGATCTAGGACTTTGAAGAGTCTCTACCCACGGGAGCACCGGAGTACTCGTGTTACCTCACCCAGGGAAGCCGGGTGCATAGGTGCCTTTCGGGGTCGGGTTTCGTCGTCGATTCGAATGGCGATCTGCTGCAAAGTGCTGCTGGCGGCCAAGAGAAAAGTGTCCGGGTGGATCCAAGAGTGGATCGGAGTTCTGGTGAACCTGAAAGCAGAGGGGACAGAGTCTGGGTCACTAGCCAGTGACCAGGAAGGCGATGGACAGATGCCCACCGATGTCGAGTGCTTCAGGTGCGTTGACGGTCGTCTTGACTCTTCAGCCACGAGGTCCAGGAGGCGTTGTCAGCGACCAGGAGCAGGATTCGGGCTGGTACACGATGTCTGTCGAGTGCTGAGGTGTCGGCGACCGGATTGGACCCAACAAGCCTTGGCAACGGCAAGTCTCGAGGAAGATGTAGATCGTCGATGGTGCAGACCAAGAAGGTCTGTGGAACTCACCCAGCGAGGGTAAGTGAGGGCAGGCCTGGAGCAACCAGGATGCCAAGAAAGAAAAGGATTGGCCTTCGTTAAGGGCTACTAGCCAACGGGCTAGCGACCGCGAAGGAGCCTCGTGACGCCGCACGTGGAGCTGGCTTACAGGACACTCGTGGAGTGGGGGCCAGTGATCTTCGGTGCAGGTGGTGCTGGAGGCTAGGGCTACTCGGAGCCCAAAGCACGACTTCTTGGGAGACCCAGAAGATGGTGCACTTGCAAATGTGCTCGGTGTCCAGGGGTCACGGTCTCAAGTCACCCACGATAGCCACGGGCCTCAGCTTTGCTGGGGACTCAGGGTAGCCTCGGGGAAGTTTGAGAATCCACCTCTGGTGATGCGATGACTTCGGCGTCCGACGGGAGCTTCAGAGATGCGAACCGGACAGATGCTTCTTTGGTGCCTGCCAAGCAGGGGAGTCACTCCTTGACCCCAAGGGAGATTCTTCAGTCCTCTAATCTTGTCGTAGAGCGTCGAAGGTCCAGGATTCAGTTTCAGAGTTTCGTCCAGGTATAATCTAATCTTGCTGTGGCAAGGGTTCCCCATTTTAACCAGTAAAACAGGGAGGGACTAACTCTATGACCCCACCTATGGGAGGGTCAAGGGAGGGGTGGCTACACCCACTTCCCTTTGTCCAGCTTCGCGCCAGAGCAGGGGCAGGTAGCCCCTGAGCTGGTTTGAACTGGCATATGCACAGAGGAGCCTTTTGCTCCCCCAGTGCAGGACTTCAAAGCACTCTAAGAGTGCACCCACCTAGCCCCAGTACACATTATCCCGTCTGGGGAGGTGGTCACACCTCCCTGCAACAGGAAACCTATTGTCCAGGCCTCCCCTGCCGGAGTTTCGTCCAGCAGCAGGAGGCCAGACTTGTGTCTGTGGCAGCAGCATCCATTTTGTGATGCCAGGGCTTCAGAAAGAAGTTACCGGGTAAGCCAGAGTTAACATGTCTTTCCCTCTAGAAGGGTGGAATGCTACCCCCGCCGCCAGGATTGGCGGGGGTAGTATTCCAAGATGTTTGACACCAAACACAACATGTTTAGGTGCAGCCATTCCAAAGTTAGCATTTTACCGCGAGGATATAATGCGCTTAAGAGTATATGGTCAGGCTGCACTACAAACAGCATCAGAGATGGTCTCCGAACGCTGCAGAGGGGCCCTGCTCATGCAGGGGCACCCTCTCACATAGGAACCATGCACTCTGCCTTTAGGATTGATAAGGCCTGCCTTAGGAGTGACTTATAGGTTTATATGTGTGTATGTATTTAGTGATATAGGTAACCTATATCACAGTAAGGAGTGCATGCACCACCTTACCCAGGCTGCAGTAGCAGACCTGTGGTGTCAGTTTGGATGGCCTTCCAGGGGTGGCACAATACATGCTGCAGCCCCTGGTAGGCCTCTGAGGTACCTATGCCCTTGGTACATAGTATACCATATACTAGGGACTTATAAGGGCACTCCAGATTCCAATCAGAGATGTGCCTAAGGCACATGGAAACCTTTTACAGAGAAAGCAGATAGACTGGGGCCCTGAATAGCAGGATCCCAGTCCAACTAAGTCATAAACCAGCAAAACACCATAAAAAAAGTGGGGGCAACCATATAGTCAGATTCCACCTTCCTACACCCTACACTGCCCGAACACCACTGCACTGCCCAAAACCCTAAAACTCTACCCCCAGCATGACCCCCTACACTGCCCGAACACCACTGCACTGCCCTAAACCCTGACTCACCACCCCCTGCACGACCCCCTACACTGCCCGAACACCACTACACTGCCCTAAACCCAGAAACACCACCCCCAGCACGACCCCCTACACTGCCCAAACACCACTGCACTGCCCTAAACCCTGAAACACCACCCCCAGCACGACCCCCTACACTGCCCGAACACCACTGCACTGCCCTAAACCCTGAAACACCAGCCCCTGCACGACCCCCTACACTGCCCGAACACCACTGCCCTAAACCCTGAAACACCACCCCCAGCACGACCCCCTACACTGCCTGAACACCACTGCCCTAAACCCTGAAACACCACCCCCAGCAAGACCCCCTACACTGCCCGAATACCACTGCACTGCCCTAAAGCCTGAAACACCACCTCCAACACAACCCCCTACACTGCCTGAACACCATTGCTCTGCCCTAAACCCTGAAACACTGCCCCCAGCAAGACCCCCTACACTGCCCGAACACCACTGCACTGCCCTAAACCCTGAAACATCACCCCCAGCAAGACCCCCTACACTGCCCGAACACCACTGCCCTAAACCCTGAAACACCACCCCCAGCACGACCCCCTACACTGCTCGAACACCACTGCACTGCCCTAAACCCTGAAACACCAACCCCAGCACGAACCCCTACACTGCCCGAACACCACTGCTCTGCCCAAAACACTGAAACACCAGCCCCAGCATGACCCCTACACTACCCGAACACCACTGCACTGCCCTAAACCCTGAAACACCAGCCCCAGCACGAACCCCTACACTGCCCGAACACCACTGCACTACCCTAAACCCAGAAACACCACCCCCAGCACGACCCCCTACACTGCCCGAGCAACACTGCCTGCACTGCCCTAAACCCTGAAACACCAGCCCCAGCACGACCCCCTACACTGCCTGAACACTACTGCACTGCCCTAAACCATGAAACACCATCCCCAGCACGACCCCTACACTGCACGAACACCACTGCACTGCCCTAAACCCTGAAAAACTACCCCCAGCAAGACCCCCTACACTGCCCGAACACTACTGCACTGCCCTAAACCCTAAAACACCAGCCCCAGCACGACCCCCTACACTGCCCGAACACCACTGCACTGCCCTAAACCCTGAAACACCAGCCCCAGCACGACCCCCTGCACTGCCCGAACACCACTGCACTACCCTAAACCCATGAACACCACCCCCAGCACGACCCCCTATACTGCCTGAGCACCACTGCACTGCCCTAAACCCTGAAACACCAGCCCCAGCATGACACCCTACACTGCCCGAACACCACTGCACTGCCCTAAACCCTGAAATACCAGCCCCAGCATGACCACCTACACTGCACGAACACCACTGCACTGCCCTAAACCCTGAAACACCAGACCCAGCATGACCCCCTACACTGCCCGAACACCACTGCACTGCCCTAAACCGTGAAACACTAGCCCCAGCACGACCCCCTACACTGCCAGAACACCATTGCACTGCCCTAAACCCTGAAACACCAGCCCCAGCACAACCCCCTACACTGCCCGAACACCACTGCACTGCCCTAAACCCTGAAACACCACCCCATGCACGACCCCCTACACTGCCTGAACACCACTGCACTGCCCTAAACCCTGAAACACCACCCCCAGCACGACACCCTACACTGCCCGAACACCACTTCACTGCCTTAAACCCTGAAACATCACCCCCAGCAAGACCCCCTACACTGCCCGAACACCACTGCCCTAAACCCTGAAACACCACCCCCAGCAAGACCCGCTACACTGCCCGAACACCACTGCACTGCCCTAAACCCTGAAACACCAGCCCCAGCACGACCCCCTACATTTCCCGAACACCACTGCACTGCCCTAAACCCTGAAACACCACCCCCTGCATGACCCACTACACTGCCCGAACACCACTGCACTGCCCTAAACCCTGAAACACCACCCCCAGCACGACCCCCTACACTGCCCGAACACCATTGCACTGCCCTAAACCCTGAAACACCACCCCCTGCACGACCCCCTACACTGCCCAAACACTACTGCACTGCCCTAAACCCTGAAACACCGCCCCCAGCATGACCCCCTACACTGCATGAACACTACTGCACTGCCCAAAACCCTGATACACTACCCCCAGCAAGACCCCCTACACTGCCCGAACACCACTGCACTGCCCTAAACCCTGAAACATCACCCCCAGCAAGACCCCCTACACTGCCCGAACACCACTGCCCTAAACCCTGAAACACCACCCCCAGCAAGACGCCCTACACTGCCCGAACAACACTGCAGTGCCCTAAACCCTAAAACACCACCCCCAGCACGACCCCCTACACTGCCCGAACACCACTGCTCTGCCCAAAACCCTGAAACACCAGCCCCAGCACGACCCCCTACACTGCCCGAATACCACTGCACTGCCCTAAACCCTGAAACACCACCCCCAGCACGACCCCCTACACTGCCCGAACACCACTGCACTGCCCTAAACCCTGAAACACCACCCCCAGCACGAACCCCTACACTGCCCGAACACCACTGCACTACCCTAAACCCAGAAACACCACCCCCAGCACGACCCCTACACTGCCCGAGCACCACTGCCTGCACTGCCCTAAACCCTGAAACACCAGCCCCAGCACGACCCCCTAAACTGCCTGAACACTACTGCACTGCCCTAAACCATGAAACACCATCCCCAGCACGACCCCCTACACTGCACGAACACCACTGCACTGCCCTAAACCCTGAAAAACTACCCCCAGCAAGACCCCCTACACTGCCCGAACACTACTGCACTGCCCTAAACCCTAAAACACCAGCCCCAGCACGACCCCCTACACTGCCCGAACACCACTGCACTGCCCTAAACCCTGAAACACCAGCCCCAGCACGACCCCCTGCACTGCCCGAACACCACTGCACTACCCTAAACCCATAAACACCACCCCCAGCACGACCCCCTACACTGCCTGAGCGCCACTGCACTGCCCTAAACCCTGAAACACCAGCCCCAGCATGACCCCTACACTGCCCAAACACCACTGCACTGCCCTAAACCCTGAAACACCAGCCCCAGCACGACCACCTACACTGCACGAACACCACTGCACTGCCCTAAACCCTGAAACACCAGCCCCAGCATGACCCCCTACACTGCCCGAACACCACTGCACTGCCCTAAACCGTGAAACACTAGCCCCAGCACGACCCCCTACACTGCCAGAACACCATTGCACTGCCCTAAACCTTGAAATACCAGCCCCAGCACAACCCCCTACACTGCCCGAACTCCACTGCACTGCCCTAAACCCTGAAACACCACCCCGTGCACGACCCCCTACACTGCCCGAACACCACTGCACTGCCCTAAACCCTGAAACACCACCCCAGCACGACACCCTACACTGCCCGAACACCACTGCACTGCCTTAAACCCTGAAACATCACCCCCAGCAAGACCCCCTACACTGCCCGAACACCACTGCCCTAAACGCTGAAACACCACCCCCAGCAAGACCCCCTACACTGCCCGAACACCACTGCACTGCCCTAAACCCTGAAACACCAGCCCCAGCACATCCCCCTACATTGCCCGAACACCACTGCACTGCCCTAAACCCTGAAACACCACCCCCTGCATGACCCACTACACTGCCCGAACACCACTGCACTGCCCTAAACCCTGAAACACCATTCCCCCTGCACGACCCCCTACTCTGCCCGAACACTACTGCACTGGCCTAAACCCTGAAACACCATCCCCAGCACGACCCCCTACACTGCACGAACACCCCTGCACTGCCCTAAACCCTGAAACACTACCCCCAACTAGACCCCCTACACTGCCCGAACACCACTGCACTGCCCTAAACCCTGAAACATCACCCCCAGCAAGACCCCCTACACTGCCCGAACACAACTGCCCTAAACCCTGAAACAACACCCCCAGCAAGACCCCCTACACTGCCCGAACACCACTGCACTGCCCTAAACCCTGAAACACCAGCCCCAGCACGACCCCCTACATTGCCCGAACACCACTGCACTGCCCTAAACCCTGAAACACCACCCCCTGCATGACCCACTACACTGCCCGAACACCACTGCACTGCCCTAAACCCTGAAACACCACCCCCAGCACGACCCCCTACACTACCCGAACACCATTGCACTGCCCTAAACCCTGAAACACCACCCCCTGCACGACCCCCTACACTGCCCGAACACTACTGCACTGCCCTAAACCCTGAAACAACGCCCCCAGCATGACCCCCTACACTGCACGAACACTACTGCACTGCCCTAAACCCTGATACACTACCCCCAGCAAGACCCCCTACACTGCCCGAACACCACTGCACTGCCCTAAACCCTGAAACATCACCCCCAGCAAGACCCCCTACACTGCCCGAACACCACTGCCCTAAACCCTGAAACACCACCCCCAGCAAGACCCCCTACACTGCCCGAACAACACTGCAGTGCCCTAAACCCTAAAACACCACCCCCAGCACGACCCCCTACACTGCCCGAACACCACTGCTCTGCCCAAAACCCTGAAACACCAGCCCCAGCACGACCCCCTACACTGCCCGAATACCACTGCACTGCCCTAAACCCTGAAACACCACCCCCAGCACGACCCCCTACACTGCCCGAACACCACTGCACTGCCCTAAACCCTGACACACCACCCCCAGCACGAACCCCTACACTGCCCGAACACCACTGCACTACCCTAAACCCAGAAACACCACCCCCAGCACGACCCCTTACACTGCCCGAGCAACACTGCCTGCACTGCCCTAAACCCTGAAACACCAGCCCCAGCACGACCCCCTACACTGCCTGAACACTACTGCACTGCCCTAAACCATGAAACACCATCCCCAGCACGACCCCCTACACTGCACGAACACCACTGCACTGCCCTAAACCCTGAAAAACTACCCCCAGCAAGACCCCCTACACTGCCCGAACACTACTGCACTGCCCTAAACCCTAAAACACCAGCCCCAGCACGACCCCCTATACTGCCTGAGCGCCACTGCACTGCCCTAAACCCTGAAACACCAGCCCCAGCATGACCCCCTACACTGCCCAAACACCACTGCACTGCCCTAAACCCTGAAACACCAGCCCCAGCACGACCACCTACACTGCACGAACACCACTGCACTGCCCTAAACCCTGAAACACCAGCCCCAGCATGACCCCCTACACTGCCCGAACACCACTGCACTGCCCTAAACCGTGAAACACTAGCCCCAGCACGACCCCCTACACTGCCAGAACACCATTGCACTGCCCTAAACCCTGAAACACCAGCCCCAGCACAACCCCCTACACTGCCCGAACACCACTGCACTGCCCTAAACCCTGAAACACCACCCCGTGCACGACCCCCTACACTGCCCGAACACCACTGCACTGCCCTAAACCCTGAAACACCACCCCCAGCACGACACCCTACACTGCCCGAACACCACTGCACTGCCTTAAACCCTGAAACATCACCCCCAGCAAGACCCCCTACACTGCCCGAACACCACTGCCCTAAACCCTGAAACACCACCCCCAGCAAGACCCCCTACACTGCCCGAACACCACTGCACTGCCCTAAACCCTGAAACACCAGCCCCAGCACGACCCCCTACATTGCCCGAACACCACTGCACTTCCCTAAACCCTGAAACACCACCCCCTGCATGACCCACTACACTGCCCGAACACCACTGCACTGCCCTAAACCCTGAAACACCATTCCCCCTGCACGACCCCCTACTCTGCCCGAACACTACTGCACTGGCCTAAACCCTGAAACACCATCCCCAGCACGACCCCCTACACTGCACGAACACCCCTGCACTGCCCTAAACCCTGAAACACTACCCCCAGCAAGACCCCCTACACTGCCCGAACACCACTGCACTGCCCTAAACCCTGAAACATCACCCCCAGCAAGACCCCCTACACTGCCCGAACACAACTGCCCTAAACCCTGAAACACCACCCCCAGCAAGACCCCCTACACTGCCCGAACACCACTGCACTGCCCTAAACCCTGAAACACCAGCCCCAGCACGACCCCTACATTGCCCGAACACCACTGCACTGCCCTAAACCCTGAAACACCACCCCCTGCATGACCCACTACACTGCCCGAACACCACTGCACTGCCCTAAACCCTGAAACACCACCCCCAGCACGACCCCCTACACTGCCCGAACACCATTGCACTGCCCTAAACCCTGAAACACCACCCCTGCACAACCCCCTACACTGCCCGAACTCTACTGCACTGCCCTAAACCCTGAAACACCGCCCCCAGCATGACCCCCTACACTGCACGAACACTACTGCACTGCCCTAAACCCTGATACACTACCCCCAGCAAGACCCCCTACACTGCCCGAACACCACTGCACTGCCCTAAACCCTGAAACATCACCCCCAGCAAGACCCCCTACACTGCCCGAACACCACTGCCCTAAACCCTGAAACACCACCCCCAGCAAGACCCCTACACTGCCCGAACAACACTGCAGTGCCCTAAACCCTAAAACACGACCCCCAGCACGACCCCCTACACTGCCCGAACACCACTGCTCTGCCCAAAACCCTGAAACACCAGCCCCAGCACGACCCCCTACACTGCCCGAATACCACTGCACTGCCCTAAACCCTGAAACACCACCCCCAGCACGACCCCCTACACTGCCCGAACACCACTGCACTGCCCTAAACCCTGAAACACCACCCCCAGCACGACCGCCTACACTGCCTGAAAACCACTGCACTGCCCTAAACCCTGAAACACCAGCCCCAGCACGACCCCCTACACTGCCCGAACACCACTGCACTGCCCTAAACCCTCAAACACCAGCCCCAGCAAGACCCCCTACACTGCCCGAACACCACTGCACTGCCCTAAACCCTGAAACACCAGCCCCAGCAAGACCCCCTACACTGCCCGAACACCACTGCACTGCCCTAAACCCTGAAACACCACCCCCAGCAAGACCCCCTACAGTGCCCGAACACCATTGCACTGCCCTAAACACTGAAACACCACCCCCAGCAAGACCCCTACACTGCCCGAACACCACTGCACTAAACCCGGAAACACCAGCCCCAGCAAGACCACCTACACTGCCCGAACACCACTGCACTGCCCAAAACCCTGAAACACCACCCCCAGCACGACACCCTACACTGCCCGAACACCACTGCACTGCCCTAAACCCTGAAACACCACCCCCAGCACGACCCCTACACTGCCCGAACACCACTGCACTGCCCTAAACCCTGAAACACCACCCCCTGCACGACCCCCTATACTGCCCGAACACCACTGCACTGCCCTAAACCCTAAAACTCTACCCCCAGCATGACCCCCTACACTGCCCGAACACCACTGCACTGCCCTAAACCCTGACTCACCACCCCCTGCACGACCCCCTACACTGCCCGAACACCACTACACTGCCCTAAACCGAGAAACACCACCCCCAGCACGACCCCCTACACTGCCCAAACACCACTGCACTGCCCTAAACCCTGAAACACCACCCCCAGCACGACCCCCTACACTGCCCGAACACCACTGCACTGCCCTAAACCCTGAAACACCAGCCCCTGCACGACCCCCTACACTGCCCGAACACCATTGCACTGCCCTAAACCCTGAAACACCACCCCCAGCACGACCCCCTACACTGCCTGAACACCACTGCCCTAAACCCTGAAACACCACCCCCAGCAAGACCCCTACACTGCCCGAATACCACTGCACTGCCCTAAAGCCTGAAACACCACCTCCAACACAACCCCTACACTGCCTGAACACCATTGCTCTGTCCTAAACCCTGAAACACTGCCCCCAGCAAGACCCCCTACACTGCCCGAACACCACTGCACTGCCCTAAACCCTGAAACATCACCCCCAGCAAGACCCCCTACACTGCCCGAACACCACTGCCCTAAACCCTGAAACACCACCCCCAGCACGACCCCCTACACTGCCCGAACACCACTGCTCTGCCCAAAACACTGAAACACCAGCCCCAGCATGACCCCCTACACTGCCCGAACACCACTGCACTGCCCTAAACCCTGAAACACCAGCCCCAGCACGAACCCCTACACTGCCCGAACACCACTGCACTACCCTAAACCCAGAAACACCACCCCCAGCACGACCCCCTACACTGCCCGAGCACCACTGCCTGCACTGCCCTAAACCCTGAAACACCAGCCCCAGCACGACCCCCTACACTGCCTGAACACTACTGCACTGCCCTAAACCATGAAACACCATCCTCAGCACGACCCCCTACACTGCACAAACACCACTGCACTGCCCTAAACCCTGAAAAACTACCCCCAGCAAGACCCCCTACACTGCCCGAACACCACTGCCCTAAACCCTGAAACACCACCCCGTGCATGACCCCCTACACTGCCCGAACATCACTGCACTGCCCTAAACCCTGAAACACCAGCCCCAGCACGACCCCCTACACTGCCCGAACACCACTGCACTGCCCTAAACCCTGAAACACAACCCCCATCACGACCCCCTACACTACCCGAACACCACTGCACTACCCTATACCATAAAATACTCCCCCAGCACGACCCCCTACACTACCCGAACACAACTGCACTGCCCTAAACCCTGAAACACTCCCCCAGCACGACCCCCTACACTACCCGAACACCACTGCACTGCCCTAAACCCTAAAACACTCCCCCAGCACGACCCCCTACACTGCCCGAACACCACTGCACTGCCCTAAACCCTAAAACACTCCCCCAGCATGACCCCCTACACTACCCAAACACCGCTGCACTGCCCTAAACCCTAAAACACTCCCCCAGCATGACCCCCTGCACGACCCAAACACCACTGCACTGCCCTAAACCCTGAAACACCACCCCAGCAAGACCCCTACACTGCCCGAACACCACTGCACTGCCCTAAACCCTGAAACACCACCCCCAGCACGACCCCCTACACTGCCCGAACACCACTGCACTACCCTAAACCCTAAAACACGACCTCCTACACTACACAAAGACCACTGCACTACCCTAAACCCTAAAACACTACCCCCAGCACGACCCCCTACACTACACAAACACCACTTCACTACCTTAAACCCTAAAACACTACCCCTACACTACACAAACACACTGCACTACCCTAAACCCTAAAACAATACCCCCAGCACGAACCCCTACACTACCCAAACACCACTGCACTACCCTAAACCCTAAAACACTACCCCCAGCAGTACCCCCTACACTACCCAAACACCATTGCACTACCCTAAACCCTAAAACACTACCCCCAGCAGTACCCCCTACACTACCCAAACACCACTGCACTACCCTAAACCCTAAACCACTACCCCAGCACGACCCCCTACACTCCCAAACACCACTGCACTACCCTAAACCCTAAAACACTACCCCCAGCACAACCCCCTACACTACCCAAACACCACTGTAATACCCTAAACCCTAAAACACTCCCCCAGCACGACTCCCTACACTATCCAAACACCACTGCACTACCCTAAACCCTAAATCTACCCCCAGCATGACCCCCTACACTACACAAACACCACTGCACTACCCTAAACCCTAAAACACTACCCCCAGCACGACCCCCTTCACTACCTAAACACAACTACACAATTTGTTACAGGCGTTGCAACGCAGGCCTGTGGTGCTTACTGGAAGTACTTGGTGGGCTAGTTGGGCCCCAGGGACCCCCAGGATTCAAGGTGACCTAATCCCCCAACTTAAAACGCGCCACGGGGCGCGTTTGCACAGTGGTGAAGGGAGGGGCGGGGCCTCAGGTGACATGTGCGCAAACACGCCCCCTTGAATCCTGAGGGACCCTGGGGGCCAACTAGCCCACCAGGTACCTTCAGTAAGCACAACAGAGTTGCGTTGCAGAGAGGTGAAAAAGGTGCGTGGCCTCGGAACGCCTCTCTGCAACTCAGCTCTGTGGTCCTAACTGTAGGTACCTGGGGGGCTAGTTGGGCCCCAGGGACCCTCAGGATTCAAGGGGACTTAATCCCGCAACTTAAAACGCGCCACGGGGCGCGTTTGCACACGCGTTTTAAGAGGTAGTTTTAATCCCCCTGCCCTATTATGTACTAGGGACTTACAGAGGAGGTCATGCTAATCACAGGGGTACCCCAACGCATAGTGTTCCCTAGTGTATGTAGGTGTTTTCACTGTATTCTAAGTGTCTTTTAGCATAGCACTGACTCTGGTTAGTCAGAGTCAGTTACCACCAGTACCCGTCTGAAAAAGTTGTGGGCACAGGATGATTTTGCAACATGGCCTCTTTCTGCTCCTCTGTTGGTTCTTTCTGCACATCTTTTGCTTCTTCCTGCACTTTTCTTCGTCTTTGTGGACTTCTGTTGCTTCTTTCTGCATTTCTTTTGCTTCTTTCTGCGCGTTTTTCTTCTTTCTTCACATGTCCTACCTCTGTAGGCATAGTTAGAAACTAGCATTTAAAAAACCTTTGAAATTCACTTAAAAAATCATAGGTTTCAGGCACGTTATAGTTAGAAATTAGCATTTAAAAAACCTTTGAAATTCACTGAAAAAACCATAGGTTTTAGGGACAGTTATAGTTAGTTGGACATTTCACTCGTACAAAACCATAGAAATTCCCCCGTTATAGTTAGTTCAGCTAACTATAACTCGCGCCTCGCAATGCACTGCTGATGACGTCACATATTACATCACTCATGACATGGTCAGTGACATCACTGATGACATCACTGATGACATCTCAAATGACATCACTGATGACATCATCCATGTGATAATTTCATGCATCTTCTCACACCCTAATATAGCTTTTGATACACCCACTCTAAATTACAGACTGCCATTCTCAAAACCATACACACTCCAATACCAATAACTACATACCCACTCACTGATTCTTAGGTCTACACACACACATCTACTCACTCACCCGTACAGTCACCCATACTTACAGTCACTCAGTACAGGACTATCATATGCACTCATACACCTATATAAACACTCACACACCGCCACTCATCCATAGAGGTACTCACACACCTAGTCAGTCATGCAAAAAATTAATCACACACCCATTTACTCACCTATACAGTTATACACACACCAGCTCACTTACTCATACAAATACTAGCACATTCTTACGCTCTTATACAATAACTGATACAAGCACACACGCATCCATACAGCCACTCTCACAATCACACACTCTCACTTATAGCCATTTAAATACTCTAACACACATATATACTGCCTTTTACATATGTAGTTACTCGCACATGTACCACTGAGATATACATTCACTCACTAACACACCCATACACACACTCACCCACCCAAGCAGTCCATCACAGATGCACTCTTGAAATCATGCACCCAGTGAATCACCCACTCACACATCTATGTACAGAGACACACACACCCCACCCACACAAACACTCAGGCAGCCATACAGATACTCAGAGAACCAATCAATAACCCATATAGACACTCATGTAGCTATTCGCAAATCCATGCATCCACTTACACACCAACAAACAGACGGATACAGACATTCACACAGTTTAGTCACTAACCCATGCATTCAGTAAGATACGTTTAATCACTCACTTGTAGAGTCAGTCACGCACGTACTAAATCATCCATTCAGACACTTAAACACCCACTCATTCTTCAATACGCCTTTCCCTATATATATTAAACATATTTAAACTTTACAGAAACACAGTCACTGGATGATGTCATCAGTGATTTCATTTGAGATGTCATCAGTGATGTCATCAGTGATGTCACTGACCATGTCATGAGTGATGTAATATGTGACGTCATCAGCAGTGCATTGCGGGGCGCGAGTTATAGTTAGCTGAACTAACTATAACGGGGGAATTTCTATGGTTTTGTACGAGTGAAATGTCCAACTAACTATAACTGTCCCTAAAACCTATGGTTTTTTCAGTGAATATATATATATATATATATATATATACACACACACACACACACATATACATATATATTCTTTTATATATATACATATATATATATATATATATTAACTGATAAAACCAAAGAATTAAAGTGATGTTATAGTTAGCTGTTGAAATAACGCAAAACGTAAATTTTTTATAAAACAATGAAATTCACCAGTTATAGTTTACTGACCTAACCAAAACTGTGCCTTCGTCGAGCACTCCTTATGACCACATATTACATCCCTCATGCCATGTCAAATTAGATGACACCTCAATTGACATCATCCAATGACATAATGGATGACATCATTGATGGCATCACTGAAATCAGCATAGTCAAATACTGTGTGTACACGTGTGCATGTTCAGAGTTATATGGCGCACTGTGTGCAAATCACAAAAAATTGAGGTGCATTCAGTACAGAGGGGCATATTTACAAAGAATTGGCTTAGGGCAACGCCGCAAGTCATTGTGCTGCACTGCACAATGCCAAATCGAAAGGGCAGGAATGCACCGCATTTATAAGATATGGTGCAATCCTGTCCTTTCAGCTGGCGCACAATTAGCAGCTGTGCACCAATGCAAGTACCCGTGCACCATGGTGCAAGGGTGTCTGTGTTGCTGGCATGATTGTTTTTGTGCACGAAGGGACTCCTTCCTGCACAAAAACAATAATTGGAGCTGTTTTCCTCTTTCTATGTGTGCTGCAGAATGATGTACACATTGAAAAAGGAAAAAACGAGGAGAAATAATGTTGTTTCTTCTCGTTACGTCACCCGTGGGAGGTGAATGGTTTTAACGCATTCCCAGATTTAGGCCTTGTTGTAAATCTGGGAAGGTGTCAAAACCTATGGGCAATGTGGGAACTGGAATCAAGCTAGCCTGGCTGATGAGGGCTGTTAGCCCGAAACCGGTCCCAGGATGCTTGATTCCGGTCCAGGGAAGACATGGCTTGGCAGTTCGGTCTGGACTGTTCCCATGAGGCACAGGGTCAAGACTGATTTGCATATAGCTGTGTCTAAACTTGGGTGGCAAAGTGAGCTAAAGAATGATGATGGATTCAACCCAGATCTGTGACTGGGGGTGAGTGTTTGAAAAATGTCAGCACTCCGTCCATCATCTCCTTGTGTTTGCTTTGTTCGCCCTAAGTTGGCAGGGTATGCCCAGATGTGGGTCCCTTGCTCACTTTGCCACTGGATTCAAGCTAGCCTGGCTGATGAGGGCTGTTAGCCCGAAACCGGTCCCAGGATGCTTGATTCCGGTCCAGGGAAGATATGGGTTGGCAGTTCGGTCTGGACTGTTCCCATGAAGCACAGTGTCAAGACTGATTTGCATATAGCTGTGTCTGAACTGGGGTGGCAAAGTGAGCTAAAGAATGATGATGGATTCAACCCAGATCTGTGACTGGGGGTGAGTGTTTGAAAAATGTCAGCACTCCGTCCATCATCTCCTTGTGTGCTCACTTTGCCACTGGATTCAAGCTAGCCTGGCTGATGAGGGCTGTTAGCCCGAAACCGGTCCCAGGATGCTTGATTCCGGTCCAGGAAGACATGGCTTGGCAGTTCGGTCTGGACTGTTCCCATGAGGCACAGGGTCAAGACTGATTTGCATATAGCTGTGTCTGAACTGGGGTGGCAAAGTGAGCTAAAGAATGATGATGGATTCAACCCAGATCTGTGACTGGGGGTGAGTGTTTGAAAAATTTCAGCACTCCGTCCATCATTTCCTTGTGTTTGCAATGTGGGAACAACCACTGCAATGCCCATGGCATGCCTCCCTGAAGCAGTGTGAGGCAGCGCAGAGACCTGCGCTGCGCTGCCTCACTCCATATTTACAAGGCCATGAAAAGCCATGCAGGGTGGCTTTACATGGCCTTGTAGATATGACTAAGCCCTGTGCGCCACTGGAAAGTCACAAAAGTGATGTTCCGGCTGCTCACAGGGCTTGTAAATATGCCCCAAAGTATTAAACAAGGCAAAGGCTGAGCGGATGTGATGTGGGTTGCAGAGTAGGGTTTCAAGTAGAGTATTCGTTAACACCAAAGCCTGTTGTAAAAAATCTGAGTAAGCCCAAGGCTTCTATTGACAATAAATTATCGATCAGTGTATATCAGAGCTCATCCCCATATTAAACAGTTGTAGTACAGTGCTATAGACAAAGTCACTATCACGAGGATGTTTATAAGGTGTGGCTGTTCATTTAAGAACTTCGCAGAAAATATTGTTGCATGGCAGATTTTAAAAAAAATTAGATAAAGGTGTGCCCCACTTAGAGGTGGTTTATCTCACACTGGTCTTGCAAACATGGCTCTAAGGTTGTAAGCAATGTGCCCATCCTAAGCTTCCGAGGGTTGTCCAAAGGCGCTGGCAGAGTTGTCATTTCAGTGCAAATGCATTCCTGTCATCCTCTTGACTTAAAATTCCGGGCCATGTAAAGCCTTTATGAGGGTGATATCATTAAGGTGACTAGAAACAAAACTCATTTTTGCGGAGTGTTAAAAATGGGGATGACCCCATTAAAGTCTGTGGAGATATTCTGGTTGTTAGATGGGTAAATACTGGTAAGCAGGCACGGCCCGTGCAATTAGGAACAATAGGGCGGGGGGCTGTGTGGGGGAAGTCAACAGACAACAATGAGGTAAACTTAAGTTTTAAAAAACAAAAACCACTTACCTTGCGCTTGGCTATGCGGTGAGCGCAAGGTAAGTGGTTTTTGTTTTTTAAAATATAAGTTTTCCTCACCTGTCGATTCCCCCCCACCCGCCACTCTTACCTGCACGGGCCGTGCCTGCTGATAAAAAGGGGATAATATCCACCTAATGTGGACGACTTGACAAATATGCGATGTATCCAGCATGTTGTCAAAGGGTATGTCCATTATCACTTGATTCTTGGTAGAAAATTGGCCATAGATGTATCATGCTCAATTACTTCAAGTCCACTAACCCAAGAGGATGCTGTCAGAAGGACTAGATGATGTCATCAGTGATGTCATAAATAATACCATGTGAGATGTCGTCAGTGATATCATAAGTGATGCCATTTAACATGTCAGGAGTGATGTAATATGTGAGGTTTTTAGCAGTACATGGCGGGAGTGCGAGTTAAAGTTAACTCAGTAAACTATTACTGGCGAATATCAGAGTTTTTGTGTTTTTTTAAATGTTAGTTTTTACCTTATTTCAGCACCTAATTATAATGTCACTTTAACTTTTGTTTTTTAAGTAAATTTCTATTTTTCTTTTAATGGAGGTAAAATCTTATGAGTATATGTAACTATAATGTCACTTCAAACTTTTTTTCAATTAATGTCTTTTTTTATCATATTCACCCAAGACCTGTGGTCAACGGCCCTGCGGTCAGCTGTCCCCCTCCCCCCCGAACCCTCCACGCCCTGCGCATGGCCTTTGGCCAATAGAGCACAACACCTGACTGGGCTCCCCACCTGGTATGAAGAGCAGAACTTGACCGAGACCATTCTCCTGCCTCACAAGTCCGGAGCACACTGGTTAAGATAGTTTTCAAAAGAGTAAAGCATCATCTATTCCTAGGAATTCCACATCTTCTGAAGTTTGCCATGTTCTGTCCCAAGCACAATAAACTGTGTGCTAAGTTCATGGCCTAACTGTGCCCCAAATTAGGAAGTTCTGTGAAGAAGAAGCCTACAATCACAGTCCCAGCACCTGGACATTATAAATGTGCACATTTCTCAGAATCACAAAGCATGAACTGTCCTATGACTTGAGGGGTCTCATCAACCCCTTACCAGGTGCACAACTCGTATTGGGCTAAAAGGGCTTCAGCCTCTCTCCCTCTCACTCTCCTGTCTCTTAGACCAGGCTGCTGCAGATTCCAGGACACAGACAATTCTTTAACTCTTGTTTGCTGGAGATGGGGTCTCAATGATTACCTCATACAAAGTATTTTCAGACCATCCAGTAGCCGAAGTGCATTATGCAAGTATGGAACTGTGATCCTGAGTAAAATGGGGACAGAACAGCTCCAAAGATGTGGCTAAAAAAACAAAATATCCTGCAATCATTTTGTTGACCTTTCATCTTCCGGTAAATAAATATAGAATATAATGGCACACACCTTGAATGAAAAATAAACTCTAGTTTTAATAGTTGAAAAATGCTGGGGCATATTTACAGTAGAATGGCAGAGCGCAGAGTTAAGCTAAAATTGCTAACGCTGCACTCTGGCATTCTGAAAACGCAGGAATGCACTGTATTTACAATGATATGGTGCGCCCTGCATTTTCCCTAGCGCTGGTGCTACATTCCGCTGCCTAGCATCAATGCAGGCACACTTGCACCATAGTGCAAGGGAGCCTGCAGTGAGAGAATGATTGTTTATATGCAGTAAGATGTCCCTTCCTGCACATTAATAATCACTAATTGTGATTTGCAACTCCTATGTGTGCTGCATTGTGCAACACACATAGAAGTTGTAAATCGTCATTTTTTTAATGATTGTTTATGTGCAGGAAGGGCACCAAAGTTGGTGCACAGGGTTGCATGAGCAAGAGAGAGCAGGACAGCTCCATATCTACTAAGATATGGCACTGCCCTGCTCTTTCCCTAACACTGGTGCACAATCAGGCTGCCTAACACCACACACAAACCTTTGCACCGCAGTGCACAGATGTGTGAGCCATGCATAGCATAGATTTTGTACTAAAAGTGTACTCGTCTAGTACAAAATACCATGTTTAGAAAAGCATAATGACTTTTCCCATTTTGAAGGTGCGCTGTACAGTGCAGCACACATGCAAAGTCAGAAAGGTTTGGTGAAATATAAAATGTTCTCCCTTTTAACGCACGCCTCAAAGAGGTGTTTGTTTTTTAGCAAACCCATTTCTACTATTGTTAGTACATAGGGCTTTGACCCAAACCATAGGTAGCTGCATGGAAACGCCCCTCTACCACCCATGCCCCCCACCCTGATGCAAAGTCATGCAAAGCAGTGCATTACTTCCCGGCAACTTTCCAGAATAAAACAAGTGGTATACTTGAAAAAAATAAAAAAAAATAAAGCTTTTGCACCAGTATGCATCATTTTTATGATGCAAACCAGCACAAAATGTTAGTAAATCTTCAATGTGGTGATAAAGAATAAAACAAGAGCATTAAAATACGTATTTTTAGTAATGCCCATTCAAACTCTATCCAGTGTAAACATTTTTTGTAAGTTTCCATTAGGTAGGACACACTCCAGAACTCAGCTAATAATCCTGTGCATTACCTCTCAAAAGGGATAAATCTTTGTCACCAGGAAGGCTCAAATGGCTCCATCAATTAAAGCCATGCACTTGCTCCCAAGGAGGCCTCAGATTTGCTGAGAAACCAATTGCACACATTTACATTTCTTTCAGGTAGCAAGCATCCTGGCGAGAAGGCTTGTTTCTTCTTTCTCTTTCTGCCTCTCTCTTGGCTTCACAGAACAAGAGCAGCCTTCCCCTTCCCTTTCAGTAAGAGGCACCTGCAGGACTGCATTATCCTTTATGCAACAGTTATTTTTCCAGAAAGTGTGGAAGCGTTGCTCTCAATAGATCCCGCACGCTTCAACCACTAAGGTCATCTAAAAGCCACTTGGCGTAGCGGAGGCTTTGTTTGTTTTTTCATTGCTTTTCGCGCCTCATGCTGTTACGCTCTCTCTACCTAATCAGCCCGCTTGCAAGGTTTCCATAAAGAGCATGGGCCCCAACTGGGAACAGTGCTGGGAGAAATTTGTGTGTGGATTTCCGTTCCACACAATTATAGGAGGCCCAGTGTCCCTGTGCCGGGATATTCTGAGTGCGGGAAGAGTAAACCCGGCTTTACCGGCCAGAAAATCCAGCAGTAAAATCCCTGTGGGAATAGGCTGCATTGTAGCCTGGACCACTTCCAAATCCCCTGTGATTCCAAATGTTAGGGTTCATTCTGCTGTGGTAGATTGGGAGAAGTTAATTATATTACGCATTAAATACCCCATCCCATGGTAGCGTGAATTGCTGAGTGCAACAATTGTCACCTGAATTGTACCTGAATTCTGACCTATCTTCCGTGTTCCTGTAGTCACCAGCTTGTCTTTGCTCTTGCACTATGATTACATCATATACAGAGGATAGCTAAATAGATAATCAAGACCCTGCAGAGAAATTGATGATGCACTCTGCCAAAGGAGCGCATTATTCACTAAAACACCTCAAGAAAATTAAACTTTTCATCCCCCAGGATGATTTCAAGACAATAGTACAATCCCTAGTCCTCTCTAAACTAGACTATGAGAACGCCATCCTAGCAGGGACGCCAAAAACTCACCTAGCCCCACTTAGGTCAGTCCTAAACATGGCAGCTCGGCTCATAACAGGTGTTAAACGGTTTGAACACATCACATCAGCCCTCAAATCTCTCAACTGGCTTTCCATTGAAGGTGGATGTATTTGCCAGTCTTCCTGCATCACACACAAAACCCTACACACACATTCCCCCAACTACCTAAACAGCAAACTTGTGAAAGCAGGAAGAGCCAGAACTCTGACAAGCTCCAACTCACTTCTTCTCATTCCTCCGAAATTGAAAATAAAAACCATTCAGTCCCGATCTTTTTTTGGTAAGGTACCCAGGATGTGGAACGCACTCCCTAGAGACCTCAGATGTAACCCCTCCTTCTCCTGCTTCAAAAGGGACTTGAAACTCCTTCTCCTCAACAAACACTTTACCGCCCAAGCCAACTGACCTAGGCTTCAATTGCTGACTCTCCTCATAACTAGACCCTCAATGATAAGTGGTTATTTGATTGTTTCAACTACCTAAGTTATCTCTCACCCCTTTAATTTATGCTGTCTTAAAATGTTATCCTTATCCCTTTATGCATCCTTATGTCATGCTACACCATGCTATTTTCTTTCCTGTATGTAAAGCGCTCTGATACCCACGGGTCTAGCTAGCACTATATAAAACTTATATCAATAAATCAAAAAATGCACAAAGTCCAGCAGACTCACCTGATCTGCCAGGGGGGATAAACCCATGGCCCCTGCCCATCAGGCGGTAGACCATCCACCCTGTTTAGAGTGCTGTGAGGGCACCATTTTAGAACACCCACTGGGAATACTTCTTAGTACTGAAAAAATAAATACTTAAAGTGGAACTCTCTTTTCTTAATATAAAACACAGCTGACCTGACGTGCAGGGAGGCTTGTCCCAGCATGTGGAGGTCATTTTGCACTTACACTGCCTGTATCCACCATGCCTCTGGCAAGGAAAATTAATGATGGTAGAGCCACTCTCAACAGGGTGGGACAACCGTCATCATGGTTTGGTGCCCCCTTTCTATATGGGCTGCCAGGTCAGAGGTTTACTCCAGCACACCAGCGGAAGCTCCACTGCTGTAAACGCAGCCCTCCCACCACCTCTAAATAGAGTGGGGACACGAGTTTAGAGGGGTGGTAGCACCTCAGAGGTATGGTGGTGCTCGTGCTCTGGCAACTCTAAATTAGGCCCTTAGTTTTCACCTCTGTATTTGCTCCTGGGACCTTGAACCACTAGCATGTGTTCTACAGTGATAAAGAAAACACCAAACTTGATCTGCTCAACAACAAAGCCTCGTTCATTAGAGTAGGACAGGCTGGAGGCGGTTTAGGCATATTGGTTGAGGTCATTGGAAGAACAACAGGGTTACAACCCCTCCATCTTTGTAAAAAGAAAATATACAATTTTGCATTTAGCAAAACACAAACGTGAATGTACACACACATGCACACCAGACTTTGAAAGCACTAGATAAATGTCAGCAACTCATGCATTACAAACTGTCTCTTACTGCTACAAATACCTCTTTTACCTCAAATTCTATTTCTCAGGCCTCCAACTCCTCATGCTTTCGTTACTAGGCAGCCTCCAATCTCACAAGTCTACCCTGTGTCAAAATGACTATTCCTCTTACAAGATGTTTGAGACAATTTCACCTCTTTCTGTCTATTGAGATCAAGGCAATTTTTAAATGTATTGCTCTTCTTCCTGGTTCATCCTGTCTCATGATTACAAGCGATTGCCCATTCTGTCATTCTGTCACTTCTTTCGCAGCTTTCCCAATGCTCCAGGAAGAGGAGGAGGTTTTATTTCACAGAAAGAAGTTTTGGAGAACTGGAGAAAACAGTTGTCCTCTTGAGATAACTTTGTGGAAACTGGTTTTAGCATACTTTATATTGAAATCTGCGGACGCTGTTTTTTATTTATTAATTTATTTTTTATTATTTCATTTATTGACGAGATGGAAACAATCGTATAGTCTGGCTGGATACATCATGACAACATAAACATAGCCTTTGTTAGAGTAGCATGAAGTGGCACATCTGTCGTGACTTCACAAGCGGATGATGACCAAAGCAGATAAATATAACCTGAGACCGTGGGTTTTCCACAAATTACATAAGGTTAATCAAGATAGAACATTCCCCTTTCTAATACATATATACAATAAGCAGAAATAATTTTTGGGAACACAACATCACTCTCCCCTTAGTCTCTTTACCCACTAAGTACATTTGATATGGGCCTCAAAAGCCCCTGGGGCGGCTCTGGGGAGGAAGAAGTTCACTATAGACTTCGGTTTGTGTGTTACACTATAGCATGTCTTTATGCTAGTATTTCAGCGTCGGGTCGGGCCTTTAGCCCATTGCATTACAACTCAGCGTTTTGCCAGAAGTAGCCCCATGGCCACAAGTCCTGGGTATAGTACTACGCTACGCTCACGGAGCAAGCGTAGTTTGCGCTATTGCACGTAGCACAGTGCAAAAACTGTGCTAAACACATAGCAGCAAAATCATCAACATCTACAAATGCTTTAATAAAGCAATTTTACATGCTAAAAAGCATATAACCAATTCACAATAGTGAACTTTAACAATGAAAATATTAGGCAATGAGAGAGGTGATGATTTTGGGGTCCCCCTAACCTAGGGGAGGACCAAGCAGATGCCTTGAACACAAAGAGCATATCATGCTGAACGATTCAGTGGTGGTCCCTTCCTCCTAGGACCACCCCAAGCACAGTTATGGGCAAAATTACAATCCCAACCAAAGGCCCTGCAAAGCATTATGGGACGAGATTAGCAGTGGGCAGTGAATATTATAGTGTCCAATATCAAAATAATTCTACAAAGAGCTGCAGTTCAACTAGTCGTTACTAGATGTCCCTCACGAGTCAAATGCAAAGCATTGAAATTATTATTACATCAAGCTGCAGTTCCACTAGTCGTTACTAGATGTCCCTCACAAGTCAAATGCAAAAGCATTGAAACCCTTTCATGAAGCTTTTGCATTTGACTCGTGAGGGACATCTAGTAACGACTAGTGGAACTGCAGCTTGATGTAATAATAATTTCAATGCTTTTGCATTTGACTCGTGAGGGACATCTAGTAACGACTAGTTGAACTGCAGCTCTTTGTAGAATTATTTTGATATTGGATACTATAATATTCACTGCCCACTGCTAATCTCGTCCCATAATGCTTTGCAGGGCCTTTGGTTGGGATTGTATTTTTGCCAATAACTGTGCTTGGGGTGGTCCTAAGAGGATGGGACCACCACCGAATCGTTCAACAAGATGTGCTTTTTGTTTCGAGGCATCTGCTTGGTTCTCTCCCTAGGTTAGGGAGGATCCCAAAATCATCACCTCTCTCACTGCTTGTTAATTTATTATTTTCAATTTTATGAAATGACTATATGCATTTTAGCATATAAAGACAGATATTTATTTTATCATAATTTGCACTGTGCAAGATGTCCTACGCACTACAGTTCAAAGTCTACTTTGCGTAGCTACGTGTAGTGCTACTATGCCCCGGGTTGAGTCCTGACACTCTTATTCCCCGCTATATCAAAACCCAATAGGGCATGCATCAAGTCAGGCTCCTTTTCCCAAAACTCTAGCATGGATGGGCAGTGCCGTATGTAGAAATCCAGCCTCTTGCGCATGACAACGCTGACATACCGCAGAGTCGCGCAACCCATATCGATACAGTCTCCCTGGGGTATAGTACACGCGATTGACAAATTTAAAGTGTATCAGTTGGTGCCTACCGTTTAAGGAAATCCCCTTAGTCATGGCGCCGCAATATTGCCAACATTTATCGTCAATAATCCTGTCAAGATCTCGCTGCTATTCTAAGCGTGCCTTCATCACAGCAGGTCTCCTTGCCTCCTGTGCAAAGGCGTAGACTTTTCTCACCAGTTGTATAGGAACCTCTGTCAGTATAGGAAATGAAAGTGCTGGCATATCAGGGGGCTCCTGCATGTCATCCCCCAGAAGATCTCGCAACGCATGTTGGGCTCTATAGTACTGGAAATAAATAGGAGCTGACGAAGGGTGGACCCCATCCAGAATGGACTCCCAGCTATCTACAACTCTGTCTTGGAAAAAATCTCCCATCTTGGTAATTCCTAAAGTATGTTAGGTTCTCATTACACCTCTCTCTCTCCCCATCGGGAATCACCACTCCAACAACGCATGTGGGGAGTACATAAAAGAGCCAGACTGTTGCACCAATCAACTCGGCCAAGCTTGAATCGTGGAGTTTAAGAAGTCAAATGTACTTTGACGTCTCACCGGGTCTCGAAAAAGAGTCTGAGGCAGGGTGTGTGGATCTGCAGCATCCCTCTCTATATGCAAATGTGGTAGGTCGTACGGGCCTTGTTGCCAATAATGGGCTTCTGCGCTGCTTTGTAGTACAGTTCTAATTCCAGAGCATTCAGCCCCCTCATATCAATAGGTAAGGCAAGTACCTCCCATTTAACCCTTGGCTGTTTACCGGCCCAAGCTAACTTCATCATCAGAGAGCACAATGTGGCAAACAGAGACCGCGGCAAAAGCATTGGAATGTGCTGGACTAAAAACAGAAACCTGGGGAGGACTACCATGTTCATCAGTGCAAAAAGCCCTATTAAAGATAAGGGCAATTTTACCCAGCGGCCAACATCTTCTTTGAGTTGTTGTATTGCTTTCCCATAATTATCCAACATAATTATCGCTGGGTCGGTATGAATTTGTATGCCGAGGTAGCACACTGAATACGTTTTCCATTGTAGAGGGAACTCTAGTGCCAAGGAGGCCATAGAAGGAGAGTAAGTGGGAAAGTGATGGACTTGTCCCAGTTCACACGGAGTCCCGAAAGACTTCTGAACCGAACCACTTCCCTGAGTATATGAGAGAGATTTCTCTCCAGGTCGCGAACATACAGTAACATGTCATCCGCGCATGCTGAAATTATGAGACGATCACCAGGGAAGCGCAACCCCCTGTGACCATGGTAATCTCTAAGGGCGCATGCTAAAGGCTCAGCAATCAGCACATATAATAAAGGCGATAGAGGACAGGACTGTTGAGTGTCCCATGTGCTCACAAGGGGGCCGTGACAAAATTGCCCACGAAAAACCCTGGTCATCGGGGCTGTTTATAACACTGTGACCAGACTAAGAAACGTGTCACCCACTCCAATCCACCAGAGGACAGCTCTCATAAATTCCCACTCCACGGAGTTGAACGGTTTTTCGTTGTCTAAAAAAAGTGCTGCAGCCCTCACTGCTGGGTCAACTTGCTGCATAACCCCAAATAGCATTCAAGGTTATAAGTCATACTGCGACCTGGCACAAATCCTGCCTGCTCTGGGCGAACCACCACTGGCACAATTGGAGCCAGCCTATTCACCAAGATGTTGGCGAATATCTTGGTGTTGACATTTAACAAGGATAAGGGCCTGTACAAAGAGCAAATATTGGGTGGTTTTCCAGGCTTCAAAAGGGTAACAATTAAAGCTTCCCTCATAGAGTGTGGCATCGCATCAGTTCCACCATTTCCTCGTAAAGTGTGACTAAATGTGGTGTAAGCAATTCTTGGAAGGTCTTATAGAAGGCCACAGTAAGGCCATTGATGCCAGGTGCTCCCGCCACACGCATGCCTTTATGTGCGGAGCATATCTTGGAGGGATCAAGAAGAGCCAGGAGGTGTTCTCTAAGCTCCGCAGTAAGCCACGTCATGTGTATATGTTCCAAGTAATCAGTAGAGTTCTTGTTATCCGTAGTGATACGCGAGCTATACAGTTCGGCATAGTATGTACGGAACCTATCAGCTATATGCTCCGTATCATGCAATGGTTGATCCTTCTCATCTAGAACTTCCATATTCACCTCTGTTTCTCTTTTAGTGCACATTAGGGCTCCTGCACCTGGGCATTCTCCCTCCCCATAGACCCTAGCAGTAGCATATTTGCCGAGGTGTTGGACTGCGCTATCAGGCGTTTCATGGTATTTGTCTAGCTTCAGCTTAATGCCTATAAGTAGCTCAGTGTCGCCTGAGTGCAAGTGATCCAGCTCCATTTGAGCAACATCTCTTTCCAAATATGACAAACTGTTTCTCAACAATTTGAGCATCCTGCATGTTTTGAAATTGCAACCCCTCTGATATAAACTTTGAAGGTTTCCCAAACTGTGACAAAGCTTGCAACCATGCCAATTATATTATGAAAAAACTCCTCTATAGTTTAATGATTATGGTGTAAACTGCCAGGTAAATGCGTCAAACTTCCTAGTGTGGAGTACTAAATCCAACATAACTTGTGAATGGTCAGAATATTTTCACGGAAGAGGATCACAGCTAATAACACGAGAAGCCAAACTTCTAGCCACCAGTCAAAAATCAATACAAGTGTAGATGTCATGCACTGCAGAGTAGTGTGTGAACCCTGTGCCCTCAGGGGAATGATATCTCCATATATCAAGTAGGCCCATGTGGTCTGCTATATTCATAATGGCCCTAGCGGCAGCCGGGGGCGACAAGGTGGGCCCCTAGAATTATCTCGATCTAGATCTAAAACACAGTTGAAATCACCCCACCAGATCTGCAGTATGTCGTCCCATTGAAGCAGACGTGCGTTGCGTGCGTGGTAAAAGTGCAGGTCATCATGGTTAGGTCTATAGACCCCGACAAGCAATACCGCTATCCCATTCTTAAAGCAGCGAGCTACTACAAACCTGCCGCCTGGGTCAGCATAGATTTCTTGTAAAGTTATGCCAGATCTACCACTAGCCTATATAAGCCCACCACGGGCGTGAGAGGTGAAGCCTGCCGAGTTATAATGCCCCTGGAGCTTGCGTTGTGTTAACATACTACTGTTTGGGGTCAACTGTTTCCTGTAGTATAGCGGCATCCACGTTATGTCTCTTAAAATATTCCACTACTTTACAAATCTTTCTATGGTCATTCAGACCTCTCACATTACATGTAAGGAACCTGGTGCTTGGGAAGAGCTGGACTCTGCAGCATTTGCGTCTGACTCCTTGTGCCTAAGTGTTTGGTGCGGCTCAAACGGGAGCTTAGACTGTGATCTGTCAATTTTGCCCATCTTGAACCCTTATAGGGCTGCTGTATTATTCTCCAATGAAAGACACTATAGGGACAACCACACCAGTCCTTTTTTCAGCGCATACACTTCACTATAAGCAATAAAAATGCAAAGCAATAAGAAAGGGCGTGCTCTATGATCTCTATGATCTGCTCTGGGCCTGATGAGGATCCTGAAGAGTGTTTGAGCAATGCTCTACGTCGGGGCCACTGCAGTGAAGGCAGAGCCACAAGCTTACATAGAGTTCCAATGGTCACAAGCAACCCTCCACAATCGAGCTTTCCGACAAAATTGCTCTCGATGGGGTGCCTGCCTGCTTTTACTATACAGGAGACACAGGTGCCTACGACAGAGTGGCACTATGAGCCTCCAAAGATGAGGCAATGTGCAGCTCTGGGGGTGGCCGAGTCTGGACAGGCAAGATAAAGCAACCACAGTAGCTGCGGCCGAGGCCACTCCCCAGTGGTTTGGCTATATCCTCCTCACCTCTGTCCAGGAGTCCAGCGTCGTAGGATCTCTAGGCCTGGCAGCCGCGCAGCCCGCAGTGGGACGACTCCTGTCTCAGTGGCCTCTCCAGGCAAAGCAACCGCGCCCCTGGGGAGGGCCGAGCTCCTCTGCGCTGTCCCAGGACTCGGGCACAGGCGCCATGCGGACCACAGCTGCACTCCGGGCTCACTTACTAGCCGCCGCCGATACGCAGCCCCCACTCCGCTCCTACCACGCAGCAGGAAATCTCTCAGTTGCAGCCCGCAGCCCAGCTGTCCACTGGGGAGCCAGGCCGCGCGCGATTGCGAACCATGGTGCTGTCCCTCTCCAGATGCTGCAGCTCCGCTCTCAGCTGGAATTTCACAGTGATGACTGCTTTATGGGGCCCAGGGTGCAAGGCAGAGTAGGCTGGGCCAGATTACCGCGATGGGGGCCAGGATATTGTCGGATGTTAGGCCAGGCTCATGGAGAAACTCTAATCAGCGGCCATCTTGGAGCCAGGCAAGCTCCTCCCCCGCAGATGCTGTTTTTTAGTTGTCAAATCACTCATATCCCCTTTTAAATATATTTGGTAGTAGACAATAAACATTGTCAAATCCACTAAAACATGTTTCTTGTATTTGTATTGGGTTTGGTCAGTATGTTTAAAATACACAATTTATCACTCTATTTTCATGTATTGGCTCTAAGGATAGCTTTGCCCTATAATTGAAGGGTAAGCCAAACCTCCATTGATTGACTTGTTAGCTCCCATCTTTCCCACAAAGTTTGTGACTCATGATGTCCCTGAACTCTACTGTATATTTTTTTAAATAATAGGATTGTGCATGATGGGATTTGAAAGACCACACTTGAATCGGAAAACAATAAACTGCAAGCATCAGTGTGCCTAAAGCTGCATGACCGGACAGAGGTGCTCCTGGCGACATTGGGACAGTTGACCACATGCAATCGGCGCAAATGTGCACAACAAACCAAGAAAAAAAAAGAAGAGATAGGGTTAAAAAAACTGATGAGATTCAACATATCCAGGATACATGGAACAAACACAAAGTGGTATTCTTAACGAGCAATACAATGACAACAGCATGGGCCGAGGTTATGTTTAAAGTGGGCGGAGTACTGTGATGAGGCCAGGCTAACACTACTGTGAGTCATTCATCAATTGATTTATTTTGTAACGATGATACCTTTATTAATCTACCTTAGCTTAATGAAGAAATGAGTTGTTCTTCAAAAATCCGGAGTTCATTTTGCATCATTTAAAATGCATACCGCGTTTGACTTGCATCACTGGGCTCTCTGATGTGTCAGTTCCATGGGCGAGAAGCTCAACCGCTTCAGGTATTTGGTTGCATTTTGGTACTTGTAGTCCTGTTTACCCCATTACAAAATCAGGACTACGAGCCCCAGGATGCAAACCAAACACTGGAGTAGATGAGCTACCCACGCGTGAACCAGAAATATTTGAAATCTATGGCAACCTCACATCCCCCTCATCCTAATGGAAGTCCATTGTCTCCCCTCGCTGGCCCGCACCATGTTCAACACCAGCTGCATCATTTACAAAGCCATCACAACCAGCACCCCCACTTCTCTTGCAGACAAGCTCATCATCTCTGGTGGTTCTCGGCACACCCACATTCAGGACACCATCAGACTGTAGATTAAGAAGTGTAAAAAAGAAAAAACAAGATAGAAGGCCGTTTCAATCTATGCACCCTGATCTGAAACAATATCCCTGTGTCCATCAGGACTGCCCCAACGCTGGTCCAATTTAGGAAAGAGATAAAGACGCACCTCTTTAAAGAACACTGCATCACAATGCATCAACCATCCACAACCCAGCTTCCTCTCCTACAGCGTGTTGATTTTATGATTGTCTTTGTCCATGTACAGTGCTTCACTGTCTTGTGGCTAGGTTTGCGCTACAGAAATAGCATTTGCATACATACATACTTTTGAAAGTCCGGTGATTTTTCTTAACTAAACTCTAGTTTCCGTGAACCGGAGAAAAGGTCCAAGTTAATCCCCATATTGTTAATTAAACTGAAAGAGTTGGATCCGGTTTTCGAAGTCACATGGTCACTTCCAGCTATGTGCTTGGATGCCCTAGAGGCATCCTGCAGAGTTCCTATGCATTCTTCCTATATATATATATATATATATACAGGAAGGGGCTTAAGCAATGAGATTAGATAATAGGCGCTGTTTCCCAACTACCCGCAGTGTACACATTTGGGGCCTGATTCACAAAGGTAAATTGACACTTTTGTGTAAGTTTATGATTATTTGCTATTCACAAAAGTGATTTACGAGTAGTATCTTTATGACTGCGGAGTCTCTACACATAAAAGTTAGGACAGTGATATCTTTTTAAGTGCAGGGATTCCACAGTTGTAAACATACTTCGTAAAATACCTTTGTGAATAGCAAACCATCCTAAACTTACGAAAAAGTGTACATTTACCTTTGTGAATCAGGCCCTTGTTATTTATTCACTATTGATAATAAATAAGGGTCTAAGTTTTCAGTTTTTACTGAATTTTACAGATAGATAGACAGAAAACGTGTCTCTTGTCTGTATTTATTGTTAAATGTGGAAAAATACTGAAAATTGTGCTTCTTTTGAGTGACTCCCCATGCTGTTTTCATGAATCACAGGCAAACAGCTGAGCAGATAGAACGCATATATATATGAAGTATAATGGTAATTTCTACTTGTGCGTTTAGAGTTTTGTTTTATTTGGCAGCTTATTTGCTAAAATGTGACAGGCATCAAAGTATGCGTGTTCATCAGTTAAAAAATGTGGAAATATACCATTTTGTGACTCTGTTTATTTTCAAAACACAAAATAAATATGGATAAATACCAATAAGATCGCCAAAAAATAAATATGGATAAATACAGCCTTAAATGTTTAAAATATAAATACCATAAAACTGCGAGCACCTAATAATAAACCATCGCCCCATTTCCTGGGACAGGGCCACGGGCCCTAAGTGTAGCTGACGGAAGACAACTGTGTGAAAAACCTTCAAGGAAAAAACTGTTTTTCAATGTTTTTGCCTCACACTGAATGCAGGGCTGGACTGTACAACTAAAAGCAGCCCTGGCAGAAATGTTCAAAGCAGCCCCACTTCCTTCATCTTCTGGTGAAATCTCTCTTTTTCCATCCATCCACTCCCACTCTCTCCCGTCTTCTTCCTCTCTGATCGCTTTCTCTCTACCTACCTCCTTCTTCTCATTTTCAAATGAAGCCCTCTTGGGCCTGCTGCAGTTGGTCAATCATGTATTACACCCGAGTCAGTCATGGTTTAGAGCCAACTTCAGTACGGAGACGGCCTTACTGGAAGTTTCGGAAACTATCAAAGCAACACTTGACAGAGGAGGTAAAGAGGTACTGATACTATTGGACCTCTCCGCGGCCTTCGATACCGTGCCCCATGAGCTACTCCTGCACAGACTTAAGGTATGCGGCATTGGTGGCACGGTTCTCAGGTGGTTTACCTCCTATCTGGAAAGCCGCCAGCAAGCAGTATGGTCCCCCCCTTTCTCGGCCCCTATCCCCTCTATGAAAGTTGGAGTTCCACAGGGATCTATTTTGAATCCTACCCTGTTTAACGTGTATATGGCTCCCCTTGCCCTTTTGGCAGAGGAATACGGCGCTAAAGTAATATCCTATGCCGATGACAGGCAGTTGCTGTTCACCTGCGAGAAGGATAATGCGCTGAGTGGAAAAGAGATAAATACTTGCCTGTCGAAGGTGTTTGCCTGGTTCAGACAGAATCAATTGATGTGCAATTCTGAAAAGTCAGAAATTATTTTTTTGGGCCATAACCCAGGTGTGGAATGGCGTCAATGGTGGCCTCAGAATATGTCCCCCCCTGTAAATTCTGTGACCACCGTGAAAAACCTTGGGGTGAAACTGGACGCTGACTTGTCCATGAAGTCCCAGGTCCAAACAGTGGCTGGCACATGCTTTGGGCTACTGAAAATGCTGAGGAATTTCCTCCCTTTACTCCCAGTCTCACATAGGAAAACGGTAGTCCAAGCACTGATTATATCCAGGCTGGATTATGTCAATGTCCTGTACTTGGGCCTCCCAGACTATCTACTTGGCCGCCTTCAGGTAGTACAAAATGCGGCGGCAAGAGCCATACTTATGGTTGGCCCCAGGACACACATGACCCCTCACCTGAAGTACCTGCACTGGCTTCAGGTGCGAAAGACGATAAACTTCAAAGCCCTGGTACTGGCCTTTAAGGCCTTTCACAATATAGGAGCTCCCTATATCAGGAACAGAATTCAGCACTATGCCCCACTCAGAACTTTGAGGTCCTCTACCCAGCGGCTGTCGATTATCCCTAAGTTCTCTCGATCCCGCATGGGAGGTCGCTCCTTTCAAGTGGTGGCCTCTCAGCTATGGAACCGCCTGCTGCCTTCCCTAAGACAGGTGCAGGATCTCCTCAGTTTCAGTAGAAATCTAAAAACCTGGCTCTTCCTATACTAGATTAGGTATTCTTGCCTTTGCGCAAACTGTTCTGTCGCGGGGTCCTTTTTTCAGCGCCGGGACACTCCGTGGAGTAGCCGTGCGCTTTACAAGTGCCCAGTAACATAACATAACATAACATAGGGGAGCTGGTGAAAGGGACAGAGGCACCCGGAGCAGCCCTGGGCTTTCAAAACCGGCCTACACAGGCTGCAGCCCAGACAGGCAATGCCCGGTGGAATGAAAGGCCTGTCCAGCCCTGAATGAATGCCACAATACTGTACAACCACTGCCAGTGCCGTTCACAAAAAATAATCCACCCTATACCCTCTTGTGAGCTTCTACTGTTAGTCTTAGGAGTGGCTCAACTCAGGTGCAAGTTGGGCAGTAAGGCTTCAAGAACATGGTGACTTCTTATGCCTTATGTTCACAATCACTGCCAAAATAAGACTACCTTGCACGATAAACCATCAGCTGAAAAAAAGTCTGGAACAAGCACTGGCACAGCCAAGAGATCTGGCATTGACTGTAAGTCTTTATGCTTTATCAATCCTTGCTTTGTTTTATCATGTGTTTAGTAAACTTTAGTGTGGGTGTAGATGCTGTGCTCTTGCCAAAATAAAAATAATTTGGCTAAAAGCAAAAAACATTTTGGTGCTCAAAAATCACAGATTGCAATAATAGTTTGTGGCACTGAAGTGAACTACTTTGTGCGTGGATCTACTCCTTATGAAAGTCGTCTTTTCTGTGGCCAGCTCTGTCCCAGTCTGTTCTAAGTACTGACGCACTGCGTTAATGATCATGTCATCAGTCACTTTGTGAAGCCACCGATGTGCCTTCACCCACCTGGACAGGTGACGAAAGGTAGCTGCCGAGGAGTCCTTTTTTAAAGTGTTCAAGGGCCTGATTTAGATCTTGTCAGATGGGTTACTGCGTCACAACAGTCCATCGAAATATAAATTCCATTATATCCTATGGGGATTTATATTTCGGCGGATGGTCATATCCGTCACTGTTGTGACAGAGTAACCCGTACGCGAGATCTAAATCAGGCCCCAAGTCTTGCAGGTGCACTAAAAAATATAAGTGCATGAGGTGCCTACTGGCCTGGCAGTTCGGGCTGGACTGTTCCCATTGGGTGCAGGGTCAAGACTGATTTGCATATGGCTGGGTCCAAACTGGAATGGCATGGTGAGCAAAAAACGATGGATTTAGGCCCAGATCTCTGTACTGGGGTGAATGTATGACATTGTTCTGCATTCTGTCCATCAATTGTTCTTTTTGCAACTGGCAACTACTGGCACAAATTCCACATGGCTCCCTGGCGCAAGTTTCTTGCCTCTGGTATCAGAGCATTTGGGCCCCCCGGTGTGACTCTGTGGGGGGCAGGTGACTGGTTCTTAGCACTTACTGATATCTTCCTTATGGCGCCCTGTGTTTCTTGTGGTCCTTCTTTGGGGTCTTTTCCTGTTCTTTTACCTGGGTCTCCAGGGCTCTCCTTTCCTGTTGTCTGGTTGGGTTTGGCTGCACTTTCAGTGCCTGGCTTTATCCTGACAAGGTGGCTTCTGTCGACGTGGCATGTCTGCTTGGTTGTACGGCTTCCTTTGTTTCATCGCTGGCACTGTGTGTGCACTGGTTGCTGGAAGGTTTCTGGCCTCTTGCTTTGCCTGTGGCTCTTCTTTCTTTTACTGGGATCTTGAGTTGCTTTACGATTTCATGTGCTTTGTTGGGGATTAGGTTGTGGTCTTACTGCTCTGGTATGTCCTCAGTTAGGACTGGGGTGAAGAAGTGTTGAAGAAGTGATGCACTCATCACCTACGGTTAACCTTCATTGCTCTAATTCCCTTTCCTTGTCCCGGTAGCCAGTGCTTAATTTGAGCCGTTGGTATCCGGTGCTTATGACAGCTGCCACATGATGGTGCTGTGTGTGTAATTTAAAGATGAGAAGAACAACAGTTGTTTATTCATTCCATATACATTAAAAACAACTAATAGCTGCCACCCAGGCCAATCTTATAGCTTTGGGGCCTCGAACAGTCTGAATTGTCACACTTGTAGCAGTGTGATGGTTAGTAGTTGTGTAAGTATTGTCATTGGCTGTGCTGGCAGTGGCAATGTGTGGTGCAAGCCGCAGTGGCTTCCTGACGAGGGCTCTGGCACTTATGTTTTTACAAATTAAGCACTGCCTGAAACTTACGTTCCTCCCTCCTATCCCATTCCCTGAGCTCTGCGATGTCGGGAAGTGATGCGGATACACTCCCCTTTGTGGCCCCTTGTCATGGTATGGGGTCATAGGGGACGACAGATGAAGAAGTTAGGAAGAGTTTAGGCTTTTCCGTAGGCCACAGGAAGCCTGGGGGAGGTAGATACACTGCAGTTAGTAAATACTGGAGCAAGGGAGAGTTATTGGATGAAAGAGGAGTACATTTGAGCAGTCGGCGCATTGTATATTCAAGTTTGGAAGGAGCCACTCTAAAATGTTTAGGGAAGTTTTCTGACTCATGATGTGATTCCCTTATCCTGGCTTCCTTGGGCCCTTGATCCTTCTGAATGTTTTTATTTTGTTTGTTATTATCATCTAACTAATTGCTTGCTGATTTTTTAAACCTGTGTATGACTGAGGCCTGGAAAAAGCTTTAATGACATTTTTAATATTTGTGTTGTGCTTTTACGGCTGTGTTTTACTGCTGAAATAAAGTATCATCTCAATCTGACGCAGGTGGGCTAATGCACAGGTTGCCACGTTCATAACTCCTGGCCGGAAAATAATGATAACATTGAACATCAGAAGAACAGTGAACATCAACAGTGAACATCAGAAGAACAGTGACCATCAGAAGAACAGTGAACATCAGAAGAACAGTGACCATCAGAAGAACAGTGAACATCAGAAGAACAGTGAACATCAGAAGAACAGTGAACATCACAAGAACATTGAACATCAGAAGAACAGTGAACATCAGAAGAACAGTGACCATCAGAAGAACAGTGAACATCAGAAGAACAGTGAACATCACAAGAACATTGAACATCAGAAGAACAGTGAACATCAGAAGAACAGTGACCATCAGAAGAACAGTGAACATCAGAAGAACATTGAACATCAGAAGAACAGTGAACATCAACAGTGAACATCAGAAGAACAGTGACCATCAGAAGAACTGTGAACATCAGAAGAACAGTGACCATCAGAAGAACAGTGAACATCAGAAGAACAGTGAACATCAGAAGAACAGTGAACATCACAAGAACATTGAACATCAGAAGAACAGTGAACATCAGAAGAACAGTGACCATCAGAAGAACAGTGAACATCAGAAGAACATTGAACATCAGAAGAACAGTGAACATCAACAGTGAACATCAGAAGAACAGTGAACATCAGAAGAACAGTGAACATCAGAAGAACAGTGAACATCACAAGAACATTGAACATCAGAAGAACAGTGAACATCAGAAGAACAGTGACCATCAGAAGAACAGTGAACATCAGAAGAACAGTGAACATCAGAAGAACAATATCCAATCTCCTTGTCTTTGGTAGACATGCTTGACTGTCTCCAAGTCCACTAGGGATGCTCTGCAAGGACCTCAAAATACAGCGCCATGTCTTTTAAATGCTGTGTCCACGCATGCATCCCAGGCCCCTGGTTCTGGTCCATTTTCAGTTCATGATTGAAGGTTTGCTAATATCACAGTATTAAAATGTCTAAAGGCGGAGTCCCATGGATTGCTCAAAGATTTGAGGAGGCTGAGCTCAGACTAAAGTGCTGTTTTCCTCTCAGGGGTTCGTGTCACAGGCTATTATTTACTTTGATGACACCAAACACATCTTTTTCTTTATAAACGGCCAGCTAAAAGCGGACGGTCTATGAAGGCTGTCTCTGCCCTACATGGAAGTATTTTCAGCTTCCATAAACATGGGAGAGGAAGAAAATGTGTTGAGAAGCAGCGGTGTAAAGAACCGCACTTTCTCCTCACATATTCTGCATTTTAAGGGCTCCTTTCATCGCCCTTCTGTCATCACCGCGGACGTGGTGAGAATATGAGGAAAAAACTATATCCAGTATAAATGAGGGTGCCAGTCTTTTGAAAAAGAGGGGGAAGGACACATGTTATCCCCTGCTCTTGTGATGATATGGCTCTCAATAGAATATTAGGAATGTGTCTCCAGTCAGAAGTTGTTAGGCAGTGAGGCTGCTAGCGAATTTATGCTGAGGAGAAAGCTCCTCTTAATTTCAGGAGCGCTTCTTTAGAGAGAAACGTCAGCGCACTCAGGGGCATATTTACAAGCCCCTATCACCACCACAACGTCACTTCCAGTGACGTGGTGGCGATAGGGGCTTCGCCTTACGTACAAGGCAGCGTTAAGCCACTTAACGTGGCTTAATGCCGCCTGGCAAATAAGACCCCCTTTCACTCTACACTTAGCGTGAAAGGGGTGGGGAGTGGGTGTTGTGGTGGGCGTTCCACCGCAACACCCATTGATTCTGATGCTGCCCCATCTTTACAAGGGCGGCGTAAATATGGGGCAGCGCCAGAATTAAGACAAAAAAAAACCTGGTCTTAAACAGGCGCAACGAGGAGAAATGATTAATTTCTCCTCGTTTTTGCAGTTTCTATGTGTGCTGCTTTGTGCAATACACATAGAAACAGCAAAACACCATGGATGATTGTTTATGTGCAGGAAGGTTCCCCTTCCTGCACATAAACAATCATTTTTGAAAAAATGCCATTTTGCAACTTCTATGTGTGCTGCATTAAGCAGCACGCATAGAAGTTACAAAACAACGTTTAAAGATTGTTTATGTGCAGGAAGGGGGACCTCCCTGCACATAAACAATCTTCCCCCAACGCAGACACCCTTGCACTATGGTACAAGGGTGCCTGCGTTGGCGCTAGGCAGCTGAACTCAGCACCAGCGCAGAGAGAAACGCACGGGGGCACGCATTCTTGTGAATATTGCACATCCCTGCGTTTTCAGAATGGAGAAGCGTGGCATTAGCAATGTTTACTTAACACCACGCTTCTCCATTCTGCTGGAAATATGCCCCTCAACCTCAATTACACTACTGAAAAATGAGGAACTGTTGAGGAAAATACGAGGAACAAATGCAGTTGGATTCCGCAGTTTTTCCTCCTTTTTATACCATGTATACACTGTCGGCCAAAGCACATTGAATAAAGTCAATAAAATGCGGGCATGCTGTGGAGAATGTGCGTTGAAAAGACGGTTCTTTAACCCGCATTTTCTCCGCACATTGAGCCAGATGTACAACCCTTTCATTTAGCGCCTCGCAATTTGCGACTCATTGTGAGTCGCAAATTGCGAGGCGCTAAATGGAATGAAAACAGTGTTATTACACTGTTTTGCGATTCCCAATGGGGTCGCAAATTGCGAGGCTCATTAATATTAATGAGCCTCTCGCAATTTGCGAGCCCATTGGGAAGGCCAGCCCTCCCTGGGATGGTGGCCTGCTGGGCTCAGCAGACCACCATGTCTGGGACTGCTTTTTAATAAAGCAGCTTTTTTTTTTTAAATGCAGGAAAACGGGATGCATTTAAAAAAAAAAAATGAAACGTTTTCGTTTAATTTGTTAAGGGCAGGCAGTGGTCCCTGGGACCACTGCCTGGCCTTAAAAAATATTTTTAGAGACAGTCACAAAGTGGAAGGGTCCCCTGGGGACCCCTTCCATATTGCGACTGCAATACCACCCTCTTGAAGAGGGTGGTAATCTGCGAGTGTTTTGCGACCGCAATTGCGGTCACAAAACATTCACACATAGCATTGCGGACGCAATTAGGAAGGGAACACCCCTTCCTAATTGCGACTCGCAATTCCTAAATAGCGAATCGCAAATAAACTGCGACTCGCTATTTAGGAATTGTACATGACCAACAGTGATTTTGCATGCCAAACGGGTTCGCAACCCCGTTTGCGCATGCAAAATCACGTCGTACATCTGGCCCATTATCCACCTTCCGCTGATTTATGGCTCGTCCAATTTGCTCAACTTTTCTCTGGGAGAGCATTTATTTAACGCCTGCCCAAGATGGCTTTTTAAAAAAATAAAAATAAGATAAAATGAGCATATAAATTCACTGTTGTGTCTTTCTCAAAAAGTCTCGTCTGCATCTCATGTTTAAAGTTGGACTAAAAATAGCATGAAAACAAATTAGGTGTAACCTTAAAATTGGCGAAATAGTTAAAATAGGGCATGTTTTGTTAACTGTACCCCAGTAAATTTGTTACAACTGGTTTTCCTCCTATCTCATTACATCACCCAGTACTTGCATACCACACCAGGCTCTTCAGCCCGCTTCCGTGCACAAAAGCACATACTTTAAACAAGCATTAGCAAAGCCAAAAGGTCTCGCCTATGCAAGAGCTACTTGGTTTTTAGCCAAGTTGTACACCAGCGCAGCTGCTGTTCAGCATGGCTAAAAGTTAGTGGCGTAGAGGAGAGTGGCATGGAGTGTCTTAGAGTGGTATGGCAAAGATTGGAGTAAAGCGTTGTAGAGTGGAGTGGCATAGAGTGTCCTGCATTGGAGTGGAGTGGACTGGTGCAGAGTGCATTGGTGTAGAGTGTTGCAGAGTATAGTGGCATAGAGTGCAGTGGCAAAGAATTCATTGGCATACAATGCAAGGTCATAGAATGCATTGGCGTATATTAGAATGTTGCATAGTAGAGTGCAGTGGCGTAGAATTCAGTAATGCAAACTGGAGTGGTGCAGAGAAGAGTACAGTGGTGTATAATATAGTGGCACAGAATGCAGTGGGGAAGATTAGAGTGGCACAGATTGCAGTGGTGTAGAGTGGTGCAGAGTATAGTGGCACAGAGTACAGTGGTGTAGATTGGTGCAGAGTAGAGTGGCATAGAGTGGTGCAGAGTAGAATATAGTGCCGTAGAGTACAGTGGTAAAGAGTGCAGTGGTGTAGAGTGGAGTGCTGCAGAGTGCAGTGGCGTAGAGTAATTCAGAATAGAGTGGTGTAGAGTGCTGTGGCATAGAGTGAATTGGCATAGAATGCAGTAGTGCAGAGTAGAGTGTAGTGGTGTAAAGTGTAGTGACGTAGAGTGCAAGTGTGTAAAGTGCATTTGCATCCAGAGCAGTGGTTTAGAGTAGAGTAGCAAAGAGTGGAGTGGAGCAGAGTGGAGTAGAGTGGAGTAGAGTGCAGTAGCGTAGAGTAGACTGTTTCAGAGCAGAGTGAAGTGGCATAGAGTGGAGTGGTGCAGGGTAGAGTGCAGTGGCGTAGAGTAGAGTGACGTAGATTGTAATGGCATAGAGTAAAATGGAGTAGAGTGCAGTGGGTCAGAGTAGATTAGAGTGGTGTACTGTGGATTAGCATAGAGTGCAGGGGCGTAGAGACTGCAGAGTGGCATAGAGTGGAATTGTGCAGAAGAGATTGGAGTGATATAGACTGGGGTGGTGAAGAGCGCAGTGGCGAAGAGTGCAGTGGTGTAAAGTAGAGTGCAGTGGTGTAAAGTGAAGTGACAGAGTGCAGTTGTGAAGAGTGAATTTGCATAGAGTACAGAGGTTTAGAGTAAAGTGGGAAAAAAGAGTGGAGTGGAGTGGCGCAGAGTGGAGTAGAGTGGCTTAGAGTGCAATAGCGGAAAGTAGACTGTTTCAGAGTAGAGTGAAGTGGCGTAGAGTGGAGTGGTGCAGGGTAGAGTGCAGTGACTTAGAGTAGAGTGGCGTAGAGTGTAATGGCATAGAGTAAAGTGATCTAGAGTGCAGTGGCACAGAGTGCAGTGGGTCAGAGTAGATTAGAGTGGCGTACAGTGGATTGGCATAGAGAGCAAGGGAGTAGAGTTGAGTGTTACAGAGTAGAGTGAAGTGGCGTAGAGTGGAGTGGTGCAGGGTAGAGTGCAGTGACATAGAGTAGAGTGGCATAGAGTGTAATGGCATAGATTAAAGTGGTGGAGAGTGCAGTGGCACAGAGTACAGTGGGTCAGAGTAGATTAGAGTGGCGTACAGTGGATTGGCATAGAGAGCAGGGGAGTAGAGTTGAGTGTTACAGAGTAGAGTGAAGTGGCGTAGAGTGGAGTGGTGCAGGGTAGAGTGCAGTGACATAGAGTAGAGTGGCGTAGATTGTAATGGCATAGATTAAAGTGGTGTAGAGTGCAGGGCACGGAGTGCAGTGGGTCAGAGTAGATTAGAGTGGCGTACAGTGAATTGGCATAGAGAGCAGGGGAGCAGAGTTGAGTGTTACAGAGTAGAGTGCATTGGCGTAGAGTGTATTGGCACAGAGTACAGTGACGTAGAGTGCAGTGTTGCAGAGTGGCATAGAGTGGAATTGTGCAGAAGAGATTGGAGTGGCCTAGACAGGGGTGGCGGAGAGTGCAGTGGAGAAGAGTGCAGTGATGTAAAGTAGAGTGGCGTAGAGTGCATTATCACAGTGTAGAGTGGTGCAGGGTAGAGTAGAGAGGCGTAGACTGAAGTGGTATAGACTGTAGTGGCATAGAGTGGAGTGGTGCAGAGTGCAGTGGTACAGAGTGTAGTGATGTGGAGTGGTGTAAAGTGGATTGGTGCAGAGCAGAGTGCAGTGGCATGGAATGGAGTGGCGTAGAGTGGAGTATTCATGTGTGGTAGCGCACTGCCTTTCCAGACAACATATTTTCAATTGAAATGACCATTACGTTTGCACAGACATACAGTTTTACTAATAAAACTATACAGCGCAGAAACTATTATGTGTGGAAATGGCATCACCAAGTGTATTGATTGTTTTGATCATATTAAAGTATTCGTTTCTAACACACTTCGGGATTAACCATAAATGTGCTTCATTTGTGCGTTGCTAATTCTGATTTATTTATTTATATCATTTGTAGAGCGCAGCTGTCACCAAACTGGTATCCTAGTAATATATATATATTAGGATATAAGCAATGTATATAGGTACTGGCAGAAAAACCCAAACAGGGAGAAAGAAACAAGCCTGCTTTACTTGGGGAACAGCCATGTCTTCAGTGCTTTCCTGAAGTGTAACAGATCAATTTTTTATATGAGAAATGACGGCATCTTATTCTAGAGTTGGGCCGCCTTGACTGAGAAAGCCCTTCCCCTTGGTCTGGTCTCCCGAAACGTATTAATACAAGCTAAGATTGCAGTACTAGAGCGGAGGAGTCGTCCTGGTGTATACACCTTCAGCTTTTTTGTGAAGGGCACTTGGCCTAATTTCTTGTAATGCCTTAATGACAGTACACATGGCTTTGAATACAATCCCCTGCTTCAAAGGTAGCCAATGCAATTATTTCACAGCATTAGATGCTGAGGATCTGCGAGGTCTGTTTAGGGCAAGTTTTGCTGCAGCCACCTGGACTCTGTACAGTCTGTTGAGCAGGTAGTCAGGAGCCCCCAGTAACAAGGCATTACAATAGTCAAGGCGACTAAGTATGAGACTGCGCACTACAAGCGATTTAGCTTGGGTGGGTAGTAGTGGTAGCACCTTCCTAAGACTACGTAAGAGCACGAAGCATGTGCCTGCCACATTTGTGACATGTTTTTCGAGAGACAGTGTATTATCAAACATAACTCCTAGATTCCGAATCGTGTCCGACTGCAACCACTTGTCTCCAGACAAAAGAAGTCAGAAATTGAGGACAAAATTAGTGCTTATTTGAGCCGGTGGTTTCCAGTGCTCAGCACCGGCAGCTAATTGTCAACATCGGCACTTATAGCAATCTGCCAAAAGGTGGCGCTGCTTGTCTTACAGACGAGCACAAGAACAGTTGTTTATTAACTGAATATATATTAAAAAATAGTAATTCCTGCCACCCAAGCCATTCTTATCGCTTTGGGGGACTGGAATAGTCCGAATTGTCACACTTGTAGGAGTGTGATGGTTAGTAGTTGTGTTGGTACTGTCACTAGCCGCGCTGGCACGGGCAGTGGGTGATGCAAGCTGCAGTGGCCTCCTGACCAGGGTCCCCAACACTTATTGTTTTACAAATTAAGCACTGGACAAAATCATAGGGATCTTACTTGCAGAGCAACAAAGAAATTCTGTTTTATCCCCGTTGAGCTTTAACGAGTTTGTATTCATCCAGCTGACAATACTTGCACAGTTAATTTAAATGTTGTTGTGTGCTAGAAAAAACCCTTTCCTACCTGCAGTATCCAGCAAGATTGTCTCATAAATCCTGTCACTTTGAAGTCATAGAAAGAAAAGTTAACACCAAGCTCCCTGGATGAGAAAGCCTGACATTTGGCCTTGAACTTTGAATGCACAGCAAATGGGACAAGATAAGAACAAGATTTACAGGCCTGTTTACAGAAGGTAGCACTTGTGGAAGAATACAGGAGGAGTTGGTGTGAAAAGGCTTTGCTCCTTCGGTGGGGAGAACTCACCCTGGAAAGCCTAAAACAAATAAAGTCAGCAAATATAAAGCCAGAACACGTGAGTTACAAACCACAAAGCCAATTGTAAGCAACGGGCGGAATGCTTTCCAAGAGAAGCTTTCTGAATGTCCCTGAATGTCCCCAAGATGTATTTAGCAGTCTGGTAGGCTTCGGCATGAAAAGGGAAATCTAGCGCATGCGCACTGGCATGTATTGTTCACATAATGCTGGTTGTGGACACTATCTGCTAATTCAGCGCACCAACGTACGAGACATAAACTCACCAAACTATGCATCTTTAAGCAAAGATGCAGTTTTCTATAAATATGAGGTAAAACCTTACTCCGCTCATGCGGAATCTTTAATTCGATTTGTCAAGAAACGACCGCATTTGAGGTAATGCATAAAAAGAGGGTGTCAGTGGGGATTGGTGCTGGCCTCCCTTTGTACCTGGCTGACCCTATGATTTCCATCAGCAGACCTGACCCCTTGATGTCTACAGGAGGAGCTTCATGTTTTTTTGCTGTTTCACCAGCAGAACAAGGTCCTATTGGCCTAGGGTTGCATTCAACATGTACCACCCCCTACAAAGGAGGGTAATGAATACCTCCCTCATCAGGCTATGGGCAGGCTGAATGTTGGTATCAACTGATTAGTATGTAGGGGTGCAGGCCTATTGACCTCTCACCTGGAAGAGGTATCTTCTCTTCATCTTGATAAACTGTTCCATCCCTGATACCAGTGGCTGCTCGCAGAGGGAGTGCTGCGGGGCGGTTGGGCGGAGCGGGGGAGGGGCCGGGTGGGGGGTAGTGGAGTCGGACATACGACGGGCAGGAGTAAAGTAAGTAAATGAATAAACAAAACTATTTACCTGGTGCTCGCTGCATCGTCGAGTTGGCGATGCAGCGAGCGCAAGGTAAATAATTTTATTTATTTATTTACTTACATTATTCCTGCCCGTCGTATGTCCGACTCCACTACCCCCCCACCCAGCCCCTCCCCCGCTCCACCCTCCCGCCCCGCAGCACTCCCTCTGCGAGCCGCCACTGCCTGGTACCTGGGGACCTTCACTCCCCTGAGCATGTGCTGTTGGGGTACATGTTTAATGAAAGGAAACCATGTTCTTCTGCCTGTGGCTGTCCTTGTCATGCTGACGTAAGCCAACCTGAGCTCAGAACCACTGAATTCAACTTTCTGAGGCTTACGACATGTGTTATTGTAGTTACAAGTAACACCGACACACTAACCCTAATAAGGGTGCCGACTCCTTTTACCAAAAGTGTAAGAGATGACACCGCATAGTGAGAGAAGAGACCGAAGAGGATCCAGATTTAGCAGAGTCAGCACATTACCTTCTACATAGACAACATAGTAAATGGGCCAGTGATTTACATGGGCAGGTACAGTTCGGTACTGAGTACCTGCACTGCTTTCATTTGGAAGGTAGAGTACCTGCACTTCTCAGCACTGCAGTAATGCATTTAATGGGAGAGTACCTGCACTTCTCAGCACTGCAATAATGCATTTAATGGGAGAGTACCGGCACTTCTCAGTACTGCTGCAATACATTTAATGGGAGAGTACCTGCACTTCTCAGCACTGCAGTAATGCATTTAATGGGAGAGTACCGGCACTTCTCAGCACTGCAGTAATGCATTTAATGGGAGAGTACCGGCACTTCTCAGTACTGCTGTAATGCATTTAATGGGAGAGTACCTGCACTTCTCAGCACTGCTGTGATGCATTTAATGGGAGAGTACCAGCATGTCTGATGGGACAAAAAGACACTTTAGCTATTGAGTAGCTGTACTTCTATCATTCCATTTGAAGCACTGATATGGACTGCACCTCTTTGCTAAGTTCCCTTTATCATAACACTTGGGGATCATACCTCAGACCCAGCCGGTACCAGGACCGCCTGCCATTCTGGGTAACCCATTTTGGCTGTCCTACCTTTTCTCCTTTGTATAAAATTATTCTTTTTATAAACAATAGCCTTTATGGGATAGTGTTCTTTGTTGTGTGGGATTGCTTTGTAGTGCTTCATGGAGTTACACACCAACAACGGCCTCCTGGAGAAAGCCTTGACTTCTTCCCCAAGCAACCATTAAAGGATAAGAGAAAAAAGGAAGTCCTTGATGGACCCAGTGAGAGTTCAGTGGCACCGAAGGTCCTTGGGAAACAGTGGATGAATGACAAATCTCACCACAGACTCTTTCCTGTAACCGCTGACACCGCACGACCCAGAAAAAAGGTGTCACATCTTCTTCTTCATCGCAAACAAACTCTCCATCTTTGCTGATGAGCTAGGTCAGTGGTATCAATTAATCAATCAATCAGTAGATTTGTAGAGCGCTACTTGTCACCCGTGAGGGTATCCAGGCGCTGCAACAGTTGTCATATAGTTGAGAATTTGAGGCAGCAAAGAAACACGACAACCCTTTGCTCATAAGTTGAGAGCTAGATTCAGATAGTGGTCAGGAAAAAGTTTATGTTCCACACCCTGCCTTCCAAGTATGATCATAAAAACCACACACGGCTAGGGGTGGACGCTATTATTGTGTGTAAATGGTCGACCAAGCCATTGGAGCAGTCATAAGTGCAGTGGGAGATCTTGTCTGGAGTTGGATTCTGGAGCAGCGTATGCGAGAAGAGCACCATATGTCTTAAGTAGGACTTCCGGTTTTATGATATTTATTTTTTGACATTTTCGTCTGTATTTATCCATATTTATTTTTTGATAATTTTATATGTATTTATGTGTATTTATTTTGAGTTTAGTGTAAACATGAAGATGTAATGGGTATATTTCCACATTTATTTAACCATGTTAAGTATACTCATGTTTGAATGTCCTACGGGTAGACATTTCCAGCACAATGCAATCATCTGAAAACATTTATATTGGAGAACAGCTCAAAAGATGTATATTTCTACAAGGTCTCTAAACTCTGCTGGGATGAGATCCAAGGTAATGAAAGAAGGTGGGCAAGGGAAGTAAGAAACATATTAAGTGGTATTAAGATCCTCCATTCTGAGTGTGGTACAATTATGTCCTGGTCCCTTTTCCAGGTAAACAAGTATTGAAAGAGTCTGCGGCAAAGGTGGTCGGGACTCTTGACCTAGCCTACCTGAGTCAGAAACCCTCGATTAGTTTTTCAATGCCCTCTCTAGGTCTCGATACAGTTTTCCCTTACCTGGCGTAGCTCCTGATCCCTTCCTGCGGAATGAAATTCTAAGGGTAAGTTTGGAATGCAATCCAATCTACTCATCCTGCTCCTGTCGGGCTCGGGTCCAGGATAATAATGGTTTTTGTCCCTGCCCCCTGAATGTAAATTGCATATACTTATGGACTGCATTAAGTTTCTAAGAACTTTGTTTTTAAATAAAGAACAGTATAAAGGATGAAGGCTGAAGAGTTGCTGTCAGAAATGCGTTACCTAGATGTGGGAGTAGGAATTGCTCGGTTTTTACGTTCTGTTAAACAGAGTTTTAATGATTGGTTATACTAGGGTGGGGGTTGATGGGTGGGCATGATGGGTTTTAAATCAATTTTAAACCGCAACTGTTTTTATGTATTGTTTAGAATGTTTTATGGACAATTGTCCTAATAAACTTGTTTTCTACCTACCTAACTACTTATATTTCTACAATTATTTATACTTTATAGGGAAATCTTTTTCTTTAACTCCTCTACCTGTCAATCTGTGCAGCTACTGAACTGCTAGCCATGACTGAGAGTAGTAAGAATTGGCCAAAAGAAGAACTATTTTCTATGTTTTACCATATTTAAACATATATACAGACAGGAAAATAGATGGTTTTATGTCGGTATTTATCTGTAACAATCAGTAAAAACTGAAAACTGGGAGCCTTAATTATAAGATATCAACTTAGGTAAGTGCACACAGGTGCGTGGAGTGAAGAAGATCTACGTACAGCCACATGGATTACGTAGGAGGCAGAAGGATGCATTGCCATCTGCAAGGAGCGCTACCCTAATGAGAGTCATTTTGAGTTACAAAGTCAGGATCATTTCTGAGCATGAACTGTGATTCTGTACAGTGGAGTAGTGTACAAGAGTAGAGAATGTGTATCAAGAGGCATCATCCCCACGGATGTGGGTTAGTGTTACTTTTGTAACGCTAACAAGATGCTAAAAACGTTTTGGGGATTACCAAACCAACATTAATTGGTATTAGCGTTGGTTTGTTTGGAAAAGTAACACAGTGCACCGCGAAATGCTGCTTTGCATCACTTTGTGTCAAGAGGGCGTTACATGGATGGCACATGGGCGTTTCCATGCAACCACCAATGCTTTTTGATGCTAAACCCTATCTACTAACATTAGTAGACAGGGTTTAATTCCAATAATTAACAAAGCTGTAAAGCAGGTTTTTCCGACTTTGCATGCACGCTGCACTGTGCAGTACACATACAAAGTAGGAACAGCTTTAAGGTGTGTCTAGCCATAGTATTTCGTACAGAAAGTGTACCCTTCCTGTACAAAACATATGCTAGACTCAGGCACACATCCCAGCACTATGGCGCTAAGGTGTGTGCCTGGTGCATGGCAGTTGAAATCAGCTCCGGCACTAGGAAGAGGAGAGGAGAGTGCCATATCTCTGTGAATATGGTGCTCTCCTGCTCCCTCCCTGTCACGCAATGCAGCGCAGCCTCCTTGGAGGCTGCACAGCGTTCCGCGACAGTTTTCAGAATCTGGGCCAAAAAGTTCTAAATCAGCAGCGGCCGGCAAGGCTCGCAGGTGGTGGGGCGGGGGGTGCGAGGGTCGCAGGGGTTTGCTGGGGGGGTCGCAGGTAGTGTCACACGAGGCAATTTAATTTTTTTAAACTTAAACTTACCTTGAGGCCGGTCCTGCGTCGCTGCTCCTGCTCTCCTGTCTCTGACTACAGAAACAGCAAGCAGGAAGCCAGGCTCCTTCCCCTAAACCAATCACAACGCTGCAATGCAGCGTTGTGATTGGTCTGAGCGCCATGACACGGCGCTCAGCTATGGGCTAGAGGGGTGGGCATGTTCTCCATGCAGGCTGTAATGCAGCTTGCATGGAGAACAGGGAAGTGCCCATGACTGGTTTGGGCGGCCCAAGAGGGCCGACCAAACAGTCATTGCGCACTTAGGAGTGGGCAAACCACTCCTCCCCTGCTCCGTGAGCAGAGCAGCCCCGTCGACCCGCCATCCCGCCCGCCCGCAAAGCAGCAGGACACGTCAGAAGCATAAAATGATAATAACATAAAGTTATTATCATTTTATGTTTCTCTTCTTCATACTGCTTAAAAGCAGTGGGGCGACGCTCCTCCGCCATCGTGGAGGAGCCGCCCTGTTCTAAATAATGAACCGTGTTCATGCCCTTCCTGTACAGAATTCCTGTTCTGCAGAGATGCTCATACATCTGCTTCGTGCAATTTAACTGGACTCTGCTTTGGTTTTTCCCTTCGAATGGAAGTTCGGCCAAGCTTCGATGCACTGCGAAAACTTGTCTACCATGGACCCCTATCCAGTTTCTTGACCGGTCCCTGCCACTGAACTGGACCCCTCCATAAAGACACCATAGGTTACAGGCATCTCCCTGATAACCTAAAGGTACCCCCTGTCTCTTGGATAAGCTACTTTTAATGTGATTGATTGATGTTATATTTCACCACATTAGTCATTGAATATTGTGTGTCACTTTTGTTCCTCTACGTTAGTGGTGTTATATGGTGACAGCTCCTGCCCAGCTTGTTGAATCTACTCTGAGATTCTATATGGACAAGTCCTTACATAAATGTAGAATAATCACAAACACATCTACTGCAGATATTAGTAAATACAAGACACTCTGGACTTCTTTCACAGTTTTAACCAATAAAACACCGCCTGCATCCGAAACTTATTTAAAGAGATAATTTCTTGGGGAATTATTATCACAGGAACCTCAATCAACTTTTTAGGAAACACAGTTTTTAAGGTTGCAGCATAGTTTTTGTGCTCGTAATCATCATAACACTGCTTTGAGAAAGTGACGGTGCTCTTTTTTGTTCTTTAAATACAACAGCATGTCATTCAGATATCTGACAGAGCATAAATCCAAGACATCTCATCAGTGCTTCATTTGAGCCGGTGCTTTTCACTGCTCGACACCGGCACTTTATTGTCAACACTGGCTCTTATGACAGCCTGCCACATGGTGGTGCTGTTTGCCTAATTTTTTGAGGAGCACAACAACAGTTGTTTAATATTTACATATACATTAAATTCACTAATTCTTGCCACCCAAAGCTATTAGAATAACTTGGGCGCCACATATTATTCATTTTGAATGTATATTTAAAGTCTGAATGGTCACACTTGTATGAGTGTGATGGTTAGCTGTGATGGTACTGTCATTGGCAGTGCTAGTGGGAGCAATGAGTGGTGCAAGCTGCAGTGGCCTCCTGACAAGGACCCTGGCACTTATTTTATTTTTAACTTAAGCACTGCATCTCAGAATGTATTCGGAGTGACTGGCTTGTTTGACAATGACCGACAGTCCAACCCGCAGAGGTAAGCAAGCATCCCTCAAGGTTTGTTAGCCCATCTTTAGTTGCCTGCGCCAGAGGAACAAGGCAATCTTTGGTGAAAATGTGTGACATGCTTTGTGTAAAAGCACAACCAACCAACAATGCAGTTAAGAAATACAAAACTTCAAGACCTAAACCAAGTTTGGTTAAAAAGACAAGACTTTCCAAAATAATATACTTAAATATTGGTAAGGGTATGATGGTTCAATCAATCAATCAATAACAGACTTTATTCGATTATGAAAAATAATCATAAAAGAATTAATAAAGATGTACAAGAATAAACAGTTAAGAATCCCAATTATAAAAAAAGATTACATCCGATGGAAAAAAATCCTTTTGACAAATTTTATCAGCATGAAATAGATAAAAAATATAATGTGATCCAATAATCTCATTGCCTGCAGACTCAAAAGGATAGGCTGTTTCAATGTCTAATAACTGATTAAAGGAGCCTATTCTACAGCATAACGCCTACTCTAAAACATACAAGCTTACTCTAATACCTACAGGCCTACTCTAAAGCATACAAGCCTACTCTAAAGCATACAAAACTACTCGAAAGCATACAAAACTACTCTAAAGCATACAAGACTACTCTAAAGCATACAAAACTACTCTAAAGCAAACAAGACTACTCTAAAGCATACAAAACTACTCTAAAGCATGCAAAACTACTCTAAAGCATACAAGACTACTCTAAAGCATACAAAACTACTCTAAAGCATACAAGACTACTCTAAGGCATACAAAACTACTCTAAAGCATACAAGACTACTCTAAAGCATACAAAACTACTCTAAAGCATACAGGACTACTCTAAGGCATACAAAACTACTCTAAAGCATACAAGACTACTCTAAAGCATACAAGACTACTCTAAAGCATACAAGACTACTCTAAAGCATACAAAACTACTCTAAGGCATACAAAACTACTCTAAAGCATACAAGACTACTCTAAAGCATACAAGACTACTCTAAAGCATACAAAACTACTCTAAAGCATACAACACTACTCTAAAGCATGCAAGACTACTCTAAAGCATACAAGACTACTCTAAAGCATACAAGACTACTCTAAAGCATACAAAACTACTCTAAAGCATACAAAACTACTCTAAAGCATACAGGACTACTCTAAGGCATACAAAACTACTCTAAAGCATACAAAACTACTCTAAAGCATACAAGACTACTCTAAAGCATACAAAACTACTGTAAAGCATACAAAACTACTCTAAAGCATACAAGACTACTCTAAAGCATACAAAACTACTCTAAAGCATACAAGACTACTCTAAAGCATACAAAACTACTCTAAAGCATACAAAACTACTCTAAAGCATACGGGACTACTCTAAGGCATACAAAACTACTCTAAAGCATACAAAACTACTCTAAAGCATACAAAACTACTCTAAAGCATACAAGACTACTCTAAAGCATACAAAACTACTGTAAAGCATACAAAACTACTCTAAAGCATACAAGACTACTCTAAAGCATCCAAAACTACTCTAAAGCATACAAAACTACTCTAAAGCATACAAAACTACTCTAAAGCAAACAAAACTACTCTAAAGCATACAAGACTACTCTAAAGCATACGAGCCAACTCTAATACCTACAAGCCTATTCTAAAGCATACATGCCTACTCTAAAGCATATATGCCTACTCTAATACATACGAGCCTACTCTAAAGCATACAAGCTTACTCTAAAGCATACGAGCCTAATCTAAAGCAGACAAGCCTACTCTAAAGCATACAAAAATACTCTAAATGCATACGAGCCTACTCTAAAGCATACGAGCCTACTCTAAAGCATACAAGCCTACTCTAAAGCATACAAAACTACTCTAAAGCATACAAGACTACTCTAAAGCATACAAGCCAACTCTAATACCTACAAGCCTATTCTAAAGCATACAAGACTACTCTAAAGCATACAAAAATACTCTAAATGCATACGAGCCTACTCTAAAGCATACAAGCCTACTCTAAAGCATACAAAACTACTCTAAAGCATACAAAACTACTCTAAAGCATACAAGACTACTCTAAAGCATACAAGCCAACTCTAATACCTACAAGCCTATTCTAAAGCATACAAGACTACTCTAAAGCATACGAGCCAACTCTAATACCTACAAGCCTATTCTAAAGCATACATGCCTACTCTAAAGCATATATGCCTACTCTAATACATACGAGCCTACTCTAAAGCATACAAGCCTACTCTAAAGCATACAAGCCTACTCTAAAGCAAACAAGCCTACTCTAAAGCATACAAAAATACTCTAAAGCATACGAGCCTACTCTAAAGCAAACAAGCCTACTCTAAAGCATACGAGCCTACTCTAAAGCAAACAAGCCTACTCTAAAGCATACAAGCATACTCTAAAGCATACAAGACTACTCTAAAGCATACATGCCTACTCTAAAGCATATGTGCCTACTCTAAATGCATACGAGCCTACTCTAAAGCATACGAGCCTATTCTAAAGCGTACACACCTACTCTAAAGCATACAAAACTACTCTAAAGCATACAAGACTACTCTAAAGCATACAAAACTACTCTAAAGTATATGTGCCTACTCTAAATGCATACGAGCCTACTTTAAAGCATACAAGCCTACTCTAAAGCATATGTGCCTACTCTAAATGCATACGAGCCTACTCTAAAGCATACAAGCCTACTCTAAAGCATACGAGCCTACTCTAAAGCAAACAAAAATACTCTAAAGCATACGAGCCTACTCTAATACCTACAAGCCTACTCTAAAGCATACGAGCCTACTCTAAAGCATACGAGCCTACTCTAAAGCATATGTGCCTACTCTAAATGCATACAACCCTACTCTGAAGCATACAAGCCTACTCTAAAGCATATGAGCCTATTCTAAAGCATACGAGCCTACTCTAAAGCAAACAAAAATACTCTAAAGCATACAAGCCTACTCTAAAGCAAACAAAAATACTCTATAGCATACGAGCCTACTCTAATACCTACAAGCCTACTCTAAAGCATACAAGACTACTCTAAAGCATACGAGCCTACTCTAAAGCATACAAAACTACTCTAAAGCATACAAGACTACTCTAAAGCATACGTGCCTACTCTAAATGCATACAAGCCTACTCTAAAGCATACGAGCCTACTCTAAAGCATACAAGCCTACTCTAAAGCATACGAGCCTACTCTAAAGCAAACAAGCCTACTCTAAAGCATACAAAACTACTCTAAAGCATACAAGACTACTCTAAAGCATATGAGCCTACTCTAATACCTACAAGCCTATTCTAAAGCATACATGCCTACTCTAAAGCATATGTGCCTACTCTAAATGCATACGAGCCTACTCTAAAGCATACGAGCCTACTCTAAAGCGTACACACCTACTCTAAAGCATACAAGGCTACTCTAGAGCATACAAGCCTACTCTAGAGCATACAAGCCTACTCTAAAGCATACAAGCCTACTCTAAAGCATACGAGCCTACTCTAAAGCATACGAGCCTACTCTAAAGCATACGAGCCTACTCTAAAGCATTCGAGCCTACTCTAAAGCATACAAGCCTACTCTAGAGCATACATGCCTACTCTAATGCCTACAAGCCTACTCTAAAGCATACGAGCCTACTCTAAAGCATACAAGCCTACTCTAAAGCATACACGCCTACTCTAAAGCATACGAGCCTACTCTAAAGCATACGAGCCTACTCTAATATATACGAGCCTACTCCAAAACATACACGCCCACTTTAAAGCATACAAGCCGACTCTAAAACATACAAGCCTACTCTAATACATACAAGCCAACTGTAAAGCATACGAGCCTACTCTAAAGCATACAGGCCTACTCTAAAGCATACGAGACTCCTCTAAAGCATACGTGCCTACTCTAAAGCATACAAGCCTACTCTAATACAAACAAGCCTACTCTAAAGCATACGTGCCTACTCTAAAGCATACAAGCCTACTCGAATACATACAAGCCTACTCTAAAGCATACGTGCCTACTCTAACGCGTACGAGCCTACTTTATAGCATACAAGCCTACTTTATAGCATACGAGCTTACTCTAATACAAACAAACCTACTCTAAAGCATACGCGCCTACTATAAAGCATACAAGCCTACTGTAAAGCATACAAGCCTACTCTTAAGCATACGCGCCTACTCTAATACATACAAGCCTGCTCTAGAGCACACATGCCTATTCTAAAGCATACAAGCCTACTCGAATACATACAAGCCTACTCTAGAGCATACAAGCCTACCCTAAAGCATACATGCCCACTTTAAAGCATACAAGCCTACTCGAAAACATACAAGCCTACTCTAAAGCATACAAGCCTACTCTTAAGCATACACGCCAACCCTAAAGCATAGAAACCTACTTTATAGTATACGAGCTTACTACAATACAAACAAGCCTACTCTAAAGCAAACGTGCATACTCTAAAGCATACAAGCCTACTCTAAAGCATACGCGCCTACTGTAATACATACAAGCCTACTCTAAAGCATACGAGCCTACTCTAGAGCATACAGGCCTACTCTAAAGCATACAGGCCTACTCTAAAGCATACAAGCCTACTCTAAAGCATACGTGCCTACTCTAAAGCATACAAGCCTACTCAAATACATACAAGCCTACTCTAAAGCATACTACCCTACTCTAATACAAACAAGCCTACTCTTAAGCATACGTGCCTACTCTAAAGCATACAAGCCTACTCTAATACAAACAAGCCTACTCTAAAGCATACGTGCCTACTCTAAAGCATACAATCCTTCTCGAATACATACAAGCCTACTCTAAAGCATACGTGCCTACCCTAACACGTACAAACCTACTTTATAGCATACAAGCCTACTCTTAAGCATACGAGCTTACTCTAATACAAACAAGCCTACTCTAAAGCATACGCGCCTACTCTAAAGCATACAAGCCTACTGTAAAGCATACAAGCCTACTCTTAAGCATACGCGCCTACTCTAATACATACAAGCCTGCTCTAAAGCACACATGCCTATTCTAAAGCATACAAGCCTACTCGAATACATACAAGCCTACTCTAGAGCATACAAGCCTACCCTAAAGCATAAATGCCCACTTTAAAGCATACAAGCCTACTTGAAAACATACAAGCCTACTCTAAAGCATACGAGCCTACTCTTAAGCATACACGCCAACCCTAAAGCATAGAAACCTACTTTATAGCATACGAGCTTACTCTAATACAAACAAGCCTACTCTAAAGCATACGTGTCTACTCTAAAGCATACAAGCCTACTCAAATACATACAAGCCTACTCTAAAGCATACGTGCCTACCCTAACGCATACAAGCCTACTTTATAGCATACAAGCCTACTTTATAGCATACGAGTCTAGTCTAAAGCATACAAGCCAACTCTAAAGCATACAAGCCGACTCGAATACATACAAGCCTATTCTAAAGCATACGTGCCTACCCTAACGCGTACGAGCCTACTTTATAGCATACAAGCCAACTTTATAGCATACGAGCCTACTCTTAAGCATACACGCCAACCCTAAAGCATAGAAACCTACTTTATAGCATACGAGCTTACTCTAAAGCATACAAGCCTACTCTAAAGCATACGTGCCTACTGTAAAGCATACAAGCCTACTCTTAAGCATACAAGCCTACTCTAAAGCATACAAGCCTACTCGAATACATATGAGCCTACTCTAAAGCATACAAGCCTACCCTAAAGCATACGTGCCTACTGTAAAGCATACAAGCCTACTCGAAAACATACAAGCCTACTCTAAAGCATAAAAGCCTACTTGAATACATACAAGCCTGCTCTAAAGCATACATGCCTATTCTAAAGCATACAAGCCTACTCTAGAGCATACAAGCCTACCCTAAAGCATACAAGCCTACTCGAAAACATACGAGCCTACTCAAAAGCATAAAAGCCTACTCGAATACATACGGCTCCTCTTAGGGTTGCCCTCAATTCTGCTGCTAGGCTCATAACTGGCACTAAAAATACAACATATTTCTCCGCACCTGCTGTCCCTGAACTGGCTTCCATATGAAGCTCGGATACAGTTAAAAATTGCATGCATGGCACACAAAGCCATCCACTTCAATACCCTGCTGTACCTCGCTCAGAAACTGGAGCTCTCATGTGGTTCGAGAGTCTCCAGAAGCGCCAGCACCCTATTGCTCAAACCACTAAAATTCAAGAAAAGAAAAACCTACAATCGAGCCTTCTCAGGTATGGCTCAGAGGATATGGAACTCCCTTCCCCCCGAAGTCAGGGTGAACCCTTCCACTGTCCTCTTCAAAAAAGAAGTCAACGGGCTCCTGATGAAGAAATTTCTACCTCAGACTGGCTACTCCATTCGATATTGAGACCACATGCCTTGATTTGTGGCCCAGCTGCCAGGGTCACGAGAATGCCGGACTTTATAAGACTGTGAATTTTCGCTTTGTTGGTTCTGTTTTGTTTGCTTGTACCCTGCTTGATGTATAAACTGTAAAGCGCTCTGATACCCTCGGTGGTCATGTTCGCGCTATATAAAACTTTCAAAATAAATAAATAAATAAAATAAAGCATACATACCTACTTTACAGCATACCAGCCTACTCTAATAAAAACATGCCTACTCTAAAGCATACAAGCCAACTCTAAAGCATACAAGCCTACTCGAATACATACAAGCCTATTCTAAAGCATACGTGCCTACCCTAACGCGTTCGAGCCTACTTTATAGCATACAAGCCAACTTTATAGCATACGAGCCTACTCTTAAGCATACACGCCAACCCTAAAGCATAGAAACCTACTTTATAGCATACGAGCTTACTCTAAAGCATACAAGCCTACTCTAAAGCATACGTGCCTACTGTAAAGCATACAAGCCTACTCTTAAGCATACAAGCCTACTCTAAAGCATACAAGCCTACTCGAATACATATGAGCCTACTCTAAAGCATACAAGCCTACCCTAAAGCATACGTGCCTACTGTAAAGCATACAAGCCTACTCGAAAACATACAAGCCTACTCTAAAGCATAAAAGCCTACTTGAATACATACAAGCCTGCTCTAAAGCATACATGCCTATTCTAAAGCATACAAGCCTACTCTAGAGCATACAAGCCTACCCTAAAGCATACAAGCCTACTCGAAAACATACGAGCCTACTCAAAAGCATAAAAGCCTACTCGAATACATACGGCTCCTCTTAGGGTTGCCCTCAATTCTGCTGCTAGGCTCATAACTGGCACTAAAAAATACAACATATTTCTCCGCACCTGCTGTCCCTGAACTGGCTTCCATATGAAGCTCGGATACAGTTAAAAATTGCATGCATGGCACACAAAGCCATCCACTTCAATACCCCGCTGTACCTCGCTCAGAAACTGGAGCTCTCATGTGGTTCGAGAGTCTCCAGAAGCGCCAGCACCCTATTGCTCAAACCACTAAAATTCAAGAAAAGAAAAACCTACAATCGAGCCTTCTCAGGTATGGCTCAGAGGATATGGAACTCCCTTCCCCCCGAAGTCAGGGTGAACCCTTCCACTGTCCTCTTCAAAAAAGAAGTCAACGGGCTCCTGATGAAGAAATTTCTACCTCAGACTGGCTACTCCATTCGATATTGAGACCACATGCCTTGATTTGTGGCCCAGCTGCCAGGGTCACGAGAATGCCGGACTTTATAAGACTGTGAATTTTCGCTTTGTTGGTTCTGTTTTGTTTGCTTGTACCCTGCTTGATGTATAAACTGTAAAGCGCTCTGATACCCTCGGTGGTCATGTTCGCGCTATATAAAACTTTCAAAATAAATAAATAAATAAAATAAAGCATACAAACCTACTTTACAGCATACCAGCCTACTCTAATAAAAACATGCCTACTCTAAAGCATACAAACCTACTTTACAGCATACCAGCCTACTCTAATAAAAACATGCCTACTCTAAAGCTTACAAGCCTACTCTAAAGCTTACACGCCTACTGTAAAGCATACGTGCCTACTCTAAATGCATACGTGCCTACTCTAAAGCATACACTCCTACTCTAAAGCATACAAGCCTACTCTAAAGCTTACAAGCCTACTGTAAAGCATACAAGCCTACTCTAAAGCTTACAAGCCTCCTCTAATACATACGGCCCTACTTTAATACATATGAGCCTACTCTAAAGCATACAAGCCTATCCTAAAACATACGTGCCTACTCTAAAGCACACAAGCCTACTCTAAAACATACGCACCTACTCTAAAGCATACAAACTTACTCTAATACATACGGCCCAACTTTAATACATATGAGCCTACTCTAAAACATACAAGCCTATCCTAGAACATACAAGCCTACTCTAAAGCATACGCGCCTACTGTAAAGCACACAAGCCTACTCTAATACAAACAAGCCTACTCTAAAGCATACATGCCTACTGTAAAGCACACAAGCCTACTCCAATACATACGACCCTACTTTAATACATATGAGCCTACTCTAACGCATACGAGCCTCCTCTAATACACACAAGCCTATCCAAAAGCATACAAGCCTACTCTCAAGCATACACGCCTACTCTAAAGCATACAGGCCTACTCTAATACCTACAAGCCTACTCTAACGCAAACGAGCCTCCTCTAATACACACAAGCCTCCTCTAATACACACAAGCCTACTCTAATACATACCAGCCTACTCTAAAGCATTCAAGCCTACTCCAAAACATACACGCCCACTTTAAAACATACAAGCCTACTCTAATACATACAAGCCAACTGTAAAGCATACAAGCCTACTTGAATACATAGGAGCCTACTCTAAAGCATACGCGCCTACTGCAAAGCATACAAGCCTACTGTAATACATACAAGCCTACTCTAAAGCATACAAGCCTACTCTAAAGCATACAAGCCTACTCTAAAGTATACAAGCCTACTCTAGAGCATACGTGCCTTTTCTAAAGCACACAATCCTACTTTAAAGCATATACGCCTACTCTAAAGCATACATGCCTACTCTAAAGCATACACGCCTACTCTAAAGCATACAAGCCTACTCTTAAGCATACAAGCCTACTCGAATACATACAAGCCAACTCTAATACACACAAGCCTACTCTAATACATACGAGCCTACTTTAATACATATGAGCCTACTCTAAAGCACACAAGCCTACTGTAAAGCATACGAGGCTATTCTAAAGCATACACACCTACTCTACAGCATACAAACTTATTCTAATACATACGGCCCTACTTTAATACATATGAGCCTACTCTAACGCATACAAGCCTCCTCTAATACACACAAGCCTACTCTAATACATACAAGCCTACTCTAAAGCATACGAGCCTACTCTTAAGCATACACGCCAACCCTAACGCATAGAAACCTACTTTATAGCATACGAGCTTACTCTAATACAAACAAGCCTACTCTAAAGCATTAGTGCCTACTCTAAAGCATACAAGCCTACTCTAAAGCATACCTGCCTACCCTAACGCATACAAGCCTACTCTTAAGCATACACGCCAACCCTAAAGCATAGAAACCTACTTTATAGGATACAAGCTTACTCTAAAGCATACAAGCCTACTCTAAAGCATACAAGCCTACTCTAAAGCATACGTGCCTACTGTAAAGCATACAAGCCTACTCTTAAGCATACGCGCCTACTCTAAAGCATTCAAGCCTACTCGAATACATATGAGCCTACTCTAAAGCATACAAGCCTACCCTAAAGCATACGTGCCTACTGTAAAGCATACAAGCCTACTCGAAAACATACGAGCCTACTCTAAAGCATAAAAGCCTACTTGAATACATACAAGCCTGCTCTAAAGCATACATGCCTATTCTAAAGCATACAAGCCTACTCTAGAGCATACAAGCCTACCCTAAAGCATACAAGCCTACTCGAAAACATACAAGCCTACTCTAAAGCATAAAAGCCTACTCGAATACATACAAGCCTGCTCTAAAGCATACGCACCTACCCTAAAGTGCAAGCATTAGTGATCTCTAAGCTGGACTATGGCAGCGCAACGCTTTGCGGATTGCCCAGAGTGAAGACGGCTCCTCTTAGGGTTGCCCTCAATTCTGCTGCTAGGCTCATAACTGGCACTAAAAAATACAACATATTTCTCCGCACCTGCTGTCCCTGAACTGGCTTCCATATGAAGCTCGGATACAGTTAAAAATTGCATGCATGGCACACAAAGCCATCCACTTCAATACCCCGCTGTACCTCGCTCAGAAACTGGAGCTCTCATGTGGTTCGAGAGTCTCCAGAAGCGCCAGCACCCTATTGCTCAAATCACTAAAATTCAAGAAAAGAAAAACCTACAATCGAGCCTTCTCAGGTATGGCTCAGAGGATTTGGAACTCCCTTCCCCCGAAGTCAGGGTGAACCCTTCCACTGTCCTCTTCAAAAAGAAGTCAAAGGGCTCCTGATGAAGAAATTTCTACCTCAGACTGGCTACTCCATTCCATATTGAGACCACAGGCCTTGATTTGTGGCCCAGCTGCCAGGGTCACGACAATGCCGGACTTTATAAGACTGTGAATTTTCGCTTTGTTGGTTCTGTTTTGTTTGCTTGTACCCTTCTTGATGTAAAAACTGTAAAGCGCTCTGATACCCTCGGTGGTCATGTTCGGGCTATATAAAACTTTCAGAATAAATAAATAAATAAAATAAAGCATACATGCCTACTTTACAGCATACCAGCCTACTCTAATAAAAACAGGCCTACTCTAAAGCATACAAACCTACTCTAAAGCTTACAAGCCTACTGTAAAGCATACACGCCTACTCTAAAGCATACAAGCCTCCTCTAATACATACGGCCCTACTTTAATACATATGAGCCTACTCTAAAGCATACAAGCCTATCCTAAAACATACGTGCCTACTCTAAAGCATACAAACCTACTCTAAAACATACGCACCTACTCTAAAGCATACAAACTTACTCTAATACATACGGCCCTACTTTAATACATATGAGCCTACTCTAATACATACAAGCCTATCCTAAAGCATACAAGCCTACTCTAAAGCATACGCGCCTACTGTAAAGCACACAAGCCTACTCTAATACAAACAAGCCTACTCTAAAGCATACATGCCTACTGTAAAGCACACAAGCGTACTCTAATACATACAACCCTACTTTAATACATATGAGCCTACTCTAACGCATACGAGCCTCCTCTAATACATACAAGCCTATCCTAAAGCATACAAGCCTACTCTAAACATACATGCCTACTCTAAAGCATACAGGCCTACTCTAATACCTACAAGCCTACTCTAACGCAAACGAGCCTCCTCTAATACACACAAGCCTCCTCTAATACACACAAGCCTACTCTAATACATACCAGCCTACTCTAAAGCATTCAAGCCTACTCCAAAACATACACGCCCACTTTAAAACATACAAGCCTACTCTAATACATACAAGCCAACTGTAAAGCATACAAGCCTACTTGAATACATACGAGCCTATCCTAAAGCATACGAGCCTACTCTAATACAAACATGCCTACTCTAAAGCATATGCGCCTACTGCAAAGCATACAAGCCTACTCTTAAGCATACGAGCCTACTCGAAAACATACAAGCCAACTCTAATACACACAAGCCTACTCTAATACATACAACCCAACTTTAATACATATGAGCCTACTCTAAAGCACACAAGCCTACTGTAAAGCATACAAGGCTATTCTAAAGCATACACACCTACTCTACAGCATACAAACTTACTCTAATACATACAGCCCTACTTTAATACATATGAGCCTACTCTAACGCATACAAGCCTCCTCTAATACACACAAGCCTACTCTAATACATACAAGCCTACTCTAAAGCATACAAGCCTACTCTAATACATACAAGCCTACTCTAAAGCATATGAGCCTACCCTAACGCGTACGAGCCTGCTCTAATACATACGAGCCTACTCCAAAACATACACGCCCACTTTAAAGCATACAAGCCGACTCTAAAACATACAAGCCTACTCTAATACATACAAGCCAACTGTAAAGCATACGAGCCTACTCTAAAGCATACAGGCCTACTCTAAAGCATACGAGCCTACTCTAAAGCATACATGCCAACTCTAAAGCATACAAGCCTACTCTAATACAAACAAGCCTACTCTAAAGCATACGTGTCTACTCTAAAGCATACAAGCCTACTCTAAAACAAACAAGCCTACTCTAAAGCATACGTGCCTACCCTAACGCGTACAAGCCTACTTTATAGCATACAAGCCTACTTTATAGCATACGAGCTTACTCTAATACAAACAAGCCTACTCTAAAGCATACGCGCCTACTCTAAAGCATACAAGCCTACTGTAAAGCATACAAGCCTACTCTTAAGCATACGCGCCTACTCTAATACATACAAGCCTGCTCTAAAGCACACATGCCTATTCTAAAGCATACAAGCCTACTCGAATACATACAAGCCTACTCTAGAGCATACAAGCCTACCCTAAAGCATACATGCCCACTTTAAAGCATACAAGCCTACTCGAAAACATACGAGCCTACTCTAAAGCATGCAAGCCTACTCTTAAGCATACACGCCAACCCTAAAGCATAGAAACCTACTTTATAGCATACGAGCTTACTCTAATACAAACAAACCTACTCTAAAGCATACGTGCCTACTCTAAAACATAGAAGCCTACTCAAATACATACAAGCCTACTCTAAAGCATACGTGCCTACCCTAACGCGTACAAGCCTACTTTATAGCATACATGCCCACTTTAAAGCATACAAGCCTACTCTAAAGTATACGAGCTTACTCTAATACAAACAAGCCTACTCTAAAGCATATGTGCCTACTCTAAAACATAGAAGCCTACTCGAATACATACAAGCCTACTCTAAAGCATACGTGCCTACCCTAACGCTTACGAGCCTACTTTATAGCATACAAGCCTACTTTATAGCATACGAGCCTACTCTTAAGCATACACGCCAACCCTAAAGCATAGAAACCTACTTTATAGCATACAAGCTTACTCTAAAGCATACAAGCCTACGTGCCTACTGTAAAGCATACAAGCCTACTCTTAAGCATACGCGCCTACTCTAAAGCATGCAAGCCTACTCGAATACATATGAGCCTACTCTAAAGCATACAAGCCTACCCTAAAGCATACAAGCCTACTCGAAAACATACGAGCCTTCTCTAAAGCATAAAAGCCTACTCGAATACATACAAGCCTGCTCTAAAGCATACGCACCTACCCCAAAGTGCAAGCATTAGTGATCTCTAAGCTGGACTATGGCAGCGCAACGCTTTGCGGATTGCCCAGAGTGATGACCGCTCCTCTTAGGGTTGCCCTCAATTCTGCTGCTAGGCTCATAACTGGCACTAAAAAATACAACATATTTCTCCGCACCTGCTGTCCCTGAACTGGCTTCCATATGAAGCTCGGATACAGTTAAAAATTGCATGCATGGCACACAAAGCCATCCACTTCAATACCCCGCTGTACCTCGCTCAGAAACTGGAGCTCTCATGTGGTTCGAGAGTCTCCAGAAGCGCCAGCACCCTATTGCTCAAACCACTAAAATTCAAGAAAAGAAAAACCTACAATCGAGCCTTCTCAGGCATGGCTCAGAGGATTTGGAACTCCCTTCCCCCCGAAGTCAGGGTGAATCCTTCCAAGGTCCTCTTCAAAAAAGAAGTCAACGGGCTCCTGATGAAGAAATTTCTACCTCAGACTGGCTACTCCATTCGATATTGAGACCACAGGCCTTGATTTGTGGCCCAGCTGCCAGGGTCACGAGAATGCCGGACTTTATAAGACTGTGAATTTTCGCTTTGTTGGTTCTGTTTTGTTTGCTTGTACCCTGCTTGATGTATAAACTGTAAAGCACTCTGATACCCTCGGTGGTCATGTTCGCGCTATATAAAACTTTCAAAATAAATAAATAAATAAAATAAAGCATACAAACCTACTTTACAGCATACCAGCCTACTCTAATAAAAACACGCCTACTCTAAAGCATACAAACCTACTCTAAAGCTTACAAGCCTACTGTAAAGCATACACGCCTACTCTAAAGCATACAAGCCTCCTCTAATACATACGGCCCTACTTTAATACATATGAGTCTACTCTAAAGCATACAAGCCTATCCTAAAACATACGTGCCTACTCTAAAGCATACAAACTTACTCTAATACATACGGCCCTACTTTAATACATATGAGCCTACTCTAATACATACAAGCCTACTCTAAAGCATACGCGCCTACTGTAAAGCACACAAGCCTACTCTAATACAAACAAGCCTACTCTAAAGCATACATGCCTACTGTAAAGCACACAAGCCTACTCTAATACATACGTCCCTACTTTAATACATATGAGCCTACTCTAACGCATGTGAGCCTCCTCTAATACACACAAGCCTATCCTAAAGCATACAAGCCTACTCTAAAGCATACACGCCTACTCTAAAGCATACAGGCCTACTCTAATACCTACAAGCCTACTCTAACGCAAACGAGCCTCCTCTAATACACACAAGCCTCCTCTAATACACACAAGCCTACTCTAATACATACCAGCCTACTCTAAAGCATTCAAGCCTACTCCAAAACATACACGCCCACTTTAAAACATACAAGCCTACTCTAATACATACAAGCCAACTTTAAAGCATACAAGCCTACTTGAATACATACGAGCCTATCCTAAAGCATACGAGCCTACTCTAATACAAACATGCCTACTCTAAAGCATAAGCGCCTACTGCAAAGCATACAAGCCTACTGTAATACATACAAGCCTACTCTAAAGCATACAAGCCTACTCTAAAGCATACAAGCCTACTCTAAAGCATACAAGCCTACTCTAGAGCATACGTGCCTTTTCTAAAGCACACAATCCTACTGTAAAGCATATACGCCTACTCTAAAGCATACATGCCTACTCTAAAGCATACACGCCTACTCTAAAGCGTACGGGCCTACTCTAAAGCATACAATCCTACTCTAAAGCATACAAGCCTACTCTAAAGCATACGTGCCTTTTCTAAAGCACACAATCCTACTGTAAAGCATATACGCCTACTCTAAAGCATACATGCCTACTCTAAAGCATACACGCCTACTCTAAAGCATACAGGCCTACTCTAAAGCATACAAGCCTACTCTAAAGCACACAAGCCTACTCTAATACATACGACCCTACTTTAATACATATGAGCCTACTCTAAAGCACACAAGGCTACTCTAAAGCATACGTGCCTACTCTAAAGCATACAACCCTACTCTAAAGCATACGTGCCTACTGTAAAGCATACAAGCCTACTCGAATACATACGTGCCTACTCTAATACATACAAGCCTACTCTAATACATACAAGCCTACTCTAATACATACAAGCCTACTCGAATACATACGAGCCTACTCTAAAGCATACAAGCCTATCCTAAAACATACGTGCCTACTCTAAAGCATACATGCCTACTCTAAAGCATACAACCCTACTCTAAAGCATACGTGCCTACTCTAAAGCATACAAGCCTATCCTAAAACATACGTGCCTACTCTAAAGCATACGTGGCTACTGTAAAGCATACAAGCCTACTCGAATACATACGAGCCTACTCTAAAGCATACAAGCCTACTCTAATACATACAAGCCTACTCTAAATCATACAAGCCTACTCTAAAGCATACGTGCCTACCCTAAAGCATACGTGCCAATTCTAAAGCATACGTGCCTACTGTAAAGAATACAAGCCTACTCTAAAGTATACAAGCCTACTCTAAAGCATACAAGCCTACTCTAAAGCATACGAGCCTACTCTAATACATACAAGCCTACTGTAAAGCATACAACCCTACTCTAATACATACGGGCCTAGTCTAAAGCATACGAGCCTACTCTTAATCATACAAGCCTGCTCTAAAGCATACGTGCCTACTGTAAGCATACTAGCTGTAAAGACTGTAACAAGAGCAAAATGTAACAATTTCAAGATGGGCGGCAGGAAACTACGGCTACGGAACAATGTCTTCACAAAATGTGGAGAAAAAAGAAAAGTGGCGACGGGACTGAGGGGAAACGTCATCTCAAGGACTGCAACAAATGCAGGAGTTGTCATATTGCCCCAGAAGAAAACATAGCTGCCATCTAACAGAGCCTGATCTGAACCTGGTCAGCAGTTCCTGCTCCCAAGAATTTGTGACCAGGTTCAGGTAGGGCTCAATGCCCACAGATGATTGAATCATAACATAATTCTATCTGTAAGATTTAGGAAGCTCTGCAGATTCTCTAGAGCGTTGCCTTGCGGCCCTAAAATACGTAGTAATCCTCCACCCATCTAAAGCAATCCTCCACCTATCTGAAACAATCCTCCCCATCTGAAGAAATCCTCCACCTATCTGAAGCATTCCTCCACCCATCTGAAGCAATCCTCCACCTATCTGAAGCAATCCTCCACCTATCTGAAGCAATCCTCCACCCATCTGAAGCAATCCTCCACTTGTCTGAAGAAATCCTCCACCCATCTGAAGCAATCCTCCACCTGTCTGAAGCAATCCTCCACCCATCTGAAGCAATCCTCCACCCAGCTGAAGCAATCCTCCACCTATCTGAAGCAATCCTCCACCCAATCCTCCACCTATCTGAAGCAATCCTCCACCTATCTGAAGCAATACTCCACCCATCTGAAGCAATACTTCACCTGTCTGAAGCAATCCTCCACCTATCTGAAGCAATCCTCCACCCCTCTGAAGCAATCCTTCACCTATCTGAAGCAATCCTCCACCCATCTGAAACAATCCTCCACCCATCTGAAGCAATCCTCCACCCATCTGATTTCTGTACTTCTCGTGGGGAGTTAAAAAGGGAAGAGTAATGTAGACTGAAGGAAATATCCTTTATTGCATTGAAGTCTGGAAAAGTCTCTTCTTCAGTTACAGTCTAAACATTCTTCAATAACCTCTTTCTTGAGCTGGGCGTGCTCATTGTGCCACATTGAGACCCATAGAAGTAGAGGTGCAAGTTTGATCTGATCCTTGACATACTCAAGGCCCGATCCCTGATGTACAGCAAAGTGGAGACTCGACACCGGCATCCCCAATAACCTTCTACAAATGAATGAAATGAAAACAAAATTTATAAAGCGCGAACAATCCCCCATTTCATTTAATCACTTGGCAGAAAGGCTTTTTCCTATGAGAGATGCAGGGAGCCCAAGAACTAGATTAATCAAAGGTAACCCCCCCAAATATGGAACTTGGGTACTCTCTGTATCATTTTCCCCTTTATATCTAGATGTCGCATTTTCAGATTTTTTTGGGCCACAGTCCATAGCGAATGTTTTGAGCGATTTGTCTCCAAATCTAAATTCTTCTTTATTCCACAAAGGTGTCCAAGAGAATTTTAAGGCCATTGGAAGTTCTACCTATTAGGACGGCATCGTTCACATATATTAACAAGCCTCAGCAAAAGGAAATAACAAGCGCGGCCGAAAGTGAAAGCGCCGCGTTTGGAGAAAAAGTGCACCAGGGCCAGCACGAGCTCCATCTGTTTCCAATTAACGCGAACGCGAGAGCGGGCGCGATAATTGGAAACAGATGGCGCTGATGCTCGCTCCCGAGCACCCTAGGCCAGGGGAGAAAGAAGGCGGGACATGCACCCGCCTTGGGACAATTGCGTGCTGTCTTTCTTAGAAAGACGCATGCAAAGGCCAATCGCGGGTAATAAAAAAAAAGCACACGCACGAGCGTGTGTTCAGAGTTGAAAAGCCCTTACTAAATGCCTCGCAGAGCAGCGCATGCGCGACGGCTCGGGCGAGACCTAAAAAGGGCACCAGCTTATCCTTGACTGTCGGTAAATCCTGCCCTCGACCCACTAAAGCAGCTGCAAGGCCTTTGATGTATAACAGGAGCAGACTGGGGGCAAGAACGCACCTCCAGCGAATGCCCGTATTAAGTGGGAAGGGGTCAGTATACTCACCCCCCTCCCTGTAGCAAATGGAGGCAGTGAGGTCAAAATGAAGCGGAGTAAGAAAATACACCGATCCCGTCCCCATCTCCTCTTTGGACCATCATGTTCCATAGCTTGGACCTATTCACACTGTCGAATGCACAGGAAAGGTCCATTAATGCCAACTACATTGGGCTGCGTTTGGCGACAGTGTATGTACTGATCAACAAATGCAGGTTAAGGCATTGCTCCGGGGTGCCCAGGCCCGTCCTAAACCCATACTTGACCTCTGAGGGAATGTTAGGCTCCTTGAACCAAGATAAAAGTCTTTGCAAGATGACTCACCCTACTACCTTTACAGTAGAGTCTAGAAAGGAAATAGGCCTGTACCATTTAGGTTCTTGGCGGTTCCCCTTTTAGAAACAGACACAATAACGCCCGACCGCCAGGATTTGTGGAGGACAGACTTGCAGTCTGCATTAATGGAATGGGTCAGAAGGGGTCTGGGTCGCCAAAGCTCTATGTTGTCCATACAGCGGTCCATGGGTATCCCATCAGGTCCAGGCACTTTGTTTGTGGGCTTTTGGTGAAAGCATCCACAACCTCATTTAACATGAAAGAAATATTAAGAAGGTAAATGGTCAGCCTAATGGAGCAAGAGTCTCTAAAATGGTTGTTATCAGACAGGGAATAAATCCTGAAAAATGAGAAACCCAATCATTGGGTCCGATATTCACCCCTAAGGCTTTTATTGGCGCTTTAGATAAAATATTAGAATTTACCACTTGTATCTTTGAACTTACAAGTGCTTATCGAGGTATCCCAGGCTACCCTCTGCAGGTCCAGCCTCCTGTTTTTCACAGCCAGACAGTTGCCCCTTCTGCAGCCGTCACTTCCTCCCCATCCCTAGGAACAGACTGCAAAGCCCTGCACAGCTTGGCCTTCATTTTTTTACAGACCCCTTCAAACCAGGCTCCCTCACTCCTGTTAGTGGCCCTCACTGGTTTCATGAGCCGAGGCCTTGTAGCACTCAAAGACACAAAGCCCTCCACAATAGAGAAGGCGCGAGCGTGGATGCAGAGACCGCCATTCACCACCGTGCCTGTGTGCGCATGTCTCCAAACTATCCTTGGTTGTAATACAGACAGAGGATAAAGGGCCAAAAATTATATATTTATAGGTTCCTTCAAAGTCTTCACCTATTGTATCACGTCATCATATAATTGGCGTCCTGACAGAGACACATTTAGGGATAATAGTTATCAAACTTCACAGCCAATTTGTCTAATAGATGGCTGTGTGATGCGTATAACTGTGCATACTCTCAGACATTTTAATCCTAAAGATACTGTGTTATATATGGGTTCAAGGTCCTACCAAGTTTTGTCAGCGACAGAGTGTTGTGTAGGAAAGAGTGACAGTGTCTTTGGTGGGCGGCCATCTGAAGTGATGCACACATGTTTGAGGACTTTCTATCCTCGTTTGTTTTGTGTGGGTCCTAACCACACAATATTCTTTGCTTTGTCAAATTTCTGTTGCAAGGCACCACTCACAAACATGACTCTTACTTGCTCCAATCTCTTTTTGACTCCGTTGATCTTCTGTTGCCTGACTATTTGCCTGGTTTTTCCTACAGAGGTATGATCTTTGGCACTTAGGGCCAGATTGTCTAAAAAGTCATGGAACGCAGCGCAGCAGCCAAGAATGCTGCACTGCGTTGCATGTTAGGGAGGGAGCAAGAGAGCGCCATGTTCACATAGATATGGCACTCTCCGCCCCTCTTCCTAGCACTGGCGCTGATTTCAGCTGCCTTGCGCCAGGCACACACCTTAGTGCCATAGTGCAAGGGTGTGTGCGTGAGCCTAACATAGGTTTTGTACAGGAAGGGTATCCTTCCTATACAAAATACTATGCTTAAACTTATTTTAAACCTTTTCCCACCTTGTATGTGTGCTGCACAGTGCAGCACGCATGCAAAGTCAGAAAAGAAAGGAGAAATAAAAGCATTTCTCCTTTTAACGCCTCCTTTGAAATGGCTGTTAGAAATGGGAGTCTCTAGTTGGCAATGGGTTGCACCTTGACCAAGTAGGGACCCTTCCTTCTAGTCAGGGTAAGGGGGATATACTTCTAAAATAACCCCTGCTCACCACCTTGGTAGCTTGGCACGAGCAGTCAGGCTTATCGCAGAGTCAATGTGTAAAGCATTTGCACATAACTCACAATAATACAGTGAAAACACTACAGAAGGATGCCACACCAGTTTTAGAAAAATAGCCAATATTTATCTGTGCAAAACAAGGCCAAAACGATAAGAATCCAACATACAGTTATTCAGGAATATCAATAAGCAAACATAGACTTTGAAAAAGTTCCTTGAAGTGGATAGCTCTGTCCGGGGCTACCACAGCAGTGTGAACCAGCCGATCCAACGGTTCCGGCTGACTGCAGCGGTGCAGGCCGGCTGTGGTGTCGGAAGACCCTCAATCAGTACTGTTTGCTCTGTCCCACTGTGGTGGTGTGGGCCGGCTGCGGCGGGAGTCGAGGCTGTGTTGTGAACAGTGCGGTGCGGTGCCCTCAGGTTGCGGTGCAGGCAGCAGCTCGGTGGCGGTCGTCTAGTGGTGTCGGTGAGACCAAGGTTGTGGTGCGAAGTGGGGCTGACAGTCACGGTGCAAGCAACGGCATCTGTTGATGATCTGGGATCGATGGGACTGGTGTCAGTGGGCTGAGATTGCGGTGTGGGGTGGGGCGGTGTGTCATGTAACTTATGAGTGGTGCCCCCAAACCACGGTGCAGCAGCAGCGTCGATGTCAGCTTGCATCTGTGACGGCAGTGAGACCAGGGCAGTGGAGTGAAGCGAGGTGGTGCGGAGTGAGGTGCCCACAGGTCGTGGTGCAAGCAGCGGCTCGGTGGCAGACAGCGTTGGTGAGACCAGGGTAGCGGTGCAAAGTGCGGTGGTGCCCTCTGCTGTGCCTTCAGGTCACTGAGCAACCGGCGGTCTCAGTGACGGCATTGAATTGCTGTTTCCCTCTGTGTCAACTGACACACACAGTCCCAGAGGCGGTAACCAGAGGAAGGCAAAGTCTTTGCTGTTCTGAGACTTCTTGACCAAGGGGCACGCTCTACTTCAAGTCCTTGGAGATACTAAGAAATAAAGTTGTAGAAAGTTCAGTCCAGTCCTTTCACTGCCCAAGACAGAAGCAGCCAAGTAGGCCAACACAGCAAAGCACACAGCAAAGTGGTAGTACCTCCTCACAGCTTCTCCGGCTCTTCTTCTTGGCAGGTTTCTTGATCCCAAAGAGTTCCAAAGTCCTGAGGTCAGGGCCCTAATATTCATACCATATTTTCCTTTGAAGTTGGCACAAATTTCCACTGGCATACATAAACCAGTTCAGCCTGGCTCAGGCCAGGCTCACTCCAGGACTCACAGCTTTGTCGAAGGCAGCAACAGTCCATTCAGGTGTAAGCGACAACTCCTCCCACTACTCTAAATGCAGCCAGGTCTATTCAGCCTGGCTAGGAGTCACCCAGGAAAGGCAGAACACCCTCAAACCCCCCCTTGTGCCTGTCTAGTGTGAATGCACATCCCTTGCTCCTGTTACTCTGAACCCAGACAGGGAATACACAAATGGCAGAGGCACACAGGATGGTTAAGAAAGAAAATGCCCACTTTCTAAAAGTGGCATTTTCAAACACACAATATAAAAATCATCTTTACTAAAAGATGTATCTTTAAATTCTGAGTTCAGGCAGGCTAAACTCCATTTCCCTATCTTATCCCAATAGAAAGGTATGCTTGTAGCTCCCATGTTAGCCTATGGGACAGATAGCCTTTCAATAGTGAAAACTAAATTGGCAGTATTTCACTAATGTACATATATGACGCACCAGTACATGCTTGACATGTAAGAAAAGAGACGGTTTGGGCCTGGCAAGTGGGTGCACTTGTCAGGTCGACATGTCAGTAAAAACTGCGCGCAGATACTGCAGTGGCAGGTCTGATAACCTTTTGAAAGGCTACTTGTGTGGGTGGCACAATCACTGCTGCAGGCCTACAAGCAGCATTTGATTTACAGGCCATGGACACATGCAGTGCACTGTACTAGGGACTTAGTAGTAAATCAAATAAGCCAATTATGGAAACACCAATCCATAAACACAATTTACAGTAGGATCACTTGCAGTTTAGCACTGAATAGCAGTGAAAAAGTGCGCAGAGACATTAAACCAGCAAAACGAAGTCCAGTGTACCAGGTAAATCCGGACGTCAAAAGATCTTCTCTTCTGACTGGTGCCTGCTCATGCCTGCCCTACTTGCTGCCACAGCTCACCAGTTTGCCTGTATGCCTGTCTCGCAGCTCAGGTGATGCGTCTGTTTTCCCACGGAACCTCTTTGCTTTCTGCACCACCTGCTTGCTGTGTGGCTGCTGCACTCTGCTCCCCTGTCCTTATTTGTCTGAACATGCGCTGTCCAGTGCCCGCCCACGTTAAGGCCATAACCGATAGCTGCCTTATGGCACAGTCACAAGAGGGCAGAAGTGCCATACATGTCCTGACGGGTGGCCTTACTACTAGGAGGAGCAGACAAACGGCAAGCTGTCAGTTCTGTTCACTTTGCCTGGCTTCGGCTGCTCTGCCTGGGTTAGCTGACGTATTTACCAGTGGCGGGTCCTACGCTAAGGTGGAGGACCGTCGCCCCAATGCTTGGCACTAGTGAAAAAAAGGAAAATAAAAAGATAATAACTCAAGGTTATTATCATTTTCTACTTTCCCTGCTGCGGCAGCTTTGCGGGCGGGGTGAAGCTGTTCTGCTGACAGGGCAGGGGAGGAGTGGATTGCACCCCCTAAGTGCGCATGAATGTTTGGCTGACCCTCTGGGACCGGCCAAACAGCCATGCGCACTTTAGCATGTTCCCCATGCAGGCTGCATTACAGCCCCCATTCCCTGGCTGAGCGCAGATCCACGGCGCTCAGACCAATCGCAACAGTGAAGTCTCCTTCTTTGTAGCCAGTGAAGTCTCTTTGTAGCCAGTGAAGTCTCTTTCTTTGAAGCCAGTGAAGTCTCTTTCTTTGAAGCCAGTGAAGTCTCTTTCTTTGGGGCCAGTGAAGTCTCTTTCTTTGAAGCCAGTGAAGTCTCTTTCTTTGGAGCCAGTGAAGTCTCTTTCTTTGAAGCCAGTGAAGCCTCTTTCTTTGGAGCCAGTGAAGTCTCTTTCTTTGGAGCCAGTGAAGTCTCTTTCTTTGGAGCCAGTGAAGTCTCTTTGGAACCAGTGAAGTCTCTTTCTTGGGAGCAAGTGAAGTCTCTTTGAAGCCAGTGAAGTCTCTTTCTTTGGAGTCAGTGAAGTCTCTTACTTTGGAGCCAGTGAAGTCTCTTTCTTTGGAGCCAGTGAAGTCACTTTGAAGCCAGTGAAGTCTCTTTGTAGCCAGTGAAGTCTCTTTCTTTGGAGCTAGCGAAGTCTCTTTCTTTGGAGTCAGTGAAGTCTCTTTCTTTGAAGCCAGTGAAGTCTCTTTCTTTGGAGCCAGTGAAGTCTCTTTCTTTAGAGCCAGTGAAGTCTCTTTGGAACCAGTGAAGTCTCTTTCTTGGGAGCCAGTGAAGTCTCTTTGAAGCCAGTGAAGTCTCTTTCTTTGGAGTCAGTGAAGTTTCTTTCTTTGGAGCAAGTGAAGTCTCTTTCTTTGGAGCCTGTAAAGTATCTTTCTTTAAAGCCAGTGAAGTCTCTTTCTTTGGAGCAAGTGAAGTCTGTTTGGAGCCAGCGAAGGCTCTCTGGAGCCAGTGAAGTCTCTTTCTTTGAAGCCAGTGAAGTCTCTTTTTTTGGAGCCAGAGAAGTCTCTTTCTTTGAAGCAAGTGAAGTCTCTTTGAAGCCAGTGAAGTCTGTTCTTTGGAGCCAGTGAAGTCTCTTTCTTTGGAGGCAGTGAAGTCTCTTTCGTTGGAGCCAGTGAAGTCTCTTTGAAGCCAGTGAAGTCTCTTTCTTTGGCGCCAACGAAGTCTCTTTCTTTGAAGCCAGTGACGTCTCTTTCTTTGGAGCCAACGAAGTCTCTTTCTTTGGCACCAGTGAAGTCTCTTTCTTTGGAGCCACTGAAGTCTCTTTCTTTGGAGCCACTGAAGTCTCTTTCTTTGGAGCCACTGAAGTCTCTTTCTTTGGAGTCAGTCAAGTCTCTTTCTTTGGAACCAGTTAAGTCTCTTTCTTTGGAGCCAGTGAAGTCTCTTTCTTTGAAGCCAGTGAAGTCTCTTTCTTTGAAGCCAGTGAAGTCTCTTTGGAGCCAGTGAAGTCTCTTTCTTTGGAGCCAGTGAAGTCTCTATCTTTGAAGCCAGTAAAGTCTCTTTCTTTGAAGCCAGTAAAGTCTCTTACTTTGGAGCCAGTGAGGTCTCTTTCTTTGGAGCCTGTGAAGTCTCTTTCTTTGAAGCCAGTGAAGTCTCTTTGGAGCCAATGAAGTCTCTTTATTTGGAGCAAGTGAAGTCTCTTTCTTTGGAGCCAGTGAAGCCTCTTTCTTTGGAGCCAGTGAAGTCTCCTTCTCTGAAGCCAGTAAAGTCTCTTTCTTTGGAGCCAGTGAAGTCTCTTTCTTTTAAGCCAGTGAAGTATCTTTGAAGCCAGTGAAGTCTCTTTCTTTGGAGCCAGTGAAGTCTCTTTCTTTGGAGCCAGTGAAGTCTCTTTCTCCGAAGCCAGTAAAGTCTCTTTCTTTGGAGCCAGTGAAATCTCTTTCTTTGAAGCCAGTGAAGTCTCTTTCTTTTAAGCCAGTGAAGTCTCTTTGAAGCACTGAAGTCTCTTTCTTTGGAGCCAGTGATGTCTCTTTCTTTGAAGCAGTGCAGTCTCTTTCTTTGGAGCCAGTGAAGTCTCTTTCTTTGAAGCCAGTGAAGTCTCTTACTTTGGAGCCAGCGAGGTCTCTTTATTTGGAGCCAGCAACGTCTCTTTCTTTGGAGCCAGTGAAGTCTCTTTTTTTGAAGACAGTTTAGTCTCTTTATTTGGAGCAAGTGAAGTCTCTTTCTTTGAAGCCAGCGACGTCTCTTTCTTTGGAGCCAGTGAAGTCTCTTTCTTTGGAGCCAGTGAAGTCACTTTCTTTGAAGCTAGTGAAGTCTCTTTCTTTGGAGTCAATGAAGTCTCTTTCTTTGGAGCCAATTAAGTCTCTTTCTCTGAAGCCAGTGAAGTCTCTTTCTTTGAAGCTAGTGAAGTCTCTTTCTTTGGAGTCAGTGAAGTCTCTTTTTCTTTGGAGGCAGTGAAGTCTCTATCTTTGAGGCCAGTGAAGTCTCTTTCTTTGGAAACAGTGAAGTCTCTTTCTTTGAAGCCAGTGAAGTCTCTTTGGAACCAGTGAAGACTCTTTCTTTGGAGCCAGTGAAGTCTCTTTCTTTGAGGCCAGTGAAGTCTCTTTCTTTGGAGTCAGTGAAGTCTCCTTCTTTGAAGACAGTGAAGTCTCTTTCTTTGTAGCCAGTGAAGTCTCTTTCTTTGAAGCCAGTGAAGTCTCTTTGGGGCCAGTGAAGTCTCTTTCTTTGGAGCCAGTGAAGTCTCTTTCTTTGAAGCCAGTGAGGTCTCTTTCTTTGGAGCCAGCTAAGGCTCTTTCTTTGGAGCCAGCAAAGTCTCTTTCTTTGGAGCAAGTGAAGTCTCTTTCTTTGGAACCAGTGAAGTCTCTTTCTTTGAGGCCAGTGAAGTCTCTTTCTTTGGATGCAGCAAAGTCTCTTTCTTTGGAGCAAGTGAAGTCTCTTTCTTTGGAGGCAGTGAAGTCTCTTTATTTGGAGCCAGCGAAGTCTCTTTCTTTGAAGCCAGTGAAGTCTCTTTCTTTGGAGCCAGTGAAGTCTCTTTCTTGGGGCAGTGAAGTCTCTTTCTTTGGAGCCAGTGAAGTCTCATTAGTTGGAGCCAGCGACGTCTCTTTCTTTGGAGCCAGTGAAGTCTCTTTCTTTGGAGCCAGTGAAGTCTTTTCTTTGGAGCAAGTGCAGTCTCTTTCTTTGGAGCCAGTGAAGTCTCTTTCTTTGAAGCCAGTGACGTCTCTTACTTTGGAGCCAGTGAAGTCTCTTTGGAGCCAGTGAAGTCTCTTTGGAGCCAGTGAAGTCTCTTTCTTTGATGCAAGTGAAGTCTCTTTCTTTGAAGATAGTGAAGTTTCTTTCTTTGAAGCCAGTGAAGTCTCTTTCTTTGGAGGCAGTGAAGTCTCTTTCTTTGAGGCCAGTGAAGTCTCTTTCTTTGGAAACAGTGAAGTCTCTTTCTTTGAAGCCAGTGAAGTCTCTTTGGAGCCAGTGAAGACTCTTTCTTTGGAGCCAGTGAAGTCTCTTTCTTTGAGGCCAGTGAAGTCTCTTTCTTTGGAGTCAGTGAAGACTCCTTCTTTGAAGACTGTGAAGTCTCTTTCTTTGGAGCCAGTGAAGTCTCTTTCTTTGAAGCCAGTGAAGTCTCTTTGAGGCCAGTGAAGTCTCTTTCTTTGGAGCCAGTGAAGTCTCTTTCTTTGAAGCCAGTGAGGCCTCTTTCTTTGGAGCCAGTGAAGTCTCTTTCTTTGAGGCCAGTGAAGTCTCTTCCTTTGGAGCCAGTGAAGTCTCTTTCTTTGGAGCAAGTGAAGTCTCTTTCTTTGGAGGCAGTGAAGTCTCTTTATTTGGAGCCAGCGAAGTCTCTTTCTTTGAAGCCAGTGAAGTCTCTTTCTTTGGAGCCAGTGAAGTCTCTTTCTTGGGGCAGTGATGTATCTTTCTTTGGAGCCAGTGAAGTCTCCTTGAAGCCAGTGAAGTCTCTTTGGAGCCAATGAAGTCTCTTTCTTTGGAGCCAGTGAAGTCTCTTTCTTTGAAGCAAGTAAAGTCTCTTACTTTGGAGCCAGTGAGGTCTCTTTCTTTGGAGCCAGTGAAGTCTCTTTCTTTGCAGCCTGTGAAGTCTCTTTCTTTGAAGCCAGTGAAGTCTCTTTGAAGCCAGTGAAGTCTCTTTCTTTGGAGCCAGTGAAGTCTCTTTCTTTGGAGCCAGTGAAGTCTCTTTCTCCGAAGCCAGTAAAGTCTCTTTCTTTGGAGTCAGTGAAATCTCTTTCTTTGAAGCCAGTGAAGTCTCTTTCTTTTAAGCCAGTGAAGTCTCTTTGAAGCACTGAAGTCTCTTTCTTTGGAGCCAGTGATGTCTCTTTCTTTGAAGCAGTGCAGTCTCTTTCTTTGGAGCCAGTGAAGTCTCTTTCTTTGAAGCCAGTGAAGTCTCTTACTTTGGAGCCAGCGAGGTCTCTTTATTTGGAGCCAGCGACGTCTCTTTCTTTGGAGCCAGTGAAGTCTCTTTTTTGAAGACAGTTTAGTCTCTTTATTTGGAGCAAGTGAAGTCTCTTTCTTTGAAGCCAGCGACGTCTCTTTCTTTGGAGCCAGTGAAGTCTCTTTCTTTGGAGCCAGTGAAGTCTCTTTCTTTGAAGCTAGTGAAGTCTCTTTCTTTGGAGTCAATGAAGTCTCTTTCTTTGGAGCCAATTAAGTCTCTTTCTCTGAAGCCAGTGAAGTCTCTTTCTTTGAAGCTAGTGAAGTCTCTTTCTTTGGAGTCAGTGAAGTCTCTTTTTCTTTGGAGGCAGTGAAGTCTCTATCTTTGAGGCCAGTGAAGTCTCTTTCTTTGGAAACAGTGAAGTCTCTTTCTTTGAAGCCAGTGAAGTCTCTTTGGAACCAGTGAAGACTCTTTCTTTGGAGCCAGTGAAGTCTCTTTCTTTGAGGCCAGTGAAGTCTCTTTCTTTGGAGTCAGTGAAGACTCCTTCTTTGAAGACAGTGAAGTCTCTTTCTTTGTAGCCAGTGAAGTCTCTTTCTTTGAAGCCAGTGAAGTCTCTTTGGGGCCAGTGAAGTCTCTTTCTTTGGAGCCAGTGAAGTCTCTTTCTTTGAAGCCAGTGAGGTCTCTTTCTTTGGAGCCAGCTAAGGCTCTTTCTTTGGAGCCAGCAAAGTCTCTTTCTTTGGAGCAAGTGAAGTCTCTTTCTTTGGAACCAGTGAAGTCTCTTTCTTTGAGGCCAGTGAAGTCTCTTTCTTTGGAGGCAGTGAAGTCTCTTTATTTGGAGCCAGCGAAGTCTCTTTCTTTGAAGCCAGTGAAGTCTCTTTCTTTGGAGCCAGTGAAGTCTCTTTCTTGGGGCAGTGAAGACTCTTTCTTTGGAGCCAGTGAAGTCTCTTTCTTTGGAGCAAGTGAAGTCTCTTTCTTTGGAGCCAGTGAAGTCTCTTTCTTTGAGGCCAGTGAAGTCTCTTTCTTTGGAGTCAGTGAAGACTCCTTCTTTGAAGACAGTGAAGTCTCTTTCTTTGTAGCCAGTGAAGTCTCTTTCTTTGAAGCCAGTGAAGTCTCTTTGGGGCCAGTGAAGTCTCTTTCTTTGGAGCCAGTGAAGTCTCTTTCTTTGAAGCCAGTGAGGTCTCTTTCTTTGGAGCCAGCTAAGGCTCTTTCTTTGGAGCCAGCAAAGTCTCTTTCTTTGGAGCAAGTGAAGTCTCTTTCTTTGGAACCAGTGAAGTCTCTTTCTTTGAGGCCAGTGAAGTCTCTTTCTTTGGATGCAGCAAAGTCTCTTTCTTTGGAGCAAGTGAAGTCTCTTTCTTTGGAGGCAGTGAAGTCTCTTTATTTGGAGCCAGCGAAGTCTCTTTCTTTGAAGCCAGTGAAGTCTCTTTCTTTGGAGCCAGTGAAGTCTCTTTCTTGGGGCAGTGAAGACTCTTTCTTTGGAGCCAGTGAAGTCTCATTAGTTGGAGCCAGCGACGTCTCTTTCTTTGGAGCCAGTGAAGTCTCTTTCTTTGGAGCCAGTGAAGTCTTTTTCTTTGGAGCAAGTGCAGTCTCTTTCTTTGGAGCCAGTGAAGTCTATTTCTTTGAAGCCAGTGACGTCTCTTACTTTGGAGCCAGTGAAGTCTCTTTGGAGCCAGTGAAGTCTCTTTGGAGCCAGTGAAGTCTCTTTCTTTGATGCAAGTGAAGTCTCTTTCTTTTAAGATAGTGAAGTCTCTTTCTTTGAAGCCAGTGAAGTCTCTTTCTTTGGAGCCAGTGAATTTTCTTTCTTTGAGGCAGTGAAGTCTCTTTCTTTGAAGCAGTGAGGTCTCTTTCTTTGGAGCCAGCGACGTCTCTTTCTTTGTGGCCAGCGACGTCTCTTTATTTGGAGCCAGTGAAGTCTCCTTCTTTGGAGCCAGTGAAGACTCTTTCTTTGAAGCTAGCGAAGACTCTTTCCTTGAAGCCAGTGTAGTCTCTTTCATTGGAGCCAGTGAAGTCTCTTTCTTTGGAAACTGTGAAGAAGCCAGTGTAGTCTCTTTCTTTGAAGCCAGTGTAGTCTCTTTCTTTTTAAAGCCAGTGAAGTCTCTTTCTTGGAGCCAGTGAAGTCTCTTTCTGTGAAGCCAGTGAAGTCTCTTTCTTTGGAGCCAGTGAAGGCTCTTTCTTTGGAGCCAGTGAAGTCTCTTTGAAGCCAGTGAAGTCTCTTTCTGTGAAGCCGGTGAAGTCTCTTTCTTTAAAGCCAGTGAAGTCTCTTTCTTTGGAGCCAGTGAAGGCTCTTTCTTTGGAGCCAGTGAAGTCTCTTTGGAGTCAGTGAAGGCTCTTTCTTTGGAGCCAGTGAAGTCTCTTTGGAGACAGTGAAGTCTCTTTCTTTGGAGCCAGTGAAGTCTCTTTCTTTGAGGCAGTGAAGTCTCTTTCTTTGAAGCCAGTGAAGTCTCTTTCTTTGTAGCCAGCGAAGTCTCTTTCTTTGGAGTCTGTGAAGTCTCTTTCTTTGGAGCAAGTGAAGTCTCTTTCTTTGGAGCCAGTGAAGTCTCTTTCTTTGGAGCCAGTGAAGTCTCTTTCTCTGAAGCCAGTAAAGTCTCTTTCTTTGGAGCCAGTGAAATCTCTTTCTTTGAAGCCAGTGAAGTCTCTTTCTTTTAAGCCAGTGAAGTCTCTTTGAAGCAGTGAAGTCTCCTTCTTTGGAGCCAGTGAAGTCTCTTTCTTTGAAGCAGTGAAGTCTCTTTTTTGGAGCCAGTGAAGTCTCTTTCTTTGAAGCCAGTGAAGTCTCTTACTTTGGAGCCAGCGAGGTCTCTTTATTTGGAGCCAGCGAGGTCTCTTTCTTTGGAGCCAGTGAAGTCTCTTTTTTGAAGACAGTTAAGTCTCTTTATTTGGAGCAAGTGAAGTCTCTTTCTTTGAAGCCAGCGACGTCTCTTTCTTTGGAGCCAGTGAAGTCTCTTTCTTTGCAGCCAGTGAAGTCTCTTTCTTTGAAGCTAGTGAAGTCTCTTTCTTTGGAGTCAATGAAGTCTCTTTCTTTGGAGCCAATGAAGTCTCTTTCTCTGAAGCCAGTGAAGTCTCTTTCTTTGAAGCTAGTGAAGTCTCTTTCTTTGGAGTCAGTGAAGTCTATTTTTCTTTGGAGGCAGTGAAGTCTCTTTCTTTGAGGCCAGTGAAGTCTCTTTCTTTGGAAACAGTGAAGTCTCTTTCTTTGAAGCCAGTGAAGTCTCCTTGGAGCCAGTGAAGACTCTTTCTTTGGAGCCAGTGAAGTCTCTTTCTTTGAGGCCAGTGAAGTCTCTTTCTTTGGAGTCAGTGAAGACTCCTTCTTTAAAGACTGTGAAGTCTCTTTCTTTGGAGCCAGTGAAGTCTCTTTCTTTGAAGCCTGTGAAGTCTCTTTGGGGCCAGTGAAGTCTCTTTCTTTGGAGCCAGTGAAGTCTCTTTCTTTGAAGCCAGTGAGGTCTCTTTCTTTGGAGCCAGCGAAGTCTCTTTCTTTGGAGCCAGTGAAGTCTCTTTCTTTGAAGCCTGTGAAGTCGCTTTCTTTGAAGCCAGTGAAGTCTCATTGAAGCCAGTGAAGTCTCTTTCTTTGGAGCCAGTGAAGTCTCTTTCTTTGAAGCTAGTGAAGTCTCTTTCTTTGGAGTCAATGAAGTCTCTTTCTTTGGAGCCAATGAAGCCTCTTTCTCTGAAGCCAGTGAAGTCTCTTTCTTTGGAGCCAGTGAAGTCTCATTAGTTGGAGGCAGCGACGTCTCTTTCTTTGGAGTCAGTGAAGTCTCTTTCTTTGGAGCCAGTGAAGTCTCTTTCTTTGGAGCAAGTGAAGTCTCTTTCTTTGGAGCCAGTGAAGTCTCTTTCTTTGAAGCCAGAGACGTCTCTTACTTTGGAGCCAGTGAAGTCTCTTTGGAGCTAGTGAAGTCTCTTTGCAGCCAGTGATGTCTCTTTCTTTGATTCAAGTGAAGTCTCTTTCTTTGAAGATAGTGAAGTCTCTTTCTTTGAAGCCAGTGAAGTCTCTTTCTTTGGAGCCAGTGAATTTTCTTTCTTTGAGGCAGTGAAGTCTCTTTCTTTGAAGCAGTGAGGTCTCTTTCTTTGGAGCCAGCGACGTCTCTTTCTTTGTGGCCAGCGACGTCTCTTTATTTGGAGCCAGTGAAGTCGCTTTCTTTGAAGCCAGTGAAGTCTCTTTGGAGCCAGTGAAGTCTCCTTCGTTGGAGCCAGTGAAGTCTCTTTCTTTGGAAACTGTGAAGTCTCTTTCTTTGAAGCCAGTGTAGTCTCTTTCTTTTTTAAGCCAGTGAAGTCTCTTTCTTGGAGCCAGTGAAGTCTCTTTCTGTGAAGCCAGTGAAATCTCTTTCTTTGAAGCCAGTGAAGTCTCTTTCTTTGGAGCCAGCGAAGGCTCTTTCTTTGGAGCCAGTGAAGTCTCTTTGAAGCCAGTGAAGTCTCTTTCTGTGAAGCCGGTGAAGTCTCTTTCTTTAAAGCCAGTGAAGTCTCTTTCTTTGGAGCCAGTGAAGGCTCTTTCTTTGGAGCCAGTGAAGTCTCTTTCTTTGGAGCCAGTGAAGTCTCTTTCTTTGAAGCCAGTGAAGTCTCTTTCTTTGAAGCCAGCGACGTCTCTTTCTTTGGAGCCAGTGAAGTCTCTTTCTTTGGAGCCAGTGAAGTCTCTTTCTTTGAAGCTAGTGAAGTCTCTTTCTTTGGAGTCAATGAAGTCTCTTTCTTTGGAGCCAATGAAGTCTCTTTCTCTGAAGCCAGTGAAGTCTCTTTCTTTGAAGCCAGTGAAGTCTCTTTCTTTGGAGCCAGCGAAGTCTCTTTCTTTGGAGTCAGTGAAGTCTCTTTCTTTGGAGCCAGTGAAGTCTCTTACTTTGGAGCCAGTGAAGTCTTTTTATTTGGAGCCAGTGAAGTATCTTTCTTTGGAGCCAATGAAGTCTCTTTCTTTGGAGCCAGTGAAGTCTCTTTCTTTGAAGCCAGTAAAGTCTCTTACTTTGGAGCCAGTGAGGTCTCTTTCTTTGGAGCCAGTGAAGTCTCTTTCTTTGAAGCCTGTGAAGTCTCTTTCTTTGAAGCCAGTGAAGTCTCATTGAAGCCAGTGAAGTCTCTTTGGAGCCAGTGAAATCTCTTTATTTGGAGCAAGTGAAGTCTCTTTCTTTGGAGCCAGTGAAGTCTCTTTCTTTGGAGCCATTGAAGTCTCTTTCTCTGTAGCCAGTAAAGTCTCTTTCTTTGGAGCCAGTGAAATCTCTTTCTTTGAAGCCAGTGAAGTCTCTTTCTTTTAAGCCAGTGAAGTCTCTTTGAAGCAGTGAAGTCTCTTTCTTTGGAGCCAGTGAAGTCTCTTTCTTTGAAGCAGTGAAGTCTCTTTCTTTGGAGCCAGTGAAGTCTCTTTCTTTGAAGCCAGTGAAGTCTCTTACTTTGGAGCCAGCGAGGTCTCTTTATTTGGAGCCAGCGAGGTCTCTTTCTTTGTAGCCAGTGAAGTCTCTTTTTTGAAGACAGTTAAGTCTCTTTATTTGGAGCAAGTGAAGTCTCTTTCTTTGAAGCCAGCGACGTCTCTTTCTTTGGAGCCAGTGAAGTCTCTTTCTTTGGAGCCAGTGAAGTCTCTTTCTTTGAAGCTAGTGAAGTCTCTTTCTTTGGAGTCAATGAAGTCTCTTTCTTTGGAGCCAATGAAGTCTCTTTCTCTGAAGCCAGTGAAGTCTCTTTCTTTGAAGCTAGTGAAGTCTCTTTCTTTGGAGTCAGTGAAGTCTCTTTTTCTTTGGAGGCAGTGAAGTCTCTTTCTTTGAGGCCAGTGAAGTCTCTTTCTTTGGAAACGGTGAAGTCTCTTTCTTTGAAGCCAGTGAAGTCTCTTTGGAGCCAGTGAAGACTCTTTCTTTGGAGCCAGTGAAGTCTCTTTCTTTGAGGCCAGTGAAGTCTCTTTGGAGTCAGTGAAGACTCCTTCTTTAAAGACTGTGAAGTCTCATTCTTTGGAGCCAGTGAAGTCTCTTTCTTTGAAGCCAGTGAAGTCTCTTTGGGACCAGTGAAGTCTCTTTCTTTGGAGCCAGTGAAGTCTCTTTCTTTGAAGCCAGTGAGGTCTCTTTCTTTGGAGCCAGCGAAGTCTCTTTCTTTGGAGCCAGTGAAGTCTCTTTCTTTGAAGCCTGTGAAGTCTCTTTCTTTGAAGCCAGTGAAGTCTCATTGAAGCCAGTGAAGTCTCTTTGGAGCCAGTGAAGTCTCTTTATTTGGAGCAAGTGAAGTCTCTTTCTTTGGAGCCAGTGAAGTCTCTTTCTTTGGAGCCAGTGAAGTCTCTTTTTCTGAAGCCAGTAAAGTCTCTTTCTTTGGAGCCAGTGAAATCTCTTTCTTTGAATCCAGTGAAGTCTCTTTCTTTTAAGCCAGTGAAGTCTCTTTGAAGCAGTGAAGTCTCTTTCTTTGGAGACAGTGAAGTCTCTTTCTTTGAAGCAGTGAAGTCTCTTACTTTGGAGCCAGCGAGGTCTCTTTATTTGGAGCCAGCGACGTCTCTTTCTTTGGAGCCAGTGAAGTCTCTTTTTTTGAAGACAGTTAAATCTCTTTATTTGGAGCAAGTGAAGTCTCTTTCTTTGAAGCCAGCGACGTCTCTTTCTTTGGAGCCAGTGAAGTCTCTTTCTTTGGAGCCAGTGAAGTCTCTTTCTTTGAAGCTAGTGAAGTATCTTTCTTTGGAGCCAGTGAAGTCTCTAACTTTGAAGCTAGTGAAGTCTCTTTCTTTCGAGTCAGTGAAGTCTCTTTTTCTTTGGAGGCAGTGAACTTTCTTTCTTTGAGTCCAGTGAAGTCTCTTTTTTTGGAAACAGTGAAGTCTCTTTCTTTGAAGCCAGTGAAGTCTCTTTGGAACCAGTGAAGACTCTTTCTTTGGAGCCAGTGTAGTCTCTTTCTTTGAGGCCAGTGAAGTCTCTTTCTTTGGAGTCAGTGAAGACTCCTTCTTTGAAGACTGTGAAGTCTCTTTCTTTGGAGCCAGTGAAGTCTCTTTCTTTGAAGCCAGTGAAGTCTCTTTGGGGCCAGTGAAGTCTCTTTCTTTGGACCCAGTGAAGTCTCTTTCTTTGAAGCCAGTGAGGTCTCTTTCTTTGGAGCCAGCGAAGTCTCTTTCTTTGGAGCAAGTGAAGTCTCTTTCTTTGGAGCCAGTGAAGTCTCTTTCTTTGAGGCCAGTGAAGTCTCTTTCTTTGGAGCCAGCGAAGTCTCTTTCTTTGGAGCAAGTGAAGTCTCTTTCTTTGGAGGCAGTGAAGTCTCTTTATTTGGAGCCAGCGAAGTCTCTTTCTTTGAAGCCAGTGAAGTCTCTTTCTTTGGAGCCAGTGAAGTCTCTTTCTTGGGGCAGTGAAGTCTCTTTCTTTGGAGCCAGTGAAGTCTCATTAGTTGTAGCCAGCGACGTCTCTTTCTTTGGAGCCAGTGTAGTCTCTTTCTCTGAAGCCAGTAAAGTCTCTTTCTTTGGAGCCAGTGAAATCTCTTTCTTTGAAGCCAGTGAAGTCTCTTTCTTTTAAGGCAGTGACGTCTCTTTGAAGCAGTGAAGTCTCTTTCTTTGGAGCCAGTGAAGTCTCTTTCTTTGAAGCAGTGAAGTCTCTTTCTTTGGAGCCAGTGAAGTCTCTTTCTTTGAAGCCAGTGAAGTCTCTTTCTTTGAAGCCAGTGAAGTCTCTTACTTCGGAGCCAGCGAGGTCTCTTTATTTGGAGCCAGCGAGGTCTCTTTCTTTGGAGCCACTGAAGTCTCTTTTTTTGAAGACAGTTAAGTCTCTTTATTTGGAGCAAGTGAAGTCTCTTTCTTTGAAGCCAGCGACGTCTCTTTCTTTGGAGCCAGAGAAGTCTCTTTCTTTGGAGCCAGTGAAGTCTCTTTCTTTGAAGCTAGTGAAGTCTCTTTCTTTGGAGCCAATGAAGTCTCTTTCTTTGGAGCCAATGAAGTGTCTTTCTCTGAAGCCAGCGAAGTCTCTTTCTTTGAAGCTAGTGAAGTCTCTTTCTTTGGAGTCAGTGAAGTTTTTTTTTCTTTGGAGGCAGTGAAGTCTCTTTCTTTGAGGCCAGTGAAGTCTCTTTCTTTGGAAACAGTGAAGTCTCTTTCTTTGAAGCCAGTGAAGTCTCTTTGGAGCCAGTGACGACTCTTTCTTTGGAGCCAGTGAAGTCTCTTTCTTTGAGGCCAGTGAAGTCTCTTTCTTTGGAGTCAGTGAAGACTCCTTCTTTAAAGACTGTGAAGTCTCTTTCTTTGGAGCCAGTGAAGTCTCTTTCTTTGAAGCCAGTGAAGTCTCTTTGGGGCCAGTGAAGTCTCTTTCTTTGGAGCCAGTGAAGTCTCTTTCTTTGAAGCCAGTGAGGTCTCTTTCTTTGGAGCCAGCGAAGTCTCTTTCTTTGGAGCCAGTGAAGTCTCTTTCTATGAAGCCTGTGAAGTCTCTTTCTTTGAAGCCAGTGAAGTCTCATTGAAGCCAGTGAAGTCTCTTTGGAGCCAGTGAAGTCTCTTTATTTGGAGCAAGTGAAGTCTCTTTCTTTGGAGCCAGTGAAGTCTCTTTCTTTGGAGCCAGTGAAGTCTCTTTCTCTGAAGCCAGTAAAGTCTCTTTCTTTGGAGCCAGTGAAATCTCTTTCTTTGAAGCCAGTGAAGTCTCTTTCTTTTAAGCCAGTGAAGTCTCTTTGAAGCAGTGAAGTCTCTTTCTTTGGAGCCAGTGATGTCTCTTTCTTTGAAGCCAGTGAAGTCTCTTACTTTGGAGCCAGCGAGGTCTCTTTATTTGGAGCCAGCGACGTCTCTTTCTTTGGAGCCAGTGAAGTCTCTTTTTTTGAAGACAGTTAAGTCTCTTTATTTGGAGCAAGTGAAGTCTCTTTCTTTGAAGCCAGCGACGTCTCTTTCTTTGGAGCCAGTGAAGTCTATTTCTTTGGAGCCAGTGAAGTCTCTTTCTTTGAAGCTAGTGAAGTCTCTTTCTTTGGAGTCAATGAAGTCTCTTTCTTTGGAGACAATGAAGTCTCTTTCTCTGAAGCCAGTGAAGTCTCTTTCTTTGAAGCTAGTGAAGTCTCTTTCTTTGGAGTCAGTGAAGTCTCTTTTTCTTTGGAGGCAGTGAACTTTCTTTCTTTGAGGCCAGTGAAGTCTCTTTTTGGAAACAGTGAAGTCTCTTTCTTTGAAGCCAGTGAAGTCTCTTTGGAGCCAGTGAAGACTCTTTCTTTGGAGCCAGTGAAGTCTCTTTCTTTGTGGCCAGTGAAGTCTCTTTCTTTGGAGTCAGTGAAGACTCCTTCTTTGAAGACTGTGAAGTCTCTTTCTTTGGAGCCAGTGAAGTCTCTTTCTTTGAAGCCAGTGAAGTCTCTTTGGGGCCAGTGAAGTCTCTTTCTTTGGAGCCAGTGAAGTCTCTTTCTTTGAAGCCAGTGAGGTCTCTTTCTTTGGAGCCAGCGAAGTCTCTTTCTTTGGAGCAAGTGAAGTCTCTTTCTTTGGAGCCAGTGAAGTCTCTTTCTTTGAGGCCAGTGAAGTCTCTTTCTTTGGAGCCAGCGAAGTCTCTTTCTTTGGAGCAAGTGAAGTCTCTTTCTTTGGAGGCAGTGAAGCCTCTTTATTTGGAGCCAGCAAAGTCTCTTTCTTTGAAGCCAGTGAAGTCTCTTTCTTTGGAGCCAGTGCAGTCTCCTTGAAGCCAGTGAAGTCTCTTTGGAGCCAATGAAGTCTCTTTCTTTGGAGTCAGTGAAGTCTCTTTCTTGGGGCAGTGAAGTCTCTTTCTTTGGAGCCAGTGAAGTCTCTTTCTTTGAAGCTAGTGAAGTCTCTTTCTTTGGAGTCAATGAAGTCTCTTTCTTTGGATCCAATGAAGTCTCTTTTTCTGAAGCCAGTGAAGTCTCTTTCTTTGAAGCTAGTGAAGTCTCTTTCTTTGGAGTCAGTGAAGTCTCTTTTTCTTTGGAGCCAGTGAAGTCTCTTTCTTTGAGGCCAGTGAAGTCTCTTTCTTTGGAAACAGTGAAGTCTCTTTCTTTGAAGCCAGTGAAGTCTCTTTGGAGCCAGTGAAGACTCTTTCTTTGGAGCCAGTGAAGTCTCTTTCTTTGAGGCCAGTGAAGTCTCTTTCTTTGGAGTCAGTGAAGACTCCTTCTTTGAAGACAGTGAAGTCTCTTTCTTTGGAGCCAGTGAAGTCTCTTTCTTTGAAGCCAGTGAAGTCTCTTTGGGGCCAGTGAAGTCTCTTTCTTTGGAGCCAGTGAAGTCTCTTTCTTTGAAGCCAGTGAGGTCTCTTTCTTTGGAGAAAGCTAAGGCTCTTTCTTTGGAGCCAGCGAAGTCTCTTTCTTTGGAACAAGTGAAGTCTCTTTCTTTGGAGCCAGTGAAGTCTCTTTCTTTGAGGCCAGTGAAGTCTCTTTCTTTGGAGGCAGCGAAGTCTCTTTCTTTGGAGCAAGTGAAGTCTCTTTCTTTGGAGGCAGTGAAGTCTCTTTATTTGGAGCCAGCGAAGTCTCTTTCTTTGAAGCCAGTGAAGTCTCTTTCTTTGGAGCCAGTGAAGTCTCTTTCTTGGGGCAGTGAAGTCTCTTTCTTTGGAGCCAGTGAAGTCTCATTAGTTGGAGCCAGCGACGTCTCTTTCTTTGAAGCAGTGAAGTCTCTTTCTTTGGAGCCAGTGAAGTCTCTTTCTTTGAAGCCAGTGAAGTCTCTTACTTTGGAGCCAGCGAGGTCTCTTTATTTGGAGCCAGCGAGGTCTCTTTCTTTGGAGCCAGTGAAGTCTCTTTTTTTGAAGACAGTTAAGTCTCTTTATTTGGAGCAAGTGAAGTCTCTTTCTTTGAAGCCAGCGACGTCTCTTTCTTTGGAGCCAGTGAAGTCTCTTTCTTTGGAGCCAGTGAAGTCTCTTTCTTTGAAGCTAGTGAAGTCTCTTTCTTTGGAGTCAATGAAGTCTCTTTCTTTGGAGCCAATGAAGTCTCTTTCTCTGAAGCCAGTGAAGTCTCTTTCTTTGAAGCTAGTGAAGTCGCTTTCTTTGGAGTCAGTGAAGTCTCTTTTTCTTTGGAGGCAGTGAAGTCTCTTTCTTTGAGGCCAATGAAGTCTCTTTCTTTGGAAACAGTGAAGTCTCTTTCTTTGAAGCCAGTGAAGTCTCTTTGGAGCCAGTGAAGACTCTTTCTTTGGAGCCAGTGAAGTCTCTTTCTTTGAGGCCAGTGAAGTCTCTTTCTTTGGAGTCAGTGAAGACTCCTTCTTTAAAGACTGTGAAGTCTCTTTCTTTGGAGCCAGTGAAGTCTCTTTCTTTGAAGCCAGTGAAGTCTCTTTGGGGCCAGTGAAGTCTCTTTCTTTGGAGCCAGTGAAGTCTCTTTCTTTGAAGCCAGTGAGGTCTCTTTCTTTGGAGCCAGCGAAGTCTCTTTCTTTGGAGCCAGTGAAGTCTCTTTCTTTGAAGCCTGTGAAGTCTCTTTCTTTGAAGCCAGTGAAGTCTCATTGAAGCCAGTGAAGTCTCTTTGGAGCCAGTGAAGACTCTTTCTTTGGAGCCAGTGAAGTCTCTTTCTTTGAGGCCAGTGAAGTCTCTTTCTTTGGAGTCAGTGAAGACTCCTTCTTTGAAGACAGTGAAGTCTCTTTCTTTGGAGCCAGTGAAGTCTCTTTCTTTGAAGCCAGTGAAGTCTCTTTGGGGCCAGTGAAGTCTCTTTCTTTGGAGCCAGTGAAGTCTCTTTCTTTGAAGCCAGTGAGGTCTCTTTCTTTGGAGAAAGCTAAGGCTCTTTCTTTGGAGCCAGCGAAGTCTCTTTCTTTGGAACAAGTGAAGTCTCTTTCTTTGGAGCCAGTGAAGTCTCTTTCTCTGAGGCCAGTGAAGTCTCTTTCTATGGAGGCAGCAAAGTCTCTTTCTTTGGAGCAAGTGAAGTCTCTTTCTTTGGAGGCAGTGAAGTCTCTTTATTTGGAGCCAGCGAAGTCTCTTTCTTTGAAGCCAGTGAAGTCTCTTTCTTTGGAGCCAGTGAAGTCTCTTTCTTGGGGCAGTGAAGTCTCTTTCTTTGGAGCCAGTGAAGTCTCATTAGTTGGAGCCAGCGACGTCTCTTTCTTTGGAGCCAGTGAAGTCTCTTTCTTTGGAGGCAGTGAAGTCTCTTTCTTTGGAGCAAGTGAAGTCTCTTTCTTTGAAGCCAGTGAAGTCTCTTACTTTGGAGCCAGTGAAGTCCCTTTGGAGCCAGTGAAGGCTCTGTTGAGCCAGTGAAGTCTCTTTCTTTGATGCAAGTGAAGTCTCTTTCTTTGAAGATAGTGAAGTCTCTTTCTTTGAAGCCAGTGAAGTCTCTTTCTTTGGAGCCAGTGAATTCTCTTTCTTTGAGGCAGTGAAGTCTCTTTCTTTGAAGCAGTGAGGTCTCTTTCTTTGGAGCCAGCGATGTCTCTTTCTTTGTGGCCAGCGACTTCTCTTTCTTTGGAGCCAGTGAAGTCGCTTTCTTTGAAGCCAGTGAAGTCTCTTTGGAGCCAGTGAAGTCTCCTTCTTTGGAGCCAGTGAAGAGTCTTTCTTTGAAGCTAGCAAAGACTCTTTCCTTGGAGCCAGTGAAGTCTCTTTCTTTGGAGCCAGTGAAGTCTCTTTCTTTGGAAACTGTGAAGTCTCTTTCTTTGAAGCCAGTGAAGTCTCTTTCTTTTTTAAGCCAGTGAAGTCTCTTTCTTGGAGCCAGTGTAGTCTCTTTCTGTGAAGCCGGTGAAGTCTCTTTCTTTGAAGCCAGTGAAGTCTCTTTCTTTAGAGCCAGTGAAGGCTCTTTCTTTGGAGCCAGTGAAGTCTCTTTGAAGCCAGTGAAGTCTCTTTCTGTGAAGCTGGTGAAGTCTCTTTCTTTAAAGCCAGTGACGTCTCTTTCTTTGGAGCCAGTGAAGTCTCTTTGGAGCCAGTGAAGTCTCTTTCTTTGAGGCACTGAAGTCTCTTTCTTTGAAGCCAGTGAAGTCTCTTTCTTTGGAGCCAGCGAAGTCTCTTTCTTTGGAGTCAGTGAAGTCTCTTTCTTTAGAGCCAGCGAAGTCTCTTTCTTTGGAGCCAGTGAAGTCTCTTACTTTGGAGCCAGTGAAGTCTCTCTCTTTGGAGCCAGTTGTAGGAGAGTAGGATCTGCTTCACAGGGGTACCCCCACTTTTTGCTGATACTTCACTGGTTTTCGACATTAGTCTGGCTGGGGCCCTGCTATTCAGAACCCCAGCCTAGCTGTTTCCTCTTTAAAAGGGTCTCCATGTGCCTTAGGCACATCACTGATTGGGATCTGGAGTGCCCTTGTAAGTCCCTAGTATATGGTATACTATGTACCAAGGGCATAGGTACCTCAGAGGCCTGCCAGGGGCTGCAGCATGTATTATGCCACCCCTGGTAGGCCATCCAAACTGACACCACAGGTCTGCTACTGCAGCCTGGGTAAGGTGGTGCATGCACCCCTTGCTGTGGTATAGGTTACCTATATCACTAAAAGCATACACACATATAAACCTATAAGTCACTCCTAAGGCAGGCCTTATCAATCCTAAAGGCAGAGTGCATGGTTCTTATGTGAGAGGGTGCCCCTGCATGAGCAGGGCCCCTCTGCAGCGTTCGGAGACCATCTCTGATGCTGTTTGTAGTGCAGCCTGACCATATACTCTTAAACGCATTATATCCTCGCGGTAAAATGCTAACTATGGAATGGCTGCACCAAAACATGTCGTGTTTGGTGTCAAACATCTTGGAATACTACCCCCGCCAATCCTGGCGGCGGGGGTAGCATTCCACCCTTCTAGAGGGAAAGGCATGTTAACTCTGACGAGTCCGGTAACTTCTTTCCAGAGCCCTGGCATCACAAAATGGATGCTGCTGCCACAGACACGAGTCTGGCCTCCTGCTGCTGGACGAAACTCCGGCAGGGGAGGCCTGGACAATAGGTTTCCTGTCCCAGGGAGGTGTGACCACCTCCCCAGACAGGACAATGTGTATTGGGGCTGGGCGGGAGCACTTTCGGGTGCTTTGAAGTCCTGCACTGGGGGCACATTTGGTGTCCCTGTGCATACCCCAGTTCAAACCGGATCAGGGGCTTGCAGCCCCTGCTTTGGCGCGAACTGGACAAAGGGAAAGGGGTGTAGCCACCCCTCTGCCCTGACCCACCCATAGGTGGGGCCACAGAGTAGTCCATCCCCTATTTTTGGAATAAAGGTAGGAACCCAGTCCTTAGGACTTTAGATTATACCTGGACGAAACTCTGAAACAGAATCCTGGACCTTCGACGCTCTACTCACGATTAGAGGACTGAAGAATCTCCCTTGGGGTCAAGGAGTGACTCCCCTGCTTGGCAGGCACCAAAGAAGCATCTGTCCGGTTCGCATCACTGAAGCTCCCGTCGGACGCCGAAGTCATCGCATCACCAGAGGTGGATTCTCAGACTTCCCCGAGGCTACCCTGAGTCCCCAGCAAAGCTGAGGCCCGTGGCTATCGTGGGTAACGTGAGACCGTGACCCCTGGACACCGAGCACACTTGCAAGTGCACCATCTTCTGGGTCTCCCAAGAAGTCGTGCTTTGGGCTCCGAGTAGCCCTAGCCTCCAGCACCACCTGCACCGAAGATCACTGGCCCCCACTCCACGAGTGTCCTGTAAGCCAGCTCCACGTGCGGCGTCACGAGGCTCCTTCGCGGTCGCTAGCCCGTTGGCTAGTAGCCCTTACCGAAGGCCAATCTTTTCTTTACTTGGCAGTCTGGTTGCTCCAGGCCTGCCCTCACTTACCCTTGCTGGGTGAGTTCCCCAGACCTTGCTGGTCTGCATCATCGACGATCTACATCTTACTCGAGACTTGCCGTTGCCAAGGCCTGTTGGGTCCAATCTGGTCGCCGACACCTCTGCACTCGACAGACATCGAGCAGCAGCCCGAATCCTGCTCCTGGTCGCCGACAACGCCTCCCGGACCTCGTGGCTGAAGAGTCAAGACGACCGTCAACGAACTTGAAGCACTCGACATCGGTGGGCATCTGTCCATCGCCCTCCTGGTCACTGGCTAGTGACCCAGACTCTGTCCCCTCTGCTTTCAGGTTCTTCAGAACTCCGATCCACTCTTGGATCCACCCGGACACTTTTCTCCTGGTCGCCAGCAGCACTTTGCAGCAGATCGCCATAAGAAACGACGACGAAACCCGACCCCGAAAGGCACCTATGCACCCGGCTTCCCTGGGTGAGGTAACACGAGTACTCCGGTGCTCCCGTGGGTAGAGACTCTTCAAAGTCCTAGATCTCAAAGGGTTTTGTCCTAGTCCTCTTTTAAGTGTCCCTTTCCTCTATTTTCCCGATCCCGACTTTCTCCATAGAAGTTAACGGCGTATCGCGGTTGTGTATTTACACTGCACGCGTCTCCCGTGGGTCCCCTGTGTCACTACCTTGGGTGGTTCCTTGTGGTCCAAGCACTTCTAGAGGCTCTAGGCCTAGTGTCTAGTTCAGTCGTGGTTCGCATACCACTTTATTGGTATATGGTTTGGTACGCCCCTAGGGCCCAAACGTGTATTTGTGCTATTACTGTGATTTAAGATCTTATAACCTATGTACTTCGAACTCTAGCCTCATAAAGAGACTAGAGGGGTGTGTTTAGTAATAAATACATATATTTTGAATATATACCTGGTGTGGTGCTCTTTCATTTGGTCACTCAAGAGATTATAGACTGGTAAAACAAGCTGCTTTACATTCCTTCAAGACTTAGCCTGAAGGCTGCTCTCCATAGCTACCACTAGGATAGCTTTCAATAAGGTTGTCTTTAACCTACCTACCATAAGAGTCGATTTGGACTGGTGCAAGGTGCCCACTATAATTAGTGGACAGCATATGCCAGGCCAACTTCTCACATTGGTGTGCAGCGTGTGGGATTCCAGCTTGCTATTGTTTTACCAGATAATCTCAATTGAATTGATCAACTGAAAACCACTAAAGGTACCTAAGGTACATATAATTTAAGCTTAGAATATCAGTAAGTTCTACTGAACTTAGAGTTGTGTGTTAAGGGATAGCACAACCCTTTCTACAACTCAAGAGAGTTTAGTAGGCCACACTAGAGTAGGTAGTGCATACACCACACCACACTAGTAATGTCTTTAAAAGCAGGATCTAGAGATGCCCTGCAGGAAGCCATTGAGCTTCCCCCTCCAAGTATGACACACTCCCATTCTTGGAACTGAGAGCTTTGTGTAACGTGAGGAAATTAAGGACAGGCCAAAGTCCCACCACCCAACACCTCCAGGAGATGTTGGTGGCTTATGATCTTAGTAAGTCCTCAGAGACTGAAGGGGTAGGAGCAGAGGGTGGGCCAGCAGATGAGGAAGGGGCCAGGGGTACTACTACCCCCAGCCCCCCTCTGAAACTGACCAGGAGGGTGACAATGACCCTGACCTGGAAAACCCAATCCCTTCTGGGGAAGATGAAGATGAGGATCTGGAGAACCACACCTTTGTCCCCCCAGGAAGGATTATGAGTGTGCTCAGAAAGTCTAGGTCTCCTTCTCAGGAGTCTAACCACTCTGGCACCTCAATAGGGAGCTCTGTTTCTTCTCACAGGAGGGAATCCTCTCATGAGAGAAGAAAGAGACTGGTCCAGTATGAGGAAACTCAACTGGAGATCAGGAAGAAGCAATTGGCTTTAGATAGAGAATCCCTAGATCTCCTTAGGGAGAGAAGAAAGTTGGGACTAGAGTCCCATGGTGGCAGCCATGTCCCTAGAGATAGGGAAAGGTCCTATGACCATAGGAACCTGAGCAAGATTGTCCCTCCCTACCAGAGTGGGGATGATATCCACAAATGGATAACTGCTTTAGAGAGGGCCTGTAAAGTACAGAAGGTCCCTCAGGAGCAGTGGGCAGCAATCTTGTGGCTCTCCTTTGCTGACAAAGGTAGAGACAAGCTCCTCACTGTTAGAGAGGAGGATGCTGACAATTACAAGGTCTTGAAGAGTGCTCTTATTGATGGGTTTGGCCTAACCACTGAACAGTACAGGTTGAAGTTCAGAGACACCCAAAAAGCACAGACTCAAGACTGGGTAGACTATGTGGATTGTTCTGCCAAGGCTCTGGAAGGCTGGTTGATGGGCAGTAAGGTGTGTGACTTCTCAGGATTGTATAATCTGATAATGAGGGAGCAGATTCTTAATAACTGTCAAAACCAGCTGTTGCATCAGTACCTGGTTGACTCTGATCTGACCTCTCCCCAAGAATTGGGAAAGAAGGCAGACAAATGGGTCAGAACCAGGGTGAAGCAGAAGGTACAGAACCAAGGTGGGGAAACCAAGAAGCAAGATGCTAAGAACTCTGACAAGGGTGGGGAGAAGGGTAAAGATCAAAAGTCTTCATCAGGCCCCCAAAAATCTTCTTCTGGTGGGGATTCCCAGTCTACCAAGGGTAAAGGCCAAAGAAAACCATGGTGCAAGGTCTGTAAGCAAAAGACCCACTGGACCAGTGATTGCACCAAGTCCAAAGACTCCAGTCCAGCATCCACCAATGCCCCTAAGGCACCTGTTCCCCCTAGTACAGTTGGTGGAAGTGCTCCAGCAAAGGGTTTAGTAGGGTTCACCCTGGGAACTGAGTTGGGCTCTGACTTAGTCAGGGAACTGACTCAGGCTGTGTTAGTCTGTGATGGAGGCATGGATGTGACCTCCACTGTGAGTCCCAGTAATCTGGGCAAGTACAGACAACAGCCTTTAATCAATGGACGAGAGGCTTTGGCATTTAGGGACACAGGGGCAAGTGTCACAATGGTGACACAAGACCTTGTGCTACCTGGGCAAGTTATACTTGGTGAAATGTACCAAGTGACCAATGCTAGCAATGTCAGAACAGACCATACTCTGGCAGTTGTTAACTTCTCCTGGGGAGGGGTAACTGGCCTTAAGAAGGTTGTGGTAAGTGCAAACCTACCAGTCGAATGCTTGCTTGGCAATGACTTAGAGACTTCTGCTTGGGCAGAAGTGGAGCTCAGGACCCATGCAGAAATGCTGGGGATCCCTGCAGATGTGTTTGCTGTGACCAGGTCACAAGCTAAACTGTCTAAAACTGAACAGGCCTTGGATTCTGGAAGAATGGACCAAGTGCCTTCCAAGAGGAGGAGTAGTAGGGTTAAGGCAGTGCCTTCCCCTTGGCTCAGGAGGAAGATCAGTCCCTTGAGGGGGATGATCTCAGCCCTGAAGAAGGAACTGTCCCAGAGGAACTTGAGCCTGACCAGGTTGAGTTCTTGGGGACAGGGGGACCTTCTAGGGCAGATCTGAGCCAGGAGCAGCAGAGCTGCCCCTCCCTTGAACCCCTCAGACAGCAAGCTGCTGCTGAGGCTGCTGGGAAAGCTAGTGGTCCCCATACAGTGTATTGGGATGATGGACTCCTGTACTCAGAGAGTAGAGACCCCAAGCCTGGTGCTACCAGGAGGTTGGTAATACCTTTGAAGTTCAGGGGCTTCCTATTGACCCTAGCCCATGATATTCCCTTAGCAGGACACCTGGGCCAGAACAAGACTTGGGACAGAATTGTCCCTCACTTTCACTGGCCCCACATGTCTGAAGACAGTAAGGAGTTTTGTCGCTCCTGTGTAACCTGCCAAGCCAGTGGCAAAGCAGGTGGCACTACAAAGGCCCCCTGATACCACTACCTGTGGTGGGGGTGCCCTTTGAGAGGGTAGGGATTGACATTGTTGGTCCCATGGATCCCCAAACAGCCTCTGGGCACAGGTTTATCCTGGTGGTAGTGGATCATGCCACCAGGTACCCAGAAGCTATTCCCCTAAGGACCACTACAGCACCTGTGGTGGCAAGGGCCCTCCTGGGAATCTTCTCAAGAGTGGGCTTTCCTAAGGAGGTAGTATCAGACAGGGGTGCAAACTTCATGTCTGGGTACTTAAAAGCAATGTGGAAGGAGTGTGGAGTTACTTATAAGTTCACCACACCCTATCACCCACAATGCAATGGTTTAGTTGAGAGATTCAACAAAACCTTGAAGGGCATGATTAAAGGGCTCCCAGAAAAGCTTAGGCGTAGATGGGACATACTCTTGCCCTGCCTTTTATTCGCATATAGGGAGGTGCCTCAGAAGGGGGTTGGTTACAGCCCTTTTGAACTTCTGTTTGGCCACCCTGTGAGGGGTCCACTGTGCTTGGTGAAGGAAGGATGGGAGTTACCTCTCAAGCCCCCAAAGCAAGATATAGTGGACTATGTACTTGGTCTCCGCTCCAGGATGGCTGAGTACATGAAAAAGGCAACCAAAAACCTTGAGGCTAGCCAGGAACTTCAAAAGGCCTGGCATGACCAAAAGAGCTGTCCTAACTGTTTACCAGCCAGGACAGAAGGTGTGGGTGTTGGAGCCAGTGGCCCCAGCAGCTCTCCAAGACAAATGGAGTGGACCCCACACTATTGTTGAGCAGAAGGGTGAGGTCACTTACTTAGTAGACCTGGGAACACCCAGGAGTCCCCACAGGGTTCTCCATGTCAACAGACTTAAGCCATATGTGGACAGGGCAGACATGGGCTTGCTCATGGCTACTGATGAAGGGCAGGAGGAAGAGAGTGACCCACTCCCTGACCTGCTCTCACAGAACCCTGACGATGGGTCAGTTGATGGTGTAGCCTTGGCAGGCAGCCTCACTACCCAGCAACAAACTGATTGCAGGCAAGTCCTCAATCAGTTTAGACATATGTTTTCTCTGACACCCAGTCAGACCACCTGGTGCACTCATGAAGTGGACACTGGGGACAGTCTGCCTATTAAAAACAAGATTTATAGGCAACCTGACCATGTCAGGGACTGTATCAGGACTGAAGTCCAGAAGATGTTGGAATTGGGAGTGATTGAGCCCTCAGATAGCCCTTGGGCTAGTCCAGTAGTCCTAGTACCTAAACCTCACACCAGTGGTGGGAAAAGAGAGATGAGGTTTTGTGTAGACTACAGAGGCCTCAATGCAGTCACTAGGACTGATGCCCATCCAATACCCAGGGCAGATGAGCTCATAGATACTTTGGCCTCTGCCAAATATCTCAGCACATTTGACCTAACAGCTGGCTACTGGCAGATCAGACTAGCTGATGCTGCAAAGCCCAAAACAGCATTTTCAACCCCTAGTGGGCATTATCAATTTGTGGTGATGCCCTTTGGTCTGAAAAATGCACCTGCCACTTTCCAGAGGTTGGTGAACACAGTTCTCACAGGACTGGAGGCCTATAGTGCAGCTTATCTAGATGATATTGCTGTCTTTAGCTCCACCTGGGAGGATCACCTGGTCCACCTCAGGAATGTTTTACAGGCCCTGCAAAAGGCAGGCCTGACTATCAAGGCCACTAAGTGCCAGATAGGGCAGAGTCAGGTTGTGTACCTGGGCCACCTTGTGGGTGGAGGCCAGGTTCAACCTTTGCAGAGCAAGATCCAGACCATCATGGACTGGACTGCTCCCACTACCCAGACTCAGGTGAGAGCCTTCTTAGGCCTGACTGGGTACTATAGGAGATTTGTCAAGGGGTATGGATCAATAGTGACACCCTTGAATGACTTAACTTCTAAGAAAATGCCCAAAAGGTTCAGTGGACAGTTAGCTGTCAAAAGGCATTTGATGACCTCAAGCAGGCCATGTGCACTGCTCCAATTCTGCAGAGTCCTGATTACTCCAAGAAGTTCATTGTTCAAACAGATGCATCTGAATTGGGGGTAGGGGCTGTACTGTCACAATTGAATGAAGAAGGTCAGGATCAGCCAGTAGCTTTTATTAGCAGAAGGCTGACCCCTAGAGAGAAACGTTGGTCAGCCATAGAGAGGGAGGCCTTTGCTGTGGTCTGGGCTCTGAAGAAGTTGAGGCCATACTTGTTTGGTACACACTTCCTGGTTCAGACAGACCATAAGCCCCTCTTATGGCTAAAACAAATGAAGGGTGAAAACCCCAAACTGCTTAGGTGGTCCATTTCCCTACAGGGGATGGACTTTACAGTGGAACATAGGCCTGGGAGTAACCATGCGAATGCAGATGGACTCTCTAGGTATTTCCACTTAGAACATGAAGACTTAACTGGGCAAGGTTAGTTTAATGTCCCTACGTTTGGGGGGGTTGTGTAGGAGAGTAGGATCTGCTTCACAGGGGTACCCCCACTTTTTGCTGATACTTCACTGGTTTTCGACATTAGTCTGGCTGGGGCCCTGCTATTCAGAACCCCAGCCTAGCTGTTTCCTCTTTAAAAGGGTCTCCATGTGCCTTAGGCACATCACTGATTGGGATCTGGAGTGCCCTTGTAAGTCCCTAGTATATGGTATACTATGTACCAAGGGCATAGGTACCTCAGAGGCCTGCCAGGGGCTGCAGCATGTATTATGCCACCCCTGGTAGGCCATCCAAACTGACACCACAGGTCTGCTACTGCAGCCTGGGTAAGGTGGTGCATGCACCCCTTGCTGTGGTATAGGTTACCTATATCACTAAAAGCATACACACATATAAACCTATAAGTCACTCCTAAGGCAGGCCTTATCAATCCTAAAGGCAGAGTGCATGGTTCTTATGTGAGAGGGTGCCCCTGCATGAGCAGGGCCCCTCTGCAGCGTTCGGAGACCATCTCTGATGCTGTTTGTAGTGCAGCCTGACCATATACTCTTAAACGCATTATATCCTCGCGGTAAAATGCTAACTATGGAATGGCTGCACCAAAACATGTCGTGTTTGGTGTCAAACATCTTGGAATACTACCCCCCGCCAATCCTGGCGGCGGGGGTAGCATTCCACCCTTCTAGAGGGAAAGGCATGTTAACTCTGACGAGTCCGGTAACTTCTTTCCAGAGCCCTGGCATCACAAAATGGATGCTGCTGCCACAGACACGAGTCTGGCCTCCTGCTGCTGGACGAAACTCCGGCAGGGGAGGCCTGGACAATAGGTTTCCTGTCCCAGGGAGGTGTGACCACCTCCCCAGACAGGACAATGTGTATTGGGGCTGGGCGGGAGCACTTTCGGGTGCTTTGAAGTCCTGCACTGGGGGCACATTTGGTGTCCCTGTGCATACCCCAGTTCAAACCGGATCAGGGGCTTGCAGCCCCTGCTTTGGCGCGAACTGGACAAAGGGAAAGGGGTGTAGCCACCCCTCTGCCCTGACCCACCCATAGGTGGGGCCACAGAGTAGTCCATCCCCTATTTTTGGAATAAAGGTAGGAACCCAGTCCTTAGGACTTTAGATTATACCTGGACGAAACTCTGAAACAGAATCCTGGACCTTCGACGCTCTACTCACGATTAGAGGACTGAAGAATCTCCCTTGGGGTCAAGGAGTGACTCCCCTGCTTGGCAGGCACCAAAGAAGCATCTGTCCGGTTCGCATCACTGAAGCTCCCGTCGGACGCCGAAGTCATCGCATCACCAGAGGTGGATTCTCAGACTTCCCCGAGGCTACCCTGAGTCCCCAGCAAAGCTGAGGCCCGTGGCTATCGTGGGTAACGTGAGACCGTGACCCCTGGACACCGAGCACACTTGCAAGTGCACCATCTTCTGGGTCTCCCAAGAAGTCGTGCTTTGGGCTCCGAGTAGCCCTAGCCTCCAGCACCACCTGCACCGAAGATCACTGGCCCCCACTCCACGAGTGTCCTGTAAGCCAGCTCCACGTGCGGCGTCACGAGGCTCCTTCGCGGTCGCTAGCCCGTTGGCTAGTAGCCCTTACCGAAGGCCAATCTTTTCTTTACTTGGCAGTCTGGTTGCTCCAGGCCTGCCCTCACTTACCCTTGCTGGGTGAGTTCCCCAGACCTTGCTGGTCTGCATCATCGACGATCTACATCTTACTCGAGACTTGCCGTTGCCAAGGCCTGTTGGGTCCAATCTGGTCGCCGACACCTCTGCACTCGACAGACATCGAGCAACAGCCCGAATCCTGCTCCTGGTCGCCGACAACGCCTCCCGGACCTCGTGGCTGAAGAGTCAAGACGACCGTCAACGAACTTGAAGCACTCGACATCGGTGGGCATCTGTCCATCGCCCTCCTGGTCACTGGCTAGTGACCCAGACTCTGTCCCCTCTGCTTTCAGGTTCTTCAGAACTCCGATCCACTCTTGGATCCACCCGGACACTTTTCTCCTGGTCGCCAGCAGCACTTTGCAGCAGATCGCCATAAGAAACGACGACGAAACCCGACCCCGAAAGGCACCTATGCACCCGGCTTCCCTGGGTGAGGTAACACGAGTACTCCGGTGCTCCCGTGGGTAGAGACTCTTCAAAGTCCTAGATCTCAAAGGGTTTTGTCCTAGTCCTCTTTTAAGTGTCCCTTTCCTCTATTTTCCCGATCCCGACTTTCTCCATAGAAGTTAACGGCGTATCGCGGTTGTGTATTTACACTGCACGCGTCTCCCGTGGGTCCCCTGTGTCACTACCTTGGGTGGTTCCTTGTGGTCCAAGCACTTCTAGAGGCTCTAGGCCTAGTGTCTAGTTCAGTCGTGGTTCGCATACCACTTTATTGGTATATGGTTTGGTACGCCCCTAGGGCCCAAACGTGTATTTGTGCTATTACTGTGATTTAAGATCTTATAACCTATGTACTTCGAACTCTAGCCTCATAAAGAGACTAGAGGGGTGTGTTTAGTAATAAATACATATATTTTGAATATATACCTGGTGTGGTGCTCTTTCATTTGGTCACTCAAGAGATTATAGACTGGTAAAACAAGCTGCTTTACATTCCTTCAAGACTTAGCCTGAAGGCTGCTCTCCATAGCTACCACTAGGATAGCTTTCAATAAGGTTGTCTTTAACCTACCTACCATAAGAGTCGATTTGGACTGGTGCAAGGTGCCCACTATAATTAGTGGACAGCATATGCCAGGCCAACTTCTCACACCAGTGAAGTATCTTTCTTTGGAGCCAATGAAGTCTCTTTCTTTGGAGCCAGTGAAGTCTCTTTCTTTGAAGCCAGTAAAGTCTCTTACTTTGTAGCCAGTGAGGTCTCTTTCTTTGGAGCCAGTGAAGTCTCTTTCTTTGAAGCCTGTGAAGTCTCTTTCTTTGAAGCCAGTGAAGTCTCATTGAAGCCAGTGAAGTCTCTTTGGAGCCAGTGAAGTCTCTTTATTTGGAGCAAGTGAAGTCTCTTTCTTTGGAGCCAGTGAAGTCTCTTTCTTTGGAGCCAGTGATGTCTCTTTCTCTGAAGCCAGTAAAGTCTCTTTCTTTGGAGCCAATGAAATCTCTTTCTTTGAAGCCAGTGAAGTCTCTTTCTTTTAAGCCAGTGAAGTCTCTTTGAAGCAGTGAAGTCTCTTTCTTTGGAGCCAGTGAAGTCTCTTTCTTTGAAGCAGTGAAGTCTCTTTCTTTGGAGCCAGTGAAGTCTCTTTCTTTGAAGCCAGTGAAGTCTCTTTCTTTGAAGCCAGTGAAGTCTCTTACTTTGGAGCCAGCGAGGTCTCTTTATTTGGAGCAAGTGAAGTCTCTTTCTTTGAAGCCAGCGATGTCTCTTTCTTTGGAGCCAGTGAAGTCTCTTTCTTTGGAGCCAGTGAAGTCTCTTTCTTTGAAGCTAGTGAAGTCTCTTTCTTTGGAGTCAATGAAGTCTCTTTCTTTGGAGACAATGAAGTCTCTTTCTCTGAAGCCAGTGAAGTCTCTTTCTTTGAAGCTAGTGAAGTCTCTTTCTTTGGAGTCAGTGAAGTCTCTTTTTCTTTGGAGGCAGTGAAGTCTCTTTCTTTGAGGCCAGTGAAGTCTCTTTCTTTGGAAACAGTGAAGTCTCTTTCTTTGAAGCCAGTGAAGTCTCTTTGGAGCCGGTGAAGACTCTTTCTTTGGAGCCAGTGAAGTCTCTTTCTTTGAGGCCAGTGAAGTCTCTTTCTTTGGAGTCAGTGAAGACTCCTTCTTTGAAGACTGTGAAGTCTCTTTCTTTGGAGCCAGTGAAGTCTCTTTCTTTGAAGCCAGTGAAGTCTCTTTGAGGCCAGTGAAGTCTCTTTCTTTGGAGCCAGTGAAGTCTCTTTCTTTGAAGCCAGTGAGGCCTCTTTCTTTGGAGCCAGTGAAGTCTCTTTCTTTGAGGCCAGTGAAGTCTCTTCCTTTGGAGCCAGTGAAGTCTCTTTCTTTGGAGCAAGTGAAGTCTCTTTCTTTGGAGGCAGTGAAGTCTCTTTATTTGGAGCCAGCGAAGTCTCTTTCTTTGAAGCCAGTGAAGTCTCTTTCTTTGGAGCCAGTGAAGTCTCTTTCTTGGGGCAGTGATGTATCTTTCTTTGGAGCCAGTGAAGTCTCCTTGAAGCCAGTGAAGTCTCTTTGGAGCCAATGAAGTCTCTTTCTTTGGAGCCAGTGAAGTCTCTTTCTTTGAAGCCAGTAAAGTCTCTTACTTTGGAGCCAGTGAGGTCTCTTTCTTTGGAGCCAGTGAAGTCTCTTTCTTTGCAGCCTGTGAAGTCTCTTTCTTTGAAGCCAGTGAAGTATCTTTGAAGCCAGTGAAGTCTCTTTCTTTGGAGCCAGTGAAGTCTCTTTCTTTGGAGCCAGTGAAGTCTCTTTCTCCGAAGCCAGTAAAGTCTCTTTCTTTGGAGCCAGTGAAATCTCTTTCTTTGAAGCCAGTGAAGTCTCTTTCTTTTAAGCCAGTGAATTCTCTTTGAAGCACTGAAGTCTCTTTCTTTGGAGCCAGTGATGTCTCTTTCTTTGAAGCAGTGCAGTCTCTTTCTTTGGAGCCAGTGAAGTCTCTTTCTTTGAAGCCAGTGAAGTCTCTTACTTTGGAGCCAGCGAGGTCTCTTTATTTGGAGCCAGCGACGTCTCTTTCTTTGGAGCCAGTGAAGTCTCTTTTTTGAAGACAGTTTAGTCTCTTTATTTGGAGCAAGTGAAGTCTCTTTCTTTGAAGCCAGCGACGTCTCTTTCTTTGGAGCCAGTGAAGTCTCTTTCTTTGGAGCCAGTGAAGTCTCTTTCTTTGAAGCTAGTGAAGTCTCTTTCTTTGGAGTCAATGAAGTCTCTTTCTTTGGAGCCAATTAAGTCTCTTTCTCTGAAGCCAGTGAAGTCTCTTTCTTTGGAACCAGTGAAGTCTCTTTCTTTGAGGCCAGTGAAGTCTCTTTCTTTGGATGCAGCAAAGTCTCTTTCTCTGGAGCAAGTGAAGTCTCTTTCTTTGGAGGCAGTGAAGTCTCTTTATTTGGAGCCAGCGTGTAGGAGAGTAGGATCTGCTTCACAGGGGTACCCCCACTTTTTGCTGATACTTCACTGGTTTTCGACATTAGTCTGGCTGGGGCCCTGCTATTCAGAACCCCAGCCTAGCTGTTTCCTCTTTAAAAGGGTCTCCATGTGCCTTAGGCACATCACTGATTGGGATCTGGAGTGCCCTTGTAAGTCCCTAGTATATGGTATACTATGTACCAAGGGCATAGGTACCTCAGAGGCCTGCCAGGGGCTGCAGCATGTATTATGCCACCCCTGGTAGGCCATCCAAACTGGCACCACAGGTCTGCTACTGCAGCCTGGGTAAGGTGGTGCATGCACCCCTTGCAGTGGTATAGGTTACCTATATCACTAAATGCATACACACATATAAACCTATAAGTCACTCCTAAGGCAGGCCTTATCAATCCTAAAGGCAGAGTGCATGGTTCCTATGTGAGAGGGTGCCCCTGCATGAGCAGGGCCCCTCTGCAGCGTTCGGAGACCATCTCTGATGCTGTTTGTAGTGCAGCCTGACCATATACTCTTAAACGCATTATATCCTCGCGGTAAAATGCTAACTATGGAATGGCTGCACCTAAACATGTCGTGTTTGGTGTCAAACATCTTGGAATACTACCCCCCGCCAATCCTGGCGGCGGGGGTAGCATTCCACCCTTCTAGAGGGAAAGGCATGTTAACTCTGACGAGTCCGGTAACTTCTTTCCAGAGCCTGGCATCACAAAATGGATGCTGCTGCCACAGACACGAGTCTGGCCTCCTGCTGCTGGACGAAACTCCGGCAGGGGAGGCCTGGACAATAGGTTTCCTGTCCCAGGGAGGTGTGACCACCTCCCCAGACAGGACAATGTGTATTGGGGCTGGGCGGGAGCACTTTCGGGTGCTTTGAAGTCCTGCACTGGGGGCACATTTGGTGTCCCTGTGCATACCCCAGTTCAAACCGGATCAGGGGCTTGCAGCCCCTGCTTTGGCGCGAACTGGACAAAGGGAAAGGGGTGTAGCCACCCCTCTGCCCTGACCCACCCATAGGTGGGGCCACAGAGTAGTCCATCCCCTATTTTTAGAATAAAGGTAGGAACCCAGTCCCTAGGACTTTAGATTATACCTGGACGAAACTCTGAAACAGAATCCTGGACCTTCGACGCTCTACTCACGATTAGAGGACTGAAGAATCTCCCTTGGGGTCAAGGAGTGACTCCCCTGCTTGGCAGGCACCAAAGAAGCATCTGTCCGGTTCGCATCACTGAAGCTCCCGTCGGACGCCGAAGTCATCGCATCACCAGAGGTGGATTCTCAGACTTCCCCGAGGCTACCCTGAGTCCCCAGCAAAGCTGAGGCCCGTGGCTATCGTGGGTAACGTGAGACCGTGACCCCTGGACACCGAGCACATTTGCAAGTGCACCATCTTCTGGGTCTCCCAAGAAGTCGTGCTTTGGGCTCCGAGTAGCCCTAGCCTCCAGCACCACCTGCACCGAAGATCACTGGCCCCCACTCCACGAGTGTCCTGTAATCCAGCTCCACGTGCGGCGTCACGAGGCTCCTTCGCGGTCGCTAGCCCGTTGGCTAGTAGCCCTTAACGAAGGCCAATCTTTTCTTTACTTGGCAGTCTGGTTGCTCCAGGCCTGCCCTCACTTACCCTTCGCTGGGTGAGTTCCCCAGACCTTGCTGGTCTGCATCATCGACGATCTACATCTTACTCGAGACTTGCCGTTGCCAAGGCTTGTTGGGTCCAATCTGGTCGCCGACACCTCTGCACTCGACAGACATCGAGCAACAGCCCGAATCCTGCCCCTGGTCGCCGACAACGCCTCCCGGACCTCGTGGCTGAAGAGTCAAGACGACCGTCACCGAATCTGAAGCACTCGACATCGGTGGGCATCTGTCCATCGCCTCCCTGGTCACTGGCTAGTGACCCAGACTCTGTCCCCTCTGCTTTCAGGTTCTTCAGAACTCCGATCCACTCTTGGATCCACCCGGACACTTTTCTCCTGGTCGCCAGCAGCACTTTGCAGCAGATCGCCATAAGAACCGACGACGAAACCCGACCCCGAAAGGCACCTATGCACCCGGCTTCCCTGGGTGAGGTAACACGAGTACTCCGGTGCTCCCGTGGGTAGAGACTCTTCAAAGTCCTAGATCTCAAAGGGTTTTGTCCTAGTCCTCTTCTAAGTGTCCCTTTCCTCTATTTTCCCGATCCCGACTTTCTCCATAGAAGTTAACGGCGTATCGCGGTTGTGTATTTACACTGCACGCGTCTCCCGTGGGTCCCCTGTGTCACTACCTTGGGTGGTTCCTTGTGGTCCAAGCACTTCTAGAGGCTCTAGGCCTAGTGTCTAGTTCAGTCGTGGTTCGCATACCACTTTATTGGTATATGGTTTGGTACGCCCCTAGGGCCCAAACGTGTATTTGTGCTATTACTGTGATTTAAGATCTTATAACCTATGTACTTCGAACTCTAGCCTCATAAAGAGACTAGAGGGGTGTGTTTAGTAATAAATACATATATTTTGAATATATACCTGGTGTGGTGCTCTTTCATTTGGTCACTCAAGAGATTATAGACTGGTAAAACAAGCTGCTTTACATTCCTTCAAGACTTAGCCTGAAGGCTGCTCTCCACAGCTACCACTAGGATAGCTTTCAATAAGGTTGTCTTTAACCTACCTACCATAAGAGTCGATTTGGACTGGTGCAAGGTGCCCACTATAATTAGTGGACAGCATATGCCAGGCCAACTTCTCACATTGGTGTGCAGCGTGTGGGATCCCAGCTTGCTATTGTTTTACCAGATAATCTCAATTGAATTGATCAACTGAAAACCACTAAAGGTACCTAAGGTACATATAATTTAAGCTTAGAATATCAGTAAGTTCTACTGAACTTAGAGTTGTGTGTTAAGGGATAGCACAACCCTTTCTACAACTCAAGAGAGTTTAGTAGGCCACACTAGAGTAGGTAGTGCATACACCACACCACACTAGTAATGTCTTTAAAAGCAGGATCTAGAGATGCCCTGCAGGAAGCCATTGAGCTTCCCCCTCCAAGTATGACACACTCCCATTCTTGGAACTGAGAGCTTTGTGTAACGTGAGGAAATTAAGGACAGGCCAAAGTCCCACCACCCAACACCTCCAGGAGTTGTTGGTGGCTTATGATCTTAGTAAGTCTTCAGAGACTGAAGGGGTAGGAGCAGAGGGTGGGCCAGCAGATGAGGAAGGGGCCAGGGGTACTACTACCCCCAGCCCCCCTCTGAAACTGACCAGGAGGGTGACAATGACCCTGACCTGGAAAACCCAATCCCTTCTGGGGAAGATGAAGATGAGGATCTTGAGAACCACACCTTTGTCCCCCCAGGAAGGATTATGAGTGTGCTCAGAAAGTCTAGGTCTCCTTCTCAGGAGTCTAACCACTCTGGCACCTCAATAGGGAGCTCTGTTTCTTCTCACAGGAGGGAATCCTCTCATGAGAGAAGAAAGAGACTGGTCCAGTATGAGGAAACTCAACTGGAGATCAGGAAGAAGCAATTGGCTTTAGATAGAGAATCCCTAGATCTCCTTAAAGAGAGAAGAAAGTTGGGACTAGAGTCCCATGGTGGCAGCCATGTCCCTAGAGATAGGGAAAGGTCCTATGACCATAGGAACCTGAGCAAGATTGTCCCTCCCTACCAGAGTGGGGATGACATCCACAAATGGATAACTGCTTTAGAGAGGGCCTGTAAAGTACAGAAGGTCCCTCAGGAGCAGTGGGCAGCAATCTTGTGGCTCTCCTTTGCTGACAAAGGTAGAGACAAGCTCCTCACTGTTAGAGAGGAGGATGCTGATAATTACAAGGTCTTGAAGAGTGCTCTTATTGATGGGTTTGGCCTAACCACTGAACAGTACAGGTTGAAGTTCAGAGACACCCAAAAAGCACAGACTCAAGACTGGGTAGACTATGTGGATTGTTCTGCCAAGGCTCTGGAAGGCTGGTTGATGGGCAGTAAGGTGTGTGACTTCTCAGGATTGTATAATCTGATAATGAGGGAGCAGATTCTTAATAACTGTCAAAACCAGCTGTTGCATCAGTACCTGGTTGACTCTGATCTGACCTCTCCCCAAGAATTGGGAAAGAAGGCAGACAAATGGGTCAGAACCAGGGTGAAGCAGAAGGTACAGAACCAAGGTGGGGAAACCAAGAAGCAAGATGCTAAGAACTCTGACAAGGGTGGGGAGAAGGGTAAAGATCAAAAGTCTTCATCAGGCCCCCAAAAATCTTCTTCTGGTGGGGATTCCCAGTCTACCAAGGGTAAAGGCCAAAGAAAACCATGGTGCAAGGTCTGTAAGCAAAAGACCCACTGGACCAGTGATTGCACCAAGTCCAAAGACTCCAGTCCAGCACCCACCAATGCCCCTAAGGCACCTGTTCCCCCTAGTACAGTTGGTGGAGGTGCTCCAGCAAAGGGTTTAGTAGGGTTCACCCTGGGAACTGAGTTGGGCTCTGACTTAGTCAGGGAACTGACTCAGGCTGTGTTAGTCTGTGATGGAGGCATGGATGTGACCTCCACTGTGAGTCCCAGTAATCTGGGCAAGTACAGACAACAGCCTTTAATCAATGGACGAGAGGCTTTGGCATTTAGGGACACAGGGGCAAGTGTCACAATGGTGACACAAGACCTTGTGCTACCTGGGCAAGTTATACTTGGTGAAATGTACCAAGTGACCAATGCTAGCAATGTCAGAACAGACCATACTCTGGCAGTTGTTAACTTCTCCTGGGGAGGGGTAACTGGCCTTAAGAAGGTTGTGGTAAGTGCAAACCTACCAGTCGAATGCTTGCTTGGCAATGACTTAGAGACTTCTGCTTGGGCAGAAGTGGAGCTCAGGACCCATGCAGAAATGCTGGGGATCCCTGCAGATGTGTTTGCTGTGACCAGGTCACAAGCTAAACTGTCTAAAACTGAACAGGCCTTGGATTCTGGAAGAATGGACCAAGTGCCTTCCAAGAGGAGGAGTAGTAGGGTTAAGGCAGTGCCTTCCCCTTGGCTCAGGAGGAAGATCAGTCCCTTGAGGGGGATGATCTCAGCCCTGAAGAAGGAACTGTCCCAGAGGAACTTGAACCTGAACAGGTTGAGTTCTTGGGGACAGGGGGACCTTCTAGGGCAGATCTGAGCCAGGAGCAGCAGAGCTGCCCCTCCCTTGAACCCCTCAGACAGCAAGCTGCTGCTGAGGCTGCTGGGAAAGCTAGTGGTCCCCATACAGTGTATTGGGATGATGGACTCCTGTACTCAGAGAGTAGAGACCCCAAGCCTGGTGCTACCAGGAGGTTGGTAATACCTTTGAAGTTCAGGGGCTTCCTATTGACCCTAGCCCATGATATTCCCTTAGCAGGACACCTGGGCCAGAACAAGACTTGGGACAGAATTGTCCCTCACTTTCACTGGCCCCACATGTCTGAAGACAGTAAGGAGTTTTGTCGCTCCTGTGTAACCTGCCAAGCCAGTGGCAAAGCAGGTGGCACTACAAAGGCCCCCCTGATACCACTACCTGTGGTGGGGGTGCCCTTTGAGAGGGTAGGGATTGACATTGTTGGTCCCATGGATCCCCAAACAGCCTCTGGGCACAGGTTTATCCTGGTGGTAGTGGATCATGCCACCAGGTACCCAGAAGCTATTCCCCTCAGGACCACTACAGCACCTGTGGTGGCAAGGGCCCTCCTGGGAATCTTCTCAAGAGTGGGCTTTCCTAAGGAGGTAGTATCAGACAGGGGTGCAAACTTCATGTCTGGTTACTTAAAAGCAATGTGGAAGGAGTGTGGAGTTACTTATAAGTTCACCACACCCTATCACCCACAATGCAATGGTTTAGTTGAGAGATTCAACAAAACCTTGAAGGGCATGATTAAAGGGCTCCCAGAAAAGCTTAGGCGTAGATGGGACATACTCTTGCCCTACCTTTTATTCGCATATAGGGAGGTGCCTCAGAAGGGGGTTGGTTACAGCCCTTTTGAACTTCTGTTTGGCCACCCTGTGAGTGGTCCACTGTGCTTGGTGAAGGAAGGATGGGAGTTACCTCTCAAGCCCCCAAAGCAAGACATAGTGGACTATGTACTTGGTCTCCGCTCCAGGATGGCTGAGTACATGAAAAAGGCAACCAAAAACCTTGAGGCTAGCCAGGAACTGCAGAAGGCCTGGCATGACCAAAAGGCTGTTCTGACTGTTTACCAGCCAGGACAGAAGGTGTGGGTGTTGGAGCCAGTGGCCCCAGCAGCTCTCCAAGACAAATGGAGTGGACCCCACACTATTGTTGAGCAGAAGGGTGAGGTCACTTACTTAGTAGACCTGGGAACACCCAGGAGTCCCCAAAGGGTTCTCCATGTCAACAGACTTAAGCCATATGTAGACAGGGCAGACATGGGCTTGCTCATGGCTACTGATGAAGGGCAGGAGGAAGAGAGTGACCCACTCCCTGACCTGCTCTCACAGAACCCTGACGATGGGTCAGTTGATGGTGTAGCCTTGGCAGGCAGCCTCACTACCCAGCAACAAACTGATTGCAGGCAAGTCCTCAATCAGTTTAGACATATGTTTTCACTGACACCCAGTCAGACCACCTGGTGCACTCATGAAGTGGACACTGGGGACAGTCTGCCTATTAAAAACAAGATTTATAGGCAACCTGACCATGTCAGGGACTGTATCAGGACTGAAGTCCAGAAGATGTTGGAATTGGGAGTGATTGAGCCCTCAGATAGCCCTTGGGCTAGTCCAGTAGTCCTAGTACCTAAACCTCACACCAGTGGTGGGAAAAGAGAGATGAGGTTTTGTGTAGACTACAGAGGCCTCAATGCAGTCACTAGGACTGATGCCCATCCAATACCCAGGGCAGATGAGCTCATAGATACTTTGGCCTCTGCCAAATATCTCAGCACATTTGACCTAACAGCTGGCTACTGGCAGATCAGACTAGCTGATGCTGCAAAGCCCAAAACAGCATTTTCAACCCCTAGTGGGCATTATCAATTTGTGGTGATGCCCTTTGGTCTGAAAAATGCACCTGCCACTTTCCAGAGGTTGGTGAACACAGTTCTCACAGGACTGGAAGCCTATAGTGCAGCTTATCTAGATGATATTGCTGTCTTTAGCTCCACCTGGGAGGATCACCTGGTCCACCTCAGGAATGTTTTACAGGCCCTGCAAAAGGCAGGCCTGACTATCAAGGCCACTAAGTGCCAGATAGGGCAGAGTCAGGTTGTGTACCTGGGCCACCTTGTGGGTGGAGGCCAGGTTCAACCTTTGCAGAGCAAGATCCAGACCATCATGGACTGGACTGCTCCCACTACCCAGACTCAGGTGAGAGCCTTCTTAGGCCTGACTGGGTACTATAGGAGATTTGTCAAAGGGTATGGATCAATAGTGACACCCTTGAATGACTTAACTTCTAAGAAAATGCCCAAAAAGGTTCAGTGGACAGTTAGCTGTCAAAAGGCATTTGATGACCTCAAGCAGGCCATGTGCACTGCTCCAATTCTGCAGAGTCCTGATTACTCCAAGAAGTTCATTGTTCAAACTGATGCATCTGAATTGGGGGTAGGGGCTGTACTGTCACAATTGAATGAAGAAGGTCAGGATCAGCCAGTAGCTTTTATTAGCAGAAGGCTGACCCCTAGAGAGAAACGTTGGTCAGCCATAGAGAGGGAGGCCTTTGCTGTGGTCTGGGCTCTGAAGAAGTTGAGGCCATACTTGTTTGGTACACACTTCCTGGTTCAGACAGACCATAAGCCCCTCTTATGGCTAAAACAAATGAAGGGTGAAAACCCCAAACTGCTTAGGTGGTCCATTTCCCTACAGGGGATGGACTTTACAGTGGAACATAGGCCTGGGAGTAACCATGCGAATGCAGATGGACTCTCTAGGTATTTCCACTTAGAACATGAAGACTTAACTGGGCAAGGTTAGTTTAATGTCCCTACGTTTGGGGGGGGTTGTGTAGGAGAGTAGGATCTGCTTCACAGGGGTACCCCCACTTTTTGCTGATACTTCACTGGTTTTCGACATTAGTCTGGCTGGGGCCCTGCTATTCAGAACCCCAGCCTAGCTGTTTCCTCTTTAAAAGGGTCTCCATGTGCCTTAGGCACATCACTGATTGGGATCTGGAGTGCCCTTGTAAGTCCCTAGTATATGGTATACTATGTACCAAGGGCATAGGTACCTCAGAGGCCTGCCAGGGGCTGCAGCATGTATTATGCCACCCCTGGTAGGCCATCCAAACTGGCACCACAGGTCTGCTACTGCAGCCTGGGTAAGGTGGTGCATGCACCCCTTGCAGTGGTATAGGTTACCTATATCACTAAATGCATACACACATATAAACCTATAAGTCACTCCTAAGGCAGGCCTTATCAATCCTAAAGGCAGAGTGCATGGTTCCTATGTGAGAGGGTGCCCCTGCATGAGCAGGGCCCCTCTGCAGCGTTCGGAGACCATCTCTGATGCTGTTTGTAGTGCAGCCTGACCATATACTCTTAAACGCATTATATCCTCGCGGTAAAATGCTAACTATGGAATGGCTGCACCTAAACATGTCGTGTTTGGTGTCAAACATCTGGGAATACTACCCCCCCGCCAATCCTGGTGGTGGGGGTAGCATTCCACCCTTCTAGAGGGAAAGGCATGTTAACTCTGACGAGTCCGGTAACTTCTTTCCAGAGCCTGGCATCACAAAATGGATGCTGCTGCCACAGACACGAGTGTGGCCTCCTGCTGCTGGACGAAACTCCGGCAGGGGAGGCCTGGACAATAGGTTTCCTGTCCCAGGGAGGTGTGACCACCTCCCCAGACAGGACAATGTGTATTGGGGCTGGGCGGGAGCACTTTCGGGTGCTTTGAAGTCCTGCACTGGGGGCACATTTGGTGTCCCTGTGCATACCCCAGTTCAAACCGGATCAGGGGCTTGCAGCCCCTGCTTTGGCGCGAACTGGACAAAGGGAAAGGGGTGTAGCCACTAGCCACCCCTCTGCCCTGACCCACCCATAGGTGGGGCCACAGAGTAGTCCATCCCCTATTTTTAGAATAAAGGTAGGAACCCAGTCCCTAGGACTTTAGATTATACCTGGATGAAACTCTGAAACAGAATCCTGGACCTTCGACGCTCTACTCACGATTAGAGGACTGAAGAATCTCCCTTGGGGTCAAGGAGTGACTCCCCTGCTTGGCAGGCACCAAAGAAGCATCTGTCCGGTTCGCATCACTGAAGCTCCCGTCGGACGCCGAAGTCATTGCATCACCAGAGGTGGATTCTCAGACTTCCCCGAGGCTACCCTGAGTCCCCAGCAAAGCTGAGGCCCGTGGCTATCGTGGGTAATGTGAGACCGTGACCCCTGGACACCGAGCACATTTGCAAGTGCACCATCTTCTGGGTCTCCCAAGAAGTCGTGCTTTGGGCTCCGAGTAGCCCTAGCCTCCAGCACCACCTGCACCGAAGATCACTGGCCCCCACTCCACGAGTGTCCTGTAAGCCAGCTCCACGTGTGGCGTCACGAGGCTCCTTCGCGGTCGCTAGCCCGTTGGCTAGTAGCCCTTAACGAAGGCCAATCTTTTCTTTACTTGGCAGTCTGGTTGCTCCAGGCCTGCCCTTACTTACCCTCGCTGGGTGAGTTCCCCAGACCTTGCTGGTCTGCATCATCGACGATATACATCTTACTCGAGACTTGCCGTTGCCAAGGCTTGTTGGGTCCAATCTGGTCGCCGACATCTCTGCACTCGACAGACATCGAGCAGCAGCCCGAATCCTGCCCCTGGTCGCCGACAACGCCTCCCGGACCTCGTGGCTGAAGAGTCAAGACGACCGTCACCGAATCTGAAGCACTCGACATCGGTGGGCATCTGTCCATCGCCTCCCTGGTCACTGGCTAGTGACCCAGACTCTGTCCCCTCTGCTTTCAGGTTCTTCAGAACTCCGATCCACTCTTGGATCCACCCGGACACTTTTCTCCTGGTCGCCAGCAGCACTTTGCAGCAGATCGCCATAAGAACCGACGACGAAACCCGACCCCGAAAGGCACCTATGCACCCGGCTTCCCTGGGTGAGGTAACACGAGTACTCCGGTGCTCCCGTGGGTAGAGACTCTTCAAAGTCCTAGATCTCAAAGGGTTTTGTCCTAGTCCTCTTCTAAGTGTCCCTTTCCTCTATTTTCCCGATCCCGACTTTCTCCATAGAAGTTAACGGCGTATCGCGGTTGTGTATTTACACTGCACGCGTCTCCCGTGGGTCCCCTGTGTCACTACCTTGGGTGGTTCCTTGTGGTCCAAGCACTTCTAGAGGCTCTAGGCCTAGTGTCTAGTTCAGTCGGGGTTCGCATACCACTTTATTGGTATATGGTTTGGTACGCCCCTAGGGCCCAAACGTGTATTTGTGCTATTACTGTGATTTAAGATCTTATAACCTATGTACTTCGAACTCTAGCCTCATAAAGAGACTAGAGGTGTGTGTTTAGTAATAAATACATATATTTTGAATATATACCTGGTGTGGTGCTCTTTCATTTGGTCACTCAAGAGATTATAGACTGGTAAAACAAGCTGCTTTAAATTCCTTCAAGACTTAGCCTGAAGGCTGCTCTCCACAGCTACCACTAGGATAGCTTTCAATAAGGTTGTCTTTAACCTACCTACCATAAGAGTCGATTTGGACTGGTGCAAGGTGCCCACTATAATTAGTGGACAGCATATGCCAGGCCAACTTCTCACACAGCGAAGTCTCTTTCTTTGAAGCCAGTGAAGTCTCTTTCTTTGGAGCCAGTGAAGTCTCTTTCTTGGGGCAGTGAAGTCTCTTTCTTTGGAGCCAGTGAAGTCTCATTAGTTGGAGCCAGCGACGTCTCTTTCTTTGGAGCCAGTGAAGTCTCTTTCTTTGGAGCCAGTGAAGTCTTTTTCTTTGGAGCAAGTGCAGTCTCTTTCTTTGGAGCCAGTGAAGTCTCTTTCTTTGAAGCCAGTGACGTCTCTTACTTTGGAGCCAGTGAAGTCTCTTTGGAGCCAGTGAAGTCTCTTTGGAGCCAGTGAAGTCTCTTTCTTTGATGCAAGTGAAGTCTCTTTCTTTTAAGATAGTGAAGTCTCTTTCTTTGAAGCCAGTGAAGTCTCTTTCTTTGGAGCCAGTGAATTTTCTTTCTTTGAGGCAGTGAAGTCTCTTTCTTTGAAGCAGTGAGGTCTCTTTCTTTGGAGCCAGCGACGTCTCTTTCTTTGTGGCCAGCGACGTCTCTTTATTTGGAGCCAGTGAAGTCGCTTTCTTTGAAGCCAGTGAAGTCTCTTTGGAGCCAGTGAAGTCTCCTTCTTTGGAGCCAGTGAAGACTCTTTCTTTGAAGCTAGCGAAGACTCTTTCCTTGAAGCCAGTGTAGTCTCTTTCATTGGAGCCAGTGAAGTCTCTTTCTTTGGAAACTGTGAAGTCTCTCTCTTTGAAGCCAGTGTAGTCTCTTTCTTTGAAGCCAGTGTAGTCTCTTTCTTTTTAAAGCCAGTGAAGTCTCTTTCTTGGAGCCAGTGAAGTCTCTTTCTGTGAAGCCAGTGAAGTCTCTTTCTTTGAAGCCAGTGAAGTCTCTTTCTTTGGAGCCAGTGAAGGCTCTTTCTTTGGAGCCAGTGAAGTCTCTTTGAAGCCAGTGAAGTCTCTTTCTGTGAAGCCGGTGAAGTCTCTTTCTTTAAAGCCAGTGAAGTCTCTTTCTTTGGAGCCAGTGAAGGCTCTTTCTTTGGAGCCAGTGAAGTCTCTTTGGAGTCAGTGAAGGCTCTTTCTTTGGAGCCAGTGAAGTCTCTTTGGAGCCAGTGAAGTCTCTTTCTTTGGAGCCAGTGAAGTCTCTTTCTTTGAGCCAGTGAAGTCTCTTTCTTTGAAGCCAGTGAAGTCTCTTTCTTTGTAGCCAGCGAAGTCTCTTTCTTTGGAGTCTGTGAAGTCTCTTTCTTTGGAGCAAGTGAAGTCTCTTTCTTTGGAGCCAGTGAAGTCTCTTTCTTTGGAGCCAGTGAAGTCTCTTTCTCTGAAGCCAGTAAAGTCTCTTTCTTTGGAGCCAGTGAAATCTCTTTCTTTGAAGCCAGTGAAGTCTCTTTCTTTTAAGCCAGTGAAGTCTCTTTGAAGCAGTGAAGTCTCCTTCTTTGGAGCCAGTGAAGTCTCTTTCTTTGAAGCAGTGAAGTCTCTTTCTTTGGAGCCAGTGAAGTCTCTTTCTTTGAAGCCAGTGAAGTCTCTTACTTTGGAGCCAGCGAGGTCTCTTTATTTGGAGCCAGCGAGGTCTCTTTCTTTGGAGCCAGTGAAGTCTCTTTTTTTGAAGACAGTTAAGTCTCTTTATTTGGAGCAAGTGAAGTCTCTTTCTTTGAAGCCAGCGACGTCTCTTTCTTTGGAGCCAGTGAAGTCTCTTTCTTTGCAGCCAGTGAAGTCTCTTTCTTTGAAGCTAGTGAAGTCTCTTTCTTTGGAGTCGATGAAGTCTCTTTCTTTGGAGCCAATGAAGTCTCTTTCTCTGAAGCCAGTGAAGTCTCTTTCTTTGAAGCTAGTGAAGTCTCTTTCTTTGGAGTCAGTGAAGTCTATTTTTCTTTGGAGGCAGTGAAGTCTCTTTCTTTGAGGCCAGTGAAGTCTCTTTCTTTGGAAACAGTGAAGTCTCTTTCTTTGAAGCCAGTGAAGTCTCCTTGGAGCCAGTGAAGACTCTTTCTTTGGAGCCAGTGAAGTCTCTTTCTTTGAGGCCAGTGAAGTCTCTTTCTTTGGAGTCAGTGAAGACTCCTTCTTTAAAGACTGTGAAGTCTCTTTCTTTGGAGCCAGTGAAGTCTCTTTCTTTGAAGCCAGTGAAGTCTCTTTGGGGCCAGTGAAGTCTCTTTCTTTGGAGCCAGTGAAGTCTCTTTCTTTGAAGCCAGTGAGGTCTCTTTCTTTGGAGCCAGCGAAGTCTCTTTCTTTGGAGCCAGTGAAGTCTCTTTCTTTGAAGCCTGTGAAGTCGCTTTCTTTGAAGCCAGTGAAGTCTCATTGAAGCCAGTGAAGTCTCTTTCTTTGGAGCCAGTGAAGTCTCTTTCTTTGAAGCTAGTGAAGTCTCTTTCTTTGGAGTCAATGAAGTCTCTTTCTTTGGAGCCAATGAAGCCTCTTTCTCTGAAGCCAGTGAAGTCTCTTTCTTTGAAGCTAGTGAAGTCTCTTTCTTTGGAGTCAGTGAAGTCTCTTTTTCTTTGGAGGCAGTGAAGTCTCTTTCTTTGAGACCAGTGAAGTCTCTTTCTTTGGAAACAGTGAAGTCTCTTTCTTTGAAGCCAGTGAAGTCTCTTTGGAACCAGTGAAGACTCTTTCTTTGGAGCCAGTGAAGTCTCTTTCTTTGAGGCCAGTGAAGTCTCTTTCTTTGGAGTCAGTGAAGACTCCTTCTTTGAAGACAGTGAAGTCTCTTTCTTTGGAGCCAGTGAAGTCTCTTTCTTTGAAGCCAGTGAAGTCTCTTTGGGGCCAGTGAAGTCTCTTTCTTTGGAGCCAGTGAAGTCTCTTTCTTTGAAGCCAGTGAGGTCTCTTTCTTTGGAGCCAGCTAAGGCTCTTTCTTTGGAGCCAGCAAAGTCTCTTTCTTTGGAGCAAGTGAAGTCTCTTTCTTTGGAGCCAGTGAAGTCTCTTTCTTTGAGGCCAGTGAAGTCTCTTTCTTTGGAGGCAGCGACGTCTCTTTCTTTGGAGCAAGTGAAGTCTCTTTCTTTGGAGGCAGTGAAGTCTCTTTATTTGGCGCCAGCGAAGTCTCTTTCTTTGAAGCCAGTGAAGTCTCTTTCTTTGGAGCCAGTGAAGTCTCTTTCTTGGGGCAGTGAAGTCTCTTTCTTTGGAGCCAGTGAAGTCTCATTAGTTGGAGGCAGCGACGTCTCTTTCTTTGGAGCCAGTGAAGTCTCTTTCTTTGGAGCCAGTGAAGTCTCTTTCTTTGGAGCAAGTGAAGTCTCTTTCTTTGGAGCCAGTGAAGTCTCTTTCTTTGAAGCCAGAGACGTCTCTTACTTTGGAGCCAGTGAAGTCTCTTTGGAGCTAGTGAAGTCTCTTTGCAGCCAGTGAAGTCTCTTTCTTTGATTCAAGTGAAGTCTCTTTCTTTGAAGATAGTGAAGTCTCTTTCGTTGAAGCCAGTGAAGTCTCTTTCTTTGGAGCCAGTGAATTTTCTTTCTTTGAGGCAGTGAAGTCTCTTTCTTTGAAGCAGTGAGGTCTCTTTCTTTGGAGCCAGCGACGTCTCTTTCTTTGTGGCCAGCAACGTCTCTTTATTTGGAGCCAGTGAAGTCGCTTTCTTTGAAGCCAGTGAAGTCTCTTTGGAGCCAGTGAAGTCTCCTTCTTTGGAGCCAGTGAAGACTCTTTCTTTGAAGCTAGCGAAGACTCTTTCCTTGAAGCCAGTGAAGTCTCTTTCGTTGGAGCCAGTGAAGTCTCTTTTCTTTGGAAACTGTGAAGTCTCTTTCTTTGAAGCCAGTGTAGTCTCTTTCTTTTTAAGCCAGTGAAGTCTCTTTCTTGGAGCCAGTGAAGTCTCTTTCTGTGAAGCCAGTGAAATCTCTTTCTTTGAAGCCAGTGAAGTCTCTTTCTTTGGAGCCAGTGAAGGCTCTTTCTTTGGAGCCAGTGAAGTCTCTTTCTTTGAAGCCAGTGAAGTCTCTTACTTTGGAGCCAGCGAGGTCTCTTTATTTGGAGCCAGCGAGGTCTCTTTCTTTGTAGCCAGTGAAGTCTCTTTTTGAAGACAGTTAAGTCTCTTTATTTGGAGCAAGTGAAGTCTCTTTCTTTGAAGCCAGCGACGTCTCTTTCTTTGGAGCCAGTGAAGTCTCTTTCTTTGGAGCCAGTGAAGTCTCTTTCTTTGAAGCTAGTGAAGTCTCTTTCTTTGGAGTCAATGAAGTCTCTTTCTTTGGAGCCAATGAAGTCTCTTTCTCTGAAGCCAGTGAAGTCTCTTTCTTTGAAGCCAGTGAAGTCTCTTTCTTTGGAGCCAGCGAAGTCTCTTTCTTTGGAGTCAGTGAAGTCTCTTTCTTTGGAGCCAGTGAAGTCTCTTACTTTGGAGCCAGTGAAGTCTTTTTATTTGGAGCCAGTGAAGTATCTTTCTTTGGAGCCAATGAAGTCTCTTTCTTTGGAGCCAGTGAAGTCTCTTTCTTTGAAGCCAGTAAAGTCTCTTACTTTGGAGCCAGTGAGGTCTCTTTCTTTGGAGCCAGTGAAGTCTCTTTCTTTGAAGCCTGTGAAGTCTCTTTCTTTGAAGCCAGTGAAGTCTCATTGAAGCCAGTGAAGTCTCTTTGGAGCCAGTGAAATCTCCTTATTTGGAGCAAGTGAAGTCTCTTTCTTTGGAGCCAGTGAAGTCTCTTTCTTTGGAGCCATTGAAGTCTCTTTCTCTTTAGCCAGTAAAGTCTCTTTCTTTGGAGCCAGTGAAATCTCTTTCTTTGAAGCCAGTGAAGTCTCTTTCTTTTAAGCCAGTGAAGTCTCTTTGAAGCAGTGAAGTCTCTTTCTTTGGAGCCAGTGAAGTCTCTTTCTTTGAAGCAGTGAAGTCTCTTTCTTTGGAGCCAGTGAAGTCTCTTTCTTTGAAGCCAGTGAAGTCTCTTACTTTGGAGCCAGCGAGGTCTCTTTATTTGGAGCCAGCGAGGTCTCTTTCTTTGTAGCCAGTGAAGTCTCTTTTTTGAAGACAGTTAAGTCTCTTTATTTGGAGCAAGTGAAGTCTCTTTCTTTGAAGCCAGCGACGTCTCTTTCTTTGGAGCCAGTGAAGTCTCTTTCTTTGGAGCCAGTGAAGTCTCTTTCTTTGAAGCTAGTGAAGTCTCTTTCTTTGGAGTCAATGAAGTCTCTTTCTTTGGAGCCAATGAAGTCTCTTTCTCTGAAGCCAGTGAAGTCTCTTTCTTTGAAGCTAGTGAAGTCTCTTTCTTTGGAGTCAGTGAAGTCTCTTTTTCTTTGGAGGCAGTGAAGTCTCTTTCTTTGAGGCCAGTGAAGTCTCTTTCTTTGGAAACAGTGAAGTCTCTTTCTTTGAAGCCAGTGAAGTCTCTTTGGAGCCAGTGAAGACTCTTTCTTTGGAGCCAGTGAAGTCTCTTTCTTTGAGGCCAGTGAAGTCTCTTTGGAGTCAGTGAAGACTCCTTCTTTAAAGACTGTGAAGTCTCATTCTTTGGAGCCAGTGAAGTCTCTTTCTTTGAAGCCAGTGAAGTCTCTTTGGGGCCAGTGAAGTCTCTTTCTTTGGAGCCAGTGAAGTCTCTTTCTTTGAAGCCAGTGAGGTCTCTTTCTTTGGAGCCAGCGAAGTCTCTTTCTTTGGAGCCAGTGAAGTCTCTTTCTTTGAAGCCTGTGAAGTCTCTTTCTTTGAAGCCAGTGAAGTCTCATTGAAGCCAGTGAAGTCTCTTTGGAGCCAGTGAAGTCTCTTTATTTGGAGCAAGTGAAGTCTCTTTCTTTGGAGCCAGTGAAGTCTCTTTCTTTGGAGCCAGTGAAGTCTCTTTTTCTGAAGCCAGTAAAGTCTCTTTCTTTGGAGCCAGTGAAATCTCTTTCTTTGAATCCAGTGAAGTCTCTTTCTTTTAAGCCAGTGAAGTCTCTTTGAAGCAGTGAAGTCTCTTTCTTTGGAGACAGTGAAGTCTCTTTCTTTGAAGCAGTGAAGTCTCTTTCTTTGAAGCCAGTGAAGTCTCTTACTTTGGAGCCAGCGAGGTCTCTTTATTTGGAGCCAGCGACGTCTCTTTCTTTGGAGCCAGTGAAGTCTCTTTTTTGAAGACAGTTAAATCTCTTTATTTGGAGCAAGTGAAGTCTCTTTCTTTGAAGCCAGCGACGTCTCTTTCTTTGGAGCCAGTGAAGTCTCTTTCTTTGGAGCCAGTGAAGTCTCTTTCTTTGAAGCTAGTGAAGTATCTTTCTTTGGAGTCAATGAAGTCTCTTTCTTTGGAGACAATGAAGTCTCTTTCTCTGAAGCCAGTGAAGTCTCTTTCTTTGAAGCTAGTGAAGTCTCTTTCTTTGGAGTCAGTGAAGTCTCTTTTTCTTTGGAGGCAGTGAACTTTCTTTCTTTGAGTCCAGTGAAGTCTCTTTTTTGGAAACAGTGAATTCTCTTTCTTTGAAGCCAGTGAAGTCTCTTTGGAACCAGTGAGGACTCTTTCTTTGGAGCCAGTGAAGTCTCTTTCTTTGAGGCCAGTGAAGTCTCTTTCTTTGGAGTCAGTGAAGACTCCTTCTTTGAAGACTGTGAAGTCTCTTTCTTTGGAGCCAGTGAAGTCTCTTTCTTTGAAGCCAGTGAAGTCTCTTTGGGGCCAGTGAAGTCTCTTTCTTTGGACCCAGTGAAGTCTCTTTCTTTGAAGCCAGTGAGGTCTCTTTCTTTGGAGCCAGCGAAGTCTCTTTCTTTGGAGCAAGTGAAGTCTCTTTCTTTGGAGCCAGTGAAGTCTCTTTCTTTGAGGCCAGTGAAGTCTCTTTCTTTGGAGCCAGCGAAGTCTCTTTCTTTGGAGCAAGTGAAGTCTCTTTCTTTGGAGGCAGTGAAGTCTCTTTATTTGGAGCCAGCGAAGTCTCTTTCTTTGAAGCCAGTGAAGTCTCTTTCTTTGGAGCCAGTGAAGTCTCTTTCTTGGGGCAGTGAAGTCTCTTTCTTTGGAGCCAGTGAAGTCTCATTAGTTGTAGCCAGCGACGTCTCTTTCTTTGGAGCCAGTGTAGTCTCTTTCTCTGAAGCCAGTAAAGTCTCTTTCTTTGGAGCCAGTGAAATCTCTTTCTTTGAAGCCAGTGAAGTCTCTTTCTTTTAAGGCAGTGACGTCTCTTTGAAGCAGTGAAGTCTCTTTCTTTGGAGCCAGTGAAGTCTCTTTCTTTGAAGCAGTGAAGTCTCTTTCTTTGGAGCCAGTGAAGTCTCTTTCTTTGAAGCCAGTGAAGTCTCTTACTTCGGAGCCAGCGAGGTCTCTTTATTTGGAGCCAGCGAGGTCTCTTTCTTTGGAGCCACTGAAGTCTCTTTTTTTGAAGAGAGTTAAGTCTCTTTATTTGGAGCAAGTGAAGTCTCTTTCTTTGAAGCCAGCGACGTCTCTTTCTTTGGAGCCAGAGAAGTCTCTTTCTTTGGAGCCAGTGAAGTCTCTTTCTTTGAAGCTAGTGAAGTCTCTTTCTTTGGAGCCAATGAAGTCTCTTTCTTTGGAGCCAATGAAGTGTCTTTCTCTGAAGCCAGCGAAGTCTCTTTCTTTGAAGCTAGTGAAGTCTCTTTCTTTGGAGTCAGTGAAGTTTTTTTTTCTTTGGAGGCAGTGAAGTCTCTTTCTTTGAGGCCAGTGAAGTCTCTTTTTTTGGAAACAGTGAAGTCTCTTTCTTTGAAGCCAGTGAAGTCTCTTTGAAGCAGTGAAGTCTCTTTCTTTGGAGATAGTGAAGTCTCTTTCTTTGAAGCAGTGAAGTCTCTTTCTTTGAAGCCAGTGAAGTCTCTTACTTTGGAGCCAGCGAGGTCTCTTTATTTGGAGCCAGCGACGTCTCTTTCTTTGGAGCCAGTGAAGTCTCTTTTTTGAAGACAGTTAAGTCTCTTTATTTGGAGCAAGTGAAGTCTCTTTCTTTGAAGCCAGCGACGTCTCTTTCTTTGGAGCCAGTGAAGTCTCTTTCTTTGGAGCCAGTGAAGTCTCTTTCTTTGAAGCTAGTGAAGTATCTTTCTTTGGAGTCAATGAAGTCTCTTTCTTTGGAGACAATGAAGTCTCTTTCTCTGAAGCCAGTGAAGTCTCTTTCTTTGAAGCTAGTGAAGTCTCTTTCTTTGGAGTCAGTGAAGTCTCTTTTTCTTTGGAGGCAGTGAACTTTCTTTCTTTGAGGCCAGTGAAGTCTCTTTTTTGGAAACAGTGAAGTCTCTTTCTTTGAAGCCAGTGAAGTCTCTTTGGAGCCAGTGAAGACTCTTTCTTTAGAGCCAGTGAAGTCTCTTTCTTTGAGGCCAGTGAAGTCTCTTTCTTTGGAGTCAGTGAAGACTCCTTCTTTGAAGACTGTGAAGTCTCTTTCTTTGGAGCCAGTGAAGTCTCTTTCTTTGAAGCCAGTGAAGTCTCTTTGGGGCCAGTGAAGTCTCTTTCTTTGGACCCAGTGAAGTCTCTTTCTTTGAAGCCAGTGAGGTCTCTTTCTTTGGAGCCAGCGAAGTCTCTTTCTTTGGAGCAAGTGAAGTCTCTTTCTTTGGAGCCAGCGAAGTCTCTTTCTTTGGAGCAAGTGAAGTCTCTTTCTTTGGAGGCAGTGAAGTCTCTTTATTTGGAGCCAGCGAAGTCTCTTTCTTTGAAGCCAGTGAAGTCTCTTTCTTTGGAGCCAGTGAAGTCTCTTTCTTGGGGCAGTGAAGTCTCTTTCTTTGGAGCCAGTGAAGTCTCATTAGTTGTAGCCAGCGACGTCTCTTTCTTTGGAGCCAGTGTAGTCTCTTTCCCTGAAGCCAGTAAAGTCTCTTTCTTTGGAGCCAGTGAAATCTCTTTCTTTGAAGCCAGTGAAGTCTCTTTCTTTTAAGCCAGTGACGTCTCTTTGAAGCAGTGAAGTCTCTTTCTTTGGAGCCAGTGAAGTCTCTTTCTTTGAAGCCAGTGAAGTCTCTTACTTTGGAGCCAGCGAGGTCTCTTTATTTGGAGCCAGCGAGGTCTCTTTCTTTGGAGCCACTGAAGTCTCTTTTTTTGAAGACAGTTAAGTCTCTTTATTTGGAGCAAGTGAAGTCTCTTTCTTTGAAGCCAGCTGTAGGAGAGTAGGATCTGCTTCACATGGGTACCCCCACTTTTTGCTGATGCTTCACTGTTTTTCGACATTAGTCTGGCTGGGGCTCTGCTAATCAGAACCCCAGCCTAGCTGCTTCCTCTCTAAAATGGTTTCCCTGTGCCTTAGGCACATCTCTGATTGGGATCTGGAGTGCCCTTATAAGTCCCTAGTATATGGTATACTATGTACCAAGGGCATAGGTACCTCAGAGGCCTGCCAGGGGCTGCAGCATGTATTATGCCACCCCTGGAAGGCCATCCAAACTGACACCACAGGTCTGCTACTGCAGCCTGGGTAAGGTGGTGCAAGCACCCCTTACTGTGATATAGGTTACCTATATCACGAAATACATACACACATATAAACCTATAAGTCACTCCTAAGGCAGGCCTTATCAATCCTAAAGGCAGAGTGCATGGTTCCTAAGTGAGAGGGTGCCCCTGCATGAGCAGGGCCCCTCTGCAGCGTTCGGAGACCATCTCTGATGCTGTTTGTAGTGCAGCCTGACCATATACTCTTAAGCGCATTATATCCTCGCGGTAAAATGCTAACTTTGGAATGGCTGCACCTAAACATGTCGTGTTTGGTGTCAAACATCTTGGAATACTACCCCCCGCCAATCCTGGCGGCGGGGGTAGCATTCCACCCTTCTAGAGGAAAGACATGTTAACTCTGACGAGTCCGGTAACTTCTTTCCAGAGCCCTGGCATCACAAAATGGATGCTGCTGCCACAGACACGAGTCTGGCCTCCTGCTGCTGGACGAAACTCCGGCAGGGGAGGCCTGGACAATAGGTTTCCTGTCCCAGGGAGGTGTGACCACCTCCCCAGACAGGATAATGTGTATTGGGGCAGGGCGGGAGCACTTTCGGGTGCTTTGAAGTCCTGCACTGGGGGCACATTTGGTGTCCTCTGTGCATACCCCAGTTCAAACCGGATCAGGGGCTTGCAGCCCCTGCTTTGGTGCGAACTGGACAAAGGGAAAGGGTGTAGCCACCCCTCTGCCCTGACCCACCCATAGGTGGGGCCACAGAGTAGTCCAACCCCTATTTTTAGAATAAAGGTAGGAACCCAGTCCTTAGGACTTTAGATTATACCTGGACGAAACTCTGAAACTGAATCCTGGACCTTCGACGCTCTACGACAAGATTAGAGGACTGAAGAATCTCCTTGGGGTCAAGGAGTGACTCCCCTGCTTGGCAGGCACCAAAGAAGCATCTGTCCGGTTCGCATTACTGAAGCTCCCGTCGGACGCCGAAGTCATCGCATCACCAGAGGTGGATTCTCAGACTTCCCCGAGGCTACCCTGAGTCCCCAGCAAAGCTGAGGCCCGTGGCTATCGTGGGTGACTTGAGACCGTGACCCCTGGACACCGAGCACATTTGTAAGTGCACCATCTTCTGGGTCTCCCAAGAAGTCGTGCTTTGAGCTCCGAGTAGCCCTAGCCTCCAGCACCACCTGCACCGAAGATCACTGGCCCCCACTCCACGAGTGTCCTGTAAGCCAGCTCCACGTACGGCGTCACAAGGCTCCTTCGCGGTCGCTAGCCCGTTGGCTAGTAGCCCTTAACGAAGGCCAATCTTTTCTTTACTTGCCATCGTAGTTGCTCCAGGCCTGCCCTCACTTACCCTCGCTGGGTGAGTTCCACAGACCTTGCTGGTCTGCCCCATCGACGATCTACATCTTACTCAAGACTTGCCGTTGCCAAGGTTTGTTGGGTCCAATCCGGTCGCCGACACCTCAGCACTCGACAGACATCGAGCACCAGCCCGAATACTGCTCCTGGTTGCCGACAACGCCTCCCGGACCTCGTGGCTGAAGAGTCAAGACGACCGTCAACGCACCTGAAGCACTCGACATCGGTGGGCATCTGTCCATCGCCTTCCTGGTCACTGGCTAGTGACCCAGACTCTGTCCCCTCTGCTTTCAGGTTCACCAGAACTCCGATCCACTCTTGGATCCACCCGGACACTTTTCTCTTGGCCGCCAGCAGCACTTTGCAGCAGATCGCCATTCGAATCGACGACGAAACCCGACCCCGAAAGGCACCTATGCACCCGGCTTCCCTGGGTGAGGTAACACGAGTACTCCGGTGCTCCCGTGGGTAGAGACTCTTCAAAGTCCTAGATCTCAAAGGGTTTTGTCCTAGTCCTCTTTTAAGTGTCCCTTTCCTCTATTTTCCCGATCCCGACTTTCTCCATAGAAGTTAACGGCGTATCGCGGTTGTGTATTTACACTGCACGCGTCTCCTGTGGGTCCCCTGTGTCACTACATTGGGTGGTTCCTTGTGGTCCAAGCACTTCTAGAGGCTCTAGGCCTAGTGTCTAGTTCAGTCGTGGTTCGCATACCACTTTATTGGTATATGGTTTGGTACGCCCCTAGGGCCCAAACGTGTATTTGTGCTATTACTGTGATTTAAGATCTTATAACCTATGTACTTCGAACTCTAGCCTCATAAAGAGACTAGAGGGGTGTGTTTAGTAATAAATACATATATTTTGAATATATACCTGGTGTGGTGCTCTTTCATTTGGTCACTCAAGAGATTATAGACTGGTAAAACAAGCTGCTTTACATTCCTTCAAGACTTAGCCTGAAGGCTGCTCTCCATAGCTACCACTAGGATAGCTTTCAATAAGGTTGTCTTTAACCTATCTACCATAAGAGTCGATTTGGACTGGTGCAAGGTGCCCACTATAATTAGTGGACAGCATATGCCAGGCCAACTTCTCACATTGGTGTGCAGCGTGTGGGATTCCAGCTTGCTATTGTTTTACCAGATAATCTCAATTGAATTGATCAACTGAAAACCACTAAAGGTACCTAAGGTACATATAATTTAAGCTTAGAATAACAGTAAGTTCTACTGAACTTAGAGTTGTGTGTTAAGGGATAGCACAACCCTTTCTATAACTCAAGAGAGTTTAGTAGGCCACACTAGAGTAGGTAGTGCATACACCACACCACACTAGTAATGTCTTTAAAAGCAGGATCCAAAGATTCCTTGCAGGAAGCCATTGAGCTTCCACCCTCCAAGTATGATACACTCCAATTCTTGGAATTGAGAGCTTTATGTAACGTGAGGAAATTAAGGACAGGCCAAAGTCCCACCACCCAACACCTCAAGGAGTTGTTGGTGGCTTATGATCTTAGTAAGTCCTCAGAGACTGAAGGGGTAGGAGCAGAGGGTGGGCCAGCAGATGAGGAAGGGGCCAGGGGTACCACTACCCCCAGCCCCCTCTGAAACTGACCAGGAGGGTGACAATGACCCTGACCTGGAAAACCCAATCCCTTCGGGGGAAGATGAAGATGAGGATCTAGAAAACCACACCTTTGTCCCCCCAGGAAGGATTATGAGTGTGCTCAGAAAGTCTAGGTCTCCTTCTCAGGAGTCTAACCACTCTGGCACCTCCATAGGGAGCTCTGTTTCTTCTCACAGGAGGGAATCCTCTCATGAGAGAAGAAAGAGACTGGTCCAGTATGAGGAAACTCAACTAGAGATCAGGAAGAAGCAATTGGCTTTAGATAGAGAATCCCTAGATCTCCTTAGAGAGAGAAGAAAGTTGGGACTAGAGTCCCATGGTGGCAGCCATGTCCCTAGAGATAGGGAAAGGTCCTATGACCATAGGAACCTGAGCAAGATTGTCCCTCCCTACCAGAGTGGGGATGATATCCACAAATGGATAACTGCTTTAGAGAGGGCCTGTAAAGTACAGAAGGTCCCTCAGGAGCAGTGGGCAGCAATCTTGTGGCTCTCCTTTGCTGACAAAGGTAGAGATAAGCTCCTCACTGTTAGAGAGGAGGATGCTGACAATTACAAAGTCTTGAAGAGTGCTCTTATTGATGGGTTTGGCCTAACCACTGAACAGTACAGGTTGAAGTTCAGAGACACCCAAAAAGCACAGACTCAAGACTGGGTAGACTATGTGGATTGTTCTGCCAAGGCTCTGGAAGGCTGGTTGATGGGCAGTAAGGTGTGTGACTTCTCAGGATTGTATAATCTGATAATGAGGGAGCAGATTCTTAATAACTGTCAAAATCAGCTGTTGCATCAATACCTGGTTGACTCTGATCTGACCTCTCCCCAAGAATTGGGAAAGAAGGCAGACAAATGGGTCAGAACCAGGGTGAAGCAGAAGGTACAGAACCAAGGTGGGGAAACCAAGAAGAAAGATGCTAAGAACTCTGACAAGGGTGGGGAGAAGGGTAAAGATCAAAAGTCTTCATCAGGCCCCCAAAAATCTTCTTCTGGTGGGGATTCCCAGTCTACCAAGGGTAAAGGCCAAAGAAAACCATGGTGCAAGGTCTGTAAGCAAAAGACCCACTGGACCAGTGATTGCACCAAGTCCAAAGACTCCAGTCCAGCACCCACCAATGCCCCTAAGGCACCTGTTCCCCCTGGTACAGTTGGTGGAAGTACTCCAGCAAAGGGTTTAGTAGGGTTCACCCTGGGAACTGAGTTGGGCTCTGACCTAGTTAGAGAACTGACTCAGGCTGTGTTAGTCTGTGATGGAGGCATGGATGTGCCCTCCTCTATGAGTCCCAGTAATCTGGGCAAGTACAGACAACAGCCTTTAATCAATGGACGAGAGGCTTTGGCATTTAGGGACACAGGGGCAAGTGTCACAATGGTGACACAAGACCTTGTGCTACCTGGGCAAGTTATGCTTGGTGAGATGTACCAAGTGACCAATGCTAGCAATGTCAGAACAGACCATACTCTGGCAGTTGTTAACTTCTCCTGGGGAGGGGTAACTGGCCTTAAGAAGGTTGTGGTAAGTGCAAACCTACCAGTCGAATGCTTGCTTGGCAATGACTTAGAGACTTCTGCTTGGGCAGAAGTGGAGCTCAGTGTGAGAAGTTGGCCTGGCATATGCTGTCCACTACTTATAGTGGGCACCTTGCACCAGTCCAAATCGACTCTTATGGTAGGTAGGTTAAAGACAACCTTATTGAAAGCTATCCTAGTGGTAGCTGTGGAGAGCAGCCTTCAGGCTAAGTCTTGAAGGAATGTAAAGCAGCTTGTTTTACCAGTCTATAATCTCTTGAGTGATCAAATGAAAGAGCACCACACCAGGTATATATTCAAAATATATGTATTTATTACTAAACACACCCCTCTAGTCTCTTTATGAGGCTAGAGTTCGAAGTACATAGGTTATAAGATCTTAAATCACAGTAATAGCACAAATACACGTTTGGGCCCTAGGGGCGTACCAAACCATATACCAATAAAGTGGTATGCGAACCACGACTGAACTAGACACTAGGCCTAGAGCCTCTAGAAGTGCTTGGACCACAAGGAACCACCCAAGGTAGTGACACAGGGGACCCACGGGAGACGCGTGCAGTGTAAATACACAACCGCGATACGCCGTTTACTTCTATGGATAAAGTCGGGATCGGGAAAATAGAGGAAAGGGACACTTTAAAAAGGACTAGGACAAAACCCTTTGAGATCTAGGACTTTGAAGAGTCTCTACCCACGGGAGCACCGGAGTACTCGTGTTACCTCACCCAGGGAAGCCGGGTGCATAGGTGCCTTTCGGGGTCGGGTTTCGTCGTCGTTTCTTATGGCGATCTGCTGCAAAGTGCTGCTGGCGACCAGGAGAAAAGTGTCCGGGTGGATCCAAGAGTGGATCGGAGTTCTGAAGAACCTGAAAGCAGAGGGGACAGAGTCTGGGTCACTAGCCAGTGACCAGGAGGGCGATGGACAGATGCCCACCGATGTCGAGTGCTTCAAGTTCGTTGACGGTTGTCTTGACTCTTCAGCCACGAGGTCCGGGAGGCGTTGTCGGCAACCAGGAGCAGGATTCGGGCTGTTGCTCGATGTCTGTCGAGTGCAGAGGTGTCGGCGACCAGATTGGACCCAACAGGCCTTGGCAATGGCAAGTCTCGAGTAAGATGTAGATCGTCGATGATGCAGACCAGCAAGGTCTGGGGAACTCACCCAGCAAGGGTAAGTGAGGGCAGGCCTGGAGCAACCAGACTGCCAAGTAAAGAAAAGATTGGCCTTCGGTAAGGGCTACTAGCCAACGGGCTAGCGACCGCGAAGGAGCCTCGTGACGCTGCACGTGGAGCTGGCTTACAGGACACTCGTGGAGTGGGGGCCAGTGATCTTCGGTGCAGGTGGTGCTGGAGGCTAGGGCTACTCGGAGCCCAAAGCACGACTTCTTGGGAGACCCAGAAGATGGTGCACTTGCAAATGTGCTCGGTGTCCAGGGGTCACGGTCTCAAGTCACCCACGATAGCCACGGGCCTCAGCTTTGCTGGGGACTCAGGGTAGCCTCGGGAAGTCTGAGAATCCACCTCTGGTGATGCGATGACTTCGGCGTCCGACGGGAGCTTCAGTGATGCGAACCGGACAGATGCTTCTTTGGTGCCTGCCAAGCAGGGGAGTCACTCCTTGACCCCAAGGGAGATTCTTCAGTCCTCTAATCTTGTCGTAGAGCGTCGAAGGTCCAGGATTCCGTGTCAGAGTTTCGTCCAGGTATAATCTAACCTTGCTGTGGCAAGGGTTCCCCATTTTAACTAGTAAAACAGGGAGGGACTAACTCTATGACCCCACCTATGGGAGGGTCAAGGGAGGGGTGGCTACACCCACTTCCCTTTGTCCAGTTTCGCGCCAGAGCAGGGGCAGGTAGCCCCTGAGCTGGTTTGAACTGGCATATGCACAGAGGAGCCTTTTGCTCCCCCAGTGCAGGACTTCAAAGCACTCTAAGAGTGCACCCACCCAGCCCCAATACACATTATCCTGTCTGGGGAGGTGGTCACACCTCCCTGCAACAGGAAACCTATTGTCCAGGCCTCCCCTGCCGGAGTTTCGTCCAGCAGCAGGAGGCCAGACTTGTGTCTGTGGCAGCAGCATCCATTTTGTGATGCCAGGGCTTCAGAAAGAAGTTACCGGGTAAGCCAGAGTTAACATGTCTTTCCCTCTAGAAGGGTGGAATGCTACCCCCGCCGCCAGGATTGGCGGGGGGTAGTATTCCAAGATGTTTGACACCAAACACGACATGTTTAGGTGCAGCCATTCCAAAGTTAGCATTTTACCGCGAGGATATAATGCGCTTAAGAGTATATGGTCAGGCTGCACTACAAACAGCATCAGAGATGGTCTCCGAACGCTGCAGAGGGGCCCTGCTCATGCAGGGGCACCCTCTCACATAGGAACCATGCACTCTGCCTTTAGGATTGATAAGGCCTGCCTTAGGAGTGACTTATAGGTTTCTAGGTGTGTATGTATTTCGTGATATAGGTAACCTATATCACAGTAAGGGGTGCATGCACCACCTTACCCAGGCTGCAGTAGCAGACCTGTGGTGTCAGTTTGGATGGCCTTCCAGGGGTGGCATAATACATGCTGCAGCCCCTGGCAGGCCTCTGAGGTACCTATGCCCTTGGTACATAGTATACCATATACTAGGGACTTATAAGGGCACTCCAGATCCCAATCAGAGATGTGCCTAAGGCACATGGAATCCATTTTACAGAGAAAGCAGATAGACTGGGGCCCTGAATAGCAGGATCCCAGTCCAACTAAGTCATAAACCAGCAAAACACCATAAAAAAAGTGGGGGCAACCATATAGTCAGATTCCACCTTCCTACATTCAGGACCCATGCAGAAATGCTGGGGATCCCTGCAGATGTGTTTGCTGTGACCAGGTCACAAGCCAAAATGTCTAGCACTGAACAGGCCTTGGATTCTGGAAGAATGGACCAAGTGCCTTCCAAGAGGAGGAGTAGTAGGGTTAAGGCAGTGCCTTCCCCCTTGGCTCAGGAGGAAGATCAGTCCCTTGAGGGGGATGATCTCAGCCCTGAAGAAGGAACTGTCCCAGAGGAACTTGAACCTGACCAGGTTGAGTTCTTGGGGACAGGGGGACCTTCTAGGGCAGATCTGAGCCAGGAGCAGCAGAGCTGCCCCTCCCTTGAACCCCTCAGACAGCAAGCTGCTGCTGAGGCTGCTGGGAAAGCTAGTGGTCCCCATACAGTGTATTGGGATGATGGACTCCTGTACTCAGAGAGTAGAGACCCCAAGCCTGGTGCTACCAGGAGGTTGGTAATACCTTTGAAGTTCAGGGGCTTCCTATTGACCCTAGCCCATGATATTCCCTTAGCAGGACACCTGGGCCAGAACAAGACTTGGGACAGAATTGTCCCTCACTTTCACTGGCCCCACATGTCTGAAGACAGTAAGGAGTTTTGTCGCTCCTGTGTAACCTGCCAAGCCAGTGGCAAAGCAGGTGGCACCACAAAGGCCCCCTGATACCACTACCTGTGGTGGGGGTGCCCTTTGAGAGGGTAGGGATTGACATTGTTGGTCCCATGGATCCCCAAACAGCCTCTGGGCACAGGTTTATCCTGGTGGTAGTGGATCATGCCACCAGGTACCCAGAAGCTATTCCCCTAAGGACCACTACAGCACCTGTGGTGGCAAGGGCCCTCCTGGGAATCTTCTCAAGAGTGGGCTTTCCTAAGGAGGTAGTATCAGACAGGGGTGCTAACTTCATGTCTGGGTACTTAAAAGCAATGTGGAAGGAGTGTGGAGTGACTTATAAGTTCACCACACCCTATCACCCACAATGCAATGGTTTAGTTGAGAGATTCAACAAAACCTTGAAGGGCATGATTAAAGGGCTCCCAGAAAAGCTTAGGCGTAGATGGGACATACTCTTGCCCTGCCTTTTATTCGCATATAGGGAGGTGCCTCAGAAGGGGTTGGTTACAGCCCTTTTGAACTTCTGTTTGGCCACCCTGTGAGGGGTCCACTGTGCTTGGTGAAGGAAGGATGGGAGTTACCTCTCAAGCCCCCAAAACAAGATATAGTGGACTATGTACTTGGTCTCCGCTCCAGGATGGCTGAGTACATGAAAAAGGCAACCAAAAACCTTGAGGCTAGCCAGGAACTTCAGAAGGCCTGGCATGACCAAAGGCTGTTCTGACTGTTTACCAGCCAGGACAGAAGGTGTGGGTGTTGGAGCCAGTGGCCCCAGCAGCTCTCCAAGATAAATGGAGTGGACCCCACACTATTGTTGAGCAGAAGGGTGAGGTCACTTATTTAGTGGACCTAGGAACACCCAGGAGTCCCCACAGGGTTCTCCATGTCAACAGGTTAAAACCATATGTGGACAGGGCAGACATGGGCTTGCTCATGGCTACTGATGAAGGGCAGGAGGAAGAGAGTGACCCACTCCCTGACCTGCTCTCACAGAACCCTGACGATGGGTCAGTTGATGGTGTAGCCTTGGCAGGCAGCCTCACTACCCAGCAACAAACTGATTGCAGGCAAGTCCTCAATCAGTTTCGACATATGTTTTCACTGACACCCAGTCAGACCACCTGGTGCACTCATGAAGTGGACACTGGGGACAGTCTGCCTATTAAAAACAAGATTTATAGGCAACCTGACCATGTCAGGGACTGTATCAGGACTGAAGTCCAGAAAATGTTGGAATTGGGAGTAATTGAGCCCTCAGATAGCCCTTGGGCTAGTCCAGTAGTCCTAGTACCGAAACCTCACACCAGTGGTGGAAAAAGAGAGATGAGGTTTTGTGTAGACTACAGGGGTCTCAATGCAGTCACTAGGACTGATGCCCATCCAATACCCAGGGCAGATGAGCTCATAGATACTTTGGCCTCTGCCAAATATCTCAGCACATTTGACCTAACAGCTGGCTACTGGCAGATCAGACTAGCTGATACTGCAAAGCCCAAGACAGCATTCTCAACCCCTAGTGGGCATTATCAATTTGTGGTAATGCCCTTTGGTCTGAAGAATGCACCTGCCACTTTCCAGAGGTTGGTGAACACAGTTCTCACAGGACTGGAAGCCTATAGTGCAGCTTATCTAGATGATATTGCTGTCTTTAGCTCCACCTGGGAGGATCACCTGGTCCACCTCAGGAATGTTTTACAGGCCCTGCAAAAGGCAGGCCTGACTATCAAGGCCACTAAGTGCCAGATAGGGCAGAGTCAGGTTGTGTACCTGGGCCACCTTGTGGGTGGAGGCCAGGTTCAACCTTTGCAGAGCAAGATCCAGACCATCATGGACTGGACTGCTCCCACTACCCAGACTCAGGTGAGAGCCTTCTTAGGCCTGACTGGGTACTATAGGAGATTTGTCAAGGGGTATGGATCAATAGTGACACCCTTGAATGACTTAACTTCTAAGAAAATGCCCAAAAAGGTTCAGTGGACAGTTAGCTGTCAAAAGGCATTTGATGACCTCAAGCAGGCCATGTGCACTGCTCCAATTCTGCAGAGTCCTGATTACTCCAAGAAGTTCATTGTTCAAACAGATGCATCTGAATTGGGGGTAGGGGCTGTACTGTCACAATTGAATGAAGAAGGTCAGGATCAGCCAGTAGCTTTTATTAGCAGAAGGCTGACCCCTAGAGAGAAACGTTGGTCAGCCATAGAGAGGGAGGCCTTTGCTGTGGTCTGGGCTCTGAAGAAGTTGAGGCCATACTTGTTTGGTACACACTTCCTGGTTCAGACAGACCATAAGCCCCTCTTATGGCTAAAACAAATGAAGGGTGAAAACCCCAAACTGCTTAGGTGGTCCATTTCCCTACAGGGGATGGACTTTACAGTGGAACATAGGCCTGGGAGTAACCATGCGAATGCAGATGGACTCTCTAGGTATTTCCACTTAGAACATGAAGACTTAACTGGGCAAGGTTAGTTTAATGTCCCTACGTTTGGGGGGGGTTGTGTAGGAGAGTAGGATCTGCTTCACATGGGTACCCCCACTTTTTGCTGATGCTTCACTGTTTTTCGACATTAGTCTGGCTGGGGCTCTGCTAATCAGAACCCCAGCCTAGCTGCTTCCTCTCTAAAATGGTTTCCCTGTGCCTTAGGCACATCTCTGATTGGGATCTGGAGTGCCCTTATAAGTCCCTAGTATATGGTATACTATGTACCAAGGGCATAGGTACCTCAGAGGCCTGCCAGGGGCTGCAGCATGTATTATGCCACCCCTGGAAGGCCATCCAAACTGACACCACAGGTCTGCTACTGCAGCCTGGGTAAGGTGGTGCAAGCACCCCTTACTGTGATATAGGTTACCTATATCACGAAATACATACACACATATAAACCTATAAGTCACTCCTAAGGCAGGCCTTATCAATCCTAAAGGCAGAGTGCATGGTTCCTATGTGAGAGGGTGCCCCTGCATGAGCAGGGCCCCTCTGCAGCGTTCGGAGACCATCTCTGATGCTGTTTGTAGTGCAGCCTGACCATATACTCTTAAGCGCATTATATCCTCGCGGTAAAATGCTAACTTTGGAATGGCTGCACCTAAACATGTCGTGTTTGGTGTCAAACATCTTGGAATACTACCCCCCGCCAATCCTGGCAGCGGGGGTAGCATTCCACCCTTCTAGAGGGAAAGACATGTTAACTCTGACGAGTCCGGTAACTTCTTTCCAGAGCCCTGGCATCACAAAATGGATGCTGCTGCCACAGACACGAGTCTGGCCTCCTGCTGCTGGACGAAACTCCGGCAGGGGAGGCCTGGACAATAGGTTTCCTGTCCCAGGGAGGTGTGACCACCTCCCCAGACAGGATAATGTGTATTGGGGCTGGGCGGGAGCACTTTCGGGTGCTTTGAAGTCCTGCACTGGGGGCACATTTGGTGTCCCTGTGCATACCCCAGTTCAAACCGGATCAGGGGCTTGCAGCCCCTGCTTTGGCGTGAACTGGACAAAGGGAAAGGGGTGTAGCCACCCTCTGCCCTGACCCACCCATAGGTGGGGCCACAGAGTAGTCCAACCCCTATTTTTAGAATAAAGGTAGGAACCCAGTCCTTAGGACTTTAGATTATACCTGGACGAAACTCTGAAACTGAATCCTGGACCTTCGACGCTCTACGACAAGATTAGAGGACTGAAGAATCTCCCTTGGGGTCAAGGAGTGACTCCCCTGCTTGGCAGGCACCAAAGAAGCATCTGTCCGGTTCGCATTACTGAAGCTCCCGTCGGACGCCGAAGTCATCGCATCACCAGAGGTAGATTCTCAGACTTCCCCGAGGCTACCCTGAGTCCCCAGCAAAGCTGAGGCCCGTGGCTATCGTGGGTGACTTGAGACCGTGACCCCTGGACACCGAGCACATTTGTAAGTGCACCATCTTCTGGGTCTCCCAAGAAGTCGTGCTTTGGGCTCCGAGTAGCCCTAGCCTCCAGCACCACCTGCACCGAAGATCACTGGCCCCCACTCCACGAGTGTCCTGTAAGCCAGCTCCACGTGCGGCGTCACGAGGCTCCTTCGCGGTCGCTAGCCCGTTGGCTAGTAGCCCTTAACGAAGGCCAATCTTTTCTTTACTTGGCATCCTGGTTGCTCCAGGCCTGCCCTCTCTTACCCTCGCTGGGTGAGTTCCACAGACCTTGCTGGTCTGCACCATCGACGATCTACATCTTACTTGAGACTTGCCGTTGCCAAGGCTTGTTGGGTCCAATCCGGTCGCCGACACCTCAGCACTCGACAGACATCGAGCACCAGCCCGAATCCTGCTCCTGGTCGCCGACAACGCCTCCTGGACCTCGTGGCTGAAGAGTCAAGATGACCGTCAACACACCTGAAGCACTCGACATCGGTGGGCATCTGTCCATCGCCTTCCTGGTCACTGGCTAGTGACCCAGACTCTGTGCCCTCTGCTTTCAGGTTCACCAGAACTCCGATCCACTCTTGGATCCACCCGGACACTTTTCTCTTGGCCGCCAGCAGCACTTTGCAGCAGATCGCCATTCGAATCGACGACGAAACCCGACCCCGAAAGGCACCTATGCACCCGGCTTCCCTGGGTGAGGTAACACGAGTACTCCGGTGCTCCCGTGGGTAGAGACTCTTCAAAGTCCTAGATCTCAAAGGGTTTTGTCCTAGTCCACTTTTAAGTGTCCCTTTCCTCTATTTTCCCGATCCCGACTTTCTCCATAGAAGTTAACGGCGTATCGCGGTTGTGTATTTACACTGCACGCGTCTCCCGTGGGTCCCCTGTGTCACTACCTTGGGTGGTTCCTTGTGGTCCAAGCACTTCTAGAGGCTCTAAGCCTAGTGTCTAGTTCAGTCGTGGTTCGCATACCACTTTATTGGTATATGGTTTGGTACGCCCCTAGGGCCCAAACGTGTATTTGTGCTATTACTGTGATTTAAGATCTTATAACCTATGTATTTCGAACTCTAGCCTCATAAAGAGACTAGAGGGGTGTGTTTAGTAATAAATACATATATTTTGAATATATACCTGGTGTGGTGCTCTTTCATTTGGTCACTCAAGAGATTATAGACTGGTAAAACAAGCTGCTTTACATTCCTTCAAGACTTAGCCTGAAGGCTGCTCTCCATAGCTACCACTAGGATAGCTTTCAATAAGGTTGTCTTTAACCTATCTACCATAAGAGTCGATTTGGACTGGTGCAAGGTGCCCACTATAATTAGTGGACAGCATATGCCAGGCCAACTTCTCACACCAGCGACGTCTCTTTCTTTGGAGCCAGAGAAGTCTCTTTCTTTGGAGCCAGTGAAGTCTCTTTCTTTGAAGCTAGTGAAGTCTCTTTCTTTGGAGCCAATGAAGTCTCTTTCTTTGGAGCCAATGAAGTGTCTTTCTCTGAAGCCAGTGAAGTCTCTTTCTTTGAAGCTAGTGAAGTCTCTTTCTTTGGAGTCAGTGAAGTTTTTTTTTCTTTGGAGGCAGTGAAGTCTCTTTCTTTGAGGCCAGTGAAGTCTCTTTCTTTGGAAACAGTGAAGTCTCTTTCTTTGAAGCCAGTGAAGTCTCTTTGGAGCCAGTGAAGACTCTTTCTTTGGAGCCAGTGAAGTCTCTTTCTTTGAGGCCAGTGAAGTCTCTTTCTTTGGAGTCAGTGAAGACTCCTTCTTTAAAGACTGTGAAGTCTCTTACTTTGGAGCCAGTGAAGTCTCTTTCTTTGAAGCCAGTGAAGTCTCTTTGGGGCCAGTGAAGTCTCTTTCTTTGGAGCCAGTGAAGTCTCTTTCTTTGAAGCCAGTGAGGTCTCTTTCTTTGGAGCCAGCGAAGTCTCTTTCTTTGGAGCCAGTGAAGTCTCTTTCTTTGAAGCCTGTGAAGTCTCTTTCTTTGAAGCCAGTGAAGTCTCATTGAAGCCAGTGAAGTCTCTTTGGAGCCAGTGAAGTCTCTTTATTTGGAGCAAGTGAAGTCTCTTTCTTTGGAGCCAGTGAAGTCTCTTTTTTGGAGCCAGTGAAGTCTCTTTCTCTGAAGCCAGTAAAGTCTCTTTCTTTGGAGCCAGTGAAATCTCTTTCTTTGAAGCCAGTGAAGTCTCTTTCTTTTAAGCCAGTGAAGTCTCTTTGAAGCAGTGAAGTCTCTTTCTTTGGAGCCAGTGAAGTCTCTTTCTTTGAAGCCAGTGAAGTCTCTTACTTTGGAGCCAGCGAGGTCTCTTTATTTGGAGCCAGCGACGTCTCTTTCTTTGGAGCCAGTGAAGTCTCTTTTTTGATGACAGTTAAGTCTCTTTATTTGGAGCAAGTGAAGTCTTTTTCTTTGAAGCCAGCGACGTCTCTTTCTTTGGAGCCAGTGAAGTCTATTTCTTTGGAGCCAGTGAAGTCTCTTTCTTTGAAGCTAGTGAAGTCTCTTTCTTTGGAGTCAATGAAGTCTCTTTCTTTGGAGACAATGAAGTCTCTTTCTCTGAAGCCAGTGAAGTCTCTTTCTTTGAAGCTAGTGAAGTCTCTTTCTTTGGAGTCAGTGAAGTCTCTTTTTCTTTGGAGGCAGTGAACTTTCTTTCTTTGAGGCCAGTGAACTCTCTTTTTGGAAACAGTGAAGTCTCTTTCTTTGAAGCCAGTGAAGTCTCTTTGGAGCCAGTGAAGACTCTTTCTTTGGAGCCAGTGAAGTCTCTTTCTTTGAAGCTAGTGAAGTCTCTTTCTTTGGAGTCAATGAAGTCTCTTTCTTTGGATCCAATGAAGTCTCTTTTCTGAAGCCAGTGAAGTCTCTTTCTTTGAAGCTAGTGAAGTCTCTTTCTTTGGAGTCAGTGAAGTCTCTTTTTCTTTGGAGCCAGTGAAGTCTCTTTCTTTGAGGCCAGTGAAGTCTCTTTCTTTGGAAACAGTGAAGTCTCTTTCTTTGGAAACAGTGAAGTCTCTTTGGAGCCAGTGAAGACTCTTTCTTTGGAGCCAGTGAAGTCTCTTTCTTTGAGGCCAGTGAAGTCTCTTTCTTTGGAGTCAGTGAAGACTCCTTCTTTGAAGACTGTGAAGTCTCTTTCTTTGGAGCCAGTGAAGTATCTTTCTTTGAAGCCAGTGAAGTCTCTTTGGGGCCAGTGAAGTCTCTTTCTTTGGAGCCAGTGAAGTCTCTTTCTTTGAAGCCAGTGAGGCCTCTTTCTTTGGAGCCAGTGAAGTCTCTTTCTTTGAGGCCAGCGAAGTCTCTTTCTTTGGAACAAGTGAAGTCTCTTTCTTTTAAGCCAGTGAAGTCTCTTTCTTTGGAGGCAGTGAAGTCTCTTTATTTGGAGCCAGCGAAGTCTCTTTCTTTGAAGCCAGTGAAGTCTCTTTCTTTGGAGCCAGTGAAGTCTCTTTCTTGGGGCAGTGATGTATCTTTCTTTGGAGCCAGTGAAGACTCCTTGATGCCAGTGAAGTCTCTTTGGAGCCAATGAAGTCTCTTTCTTTGGAGCCAGTGAAGTCTCTTTCTTCGAAGCCAGTAAAGTCTCTTACTTTGGAGCCAGTGAGGTCTCTTTCTTTGGAGCCAGTGAAGTCTCTTTCTTTGCAGCGTGTGAAGTCTCTTTCTTTGAAGCCAGTGAAGTCTCTTTGAAGCCAGTGAAGTCTCTTTCTTTGGAGCCAGTGAAGTCTCTTTCTTTGGAGCCAGTGAAGTCTCTTTCTCCGAAGCCAGTAAAGTCTCTTTCTTTGGAGTCAGTGAAATCTCTTTCTTTGAAGCCAGTGAAGTCTCTTTCTTTTAAGCCAGTGAAGTCTCTTTGAAGCACTGAAGTCTCTTTCTTTGGAGCCAGTGATGTCTCTTTCTTTGAAGCAGTGCAGTCTCTTTCTTTGGAGCCAGTGAAGTCTCTTTCTTTGAAGCCAGTGAAGTCTCTTACTTTGGAGCCAGCGAGGTCTCTTTATTTGGAGCCAGCGACGTCTCTTTCTTTGGAGCCAGTGAAGTCTCTTTTTTTGAAGACAGTTTAGTCTCTTTATTTGGAGCAAGTGAAGTCTCTTTCTTTGAAGCCAGCGACGTCTCTTTCTTTGGAGCCAGTGAAGTCTCTTTCTTTGGAGCCAGTGAAGTCTCTTTCTTTGAAGCTAGTGAAGTCTCTTTCTTTGGAGTCAATGAAGTCTCTTTCTTTGGAGCCAATGAAGTCTCTTTCTCTGAAGCCAGTGAAGTCTCTTTCTTTGAAGCTAGTGAAGTCTCTTTCTTTGGAGTCAGTGAAGTCTCTTTTTCTTTGGAGGCAGTGAAGTCTCTTTCTTTGAGGCCAGTGAAGTCTCTTTCTTTGGAAACAGTGAAGTCTCTTTCTTTGAAGCCAGTGAAGTCTCTTTGGAACCAGTGAAGACTCTTTCTTTGGAGCCAGTGAAGTCTCTTTCTTTGAGGCCAGTGAAGTCTCTTTCTTTGGAGTCAGTGAAGACTCCTTCTTTGAAGACAGTGAAGTCTCTTTCTTTGGAGCCAGTGAAGTCTCTTTCTTTGAAGCCAGTGAAGTCTCTTTGGGGCCAGTGAAGTCTCTTTCTTTGGAGCCAGTGAAGTCTCTTTCTTTGAAGCCAGTGAGGTCTCTTTCTTTGGAGCCAGCTAAGGCTCTTTCTTTGGAGCCAGCAAAGTCTCTTTCTTTGTAGCAAGTGAAGTCTCTTTCTTTGGAGCCAGTGAAGTCTCTTTCTTTGAGGCCAGTGAAGTATCTTTCTTTGGAGGCAGCAAAGTCTCTTTCTTTGGAGCAAGTGAAGTCTCTTTCTTTGGAGGCAGTGAAGTCTGTTTATTTGGAGCCAGCGAAGTCTCTTTCTTTGAAGCCAGTGAAGTCTCTTTCTTTGGAGCCAGTGAAGTCTCTTTCTTGGGGCAGTGAAGTCTCTTTCTTTGGAGCCAGTGAAGTCTCATTAGTTGGAGCCAGCAACGTCTCTTTCTTTGGAGCCAGTGAAGTCTCTTTCTTTGGAGCCAGTGAAGTCTCTTTCTTTGGAGCAAGTGAAGTCTCTTTCTTTGGAGCCAGTGAAGTCTCTTTCTTTGAAGCCAGTGACGTCTCTTACTTTGGAGCCAGTGAAGTCTCTTTGGAGCCAGTGAAGTCTCTTTGGAGCCAGTGAAGTCTCTTTCTTTGATGCAAGTGAAGTCTCTTTCTTTGAAGATAGTGAAGTCTCTTTCTTTGAAGCCAGTGAAGTCTCTTTCTTTGGAGCCAGTGAATTTTCTTTCTTTGAGGCAGTGAAGTCTCTTTCTTTGAAGCAGTGAGGTCTCTTTCTTTGGAGCCAGCGACGTCTCTTTCTTTGTGGCCAGCGACGTCTCTTTATTTGGAGCCAGTGAAGTCGCTTTCTTTGAAGCCAGTGAAGTCTCTTTGGAGCCAGTGAAGTCTCCTTCTTTGGAGCCAGTGAAGACTCTTTCTTTGAAGCTAGCGAAGACTCTTTCCTTGAAGCCAGTGAAGTCTCTTTCGTTGGAGCCAGTGAAGTCTCTTTCTTTGGAAACTGTGAAGTCTCTCTCTTTGAAGCCAGTGTAGTCTCTTTCTTTGAAGCCAGTGTAGTCTCTTTCTTTTTAAAGCCAGTGAAGTCTCTTTCTTGGAGCCAATGAAGTCTCTTTCTGTGAAGCCAGTGAAGTCTCTTTCTTTGAAGCCAGTGAAGTCTCTTTCTTTGGAGCCAGTGAAGGCTCTTTCTTTGGAGCCAGTGAAGTCTCTTTGAAGCCAGTAAAGTCTCTTTCTGTGAAGCCGGTGAAGTCTCTTTCTTTAAAGCCAGTGAAGTCTCTTTAATTGGAGCCAGTGAAGGCTCTTTCTTTGGAGCCAGTGAAGTCTCTTTGGAGTCAGTGAAGGCTCTTTCTTTGGAGCCAGTGAAGTCTCTTTGGAGCCAGTTAAGGCTCTTTCTTTGGAGCCAGTGAAGTCTCTTTCTTTGAGGCAGTGAAGTCTCTTTCTTTGAAGCCAGTGAAGTCTCTTTCTTTGGAGCCAGCGAAGTCTCTTTCTTTGGAGTCTGTGAAGTCTCTTTCATTGGAGCAAGTGAAGTCTCTTTCTTTGGAGCCAGTGAAGTCTCTTTCTTTGGAGCCAGTGAAGTCTCTTTCTCTGTAGCCAGTAAAGTCTCTTTCTTTGGAGCCAGTGAAATCTCTTTCTTTGAAGCCAGTGAAGTCTCTTTCTTTTAAGCCAGTGAAGTCTCTTTGAAGCAGTGAAGTCTCTTTCTTTGGAGCCAGTGAAGTCTCTTTCTTTGAAGCAGTGAAGTCTCTTTCTTTGGAGCCAGTGAAGTCTCTTTCTTTGAAGCCAGTGAAGTCTCTTACTTTGGAGCTAGCGAGGTCTCTTTATTTGGAGCCAGCGAGGTCTCTTTCTTTGGAGCCAGTGAAGTCTCTTTTTTGAAGACAGTTAAGTCTCTTTATTTGGAGCAAGTGAAGTCTCTTTCTTTGAAGCCAGCTACGTCTCTTTCTTTGGAGCCAGTGAAGGCTCTTTCTTTGGAGCCAGTGAAGTCTCTTTCTTTGAAGCTAGTGAAGTCTCTTTCTTTGGAGTCAATGAAGTCTCTTTCTTTGGAGCCAATGAAGTCTCTTTCTCTGAAGCCAGTGAAGTCTCTTTCTTTGAAGCTAGTGAAGTCTCTTTCTTTGGAGTCAGTGAAGTCTATTTTTCTTTGGAGGCAGTGAAGTCTCTTTCTTTGAGGCCAGTGAAGTCTCTTTCTTTGGAAACAGTGAAGTCTCTTTCTTTGAAGCCAGTGAAGTCTCTTTGGAGCCAGTGAAGACTCTTTCTTTGGAGCCAGTGAAGTCTCTTTCTTTGAGGCCAGTGAAGTCTCTTTCTTTGGAGTCAGTGAAGACTCCTTCTTTAAAGACTGTGAAGTCTCTTTCTTTGGAGCCAGTGAAGTCTCTTTCTTTGAAGCCAGTGAAGTCTCTTTGGGGCCCAGTGAAGTCTCTTTCTTTGGAGCCAGTGAAGTCTCTTTCTTTGAAGCCAGTGAGGTCTCTTTCTTTGGAGCCAGCGAAGTCTCTTTCTTTGGAGCCAGTGAAGTCTCTTTCTTTGAAGCCTGTGAAGTCTCTTTCTTTGAAGCCAGTGAAGTCTCATTGAAGCCAGTGAAGTCTCTTTCTTTGGAGCCAGTAAAGTCTCTTTCTTTGAAGCTAGTGAAGTCTCTTTCTTTGGAGTCAATGAAGTCTCTTTCTTTGGAGCCAATGAAGTCTCTTTCTCTGAAGCCAGTGAAGTCTCTTTCTTTGAAGCTAGTGAAGTCTCTTTCTTTGGAGTCAGTGAAGTCTCTTTTTCTTTGGAGGCAGTGAAGTCTCTTTCTTTGAGGCCAGTGAAGTCTCTTTCTTTGGAAACAGTGAAGTCTCTTTCTTTGAAGCCAGTGAAGTCTCTTTGGAACCAGTGAAGACTCTTTCTTTGGAGCCAGTGAAGTCTCTTTCTTTGAGGCCAGTGAAGTCTCTTTCTTTGGAGTCAGTGAAGACTCCTTCTTTGAAGACAGTGAAGTCTCTTTCTTTGGAGCCAGTGAAGTCTCTTTCTTTGAAGCCAGTGAAGTCTCTTTGGGGCCAGTGAAGTCTCTTTCTTTGGAGCCAGTGAAGTCTCTTTCTTTGAAGCCAGTGAGGTCTCTTTCTTTGGAGCCAGCTAAGGCTCTTTCTTTGGAGCCAGCAAAGTCTCTTTCTTTGGAGCAAGTGAAGTCTCTTTCTTTGGAGCCAGTGAAGTCTCTTTCTTTGAGGCCAGTGAAGTCTCTTTCTTTGGGAGCAGCGAAGTCTCTTTCTTTGGAGCAAGTGAAGTCTCTTTCTTTGGAGGCAGTGAAGTCTCTTTATTTGGAGCCAGCGAAGTCTCTTTCTTTGAAGCCAGTGAAGTCTCTTTCTTTGGAGCCAGTGAAGTCTCTTTCTTGGGGCAGTGAAGTCTCTTTATTTGGAGCCAGCGAAGTCTCTTTCTTTGAAGCCAGTGAAGTCTCTTTCTTTGGAGCCAGTGAAGTCTCTTTCTTGGGGCAGTGAAGTCTCTTTCTTTGGAGCCAGTGAAGTCTCATTAGTTGGAGCCAGCGACGTCTCTTTCTTTGGAGCCAGTGAAGTCTCTTTCTTTGGAGGCAGTGAAGTCTCTTTCTTTGGAGCAAGTGAAGTCTCTTTCTTTGGAGCCAGTAAAGTCTGTTTCTTTGAAGCCAGTGACGTCTCTTACTTTGGAGCCAGTGAAGTCTCTTTGGAGCCAGTGAAGGCTCTTTGGAGCCAGTGAAGTCTCTTTCTTTGATGCAAGTGAAGTCTCTTTCTTTGAAGATAGTGAAGTCTCTTTCTTTGAAGCCAGTGAAGTCTCTTTCTTTGGAGCCAGTGAATTCTCTTTCTTTGAGGCAGTGAAGTCTCTTTCTTTGAAGCAGTGAGGTCTCTTTCTTTGGAGCCAGCGATGTCTCTTTCTTTGTGGCCAGCGACGTCTCTTTCTTTGGAGCCAGTGAAGTCGCTTTCTTTGAAGCCAGTGAAGTCACTTTGGAGCCAGTGAAGTCTCCTTCTTTGGAGCCAGTGAAGACTCTTTCTTTGAAGCTAGCAAAGACTCTTTCCTTGGAGCCAGTGAAGTCTCTTTCTTTGGAGCCAGTGAAGTCTCTTTCTTTGGAAACTGTGAAGTCTCTTTCTGTGAAGCCAGTGAAGTCTCTTTCTTTGAAGCCAGTGAAGTCTCTTTCTTTAGAGCCAGTGAAGGCTCTTTCTTTGGAGCCAGTGAAGTCTCTTTGAAGCCAGTGAAGTCTCTTTCTGTGAAGCTGGTGAAGTCTCTTTCTTTAAAGCCAGTGAAGTCTCTTTCTTTGGAGCCAGTGAAGTCTCTTTGGAGCCAGTGAAGGCTCTTTCTTTGGAGCCAGTGAAGGCTCTTTCTTTGGAGCCAGTGAAGTCTCTTTGGAGCCAGTTAAGGCTCTTTCTTTGGAGCCAGTGAAGGCTCTTTCTTTGGAGCCAGTGAAGTCTCTTTCTTTGAGGCACTGAAGTCTCTTTCTTTGAAGCCAGTGAAGTCTCTTTCTTTGGAGCCAGCGAAGTGTCTTTCTTTGGAGTCAGTGAAGTCTCTTTCTTTAGAGCCAGCGAAGTCTCTTTCTTTGGAGCCAGTGAAGTCTCTTACTTTGGAGCCAGTGAAGTCTCTTTCTTTGGAGCCAGTGAAGTATCTTTCTTTGGAGCCAATGAAGTCTCTTTCTTTGGAGCCAGTGATGTCTCTTTCTCTGAAGCCAGTAAAGTCTCTTTCTTTGGAGCCAATGAAATCTCTTTCTTTGAAGCCAGTGAAGTCTCTTTCTTTTAAGCCAGTGAAGTCTCTTTGAAGCAGTGAAGTCTCTTTCTTTGGAGCCAGTGAAGTCTCTTTCTTTGAAGCAGTGAAGTCTCTTTCTTTGGAGCCAGTGAAGTCTCTTTCTTTGAAGCCAGTGAAGTCTCTTTCTTTGAAGCCAGTGAAGTCTCTTACTTTGGAGCCAGCGAGGTCTCTTTATTTGGAGCAAGTGAAGTCTCTTTCTTTGAAGCCAGCGATGCCTCTTTCTTTGGAGCCAGTGAAGTCTCTTTCTTTGGAGCCAGTGAAGTCTCTTTCTTTGAAGCCAGTGAAGTCTCTTTCTTTGAAGCTAGTGAAGTCTCTTTCTTTGGAGTCAGTGAAGTCTCTTTTTCTTTGGAGGCAGTGAAGTCTCTTTCTTTGAGGCCAGTGAAGTCTCTTTCTTTGGAAACAGTGAAGTCTCTTTCTTTGAAGTCAGTGAAGTCTCTTAGGAGCCAGTGAAGACTCTTTCTTTGGAGCCAGTGAAGTCTCTTTCTTTGAGGCCAGTGAAGTCTCTTTCTTTGGAGTCAGTGAAGACTCCTTCTTTGAAGACTGTGAAGTCTCTTTCTTTGGAGCCAGTGAAGTCTCTTTCTTTGAAGCCAGTGAAGTCTCTTTGGGGCCAGTGAAGTCTCTTTCTTTGGAGCCAGTGAAGTCTCTTTCTTTGAAGCCAGTGAGGCCTCTTTCTTTGGAGCCAGTGAAGTCTCTTTCTTTGAGGCCAGTGAAGTCTCTTCCTTTGGAGCCAGTGAAGTCTCTTTCTTTGGAGCAAGTGAAGTCTCTTTCTTTGGAGGCAGTGAAGTCTCTTTATTTGGAGCCAGCGAAGTCTCTTTCTTTGAAGCCAGTGAAGTCTCTTTCTTTGGAGCCAGTGAAGTCTCTTTCTTGGGGCAGTGATGTATCTTTCTTTGGAGCCAGTGAAGTCTCCTTGATGCCAGTGAAGTCTCTTTGGAGCCAATGAATTCTCTTTCTTTGGAGCCAGTGAAGTCTCTTTCTTTGAAGCCAGTAAAGTCTCTTACTTTGGAGCCAGTGAGGTCTCTTTCTTTGGAGCCAGTGAAGTCTCTTTCTTTGCAGCCTGTGAAGTCTCTTTCTTTGAAGCCAGTGAAGTCTCTTTGAAGCCAGTGAAGTCTCTTTCTTTGGAGCCAGTGAAGTCTCTTTCTTTGGAGCCAGTGAAGTCTCTTTCTCCGAAGCCAGTAAAGTCTCTTTCTTTGGAGCCAGTGAAGTCTCTTGCTTTTAAGCCAGTGAAGTCTCTTTGAAGCAGTGAAGTCTCTTTCTTTGGAGCCAGTGATGTCTCTTTCTTTGAAGCAGTGCAGTCTCTTTCTTTGGAGCCAGTGAAGTCTCTTTCTTTGAAGCCAGTGAAGTCTCTTACTTTGGAGCCAGCGAGGTCTCTTTATTTGGAGCCAGCGACGTCTCTTTCTTTGGAGCCAGTGAAGTCTCTTTTTTTGAAGACAGTTTAGTCTCTTTATTTGGAGCAAGTGAAGTCTCTTTCTTTGAAGCCAGCGACGTCTCTTTCTTTGGAGCCAGTGAAGTCTCTTTCTTTGGAGCCAGTGAAGTCTCTTTCTTTGAAGCTAGTGAAGTCTCTTTCTTTGGAGTCAATGAAGTCTCTTTCTTTGGAGCCAATGAAGTCTCTTTCTCTGAAGCCAGTGAAGTCTCTTTCTTTGAAGCTAGTGAAGTCTCTTTCTTTGGAGTCAGTGAAGTCTCTTTTTCTTTGGAGGCAGTGAAGTCTCTTACTTTGGAGCCAGTGAAGTCTCTTTCTTTGAGGCCAGTGAAGTCTCTTTCTTTGGAAACAGTGAAGTCTCTTTCTTTGAAGCCAGTGAAGTCTCTTTGGAACCAGTGAAGACTCTTTCTTTGGAGCCAGTGAAGTCTCTTTCTTTGAGGCCAGTGAAGTCTCTTTCTTTGGAGTCAGTGAAGACTCCTTCTTTGAAGACAGTGAAGTCTCTTTCTTTGGAGCCAGTGAAGTCTCTTTCTTTGAAGCCAGTGAAGTCTCTTTGGGGCCAGTGAAGTCTCTTTCTTTGGAGCCAGTGAAGTCTCTTTCTTTGAAGCCAGTGAGGTCTCTTTCTTTGGAGCCAGCTAAGGCTCTTTCTTTGGAGCCAGCAAAGTCTCTTTCTTTGGAGCAAGTGAAGTCTCTTTCTTTGGAGCCAGTGAAGTCTCTTTCTTTGAGGCCAGTGAAGTCTCTTTCTTTGGAGACAGCAAAGTCTCTTTCTTTGGAGCAAGTGAAGTGTCTTTCTTTGGAGGCAGTGAAGTCTCTTTATTTGGAGCCAGCGAAGTCTCTTTCTTTGAAGCCAGTGAAGTCTCTTTCTTTGGAGCCAGTGAAGTCTCTTTCTTGGGGCAGTGAAGTCTCTTTCTTTGGAGCCAGTGAAGTCTCATTAGTTGGAGCCAGCGACGTCTCTTTCTTTGGAGCCAGTGAAGTCTCTTTCTTTGGAGCCAGTGAAGTCTCTTTCTTTGGAGCAAGTGAAGTCTCTTTCTTTGGAGCCAGTGAAGTCTCTTTCTTTGAAGCCAGTGACGTCTCTTACTTTGGAGCCAGTGAAGTCTCTTTGGAGCCAGTGAAGTCTCTTTGGAGCCAGTGAAGTCTCTTTGGAGCCAGTGAAGTCTCTTTGGAGCCAGTGAAGTCTCTTTCTTTGATGCAAGTGAAGTCTCTTTCTTTGAAGATAGTGAAGTCTCTTTCTTTGAAGCCAGTGAAGTCTCTTTCTTTGGAGCCAGCGACGTCTCTTTCTTTGTGGCCAGCGACGTCTCTTTATTTGGAGCCAGTGAAGTCGCTTTCTTTGAAGCCAGTGAAGTCTCTTTGGAGCCAGTGAAGTCTCCTTCTATGGAGCCAGTGAATGCTCTTTCTTTGAAGCTAGCGAAGACTCTTTCCTTGAAGCCAGTGAAGTCTCCTTCTATGGAGCCAGTGAATGCTCTTTCTTTGAAGCTAGCGAAGACTCTTTCCTTGAAGCCAGTGAAGTCTCTTTCGTTGGAGCCAGTGAAGTCTCTTTCTTTGGAAACTGTGAAGTCTCTCTCTTGAAGCCAGTGTAGTCTCTTTCTTTGAAGCCAGTGTAGTCTCTTTCTTTTTAAAGCCAGTGAAGTCTCTTTCTTGGAGCCAGTGAAGTCTCTTTCTGTGAAGCCAGTGAAGTCTCTTTCTTTGAAGCTAGTGAAGTCTCTTTCTTTGGAGCCAGTGAAGGCTCTTTCTTTGGAGCCAGTGAAGTCTCTTTGAAGCCAGTGAAGTCTCTTTCTTTGAAGCCAGTGAAGTCTCTTTCTTGGAGCCAGTGAAGGCTCTTCTTTGGAGCCAGTGAAGTCTCTTGAAGCCAGTGAAGTCTCTTTCTGTGAAGCCGGTGAAGTCTCTTTCTTTAAAGCCAGTGAAGTCTCTTTCTTTGGAGCCAGTGAAGTCACTTTGGAGTCAGTGAAGGCTCTTTCTTTGGAGCCAGTGAAGTCACTTTGGAGTCAGTGAAGGCTCTTTCTTTGGAGCCAGTGAAGTCTCTTTGGAGCCAGTTAAGGCTCTTTCTTTGGAGCCAGTGAAGGCTCTTTCTTTGGAGCCAGTGAAGTCTCTTTCTTTGAGGCAGTGAAGTCTCTTTCTTTGAAGCCAGTGAAGTCTCTTTCTTTGGAGCCAGCGAAGTCTCTTTCTTTGGAGTCAGTGAAGTCTCTTTCTTTGGACCCAGTGAAGTCTCTTACTTTGGAGCCAGTGAAGTCTTTTTATTTGGAGCCAGTGAAGTATCTTTCTTTGGAGCCAATGAAGTCTCTTTCTTTGGAGCCAGTAAAGTCTCTTACTTTGGAGCCAGTGAGGTCTCTTTCTTTGGAGCCAGTGAAGTCTCTTTCTTTGAAGACTGTGAAGTCTCTTTCTTTGAAGCCAGTGAAGTCTCATTGAAGCCAGTGAAGTCTCTTTGGAGCCAGTAAAATCTCTTTATTTGGAGCAAGTGAAGTCTCTTTCTTTGGAGCCAGTGAAGTCTCTTTCTTTGGAGCCATTGAAGTCTCTTTCTCTGTAGCCAGTAAAGTCTCTTTCTTTGGAGCCAGTGAAATCTCTTTCTTTGAAGCCAGTGAAGTCTCTTTCTTTTAAGCCAGTGAAGTCTCTTTGAAGCAGTGAAGTCTCTTTCTTTGGAGCCAGTGAAGTCTCTTTCTTTGAAGCAGTGAAGTCTCTTTCTTTGGAGCCAGTGAAGTCTCTTTCTTTGAAGCCAGTGAAGTCTCTTACTTTGGAGCCAGCGAGGTCTCTTTATTTGGAGCCAGCGAGGTCTCTTTCTTTGGAGCCAGTGAAGTCTCTTTTTTTGAAGACAGTTAAGTCTCTTTATTTAAAGCAAGTGAAGTCTCTTTCTTTGAAGCCAGCGACGTCTCTTTCTTTGGAGCCAGTGAAGTCTCTTTCTTTGGAGCCAGTGAAGTCTCTTTCTTTGAAGCTAGTGAAGTCTCTTTCTTTGGAGTCAATGAAGTCTCTTTCTTTGGAGCCAATGAAGTCTCTTTCTCTGAAGCCAGTGAAGTCTCTTTCTTTGAAGCTAGTGAAGTCTCTTTCTTTGGAGTCAGTGAAGTCTCTTTTTCTTTGGAGGTAGTGAAGTCTCTTTCTTTGAGGCCAGTGAAGTCTCTTTCTTTGGAGCCAGCGAAGTCTCTTTCACTGGAGTCTGTGAAGTCTCTTTCTTTGAAGCAAGTGAAGTCTCTTTCTTTGGAGCCAGTGAAGTCTCTTTCTTTGGAGCCAGTGAAGTCTCTTTCTCTGTAGCCAGTAAAGTCTCTTTCTTTGGAGCCAGTGAAATCTCTTTCTTTGAAGCCAGTGAAGTCTCTTTCTTTTAAGCCAGTGAAGTCTCTTTGAAGCAGTGAAGTCTCTTTCTTTGGAGCCAGTGAAGTCTCTTTCTTTGAAGCAGTGAAGTCTCTTTCTTTGGAGCCAGTGAAGTCTCTTTCTTTGAATCCAGTGAAGTCTCTTACTTTGGAGCCAGAGAGGTCTCTTTATTTGGAGCCAGCGAGGTCTCTTTCTTTGGAGCCAGTGAAGTCTCTTTTTTTGAAGACAGTTAAGTCTCTTTATTTGGAGCAAGTGAAATCTCTTTCTTTGAAGCCAGCGACGTCTCTTTCTTTGGAGCCAGTGAAGTCTCTTTCTTTGGAGCCAGTGAAGTGTCTTTCTTTGAAGCTAGTGAAGTCTCTTTCTTTGGAGTCAATGAAGTCTCTTTCTTTGGAGCCAATGAAGTCTCTTTCTCTGAAGCCAGTGAAGTCTCTTTCTTTGAAGCTAGCGAAGTCTCTTTCTTTGGAGTCAGTGAAGTCTATTTTTCTTTGGAGGCAGTGAAGTCTCTTTCTTTGAGGCCAGTGAAGTCTCTTTCTTTGGAAACAGTGAAGTCTCTTTCTTTGAAGCCAGTGAAGTCTCTTTGGAGCCAGTGAAGACTCTTTCTTTGGAGCCAGTGAAGTCTCTTTCTTTGAGGCCAGTGAAGTCTCTTTCTTTGGAGTCAGTGAAGACTCCTTCTTTAAAGACTGTGAAGTCTCTTTCTTTGGAGCCAGTGAAGTCTCTTTCTTTGAAGCCAGTGAAGTCTCTTTGGGGCCAGTGAAGTCTCTTTCTTTGGAGCCAGTGAAGTCTCTTTCTTTGAAGCCAGTGAGGTCTCTTTCTTTGGAGCCAGCGAAGTCTCTTTCTTTGGAGCCAGTGAAGTCTCTTTCTTTGAAGCCTGTGAAGTCTCTTTCTTTGAAGCCAGTGAAGTCTCATTGAAGCCTGTGAAGTCTCTTTCTTTGGAGCCAGTGAAGTCTCTTTCTTTGAAGCTAGTGAAGTCTCTTTCTTTGGAGTCAATGAAGTCTCTTTCTTTGGAGCCAATGAAGTCTCTTTCTCTGAAGCCAGTTAAGTCTCTTTCTTTGAAGCTAGTGAAGTCTCTTTCTTTGGAGTCAGTGAAGTCTCTTTTTCTTTGGAGGCAGTGAAGTCTCTTTCTTTGAGGCCAGTGAAGTCTCTTTCTTTGGAAACAGTGAAGTCTCTTTCTTTGAAGCCAGTGAAGTCTCTTTGGAACCAGTGAAGACTCTTTCTTTGGAGCCAGTGAAGTCTCTTTCTTTGAGGCCAGTGAAGTCTCTTTCTTTGGAGTCAGTGAAGACTCCTTCTTTGAAGACAGTGAAGTCTCTTTCTTTGGAGCCAGTGAAGTCTCTTTCTTTGAAGCCAGTGAAGTCTCTTTGGGGCCAGTGAAGTCTCTTTCTTTGGAGCCAGTGAAGTCTCTTTCTTTGAAGCCAGTGAGGTCTCTTTCTTTGGAGCCAGCTAAGGCTCTTTCTTTGGAGCCAGCAAAGTCTCTTTCTTTGGAGCAAGTGAAGTCTCTTTCTTTGGAGCCAGTGAAGTCTCTTTCTTTGAGGCCAGTGAAGTCTCTTTCTTTGGGGGCAGCGAAGTCTCTTTCTTTGGAGCAAGTGAAGTCTCTTTCTTTGGAGGCAGTGAAGTCTCTTTATTTGGAGCCAGCGAAGTCTCTTTCTTTGAAGCCAGTGAAGTCTCTTTCTTTGGAGCCAGTGAAGTCTCTTTCTTGGGGCAGTGAAGTCTCTTTCTTTGGAGCCAGTGAAGTCTCATTAGTTGGAGCCAGCGACGTCTCTTTCTTTGGAGCCAGTGAAGTCTCTTTCTTTGGAGCCAGTGAAGTCTCTTTCTTTGGAGCAAGTGAAGTCTCTTTCTTTGGAGCCAGTGAAGTCTCTTTCTTTGAAGCCAGTGACGTCTCTTACTTTGGAGCCAGTGAAGTCTCTTTGGAGCCAGTGAAGTCTCTTTGGAGCCAGTGAAGTCTCTTTCTTTGATGCAAGTGAAGTCTCTTTCTTTGAAGATAGTGAAGTCTCTTTCTTTGAAGCCAGTGAAGTCTCTTTCTTTGGAGCCAGTGAATTTTCTTTCTTTGAGGCAGTGAAGTCTCTTTCTTTGAAGCAGTGAGGTCTCTTTCTTTGGAGCCAGCGACGTCTCTTTCTTTGTGGCCAGCGACGTCTCTTTATTTGGAGCCAGTGAAGTCGCTTTCTTTGAAGCCAGTGAAGTCTCTTTGGAGCCAGTGAAGTCTCCTTCTTTGGAGCCAGTGAAGACTCTTTCTTTGAAGCTAGCGAAGACTCTTTCCTTGAAGCCAGTGAAGTCTCTTTCGTTGGAGCCAGTGAAGTCTCTTTCTTTGGAAACTGTGAAGTCTCTTTCTTTGAAGCCAGTGTAGTCTCTTTCTTTTTTAAGCCAGTGAAGTCTCTTTCTTGGAGCCAGTGAAGTCTCTTTCTGTGAAGCCAGTGAAGTCTCTTTCTTTGAAGCCAGTGAAGTCTCTTTCTTTGGAGCCAGTGAAGGCTCTTTCTTTGGAGCCAGTGAAGTCTCTTTGAAGCCAGTGAAGTCTCTTTCTGTGAAGCCGGTGAAGTCTCTTTCTTTAAAGCCAGTGAAGTCTCTTTCTTTGGAGCCAGTGAAGGCTCTTTCTTTGGAGCCAGTGAAGTCTCTTTGGAGCCAGTGAAGGCTCTTTCTTTGGAGCCAGTGAAGGCTCTTTCTTTGGAGCCAGTGAAGTCTCTTTCTTTGAGGCAGTGAAGTCTCTTTCTTTGGAGCCAGTGAAGTCTCTTACTTTGGAGCCAGTGAAGTCTTTTTATTTGGAGCCTGTGAAGTCTCTTTCTTTGAAGCCAGTAAAGTCTCTTACTTTGGAGCCAGTGAGGTCTCTTTCTTTGGAGCCAGTGAAGTCTCTTTCTTTGAAGCCTGTGAAGTCTCTTTCTTTGAAGCCAGTGAAGTCTCATTGAAGCCAGTGAAGTCTCTTTGGAGCCAGTGAAATCTCTTTATTTGGAGCAAGTGAAGTCTCTTTCTTTGGAGCCAGTGAAGTCTCTTTCTTTGGAGCCATTGAAGTCTCTTTCTCTGTAGCCAGTAAAGTCTCTTTCTTTGGAGCCAGTGAAATCTCTTTCTTTGAAGCCAGTGAAGTCTCTTTCTTTTAAGCCAGTGAAGTCTCTTTGAAGCAGTGAAGTCTCTTTCTTTGGAGCCAGTGAAGTCTCTTTCTTTGAAGCAGTGAAGTCTCTTTCTTTGGAGCCAGTGAAGTCTCTTTCTTTGAAGCCAGTGAAGTCTCTTACTTTGGAGCCAGCGAGGTCTCTTTATTTGGATCCAGCGAGGTCTCTTTCTTTGGAGCCAGTGAAGTCTCTTTTTTTGAAGACAGTTAAGTCTCTTTATTTGGAGCAAGTGAAGTCTCTTTCTTTGAAGCCAGCGACGTCTCTTTCTTTGGAGCCAGTGAAGTCTCTTTCTTTGGAGCCAGTGAAGTCTCTTTCTTTGAAGCTAGTGAAGTCTCTTTCTTTGGAGTCAATGAAGTCTCTTTCTTTGGAGCCAATGAAGTCTCTTTCTCTGAAGCCAGTGAAGTCTCTTTCTTTGAAGCTAGTGAAGTCTCTTTCTTTGGAGTCAGTGAAGTCTCTTTTTCTTTGGAGGCAGTGAAGTCTCTTTCTTTGAGGCCAGTGAAGTCTCTTTCTTTGGAAACAGTGAAGTCTCTTTCTTTGAAGCCAGTGAAGTCTCTTTGGAGCCAGTGAAGACTCTTTCTTTGGAGCCAGTGAAGTCTCTTTCTTTGAGGCCAGTGAAGTCTCTTTCTTTGGAGTCAGTGAAGACTCCTTCTTTAAAGACTGTGAAGTCTCTTTCTTTGGAGCCAGTGAAGTCTCTTTCTTTGAAGCCAGTGAAGTCTCTTTGGGGCCAGTGAAGTCTCTTTCTTTGGAGCCAGTGAAGTCTCTTTCTTTGAAGCCAGTGAGGTCTCTTTCTTTGGAGCCAGCGAAGTCTCTTTCTTTGGAGCCAGTGAAGTCTCTTTCTTTGAAGCCTGTGAAGTCTCTTTCTTTGAAGCCAGTGAAGTCTCATTGAAGCCAGTGAAGTCTCTTTGGAGCCAGTGAAGTCTCTTTATTTGGAGCAAGTGAAGTCTCTTTCTTTGGAGCCAGTGAAGTCTCTTTCTTTGGAGCCAGTGAAGTCTCTTTTTCTGAAGCCAGTAAAGTCTCTTTCTTTGGAGCCAGTGAAATCTCTTTCTTTGAAGCCAGTGAAGTCTCTTTCTTTTAAGGCAGTGAAGTCTCTTTGAAGCAGTGAAGTCTCTTTCTTTGGAGACAGTGAAGTCTCTTTCTTTGAAGCAGTGAAGTCTCTTTCTTTGAAGCCAGTGAAGTCTCTTACTTTGGAGCCAGCGAGGTCTCTTTATTTGGAGCCAGCGACGTCTCTTTCTTTAGAGCCAGTGAAGTCTCTTTCTTTGAAGACAGTTAAGTCTCTTTATTTGGAGCAAGTGAAGTCTCTTTCTTTGAAGCCAGCGACGTCTCTTTCTTTGGAGCCAGTGAAGTCTCTTTCTTTGGAGCCAGTGAAGTCTCTTTCTTTGAAGCTAGTGAAGTATCTTTCTTTGGAGTCAATGAAGTCTCTTTCTTTGGAGACAATGAAGTCTCTTTCTCTGAAGCCAGTGAAGTCTCTTTCTTTGAAGCTAGTGAAGTCTCTTTCTTTGGAGTCAGTGAAGTCTCTTTTTCTTTGGAGGCAGTGAAATTTCTTTCTTTGAGGCCAGTGAAGTCTCTTTCTTTGGAAACAGTGAAGTCTCTTTCTTTGAAGCCAGTGAAGTCTCTTTGGAGCCAGTGAAGACTCTTTCTTTGGAGCCAGTGAAGTCTCTTTCTTTGAGGCCAGTGAAGTCTCTTTCTTTGGAGTCAGTGAAGACTCCTTCTTTGAAGACTGTGAAGTCTCTTTCTTTGGAGCCAGTGAAGTCTCTTTCTTTGAAGCCAGTGAAGTCTCTTTGGGGCCAGTGAAGTCTCTTTCTTTGGACCCAGTGAAGTCTCTTTCTTTGAAGCCAGTGAGGTCTCTTTCTTTGGAGCCAGCGAAGTCTCTTTCTTTGGAGCAAGTGAAGTCTCTTTCTTTGGAGCCAGTGAAGTCTCTTTCTTTGAGGCCAGTGAAGTCTCTTACTTTGGAGCCAGCGAAGTCTCTTTCTTTGGAGCAAGTGAAGTCTCTTTCTTTGGAGGCAGTGAAGTCTCTTTATTTGGAGCCAGCGAAGTCTCTTTCTTTGAAGCCAGTGAAGTCTCTTTCTTTGGAGCCAGTGAAGTCTCTTTCTTGGGGCAGTGAAGTCTCTTTCTTTGGAGCCAGTGAAGTCTCATTAGTTGTAGCCAGCGACGTCTCTTTCTTTGGAGCCAGTGTAGTCTCTTTCTCTGAAGCCAGTAAAGTCTCTTTCTTTGGAGCCAGTGAAATCTCTTTCTTTGAAGCCAGTGAAGTCTCTTTCTTTTAAGCCAGTGAAGTCTCTTTGAAGCAGTGAAGTCTCTTTCTTTGGAGCCAGTGAAGTCTCTTTCTTTGAAGCAGTGAAGTCTCTTTCTTTGGAGCCAGTGAAGTCTCTTTCTTTGAAGCCAGTGAAGTCTCTTACTTTGGAGCCACGAGGTCTCTTTATTTGGAGCCAGGAGGTCTCTTTCTTTGGAGCCACTGAAGTCTCTTTTTTTGAAGACAGTTAAGTCTCTTTATTTGGAGCAAGTGAAGTCTCTTTCTTTGAAGCCAGCGACGTCTCTTTCTTTGGAGCTAGAGAAGTCTCTTTCTTTGGAGCCAGTGAAGTCTCTTTCTTTGAAGCTAGTGAAGTCTCTTTCTTTGGAGCCAATGAAGTCTCTTTCTTTGGAGCCAATGAAGTGTCTTTCTCTGAAGCCAGTGAAGTCTCTTTCTTTGAAGCTAGTGAAGTCTCTTTCTTTGGAGTCAGTGAAGTCTCTTTTTCTTTGGAGGCAGTGAAGTCTCTTTCTTTGAGGCCAGTGAAGTCTCTTTCTTTGGAAACAGTGAAGTCTCTTTCTTTGAAGCCAGTGAAGTCTCTTTGGAGCCAGTGAAGACTCTTTCTTTGGAGCCAGTGAAGTCTCTTTCTTTGAGGCCAGTGAAGTCTCTTTCTTTGGAGTCAGTGAAGACTCCTTCTTTAAAGACTGTGAAGTCTCTTTCTTTGGAGCCAGTGAAGTCTCTTTCTTTGAAGCCAGTGAAGTCTCTTTGGGGCCAGTGAAGTCTCTGTCTTTGGAGCCAGTGAAGTCTCTTTCTTTGAAGCCATTGAGGTCTCTTTCTTTGGAGCCAGCGAAGTCTCTTTCTTTGGAGCCAGTGAAGTCTCTTTCTTTGAAGCCTGTGAAGTCTCTTTCTTTGAAGCCAGTGAAGTCTCATTGAAGCCAGTGAAGTCTCTTTGGAGCCAGTGAAGTCTCTTTATTTGGAGCAAGTGAAGTCTCTTTCTTTGGAGCCAGTGAAGTCTCTTTCTTTGGAGCCAGTGAAGTCTCTTTCTCTGAAGCCAGTAAAGTCTCTTTCTTTGGAGCCAGTGAAATCTCTTTCTTTGAAGCCAGTGAAGTCTCTTTCTTTTAAGCCAGTGAAGTCTCTTTGAAGCAGTGAAGTCTCTTTCTTTGGAGCCAGTGAAGTCTCTTTCTTTGAAGCCAGTGAAGTCTCTTACTTTGGAGCCAGCGAGGTCTCTTTATTTGGAGCCAGCGACGTCTCTTTCTTTGGAGCCAGTGAAGTCTCTTTTTTGAAGACAGTTAAGTCTCTTTATTTGGAGCAAGTGAAGTCTCTTTCTTTGAAGCCAGCGACGTCTCTTTCTTTGGAGCCAGTGAAGTCTCTTTCTTTGGAGCCAGTGAAGTCTCTTTCTTTGAAGCTAGTGAAGTATCTTTCTTTGAAGCTAGTGAAGTCTCTTTCTTTGGAGTCAGTGAAGTCTCTTTTTCTTTGGAGGCAGTGAACTTTCTTTCTTTGAGGCCAGTGAAGTCTCTTTTTTGGAAACAGTGAAGTCTCTTTCTTTGAAGCCAGTGAAGTCTCTTTGGAGCCAGTGAAGACTCTTTCTTTGGAGCCAGTGAAGTCTCTTTCTTTGAGGCCAGTGAAGTCTCTTTCTTTGGAGTCAGTGAAGACTCCTTCTTTGAAGACTGTGAAGTCTCTTTCTTTGGAGCCAGTGAAGTCTCTTTCTTTGAAGCCAGTGAAGTCTCTTTGGGGCCAGTGAAGTCTCTTTCTTTGAGGCCAGTGAAGTCTCTTTCTTTGGAAACAGTGAAGTCTCTTTCTTTGAAGCCAGTGAAGTCTCTTTGGAGCCAGTGAAGACTCTTTCTTTGGAGCCAGTGAAGTCTCTTTCTTTGAGGCCAGTGAAGTCTCTTTCTTTGGAGTCAGTGAAGACTCCTTCTTTAAAGACTGTGAAGTCTCTTTCTTTGGAGCCAGTGAAGTCTCTTTCTTTGAAGCCAGTGAAGTCTCTTTGGGGCCAGTGAAGTCTCTTTCTTTGGAGCCAGTGAAGTCTCTTTCTTTGAAGCCAGTGAGGTCTCTTTCTTTGGAGCCAGCGAAGTCTCTTTCTTTGGAGCCAGTGAAGTCTCTTTCTTTGAAGCCTGTGAAGTCTCTTTCTTTGAAGCCAGTGAAGTCTCATTGAAGCCAGTGAAGTCTCTTTGGAGCCAGTGAAGTCTCTTTATTTGGAGCAAGTGAAGTCTCTTTCTTTGGAGCCAGTGAAGTCTCTTTCTTTGGAGCCAGTGAAGTCTCTTTTTGTGAAGCCAGTAAAGTCTCTTTCTTTGGAGCCAGTGAAATCTCTTTCTTTGAAGCCAGTGAAGTCTCTTTCTTTTAAGGCAGTGAAGTCTCTTTGAAGCAGTGAAGTCTCTTTCTTTGGAGACAGTGAAGTCTCTTTCTTTGAAGCAGTGAAGTCTCTTTCTTTGAAGCCAGTGAAGTCTCTTACTTTGGAGCCAGCGAGGTCTCTTTATTTGGAGCCAGCGACGTCTCTTTCTTTAGAGCCAGTGAAGTCTCTTTTTTGAAGACAGTTAAGTCTCTTTATTTGGAGCAAGTGAAGTCTCTTTCTTTGAAGCCAGCGACGTCTCTTTCTTTGGAGCCAGTGAAGTCTCTTTCTTTGGAGCCAGTGAAGTCTCTTTCTTTGAAGCTAGTGAAGTATCTTTCTTTGGAGTCAAGGAAGTCTCTTTCTTTGGAGACAATGAAGTCTCTTTCTCTGAAGCCAGTAAAGTCTCTTTCTTTGAAGCTAGTGAAGTCTCTTTCTTTGGAGTCAGTGAAGTCTCTTTTTCTTTGGAGGCAGTGAAATTTCTTTCTTTGAGGCCAGTGAAGTCTCTTTTTTGGAAACAGTGAAGTCTCTTTCTTTGAAGCCAGTGAAGTCTCTTTGGAGCCAGTGAAGACTCTTTCTTTGGAGCCAGTGAAGTCTCTTTCTTTGAGGCCAGTGAAGTCTCTTTCTTTGGAGTCAGTGAAGACTCCTTCTTTGAAGACTGTGAAGTCTCTTTCTTTGGAGCCAGTGAAGTCTCTTTCTTTGAAGCCAGTGAAGTCTCTTTGGGGCCAGTGAAGTCTCTTTCTTTGGACCCAGTGAAGTCTCTTTCTTTGAAGCCAGTGAGGTCTCTTTCTTTGGAGCCAGCGAAGTCTCTTTCTTTGGAGCAAGTGAAGTCTCTTTCTTTGGAGCCAGTGAAGTCTCTTTCTTTGAGGCCAGTGAAGTCTCTTACTTTGGAGCCAGCGAAGTCTCTTTCTTTGGAGCAAGTGAAGTCTCTTTCTTTGGAGGCAGTGAAGTCTCTTTATTTGGAGCCAGCGAAGTCTCTTTCTTTGAAGCCAGTGAAGTCTCTTTCTTTGGAGCCAGTGAAGTCTCTTTCTTGGGGCAGTGAAGTCTCTTTCTTTGGAGCCAGTGAAGTCTCATTAGTTGTAGCCAGCGACGTCTCTTTCTTTGGAGCCAGTGTAGTCTCTTTCTCTGAAGCCAGTAAAGTCTCTTTCTTTGGAGCCAGTGAAATCTCTTTCTTTGAAGCCAGTGAAGTCTCTTTCTTTTAAGCCAGTGAAGTCTCTTTGAAGCAGTGAAGTCTCTTTCTTTGGAGCCAGTGAAGTCTCTTTCTTTGAAGCAGTGAAGTCTCTTTCTTTGGAGCCAGTGAAGTCTCTTTCTTTGAAGCCAGTGAAGTCTCTTACTTTGGAGCCAGCGAGGTCTCTTTATTTGGAGCCAGCGAGGTCTCTTTCTTTGGAGCCACTGAAGTCTCTTTTTTTGAAGACAGTTAAGTCTCTTTATTTGGAGCAAGTGAAGTCTCTTTCTTTGAAGCCAGCGACGTCTCTTTCTTTGGAGCTAGAGAAGTCTCTTTCTTTGGAGCCAGTGAAGTCTCTTTCTTTGAAGCTAGTGAAGTCTCTTTCTTTGGAGCCAATGAAGTCTCTTTCTTTGGAGCCAATGAAGTGTCTTTCTCTGAAGCCAGTGAAGTCTCTTTCTTTGAAGCTAGTGAAGTCTCTTTCTTTGGAGTCAGTGAAGTCTCTTTTTCTTTGGAGGCAGTGAAGTCTCTTTCTTTGAGGCCAGTGAAGTCTCTTTCTTTGGAAACAGTGAAGTCTCTTTCTTTGAAGCCAGTGAAGTCTCTTTGGAGCCAGTGAAGACTCTTTCTTTGGAGCCAGTGAAGTCTCTTTCTTTGAGGCCAGTGAAGTCTCTTTCTTTGGAGTCAGTGAAGACTCCTTCTTTAAAGACTGTGAAGTCTCTTTCTTTGGAGCCAGTGAAGTCTCTTTCTTTGAAGCCAGTGAAGTCTCTTTGGGGCCAGTGAAGTCTCTGTCTTTGGAGCCAGTGAAGTCTCTTTCTTTGAAGCCATTGAGGTCTCTTTCTTTGGAGCCAGCGAAGTCTCTTTCTTTGGAGCCAGTGAAGTCTCTTTCTTTGAAGCCTGTGAAGTCTCTTTCTTTGAAGCCAGTGAAGTCTCATTGAAGCCAGTGAAGTCTCTTTGGAGCCAGTGAAGTCTCTTTATTTGGAGCAAGTGAAGTCTCTTTCTTTGGAGCCAGTGAAGTCTCTTTCTTTGGAGCCAGTGAAGACTCTTTCTCTGAAGCCAGTAAAGTCTCTTTCTTTGGAGCCAGTGAAATCTCTTTCTTTGAAGCCAGTGAAGTCTCTTTCTTTTAAGCCAGTGAAGTCTCTTTGAAGCAGTGAAGTCTCTTTCTTTGGAGCCAGTGAAGTCTCTTTCTTTGAAGCCAGTGAAGTCTCTTACTTTGGAGCCAGCGAGGTCTCTTTATTTGGAGCCAGCGACGTCTCTTTCTTTGGAGCCAGTGAAGTCTCTTTTTGAAGACAGTTAAGTCTCTTTATTTGGAGCAAGTGAAGTCTCTTTCTTTGAAGCCAGCGACGTCTCTTTCTTTGGAGCCAGTGAAGTCTCTTTCTTTGGAGCCAGTGAAGTCTCTTTCTTTGAAGCTAGTGAAGTATCTTTCTTTGAAGCTAGTGAAGTCTCTTTCTTTGGAGTCAGTGAAGTCTCTTTTTCTTTGGAGGCAGTGAACTTTCTTTCTTTGAGGCCAGTGAAGTCTCTTTTTTGGAAACAGTGAAGTCTCTTTCTTTGAAGCCAGTGAAGTCTCTTTGGAGCCAGTGAAGACTCTTTCTTTGGAGCCAGTGAAGTCTCTTTCTTTGAGGCCAGTGAAGTCTCTTTCTTTGGAGTCAGTGAAGACTCCTTCTTTGAAGACTGTGAAGTCTCTTTCTTTGGAGCCAGTGAAGTCTCTTTCTTTGAAGCCAGTGAAGTCTCTTTGGGGCCAGTGAAGTCTCTTTCTTTGGACCTAGTGAAGTCTCTTTCTTTGAAGCCTGTGAGGTCTCTTTCTTTGGAGCCAGCGAAGTCTCTTTCTTTGGAGCAAGTGAAGTCTCTTTCTTTGGAGCCAGTGAAGTCTCTTTCTTTGAGGCCAGTGAAGTCTCTTTCTTTGGAGCCAGCGAAGTCTCCTTCTTTGGAGGCAGTGAAGTCTCTTTATTTGGAGCCAGCGAAGTCTCTTTCTTTGAAGCCAGTGAAGTCTCTTTCTTGGAGCCAGTGAAGTCTCTTTCTTGGGGCAGTGAAGTCTCTTTCTTTGGAGCCAGTGAAGTCTCATTAGTTGTAGCCAGCGACGTCTCTTTCTTTGGAGCCAGTGTAGTCTCTTTCTCTGAAGCCAGTAAAGTCTCTTTCTTTGGAGCCAGTGAAATCTCTTTCTTTGAAGCCAGTGAAGTCTCTTTCTTTTAAGCCAGTGAAGTCTCTTTGAAGCAGTGAAGTCTCTTTCTTTGGAGCCAGTGAAGTCTCTTTCTTTGAAGCAGTGAAGTCTCTTTCTTTGGAGCCAGTGAAGTCTCTTTCTTTGAAACCAGTGAAGTCTCTTACTTTGGAGCCAGCGAGGTCTCTTTATTTGCAGCCAGCGAGGTCTCTTTCTTTGGAGCCACTGAAGTCTCTTTTTTGAAGACAGTTAAGTCTCTTTATTTGGAGCAAGTGAAGTCTCTTTCTTTGAAGCCAGCGACGTCTCTTTCTTTGGAGCCAGAGAAGTCTCTTTCTTTGGAGCCAGTGAAGTCTCTTTCTTTGAAGCTAGTGAAGTCTCTTTCTTTGGAGCCAATGAAGTCTCTTTCTTTGGAGCCAATGAAGTGTCTTTCTCTGAAGCCAGTGAAGTCTCTTTCTTTGAAGCTAGTGAAGTCTCTTTCTTTGGAGTCAGTGAAGTCTCTTTTTCTTTGGAGGCAGTGAAGTCTCTTTCTTTGAGGCCAGTGAAGTCTCTTTCTTTGGAAACAGTGAAGTCTCTTTCTTTGAAGCCAGTGAAGTCTCTTTGGAGCCAGTGAAGACTCTTTCTTTGGAGCCAGTGAAGTCTCTTTCTTTGAGGCCAGTGAAGTCTCTTTCTTTGGAGTCAGTGAAGACTCCTTCTTTAAAGACTGTGAAGTCTCTTTCTTTGGAGCCAGTGAAGTCTCTTTCTTTGAAGCCAGTGAAGTCTCTTTGGGGCCAGTGAAGTCTCTTTCTTTGGAGCCAGTGAAGTCTCTTTCTTTGGAGCCAGCGAAGTCTCTTTCTTTGGAGCCAGTGAAGTCTCTTTCTTTGAAGCCTGTGAAGTCTCTTTCTTTGAAGCCAGTGAAGTCTCATTGAAGCCAGTGAAGTCTCTTTGGAGCCAGTGAAGTCTCTTTATTTGGAGCAAGTGAAGTCTCTTTCTTTGGAGCCAGTGAAGTCTCTTTCTTTGGAGCCAGTGAAGTCTCTTTCTCTGAAGCCAGTAAAGTCTCTTTCTTTGGAGCCAGTGAAATCTCTTTCTTTGAAGCCAGTGAAGTCTCTTTCTTTTAAGCCAGTGAAGTCTCTTTGAAGCAGTGAAGTCTCTTTCTTTGGAGCCAGTGAAGTCTCTTTCTTTGAAGCCAGTGAAGTCTCTTACTTTGGAGCCAGCGAGGTCTCTTTATTTGGAGCCAGCGACGTCTCTTTCTTTGGAGCCAGTGAAGTCTCTTTTTTGAAGACAGTTAAGTCTCTTTATTTGGAGCAAGTGAAGTCTCTTTCTTTGAAGCCAGCGACGTCTCTTTCTTTGGAGCCAGTGAAGTCTCTTTCTTTGGAGCCAGTGAAGTCTCCTTCTTTGAAGCTAGTGAAGTCTCTTTCTTTGGAGTCAATGAAGTCTCTTTCTTTGGAGACAATGAAGTCTCTTTCTCTGAAGCCAGTGAAGTCTCTTTCTTTGAAGCTAGTGAAGTCTCTTTCTTTGGAGTCAGTGAAGTCTCTTTTTCTTTGGAGGCAGTGAACTTTCTTTCTTTGAGTCCAGTGAAGTCTCTTTTTTTGGAAACAGTGAAGTCTCTTTCTTTGAAGCCAGTGAAGTCTCTTTGGAGCCAGTGAAGACTCTTTCTTTGGAGCCAGTGAAGTCTCTTTCTTTGAGGCCAGTGAAGTCTCTTTCTTTGGAGTCAGTGAAGACTCCTTCTTTGAAGACTGTGAAGTCTCTTTCTTTGGAGCCAGTGAAGTCTCTTTCTTTGAAGCCAGTGAAGTCTCTTTGGGGCCAATGAAGTCTCTTTCTTTGGAGCCAGTGAAGTCTCTTTCTTTGAAGCCAGTGAGGTCTCTTTCTTTGGAGCCAGCGAAGTCTCTTTCTTTGGAGCAAGTGAAGTCTCTTTCTTTGGAGCCAGTGAAGTCTCTTTCTTTGAGGCCAGTGAAGTCTCTTTCTTTGGAGCCAGCGAAGTCTCTTTCTTTGGAGCAAGTGAAGTCTCTTTCTTTGGAGGCAGTGAAGTCTCTTTATTTGGAGCCAGCGAAGTCTCTTTCTTTGAAGCCAGTGAAGTCTCTTTCTTTGGAGCCAGTGCAGTCTCCTTGAAGCCAGTGAAGTCTCTTTGGAGCCAATGAAGTCTCTTTCTTTGGAGCCAGTGAAGTCTCTTTCTTGGGGCAGTGAAGTCTCTTTCTTTGGAGCCAGTGAAGTCTCTTTCTTTGAAGCTAGTGAAGTCTCTTTCTTTGGAGTCAATGAAGTCTCTTTCTTTGGATCCAATGAAGTCTCTTTTTCTGAAGCCAGTGAAGTCTCTTTCTTTGAAGCTAGTGAAGTCTCTTTCTTTGGAGTCAGTGAAGTCTCTTTTTCTTTGGAGCCAGTGAAGTCTCTTTCTTTGAGGCCAGTGAAGTCTCTTTCTTTGGAAACAGTGAAGTCTCTTTCTTTGAAGCCAGAGAAGTCTCTTTGGAGCCAGTGAAGACTCTTTCTTTGGAGCCAGTGAAGTCTCTTTCTTTGAGGCCAGTGAAGTCTCTTTCTTTGGAGTCAGTGAAGACTCCTTCTTTGAAGACAGTGAAGTCTCTTTCTTTGGAGCCAGTGAAGTCTCTTTCTTTGAAGCCAGTGAAGTCTCTTTGGGGCCAGTGAAGTCTCTTTCTTTGGAGCCAGTGAAGTCTCTTTCTTTGAAGCCAGTGAGGTCTCTTTCTTTGGAGAAAGCTAAGGCTCTTTCTTTGGAGCCAGCGAAGTCTCTTTCTTTGGAACAAGTGAAGTTTCTTTCTTTGGAGCCAGTGAAGTCTCTTTCTTTGAGGCCAGTGAAGTCTCTTTCTTTGGAGGCAGCGAAGTCTCTTTCTTTGGAGCAAGTGAAGTCTCTTTCTTTGGAGCCAGTGAAGTCTCATTAGTTGGAGCCAGCGACGTCTCTTTCTTTGGAGCCAGTGAAGTCTCTTTCTTTGGAGGCAGTGAAGTCTCTTTCTTTGGAGCAAGTGAAGTCTCTTTCTTTGGAGCCAGTGAAGTCTGTTTCTTTGAAGCCAGTGAAGTCTCTTACTTTGGAGCCAGTGAAGTCCCTTTGGAGCCAGTGAAGGCTCTTTGGAGCCAGTGAAGTCTCTTTCTTTGATGCAAGTGAAGTCTCTTTCTTTGAAGATAGTGAAGTCTCTTTCTTTGAAGCCAGTGAAGTCTCTTTCTTTGGAGCCAGTGAATTCTCTTTCTTTGAGGCAGTGAAGTCTCTTTCTTTGAAGCAGTGAGGTCTCTTTCTTTGGAGCCAGCGATGTCTCTTTCTTTGTGGCCAGCGACTTCTCTTTCTTTGGAGCCAGTGAAGTCGCTTTCTTTGAAGCCAGTGAAGTCTCTTTGGAGCCAGTGAAGTCTCCTTCTTTGGAGCCAGTGAAGAGTCTTTCTTTGAAGCTAGCAAAGACTCTTTCCTTGGAGCCAGTGAAGACTCTTTCTTTGGAGCCAGTGAAGTCTCTTTCTTTGGAAACTGTGAAGTCTCTTTCTGTGAAGCCGGTGAAGTCTCTTTCTTTGAAGCCAGTGAAGTCTCTTTCTTTAGAGCCAGTGAAGGCTCTTTCTTTGGAGCCAGTGAAGTCTCTTTGAAGCCAGTGAAGTCTCTTTCTGTGAAGCTGGTGAAGTCTCTTTCTTTAAAGCCAGTGAAGTCTCTTTCTTTGGAGCCAGTGAAGTCTCTTTGGAGCCAGTGAAGGCTCTTTCTTTGGAGCCAGTGAAGGCTCTTTCTTTGGAGCCAGTGAAGTCTCTTTGGAGCCAGTTAAGGCTCTTTCTTTGGAGCCAGTGAAGGCTCTTTCTTTGGAGCCAGTGAAGTCTCTTTCTTTGAGGCACTGAAGTCTCTTTCTTTGAAGCCAGTGAAGTCTCTTTCTTTGGAGCCAGCGAAGTCTCTTTCTTTGGAGTCAGTGAAGTCTCTTTCTTTAGAGCCAGCGAAGTCTCTTTCTTTGGAGCCAGTGAAGTCTCTTACTTTGGAGCCAGCGAGGTCTCTTTATTTGGAGCCAGCGAAGTCTCTTTCTTTGGAGTCAGTGAAGTCTCTTTCTTTAGAGCCAGCGAAGTCTCTTTCTTTGGAGCCAGTGAAGTCTCTTACTTTGGAGCCAGTGAAGTCTCTTTCTTTGGAGCCAGTGAAGTATCTTTCTTTGGAGCCAATGAAGTATCTTTCTTTGGAGCCAGTGAAGTCTCTTTCTTTGAAGCCAGTAAAGTCTCCTTACTTTGTAGCCAGTGAGGTCTCTTTCTTTGGAGCCAGTGAAGTCTCTTTCTTTGAAGCCTGTGAAGTCTCTTTCTTTGAAGCCAGTGAAGTCTCATTGAAGCCAGTGAAGTCTCTTTGGTGCCAGTGAAGTCTCTTTATTTGGAGCAAGTGAAGTCTCTTTCTTTGGAGCCAGTGAAGTCTCTTTCTTTGGAGCCAGTGATGTCTCTTTCTCTGAAGCCAGTAAAGTCTCTTTCTTTGGAGCCAATGAAATCTCTTTCTTTTAAGCCAGTGAAGTCTCTTTGAAGCAGTGAAGTCTCTTTCTTTGGAGCCAGTGAAGTCTCTTTCTTTGAAGCAGTGAAGTCTCTTTCTTTGTAGCCAGTGAAGTCTCTTTCTTTGAAGCCAGTGAAGTCTCTTTCTTTGAAGCCAGTGAAGTCTCTTACTTTGGAGCCAGCGAGGTCTCTTTATTTGGAGCAAGTGAAGTCTCTTTCTTTGAAGCCAGCGATGCCTCTTTCTTTGGAGCCAGTGAAGTCTCTTTCTTTGGAGCCAGTGAAGTCTCTTTCTTTGAAGCTAGTGAAGTCTCTTTCTTTGGAGTCAATGAAGTCTCTTTCTTTGGAGACAATGAAGTCTCTTTCTCTGAAGCCAGTGAAGTCTCTTTCTTTGAAGCTAGTGAAGTATCTTTCTTTGGAGTCAGTGAAGTCTCTTTTTCTTTGGAGGCAGTGAAGTCTCTTTCTTTGAGGCCAGTGAAGTCTCTTTCTTTGGAAACAGTGAAGTCTCTTTCTTTGAAGTCAGTGAAGTCTCTTTGGAGCCAGTGAAGACTCTTTCTTTGGAGCCAGTGAAGTCTCTTTCTTTGAGGCCAGTGAAGTCTCTTTCTTTGGAGTCAGTGAAGACTCCTTCTTTGAAGACTGTGAAGTCTCTTTCTTTGGAGCCAGTGAAGTCTCTTTCTTTGGAGCCAGTGAAGTCTCTTTGGGGCCAGTGAAGTCTCTTTCTTTGGAGCCAGTGAAGTCTCTTTCTTTGAAGCCAGTGAGGCCTCTTTATTTGGAGCCAGCGAAGTCTCTTTCTTTGAAGCCAGTGAAGTCTCTTTCTTTGGAGCCAGTGAAGTCTCTTTCTTGGGGCAGTGATGTATCTTTCTTTGGAGCCAGTGAATGTGAGAAGTTGGCCTGGCATATGCTGTCCACTAATTATAGTGGGCACCTTGCACCAGTCCAAATCGACTCTTATGGTAGGTAGGTTAAAGACAACCTTATTGAAAGCTATCCTAGTGGTAGCTATGGAGAGCAGCCTTCAGGCTAAGTCTTGAAGGAATGTAAAGCAGCTTGTTTTACCAGTCTATAATCTCTTGAGTGACCAAATGAAAGAGCACCACACCAGGTATATATTCAAAATATATGTATTTATTACTAAACACACCCCTCTAGTCTCTTTATGAGGCTAGAGTTCGAAGTACATAGGTTATAAGATCTTAAATCACAGTAATAGCACAAATACACGTTTGGGCCCTAGGGGCGTACCAAACCATATACCAATAAAGTGGTATGCGAACCACGACTGAACTAGACACTAGGCCTAGAGCCTCTAGAAGTGCTTGGACCACAAGGAACCACCCAAGGTAGTGACACAGGGGACCCACGGGAGACGCGTGCAGTGTAAATACACAACCGCGATACGCCCGTTAACTTCTATGGAGAAAGTCGGGATCGGAAAAATAGAGGAAAGGGACACTTAAAATAGGACTAGGACAAAACCCTTTGAGATATAGGACTTTGAAGAGTCTCTACCCACGGGAGCACCGGAGTACTCGTGTTACCTCACCCAGGGAAGCCGGGTGCATAGGTGCCTTTCGGGGTCGGGTTTCGTCGTCGTTTCGTATGGCGATCTGCTGCAAAGTGCTGCTGGCGACCAGGAGAAAAGTGTCCGGGTGGATCCAAGAGTGGATCGGAGTTCTGAAGAACCTGAAAGCAGAGGGGACAGAGTCTGGGTCACTAGCCAGTGACCAGGAAGGCGATGGACAGATGCCCACCGATGTCGAGTGCTTCAGGTGCGGTGACGGTCGTCTTGACTCTTCAGCCACGAGGTCCGGGAGGCGTTGTTGGCAACCAGGAGCAGGATTCGGGCTGGTGCTCGATGTCTGTCGAGTGCTGAGGTGTCGGCGACCGGATTGGACCCAACAAGCCTTGGCAACGGCAAGTCTCGAGTAAGATGTAGATCGTCGATGATGCAGACCAGCAAGGTCTGAGGAACTCACCCAGCGAGGGAAAGTGAGGGCAGGCCTGGAGCAACCAGGACGCCAAGAAAAGAAAAGATTGGCCTTCGTTAAGGGCTACTAGCCAACGGGCTAGCGACCCCGAAGGAGCCTCATGACGCCGCACGTGGAGCTGGCTTACAGGACACTCGTGGAGTGGGGGCCAGTGATCTTCGGTGCAGGTGGTGCTGGAGGCTAGGGCTACTCGGAGCCCAAAGCATGACTTCTTGGGAGACCCAGAAGATGGTGCACTTGCAAGTGTGCTCGGTGTCCAGGGGTCACAGTCTCAAGTCACCCACGATAGCCACGGGCCTCAGCTTTGCTGGGGACTCAGGGTAGCCTCGGGAAGTCTGAGAATCCACCTCTGGTGATGCGATGACTTCGGCGTCCGACGGGAGCTTCAGTGATGCGAACCGGACAGATGCTTCTTTGGTGCCTGCCAAGCAGGGGAGTCACTCCTTGACCCCAAGGGAGATTCTTCAGTCCTCTAATCTTGTCGTAGAGCGTTGAAGGTCCAGGATTCAGTGTCAGAGTTTCGTCCAGGTATAATCTAAAGTCCTAAGGACTGGGTTCCTACCTTTATTCTAAAAATAGGGGATGGACTACTCTGTGGCCCCACCTATGGGTGGGTCAGGGCAGAGGGGTGGCTACACCCCTTTCCCTTTGTCCAGTTCGCGCCAAAGCAGGGGCTGCAAGCCCCTGATCCGGTTTGAACTGGGGTATGCACAGGGACACCAAATGTGCCCCCAGTGCAGGACTTCAAAGCACCCGAAAGTGCTCCCGCCCAGCCCCAATACACATTGTCCTGTCTGGGGAGGTGGTCACACCTCCCTGGGACAGGAAACCTATTGTCCAGGCCTCCCCTGCCGGAGTTTCGTCCAGCAGCAGGAGGCCAGACTCGTGTCTGTGGCAGCAGCATCCATTTTGTGATGCCAGGGCTCTGGAAAGAAGTTACCGGACTCATCAGAGTTAACATGCCTTTCCCTCTAGAAGGGTGGAATGCTACCCCCGCCGCCAGGATTGGCGGGGGGTAGTATTCCAAGATGTTTGACACCAAACACGACATGTTTAGGTGCAGCCATTCCATAGTTAGCATTTTACCGCGAGGATATAATGCGTTTAAGAGTATATGGTCAGGCTGCACTACAAACAGCATCAGAGATGGTCTCCGAACGCCGCAGAGGGGCCCTGCTCATGCAGGGCACCCTCTCACATAGGAACCATGCACTCTGCCTTTAGGATTGATAAGGCCTGCCTTAGGAGTGACTTATAGGTTTATATGTGTGTATGCATTTAGTGATATAGGTAACCTATACCACAGTAAGGGGTGCATGCACCACCTTACCCAGGCTGCAGTAGCAGACCTGTGGTGTCAGTTTGGGTGGCCTCCCAGGGGTGGCATAATATATGCTGCAGCCCCTGGCAGGCCTCTGAGGTACCTATGCCCTTGGTACATAGTATACCATATACTAGGGACTTATAAGGGCACTCCAGATCCCAATCAGTGATGTGCCTAAGGCACATGGAGACCCTTTTAAAGAGGAAACAGCTAGGCTGGGGTTCTGAATAGCAGGGCCCCAGCCAGACTAATGTCGAAAACCAGAGAAGCATCAGCAAAAAGTGGGGGTACCCATGTGAAGCAGATCCTACTCTCCTACAGTGAAGTCTCCTTGATGCCAGTGAAGTCTCTTTGGAGCCAATGAATTCTCTTTCTTTGGAGCCAGTGAAGTCTCTTTCTTTGAAGCCAGTAAAGTCTCTTACTTTGGAGCCAGTGAGGTCTCTTTCTTTGGAGCCAGTGAAGTCTCTTTCTTTGCAGCCTGTGAAGTCTCTTTCTTTGAAGCCAGTGAAGTCTCTTTGAAGCCAGTGAAGTCTCTTTCTTTGGAGCCAGTGAAGTCTCTTTCTTTGGAGCCAGTGAAGTCTCTTTCTCCGAAGCCAGTAAAGTCTCTTTCTTTGGAGCCAGTGAAGTCTCTTTCTTTTAAGCCAGTGAAGTCTCTTTGAAGCAGTGAAGTCTCTTTCTTTGGAGCCAGTGAAGTCTCTTTCTTTTAAGCCAGTGAAGTCTCTTTGAAGCAGTGAAGTCTCTTTCTTTGGAGCCAGTGAAGTCTCTTTCTTTGAAGCCAGTGAAGTCTCTTACTTTGGAGCCAGCGAGGTCTCTTTATTTGGAGCCAGCGACGTCTCTTTCTTTGGAGCCAGTGAAGTCTCTTTTTTGAAGACAGTTAAGTCTCTTTATTTGGAGCAAGTGAAGTCTCTTTCTTTGAAGCCAGCGACGTCTCTTTCTTTGGAGCCAGTGAAGTCTCTTTCTTTGGAGCCAGTGAAGTCTCCTTCTTTGAAGCTAGTGAAGTCTCTTTCTTTGGAGTCAATGAAGTCTCTTTCTTTGGAGACAATGAAGTCTCTTTCTCTGAAGCCAGTGAAGTCTCTTTCTTTGAAGCTAGTGAAGTCTCTTTCTTTGGAGTCAGTGAAGTCTCTTTTTCTTTGGAGGCAGTGAACTTTCTTTCTTTGAGGCCAGTGAAGTCTCTTTTTTTGGAAACAGTGAAGTCTCTTTCTTTGAAGCCAGTGAAGTCTCTTTGGAGCCAGTGAAGACTCTTTCTTTGGAGCCAGTGAAGTCTCTTTCTTTGAGGCCAGTGAAGTCTCTTTCTTTGGAGTCAGTGAAGACTCCTTCTTTGAAGACTGTGTAGTCTCTTTCTTTGGAGCCAGTGAAGTCTCTTTCTTTGAAGCCAGTTAAGTCTCTTTGGGGCCAGTGAAGTCTCTTTCTTTGGAGCCAGTGAAGTCTCTTTCTTTGAACCCAGTGAGGTCTCTTTCTTTGGAGCCAGCGAAGTCTCTTTCTTTGGAGCAAGTGAAGTCTCTTTCTTTGGAGCCAGTGAAGTCTCTTTCTTTGAGGCCAGTGAAGTCTCTTTCTTTGGAGCCAGCGAAGTCTCTTTCTTTGGAGCAAGTGAAGTCTCTTTCTTTGGAGGCAGTGAAGTCTCTTTATTTGGAGCCAGCGAAGTCTCTTTCTTTGAAGCCAGTGAAGTCTCTTTCTTTGGAGCCAGTGCAGTCTCCTTGAAGCCAGTGAAGTCTCTTTGGAGCCAATGAAGTCTCTTTCTTTGGAGCCAGTGAAGTCTCTTTCTTGGGGCAGTGAAGTCTCTTTCTTTGGAGCCAGTGAAGTCTCTTTCTTTGAAGCTAGTGAAGTCTCTTTCTTTGGAGTCAATGAAGTCTCTTTCTTTGGATCCAATGAAGTCTCTTTCTCTGAAGCCAGTGAAGTCTCTTTCTTTGAAGCTAGTGAAGTCTCTTTCTTTGGAGTCAGTGAAGTCTCTTTTCTTTGGAGCCAGTGAAGTCTCTTTCTTTGAGGCCAGTGAAGTCTCTTTCTTTGGAAACAGTGAAGTCTCTTTCTTTGAAGCCAGTGAAGTCTCTTTGGAGCCAGTGAAGACTCTTTCTTTGGAGCCAGTGAAGTCTCTTTCTTTGAGGCCAGTGAAGTCTCTTTCTTTGGAGTCAGTGAAGACTCCTTCTTTGAAGACAGTGAAGTCTCTTTCTTTGGAGCCAGTGAAGTCTCTTTCTTTGAAGCCAGTGAAGTCTCTTTGGGGCCAGTGAAGTCTCTTTCTTTGGAGCCAGTGAAGTCTCTTTCTTTGAAGCCAGTGAGGTCTCTTTCTTTGGAGAAAGCTAAGGCTCTTTCTTTGGAGCCAGCGAAGTCTCTTTCTGTGGAACAAGTGAAGTCTCTTTCTTTGGAGCCAGTGAAGTCTCTTTCTTTGAGGCCAGTGAAGTCTCTTTCTTTGGAGGCAGCGAAGTCTCTTTCTTTGGAGCAAGTGAAGTCTCTTTCTTTGGAGGCAGTGAAGTCTCTTTATTTGGAGCCAGCGAAGTCTCTTTCTTTGAAGCCAGTGAAGTCTCTTTCTTTGGAGCCAGTGAAGTCTCTTTCTTGGGGCAGTGAAGTCTCTTTCTTTGGAGCCAGTGAAGTCTCATTAGTTGGAGCCAGCGACGTCTCTTTCTTTGGAGCCAGTGAAGTCTCTTTCTTTGGAGGCAGTGAAGTCTCTTTCTTTGGAGCAAGTGAAGTCTCTTTCTTTGGAGCCAGTAAAGTCTGTTTCTTTGAAGCCAGTGAAGTCTCTTACTTTGGAGCCAGTGAAGTCCCTTTGGAGCCAGTGAAGGCTCTTTGGAGCCAGTGAAGTCTCTTTCTTTGATGCAAGTGAAGTCTCTTTCTTTGAAGATAGTGAAGTCTCTTTCTTTGAAGCCAGTGAAGTCTCTTTCTTTGGAGCCAGTGAATTCTCTTTCTTTGAGGCAGTGAAGTCTCTTTCTTTGAAGCAGTGAGGTCTCTTTCTTTGGAGCCAGCGATGTCTCTTTCTTTGTGGCCAGCGACTTCTCTTTCTTTGGAGCCAGTGAAGTCGATTTCTTTGAAGCCAGTGAAGTCTCTTTGGAGCCAGTGAAGTCTCCTTCTTTGGAGCCAGTGAAGAGTCTTTCTTTGAAGCTAGCAAAGACTCTTTCCTTGGAGCCAGTGAAGTCTCTTTCTTTGGAGCCAGTGAAGTCTCTTTCTTTGGAAACTGTGAAGTCTCTTTCTGTGAAGCCGGTGAAGTCTCTTTCTTTGAAGCCAGTGAAGTCTCTTTCTTTAGAGCCAGTGAAGGCTCTTTCTTTGGAGCCAGTGAAGTCTCTTTGAAGCCAGTGAAGTCTCTTTCTGTGAAGCTGGTGAAGTCTCTTTCTTTAAAGCCAGTGAAGTCTCTTTCTTTGGAGCCAGTGAAGTCTCTTTGGAGCCAGTGAAGGCTCTTTCTTTGGAGCCAGTGAAGGCTCTTTCTTTGGAGCCAGTGAAGTCTCTTTCTGTGAAGCTGGTGAAGTCTCTTTCTTTAAAGCCAGTGAAGTCTCTTTCTTTGGAGCCAGTGAAGTCTCTTTGGAGCCAGTGAAGGCTCTTTCTTTGGAGCCAGTGAAGGCTCTTTCTTTGGAGCCAGTGAAGTCTCTTTCTTTGGAGCCAGCGAAGTCTCTTTCTTTAGAGCCAGCGAAGTCTCTTTCTTTGGAGCCAGTGAAGTCTCTTACTTTGGAGCCAGTGAAGTCTCTTTCTTTGGAGCCAGTGAAGTATCTTTCTTTGGAGCCAATGAAGTCTCTTTCTTTGGAGCCAGTGAAGTCTCTTTCTTTGAAGCCAGTAAAGTCTCCTTACTTTGTAGCCAGTTAGGTCTCTTTCTTTGGAGCCAGTGAAGTCTCTTTCTTTGAAGCCTGTGAAGTCTCTTTCTTTGAAGCCAGTGAAGTCTCATTGAAGCCAGTGAAGTCTCTTTGGAGCCAGTGAAGTCTCTTTATTTGGAGCAAGTGAAGTCTCTTTCTTTGGAGCCAGTGAAGTCTCTTTCTTTGGAGCCAGTGATGTCTCTTTCTCTGAAGCCAGTAAAGTCTCTTTCTTTGGAGCCAATGAAATCTCTTTCTTTTAAGCCAGTGAAGTCTCTTTGAAGCAGTGAAGTCTCTTTCTTTGAGGCACTGAAGTCTCTTTCTTTGAAGCCAGTGAAGTCTCTTTCTTTGGAGCCAGCGAAGTCTCTTTCTTTGGAGTCAGTGAAGTCTCTTTCTTTAGAGCCAGCGAAGTCTCTTTCTTTGGAGCCAGTGAAGTCTCTTACTTTGGAGCCAGTGAAGTCTCTTTCTTTGGAGCCAGTGAAGTATCTTTCTTTGGAGCCAATGAAGTCTCTTTCTGTGGAGCCAGTGAAGTCTCTTTCTTTGAAGCCAGTAAAGTCTCCTTACTTTGTAGCCAGTGAGGTCTCTTTCTTTGGAGCCAGTGAAGTCTCTTTCTTTGAAGCCTGTGAAGTCTCTTTCTTTGAAGCCAGTGAAGTCTCATTGAAGCCAGTGAAGTCTCTTTGGAGCCAGTGAAGTCTCTTTATTTGGAGCCAGTGAAGTCTCTTTCTTTGGAGCCAGTGATGTCTCTTTCTCTGAAGCCAGTAAAGTCTCTTTCTTTGGAGCCAATGAAATCTCTTTCTTTTAAGCCAGTGAAGTCTCTTTGAAGCAGTGAAGACTCTTTCTTTGGAGCCAGTGAAGTCTCTTTCTTTGAAGCAGTGAAGTCTCTTTCTTTGGAGCCAGTGAAGTCTCTTTCTTTGAAGTCAGTGAAGTCTCTTTCTTTGAAGCCAGTGAAGTCTCTTACTTTGGAGCCAGCGAGGTCTCTTTATTTGGAGCAAGTGAAGTCTCTTTCTTTGAAGCCAGCGATGCCTCTTTCTTTGGAGCCAGTGAAGTCTCTTTCTTTGGAGCCAGTGAAGTCTCTTTCTTTGAAGCTAGTGAAGTCTCTTTCTTTGGAGTCACTGAAGTCTCTTTTTCTTTGGAGGCAGTGAAGTCTCTTTCTTTGAGGCCAGTGAAGTCTCTTTCTTTGGAAACAGTGAAGTCTCTTTCTTTGAAGTCAGTGAAGTCTCTTTGGAGCCAGTGAAGACTCTTTCTTTGGAGCCAGTGAAGTCTCTTTCTTTGAGGCCAGTGAAGTCTCTTTCTTTGGAGTCAGTGAAGACTCCTTCTTTGAAGACTGTGAAGTCTCTTTCTTTGGAGCCAGTGAAGTCTCTTTCTTTGAAGCCAGTGAAGTCTCTTTGGGGCCAGTGAAGTCTCTTTCTTTGGAGCCAGTGAAGTCTCTTTCTTTGAAGCCAGTGAGGCCTCTTTCTTTGGAGCCAGTGAAGTCTTTTTCTTTGAGGCCAGTGAAGTCTCTTCCTTTGGAGCCAGTGAAGTCTCTTTCTTTGGAGCAAGTGAAGTCTCTTTCTTTGGAGGCAGTGAAGTCTCTTTATTTGGAGCCAGCGAAGTCTCTTTCTTTGAAGCCAGTGAAGTCTCTTTCTTTGGAGCCAGTGAAGTCTCTGTCTTGGGGCAGTGATGTATCTTTCTTTGGAGCCAGTGAAGTCTCCTTGATGCCAGTGAAGTCTCTTTGGAGCCAATGAATTCTCTTTCTTTGGAGCCAGTGAAGTCTCTTTCTTTGAAGCCAGTAAAGTCTCTTACTTTGGAGCCAGTGAGGTCTCTTTCTTTGGAGCCAGTGAAGTCTCTTTCTTTGCAGCCTGTGAAGTCTCTTTCTTTGAAGCCAGTGAAGTCTCTTTGAAGCCAGTGAAGTCTCTTTCTTTGGAGCCAGTGAAGTCTCTTTCTTTGGAGCTAGTGAAGTCTCTTTCTCCGAAGCCAGTAAAGTCTCTTTCTTTGGAGCCAGTGAAATCTCTTTCTTTGAAGCCAGTGAAGTCTCTTTCTTTTAAGCCAGTGAAGTCTCTTTGAAGCAGTGAAGTCTCTTTCTTTGGAGCCAGTGATGTCTCTTTCTTTGGAGCCAGTGAAGTCTCTTTCTTTGAAGCCAGTGAAGTCTCTTTCTTTGAAGCCAGTGAAGTCTCTTACTTTGGAGCCAGCGAGGTCTCTTTATTTGGAGCCAGCGACGTCTCTTTCTTTGGAGCCAGTGAAGTCTCTTTTTTGAAGACAGTTTAGTCTCTTTATTTGGAGCAAGTGAAGTCTCTTTCTTTGAAGCCAGCGACGTCTCTTTCTTTGGAGCCAGTGAAGTCTCTTTCTTTGGAGCCAGTGAAGTCTCTTTCTTTGAAGCTAGTGAAGTCTCTTTCTTTGGAGTCAATGAAGTCTCTTTCTTTGGAGCCAATGAAGTCTCTTTCTCTGAAGCCAGTGAAGTCTCTTTCTTTGAAGCTAGTGAAGTCTCTTTCTTTGGAGTCAGTGAAGTCTCTTTTTCTTTGGAGAAAGTGAAGTCTCTTTCTTTGAGGCCAGTGAAGTCTCTTTCTTTGGAAACAGTGAAGTCTCTTTCTTTGAAGCCAGTGAAGTCTCTTTGGAACCAGTGAAGACTCTTTCTTTGGAGCCAGTGAAGTCTCTTTCTTTGAGGCCAGTGAAGTCTCTTTCTTTGGAGTCAGTGAAGACTCCTTCTTTGAAGACAGTGAAGTCTCTTTCTTTGGAGCCAGTGAAGTCTCTTTCTTTGAAGCCAGTGAAGTCTCTTTGGGGCCAGTGAAGTCTCTTTCTTTGGAGCCAGTGAAGTCTCTTTCTTTGAAGCCAGTGAGGTCTCTTTCTTTGGAGCCAGCTAAGGCTCTTTCTTTGGAGCCAGCAAAGTCTCTTTCTTTGGAGCAAGTGAAGTCTCTTTCTTTGGAGCCAGTGAAGTCTCTTTCTTTGAGGCCAGTGAAGTCTCTTTCTTTGGAGGCAGCAAAGTCTCTTTCTTTGGAGCAAGTGAAGTCTTTTTCTTTGGAGGCAGTGAAGTCTCTTTATTTGGAGCCAGCGAAGTCTCTTTCTTTGAAGCCAGTGAAGTCTCTTTCTTTGGAGCCAGTGAAGTCTCTTTCTTGGGGCAGTGAAGTCTCTTTCTTTGGAGCCAGTGAAGTCTCATTAGTTGGAGCCAGCGACGTCTCTTTCTTTGGAGCCAGTGAAGTCTCTTTCTTTGGAGCCAGTGAAGTCTCTTTCTTTGGAGCAAGTGAAGTCTCTTTCTTTGGAGCCAGTGAAGTCTCTTTCTTTGAAGCCAGTGACGTCTCTTACTTTGGAGCCAGTGAAGTCTCTTTGGAGCCAGTGAAGTCTCTTTGGAGCCAGTGAAGTCTCTTTCTTTGATGCAAGTGAAGTCTCTTTCTTTGAAGATAGTGAAGTCTCTTTCTTTGAAGCCAGTGAAGTCTCTTTCTTTGGAGCCAGTGAATTTTTTTTCTTTGAGGCAGTGAAGTCTCTTTCTTTGAAGCAGTGAGGTCTCTTTCTTTGGAGCCAGCGACGTCTCTTTCTTTGTGGCCAGCGACGTCTCTTTATTTGGAGCCAGTGAAGTCGCTTTCTTTGAAGCCAGTGAAGTCTCTTTGGAGCCAGTGAAGTCTCCTTCTTTGGAGCCAGTGAAGACTCTTTCTTTGAAGCTAGCAAAGACTCTTTCCTTGAAGCCAGAGAAGTCTCTTTCGTTGGAGCCAGTGAAGTCTCTTTCTTTGGAAACTGTGAAGTCTCTCTCTTTGAAGCCAGTGTAGTCTCTTTCTTTGAAGCCAGTGTAGTCTCTTTCTTTTTAAAGCCAGTGAAGTCTCTTTCTTGGAGCCAGTGAAGTCTCTTTCTGTGAAGCCAGTGAAGTCTCTTTCTTTGAAGCCAGTGAAGTCTCTTTCTTTGGAGCCAGTGAAGGCTCTTTCTTTGGAGCCAGTGAAGTCTCTTTGAAGCCAGTGAAGTCTCTTTCTGTGAAGCCGGTGAAGTCTCTTTCTTTAAAGCCAGTGAAGTCTCTTTCTTTGGAGCCAGTGAAGGCTCTTTCTTTGGAGCCAGTGAAGTCTCTTTGGAGTCAGTGAAGGCTCTTTCTTTGGAGCCAGTGAAGTCTCTTTGGAGCCAGTGAAGTCTCTTTCTTTGAGGCAGTGAAGTCTCTTTCTTTGAAGCCAGTGAAGTCTCTTTCTTTGGAGCCAGCGAAGTCTCTTTCTTTGGAGTCTGTGAAGTCTCTTTCTTTGGAGCAAGTGAAGTCTCTTTCTTTGGAGCCAGTGAAGTCTCTTTCTTTGGAGCCAGTGAAGTCTCTTTCTCTGTAGCCAGTAAAGTCTCTTTCTTTGGAGCCAGTGAAATCTCTTTCTTTGAAGCCAGTGAAGTCTCTTTCTTTTACGCCAGTGAAGTCTCTTTGAAGCAGTGAAGTCTCTTTCTTTGGAGCCAGTGAAGTCTCTTTCTTTGAAGCAGTTAAATCTCTTTCTTTGGAGCCAGTGAAGTCTCTTTCTTTGAAGCCAGTGAAGTCTCTTACTTTGGAGCCAGCGAGGTCTCTTTATTTGGAGCCAGCGAGGTCTCTTTCTTTGGAGCCAGTGAAGTCTCTTTTTTTGAAGACAGTTAAGTCTCTTTATTTGGAGCAAGTGAAGTCTCTTTCTTTGAAGCCAGCGACGTCTCTTTCTTTGGAGCCAGTGAAGTCTCTTTCTTTGGAGCCAGTGAAGTCTCTTTCTTTGAAGCTAGTGAAGTCTCTTTCTTTGGAGTCAATGAAGTCTCTTTCTTTGGAGCCAATGAAGTCTCTTTCTCTGAAGCCAGTGAAGTCTCTTTCTTTGAAGCTAGTGAAGTCTCTTTCTTTGGAGTCAGTGAAGTCTATTTTTCTTTGGAGGCAGTGAAGTCTCTTTCTTTGAGGCCAGTGAAGTCTCTTTCTTTGGAAACAGTGAAGTCTCTTTCTTTGAAGCCAGTGAAGTCTCTTTGGAGCCAGTGAAGACTCTTTCTTTGGAGCCAGTGAAGTCTCTTTCTTTGAGGCCAGTGAAGTCTCTTTCTTTGGAGTCAGTGAAGACTCCTTCTTTAAAGACTGTGAAGTCTCTTTCTTTGGAGCCAGTGAAGTCTCTTTCTTTGAAGCCAGTGAAGTCTCTTTGGGGCCAGTGAAGTCTCTTTCTTTGGAGCCAGTGAAGTCTCTTTCTTTGAAGCCAGTGAGGTCTCTTTCTTTGGAGCCAGCGAAGTCTCTTTCTTTGGAGCCAGTGAAGTCTCTTTCTTTGAAGCCTGTGAAGTCTCTTTCTTTGAAGCCAGTGAAGTCTCATTGAAGCCAGTGAAGTCTCTTTCTTTGGAGCCAGTGAAGTCTCTTTCTTTGAAGCTAGTGAAGTCTCTTTCTTTGGAGTCAATGAAGTCTCTTTCTTTGGAGCCAATGAAGTCTCTTTCTCTGAAGCCAGTGAAGTCTCTTTCTTTGAAGCTAATGAAGTCTCTTTCTTTGGAGTCAGTGAAGTCTCTTTTTCTTTGGAGGCAGTGAAGTCTCTTTCTTTGAGGCCAGTGAAGTCTCTTTCTTTGGAAACAGTGAAGTCTCTTTCTTTGAAGCCAGTGAAGTCTCTTTGGAACCAGTGAAGACTCTTTCTTTGGAGCCAGTGAAGTCTCTTTCTTTGAGGCCAGTGAAGTCTCTTTCTTTGGAGTCAGTGAAGACTCCTTCTTTGAAGACAGTGAAGTCTCTTTCTTTGGAGCCAGTGAAGTCTCTTTCTTTGAAGCCAGTGAAGTCTCTTTGGGGCCAGTGAAGTCTCTTTCTTTGGAGCCAGTGAAGTCTCTTTCTTTGAAGCCAGTGAGGTCTCTTTCTTTGGAGCCAGCTAGGGCTCTTTCTTTGGAGCCAGCAAAGTCTCTTTCTTTGGAGCAAGTGAAGTCTCTTTCTTTGGAGCCAGTGAAGTCTCTTTCTTTGAGGCCAGTGAAGTCTCTTTCTTTGGGGGCAGCGAAGTCTCTTTCTTTGGAGCAAGTGAAGTCTCTTTCTTTGGAGGCAGTGAAGTCTCTTTATTTGGAGCCAGCGAAGTCTCTTTCTTTGAAGCAGTGAAGTCTCTTTCTTTGGAGGCAGTGAAGTCTCTTTCTTGGGGCAGTGAAGTCTCTTTCTTTGGAGCCAGTGAAGTCTCATTAGTTGGAGCCAGCGACGTCTCTTTCTTTGGAGCCAGTGAAGTCTCTTTCTTTGGAGCCAGTGAAGTCTGTTTCTTTGGAGCAAGTGAAGTCTCTTTCTTTGGAGCCAGTGAAGTCTCTTTCTTTGAAGCCAGTGACGTCTCTTACTTTGGAGCCAGTGAAGTCTCTTTGGAGCAGGTGAAGTCTCTTTGGAGCCAGTGAAGTCTCTTTCTTTGATGCAAGTGAAGTCTCTTTCTTTGAAGATAGTGAAGTCTCTTTCTTTGAAGCCAGTGAAGTCTCTTTCTTTGGAGCCAGTGAATTTTCTTTCTTTGAGGCAGTGAAGTCTCTTTCTTTGAAGCAGTGAGGTCTCTTTCTTTGGAGCCAGCGACGTCTCTTTCTTTGTGGCCAGCGACGTCTCTTTATTTGGAGCCAGTGAAGTCGCTTTCTTTGAAGCCAGTGAAGTCTCTTTGGAGCCAGTGAAGTCTCCTTCTTTGGAGCCAGTGAAGACTCTTTCTTTGAAGCTAGCGAAGACTCTTTCCTTGAAGCCAGTGAAGTCTCTTTCGTTGGAGCCAGTGAAGTCTCTTTCTTTGGAAACTGTGAAGTCTCTTTCTTTGGAAACTGTGAAGTCTCTTTCTTTGAAGCCAGTGTAGTCTCTTTCTTTTTTAAGCCAGTGAAGTCTCTTTCTTGGAGCCAGTGAAGTCTCTTTCTGTGAAGCCAGTGAAGTCTCTTTCTTTGAAGCCAGTGAAGTCTCTTTCTTTGGAGCCAGTGAAGGATCTTTCTTTGGAGCCAGTGAAGTCTCTTTGAAGCCAGTGAAGTCTCTTTCTGTGAAGCCGGTGAAGTCTCTTTCTTTAAAGCCAGTGAAGTCTCTTTCTTTGGAGCCAGTGAAGGCTCTTTCTTTGGAGCCAGTGAAGTCTCTTTGGAGCCAGTTAAGGCTCTTTCTTTGGAGCCAGTGAAGGCTCTTTCTTTGGAGCCAGTGAAGTCTCTTTCTTTGAGGCAGTGAAGTCTCTTTCTTTGAAGCCAGTGAAGTCTCTTTCTTTGGAGCCAGCGAAGTCTCTTTCTTTGGAGTCAGTGAAGTCTCTTTCTTTGGAGCCAGTGAAGTCTCTTACTTTGGAGCCAGTGAAGTCTTTTTATTTGGAGCCAGTGAAGTATCTTTCTTTGGAGCCAATGAAGTCTCTTTCTTTGGAGCCAGTGAAGTCTCTTTCTTTGAAGCCAGTAAAGTCTCTTACTTTGGAGCCAGTGAGGTCTCTTTCTTTGGAGCCAGTGAAGTCTCTTTCTTTGAAGCCTGTGAAGTCTCTTTCTTTGAAGCCAGAGAAGTCTCATTGAAGCCAGTGAAGTCTCTTTGGAGCCAGTGAAATCTCTTTATTTGGAGCAAGTGAAGTCTCTTTCTTTGGAGCCAGTGAAGTCTCTTTCTTTGGAGCCATTGAAGTCTCTTTCTCTGTAGCCAGTAAAGTCTCTTTCTTTGGAGCCAGTGAAATCTCTTTCTTTGAAGCCAGTGAAGTCTCTTTCTTTTAAGCCAGTGAAGTCTCTTTGAAGCAGTGAAGTCTCTTTCTTTGGAGCCAGTGAAGTCTCTTTCTTTGAAGCAGTGAAGTCTCTTTCTTTGGAGCCAGTGAAGTCTCTTTCTTTGAAGCCAGTGAAGTCTCTTACTTTGGAGCCAGCGAGGTCTCTTTATTTGGATCCAGCGAGGTCTCTTTCTTTGGAGCCAGTGAAGTCTCTTTTTTGAAGACAGTTAAGTCTCTTTATTTGGAGCAAGTGAAGTCTCTTTCTTTGAAGCCAGCGACGTCTCTTTCTTTGGAGCCAGTGAAGTCTCTTTCTTTGGAGCCAGTGAAGTCTCTTTCTTTGAAGCTAGTGAAGTCTCTTTCTTTGGAGTCAATGAAGTCTCTTTCTTTGGAGCCAATGAAGTCTCTTTCTCTGAAGCCAGTGAAGTCTCTTTCTTTGAAGCTAGTGAAGTCTCTTTCTTTGGAGTCAGTGAAGTCTCTTTTTCTTTGGAGGCAGTGAAGTCTCTTTCTTTGAGGCCAGTGAAGTCTCTTTCTTTGGAAACAGTGAAGTCTCTTTCTTTGAAGACAGTGAAGTCTCTTTGGAGCCAGTGAAGACTCTTTCTTTGGAGCCAGTGAAGTCTCTTTCTTTGAGGCCGGTGAAGTCTCTTTCTTTGGAGTCAGTGAAGACTCCTTCTTTAAAGACTGTGAAGTCTCTTTCTTTGGAGCCAGTGAAGTCTCTTTCTTTGAAGCCAGTGAAGTCTCTTTGGGGCCAGTGAAGTCTCTTTCTTTGGAGCCAGTGAAGTCTCTTTCTTTGAAGCCAGTGAGGTCTCTTTCTTTGGAGCCAGCGAAGTCTCTTTCTTTGGAGCCAGTGAAGTCTCTTTCTTTGAAGCCTGTGAAGTCTCTTTCTTTGAAGCCAGTGAAGTCTCATTGAAGCCAGTGAAGTCTCTTTGGAGCCAGTGAAGTCTCTTTATTTGGAGCAAGTGAAGTCTCTTTCTTTGGAGCCAGTGAAGTCTCTTTCTTTGGAGCCAGTGAAGTCTCTTTTTCTGAAGCCAGTAAAGTCTCTTTCTTTGGAGCCAGTGAAATCTCTTTCTTTGAAGCCAGTGAAGTCTCTTTCTTTTAAGCCAGTGAAGTCTCTTTGAAGCAGTGAAGTCTCTTTCTTTGGAGACAGTGAAGTCTCTTTCTTTGAAGCAGTGAAGTCTCTTTCTTTGAAGCCAGTGAAGTCTCTTACTTTGGAGCCAGCGAGGTCTCTTTATTTGGAGCCAGCGACGTCTCTTTCTTTGGAGCCAGTGAAGTCTCTTTTTTTGAAGACAGTTAAGTCTCTTTATTTGGAGCAAGTGAAGTCTCTTTCTTTGAAGCCAGCGACGTCTCTTTCTTTGGAGCCAGTGAAGTCTCTTTCTTTGGAGCCAGTGAAGTCTCTTTCTTTGAAGCTAGTGAAGTATCTTTCTTTGGAGTCAATGAAGTCTCTTTCTTTGGAGACAATGAAGTCTCTTTCTCTGAAGCCAGTGAAGTCTCTTTCTTTGAAGCTAGTGAAGTCTCTTTCTTTGGAGTCAGTGAAGTCTCTTTTTCTTTGGAGGCAGTGAACTTTCTTTCTTTGAGGCCAGTGAAGTCTCTTTTTTGGAAACAGTGAAGTCTCTTTCTTTGAAGCCAGTGAAGTCTCTTTGGAGCCAGTGAAGACTCTTTCTTTGGAGCCAGTGAAGTCTCTTTCTTTGAGGCCAGTGAAGTCTCTTTCTTTGGAGTCAGTGAAGACTCCTTCTTTGAAGACTGTGAAGTCTCTTTCTTTGGAGCCAGTGAAGTCTCTTTCTTTGAAGCCAGTGAAGTCTCTTTGGGGCCAGTGAAGTCTCTTTCTTTGGACCCAGTGAAGTCTCTTTCTTTGAAGCCAGTGAGGTCTCTTTCTTTGGAGCCAGCGAAGTCTCTTTCTTTGGAGCAAGTGAAGTCTCTTTCTTTGGAGCCAGTGAAGTCTCTTTCTTTGAGGCCAGTGAAGTCTCTTACTTTGGAGCCAGCAAAGTCTCTTTCTTTGGAGCAAGTGAAGTCTCTTTCTTTGGAGGCAGTGAAGTCTCTTTATTTGGAGCCAGCGAAGTCTCTTTCTTTGAAGCCAGTGAAGTCTCTTTCTTTGGAGCCAGTGAAGTCTCTTTCTTGGGGCAGTGAAGTCTCTTTCTTTGGAGCCAGTGAAGTCTCTTTCTCTGAAGCCAGTAAAGTCTCTTTCTTTGGAGCCAGTGAAATCTCTTTCTTTGAAGCCAGTGAAGTCTCTTTCTTTTAAGCCAGTGAAGTCTCTTTGAAGCAGTGAAGTCTCTTTCTTTGGAGCCAGTGAAGTCTCTTTCTTTGAAGCAGTGAAGTCTCTTTCTTTGGAGCCAGTGAAGTCTCTTTCTTTGAAGCCAGTGAAGTCTCTTACTTTGGAGCCAGCGAGGTCTCTTTATTTGGAGCCAGCGAGGTCTCTTTCTTTGGAGCCACTGAAGTCTCTTTTTTTGAAGACAGTTAAGTCTCTTTATTTGGAGCAAGTGAAGTCTCTTTCTTTGAAGCCAGCGACGTCTCTTTCTTTGGAGCCAGAGAAGTCTCTTTCTTTGGAGCCAGTGAAGTCTCTTTCTTTGAAGCTAGTGAAGTCTCTTTCTTTGGAGCCAATGAAGTCTCTTTCTTTGGAGCCAATGAAGTCTCTTTCTCTGAAGCCAGTGAAGTCTCTTTCTTTGAAGCTAGTGAAGTCTCTTTCTTTGGAGTCAGTGAAGTCTCTTTTTCTTTGGAGGCAGTGAAGTCTCTTTCTTTGAGGCCAGTGAAGTCTCTTTCTTTGGTAACAGTGAAGTCTCTTTCTTTGAAGCCAGTGAAGTCTCTTTGGAGCCAGTGAAGACTCTTTCTTTGGAGCCAGTGAAGTCTCTTTCTTTGAGGCCAGTGAAGTCTCTTTCTTTGGAGTCAGTGAAGACTCCTTCTTTAAAGACTGTGAAGTCTCTTTCTTTGAAGCCAGTGAAGTCTCTTTGGGGCCAGTGAAGTCTCTTTCTTTGAAGCCAGTGAGGTCTCTTTCTTTGGAGCCAGCGAAGTCTCTTTCTTTGGAGCCAGTGAAGTCTCTTTCTTTGAAGCCTGTGAAGTCTCTTTCTTTGAAGCCAGTGAAGTCTCATTGAAGCCAGTGAAGTCTCTTTGGAGCCAGTGAAGTCTCTTTATTTGGAGCAAGTGAAGTCTCTTTCTTTGGAGCCAGTGAAGTATCTTTCTTTGGAGCCAGTGAAGTCTCTTTCTCTGAAGCCAGTAAAGTCTCTTTCTTTGGAGCCAGTGAAATCTCTTTCTTTGAAGCCAGTGAAGTCTCTTTCTTTTAAGCCAGTGAAGTCTCTTTGAAGCAGTGAAGTCTCTTTCTTTGGAGCCAGTGAAGTCTCTTTCTTTGAAGCCAGTGAAGTCTCTTACTTTGGAGCCAGCGAGGTCTCTTTATTTGGAGCCAGCGACGTCTCTTTCTTTGGAGCCAGTGAAGTCTCTTTTTTGAAGACAGTTAAGTCTCTTTATTTGGAGCAAGTGAAGTCTCTTTCTTTGAAGCCAGCGACGTCTCTTTCTTTGGAGCCAGTGAAGTCTCTTTCTTTGGAGCCAGTGAAGTCTCTTTCTTTGAAGCTAGTGAAGTCTCTTTCTTTGGAGTCAATGAAGTCTCTTTCTTTGGAGACAATGAAGTCTCTTTCTCTGAAGCCAGTGAAGTCTCTTTCTTTGAAGCTAGTGAAGTCTCTTTCTTTGGAGTCAGTGAAGTCTCTTTTTCTTTGGAGGCAGTGAACTTTCTTTCTTTGAGGCCAGTGAAGTCTCTTTCTTTGGAGTCAGTGAAGACTCCTTCTTTGAAGACTGTGAAGTCTCTTTCTTTGGAGCCAGTGAAGTCTCTTTCTTTGAAGCCAGTGAAGTCTCTTTGGGGCCAGTGAAGTCTCTTTCTTTGGAGCCAGTGAAGTCTCTTTCTTTGAAGCCAGTGAGGCCTCTTTCTTTGGAGCCAGTGAAGTCTCTTTCTTTGAAGCAGTGAAGTCTCTTTCTTTGGAGCCAGTGAAGTCTCTTTCTTTGAAGCCAGTGAAGTCTCTTTCTTTGAAGCCAGTGAAGTCTCTTACTTTGGAGCCAGCGAGGTCTCTTTATTTGGAGCAAGTGAAGTCTCTTTCTTTGAAGCCAGCGATGCCTCTTTCTTTGGAGCCAGTGAAGTCTCTTTCTTTGGAGCCAGTGAAGTCTCTTTCTTTGAAGCTAGTGAAGTCTCTTTCTTTGGAGTCAGTGAAGTCTCTTTTTCTTTGGAGGCAGTGAAGTCTCTTTCTTTGAGGCCAGTGAAGTCTCTTTCTTTGGAAACAGTGAAGTCTCTTTCTTTGAAGTCAGTGAAGTCTCTTTGGAGCCAGTGAAGACTCTTTCTTTGGAGCCAGTGAAGTCTCTTTCTTTGAGGCCAGTGAAGTCTCTTTCTTTGGAGTCAGTGAAGACTCCTTCTTTGAAGACTGTGAAGTCTCTTTCTTTGGAGCCAGTGAAGTCTCTTTCTTTGAAGCCAGTGAAGTCTCTTTGGGGCCAGTGAAGTCTCTTTCTTTGGAGCCAGTGAAGTCTCTTTCTTTGAAGCCAGTGAGGCCTCTTTCTTTGGAGCCAGTGAAGTCTTTTTCTTTGAGGCCAGTGAAGTCTCTTCCTTTGGAGCCAGTGAAGTCTCTTTCTTTGGAGCAAGTGAAGTCTCTTTCTTTGGAGGCAGTGAAGTCTCTTTATTTGGAGCCAGCGAAGTCTCTTTCTTTGAAGCCAGTGAAGTCTCTTTCTTTGGAGCCAGTGAAGTCTCTGTCTTGGGGCAGTGATGTATCTTTCTTTGGAGCCAGTGAAGTCTCCTTGATGCCAGTGAAGTCTCTTTGGAGCCAATGAATTCTCTTTCTTTGGAGCCAGTGAAGTCTCTTTCTTTGAAGCCAGTAAAGTCTCTTACTTTGGAGCCAGTGAGGTCTCTTTCTTTGGAGCCAGTGAAGTCTCTTTCTTTGCAGCCTGTGAAGTCTCTTTCTTTGAAGCCAGTGAAGTCTCTTTGAAGCCAGTGAAGTCTCTTTCTTTGGAGCCAGTGAAGTCTCTTTCTTTGGAGCCAGTGAAGTCTCTTTCTCCGAAGCCAGTAAAGTCTCTTTCTTTGGAGCCAGTGAAATCTCTTTCTTTGAAGCCAGTGAAGTCTCTTTCTTTTAAGCCAGTGAAGTCTCTTTGAAGCAGTGAAGTCTCTTTCTTTGGAGCCAGTGATGTCTCTTTCTTTGGAGCCAGTGAAGTCTCTTTCTTTGAAGCCAGTGAAGTCTCTTTCTTTGAAGCCAGTGAAGTCTCTTACTTTGGAGCCAGCGAGGTCTCTTTATTTGGAGCCAGCGACGTCTCTTTCTTTGGAGCCAGTGAAGTCTCTTTTTTGAAGACAGTTTAGTCTCTTTATTTGGAGCAAGTGAAGTCTCTTTCTTTGAAGCCAGCGACGTCTCTTTCTTTGGAGCCAGTGAAGTCTCTTTCTTTGGAGCCAGTGAAGTCTCTTTCTTTGAAGCTAGTGAAGTCTCTTTCTTTGGAGTCAATTAAGTCTCTTTCTTTGGAGCCAATGAAGTCTCTTTCTCTGAAGCCAGTGAAGTCTCTTTCTTTGAAGCTAGTGAAGTCTCTTTCTTTGGAGTCAGTGAAGTCTCTTTTTCTTTGGAGAAAGTGAAGTCTCTTTCTTTGAGGCCAGTGAAGTCTCTTTCTTTGGAAACAGTGAAGTCTCTTTCTTTGAAGCCAGTGAAGTCTCTTTGGAACCAGTGAAGACTCTTTCTTTGGAGCCAGTGAAGTCTCTTTCTTTGAGGCCAGTGAAGTCTCTTTCTTTGGAGTCAGTGAAGACTCCTTCTTTGAAGACAGTGAAGTCTCTTTCTTTGGAGCCAGTGAAGTCTCTTTCTTTGAAGCCAGTGAAGTCTCTTTGGGGCCAGTGAAGTCTCTTTCTTTGGAGCCAGTGAAGTCTCTTTCTTTGAAGCCAGTGAGGTCTCTTTCTTTGGAGCCAGCTAAGGCTCTTTCTTTGGAGCCAGCAAAGTCTCTTTCTTTGGAGCAAGTGAAGTCTCTTTCTTTGGAGCCAGTGAAGTCTCTTTCTTTGAGGCCAGTGAAGTCTCTTTCTTTGGAGGCAGCAAAGTCTCTTTCTTTGGAGCAAGTGAAGTCTTTTTCTTTGGAGGCAGTGAAGTCTCTTTATTTGGAGCCAGCGAAGTCTCTTTCTTTGAAGCCAGTGAAGTCTCTTTCTTTGGAGCCAGTGAAGTCTCTTTCTTGGGGCAGTGAAGTCTCTTTCTTTGGAGCCAGTGAAGTCTCATTAGTTGGAGCCAGCGACGTCTCTTTCTTTGGAGCCAGTGAAGTCTCTTTCTTTGGAGCCAGTGAAGTCTCTTTCTTTGGAGCAAGTGAAGTCTCTTTCTTTGGAGCCAGTGAAGTCTCTTTCTTTGAAGCCAGTGACGTCTCTTACTTTGGAGCCAGTGAAGTCTCTTTGGAGCCAGTGAAGTCTCTTTGGAGCCAGTGAAGTCTCTTTCTTTGATGCAAGTGAAGTCTCTTTCTTTGAAGATAGTGAAGTCTCTTTCTTTGAAGCCAGTGAAGTCTCTTTCTTTGGAGCCAGTGAATTTTCTTTCTTTGAGGCAGTGAAGTCTCTTTCTTTGAAGCAGTGAGGTCTCTTTCTTTGGAGCCAGCGACGTCTCTTTCTTTGTGGCCAGCGACGTCTCTTTATTTGGAGCCAGTGAAGTCGCTTTCTTTGAAGCCAGTGAAGTCTCTTTGGAGCCAGTGAAGTCTCCTTCTTTGGAGCCAGTGAAGACTCTTTCTTTGAAGCTAGCAAAGACTCTTTCCTTGAAGCCAGAGAAGTCTCTTTCGTTGGAGCCAGTGAAGTCTCTTTCTTTGGAAACTGTGAAGTCTCTCTCTTTGAAGCCAGTGTAGTCTCTTTCTTTGAAGCCAGTGTAGTCTCTTTCTTTTTAAAGCCAGTGAAGTCTCTTTCTTGGAGCCAGTGAAGTCTCTTTCTGTGAAGCCAGTGAAGTCTCTTTCTTTGAAGCCAGTGAAGTCTCTTTCTTTGGAGCCAGTGAAGGCTCTTTCTTTGGAGCCAGTGAAGTCTCTTTGAAGCCAGTGAAGTCTCTTTCTGTGAAGCCGGTGAAGTCTCTTTCTTTAAAGCCAGTGAAGTCTCTTTCTTTGGAGCCAGTGAAGGCTCTTTCTTTGGAGCCAGTGAAGTCTCTTTGGAGTCAGTGAAGGCTCTTTCTTTGGAGCCAGTGAAGTCTCTTTGGAGCCAGTGAAGTCTCTTTCTTTGAGGCAGTGAAGTCTCTTTCTTTGAAGCCAGTGAAGTCTCTTTCTTTGGAGCCAGCGAAGTCTCTTTCTTTGGAGTCTGTGAAGTCTCTTTCTTTGGAGCAAGTGAAGTCTCTTTCTTTGGAGCCAGTGAAGTCTCTTTCTTTGGAGCCAGTGAAGTCTCTTTCTCTGTAGCCAGTAAAGTCTCTTTCTTTGGAGCCAGTGAAATCTCTTTCTTTGAAGCCAGTGAAGTCTCTTTCTTATACGCCAGTGAAGTCTCTTTGAAGCAGTGAAGTCTCTTTCTTTGGAGCCAGTGAAGTCTCTTTCTTTGAAGCAGTTAAATCTCTTTCTTTGGAGCCAGTGAAGTCTCTTTCTTTGAAGCCAGTGAAGTCTCTTACTTTGGAGCCAGCGAGGTCTCTTTATTTGGAGCCAGCGAGGTCTCTTTCTTTGGAGCCAGTGAAGTCTCTTTTTTGAAGACAGTTAAGTCTCTTTATTTGGAGCAAGTGAAGTCTCTTTCTTTGAAGCCAGCGACGTCTCTTTCTTTGGAGCCAGTGAAGTCTCTTTCTTTGGAGCCAGTGAAGTCTCTTTCTTTGAAGCTAGTGAAGTCTCTTTCTTTGGAGTCAATGAAGTCTCTTTCTTTGGAGCCAATGAACTCTCTTTCTCTGAAGCCAGTGAAGTCTCTTTCTTTGAAGCTAGTGAAGTCTCTTTCTTTGGAGTCAGTGAAGTCTATTTTTCTTTGGAGGCAGTGAAGTCTCTTTCTTTGAGGCCAGTGAAGTCTCTTTCTTTGGAAACAGTGAAGTCTCTTTCTTTGAAGCCAGTGAAGTCTCTTTGGAGCCAGTGAAGACTCTTTCTTTGGAGCCAGTGAAGTCTCTTTCTTTGAGGCCAGTGAAGTCTCTTTCTTTGGAGTCAGTGAAGACTCCTTCTTTAAAGACTGTGAAGTCTCTTTCTTTGGAGCCAGTGAAGTCTCTTTCTTTGAAGCCAGTGAAGTCTCTTTGGGGCCAGTGAAGTCTCTTTCTTTGGAGCCAGTGAAGTCTCTTTCTTTGAAGCCAGTGAGGTCTCTTTCTTTGGAGCCAGCGAAGTCTCTTTCTTTGGAGCCAGTGAAGTCTCTTTCTTTGAAGCCTGTGAAGTCTCTTTCTTTGAAGCCAGTGAAGTCTCATTGAAGCCAGTGAAGTCTCTTTCTTTGGAGCCAGTGAAGTCTCTTTCTTTGAAGCTAGTGAAGTCTCTTTCTTTGGAGTCAATGAAGTCTCTTTCTTTGGAGCCAATGAAGTCTCTTTCTCTGAAGCCAGTGAAGTCTCTTTCTTTGAAGCTAATGAAGTCTCTTTCTTTGGAGTCAGTGAAGTCTCTTTTTCTTTGGAGGCAGTGAAGTCTCTTTCTTTGAGGCCAGTGAAGTCTCTTTCTTTGGAAACAGTGAAGTCTCTTTCTTTGAAGCCAGTGAAGTCTCTTTGGAACCAGTGAAGACTCTTTCTTTGGAGCCAGTGAAGTCTCTTTCTTTGAGGCCAGTGAAGTCTCTTTCTTTGGAGTCAGTGAAGACTCCTTCTTTGAAGACAGTGAAGTCTCTTTCTTTGGAGCCAGTGAAGTCTCTTTCTTTGAAGCCAGTGAAGTCTCTTTGGGGCCAGTGAAGTCTCTTTCTTTGGAGCCAGTGAAGTCTCTTTCTTTGAAGCCAGTGAGGTCTCTTTCTTTGGAGCCAGCTAGGGCTCTTTCTTTGGAGCCAGCAAAGTCTCTTTCTTTGGAGCAAGTGAAGTCTCTTTCTTTGGAGCCAGTGAAGTCTCTTTCTTTGAGGCCAGTGAAGTCTCTTTCTTTGGGGGCAGCGAAGTCTCTTTCTTTGGAGCAAGTGAAGTCTCTTTCTTTGGAGGCAGTGAAGTCTCTTTATTTGGAGCCAGCGAAGTCTCTTTCTTTGAAGCAGTGAAGTCTCTTTCTTTGGAGGCAGTGAAGTCTCTTTCTTGGGGCAGTGAAGTCCCTTTCTTTGGAGCCAGTGAAGTCTCATTAGTTGGAGCCAGCGACGTCTCTTTCTTTGGAGCCAGTGAAGTCTCTTTCTTTGGAGCCAGTGAAGTCTGTTTCTTTGGAGCAAGTGAAGTCTCTTTCTTTGGAGCCAGTGAAGTCTCTTTCTTTGAAGCCAGTGACGTCTCTTACTTTGGAGCCAGTGAAGTCTCTTTGGAGCAGGTGAAGTCTCTTTGGAGCCAGTGAAGTCTCTTTCTTTGATGCAAGTGAAGTCTCTTTCTTTGAAGATAGTGAAGTCTCTTTCTTTGAAGCCAGTGAAGTCTCTTTCTTTGGAGCCAGTGAATTTTCTTTCTTTGAGGCAGTGAAGTCTCTTTCTTTGAAGCAGTGAGGTCTCTTTCTTTGGAGCCAGCGACGTCTCTTTCTTTGTGGCCAGCGACGTCTCTTTATTTGGAGCCAGTGAAGTCGCTTTCTTTGAAGCCAGTGAAGTCTCTTTGGAGCCAGTGAAGTCTCCTTCTTTGGAGCCAGTGAAGACTCTTTCTTTGAAGCTAGCGAAGACTCTTTCCTTGAAGCCAGTGAAGTCTCTTTCGTTGGAGCCAGTGAAGTCTCTTTCTTTGGAAACTGTGAAGTCTCTTTCTTTGGAAACTGTGAAGTCTCTTTCTTTGAAGCCAGTGTAGTCTCTTTCTTTTTAAGCCAGTGAAGTCTCTTTCTTGGAGCCAGTGAAGTCTCTTTCTGTGAAGCCAGTGAAGTCTCTTTCTTTGAAGCCAGTGAAGTCTCTTTCTTTGGAGCCAGTGAAGGCTCTTTCTTTGGAGCCAGTGAAGACTCTTTGAAGCCAGTGAAGTCTCTTTCTGTGAAGCCGGTGAAGTCTCTTTCTTTAAAGCCAGTGAAGTCTCTTTCTTTGGAGCCAGTGAAGGCTCTTTCTTTGGAGCCAGTGAAGTCTCTTTGGAGCCAGTTAAGGCTCTTTCTTTGGAGCCAGTGAAGGCTCTTTCTTTGGAGCCAGTGAAGTCTCTTTCTTTGAGGCAGTGAAGTCTCTTTCTTTGAAGCCAGTGAAGTCTCTTTCTTTGGAGCCAGCGAAGTCTCTTTCTTTGGAGTCAGTGAAGTCTCTTTCTTTGGAGCCAGTGAAGTCTCTTACTTTGGAGCCAGTGAAGTCTTTTTATTTGGAGCCAGTGAAGTATCTTTCTTTGGAGCCAATGAAGTCTCTTTCTTTGGAGCCAGTGAAGTCTCTTTCTTTGAAGCCAGTAAAGTCTCTTACTTTGGAGCCAGTGAGGTCTCTTTCTTTGGAGCCAGTGAAGTCTCTTTCTTTGAAGCCTGTGAAGTCTCTTTCTTTGAAGCCAGAGAAGTCTCATTGAAGCCAGTGAAGTCTCTTTGGAGCCAGTGAAATCTCTTTATTTGGAGCAAGTGAAGTCTCTTTCTTTGGAGCCAGTGAAGTCTCTTTCTTTGGAGCCATTGAAGTCTCTTTCTCTGTAGCCAGTAAAGTCTCTTTCTTTGGAGCCAGTGAAATCTCTTTCTTTGAAGCCAGTGAAGTCTCTTTCTTTTAAGCCAGTGAAGTCTCTTTGAAGCAGTGAAGTCTCTTTCTTTGGAGCCAGTGAAGTCTCTTTCTTTGAAGCAGTGAAGTCTCTTTCTTTGGAGCCAGTGAAGTCTCTTTCTTTGAAGCCAGTGAAGTCTCTTACTTTGGAGCCAGCGAGGTCTCTTTATTTGGATCCAGCGAGGTCTCTTTCTTTGGAGCCAGTGAAGTCTCTTTTTTTGAAGACAGTTAAGTCTCTTTATTTGGAGCAAGTGAAGTCTCTTTCTTTGAAGCCAGCGACGTCTCTTTCTTTGGAGCCAGTGAAGTCTCTTTCTTTGGAGCCAGTGAAGTCTCTTTCTTTGAAGCTAGTGAAGTCTCTTTCTTTGTAGTCAATGAAGTCTCTTTCTTTGGAGCCAATGAAGTCTCTTTCTCTGAAGCCAGTGAAGTCTCTTTCTTTGAAGCTAGTGAAGTCTCTTTCTTTGGAGTCAGTGAAGTCTCTTTTTCTTTGGAGGCAGTGAAGTCTCTTTCTTTGAGGCCAGTGAAGTCTCTTTCTTTGGAAACAGTGAAGTCTCTTTCTTTGAAGACAGTGAAGTCTCTTTGGAGCCAGTGAAGACTCTTTCTTTGGAGCCAGTGAAGTCTCTTTCTTTGAGGCCGGTGAAGTCTCTTTCTTTGGAGTCAGTGAAGACTCCTTCTTTAAAGACTGTGAAGTCTCTTTCTTTGGAGCCAGTGAAGTCTCTTTCTTTGAAGCCAGTGAAGTCTCTTTGGGGCCAGTGAAGTCTCTTTCTTTGGAGCCAGTGAAGTCTCTTTCTTTGAAGCCAGTGAGGTCTCTTTCTTTGGAGCCAGCGAAGTCTCTTTCTTTGGAGCCAGTGAAGTCTCTTTCTTTGAAGCCTGTGAAGTCTCTTTCTTTGAAGCCAGTGAAGTCTCATTGAAGCCAGTGAAGTCTCTTTGGAGCCAGTGAAGTCTCTTTATTTGGAGCAAGTGAAGTCTCTTTCTTTGGAGCCAGTGAAGTCTCTTTCTTTGGAGCCAGTGAAGTCTCTTTTTCTGAAGCCAGTAAAGTCTCTTTCTTTGGAGCCAGTGAAATCTCTTTCTTTGAAGCCAGTGAAGTCTCTTTCTTTTAAGCCAGTGAAGTCTCTTTGAAGCAGTGAAGTCTCTTTCTTTGGAGACAGTGAAGTCTCTTTCTTTGAAGCAGTGAAGTCTCTTTCTTTGAAGCCAGTGAAGTCTCTTACTTTGGAGCCAGCGAGGTCTCTTTATTTGGAGCCAGCGACGTCTCTTTCTTTGGAGCCAGTGAAGTCTCTTTTTTGAAGACAGTTAAGTCTCTTTATTTGGAGCAAGTGAAGTCTCTTTCTTTGAAGCCAGCGACGTCTCTTTCTTTGGAGCCAGTGAAGTCTCTTTCTTTGGAGCCAGTGAAGTCTCTTTCTTTGAAGCTAGTGAAGTATCTTTCTTTGGAGTCAATGAAGTCTCTTTCTTTGGAGACAATGAAGTCTCTTTCTCTGAAGCCAGTGAAGTCTCTTTCTTTGAAGCCAGTGAAGTCTCTTTGGGGCCAGTGAAGTCTCTTTCTTTGTAGCCAGTGAAGTCTCTTTCTTTGAAGCCAGTGAGGTCTCTTTCTTTGAAGCCAGCGACGTCTCTTTCTTTGGAGCCAGTGAAGTCTCTTTCTTTGGAGCCAGTGAAGTCTCTTTCTTTGAAGCTAGTGAAGTATCTTTCTTTGGAGTCAGTGAAGTCTCTTTTTCTTTGGAGGCAGTGAACTTTCTTTCTTTGAGGCCAGTGAAGTCTCTTTTTTTGGAAACAGTGAAGTCTCTTTCTTTGAAGCCAGTGAAGTCTCTTTGGAGCCAGTGAAGACTCTTTCTTTGGAGCCAGTGAAGTCTCTTTCTTTGAGGCCAGTGAAGTCTCTTTCTTTGGAGTCAGTGAAGACTCCTTCTTTGAAGACTGTGAAGTCTCTTTCTTTGGAGCCAGTGAAGTCTCTTTCTTTGAAGCCAGTGAAGTCTCTTTGGGGCCAGTGAAGTCTCTTTCTTTGGACCCAGTGAAGTCTCTTTCTTTGAAGCCAGTGAGGTCTCTTTCTTTGGAGCCAGCGAAGTCTCTTTCTTTGGAGCAAGTGAAGTCTCTTTCTTTGGAGCCAGTGAAGTCTCTTTCTTTGAGGCCAGTGAAGTCTCTTACTTTGGAGCCAGCAAAGTCTCTTTCTTTGGAGCAAGTGAAGTCTCTTTCTTTGGAGGCAGTGAAGTCTCTTTATTTGGAGCCAGCGAAGTCTCTTTCTTTGAAGCCAGTGAAGTCTCTTTCTTTGGAGCCAGTGAAGTCTCTTTCTTGGGGCAGTGAAGTCTCTTTCTTTGGAGCCAGTGAAGTCTCTTTCTCTGAAGCCAGTAAAGTCTCTTTCTTTGGAGCCAGTGAAATCTCTTTCTTTGAAGCCAGTGAAGTCTCTTTCTTTTAAGCCAGTGAAGTCTCTTTGAAGCAGTGAAGTCTCTTTCTTTGGAGCCAGTGAAGTCTCTTTCTTTGAAGCAGTGAAGTCTCTTTCTTTGGAGCCAGTGAAGTCTCTTTCTTTGAAGCCAGTGAAGTCTCTTACTTTGGAGCCAGCGAGGTCTCTTTATTTGGAGCCAGCGAGGTCTCTTTCTTTGGAGCCACTGAAGTCTCTTTTTTGAAGACAGTTAAGTCTCTTTATTTGGAGCAAGTGAAGTCTCTTTCTTTGAAGCCAGCGACGTCTCTTTCTTTGGAGCCAGAGAAGTCTCTTTCTTTGGAGCCAGTGAAGTCTCTTTCTTTGAAGCTAGTGAAGTCTCTTTCTTTGGAGCCAATGAAGTCTCTTTCTTTGGAGCCAATGAAGTCTCCTTCTCTGAAGCCAGTGAAGTCTCTTTCTTTGAAGCTAGTGAAGTCTCTTTCTTTGGAGTCAGTGAAGTCTCTTTTTCTTTGGAGGCAGTGAAGTCTCTTTCTTTGAGGCCAGTGAAGTCTCTTTCTTTGGTAACAGTGAAGTCTCTTTCTTTGAAGCCAGTGAAGTCTCTTTGGAGCCAGTGAAGACTCTTTCTTTGGAGCCAGTGAAGTCTCTTTCTTTGAGGCCAGTGAAGTCTCTTTCTTTGGAGTCAGTGAAGACTCCTTCTTTAAAGACTGTGAAGTCTCTTTCTTTGAAGCCAGTGAAGTCTCTTTGGGGCCAGTGAAGTCTCTGTCTTTGGAGCCAGTGAAGTCTCTTTCTTTGAAGCCAGTGAGGTCTCTTTCTTTGGAGCCAGCGAAGTCTCTTTCTTTGGAGCCAGTGAAGTCTCTTTCTTTGAAGCCTGTGAAGTCTCTTTCTTTGAAGCCAGTGAAGTCTCATTGAAGCCAGTGAAGTCTCTTTGGAGCCAGTGAAGTCTCTTTATTTGGAGCAAGTGAAGTCTCTTTCTTTGGAGCCAGTGAAGTCTCTTTCTTTGGAGCCAGTGAAGTCTCTTTCTCTGAAGCCAGTAAAGTCTCTTTCTTTGGAGCCAGTGAAATCTCTTTCTTTGAAGCCAGTGAAGTCTCTTTCTTTTAAGCCAGTGAAGTCTCTTTGAAGCAGTGAAGTCTCTTTCTTTGGAGCCAGTGAAGTCTCTTTCTTTGAAGCCAGTGAAGTCTCTTACTTTGGAGCCAGCGAGGTCTCTTTATTTGGAGCCAGCGACGTCTCTTTCTTTGGAGCCAGTGAAGTCTCTTTTTTTGAAGACAGTTAAGTCACTTTATTTGGAGCAAGTGAAGTCTCTTTCTTTGAAGCCAGCGACGTCTCTTTCTTTGGAGCCAGTGAAGTCTCTTTCTTTGGAGCCAGTGAAGTCTCTTTCTTTGAAGCTAGTGAAGTCTCTTTCTTTGGAGTCAATGAAGTCTCTTTCTTTGGAGACAATGAAGTCTCTTTCTCTGAAGCCAGTGAAGTCTCTTTCTTTGAAGCTAGTGAAGTCTCTTTCTTTGGAGTCAGTGAAGTCTCTTTTTCTTTGGAGGCAGTGAACTTTCTTTCTTTGAGGCCAGTGAAGTCTCTTTCTTTGGAGTCAGTGAAGACTCCTTCTTTGAAGACTGTGAAGTCTCTTTCTTTGGAGCCAGTGAAGTCTCTTTCTTTGAAGCCAGTGAAGTCTCTTTGGGGCCAGTGAAGTCTCTTTCTTTGGAGCCAGTGAAGTCTCTTTCTTTGAAGCCAGTGAGGCCTCTTTCTTTGGAGCCAGTGAAGTCTCTTTCTTTGAGGCCAGTGAAGTCTCTTCCTTTGGAGCCAGTGAAGTCTCTTTCTTTGGAGCAAGTGAAGTCTCTTTCTTTGGAGGCAGTGAAGTCTCTTTATTTGGAGCCAGCAAAGTCTCTTTCTTTGAAGCCAGTGAAGTCTCTTTCTTTGGAGCCAGTGAAGTCTCTTTCTTGGGGCAGTGATGTATCTTTCTTTGGAGCCAGTGAAGTCTCCTTGATGCCAGTGAAGTCTCTTTGGAGCCAATGAATTCTCTTTCTTTGGAGCCAGTGAAGTCTCTTTCTTTGAAGCCAGTAAAGTCTCTTACTTTGGAGCCAGTGAGGTCTCTTTCTTTGGAGCCAGTGAAGTCTCTTTCTTTGCAGCCTGTGAAGTCTCTTTCTTTGAAGCCAGTGAAGTCTCTTTGAAGCCAGTGAAGTCTCTTTCTTTGGAGCCAGTGAAGTCTCTTTCTTTGGAGCCAGTGAAGTCTCTTTCTCCGAAGCCAGTAAAGTCTCTTTCTTTGGAGCCAGTGAAATCTCTTTCTTTGAAGCCAGTGAAGTCTCTTTCTTTTAAGTCAGTGAAGTCTCTTTGAAGCAGTGAAGTCTCTTTCTTTGGAGCCAGTGATGTCTCTTTCTTTGGAGCCAGTGAAGTCTCTTTCTTTGAAGCCAGTGAAGTCTCTTTTTCTTTGGAGGCAGTGAAGTCTCTTTCTTTGAGGCCAGTGAAGTCTCTTTCTTTGGAAACAGTGAAGTCTCTTTCTTTGAAGCCAGTGAAGTCTCTTTCTTTGGAGTCAGTGAAGACTCCTTCTTTGAAGACAGTGAAGTCTCTTTCTTTGGAACCAGTGAAGACTCTTTCTTTGGAGCCAGTGAAGTCTCTTTCTTTGAGGCCAGTGAAGTCTCTTTCTTTGGAGTCAGTGAAGACTCCTTCTTTGAAGACAGTGAAGTCTCTTTCTTTGGAGCCAGTGAAGTCTCTTTCTTTGAAGCCAGTGAAGTCTATTTGGGGCCAGTGAAGTCTCTTTCTTTGGAGCCAGTGAAGTCTCTTTCTTTGAAGCCAGTGAGGTCTCTTTCTTTGGAGCCAGCTAAGGCTCTTTCTTTGGAGCCAGCAAAGTCTCTTTCTTTGGAGCAAGTGAAGTCTCTTTCTTTGGAGCCAGTGAAGTCTCTTTCTTTGAGGCCAGTGAAGTCTCTTTCTTTGGAGGCAGCAAAGTCTCTTTCTTTGGAGCAAGTGAAGTCTCTTTCTTTGGAGGCAGTGAAGTCTCTTTATTTGGAGCCAGCGAAGTCTCTTTCTTTGAAGCCAGTGAAGACTCTTTCTTTGGAGCCAGTGAAGTCTCTTTCTTGGGGCAGTGAAGTCTCTTTCTTTGGAGCCAGTGAAGTCTCATTAGTTGGAGCCAGCGACGTCTCTTTCTTTGGAGCCAGTGAAGTCTCTTTCTTTGGAGCCAGTGAAGTCTCTTTCTTTGGAGCAAGTGAAGTCTCTTTCTTTGGAGCCAGTGAAGTCTCTTTCTTTGAAGCCAGTGACGTCTCTTACTTTGGAGCCAGTGAAGTCTCTTTGGAGCCAGTGAAGTCTCTTTGGAGCCAGTGAAGTCTCTTTCTTTGATGCAAGTGAAGTCTCTTTCTTTGAAGATAGTGAAGTCTCTTTCTTTGAAGCCAGTGAAGTCTCTTTCTTTGGAGCCAGTGAATTTTCTTTCTTTGAGGCAGTGAAGTCTCTTTCTTTGAAACAGTGAGGTCTCTTTCTTTGGAGCCAGCGACGTCTCTTTCTTTGTGGCCAGCGATGTCTCTTTATTTGGAGCCAGTGAAGTCGCTTTCTTTGAAGCCAGTGAAGTCTCTTTGGAGCCAGTGAAGTCTCCTTCTTTGGAGCCAGTGAAGACTCTTTCTTTGAAGCTAGCAAAGACTCTTTCCTTGAAGCCAGTGAAGTCTCTTTCGTTGGAGCCAGTGAAGTCTCTTTCTTTGGAAACTGTGAAGTCTCTCTCTTTGAAGCCAGTGTAGTCTCTTTCTTTGAAGCCAGTGTAGTCTCTTTCTTTTTAAAGCCAGTGAAGTCTCTTTCTTGGAGCCAGTGAAGTCTCTTTCTGTGAAGCCAGTGAAGTCTCTTTCTTTGAAGCCAGTGAAGTCTCTTTCTTTGGAGCCAGTGAAGGCTCTTTCTTTGGAGCCAGTGAAGTCTCTTTGAAGCCAGTGAAGTCTCTTTCTGTGAAGCCGGTGAAGTCTCTTTCTTTAAAGCCAGTGAAGTCTCTTTCTTTGGAGCCAGTGAAGGCTCTTTCTTTGGAGCCAGTGAAGTCTCTTTGGAGTCAGTGAAGGCTATTTCTTTGAGGCAGTGAAGTCTCTTTCTTTGAAGCCAGTGAAGTCTCTTTCTTTGGAGCCAGCGAAGTCTCTTTCTTTGGAGTCTGTGAAGTCTCTTTCTTTGGAGCAAGTGAAGTCTCTTTCTTTGGAGCCAGTGAATTCTCTTTATTTGGAGCCAGTGAAGTCTCTTTCTCTGTAGCCAGTAAAGTCTCTTTCTTTGGAGCCAGTGAAATCTCTTTCTTTGAAGCCAGTGAAGTCTCTTTCTTTTAAGCCAGTGAAGTCTCTTTGAAGCAGTGAAGTCTCTTTCTTTGGAGCCAGTGAAGTCTCTTTCTTTGAAGCAGTTAAGTCTCTTTCTTTGGAGCCAGTGAAGTCTCTTTCTTTGAAGCCAGTGAAGTCTCTTACTTTGGAGCCAGCGAGGTCTCTTTATTTGGAGCCAGCGAGGTCTCTTTCTTTGGAGCCAGTGAAGTCTCTTTTTTTGAAGCCAGCAACGTCTCTTTCTTTGGAGCCAGTGTAGTCTCTTTCTTTGGAGCCAGTGAAGTCTCTTTCTTTGAAGCTAGTGAAGTCTCTTTCTTTGGAGTCAATGAAGTCTCTTTCTTTGGAGCCAGTGTAGTCTCTTTCTTTGGAGCCAGTGAAGTCTCTTTCTTTGAAGCTAGTGAAGTCTCTTTCTTTGGAGTCAATGAAGTCTCTTTCTTTGGAGCCAATGAAGTCTCTTTCTCTGAAGCCAGTGAAGTCTCTTTCTTTGAAGCTAGTGAAGTCTCTTTCTTTGGAGTCAGTGAAGTCTATTTTTCTTTGGAGGCAGTGAAGTCTCTTTCTTTGAGGCCAGTGAAGTCTCTTTCTTTGGAAACAGTGAAGTCTCTTTCTTTGAAGCCAGTGAAGTCTCTTTGGAGCCAGTGAAGACTCTTTCTTTGGAGCCAGTGAAGTCTCTTTCTTTGAGGCCAGTGAAGTCTCTTTCTTTGGAGTCAGTGAAGACTCCTTCTTTAAAGACTGTGAAGTCTCTTTCTTTGGAGCCAGTGAAGTCTCTTTCTTTGAAGCCAGTGAAGTCTCTTTGGGGCCAGTGAAGTCTCTTTCTTTGGAGCCAGTGAAGTCTCTTTCTTTGAAGCCAGTGAGGTCTCTTTCTTTGGAGCCAGCGAAGTCTCTTTCTTTGGAGCCAGTGAAGTCTCTTTCTTTGAAGCCTGTGAAGTCTCTTTCTTTGAAGCCAGTGAAGTCTCATTGAAGCCAGTGAAGTCTCTTTCTTTGGAGCCAGTGAAGTCTCTTTCTTTGAAGCTAGTGAAGTCTCTTTCTTTGGAGTCAATGAAGTCTCTTTCTTTGGAGCCAATGAAGTCTCTTTCTCTGAAGCCAGTGAAGTCTCTTTCTTTGAAGCTAGTGAAGTCTCTTTCTTTGGAGTCAGTGAAGTCTCTTTTTCTTTGGAGGCAGTGAAGTCTCTTTCTTTGAGGCCAGTGAAGTCTCTTTCTTTGGAAACAGTGAAGTCTCTTTCTTTGAAGCCAGTGAAGTCTCTTTGGAACCAGTGAAGACTCTTTCTTTGGAGCCAGTGAAGTCTCTTTCTTTGAGGCCAGTGAAGTCTCTTTCTTTGGAGTCAGTGAAGACTCCTTCTTTGAAGACAGTGAAGTCTCTTTCTTTGGAGCCAGTGAAGTCTCTTTCTTTGGAGCCAGTGAAGTCTCTTTGGGGCCAGTGAAGTCTCTTTCTTTGGAGCCAGTGAAGTCTCTTTCTTTGAAGCCAGTGAGGTCTCTTTCTTTGGAGCCAGCTAAGGCTCTTTCTTTGGAGCCAGCAAAGTCTCTTTCTTTGGAGCAAGTGAAGTCTCTTTCTTTGGAGCCAGTGAAGTCTCTTTCTTTGAGGCCAGTGAAGTCTCTTTCTTTGGGGGCAGCGAAGTCTCTTTCTTTGGAGCAAGTGAAGTCTCTTTCTTTGGAGGCAGTGAAGTCTCTTTATTTGGAGCCAGCGAAGTCTCTTTCTTTGAAGCAGTGAAGTCTCATTCTTTGGAGCCAGTGAAGTCTCTTTCTTGGGGCAGTGAAGTCTCTTTCTTTGGAGCCAGTGAAGTCTCATTAGTTGGAGCCAGCGACGTCTCTTTCTTTGGAGCCAGTGAAGTCTCTTTCTTTGGAGCCAGTGAAGTCTGTTTCTTTGGAGCAAGTGAAGTCTCTTTCTTTGGAGCCAGTGAAGTCTCTTTCTTTGAAGCCAGTGACGTCTCTTACTTTGGAGCCAGTGAAGTCTCTTTGGAGCCAGTGAAGTCTCTTTGGAGCCAGTGAAGTCTCTTTCTTTGATGCAAGTGAAGTCTCTTTCTTTGAAGATAGTGAAGTCTCTTTCTTTGAAGCCAGTGAAGTCTCTTTCTTTGGAGCCAGTGAATTTTCTTTCTTTGAGGCAGTGAAGTCTCTTTCTTTGAAGCAGTGAGGTCTCTTTCTTTGGAGCCAGCGACGTCTCTTTCTTTGTGGCCAGCGACGTCTCTTTATTTGGAGCCAGTGAAGTCGCTTTCTTTGAAGCCAGTGAAGTCTCTTTGGAGCCAGTGAAGTCTCCTTCTTTGGAGCCAGTGAAGACTCTTTCTTTGAAGCTAGCGAAGACTCTTTCCTTGAAGCCAGTGAAGTCTCTTTCGTTGGAGCCAGTGAAGTCTCTTTCTTTGGAAACTGTGAAGTCTCTTTCTTTGAAGCCAGTGTAGTCTCTTTCTTTTTTAAGCCAGTGAAGTCTCTTTCTTGGAGCCAGTGAAGTCTCTTTCTGTGAAGCCAGTGAAGTCTCTTTCTTTGAAGCCAGTGAAGTCTCTTTCTTTGGAGCCAGTGAAGGCTCTTTCTTTGGAGCCAGTGAAGTCTCTTTGAAGCCAGTGAAGTCTCTTTCTGTGAAGCCGGTGAAGTCTCTTTCTTTAAAGCCAGTGAAGTCTCTTTCTTTGGAGCCAGTGAAGGCTCTTTGGAGCCAGTTAAGGCTCTTTCTTTGGAGCCAGTGAATGCTCTTTCTTTGGAGCCAGTGAAGTCTCTTTCTTTGAGGCAGTGAAGTCTCTTTCTTTGAAGCCAGTGAAGTCTCTTTCTTTGGAGCCAGCGAAGTCTCTTTCTTTGGAGTCAGTGAAGTCTCTTTCTTTGGAGCCAGTGAAGTCTCTTACTTTGGAGCCAGTGAAGTCTTTTTATTTGGAGCCAGTGAAGTATCTTTCTTTGGAGCCAATGAAGTCTCTTTCTTTGGAGCCAGTGAAGTCTCTTTCTTTGAAGCCAGTAAAGTCTCTTACTTTGGAGCCAGTGAGGTCTCTTTCTTTGGAGCCAGTGAAGTCTCTTTCTTTGAAGCCTGTGAAGTCTCTTTCTTTGAAGCCAGTGAAGTCTCATTGAAGCCAGTGAAGTCTCTTTGGAGCCAGTGAAATCTCTTTATTTGGAGCAAGTGAAGTCTCTTTCTTTGGAGCCAGTGAAGTCTCTTTCTTTGGAGCCATTGAAGTCTCTTTCTCTGTAGCCAGTAAAGTCTCTTTCTTTGGAGCCAGTGAAATCTCTTTCTTTGAAGCCAGTGAAGTCTCTTTCTTTTAAGCCAGTGAAGTCTCTTTGAAGCAGTGAAGTCTCTTTCTTTGGAGCCAGTGAAGTCTCTTTCTTTGAAGCAGTGAAGTCTCTTTCTTTGGAGCCAGTGAAGTCTCTTTCTTTGAAGCCAGTGAAGTCTCTTACTTTGGAGCCAGCGAGGTCTCTTTATTTGGATCCAGCGAGGTCTCTTTCTTTGGAGCCAGTGAAGTCTCTTTTTTGAAGACAGTTAAGTCTCTTTATTTGGAGCAAGTGAAGTCTCTTTCTTTGAAGCCAGCGACGTCTCTTTCTTTGGAGCCAGTGAAGTCTCTTTCTTTGGAGCCAGTGAAGTCTCTTTCTTTGAAGCTAGTGAAGTCTCTTTCTTTGGAGTCAATGAAGTCTCTTTCTTTGGAGCCAATGAAGTCTCTTTCTTTGAAGCCAGTGAAGTCTCTTTCTTTGAAGCTAGTGAAGTCTCTTTCTTTGGAGTCAGTGAAGTCTCTTTTTCTTTGGAGGCAGTGAAGTCTCTTTCTTTGAGGCCAGTGAAGTCTCTTTCTTTGGAAACAGTGAAGTCTCTTTCTTTGAAGCCAGTGAAGTCTCTTTGGAGCCAGTGAAGACTCTTTCTTTGGAGCCAGTGAAGTCTCTTTCTTTGAGGCCAGTGAAGTCTCTTTCTTTGGAGTCAGTGAAGACTCCTTCTTTAAAGACTGTGAAGTCTCTTTCTTTGGAGCCAGTGAAGTCTCTTTCTTTGAAGCCAGTGAAGTCTCTTTGGGGCCAGTGAAGTCTCTTTCTTTGGAGCCAGTGAAGTCTCTTTCTTTGAAGCCAGTGAGGTCTCTTTCTTTGGAGCCAGCGAAGTCTCTTTCTTTGGAGCCAGTGAAGTCTCTTTCTTTGAAGCCTGTGAAGTCTCTTTCTTTGAAGCCAGTGAAGTCTCATTGAAGCCAGTGAAGTCTCTTTGGAGCCAGTGAAGTCTCTTTATTTGGAGCAAGTGAAGTCTCTTTCTTTGGAGCCAGTGAAGTCTCTTTCTTTGGAGCCAGTGAAGTCTCTTTTTCTGAAGCCAGTAAAGTCTCTTTCTTTGGAGCCAGTGAAATCTCTTTCTTTGAAGCCAGTGAAGTCTCTTTCTTTTAAGCCAGTGAAGTCTCTTTGAAGCAGTGAAGTCTCTTTCTTTGGAGACAGTGAAGTCTCTTTCTTTGAAGCAGTGAAGTCTCTTTCTTTGAAGCCAGTGAAGTCTCTTACTTTGGAGCCAGCGAGGTCTCTTTATTTGGAGCCAGCGACGTCTCTTTCTTTGGAGCCAGTGAAGTCTCTTTTTGAAGACAGTTAAGTCTCTTTATTTGGAGCAAGTGAAGTCTCTTTCTTTGAAGCCAGCGACGTCTCTTTCTTTGGAGCCAGTGAAGTCTCTTTCTTTGGAGCCAGTGAAGTCTCTTTCTTTGAAGCTAGTGAAGTATCTTTCTTTGGAGTCAATGAAGTCTCTTTCTTTGGAGACAATGAAGTCTCTTTCTCTGAAGCCAGTGAAGTCTCTTTCTTTGAAGCTAGTGAAGTCTCTTTCTTTGGAGTCAGTGAAGTCTCTTTTTCTTTGGAGGCAGTGAACTTTCTTTCTTTGAGGCCAGTGAAGTCTCTTTTTTTGGAAACAGTGAAGTCTCTTTCTTTGAAGCCAGTGAAGTCTCTTTGGAGCCAGTGAAGACTCTTTCTTTGGAGCCAGTGAAGTCTCTTTCTTTGAGGCCAGTGAAGTCTCTTTCTTTGGAGTCAGTGAAGACTCCTTCTTTGAAGACTGTGAAGTCTCTTTCTTTGGAGCCAGTGAAGTCTCTTTCTTTGAAGCCAGTGAAGTCTCTTTGGGGCCAGTGAAGTCTCTTTCTTTGGACCCAGTGAAGTCTCTTTCTTTGAAGCCAGTGAGGTCTCTTTCTTTGGAGCCAGCGAAGTCTCTTTCTTTGGAGCAAGTGAAGTCTCTTTCTTTGGAGCCAGTGAAGTCTCTTTCTTTGAGGCCAGTGAAGTCTCTTACTTTGGAGCCAGCAAAGTCTCTTTCTTTGGAGCAAGTGAAGTCTCTTTCTTTGGAGGCAGTGAAGTCTCTTTATTTGGAGCCAGCGAAGTCTCTTTCTTTGAAGCCAGTGAAGTCTCTTTCTTTGGAGCCAGTGAAGTCTATTTCTTGGGGCATTGAAGTCTCTTTCTTTGGAGCCAGTGAAGTCTCATTAGTTGTAGCCAGCGACGTCTCTTTCTTTGGAGCCAGTGTAGTCTCTTTCTCTGAAGCCAGTAAAGTCTCTTTCTTTGGAGCCAGTGAAATCTCTTTCTTTGAAGCCAGTGAAGTCTCTTTCTTTTAAGCCAGTGAAGTCTCTTTGAAGCAGTGAAGTCTCTTTCTTTGGAGCCAGTGAAGTCTCTTTCTTTGAAGCAGTGAAGTCTCTTTCTTTGGAGCCAGTGAAGTCTCTTTCTTTGAAGCCAGTGAAGTCTCTTACTTTGGAGCCAGCGAGGTCACTTTATTTGGAGCCAGCGAGGTCTCTTTCTTTGGAGCCACTGAAGTCTCTTTTTTTGAAGACAGTTAAGTCTCTTTATTTGGAGCAAGTGAAGTCTCTTTCTTTGAAGCCAGCGACGTCTCTTTCTTTGGAGCCAGAGAAGTCTCTTTCGTTGGAGCCAGTGAAGTCTCTTTCTTTGAAGCTAGTGAAGTCTCTTTCTTTGGAGCCAATGAAGTCTCTTTCTTTGGAGCCAATGAAGTCTCTTTCTCTGAAGCCAGTGAAGTCTCTTTCTTTGAAGCTAGTGAAGTCTCTTTCTTTGGAGTCAGTGAAGTCTCTTTTTCTTTGGAGGCAGTGAAGTCTCTTTCTTTGAGGCCAGTGAAGTCTCTTTCTTTGGAAACAGTGAAGTCTCTTTCTTTGAAGCCAGTGAAGTCTCTTTGGAGCCAGTGAAGACTCTTTCTTTGGAGCCAGTGAAGTCTCTTTCTTTGAGGCCAGTGAAGTCTCTTTCTTTGGAGTCAGTGAAGACTCCTTCTTTAAAGACTGTGAAGTCTCATTGAAGCCAGTGAAGTCTCTTTGGAGCCAGTGAAGTCTCTTTATTTGGAGCCAGTGAAGTCTCTTTCTTTGAAGCCAGTGAGGTCTCTTTCTTTGGAGCCAGTGAAGTCTCTTTCTTTGAAGCCTGTGAAGTCTCTTTCTTTGAAGCCAGTGAAGTCTCATTGAAGCCAGTGAAGTCTCTTTGGAGCCAGTGAAGTCTCTTTATTTGGAGCAAGTGAAGTCTCTTTCTTTGGAGCCAGTGAAGTCTCTTTCTTTGGAGCCAGTGAAGTCTCTTTCTCTGAAGCCAGTAAAGTCTCTTTCTTTGGAGCCAGTGAAATCTCTTTCTTTGAAGCCAGTGAAGTCTCTTTCTTTTAAGCCAGTGAAGTCTCTTTGAAGCAGTGAAGTCTCTTTCTTTGGAGCCAGTGAAGTCTCTTTCTTTGGAGCCAGTGAAGTCTCTTTGAAGCAGTGAAGTCTCTTTCTTTGGAGCCAGTGAAGTCTCTTTCTTTGAAGCCAGTGAAGTCTCTTTCTTTGGAGCCAGTGAAGTCTCTTTTTTTGAAGACAGTTAAGTCTCTTTATTTGGAGCAAGTGAAGTCTCTTTCTTTGAAGCCAGCGACGTCTCTTTCTTTGGAGCCAGTGAAGTCTCTTTCTTTGGAGCCAGTGAAGTCTCTTTCTTTGAAGCTAGTGAAGTCTCTTTCTTTGGAGTCAATGAAGTCTCTTTCTTTGGAGACAATGAAGTCTCTTTCTCTGAAGCCAGTGAAGTCTCTTTCTTTGAAGCTAGTGAAGTCTCTTTCTTTGGAGTCAGTGAAGCCTCTTTTTCTTTGGAGGCAGTGAACTTTCTTTCTTTGAGGCCAGTGAAGTCTTTTTTTTGGAAACAGTGAAGTCTCTTTCTTTGAAGCCAGTGAAGTCTCTTTGGAGCCAGTGAAGACTCTTTCTTTGGAGCCAGTGAAGTCTCTTTCTTTGAGGCCAGTGAAGTCTCTTTCTTTGGAGTCAGTGAAGACTCCTTCTTTGAAGACTGTGAAGTCTCTTTCTTTGGAGCCAGTGAAGTCTCTTTCTTTGAAGCCAGTTGTGAGAAGTTGGCCTGGCATATGCTGTCCACTAATTATAGTGGGCACCTTGCACCAGTCCAAACAACCCCTTATTGGAGGTAGGTTAAAGACAACCTTTATTGAAAGCTATCCTAGTGGTAGCTATGGAGAGCAGCCTTCAGGCTAAGTCTTGAAGGAATGTAAAGCAGCTTGTTTTACCAGTCTATAATCTCTTGAGTGATCAAATGAAAGAGCACCACACCAGGTATATATTCAAAATATATGTATTTATTGCTAAACACACCCCTCTAGTCTCTTTATGAGGCTAGAGTTCGAAATACATAAGTTATAAGATATTAAATCACAGTAATAGCACAAATACACGTTTGGGCCCTAGGGGTGTACCAAACCATATACCAATAAAGTGGTATGCGAACCACGACTGAACTAGACACTAGGCCTAGAGCCTCTAGAAGTGCTTGGACCACAAGGAACCACCCAAGGTAGTGACACAGGGGACCCACGGGAGACGCGTGCAGTGTAAATACACAACCGCGATACGCCGTTAACTTCTATGGAGAAAGTCGGGATCGGGAAAATAGAGGAAAGGGACACTTAAAGAGGACTAGGACAAAACCCTTTGAGATCTAGGACTTTGAAGAGTCTCTACCCACGGGAGCACCGGAGTACTCGTGTTACCTCACCCAGGAAGCCGGGTGCATAGGTGCTTTTCGGGGTCGGGTTTCGTCGTCGATTCGAATGGCGATCTGCTGCAAAGTGCTGCTGGCGGCCAAGAGAAAAGTGTCCGGGTGGATCCAAGAGTGGATCGGAGTTCTGGTGAACCTGAAAGCAGAGGGGACAGAGTCTGGGTCACTAGCCAGTGACCAGGAAGACGATGGACAGATGCCCACCGATGTCGAGTGCTTCAGGTGCGTTGACGGTCGTCTTGACTCTTCAGCCACGAGGTCCGGGAGGCGTTGTCGGCGAGCAGGATTCGGGCTGGTACTCGATGTCTGTCGAGTGCTGAGGTGTCGGCGACCGGATTGGACCCAACAAGCCTTGGCAACGGCAAGTCTTGAGTAAGATGTAGATCGTCGATGGTGCAGAACAGCAAGGTCTGTGGAACTCGCCCAGTAAGGGTAAGTGAGGGCAGGCCTGGAGCAACCAGGATGCCAAGTAGGAAAAGGATTGGCCTTCGTTAAGGGCTACTAGCCAACGGGCTAGCGACCGCGAAGGAGCCTCATGACGCCGCACGTGGAGCTGGCTTACAGGACACTCGTGGAGTGGGGGCCAGTGATCTTCGGTGCAGGTGGTGCTGGAGGCTAGGGCTACTCGGAGCCCAAAGCACGACTTCTTGGGAGACCCAAAAGATGATGCACTTGTAAATGTGCTCGGTGTCCAGGGGTCACGGTCTCAAGTCACCCACGATAGCCACGGGCCTTAGCTTTGCTGGGGACTCAGGGTAGCCTCGGCGAAGTCTGAGAATCCACTTCTGGTGATGCGATGACTTCGGCGTCCGACGGGAGCTTCAGAAATGCGAACCGGACAGATGCTTCTTTGGTGCCTGCCAAGCAGGGGAGTCACTCCTTGACCCCAAGGGAGATTCTTCAGTCCTCTAATCTTGTCGTAGAGCGTCGAAGGTCCAGGATTCAGTTTCAGAGTTTCGTCCAGGTATAATCTAAAGTCCTAAGGACTGGGTTCCTACCTTTATTCTAAAAATAGGGGTTGGACTACTCTGTGGCCCCACCTATGGTTGGGTCAGGGCAGAGGGGTGGCTACACCCCTTTCCCTTTGTCCAGTTCGCGCCAAAGCAGGGGCTGCAAGCCGCTGATCCGGTTTGAACTGGGGTATGCACAGGGACACCAAATGTGCCCCCAGTGCAGGACTTCAAAGCACCCGAAAGTGCTCCCGCCCAGCCCCAATACACATTATCCTGTCTGGGGAGGTGGTCACACCTCCCTGGGACAGGAAACCTATTGTCCAGGCCTCCCCTGCCGGAGTTTCGTCCAGCAGCAGGAGGCCAGACTCGTGTCTGTGGCAGCAGCATCCATCTTGTGATGCCAGGGCTCTGGAAAGAAGTTACCGGACTCGTCAGAGTTAACATGTCTTTCCCTCTAGAAGGGTGGAATGCTACCGCCGCCGCCAGGATTGGCGGGGGGTAGTATTCCAAGATGTTTGACACCAAACACGACATGTTTAGGTGCAGCCATTCCAAAGTTAGCATTTTACCGCGAGGATATAATGCGCTTAAGAGTATATGGTCAGGCTGCACTACAAACAGCATCAGAGATGGTCTCCGAACGCTGCAGAGGGGCCCTGCTCATGCAGGGGCACCCTCTCACATAGGAACCATGCACTCTGCCTTTAGGATTGATAAGGCCTGCCTTAGGAGTGACTTATAGGTTTCTATGTGTGTATGTATTTCGTGATATAGGTAACCTACATCACAGTAAGGGGTGCATGCACCACCTTACCCAGGCTGCAGTAGCAGACCTGTGGTGTCAGTTTGGATGGCCTTCCAGGGGTGGCATAATACATGCTGCAGCCCCTGGCAGGCCTCTGAGGTACCTATGCCCTTGGTACATAGTATACCATATACTAGGGACTTATAAGGGCACTCCAGATCCCAATCAGTGATGTGCCTAAGGCACATGGAAACCATTTTAGAGAGGAAGCAGCTAGGCTGGGGTTCTGATTAGCAGGGCCCCAGCCAGACTAATGTCGAAAAACAGTGAAGCATCAGCAAAAAGTGGGGGTACCCATGTGAAGCAGATCCTACTCTCCTACACCAGTGAAGTCTCTTTGGGGCCAGTGAAGTCTCTTTCTTTGGAGCCAGTGAAGTCTCTTTCTTTGAAGCCAGTGAGGTCTCTTTCTTTGGAGCCAGCGAAGTCTCTTTCTTTGGAGCAAGTGAAGTCTCTTTCTTTGGAGCCAGTGAAGTCTCTTTCTTTGAGGCCAGTGAAGTCTCTTTCTTTGGAGCCAGCGAAGTCTCTTTCTTTGGAGCAAGTGAAGTCTCTTTCTTTGGAGGCAGTGAAGTCTCTTTATTTGGAGCCAGCGAAGTCTCTTTCTTTGAAGCCAGTGAAGTCTCTTTCTTTGGAGCCAGTGCAGTCTCTTTCTTGGGGCAGTGAAGTCTCTTTCTTTGGAGCCAGTGAAGTCTCATTAGTTGTAGCCAGCGACGTCTCTTTCTTTGGAGCCAGTGAAGTCTCTTTCTTTGGAGCCAGTGAAGTCTCTTTCTTTGGAGCCAGTGAAGTCTCTTTCTTTGAAGCCAGTGAAGTCTCTTACTTTGGAGCCAGTGAAGTCTCTTTGGAGCCAGTGAAGGCTCTTTGGAGCCAGTGAAGTCTCTTTCTTTGATGCAAGTGAAGTCTCTTTCTTTGAAGATAGTGAATTCTCTTTCTTTGATGCCAGTGAAGTCTCTTTCTTTGGAGCCAGTGAATTCTCTTTCTTTGAGGCAGTGAAGTCTCTTTCTTTTGAGCCAGTGAAGTCTCATTAGTTGGAGCCAGCGACGTCTCTTTCTTTGGAGCCAGTGAAGTCTCTTTCTTTGGAGCCAGTGAAGTCTCTTTCTTTGGAGCAAGTGAAGTCTCTTTCTTTGGAGCCAGTGAAGTCTCTTTCTTTGAAGCCAGTGAAGTCTCTTACTTTGGAGCCAGTGAAGTCTCTTTGGAGCCAGTGAAGGCTCTTTGGAGCCAGTGAAGTCTCTTTCTTTGATGCAAGTGAAGTCTCTTTCTTTGAAGATAGTGAATTCTCTTTCTTTGAAGCCAGTGAAGTCTCTTTCTTTGGAGCCAGTGAATTCTCTTTCTTTGGAGCCAGCGACGTCTCTTTCTTTGGAGCCAGTGAAGTCACTTTCTTTGAAGCCAGTGAAGTCTCTTTGCAGCCAGTGAAGTCTCCTTCTTTGGAGCCAGTGAAGACTCTTTCTTTGAAGTTAGCGAAGACTCTTTCCTTGGAGCCAGTGAAGTCTCTTTCGTTGGAGCCAGTGAAGTCTCTTTCTTTGGAAACTGTGAAGTCTCTTTCTTTGAAGCCAGTGAAGTCTCTTTCTTTTTTAAGCCAGTGAAGTCTCTTTCTTGGAGCCAGTGAAGTCTCTTTCTGTGAAGCCGGTGAAGTCTCTTTCTTTGAAGCCAGTGAAGTCTCTTTCTTTGGAGCCAGTGAAGGCTCTTTGTTTGGAGCCAGTGAAGTCCCTTTGAAGCCAGTGAAGTCTCTTTCTGTGAAGCCGGTGAAGTCTCTTTCTTTGGAGCCAGTGAAGTCTCTTTGGAGCCAGTGAAGGCTCTTTCTTTGGAGACAGTGAAGTCTCTTTGGAGCCAGTGAAGTCTCTTTCTTTGGAGCCAGTGAAGGCTCTTTCTTTGGAGCCAGTGAAATCCCTTTGAAGCCAGTGAAGTCTCTTTATGTGAAGCCGGTGAAGTCTCTTTCTTTGGAGCCAGTGAAGTCTCTTTCTTTGAGCCAGTGAAGTCTCTTTCTTTGGAGCCAGTGAAGTCTCTTTCTTTGGAGCCAGTGAATTCTCTTTCTTTGGAGCCAGTGACGTCTCTTTCTTTGGAGCCAGCGAAGTCTCTTTCTTTGGAGCCAGTGACGTCTCTTTCTTTGGAGCCAGTGAAGTCTCTTTCTTTTGAGCCAGTGAAGTCTCTTTGGAGCCAGTGAAGTCTCTTTCTTTGGAGTCAGTGAAGTCTCTTTCTTTGAAGCCAGTGAAGTCTCTTTCTTTGGGGCCAGTGACGTCTCTTTCTTTGGAGCCAGTGACGTCTCTTTCGTTGGAGCCAGTGAAGGCTCTTTCTTTTGAGCCAGTGAAGTCTCTTTCTTTGAAGCCAGTGAAGTCTCTTTCTTTGGAGCCAGCGAAGTCTCTTTCTTTGGAGTCAGTGAAGTCTCTTTCTTTGGAGCCAGTGAAGTCTCTTTCTTTTGAGCCAGTGATTCTTTGGAACGAGTGTACTCTCTTTGGAGCCAGTTGTAGGAAGGTGGAATCTGACTATATGGTTGCCCCCACTTTTTTTATGGTGTTTTGCTGGTTTATGACTTAGTTGGACTGGGATCCTGCTATTCAGGGCCCCAGCCTAGCTGCTTCCTCTCTAAAATGGTTTCCATGTGCCTTAGGCACATCTCTGATTGGGATCTGGAGTGCCCTTATAAGTCCCTAGTATATGGTATACTATGTACCAAGGGCATAGGTACCTCAGAGGCCTGCCAGGGGCTGCAGCATGTATTATGCCACCCCTGGAAGGCCATCCAAACTGACACCACAGGTCTGCTACTGCAGCCTGGGTAAGGTGGTGCATGCACCCCTTACTGTGATATAGGTTACCTATATCACGAAATACATACACACATATAAACCTATAAGTCACTCCTAAGGCAGGCCTTATCAATCGTAAAGGCAGAGTGCATGGTTCCTATGTGAGAGGGTGCCCTGCATGAGCAGGGCCCCTCTGCAGCGTTCGGAGACCATCTCTGATGCTGTTTGTAGTGCAGCCTGACCATATACTCTTAAGCGCATTATATCCTCGCGGTAAAATGCTAAGTTTGGAATGGCTGCACCTAAACATGTCGTGTTTGGTGTCAAACATCTTGGAATACTACCCCCCGCCAATACTGGCGGCGGGGGTAGCATTCCACCCTTCTAGAGGGAAAGACATGTTAACTCTGGCCGAGTCCGGTAACTTCTTTCCAGAGCCCTGGCATCACAAAATGGATGCTGCTGCCACAGACACGAGTCTGGCCTCCTGCTGCTGGACGAAACTCCGGCAGGGAGGCCTGGACAATAGGTTTCCTGTCCCAGGGAGGTGTGACCACCTCCCAGACAGGATAATGTGTATTGGGGCTGGGCGGGAGCACTTTCGGTGCTTTGAAGTCCTGCACTGGGGGCACATTTGGTGTCCCTGTGCATACCCCAGTTCAAACCGGATCAGGGGCTTGCAGCCCCTGCTTTGGCGCGAACTGGACAAAGGGAAAGGGTGTAGCCACCCTCTGCCCTGACCCACCCATAGGTGGGGCCACAGAGTAGTCCAACCCCTATTTTTAGAATAAAGGTAGGAACCCAGTCCTTAGGACTTTAGATTATCCCTGGACGAAACTCTGACACTGAATCCTGGACCTTCGACGCTCTACGACAAGATTAGAGGACTGAAGAATCTCCCTTGGGGTCAAGGAGTGACTCCCCTGCTTGGCAGGCACCAAAGAAGCATCTGTCCGGTTCGCATCACTGAAGCTCCCGTCGGACGCCGAAGTCATCGCATCACCAGAGGTGGATTCTCAGATTTCCCGAGGCTACCCTGAGTCCCCAGCAAAGCTGAGGCCCGTGGCTATCGTGGGTGACTTGAGACCGTGACCCCTGGACACCGAGCACACTTGCAAGTGCACCATCTTCTGGGTCTCCCAAGAAGTCGTGCTTTGGGCTCCGAGTAGCCCTAGCCTCCAGCACCACCTGCACCGAAGATCACTGGCCCCCACTCCACGAGTGTCCTGTAAGCCAGCTCCACGCGCGGCGTCACGAGGCTCCTTCGCGGTCGCTAGCCCGTTGGCTAGTAGCCCTTAACGAAGGCCAATCTTTTCTTTACTTGGCATCCTGGTTGCTCCAGGCCTGCCCTCACTTACCCTCGCTGGGTGAGTTTCCCAGACCTTGCTGGTCTGCACCATCGACGATCTACATCTTACTCGAGACTTGCCGTTGCCAAGGCTTGTTGGGTCCAATCCGGTCGCCAACACCTCAGCACTCGACAGACATCGAGCACCAGCCCGAATCCTGCTCCTGGTCGCCGACAACGCCTCCCGAACCTCGTGGCTGAAGAGTCAAGACGACCATCACCGCACCTGAAGCACTCGACATCGGTGGGCATCTGTCCATCGCCTTCCTGGTCACTGGCTAGTGACCCAGACTCTGTCCCCTCTGCTTTCAGGTTCTTCAGAACTCCGATCCACTCTTGGATCCACCCGGACACTTTTCTCCTGGTCGCCAGCAGCACTTTGCAGCAGATCGCCATACGAAACGACGACGAAACCCGACCCCGAAAGGCACCTATGCACCCGGCTTCCCTGGGTGAGGTAACACGAGTACTCCGGTGCTCCCGTGGGTAGAGACTCTTCAAAGTCCTAGATCTCAAAGGGTTTTGTCCTAGTCCTCTTTTAAGTGTCCCTTTCCTCTATTTTCCCGATCCCGACTTTCTCCATAGAAGTTAACGGCGTATCGCGGTTGTGTATTTACACTGCACGCGTCTCCCGTGGGTCCCCTGTGTCACTACCTTGGGTGGTTCCTTGTGGTCCAAGCACTTCTAGAGGCTCTAGGCCTAGTGTCTAGTTCAGTCGTGGTTCGCATACCACTTTATTGGTATATGGTTTGAGTACGCCCCTAGGGCCCAAACGTGTATTTGTGCTATTACTGTGACTTAAGATCTTATAACCTATGTACTTGAACTCTAGCCTCATAAAGAGACTAGAGGGGTGTGTTTAGTAATAAATACATATATTTTGAATATATACCTGGTGTGGTGCTCTTTCATTTGATCACTCAAGAGATTATAGACTGGTAAAACAAGCTGCTTTACATTCCTTCAAGACTTAGCCTGAAGGCTGCTCTCCATAGCTACCACTAGGATAGCTTTCAATAAGGTTGTCTTTAACCTACCTACCATAAGAGTCGATTTGGACTGGTGCAAGGTGCCCACTATAATTAGTGGACAGCATATGCCAGGCCAACTTCTCACATTGGTGTGCAGCCTGTGGGATTCCAGCTTGCTATTGTTTTACCAGATAATCTCAATTGAATTGATCAACTGAAAACCACTAAAGGTACCTAAGGTACATATAATTTAAGCTTAGAATAACAGTAAGTTCTACTGAACTTAGAGTTGTGTGTTAAGGGATAGCACAACCCTTTCTACAACTCAAGAGAGTTTAGTAGGCCACACTAGAGTAGGTAGTGCATACACCACACCACACTAGTAATGTCTTTAAAAGCAGGATCCAAAGATTCCTTGCAGGAAGCCATTGAGCTTCCACCCTCCAAGTATGATACACTCCAATTCTTGGAATTGAGAGCTTTATGTAACGTGAGGAAATTAAGGACAGGCCAAAGTCCCACCACCCAACACCTCAAGGAGTTGTTGGTGGCTTATGATCTTAGTAAGTCCTCAGAGACTGAAGGGGTAGGAGCAGAGGGTGGGCCAGCAGATGAGGAAGGGGCCAGGGGTACCACTACCCCAGCCCCCCTCTGAAACTGACCAGGAGGGTGACAATGACCCTGACCTGGAAAACCCAATCCCTTCTGGGGAAGATGAAGATGAGGATCTAGAAAACCACACCTTTGTCCCCCAGGAAGGATTATGAGTGTGCTCAGAAAGTCTAGGTCTCCTTCTCAGGAGTCTAACCACTCTGGCACCTCTATAGGGAGCTCTGTCTCATCTCATAGGAGAGAATCCTCTCATGAGAGAAGAAAGAGGCTAGTCCAGTATGAGGAAACTCAGCTGGAACTCAGAAAAAGCAATTAGCTTTAGATAGAGAATCCCTAGATTTCCTTAGAGAGAGAAGAAAGTTGGGACTAGAGTCCCATGGTGGCAACAATATCCCTAGAGATAGGGACAGGTCTTATGACCATAGAAACCTAAACAAGATTGTCCCTCCCTACCAGAGTGGGGATGACATCCACAAATGGATAACTGCACTGGAGAGGGTCTGTAAAGTTCAGAAGGTCCCCCAGAGGCAGTGGGCAGCAATCTTGTGGCTCTCCTTTGCAGACAAAGGTAGAGACAAGCTCCTCACTGTAAGAGAAGAGGATGCTGACAATTACACAGTCTTGAAGAGTGCTCTGATAGATGGGTTTGGCCTAACCACTGAACAGTATAGGTTGAAGTTCAGAGACACCCAAAAGCTCAGACTCAAGACTGGGTTGATTTTGTAGATTGTGCTACAAAGGCTCTGGAAGGTTGGATACATGGCAACAAAGTGCATGACTTTTTAGGATTGTACAATTTGATTATGAGGGAGCAGATCCTTAATAATTGTCAAAACCAGCTTTTGCACCAGTATCTGGTGGACTCTGATCTGACCTCTCCCCAAGAATTGGGAAAGAAGGCAGACAAATGGGTCAGAACCAGAGTAAAAACTAGAAATCAGGGTGGTGACCAGAAGAAAGATTCTACTAAGTCCCAAGAGAAAGGTGGGGATAAATCTAAGGATAAGTCCCCTACAGGGCCCCAAAATTCCTCTTCTGGGGGTGGGTCCCAAACTCCTTCCTCTCCTGAAAAGAAACCATATTGCCATGTCTGTAAAAAGCCTGGGCACTGGAAAACTGATCCCAGTTGCCCCAGGATTGGCAATAAAGAAAATGTTCCTCCCACAACTACTACCACCCCTCCTGGTACTACCAGTAGTAATCCTCCAGTTGGGAGTAGTGCACCCAAAAGTTAGGTGCTTTTGCAAGAGGAACAGAGGTGGGCCCTAGTTTAGACAGGGACCCCTCAACAGACTCCTCTGACTCTGATGGTGGTATAGGATTTGCCACCTTTACCATGGGTCCCATAGCATTGGGCAGGTACAGATTGGAGCCAATAATTAATGGTCAGAAAGCTGTGGCATTTAGGGACACAGGGGCTAGTGTCACCATGGTGGCAGGGAAACTAGTCCCCCTCACCAGCTTTTACCTGAGTTTAAATACCAGGTGACCAACATTGATGGTGTCAGAACAGATCACCCCATGGCCATAGTCAATCTCAGCTGGGAGGGGGTCACAGGCCCAAAAGAGTGGCAGTGTCCCCAACCCTACCTGTAGATTGCCTGATGGGCAATGATCTGGAAATTTCAGCCTGGGCTGAAGTGGAACACCAAACCCATCTTAGGATGTTGGGCGTCCCTGTAAAGGTTAGTGGGGCTGTGATGGCCACAGCCCCAGCCCAAGAATTTGGAGAGATGGAGCCTGAAAGAATGGCCCACTCTCCCCCAAAAGAGAGCACAAGGGTTGAAGAAAAGTCTTCTTCCCCCAGACAGTAGGTAAGGGTCAGCCTCCTCAGGGAACTGACCCTACCCCTAGTGAAGGAACTGCCACAGAGGTAGTCAGGCCTGGCCTGGCCACACCCCTGATGGCAGAGGACCCTTCCAAGGTGGTACCCCGTCTGGAGCAGGTAACCTGCCCCTCTCTACCCTGCCTCAGTCAGCCCAGGGCTGCAGAGGTCAGGGAGGTCAGTGGACCCCCAGGGCCCCCTGTCCAGAGGAAGCCCCCATCAGCAGATTAGGGGCACCCAGTCTAGTAGCCCTAGACAGGTGAAAATTCCTCTACACACTGAGGGATCCCCCATACCTTTATGTAGGGACCTCCCCCAGAAGGACTCTGGTAGGCAAGGGCAAACATGGGACCAGAAGGTTCCAAACCTGCCATGTCCCTCCAGTAGTCCATCCAAAGGGACCCAACCCACAGCTGTAGGCAGCCAAAGGTTGACCCTTAGAGCAAAGCGCAACTCAGTCATGGAAAGACAGGCATACATGGTGACCAGTGATCTGAGGAAGCTGAGGCCAACATTCCTAGGGCCTCACTTCCCTACTCAGACACCTCACCAGCCTTGTACTTTACCTAAGCACACCACAGGTAGTGATTCCCCATGGTGGAGACCCTCTCATACCCTTAGGGTGAGGGATTGCTTAGTGGACCATAAGACAGGGGGCAACCATACTAGTGCAGGTGCTTCCTTATATGACCACTTAGTCAATGAAGGCTCAACTGGCCAAGGTTAGCCTTATCTCCTTTCGTTTGGGGGGTTATGTAGGAAGGTGGAATCTGACTATATGGTTGCCCCCACTTTTTTTATGGTGTTTTGCTGGTTTATGACTTAGTTGGACTGGGATCCTGCTATTCAGGGCCCCAGCCTAGCTGCTTACTCTCTAAAATGGTTTCCATGTGCCTTAGGCACATCTCTGATTGGGATCTGGAGTGCCCTTATAAGTCCCTAGTATATGGTATACTATGTACCAAGGGCATAGGTACCTCAGAGGCCTGCCAGGGGCTGCAGCATGTATTATGCCAGCCCTGGAAGGCCATCCAAACTGACACCACAGGTCTGCTACTGCAGCCTGGGTAAGGTGGTGCATGCACCCCTTACTGTGATATAGGTTACCTATATCACGAAATACATACACACATATAAACCTATAAGTCACTCCTAAGGCAGGCCTTATCAATCCTAAAGGCAGAGTGCATGGTTCCTATGTGAGAGGGTGCCCCTGCATGAGCAGGGCCCCTCTGCAGCGTTCGGAGACCATCTCTGATGCTGTTTGTAGTGCAGCCTGACCATATACTCTTAAGCGCATTATATCCTCGCGGTAAAATGCTAACTTTGGAATGGCTGCACCTAAACATGTCGTGTTTGGTGTCAAACATCTTGGAATACTACCCCCCGCCAATCCTGGCGGCGGGGGTAGCATTCCACCCTTCTAGAGGGAAAGACATGTTAACTCTGACGAGTCCGGTAACTTCTTTCCAGAGCCCTGGCATCACAAAATGGATGCTGCTGCCACAGACAAGAGTCTGGCCTCCTGCTGCTGGACGAAACTCCGGCAGGGGCGGCCTGGACAATAAGTTTCCTGTCCCAGGGAGGTGTGACCACCTCCCCAGACAGGATAATGTGTATTGGGGCTGGGCGGGAGCACTTTCGGGTGCTTTGAAGTCCTGCACTGGGGGCACATTTGGTGTCCCTGTGCATACCCCAGTTCAAACCGGATCAGGGGCTTGCAGCCCCTGCTTTGGCGCGAACTGGACAAAGGAAAGGGGTGTAGCCACCCCTCTGCCCTGACCCACCCATAGGTGGGGCCACAGAGTAGTCCAACCCCTATTTTTAGAATAAAGGTAGGAACCCAGTCCTTAGGACTTTAGATTATACCTGGACGAAACTCTGACACTGAATCCTGGACCTTCGACGCTCTACGACAAGATTAGAGGACTGAAGAATCTCCCTTGGGGTCAAGGAGTGACTCCCCTGCTTGGCAGGCACCAAAGAAGCATCTGTCCGGTTCGCATCACTGAAGCTCCCGTCGGACGCCGAGGTCATCGCATCACCAGAGGTGAATTCTCAGACTTCCCGAGGCTACCCTGAGTCCCCAGCAAAGCTGAGGCCCGTGGCTATCGTGGGTGACTTGAGACCGTGACCCCTGGACACCGAGCACACTTGCAAGTGCACCATCTTCTGGGTCTCCCAAGAAGTCGTGCTTTGGGCTCTGAGTAGCCCTAGCCTCCAGCACCACCTGCACCGAAGATCACTGGCCCTCACTCCACGAGTGTCCTGTAAGCCAGCTCCACGTGCGGCGTCACGAGGCTCCTTCGCGGTCGCTAGCCCGTTGGCTAGTAGCCCTTAACGAAGGCCAATCTTTTCTTTACTTGGCATCCTGGTTGCGCCAGGCCTGCCCTCACTTACCCTCACTGGGTGAGTTCCTCAGACCTTACTGGTCTGCACCATCGACGATCTACATCTTACTCGAGACTTGCCGTTGCCAAGGCTTGTTGGGTCCAATCCGGTCGCCGACACCTCAGCACTCGACAGACATCGAGCACCAGCCCGAATCCTGCTCCTGGTTGCCGACAACGCCTCCCGAACCTCGTGGCTGAAGAGTCAAGATGACCGTCACCGCACCTGAAGCACTCGACATCGGTGGGCATCTGTCCATCGCCTTCCTGGTCACTGGCTAGTGACCCAGACTCTGTCCCCTCTGCTTTCAGGTTCTTCAGAACTCCGATCCACTCTTGGATCCACCCGGACACTTTTCTCCTGGTCGCCAGCAGCACTTTGCAGCAGATCGCCATACGAAACGACGACGAAACCCGACCCCGAAAGGCACCTATGCACCCGGCTTCCCTGGGTGAGATAACACGAGTACTCCGGTGCTCCCGTGGGTAGAGACTCTTCAAAGTCCTAGATCTCAAAGGGTTTTGTCCTAGTCCTCTTTTAAGTGTCCCTTTCCTCTATTTTCCCGATCCCGACTTTCTCCATAGAAGTTAACGGCGTATCGCGGTTGTGTATTTACACTGCACGCGTCTCCCGTGGGTCCCCTGTGTCACTACCTTGGGTGGTTCCTTGTGGTCCAAGCACTTCTAGAGGCTCTAGGCCTAGTGTCTAGTTCAGTCGTGGTTCGCATACCACTTTATTGGTATATGGTTTGAGTACGCCCCTAGGGCCCAAACGTGTATTTGTGCTATTACTGTGACTTAAGATCTTATAACCTATGTACTTCGAACTCTAGCCTCATAAAGAGACTAGAGGGTGTGTTTAGTAATAAATACATATATTTTGAATATATACCTGGTGTGGTGCTCTTTCATTTGGTCACTCAAGAGATTATAGACTGGTAAAACAAGCTGCTTTACATTCCTTCAAGACTTAGCCTGAAGGCTGCTCTCCATAGCTACCACTAGGATAGCTTTCAATAAGGTTGTCTTTAACCTACCTACCATAAGAGTCGATTTGGACTGGTGCAAGGTGCCCACTATAATTAGTGGACAGCATATGCCAGGCCAACTTCTCACACCAGTGAAGTCTCTTTCTTTGGAGCCAGTGAAGTCTCATTGAAGCCAGTGAAGTCTCTTTCTTTGGAGCCAGCGACGTCTCTTTCTATGGAGCCAGTGAAGTTTCTTTCTTTGGAGCCAGTGAAGTCTCTTTCTTTTGAGCCAGTGATTCTTTGGAACCAGTGTACTCTCTTTGGAGCCAGTGAAGTCTCTTTCTTTGGAGCCAGTGAAGTCTCTTTGAAGCCACTGAAGTCTCTTTCTTTGGAGCCAGCGACGTCTCTTACTTTGGAGCCAGTGAAGTTTCTTTCTTTGGAGCCAGTGAAGTATCTTTCTTTGGAGCCAGTGAAGTCTCTTTCTTTGAAGCCAGTGAAGTATCTTTATTTGGAGCCAATGAAGTCTCTTTCTTTGAAGCAGTGAAGTCTCTTTCTTTGGAGCCAGTGAAGTCTCTTTGGAGCCAGTGAAGTCTCATTAGTTGGAGCCAGCAACGTCTCTTTCTTTGGAGCCAGTGAAGTCTCTTTCTTTTGAGCCAGTGAAGTCTCTTTCTTTGGAGCCAGCGACGTCTCTTACTTTGGAGCCAGTGAAGTCTCTTTCTTTGGAGCCAGTGAAGTATCTTTCTTTGGAGCCAGTGAAGTCTCTTTCTTTGAAGCCAGTGAAGTATCTTTCTTTGGAGCCATTGAAGTCTCTTTCTTTGAAGCAGTGAAGTCTCTTTGGAGCCAGTGAAGTCTCTTTGGAGCCAGTGAAGTCTCATAAGTTGGAGCCAGCAACGTCTCTTTCTTTGGAGCCAGTGAAGTCTCTTTCTTTAGAGCCAGTGAAGTCTCTTTCTTTGGAGTCAGTGAAGTCTCTTTCTTTGGAACCAGTGAAGTCTATTTCTTTGAAGCCAGTGAAGTCTCTTTCTTTGGAGCCAGTGAAGTCTCTTTCTTTGGAGCCAGTGAAGTCTCTTTGAAGCCAGTGAAGTCTCTTTCTTTGGAGCCAGCGACGTCTCTTTCTATGGAGCCAGTGAAGTTTCTTTCTTTGGAGCCAGTGAAGTCTCTTTCTTTTGAGCCAGTGATTCTTTGGAACCAGTGTACTCTTTTTGGAGCCAGTGAAGTCTCTTTCTTTGGAGCCAGTGAAGTCTCTTTGAAGCCAGTGAAGTCTCTTTCTTTAGAGCCTGCGACGTCTCTTACTTTGGAGCCAGTGAAGTCTCTTTCTTTGGAGCCAGTGAAGTATCTTTCTTTGGAGCCAGTGAAGTCTCTTTCTTTGAAGCCAGTGAAGTATCTTTCTTTGGAGCCAGTGAAGTCTCTTTTTTTGAAGCAGTGAAGCCTCTTTCTTTGGAGCCAGTGAAGTCTCTTTGGAGCCAGTGAAGTCTCATTAGTTGGAGCCAGCAACGTCTCTTTCTTTGGAGCCAGTGAAGTCTCTTTCTTTGGAGTCAGCGAAGTCTCTTTCTTTGAAGCCAGTGAAGTCTATTTCTTTGAAGCCAGTGAAGTCTCTTTCTTTGGAGCCAGTGAAGTAACTTTCTTTGGAGCCAGTGAAGTCTCTTTGGAGCCAGTGAAGTCTCTTTCTTTAGAGCCAGTGACGTCTCTTACTTTGGAGCCAGTGAAGTATCTTTCTTTGGAGCCAGTGATCTTTCTTTGGAGCCAGTGAAGTATCTTTCTTTGGAGTCAGTGAAGTCTCTTTCTTTGGAGCCAGTGAAGCCTCATTCTTTGGAGCCAGTGAAGTCTCTTTCTTTGGAGTCAGTGAAGTCTCTTTCTTTGGAGCCAGTGAAGTCTCATTAGTTGGAGCCAGCGACGTCTCTTTCTTTGGAGCCAGTGAAGTCTCTTTCTTTGAAGCCAGTGAAGTCTCTTTCTTTGGAGCCAGTGAAGTCTCTTTCTTTGGAGCCAGTGAAGTCTCTTTCTTTGGAGACAGTGACGTCTCTTTCTTTGGAGCCAGTGAAGTCTCTTTCTTTGGAGCCAGTGAAGTCTCTTTCTTTGGATCCAGTGAAGTCTCTTTCTTTGGAGTCAGTGAAGTCTCTTTCTTTGTAGCCAGTGAAGTCTCTTTCTTTGGAGCCAGTGAAGTCTCTTTGGAGCCAGTGAAGGCTCTTTCTTTGGAGCCAATGAAGGCTCTTTCTTTGGAGCTAGTGAAGTCTCTTTCTTTGAGGCAGTGAAGTCTCTTTCTTTGAAGCCAGTGAAGTCTCTTTCTTTGGAGCCAGCGAAGTCTCTTTCTTTGGAGTCAGTGAAGTCTCTTTCTTTGGAGCCAGTGAAGTCTCTTTCTTTTGAGCCAGTGATTCTTTGGAACGAGTGTACTCTCTTTGGAGCCAGTGAAGTCTCTTTCTTTGGAGCCAGTGAAGTCTCTTTGAAGCCAGTGAAGTCTCTTTCTTCGGAGCCAGCGACGTCTCTTTCTATGGAGCCAGTGAAGTTTCTTTCTTTGGAGCCAGTGAAGTCTCTTTCTTTTGAGCCAGTGATTCTTTGGAACCAGTGTACTCTCTTTGGAGCCAGTGAAGTCTCTTTCTTTGGAGCCAGTGAAGTCTCTTTGAAGCCAGTGAAGTCTCTTTCTTTGGAGGCAGCGACGTCTCTTACTTTGGAGCCAGTGAAGTCTCTTTCTTTGGAGCCAGTGAAGTATCTTTCTTTGGAGCCAGTGAAGTCTCTTTCTTTGAAGCCAGTGAAGTATCTTTCTTTGGAGCCAGTGAAGTCTCTTTCTTTGAAGCAGTGAAGTCTCTTTCTTTGGAGCCAGTGAAGTCTCTTTGGAGCCAGTGAAGTCTCATTAGTTGGAGCCAGCAACGTCTCTTTCTTTGGAGCCAGTGAAGTCTCTTTCTTTGGAGCCAGTGAAGCCTCTTTCTTTGGAGCCAGCGACGTCTCTTACTTTGGAGCCAGTGAAGTCTCTTTCTTTGGAGCCAGTGTAGTATCTTTCTTTGGAGCCAGTGAAGTCTCTTTCTTTGAAGCCAGTGAAGTATCTTTCTTTGGAGCCAGTGAAGTCTCTTTCTTTGAAGCTGTGAAGTCTCTTTCTTTGGAGCCAGTGAAGTCTCTTTGGAGCCAGTGAAGTCTCATTAGTTGGAGCCAGCAACGTCTCTTTCTTTGGAGCCAGTGAAGTCTCTTTCTTTGGAGCCAGTGAAGTCTCTTTCTTTGGAGTCAGTGAAGTCTCTTTCTTTGGAGCCAGTGAAGTCTATTTCTTTGAAGCCAGTGAAGTCTCTTTCTTTGGAGCCAGTGAAGTCTCTTTCTTTGGAGCCACTGAAGTCTCTTTGAAGCCAGTGAAGTCTCTTTCTTTGGAGCCAGCGACGTCTCTTTCTATGGAGCCAGTGAAGTTTCTTTCTTTGGAGCCAGTGAAGTCTCTTTCTTTGGAACCAGTGAAGTCTCTTTGAAGCCAGTGAAGTCTCTTTCTTTGGAGCCAGCGACGTCTCTTACTTTGGAGCCAGTGAAGTCTCTTTCTTTGGAGCCAGTGAAGTATCTTTCGGAGCCAGTGAAGTCTCTTTCTTTGAAGCCAGTGAAGTATCTTTCTTTGGAGCCAGTGAAGTCTCTTTCTTTGAAGCAGTGAAGTCTCTTTCTTTGGAGCCAGTGAAGTCTCTTTGGAGCCAGTGAAGTCTCATTAGTTGGAGCCAGCGACGTCTCTTTCTTTGGAGCAAGTGAAGTCTCTTTCTTTGAAGCCAGTGAAGTCTCTTTCTTTGGAGCCAGTGAAGTCTCATTAGTTGGAGCCAGCGACGTCTCTTTCTTTGGAGCCAGTGAAGTCTCTTTCCTTGAAGCCAGTGAAGTCTCTTTCTTTGGAGCCAGTGAAATCTCTTTCTTTGGAGCCAGTGAAGTCTCTTTCTTTGGAGCCAGTGACGTCTCTTTCTTTGGAGCCAGTGAAGTCTCTTTCTTTGGAGCCAGTGAAGTCTCTTTGGAGCCAGTGACGTCTCTTTCTTTGGTGCCAGTGAAGTCTCTTTCTTTGGAGCTAGTGAAGTCTCTTTCTTGGAAGCCAGTGAAGTCTCTTTCTTTGGAGCCAGTGAAGTCTCTTTCTTTGGAGCCAGTGAAGTCTCTTTCTTTGGAGCCAGTGAAGTCTCTTTCTTGGAAGCCAGTGAAGTCTCTTTGGAGCCAGTGAAGTCTCTTTCTTTAGAGCCAGTGAAGTCTCTTTCTTGGAAGCCAGTGAAGTCTCTTTGGAGCCAGTGAAGTCTCTTTCTTTGGAGCCAGTGAAGTCTCTTTCTTTGGAGCCAGTGACGTCTCTTTCTTTGGAGCCAGCGAAGTCTCTTTCTTTGGAGCCAGTGAAGTCTCTTTCTTTTGAGCCAGTGACATCTCTTTCTTTGGAGCCAGTGAAGTCTCATTAGTTGGAGCCAGCGACGTCTCTTTCTTTGGAGCCAGTGAAGTCTCTTTCCTTGAAGCCAGTGAAGTCTCTTTCTTTGGAGCCAGTGAAATCTCTTTCTTTGGAGCCAGTGAAGTCTCTTTCTTTGGAGCCAGTGACGTCTCTTTCTTTGGAGCCAGTGAAGTCTCTTTCTTTGGAGCCAGTGAAGTCTCTTTGGAGCCAGTGACGTCTCTTTCTTTGGTGCCAGTGAAGTCTCTTTCTTTGGAGCTAGTGAAGTCTCTTTCTTGGAAGCCAGTGAAGTCTCTTTCTTTGGAGCCAGTGAAGTCTCTTTCTTTGGAGCCAGTGAAGTCTCTTTCTTTGGAGCCAGTGAAGTCTCTTTCTTGGAAGCCAGTGAAGTCTCTTTGGAGCCAGTGAAGTCTCTTTCTTTAGAGCCAGTGAAGTCTCTTTCTTGGAAGCCAGTGAAGTCTCTTTGGAGCCAGTGAAGTCTCTTTCTTTGGAGCCAGTGAAGTCTCTTTCTTTGGAGCCAGTGACGTCTCTTTCTTTGGAGCCAGCGAAGTCTCTTTCTTTGGAGCCAGTGAAGTCTCTTTCTTTTGAGCCAGTGACGTCTCTTTCTTTGGAGCCAGTGAAGTCTCATTAGTTGGAGCCAGCGAAGTCTCTTTCTTTGAAGCCAGTGAAGTATCTTTCTTTGGAGCCAGTGAAGCCTCTTTCTTTGGAGCCAGTGAAGTCTCTTTCTTTGGAGCCAGTGAAGTCTCTTTCTTTGGAGCCAGTGACGTCTCTTTCTTTGGAGCCAGTGACGTCTCTTTCTTTGGAGCCAGTGACGTCTCTTTCTTTGGAGCCAGTGAAGTCTCTTTCTTTGGAGCCAGTGATGTCTCTTTGGAGCCAGTGACGTCTCTTTCTTTGGAGCCAGTGAAGTCTCTTTCTTTGGAGCCAGTGAAGTCTCTTTCTTGGAAGCCAGTGAAGTCTCTTTCTTTGGAGCCAGTGAAGTCTCTTTCTTTGGAGCCAGTGAAGTCTCTTTCTTGGAAGCCAGTGAAGTCTCTTTGGAGCCAGTGAAGTCTCTTTCTTTGGAGCCAGTGAAGTCTCTTTCTTGGAAGCCAGTGAAGTCTCTTTGGAGCCAGTGAAGTCTCTTTCTTTGGAGCCAGTGAAGTCTCTTTCTTTGGAGCCAGTGACGTCTCTTTCTTTGGATCCAGTGAAGTCTCTTTCTTTTGAGCCAGTGACGTCTCTTTCTTTGGAGCCAGTGAAGTCTCATTAGTTGGAGCCAGTGAAGTATCTTTCTTTGGAGCCAGTGAAGCCTCTTTCTTTGGAGCCAGTGAGGTCTCTTTCTTTGGAGCCAGTGAAGTCTCTTTCTTTGGAGCCAGTGACGTCTCTTTCTTTGGAGCCAGTGAAGTCTCTTTCTTTGGAGCCAGTGAAGTCTCTTTCTTTGGAGCCAGTGAAGTCTCTTTCTTTGGAGCCAGTGCAGTCTCTTTCTTTGGAGCCAGTGAAGTCTCTTTCTTTGGAGTCAGTGAAGTCTCTTTGAAGCCAGTGAAGGCTCTTTGGAGCCAGTAAAGTCTCATTAGTTGGAGCCAGTGAAGTCTCTTTGGAGTCAGTGAAGTCTCATTAGTTGGAGCCAGTGAAGTATCTTTCTTTGGAGCCAGTGAAGCCTCTTTCTTTGGAGCCAGTGAAGTCTCTTTCTTTGGAGCCAGTGAAGTCTCTTTCTTTGGAGCCAGTGAAGTCTCTTTCTTTGGAGCCAGTGACGTCTCTTTCTTTGGAGCCAGTGCAGTCTCTTTCTTTGGAGCCAGTGAAGTCTATTTCTTTGGAGCCAGTGACGTCTCTTTCTTTGGAGCCAATGAAGTCTCTTTCTTTGGAGCCAGTGAAGTCTCTTTCTTTGGAGCCAGTGAAGTCTCTTTCTTTGGAGCCAGTGAAGTCTCTTTCTTTGGAGCCAGTGACGTCTCTTTCTTTGGAGCCAGTGAAGTCTCTTTCTTTTGAGCCAGTGAAGTCTCTTTGGAGCCAGTGAAGTCTCTTTCTTTGGAGTCAGTGAAGTCTCTTTCTTTGAAGCCAGTGAAGTCTCTTTCTTTGGAGCCAGTGACGTCTCTTTCTTTGGAGCCAGTGACGTCTCTTTCTTTGGAGCCAGTGAAGTCTCTTTCTTTGGAGCCAGTGAAGTCTCTTTCTTGGAAGCCAGTGAAGTCTCTTTCTTTGGAGCTAGTGAAGTCTCTTTCTTTGAAGCCAGTGAAGTCTCTTTCTTGGAAGCCAGTGAAGTCTCTTTGGAGCCAGTGAAGTCTCTTTCTTTGGAGCCAGTGAAGTCTCTTTCTTGGAAGCCAGTGAAGTCTCTTTGGAGCCAGTGAAGTCTCTTTCTTTGGAGCCAGTGAAGTCTCTTTCTTTGAAGCCAGTGAAGTCTCTTTCTTTGGAGCCAGTGAAGTCTCTTTCTTTTGAGCCAGTGACGTCTCTTTCTTTGGAGCCAGTGAAGTCTCTTTCTTTGGAGCCAGTGAAGTCTCTTTCTTTTGAGCCAGTGAAGCCTCTTTCTTTGGAGCCAGTGAAGTCTCTTTCTTTGGAGCCAGTGACGTCTCTTTCTTTGGAGCCAGCGAAGTCTCTTTCTTTGGAGCCAGTGATGTCTCTTTCTTTGGAGGCAGTGAAGTCTCTTTCTTTTGAGCCAGTGAAGTCTCTTTGGGGCCAGTGAAGTCTCTTTCTTTGGAGTCAGTGAAGTCTCTTTCTTTGAAGCCAGTGAAGTCTCTTTCTTTGGAGCCAGTGACGTCTCTTTCTTTGGAGCCAGTGACGTTTCTTTCGTTGGAGCCAGTGAAGGCTCTTTCTTTTGAGCCAGTGAAGTCTCTTTCTTTGAAGCCAGTGACTTCTCTTTCTTTGGAGCCAGCGAAGTCTCTTTCTTTGGAGCCAGTGAAGTCTCTTTCTTTGGAGCCAGTGAAGTCTCTTACTTTGGAGCAAGTGAAGTATCTTTCTTTGGAGCCAGTGAAGTCTCTTTCTTTGGAGCCAGTGAAGTTTCTTTCTTTGGAGCTGGGGACCTCTTCCTGAAGTCCTCTACTACAGGCCTTGTGAGGCACACCCCTTTTCAAGGTGTCTCTCCTACCAGGTGCCCCACTAGTGACAGAAGTCAAAATCTTTACCTTATTAAAGAATCAAATATGGACCCTCAGGCTTGTGTTTAATTTAAGTGTCATCTCTGACACAAGAACCCATAGTTTGAAGTATGTTTGTGGTTCCATGTCAAATGTACAAACATGCACCCTATGTGCACTCTGTCTGTTGACACATGGTATTCCCAGTTTGTTTGCCCTGAGCTGCACCCTCAGGGCAGCACTTTCTCCAATTCAAAATTACTACTTTTCAATCCATCCGAATAACAATTGGGGAATTTATAACTTTACCCAAAACATTCCTAAACTGGAGTTTGTATAGTGAATAAGCCTCCTGCAACATTTGGGGAAAAGCTGCTCTTTCCCCTAAATATTCTTGGACTGGTGTTAGAATAGTATATTTGACCTTCCAGTTTTTGCCATGCCCTGAGGGCACAGTTCAATGCAGAATAAGCACACAGACTGGGCTTTGTTTAACTAGACAACCAAAGTGTATGATTCCTGCTGTCACCAGAGTCATGAAAAGAGGACTAAGGAGACCTGTGTTCAGCAAAAAATGCCTGACTGAATCCTCATTGGCTGTATCTCAGGGCTGCATGGGAGTGCAGCCTTTTCTAATGCATTTCTGATGCATTTCTGTATTTGCTGATAGGGATTGCGTGAAGCACAAATACCTGCGTGAATATCACAATATCAACTAATATTGACTGGAAAAATTAAAATATTGTAACTAGTCCTGTGCGTCATATTATTACGTGAACAAAATCACTTGGATTGTACTGTTTTCTTTATGGCCAATGCTATCAGGTGACGTACAGAATCTGGACAGGTCACCGTCGTGAGAGAAAAATAAGCAAGGTCATTTATACTCACCACCAAATGGTGAAACTAGGGATCTGAAAATGTACTGTTGTGAAAGTCACGATTTCCATACAGAGGCTTACTTTTGAGTATCTAGGGGCACATGTACGACCGTTTTTAGCGGTCGCAAGGAGAGAATCAGGCCGTTTGTGACCGCTAAAATGGCTTCCAGCATGTAACTCTATTTTGCAAGTCGGTAACCTATTACCAACTTGCGGTTTGCGAGTCGCTATTAGGAAGGGGCGTGCCAAGGGCGTCCCTTCCTAACACTGAGTAGCAGGGGCATTTATGAATGTTTTGCGACTGGAATGTGGTCGTAAAACATTCATATTTTAACGACTTTGAGAAGGAGGTGGTAACCAATTGGCAAACGGGAAGGGGTCTCCAAGGGACCCGTTCCCCTTTGTGAATGTGTGTGCCAGCATTATTTAAGGGCAGGCAGTGGTCCCACGGACCACTGCCTGCTCTTAAAAAATGAAAAGGTAGCTTTTCATTTTTCTTTTTTAAATGCATTCCTTTCTCCTTTGAGGAAAACAAGCTGCATTAAAAACAAAAAGAAGCTTTATTTAAAAAGCAATCACAGACATGGTGGCCTGCTGACCCCAGTAGGCCACCATCCCTGTGATTACAGGCCATTCCCAATAAGTCGCAAATTGCGACCTGCCTCATGAATGTTAATGAGGCAGGTCAATTGCGACCCCATTGGGAATCGCTAAATGTGTCTGAGCTATATTAGTACATTTCATTTTGTGAGTCCCCAATTGCGAGTCGCAAAAAATCAGAATTAGAGACTCGCAAAATGAAATGGTCGTACATCTGGCCCAAAGGGTTAAACTCATAGCAGTCTCGATCACAACGCCTGGTTTGCAAAAATAAATAAATAAATACACAACTTTGCTCAAACTTTATTGTAACTCCCTGGGACCCCTGGGGAATCACTTTGATCAGACTTTTGGTTCAGGCACTCTCCGCAAAACAAATGAATTTTACTCGAATGAGGGTGAGTGCAGGAGCAGCCGCCTTTACTTCCTTCTGTGGTTAGACCCTGCTCCAGACAGTAAGACCCCCCACACAGGGAAGAACCTCAAGGGCTGCTTTGGTGAGAGCTGGCTGACACCTTTCTTTGTCTGCCACATGTCAACTCTAACTTCTCTCGAAGTGGTGCCAGAGAGCTCTGGGATTCCCTGCATCTGATAATAACGAATTAAACAGTTCACCTAATTAAAACAAAACTCTGTGCCTGGAGAGAGAGAGCGGCTTTCTTCAGATGCCTCACCTCCCCCCCATCCCCTCTCCCCGCCATTCACCTACAATGTCCAATTGTGGCACTGAAGCCTTACAAGGCAGTGACCCTGCCTAGGAGAGATGGCACAGCTGGTTCTGAGAATGCTCACTGTGAAGTTCTCCTCTGGCAGCACCCCTTGGCCTTCAAGGCAAGGACACCTGGATATATTCTGGCATTGATACCGCCTTTGAACCCCTTGCAGCTCTTCTAGTTCTATTGCCAAATGTTGAAAACTTTGAAATCTTTCAGGTTCAACCCAAATTTGGACATTGATGGGTTCAGATGCCCCAGAGGAGTGACGCTGTAAGCCCCTCTGAAGATGAGATGGTAGTTCAATGTGCTGTGACATCGCGTGACCGAAGCGCCTGGAAGTTCCTCCGGTGAGGTCCATGTCTAAACCATCACGCAGTTAAGGTCGATGGTAGATTCCACCTTATGAAACCCACTCATTGGCTGTGAAAATTGGCCGACTCACACAGATGACGCTTCTAGGAGTTGGTTGGATTACAAGAATACTAATGCATTTTATGCAGATTGTTTTGCATTCTGATGGTACTCTGCGTGCAGTTCTTTCAGACATACTTTTTCCAGTAAGCTGTAACTGACTGATTGACAGATCCCCAAAGGCTGCTGGAGATCAACAGACAATATGAAAAACCCAAAGACCAACAGACACTAAGCCCCTCAATAATGGGGATTTGGCATAGGGAATGTACCTTGCTGTACTGCCCTACGTCACAGTGAAAAGGAAGGAATGTACCATATTTATCCAATACTGTCCTTTCCCCCTGCACTGGTGCCATTTCGGCAGCCTAACGCCAATGCAGGCATGCTTACACCATGGTGCAAGGGTGCCGGTATTGTCGGCAGGATTGTTTATGTGCAGGAAGGGGCACCCTCCTGCAGAAAAACAATCCTGGGAGGCAGAATGCAGCTCACATGGAAAGAGGAAAGAACGAGGAGAAAAGAAGTTATTTCTCCTCATTGCGTTTCCCCTGGGAAGGTGCCAGGTTTTGGCACATCCACAGGTTTACGTGATTTTGTAAATCTGGGGCAGCGTCAAAATCCATGGGTGTTGTGTGGGAAAACTCACCGCAATGACCATGGAACGCCGCAGAGTAAGGCAATGCAGTGATTTGCGCTGGCTTGCCTTACTCCATATCTATGAGGCCATTCAAAGCCATGCAACGTGGCTTTGTGTGACCTCATAAATATGATTTTGCAGTTTGCGCCGCTGGAGTGTTACAAAAAGCGACACTCTGGCGGCGCACGGGGCTTCTAAATATGCCCCTATGAGGCAACCACTTGAGCCGTTACTCACCAGCATTTCTAAAACTAGCCTAACTTCCTCCAGAGTTCCACTAAACTCTGCAGTGGTGCTGGCCTCAAGCATGAAAAAGAATGACCACATCTCAGACTGAAGATCTCTGAACATGCTCCCACTGGAGAAGGGCTGGGTACTAAGCCTGGGCATAGTTGGCGTAGTAGCACTTCACGTAGCTACGTGAAGTACATTTTGAACTACACGTAGCTATGCAAATTGCGTAGTGCATAGCTGTGTGCTTGACTGCACTGTACAATAATAGCAAAAAGCATCTTGCACAGTGCAAGTTAAAATAAATAACTCTGTCTTTATATGCTAAAAATGCATATAGTCATTTCACAAAAGTGAAAACGATAAATTAACAAGCAGTGAGAGAGGTGATGATTTTGGGATCCTCCCTAACCTAGGGAGAGAACCAAGCAGATGCCTTGAAAACAAAAAGCACATCTTTTGAACGATTCAGTGGTGGTCCCATCCTCTTAAGACCACCCCAAGCACAGTTATTGGCAAAAATACAATCCCAACCAAAGGCCCTGCAAAGCATTATGGGACGAGATTAGCAGTGGGCAGTGAATATTATAGTATCCAATATCAAAATAATTCTACAAAGAGCTGCAGTTCCACTAGTCGTTACTAGATGTCCCTCACGAGTCAAATGCAAAAGCTTCATGAAAGGGTTTCAATGCTTTTGCATTTGACTCGTGAGGACATCTAGTAACGACTAGTTGAACTGCAGCTCTTTGTAGAATTATTTTGATATTGGACACTATAATATTCACTGCCCACTGCTAATCTCATCCCATAATGCTTTGCAGGGCCTTTGGTTGGGATTGTATTTTTGCCCATAACTGTGCTTGGAGTGGTCCTAGGAGGAAGGGACCACCACTGAATCGTTCACATGATATGCTTTTTTGTGTTCAAGGCATCTGCTTGGTCCTCCCCTAGGTTAGGGGGACCCCAAAATCATCACCTCTCTCATTGCTTGATATTTTCATTGTCAAAATTCACTTTTGTGAGTTTGTTATATGCTTTTTAGCATCAAAAATTGCTTTAACAAAGCATTTGTATGTGTTTAATGTACTGTTGCTACGCTACGTTGATTAGCACCGTAGCAAAGTATTATGCCCAGGGTTACTGGGTACTCATAACAGCATGCTTGAACTTGAAAGCTCTACACTGAACATCTATGACCTACCTACCACAGCAAATGCATCCTATGGGAGAACAAAAGTACCAGAACTGAGCCATACTCCTGCAAGCATCTCCTTTAATAGAGGAATCAAGAGTTGTTACTCTACTTGTAGTGCACAACAGTAATCTGGTTCAGCAGCTACTTAATCTAAATATCTTATCACCATGATCAAATTGACTCTAGTTTGACTACGTAAATATCGTTGTGTATTATAGTTATTTGTTTCTTACAAAGTCCATTCTCTCTGTAAATAGTAAAGCACTGTCATAGTAGTGTGCTCTGCGCTATACAAAACTTTAAATAAGTCAAATCATTAAAAAACAAAAGACCAACATGCACAAGCAGACATGCAAAAAACAACAGACTATATTAGACATTACCAGACACCTCAAAATCAGCAGTGACTTCCAGAACGCAAAGATGAAGAGACACTGCCAGCCACCCAGAAATGGACACGTGCTGTCAGGCTCTATAAGGTCAAATGTCCTTTGGCACAGTGCCTACCTGCTCCTCATTTTAACAATTGATAACCACTGTATGTCTTATAGTGCAAGACATCACTATTTTGTTTTCTAAATGACAAGCCCTAAGTGCGACAGGTAAGCCCAGATGTCAGCCTCTTGCTAAGTTGCCCATTGGACTCAAGCTGCCTCTCACTGATATGCCTAACTGCCATGATCCATTGGACACACTCACATGTGTATGAGGGGCAGGCATGGAAAAGAGTTCTGCCATACTTCATGGGTGCTCAAGTCCTCAGCTGCAGAGGAGGGTAGCAGTACCCCTAGAGTGTAGGGGACACTTATTGTTAGGCTTTGTGGCTGCAACTACTGCACTACATGAAATATGTAGCGGATGTGGCATTACAACCAGAGCTGCCAACTTTTGAACTGGGGAGTTAGGTTTGAGTCTCAGCGCAGGCTCCAAAGCCTCTGAATCTGGGCAAATAATGCAATCTCCCGGTGCCAAAAAAATGAATGTGACCTGGTGTAATGTGACTGGTGCTCATGTAAAGTACCTTTGGTTCGAGTTTGCGTTTGACAAAACTGCAAAAAATGCAATTGGAATCAAGGCAAACTACATTCCACAGAGTACCACAGGGCTCTCTCATACTTGCCATGGTGGCAGTCATTGTAGATCCATTGAGTATATGTACTTTGTGTCTTCAGTGATGTCATTTGAGATGTCATCAGTGATGTCACTGACCATGTCATGAGTGATGTAATATGTGAGGTCATAAGCAGTGCATTGTGGGGGCCTAAGCTATAGTTAGCGACTACTGAATTTCACTGGTTTTGTACGAGTGAAATTTGAGCCTAACTATAACGCCTCTGTAACCTTTGTATTTTTCATTGAATTTCTAAGTTTAAAAAAAATTGTATGTACTAACTATAATGTCCCTGTAACCTTTGTTTTTTCAGTGATTTCTAAGGTTTTATTAAATTCAATTTCCTAACTATAACATCCCTGTAACCTTTAGTTGTTTCAGTGAATTTCTAAAGTTTTTAAAATTCTACTTCCTAACTGTAACCTGTAACCTTTGAAAATAAGTGTGTAAGAGTGTCTCAGTGGGTGTGTGACTGAGTGCGTGAGTCTCTCAAATGGGTGTGTGAGTTGGTGCGTGAGTGTCTGACTGGGTCTGTGACTGAGTGCATGAATCTCTGAGTGAGTGTTTGAGTGTGTCTGTGAGTCAGTGCGTGAGTCTCTGAGTGGGTCTGTGAATGGATGAGTGTCTAAGTGGGTCTGTGAGTGAGTGAGTGAGTTTCTGAGTGGGTCTGTGATTAGATGTGTGTGTGTCTAAGTGGGTCTGTAAGTGAGTGTGTGAGTGCCTGAGTGGGTCTGTGAGTGGATGTGTGAGTCTCTGAGTGGGCCTGTCAGAGGGTGCATGAGCCTCTGAGTGGGTCTGTAAGTGGGTGTCTGAGTCTCTGATTAGCTCCTTGAGTGGGTAAGAGAGAGTATGACTAAGTGGGTGCATGAGTGTCTGACTGGGTCTGTGAGTGTGTGTACATGTCTCAATTCATCTGTGAGTGGGTGCACGAGTGTCTGAATGGGACTGTGAGAGTGTCTGAGTTGTTCTGTGAGTGGGTGCATGAGTGCCTTAGTGGGTTCTGCTCGTTTTCTGCCTCTTTCTGCTAGTTGCTGGCCTTTATTTGCCTCTTTCTGCTCGTATCTGATCTCTATTTTTCCTCTTTCTGCTCATTGCTGGCCTTTACTTTGCCTTATTCTGCTAGTTTCTTACCTTTATTTTGCCTCTTTCTGCTCCTTTCTGACCTCAATTTTGCTGCTTTCTGCTAGTTTCTAACCTTTATCTTGCCTCATTCTGCTTGTTGCTGGTCTGTATTTTGCCTCTTTCTCCTCATTTCTGACCTTTATGTTGCCACTTTCTGCACGTTTCTGACCTTCATTTTGCCTCTTTCTCCTCATTGCTGGCCTTTATTTTGCCTCTTTCTGCTCGTTGCTGACCTTCATTTTGCCTCTTTCTGAGCATTGCTGAGCTCTGTTTTGCCTCTTTCTGCTAGTTTCTCACCTTTATTTTGCCTCTTTCTGCTAGTTTCTCACCTTAATTTTAGCTCTTTCTGCTGGTTTCTCACCTTCATCTTGCCTCTTTCTGCTCGTTGCTGACCTTTATTGTGCCTCTTTCTGCTCCTTTCTGACCTTTATTCTGCCTCTTTCTGCTCCCTTCTGACATTTATTTTGTCATTTGAATTAGGGGAGGGGACCGCTCGGCCCCCCTCTCTGAGCCAATTTCGGACCTGGGGAACCCATTCCCCGGGGCCTGGACATGTCACCTGGGTGCCCTTAAGGCACCCACTGTTCCATGGGATAGCAGGGGAAGCCTCAAGGCCACCACAGTTCCAACTGGCTCCCTGTCTCCTACGGGAGCCGGCACTGCTATGAAAAACAGGGGCTGCTGAAAGGCAGCTCCCTGTCTGTCAGAGCAATGTTTTCATCTGTTTCCTGCACACATATTTGCATGCAGGGAAACAGATGAAAACTCTGGTTTCTGCAAGCCAGAGCTGTTTGACAGAGCTGTGGATTATGTTTTCTTTTGCTTGGCGCGAGCTGTCAGCTCTCACCAAGCAAAACCAAACAGCTACCTCCCGAGGGTGGGTACCTCAGGAGGTAGCCCTGGGGGGGTGGCGGTCCCCAGGGCTATAAATGGCTCCACGAGGAGGGCCTGCAGCCCACCACGATCGTAAAACTTTGCCCCTGGAAGGAGGCATTACATTAATTTTTTTCAGCCCCGGGGAGGTGGAGGTATTCAGGCCTGCTGGGGGCCCATGCAGCCCCCCTTAAATTCAATGAATTTCCCTGGGGAGGTGGCAGTACCCGGGGCTATGGTAGGGCTGCGCAGGCTCCCCTGCATTAATTTAATTTCATTTGCCCAGGGGAGGTGGCTGTCCCAGGGTGCTATGGTGCCATGGGGAGGTGGTGGTCCCCGGGGCTGCGGGACGGCTGCACAGGCCCCCCCATTAACTTGAATTGAATTTCCCCAGGGTGGTGGCTGCGCGGCATCAATTTAACTTGATTTGCCCCGGGGAGGTGGCAGTCCCCGGGAATTTCATATGCCCTAGGAGGGGGCCCTGTGCGCCCCCCTCCTTTATATAATTGCTCATTCCCACCGGGGGCTAAATATTAAAGGAGCGTGGGAGCCTGCGCTATCATTTTTTGGGTGCGAGCCGCCGGTCCTGCATATGTCTCGCCTAAATTTTTTTTTTAAATGCCTCTTTTGCCCTGCAGAGTCCCTGAGGGACCACCCCCCCCCCCGAAGAGGCCTAGGGGTCAGGGTTTTCCTACCCTTCTCCCATGTATTTGTAAACTTTTTTGGGGGCCACTCAGCTGAAGCTGAGTTTCAAGATGGCTGCCAACATTTGAGCATGGGGACTGCATCCCTAGATATACAAATTTGTTTTTTTCAAAATGTCTCCAAAACTACTCAACGGACTTACACCAAATAACCAGAAGCACTCTTTCTGATCAAGAGCTAGCTTTCTGCCAAGTTTTGTGTAATTCTGTCCAGCAGTTCGGGCTGTAGTCGTGTTCAAAATTCCCTATGGAAATTAACATCAGAAAAATAGAAATACAATATTTGCCCAACCCCTTCTTCTCAGACCCCACTTGACAGATTACCCAAAAAAATTCCATGCGCAAGACTCACTATGACACTTTTTTGGGGGAAAATTTCAGGAAGATTCGTCAAGCGGAGCCAAAGATATAGAAAGGTATAGACAAGTCAAAAAAACGCTTTTCCTATGGAAACATGGTTCTAACTATAACTACCTACTGGCAACCACCAGTAGATAATATATATATATATATATCCACAAGTCCTCCCACAAACAGGAGTTAGGGTCGCACTCTCGAAAGGTAGTAGATCAATTCCTTATTTTATTTGCATTTTAAAATTGAAAGCAACATCTATGCGTTTCGGTCTCCCCTGAGACCTTGTTCACAATGGTAACTATACCACATGTCACAATGTAACTTTAACTTCCGGCTTAACCATGCACAGCTAACTATCCCACATATGACATCAGTGATGACCTGTACTATAACATCACTGCAACATTTGAAATGACATCATTGTTAACAAAACTGTGAAAGGCGGGGGTGCAAGTTATTGTTACCTTAGGGCACGAGTTATAGTTACTTGAGATAACTAAAAATGGTACATGTCAGTGTTTTTTTAGTTTAAAACGTTACGTTGTCACTGAAATGTTCTCCTAACTATAATGTCACTTTAAACTTTGTTGTTTATCAGTGAAAAACATAAAACAAAAAGAAATTAAATATATCTATCCATATATATATTTATGACATCATATGTGGATAGCACTGTGCTAATCCTATGCTTAAAAACTTTGATAGAAAAGCAGACATTTGAGGTGAGCAAATTTAGAGTGTCGCTGGTGGTGAGGGTGCTCTATACAGGAGCTGCTTTCCACCTAAACTTGGGAACTACCCAGAGTTCTCTGCTTCTTTTTTTCATAATTTATGCGTCACTCTATGCCTGCAAGGGTATTCTTTTGACTTATACTGGGTGCTCCCTTGTGTCTGGACAAAGCTAAACCTCTCTGAAAAGCTGTAATGACAGCGAAACACGTGCCAGTGGTTGCTTTTATTCATTTCAGGTTGGCTTGGATGGTATTTTGGTGACACCATCTGACTACTTTCCAGGTCTGAGTAGCTTATAGTGCTGAGGAGACCTTCTCACTGCTTCCCAGGACCAAGGAGTTCACACTGGTGAGACCATGTCGCTACTACCCAGACTCGAGGCGCTATCTCCCTGTGGTGATACTAGCTCACTGCTTCTAGGTCTGAGAAGTTCACATTCTTCCTATACTATACACATGGCACCTTCACACTACGAAGACAGGCTCTCCTAGCACTTCCCTCAGTACACCCTCTGGCTCTGCTTGTACTGCACACGCGGCACTTTTATACTACGAGGCTCCCCCAGCACTTTCCTCATTGCATATTTACCTTACTGTACTGCCCATATGGCAGTGTTTGAGTTAATTTGCAACTTGCATATATGTAACTCTAACCACTAGTATCTGTAGTAGACTTCTGTACTTACTACCATTCTTATGTGAATTTAGAGTGTTTCTATTTATATCTTTTATGTAACTCATGTACTCTGAAGTCCTTATGTAATGTAACTGGTCCTTTTCTAAAGCGCTCACACCTTCGGGTAAAGTTCGCGCTATATAAAATCGCATTACATAAATACAAATAAATAAACATGGCACCTTTTATACTGCAACGCTCTCCCAGTACTCCCCACAATTCCCTTTTTGTACTAAAATGCTTCTGTCTGTTCTAGGTACATTACACATCTATACAGTTCCCTCTTTTTAGATGCATTAATCCAGGCATCTGTTAGTCACCCAAACTTCTAGGAGATACCATCGTCGCTAGGGAACCTTTTTCCTTTGACTTCGCCAGTGATCTCTCCTTACGTCCTCCGACCTGGGGGCGGGATGGAGGACGATGCCGACGGCGCCTCCCAGTAACACCGGGACTGATGCCTTCTAAGGAACTATGATGATGCCCCACGGGCTGAAACTATAACTGTTTGTACTTCCGCGGAGCCCGAGTACCCTTGGCCGCTGCCCGGTGGAGCTGTCCTATGCAGCTATAGCGGAGTCTGGCTCTGGGTCACCCCCTCGGCCGTCACCTACCCCGCCGGACATCGGACATTGTTTTTCACGGTTCTTCACGGTTTTATCTGTCTCTCTCTTCGACTGCTTTGACTGCTTTGTTCCCCCTGGAGTACTTTCCCCCTTCAGATTTACCTCACTCTGTCTGCTTTCCTCTCCCCTGTGTACCTTTCACCCCCTACCATCCATTCCCCATATGACGTGTGTCTTGGATATGCTACGCGCTAATATCTTATATTATTGTGTAAGCTCACGTTTTTCTCCTAAGCATATACTGGTAACTGCAACTGTAACTGTAACTGTAACTGATGTAATTATGTAACAATGTTCTGAGACAATGTCCTATCTCATGTAAAGCGCTCTGATACCTCCGGGTCTAGCCAGCGCTATATAAAACTTTTAAAATAAATAAAATAAATAAATAAATAAATTTTGCAAGTCCAAAGCTGTAATACTGTACCTGGAGTGGTAAATGGCTTTTGTCATTTTACAGCTTGGCATGGATAGCACTTGTGCTAATCCTATGCTTAAAGACTTTTCTGTAGACATGGCAAAAGACCTTGTCCCTTTCTATCTCAGCGTGGATAGCACTGTGCTAATCCTATGCTTAAAAACTTTGATTGAAAAGCAGATATTTGAGGTGAGCAAATTTAGAGTGTCGCTGGTGTTGAGGGTGCTCCATACAAGAGCTGCCTTCCACCTAAACTTGGGAACTACCCAGAGTTCTCTGCTTTTTTTTGTTGCATAATTTATGTGTCACTCTATGCCTGAAAGGGTTTTGTTCTGACTTATATGCTTTATGCGACTAATGTAGAATTTAAGCCCATCCAGGGCAAGAGTTCGTATGTGAAAGCTTGTACATATAGAATCATGATAAGCCCATCGAGGGCGTTATTTGTATTGCTAATATGAGCTGAGACAAATAATCAGAAAACATAGAAAGAAATTATTTAATGAGTCTCAAATTGAATAATCTCATGGTCAGGAGATACAAATTAATACTGTTTCTTATGATGCATGTATATGAAATGTATAGTGACATAGAGGAATTGTAATGTTACAAGATGGCGCTGATTGTTAACTGAGACCTTTAGCCCGTTTTCAATGTCACTATGAGCAATTGCAATGACATAAAGGAGGCACTTGTAATGGCGGCCGTAAAAATCGAAAAAGGCGGACAGCCGAAACGCGTTTGCTGCTAAGTGTACGAGTTATCCAATAAATTGGATTACTGTTCCCCGAGAGTGCTGGTCATATTCCTGTGGAGTATCATATTTAGAGCAAGAGCCTGCGAACGAACAAACACCCGCTCGAGAGTGCTGTTTCAAGAAGGGGCTAACTGTAGCATGAATATATATATATATTCCCTTAACAATTATGTTGAAGTAGAGCGTGTTCCGAGGGGTCTCCGCATCCTAATAACGCCAACATACCAGAATCCTAACCCCCAGCTTCTGGACGAGTGGTCTTTGCTAATGGCAGCAACATGCAAGAATATGCTGGGTCTCCTTGCGAAATACGCCGCAATTGATCTGGAACAAATTGGGGAGGAAATTAAGCTTCTGTGTGACTCACTGGAGAAACATGAGTCTCAAAATGAAATAAGCAGCTTTCTAAAGGACATGGATTTGAGACTACACAAGTACGAGGAAGATATCAAGTCCAAGAAACGCTGGAAGTTCACCAGAGATCGCAATGATTACGCACAGGGGCGTATATTAACCTTCGGGCGTAAATATGATGCTGCAAGGAAGGATTTGCTACGAACCGAGACTGTCAGAATCCAAGAATCTGAAACCTCGGAGTCCAGTTCTGAGGCGCCATCTGATGTGGATGAGCGACAAGGTGCTGCTGCACCGATAAGAAGCACATTTCCTTCACACACTGAGTATCGTTTTTTACGGGAGAGCATGGGTGGAAAAAAGAGACCGCCACGAGGAAGAGGAAGAGGCGCAAGCAGCGAACAAGGAAGAGACAAGTCAGGAGAGGAGGGGAAAACCAAAGAAAACGAGACGCCATATGGGAGAGGACAACGGCGATCCAAGCGCAACAAGTAATGGGTGAGCAAAACAATGACAATTTATCCATTATTAACATTTCCTCACACCACATTACCCCTGCAGAACGCTCAGTCCTTGAATTGGGCCTTTCTTTCTGCCCCACTGCCAATTTTAACTTTCCTAGAACTCGTATTGATATCTACTTATTTATTAGGAAACTGAAGCTTCTTAAGGTGCACACATTAAGGAATGGCAGAGCTATCACCCACGGGGGTGGGCAATCTGACTCTGGGGGTGGGGATACTAACCCACTGACAATGTCCGATATTGAATTGCTTGCTGCTCTCAGAGAGATTGAACAGGGAAGTCAGGACTGGGTCACAGACTGTGACCTACTTGAGAACATGGGTATAGCGGTGGACCGCAAATCCAGGAATGATTTCAAACCCAAATCTAGATACAACCCTGTGACCCTACATGATGGCATCGACACATATCATGAGACCATCCTCTCTGACCTCGTGGCACTTTGGCAAATGCAAAAGAATCCTTTTGTCAGTAACTTGACACCAGCCCAGAAGCTGGGCTTGCAATCTCTCCAACGGGCTGATACATTTGTCATCAAGCCCTCAGACAAGGGGGGCAATGTTGTCCTCTGGGATCTCAATAAATACAGGGCTGAAGCAAAGAGGCAGTTGGAGTACTCGGGAGCTATCTGAGATCTAACCAGTCGGAATACAATGAAACTATCAAACAATATCACCAACTACTTGAGGCATGGCACGACAAAGGAACTCTGAGACGCAATGAGTTCCAATTCCTCATGACCAAGAAACCGATGGCCCCTGTCTTCTATATGCTCCCGAAAGTGCACAAGAGCATCACTGAACCACCGGGCAGACCGATCATTGCGGCCAACCAGAGTCTGCTTGAGAATTCCTCTATCTATCTTGACTACTTTCTCTGTAATTATGTGTTGAATTTGCCCTCATATTGTAGGGACACCATGGATTTTCTCTCCAAGATACAGGGCATTCCATGGAAAGATACATACCTACTGGCCACTATAGATGTGGTGTCTTTGTACACCTGCATAGAGCATGACCAGGGCCTTGAAGCTTGTAAATACTTCTTCAGGGATAGACCACTTTCCATGTTTGATCACACTATGTTGCTGCTAGACATGTTGAGTTTTTGCTTACATAATAATTGTTTTCTCTTTGAAGATACCTGGTATAAGCAATACACTGGTACTGCCATGGGGAGTTGCTTCGCCCCCAGCTACACCTGTATCTTTATGGGGTGGTGGGAGGCGGAGCAACTCTGGCACCAGGGCAATGACCATTACATGGACAACCTTATCCTGTGGACCCGCTACATTGACGACATTTTTCTGATATGGGATGGTCCACAGGATTCGCTTCAGAACTTTATTGCAGGGTTGTCTGTAAATGAACTCAATTTGAAATTCACAAGTAAGATCCACAGCACTAGCGTTGAATTTCTTGATGTCTTGGTAGAGGTCAGGGACGATTGTGTACATACCAGCTTGTTTAGAAAAGCCACTGCTGGGAACAGTGTCTTGCATGCACGGAGCCACCACCCAGATGGCTTAAAGAGGAGTATCCCTTATGGTGAGCTCCTGCGAGCAAAGCGCAATTGTAGCTCCACGGAGAGTTATACTAGAGAGGAACTCAACATGTTTGGTAGATTCAGAGCACGCGGTTATTCCGGGAAAACCATAAGAATAGCTACTGAGAAGGCAGCAGGTAGAGACAGAGATAGTCTCCTGGTCCCCAAAAATCAGAAAGGAAACAAACAGGAGGTTAGATTCATCACGACCTTTTCGGCGGCTTCACAGGCACTTCGCAATATAGTCAGCAAACATTGGCACCTAGTCAGGCAGGATGTGGTTATTGGCAAACTGGTCAGCCCCAAACCGCACATCACATTTCGCAAATGTAAGTCATTGCGGGACACGCTTGTACACAGCCATCTTGCACCAAAAGGTAACAGTTCTGGCTCCTGGCTTAAGGAACTCGCAGGCTTCCACAAATGCGGCCGTTGCAAGGCGTGCAGCAATAGTCGCAATGTGAGAAGCTACCATTTGCCGGTGGGCAGAGATGAAAAGATATTGTCATTCATCAACTGTAATACTGAATTTGTTGTGTATGTCCTTGTCTGTGTCTGTGGTTTGCGCTATGTAGGTAGCACCATCTTTCCCGTGAAGAAGCGCTTTTTAGAGCATCTGCGCGCAGTGAAGAATAGAGATCTGACTTACACGGTGGCTAAGCATTGCGTGTTGGAACATGCTGACATCTCTGACATTAGCTCAAAGCTCTCCTATTTTGGCATTGACAGGGTTCCGGTTCATCCCAGAGGAGGGGACCGTGAGAGAAAGCTCCGGCGACTGGAATCGGAATATATCATCCGCCTTCAGAGCAAGATCCCCGGTGGTTTGAACCGAGAGGAAGATCTTCATGTCCACCTAGGATAGCTGCATGACCACCTGAGATACTTCCTGAAAACCCACCCCAAAAACCCCCTCCCCCCCACCTGGATCACGTAACATTTGTCATCCATCTGCATATTACAGTTCCATCTGAACTTTAAGCGTATTGCTGTACTGTCACTCTTGTTCAAGCGGCTGCTTGAATTAGTGGTGTCTTGCTTTTTACGCTCCCTCTTTTTCTCCTTTTTAGCACCTAGGGTGGGGTATCACTAGTGTTTAGCAATAGTGTGTAATCTTTTAGTTTATTTCTTTTTTATATATTTTTTCTGCAACTCGTCTTCATCATATCCCCTTGCCTGTTTATTATAGGTTTTTAAGTGGGAATGGGTTACTTCCTAACCTGGATGGGGAGTTGGCACCTTGGCTCAGTAGGGTCACTTGACATAGTACACCCAGTAGGATCCTATAGGGCAATTGGATGTAGGACCACTTGGTCTGTCCACCATTTTATCACCACTGTATTCCCTTTTTGACCTACATGGATATAACTTGGGAACAGGGTAGATAAACTTTGAGCTGATGTATGAACTCAAGCACACTGGTGCAATGAGATGCCACATTTTATAATGCCCATCCATTATTATATCTAAGACATGTTGTTGTTTCACGTGATTTATGTGTTTTTTACCTATCATGCATTCACTTGCTATTTTTCACGTGTTTGTAAAACGTGAATTTTAGTCTGTCTTTTATTATATCAGACCTTTAACAGAGTGTTTTGTTTATGTTTATATATTTATGTTTCTATGACATGCTAAACATTTAAATACAGCCACTTCCTGGGCAGGAAGTGACTTTGATAAAGACCGTGAGGTTGAAACGCGTCAGCAAATAAAATGTTCTCTTCAAACGAATCCTGAGTGCATCTTTACCTTCCGTTGCACAACTGAAGGACATTGCAGATATATAGATATATATATATATATATATATATATATATATATATATATATATATATATATATATATATATATATATATATATATATATATATATATAGCACAAGCACTTTATTTTGTACAGCGGTTCTGAATCTTTACATGATGATCTGTACATTTTGTGAATGAGGGTCATTTCGATCATATGAGTACTTAAAATCGATTATATGTTAGGATTATACACTCAGCACTTTAGTGACATTGAGGCACTAGCACTTTAGGTCAAGGGCCCTCGAGTATTGGATTAATCCAGAAATCCCTAAGTAATTGGTCTTAGGCCTGTGCACCTTATAGCAATAGTACTTGCCACTTTTGTAAGTAGGAAGAGACACAGGGGCCGATTCCGATTCGGGCCGGAAAACGTACCGACCGACTCGGTTCGGGAATCTATTCCGACCGACACGTACCGGTGCAGCCCGATCCGCCTAGTACGATGAAATGCATGCGATTTACGACCGACTCGCACGGAACTCAAGCCGAACGACCGAACCGCACGGAAAACAGCCATCCGTCCGGAAAACTACGCGAATCGAACCGACCGACAAGCACCAGGAAGGAACCCGAACGAAACGTACCCGCGAACTCCGACCCGCGCAGTACGATGCAATGCGTGGAAAACCCGACCGAGTCGCACGGAGCTCAAGCCGTACGACCGACACGCATACAAAACGGCGAGCCGAAGCAACCCAATACTCCGCGACCGACGCGTACGCCGCACATGAAACACAGCAGAAATACAGCGTGAACGACTCGGAGAAGCTCGCACGAGACCAACTGCAGCGTCCTACTCGGTCAGAAGAACGTCTCCTACATGCACAAAAAGTACAAAGGAAAAAACACAAAAAAAAGGGCCAAACAAGCAATTACAAAGCCAATAAATACTGGAGGGGGGAACATGGAACAAAGACACACCCACAACTCCACCCATATAAAGGACACAAATCCCTACCATGATCCTTTGCAAATTCAAATTACCTGCCAGCAAACAACACCAACAGACAGCAACCACAGACACACTCACAGCTCATCCATCACACAAGCCACACACCATCAGCACCTCAACAAATAACACCCTCACATACACCCAGCAAAACCGACACTCACACACCCTCACCTGCACACCCACACACACATCACTCACCACCACCACCCATCACCATGCCCCCAAAGATGAATCCAAAGTTCCTAGACAGTGAATTGGAAGTCCTGGTAGATGAGATCCTCAGGGTAGAGCCACAGCTGTTTGGTACATTGGTCCAACAGACCCCCATGTCGCAGAAAACCAAGATGTGGGAGAGGATCGTCGACAGGGTGAACGCACAATCACCATGTTTGCGCACAAAGGAAGACATCCAGAACAGGTGGTATGACGTGCGCAGGAGGGTCAAGGACCTACTAAAGAAGGACTACGCCTTGAGCCAACACACCGGCAGTGGCCCTCCTGCCAAACCTGTATACCTCAGGCCCTGGGAGGAGAAGGTGCGGGCCATCCTACCACCAGTGAGCGTATATGGACTATCAAACATCCCAGAGCCTGGTGAGTACACAACAAATATACACAATATTGTGTGACAATACACACACATCACTGTCAAGGGGATAGTCAAACCATGCACCCTTAGCAAATACACACCAACCAAAAGATAATCATCCCAAGATGTGTATGTCAGTCAGATAAACACAATACATTCCATCTCATAGTGATATGTAACTGTGTCATGACATGTACAAACCCAACAACAAATACAGCTAGGCAGTGGCACAAATCTAACCAACAAACACAGTCAGATATGTAGCCACCACTACAACACCACCTCACAGGGAAGCTCACTAAAAGGAAGGAATTCTGTGTATGCTGGTCAAGTCAGTGTAGCCAATAGCATCATGGGAGTTGTAGTCACAGATATTGCCCACCCTCACAATACGCCCATCAACACCACTCTGAACCATGCTCACATCACAGGGAGTGGAAAACAACTGACAAGATGGCTGACACTGGCTACTGCTGTGGGGAGCACAAGGCCCTGCTGGCAACTGTAGAATCAAGGATCAAGGAACACTCCCCTACGACCTACAATATGTGAGTATGAATATAGTATGATTCTACATCAATACAGGTCACTTTCAGAGTAGGAAATGTTCTTATAATTATATCATATTTCCCTTTCCAGACTATTCGTGCGTATAAATCTTGCTAAGGTCCTGCTGCTATCCATACAAGAAATGTTGAAGGCCATATAATTTGTTTTAATCTTGGTAAGGACTTACCATCATATCAGTATACACAATTCAGGGCCCCTGAGAGAGCTCTTAAAGTAATTCTATATCCTTTATTCCACTGTAGAAAATAAGATTTAGTGGTCACTACCTCCGACATAAGACTCCACCATTCCAGTCGTAGAACCTTGGAAATTTCATCAATAAAAATTTGTAAGTTTAGTGTGGGCTCACTTTAAAATCTAGAGATATACACAGGTGAATTAGCACTGGACACTTATTGGAGAGCGTGCATGGAGGGTTTTCTTGTCTATCTATATAGAAGGGCTGTCCTTTACTCTTATGGCACTAATGTATATTAATCTTAATTTTTGGAACATCTCACAGTGAGTATGAGGTGTTCCTGTATTATGTGTACTTATGATCTGTTAGGTCACATATCACATCTGGTTTCACTTTGGTGAAGGGATTATAGTTGGTCTATCATGCAGTGTTCATGCTGAGTCTGCAGCATAGTGGTCTGATCGAACACAGAGTTTTTTTAATTATGGTCTTGTGTATGGGTTAATGAATTCCATCATTTATTGCTTTGTAGGTCCCCCTGTATCTGTATGATTGTTACTGTGCCTGATTTGGATAAGGTCCTGAAGAAGGTGGTTCATGCTCGTGACAACCCACCGAAACGCGCGTCGACCTCGTGTGTCCAGATCTTAGAAATTGTGTCATCTTGGAGGAAATAATTTACATCTTTAGTTTCCCCTGAGTCCAAATGTGTACAAGTGTTTTGTATGTATGTGAATGAGTGTGAGGAATGCATGAGTTTTATGAGAATTGTTATTGTGGAGAGTAATTATATTGTTTTTTTATGCTGTATGTTTGTATATATGTATTCTCATTTTATATAAAAATTACATTTAAAAAAGTTTATTGCACCTATTGAAAAAATTATGACATTTAATGCATTGGAAGAAAAAGAAAAAAATAAATCAATGACAAAAATAAATATAATCTTAACAAACAATGATGTTGCTCATATGTTATAAGTACCTGATGTATGGTATAAATGTACACCCATACTAGATTCAGTCTTCTATTAAAGAGATATAGGTCGTAGGGGAGTGTTCCTTGATTCTATTGTTTCTCTCAGTTCCCCTCTTACTCCCAGACCTTATTCGTTCCCTAGAGGGGGTCCCTTGTTCTATTATTGCCTGCTGGCAACTGTGCAACAACCAACAGCAGGACACCACTGACTGACATCCTGAAAGCAAACTTGCACTTCCTGCAATAGAAGCACGTTCCATGGTGGGATATCTGGCTGGGTGGGAAGGAGGACTGACAGCTCTGACCATATTTACAAGCAGCTTATCACACACACCCCCTTAACACAAACTCCACACAACTCACCTGGGAGAATGCAATGCCTCACACTCTAATTAAATATCCCACAAAGAACCACAACCCTGGGTAATGCTGTGTGAAGCACAGGGACACTCATGGGACTTGTAGCCAAACTAACGCCAGGACAACACTGTCAGCCATCCTTTCAGCACAGGCACATTACCCCACAGGGAAGCAGAGTCAAAAGGAAGGAAGTATGGGCATGCTGGGAAGGGGGGTGTAGGCAATAGCATGATGGGAGTGTTAGTCACAGCTCAACATCCCCCACCCACATGGCCCAGCAAGCTCACACTGAAGCATGCACACCTCACAGGGAGTGAAAAAGAACTGACAAGATGGCTGACACTGGGTACTGCTGTGGGGATCATAAGGCCATGCTGGGAATTGGGCACCAACAAACAACAGGACACCACTGTCAGCCACCTTGCCATTGCTGTCACACTCACACACAATGAAGTCCACTCAAAAGGAAGGAAGCATGGGCATGCTGGGAAGGGGGGTGTAGGCAATAGCATGATGGGAGTGGTAGTCACAGCTCAACATCCCCCACCCACATGGCCCAGCAAGCTCACACTGAAGCATGCACACCTCACAGGAGTGGAAAAGAACTGACAAGATGGCTGACACTGGGTACTGCTGTGGGGATCACAAGGCCATGCTGGGAACTGGGCACCAACAAACAACAGGACACCACTGTCAGCCACCTTGCCATTGCTGTCACACTCACACACAGTGAAGTCCACTCAAAAGGAAGGAAGCATGGGCATTCTGGGAAGGGGGGTGTAGGCAATAGCATGATGGGAGTGGTAGTCACAGCTGAACAACCCCCACCCGCATGGCCCAGCAAGCTCACACTGAAGCATGCACACCTCACAGGGAGTGAAAAGCCACTTCAAAGATGTCTGACAATGGTGCTCTGTTGTGGGGAGCACAAGGCCCTGCTGGGAACTGGGCACCAACAAACAACAGGACACCACTGTCAGCCATCTTGCCATTGCTGTCACATTCACACACAGTGAAGTCCACTCAAAAGGAAGGAAGCATGGGCATGCTGGGAAGGGGGGTGTAGGCAATAGCATGATGGGAGTGGTAGTCACAGCTCAACATCCCCCACCCACATGGCCCAGCAAGGTCACACTGAAGCATGCACACCTCACAGGGAGTGAAAAAGAACTGACAAGATGGCTGACACTGGGTACTGCTGTGGGGATCACAAGGCCATGCTGGGAACTGGGCACCAACAAACAACAGGACACCACTGTCAGCCACCTTGCCATTGCTGTCACACTCACACACAGTGAAGTCCACTCAAAAGGAAGGAAGCATGAGCATGCTGGGAAGGGGGGTGTAGGCAATAGCATGATGGGAGTGGTAGTCACAGCTCAACATCCCCCACCCACATGGCCCAGCAAGCTCACACTGAAGCATGCACACCTCACAGTGAGTGAAAAAGAACTGACAAGATTGCTGACATTGGGTACTGCTGTGGGGATCACAAGGCCATGCTGGGAACTGGGCACCAACAAACAACAGGACACCACTGTCAGCCACCTTGCCATTGCTGTCACACTCACACACAGTGAAGTCCACTCAAAGGAAGGAAGCATGGGCATGCTGGGAAGGGGTGTAGGCAATAGCATGATGGGAGTGTTAGTCACAGCTCAACATCCCCCACCCACATGGCCCAGCAAGCTCACACTGAAGCATGCACACCTCACAGGGAGTGAAAAAGAACTGACAAGATGGCTGACACTGGGTACTGCTGTGGGGATCACAAGGCCATGCTGGGAACTGGGCACCAACAAACAACAGGACACCACTGTCAGCCACCTTGCCATTGCTGTCACACTCACACACAGTGAAGTCCACTCAAAAGGAAGGAAGCATGGGCATGCTGGGAAGGGGGGTGTAGGCAATATAGCATGATGGGAGTGGTAGTCACAGCTCAACATCCCCCACCCACATGGCCCAGCAAGCTCACACTGAAGCATGCACACCTCACAGGGAGTGAAAAGCCACTTCAAAGATGTCTGACAACGGTGCTCTGTTGTGGGGATCACAAGGCCATGCTGGGAACTGGGCACCAACAAACAACAGGACACCACTGTCAGCCACCTTGCCATTGCTGTCACACTCACACACAGTGAAGTCCACTCAAAAGGAAGGAAGCATGGGCATGCTGGGAAGGGGGGTGTAGGCAATAGCATGATGGGAGTGGTAGTCACAGCTCAACATCCCCACCCACATGGCCCAGCAAGCTCACACTGAAGCATGCACACCTCACAGGGAGTGGAAAAGAATTGACAAGATGGCTGACACTGGGTACTGCTATGGGGAGCACAAGGCCATGCTGGGAACTGGGCACCAACAAACAACAGGACACCACTGACTGACATCCTGAGAGTCAACCTGAACCCACTGCAAGGGTGGCATGCTTCATGGTGGGATAACTGGGCTGGGGGGAGAAGGAGGGCCGGATGTCCACCAAATACAACCAATGCTGGCCATGTACACACCTCAACATTCATATTGAAATGCTTAAAGTATGCAGGACAATGTGCTACACCAATATCAACCTCTGACTGTGACACCTTAGGACAATGCAATGTACAGGCCCGCATCCAGAGGTACAGTCACAACTGTCAGGTGTGTGAACCATTGATGCCTGCAGAAACATAACATACATTGTGTGTGTCTCCCAAAAACAGGTGATGATGGGGACACAGCAGCAGACGCTGAGGAGTCCCTGTCCCAGGCTCCGGGGGACACTGAGCTCACTGGTGTGGAACAGCCTCTGCCCTCCTCGGATGGTGAAGACCTACCTGGCACCTCTGGTGTGAGTCATCATGCAGCACCAGCAGGACCACCAGCTGCACCCCCTGCACCCACCCCTCCAACAACTGCCAACACACAGACCACCCTTGCCGACACGGACAGACCAAGGACCACCAACGACAACAGCACACGGACCCCGGCCCAACGTGGAGCAACGGACACCAACACCAGTAACAACCCCCAAGGGGGCCCAGGGTCACCTGTGCGTGGCACCGCAGGTCAAGCACGTGTCGCCAGGGGTGGTGGGAGGGGTGTTAGACATAGGTCGCTGTTTGCAGAGGGGTCTGGACTGCATGATGACCCACAACTGGTACGCATTGCTGATGCGTACTCAGACTAGCACCGGAGAGGTCAGCCAGGTAGTGGGGATCCTCAAGGACATTCAACAGCAGCAGGCTGCCCATCATGCCCGCTTGGACTCACACATGTCCCGTATGGAGACACACATGTCCCGTGTGGAGACACACATGGCTGGCATGGAGTCCAAGTGGGACACATTGCAAGAACTGACGGCGGTACATAGGGACATATTGACATGCCTCCGCCAGATTAGCACCAACATGGCAACACCTCCTGTGTGCCCACAACATCTGGTGCTGCAACAACTGCAACTGCCACAGGGAGGGAGGATGACTCTGGCGGAGAGTCCCCTGCACCGCAGCAGCCTGCACTTGAGGGTCCCCCCAAAGAAGAGGGGTCGTCCGAGGAAGGACAACTGAGAGGCCGATGGCCATGCACAACCCCCAGGAAGCCAACACCTGTTCTGGAAATTCACCTTTGTGTGCAAACTGTTCACCCTGTCGAATGCAACCCAACTCTCCCACATGACATGGGGAGTTCAAGTTGGACCAATGTATCAGATGACTGTGGACTTTACTCAGGACATTTCTGCTACCAGGACTTCCAAATCATCTAGGAACTTTGGATTACAATCCCAATGTACAGCACCCACCATCCTGTGCACTATACTCACACATGTATGTAAATAAACTCACTAATACACCATACTTGCCTCTGTTGTGATTCCAACGTGGATTCTGTCATGGAGATGATGATCTGCGAAATGACACTGTGCATGCTAACTGCTACAGCAAGTACAACACCGTCATGTGAGTCATGGCGACGTGACACATATGAGGGAGACACACCACCAGGGCTACACAACACATACACACCAGGGCCATCTGACTCATCGCCTACACTGATGTTGCCAGGAAATACAGTGCAATGCACAGACACAACACCTATTCACAGTCTGTGTTAACTAGCCCACTGGTGCAGTAAGCAAATGTCAGTCAGATGTGTGACCACAGACAACGCACATCCCAAAGTGAAGCACAGGTTTATTACACATTTGCAACATGTTGTAACCACTAAAGATGCAAGGTAATCCCACGTGGCAGTGGGCACACAGTCAACAAGTGTAGAAGAAAGGAAGTCCAGGGGTGTGGCGCAAATCACCTGTAGGGAAACAACAGCTTCCACCCTGGAAGTTGAATCACGGTGTCGAGGGATCACAGTTGACCAAACAACTCTGAAAGTACCCTGTGAAGGACAGAAATGACACACAGTCAAAAGCACTGAAGAACAGGACAGAACTGCAATACTCATGCAAAATACATGTCACAAGATACCTACACAAAACCAAGTTAGCATGTCAACACTGTTGTGAGTACAGACTACCTGTAAGGACACATCGCTGCACGCATACAGTCATGTAGCACATGGACACACTCAAACAGCATCAGAGCACCACCAACACATATCACACAAACTCACATCATTGACATGACATCTCCGGATACTCACATTCAGCTGAAGAAGTTGGTGATGAGCTGTGTGCGGACATCACCCTCATCATCATCACCATCACTGGCATCGTGGCCCAGGCCAGGATCCTCCACAGGTGGCGGATGTTGGTCATCGTCATCCAGGATGAGAGGCAACTCCTTCCGCACTGCCAGGTTGTGTAGCATGCAGCAGACGATGACAATCTTGCACACCTTTGCTGGGGCATATGGGAGGGCCCCTCCTGTCTTGTCCAGGCAGCGGAAGCGGCTCTTCAGGAGACCAAATGTCCGCTCAATCACTCTCCTGGTCCGACCATGTGCCTCATTGTAGCGCATCTGGGCTGGTGTCACAGGGTTCCTGAGGGGCGTCAGCAACCACGGCATGTTGGGGTATCCGGAGTCACCTACATACGGACAATTGCACATTAGCTGAGTTGGAAAAGAGGGTGGAATACTACATTGCAGAACACACACAATGGTACAAAGTCAGTACACACCGACAAGCCAGGCACGCTGGTTCCGCATCTGTGACATCATCCTCGGGATGCGACTACTCCTCATCACGTAGGCATCGTGTGCAGAACCGGGAAACGGGCACACACGTGTGAGATGCTCATATCTGCAAGACATACCACCAGTGCATTGACCGAATGGTAATGTTTGCGGTTCCTGTATGCCTGCTCATGTGCCTGTGGTGGTACCAAAGCCACATGTGTCCCATCAATGGAGCCAATGACATGCGGCATCCTCCCCAGGGCATAGAAGTCACTCTTGATGTCAGTGAGTTGTTGAAGATTAGGGAAATAGATGTACTGGTTCAGGTATCTCAACATAGCCTCCAAAACATCGCGTAGCACACGGCTGAGCATGGTCTGTGACATCCCACCAGCAGACGCCACAGTGTGTTAAAAAGTACCGGTGGCAAAGAAGTGTAGGGCTGCCATCACCTTCACCTTGGGGGTCAGCGCTGTAGGGTATGTCCGGCCAGGTTGCAAATGTGGGGCCAACGGCACCGTCAATTCCTCAATCAGCGGCCTGGTGAAGCGGTACCGTCGGATGCAGTCCCGTTCGACCATGGATGCAAGGTCAGGGAATGGTCTATGGACAGCTGGTGCCCTGCAGTGCATAGGTGAAGAAAGAAAGATTGTCAGTCACCCCACATATGTGGCATTGACCATACTCAATATCACATGATACATCATTACGAGACACAAGTACATGATGCGTGTGCTGTTCCGTAAGGACATGTATGGCACCTACATGGCCAACATCTAACATCACAGTTCAACATGTGTCGTCAACAAGTCCCAGGTTGTGCCATGGGATATCATTAGGCTGTGTCACAGTTCCCATGTACTGCTGTCACGTTACAAACACACACCACAGTGACATGTGAGGACAGATGTGCCCCAGGCATCACAGCTCATTGACAGGTAGATTCCCAGGGACCCTGTATTGCCACATGGACACTGGCATGACATGGTGCATCATGAATACACCACAGCAAACCAACTATGACCCCCACAGGTAGTGGTCCCTTTTGCCTCGGCAGGACAGACATGGACGTCTGTGACACACACACGCACAACATCAAAGTCCATGCACGAACAACGTGGATGTGGAGACTGTCTCCCATTGTGCACATGGAATCAGAGACATTGTAAACACAACATGCACACAGACTGTGGAGGGCTATCACTATTGTGGCAAAGGGTCAGCCTGTGACGTACATACCGTCCCACATGGGACTCAGGGGGTATGTGACATGACATACACATACACAACCTGGAAATGTGACCATGACACATGCTCTGAACTGAACAGTTGCACATCACAGTGGTCATGTGCACAACACACAAAGGATTCTGTCCCCATGAACACGTGCACAGCCTGGGAGTGGCTGCCCCCAAGTGCCACCCAAAAACCACATGTTGACCCCCATACACGGAAAGGTAATGCAGCCTTACATGCCTTAGGATACAGTGTGGACAGGCTGTGGTGTTGTAGGTGTGCCCCTGAGTCCCTGGAACGTAAATGTGGCTGGCATACGTTCATCTGTGACAGGCATGGTGACATATGCCAGTGACATGTACAGGGACGCGTTGTACAGCAATGGACCGATCGGTGCGCACGCATTGGCCATTGCATATGATGTGACCGGGTACGCGTTGTACAGCAATGGACCGATCGGTGCGCACGCATTGGCCATTGCATATGATGTGAGCGGGTACGCGTTATACAGCAATGGACCGATCGGTGCGCTCGCATTGGCCATTGCATATGATGTGAGCGGGTACGTGTTGTCATCCGATGTACGCGTTGTACAGCAATGGACCGACCGGTGCGCACGCATTGGCCATTGCATATGATGTGACCGGGTACGCGTTGTACAGCAATGGACCGATCGGTGCGCACGCATTGGCCATTGCATATGATGTGAGCGGGTACGTGTTGTACAGCAATGGACCGATCGGTGCGCCCGCATTGGCCATTGCATATGATGTGAGCGGGTACGTGTTGTCATCCGATGTACGCGTTGTACAGCAATGGACCGACCGGTGTGCACGCATTGGCCATTGCATATGATGTGACCGGGTACGCGTTGTACAGCAATGGACCGATCAGTGCGCACGCATTGGCCATTGCATATGATGTGAGCGGGTACGCGTTGTACAGCAATGGACCGATCGGTGCGCACGCATTGGCCATTGCATATGATGTGAGCGGGTACGCGTTGTACAGCAATGGACCGATCGGTGCGCCCGCATTGGCCATTGCATATGATGTGAGCGGTTACGTGTTGTCATCCGATGTACGCGTTGTACAGCAATGGACCGATCGGTGCGCACGCATTGGCCATTGCATATGATGTGACCGGGTACGCGTTGTACAGCAATGGACCGATTGGTGCGCACGCATTGGGCATTGCATATGATGTGAGCGGGTACGCGTTATACAGCAATGGACCGATCGGTGCGCACGCATTGGCCATTGCATATGATGTGAGCGGGTACGTGTTGTCATCCGATGTACGCGTTGTACAGCAATGGACCGATCGGTGCGCACACATTGGCCATTGCATATGATGTGTACGGGTATGCGTTGTCATCCGATGTACGCGTTGTACAGCAATGGACCGATCGGTGCGCACGCATTGGCTATGGCCTGGCATGGCAACGGACGCGTTTTCAAACCTTTAACGAATCTGATGCAGTGAATTCAGTTGGTCACCCACAACAATGTTGCAAATTCATGTGTCTCAAGAAGTTGAACTTTTGAAGGATGCTGTGGGCGTGTGTAAGTGGTGCAATTCCATGGATTGGCCAGATTCAGAAGATGCAAACGACTTGGACCTATCACTTTGGACACATGGGACAGTATCTGCCTCAGCAACACACATATAATGCTGGCTGCTCCCCTGAGAGCTCACTTGCCTGCACTACATGCTCCAGGACGACATCTGCCACCACCACTGCTGCTGTATCTGCATCCTCTGGATCCTGCAATGGCACGTACTGTGGAGAGAGCCCCAGCCTTCACCACTGAGGAGAACCAGGCCCTGCTGGACAGCCTCCTTCCACAGTACAGCAAGCTGTATGGGAAACCAGGGGAGCAGGTGAGTGTGCTGTCCACTGCCTTACTAAATGTGCATGTTGTCTGACTAGCAAGACTTACAGTGTGCACGCCACTGGCTAGCAGGCTCACTGAGTAGTTGTCACCCCCCATAGTGTGTAGTTACATGCACTGAACAGGTATAGTGCAGTAACAGTGCATTTAAACGAGGTTTTACTTCCCAGGCAATGATACCATGTAGTAACTGCTGGCAAACTGTTCATAGCCATCGTTGCACTGCCTGTGTACATCATGTGCCCCTGTGATTGAGACATGTATATCCAACTGTGTGATGCACGGAAATGTTGCATGTGTAGTAATGGCCTTTTCACTTTGTCATCCTCACAGGTTGATGCCCACCAGAAGCAGAAGATATGGCTGACCATCGTCCGGGCAGTGAGATCCGTGGGGGTCTGCAAGCGCCGGATCCGCAACTGCCAGAAGAGGTGGCAGGACCTTCGGGGCTGGACCCGGAGGATCGCACGGGTCCAGCTGAAGCTGTCGCCTCCTCGCAGGAGGGGCGGACACCGGACCCTGACCCCCACATGCTCAGGATCCTGGCGGTGGTCTTCCCTGATCTGGATGGGCAGCTGAAGGCCAGACAGCAGCAAGGAGGGGGTGAGTCCATGACTGCATTGTGAACTTTGTCTGCCATGCTATGTGCCCTCCTCTGGCCTGGTTAAACTTCAACAGTACATCAGTCATGTGGTCCAGGACCCATGTCCCTCAATTGTGCACTGCCCACTCCTCATCTGATTCCCAGGTGTGGCCCTTACAGTCAGGAAATTGTGTCACTTGGGTACTGTGTCCTTGCATTTTGCTTAGCTCTAGGTGGGGGACAGCATTTGTTCCCGTAACTCTGTGGTGGGCTTCATGGGTGGGTCCATTGCTTACACAATGCCTGAGTTCTGACATGTAATCTGCGTGTTACTTTGATATGTGGTCCAATTGCTGATCTGATTCACCACATGTGCCTGGGGTATTTGGCACACACCCATGCTGCGGGTGGGAACAATGTTTGGGCCTCAGGAGTATGTATATCAAGTGTGTCACACATACTTAGCCACCTGCCTACTGTCCAGGGCTCATCCCTCATTCACGTGGAGCAGGGCAGTCATGCCTACTCCAGGCCATACAATACACTCTGTACTCCCACTCCTCTGTATCAGCTGACACGTTGTGCTCAGTGAAATGTTCCCTCAGGTGTCTGCCTCTGTGTCATTGTGCTGTGGCTTCGTTGTCAGGACTACTGGGGTGTTTCTCGTTTAGGGCTCAGCATGCCACCGGAGATGTGACCATAGGAGACGATACTTGTGTGACACATAGGTGTTTGATCACTTGACCGTGCAGACTGGGGTATGCGAATGTGAAGTTCAGGCAGCTGTTTCCCATTCACAGCAGATTGTGAGGTGCTCAGGTTCCGAGGGTTGTGTTTCAGGTCTCCCATATGTCCAATTGGTATGACGTGGACAAATAAGAGTTCAGATGATGTGGTTTGTGGGGGATGGACATGTGCACTTGTCAGCTCCAGGACTTGCATTCCCCATGACCTAGGATTGTGACACAGTGCAGACTGTTGTTGTCTGGCTGCCCTGCCCATGTGACTGGAGACAGTGATGTATGACTTTGCAGGCATGCCTGTGCCATGGCATTAAACTTCCTATGAGTGATCCTGCAGGGGAGTGACATGTGCTACATGCACCCCATTGTGGCATTGACTATCAGGACATGGGTGCATCATGGTGTCTGGTGCTGGTATGCATCACATGCATTTCAAAATAGACTCTGGCCATCCCTTTATCCGGACATCTGTACTGACTCAGTGGCAAGAGTTGTGATGTGTGCATGTTCACATACTTCACCGTGTTCTCTGCACTGTCCAACTACTGTGTAGGTGGTGCATGTGTCCACACTGGGGTATTGCCATCCGACAGACACCAGACAGATGGGTGCAAGGCCAGGAGGGATGTGAGTGCCATGGTTGACCATCAGACTGACAATTGGCTTCTCCTACTCTGTTTGGGCACTTTTGCCAATGTTCAACTAAGGATGCCAGGGCTTGGTCTGTAATGTGCTGTACTTACTGTGGTGTGTGCGGTCAGTGCAGGTGACTGATGTTTGTCTGTTTCCCTATTGTTTGCAGATACATCCACGGCCACAGGAGGGGACAGCTCCACGGACCAGGAGGAGCCGCAGAGCCAGACTGGGTCAGCAGCCGAGGAGTGGTCGGAGGGACCCAGTGGCACGGAGGGCGAGGGGAGCCACACTGAGGAGTCCTCAGCACCATCCACCTCAGCTGAGGACCACAGCAGCTCGGAGGATGACTCCCTTGTGGAGGCGGGTGTCAGCAGCCACCACACCCCAGCTAGTGTTGCTGTCCCCGCCACCACCACCACCACCACCACCGCCCTCCCATCGGCTCCCATTCCAGAGGTCCGTGGAGGCTCCCGTGTTCGGGAGCATGTCTCCTTCGTGCCAGGCACCGCACCCCCTGCCCCTGTGTCCCCTGCTGCCCTGAGTGAGGAGTCTGTGTACCTACTTCGCCAGCTCCATGTAGGGCAGACAGCAATGCTGAGTGTCCTCCATGCCCACACCACTCTGTTGACTCAGCTGGTGTCGTTCATGGAGGGCATCTCATCGGGCATGTCTGCCCTACAGAGGAGCAATAGGTCCATGGACTCCTCCCTGACGGCAGCAGTGTCCCTCCTGCAACAGTCCCTCACCCCTCCTACCTCTGCCCCATCCACACTTCCTGGCACCCTACCTGTCCCAAGCACATGCACACCTGCACATTCACCCAAACACACAGACACGAGCAGCACAGACACACCCACTACAAAAACAAGACGTGCACGCAGGCATCCTCAGGGGATTGATACCACACCCACAGGGGATGGGGACAGACACACACACAGGCATCCACGGTCACTCCGCAGTCCTCCGATACCTCTCCCTCCAAGGCCCCTTCCCTTGCCTCACCTGCAACCCCACCTACACAGCGGCTCTTCCTCTGTGACCTCGGCCTCTTCCCTCCAATCCAGCTGATCCAGCATTCAGGGGGAAGAGGAAGCCCACCCAGACAGAGGGAGTGCCCCTCACCCCCGGACACCATCCCGCAGGCGCAGACAGACTGAGGCCCCCATCCGCAAGTCCCCCCGGACCCGGAAGAGCAAGACCCCGCCGCCGCCCTGCAGCACAACCACCAAGTCTCCTTCCTCCATCCCTCAGGCCCCCACTCCACAGGTGCCCCCACCACACCCTGCCCCAGGTTCCCCCGCCCACAGATACACCATCCCCAAAATGATCCGGCCTTCTCCCCTGCCACTTGCTCTTCCAGCACCACACCCCCGCTGCGCATGTCTGTGCCACTGGTGTGGAGACGGTGTCCTCCCCTCTGTCCTGCCCACCTTACCTGAACCCCATTCTACTCCCCTGGAGATAGGCACTGCAGTGGAGTCCACTACCACCCCGTCTGACTTGGGCACTGCAGTGGGGAACCTGTCCACTCCATCTGCACGGCCCACTGCAGTCGTGCCGGCACCCACACCATCTGAGTCATGCCCCCCAGTTGTGCCGGCACACACCATGTCAGACACCTCCACTGCAGTTGTCAGTGACTCTCCAGCACCCACCACCCCTTCCCTGCCTCCTTCTGGTGAGCCCTGATCCTGTCCCTGCGGTGCCTGGCCTGCCCCCCCGTATGCCCCTCCGAGGGGAATGTCCCTGGTGTGTAGCAGTGCAGGCATGCAAAGGGTGATATCTGGCACTGTCACCCTGTTTGGACTCAAATTATGGACTGGCCTTTGGCCTTTGTTATATTTTTTCTTTCACTTCTTCAAACACAAATGCTGAATAAAGCAACTTTCTGTTCTCTACTGGTTTTGCTTCTGATGTACATGTTGTTGATGATGCTAACCGTGCCCTTGCTACAGTGATGGTGATTTTTGATCTCATGAAAATGAAGTGTTACTGTGCTGGACCCCATGTGGTCCAGGGGGAATGTGTCCTATCCTGTTGTGTATCCATGTCATCCTTTGCAGCAATATGAGGGTGTCATGTTTTCAATATTTGGCAATGGGATTTCCTAGTTCTATTTGCAATATCACATCTGTGGCTTACACCCCTGCACATCTGTTGTGCTTGCCATTGTTCAATTAGTCTACTTCCCTGACCGTGTGGCCATCTCCACTGGACATGCAAGTTTGGGCATCAATGGGGAAGGACTCATCTGTGTTATCAGTGCAACTTGCTATACATGTTTGTTGGATCTGTGCTGATGATTTCGGTGACACTCCCATGACCAGGCTGATATGACGGGAGCCTTCATTTAGTGCTAATTGTTGACTGTGTGACCAAGTGTTCTGCTGACATGATAGAGCCCTACTGAGACAACGTATGGCACAGCTTTCCTTTCACAGGAGTGGAGTCCCCTCATGGCAGTGGGTAATTCTGTGACATTGCCTGAGCACAAGGTGTGTGTTGTGTGAGCATGTCTGTGTGTGTTCACTTCCATTTTGCTAGGCAGGCTGGGATCCCTAGTGATGTTCCGGTTTGTGATGCTTGCTGAGTTGACCTATGTTCCCCCAAAGTCTTCTCCCTGGGTTCTCTGTGATGTGGGTGCATGGCACATTACTGGTCATCAGGGTGTCACCCATAGGTGTGTTTGCTGTCAGGGCTGAGTTTGTGGGCAAACGCAGATGGGACACAGTCAGGATTCCCCTTGGCACTTGTTGGTTACACCTGTCATGTAATTTCCAGTTTGTGTTAGCTTTCAGTGATTGTGACACGTTGTGTGTGTGACTGCTGGCACTCCTCAGGGTCAGAGCTGCAATGTTAGAAGTTGTCTATGTGCGTTCTTTGTGGGTGACCTTGGCTTCTTCATTGGTGTGGGACTGTGGCCGGGATCCCATTGGTTGGTGTGGTATTGACGTCATGTCCATGTACGGCGTACTGTGCAGTGTGTCAGACATTCAGGAGTCTTGTTGACTGGCCATGTGTGATGGGTTTCTGCACCTTAGTTCCCACCACCACCCCTGGGATTGTCATGGGTGCATGTGCAATGTCACCAGTGCATGTGAGCTTCACTGCTGCACATTGGTGGAGGTCGAGGTGTGTGGTGTTGAGTGTGTGCAGATGAGAGTTGTTGCACGGCTAGACCCCTGCCTCCATGTTGGCCTTGGCTGACAGGCCGTGCTGTTTGATTTGTGCTTGTGTAGGTGTGATGGTAGTTTGTTGCTCAGGACACATGACTGTGGTTAACAGTGTGAACGACATCTAGCTTTGTCATCACAGTGGGATTATCATGCAGCCCAGGGTCACGACATTGTGGGGACCCTGGGGGTAGTGCTGTGGTGGGTCTGTGTCTTGCTGTGTTAGTTGCTGTTCCTACAAGCTTGGGTGGCATGTGTGATTTGTGCTCCCTCTCATCTAACAATGCCTGATTGCCCACATAGGGGATTCGGATCCATGAGTTACTTTTGTGTGGCACTGTATGCGCATCTGTGTAATTGGTATTCAGGCCTCATCATGTGTTGTGTGGTTGCCTGGGGACACTGGCACCCCCTCACCTGTTGTGTTTGATATGCAGTGTGGGGCTGCCTGTTTGTGTTTGTGCATCTGCACCACTGCATTGGCATATCTTTAGTGTGCCATTGGCTGTATGTCGTTTGGTGGGTTTCCCCTGCTGTCCCTGGGACTCCTAGGTCATCAGTCAGCACAATGAACATGGTTTGTGTGTCCCATTGCTGCCATGGTATGGTATCTGTTCACCTCACATCTACAGTCTCCACAGGATATCTACATTTGTGTGCCCATTGGAGCAGATATGTGGTTCTGCATTATGATGGTCACTTCTGTCATTGTGTTATTGATGAATGTTGACAGTGTCAGCCCCCATGGGTGATGTTTGTCTGCACATGGCCAAAGGTATGTCTTATTTGCACTGCACTGTTTGCCTCACCCAATATATGTTGCTATGGGACACAAACACTACTTTGCCACTGATGTGTTTGTTGTTCTGTGACCAGGAATCAGCCATGCTGTTTGGCAGTTGCAGCTTTTTCCATGGCCACACTTACCTTATGGTCACTGTGATGATGGGGGGTTAGACCCCATTGCCACAATGTCCAAAATGTGCTTCAGCTATGGACCCCACACTTACCTTTTGGTCACTGTGATGATGGGGGTTTAGACCCCATTGCCACAATGTCCAAAATGTGCTTCAGCTATGGACCCCACACTTACCTTTTGGTCACTGTGATGATGGGGGTTTAGACCCCATTGCCACAATGTCCAAAATGTGCTTCAGCTATGGAACCCACACTTACCTTTTGGTCACTGTGATGATGGGGGTTTAGACCCCATTGCCACAATGTTCAGAATGTTCTTCAGCTATGGACCCCACACTTACCTTTTGGTCACTGTGATGATGGGGGTTTAGACCCCATTGTCACAATGTCCAAAATGTGCTTCAGCTATGGACCCCACACTTACCTTTTGGTCACTGTGATGATGGGGGTTTAGACCCCATTGCCGCAATGTTCAGAATGTGCTTCAGCTATGGACCCCACACTTACCTTTTGGTCACTGTGATGATGGGGGTTTAGACCCCATTGCCACAATGTCCAAAATGTGCTTCAGCTATGGACCCCACACTTACCTTTTGGTCACTGTGATGATGGGGGTTTAGACCCCATTGCCACAATGTTCAGAATGGGCTTCAGCTATGGACCCCACACTTACCTTTTGGTCACTGTGATGATGGGGGTTGGACCCCATTGCCACAGTGGTCATGGTCTGCTTGCATTGTGGAGGCACACACATTTATGTGTGACACATGTGATAGGGGGTCACATTGTATGTTCAATGTCATGTTCAGTGTTGTAGGCATTTGACACAGTCTACACACGCTTGTCATGGTGTTGGGGGGATGTCTTTTTCTTACATTCCTTATGTTGGAGTATGCTGGTTGTGTCATGCATTACCCATCCTATGAGTAGGGGTGGTAGTAGTGACAGGCATCCAGCCCCCATGGGTAGGGGTGGTAGTAGTGGTAGGCATCCAGCACCCCATGGGTAGGGGTGGTGGTAGTGGTAGGCATCCAGCCCCCCATGGGTAGGGGTGGTGGTAGTGGTAGGCATCCAGCCTCCCATGAGTAGGGGTGGTAGTAGTGGTAGGTATCCAGCCTCCCATGAGTAGGGGTGGTAGTAGTGACAGGTATCCAGCCCCCCATGGGTAGGGGTGGTAGTAGTGGTAGGCATCCAGCCCCCCATGGGTAGGGGTGGTAGTAGTGACAGGTATCCAGCCCCCCATGAGTAGGCATGGTAGTAGTGGTAGGCATCCAGCCCCCCATGGGTAGGGGTGGTGGTAGTGGTAGGCATCCAGCCCCCCATGGGTAGGGGTGGTGGTAGTGGTAGGCATCCAGCACCCTATGTGTGGGGATGGTAGTAGTGACAGGCATCCAGCACCCCTCAGTAGGGGTGGTGGTAGTGGTAGGCATCCAGCCCCCCATGGGTAGGGGTGGTAGTAGTGGTAGGCATCCAGCCCCCCATGGGTAGGGGTGGTGGTAGTGGTAGGCATCCAGCCCCCCATGAGTAGGGGTGGTAGTAGTGGTAGGTATCCAGCCCCCCATGGGTAGGGGTGGTAGTAGTGACAGGTATCCAGCCCCCCATGAGTAGGGGTGGTAGTAGTGGTAGGCATCCAGCCCCCCATGGGTAGGGGTGGTAGTAGTGGTAGGCATCCAGCCCCCCATGGGTAGGGGTGGTGGTAGTGGTAGGCATCCAGCCCCCCATGGGTAGGGGTGGTGGTAGTGGTAGGCATCCAGCCCCCCATGAGTAGGGGTGGTAGTAGTGGTAGGTATCCAGCCCCCATGAGTAGGGGTGGTAGTAGTGACAGGTATCCAGCCCCCATGGGTAGGGCTGGTAGTAGTGGTAGGCATCCAGCCCCCATGGGTAGGGGTGGTAGTAGTGACAGGTATCCAGCCCCCATGAGTAGGGGTGGTAGTAGTGGTAGGCATCTAGCCCCCATGGGTAGGGGTGGTGGTAGTGGTAGGCATCCAGCCCCCCATGGGTAGGGGTGGTGGTAGTGGTAGGCATCCAGCACCCTATGTGTGGGGATGGTAGTAGTGACAGGCATCCAGCACCCCTCAGTAGGGGTGGTGGTAGTGGTAGGCATCCAGCCCCCCATGGGTAGGGGTGGTAGTAGTGGTAGGCATCCAGCCCCCATGGGTAGGGGTGGTGGTAGTGGTAGGCATCCAGCCCCCATGGGTAGGGGTGGTGGTAGTGGTAGGCATCCAGCCCCCCATGAGTAGGGGTGGTAGTAGTGGTAGGTATCCAGCCCCCCATGAGTAGGGGTGGTAGTAGTGACAGGTATCCAGCCCCCCATGGGTAGGGGTGGTCATAGTGGTAGGCATCCAGCCCCCCATGGGTAGGGGTGGTAGTAGTGACAGGTATCCAGCCCCCCATGAGTAGGGGTGGTAGTAGTGGTAGGCATCCAGCCCCCCATGGGTAGGGGTGGTGGTAGTGGTAGGCATCCAGCCCCCCATCGGTAGGGGTGGTGGTAGTGGTAGGCATCCAGCACCCTATGTGTGGGGATGGTAGTAGTGACAGGCATCCAGCACCCCTCAGTAGGGGTGGTGGTAGTGGTAGGCATCCAGCCGCCCATGGGTAGGGGTGGTAGTAGTGGTAGGCATCCAGCCCCCCATGGGTAGGGGTGGTGGTAGTGGTAGGCATCCAGCCCCCCATGGGTAGGGGTGGTGGTAGTGGTAGGCATCCAGCCCCCATGAGTAGGGGTGGTAGTAGTGGTAGGTATCCAGCCCCCCATGAGTAGGGGTGGTAGTAGTGACAGGTATCCAGCCCCCCATGGATAGGGGTGGTAGTAGTGGTAGGCATCCAGCCCCCCATGGGTAGGGGTGGTAGTAGTGACAGGTATCCAGCCCCCCATGAGTAGGGGTGGTAGTAGTGACAGGTATCCAGCCCCCCATGAGTAGGGGTGGTAGTAGTGACAGGTATCCAGCCCCCCATGGGTAGGGGTGGTAGTAGTGGTAGGTATCCAGCCCCCCATGAGTAGGGGTGGTAGTAGTGACAGGTATCCAGCCCCCCATGGGTAGGGGTGGTGGTAGTGGTAGGCATCCAGCCCCCCATGGGTAGGGGTGGTGGTAGTGGTAGGCATCCATCCCCCTATGAGTGGGGATGGTAGTAGTGACAGGCATCCAGCCCCCCTGAGTAGGGGTGGTGTTAGTGGTTGGCATCCAGGGCCCTATGGGTGTATATGGCATTGGTGATAGCCATCCCGCCCCTATGGTTCTGCTGTTGCTGGTGTAAGTAATTTCTGCATCCCTATGTGTGTGTTATATGTCGGGTACGTGTCGTTTGTTTGTGTGGTGGGTGTTTGACTTACCTTCTGCGCCGTACGCGTCCGTACCAGTTGCGGTAATAGATGTAGAGTATTGGTAGGACCTGCGCGATGGGATTCATGGTTGGTTCGTCTCGTTCGGCTTTCTCGTTGCTTCGACTCGTACTCGTGGCTGGCGTGTTCGTCTCGTAGCCGTGGATCGTCTTGTGGCGCGAATCGGAGCTTATGTGCGCCTCTCCCGGATGCTTTGACGTGCCGTGCGTAGCGACGGGTTCGGCGCGTACGGAGTGCGCATCGTACTAGTCCGGCCGGACGGTGCTGCATTTTGGCTTCCGTGCGACTCGATTCTGTGTTTACGGATCCGGCTCGGTCGGGGAACAGGAGCTGGATTGGGTGAGTACGACTGGGTCGGGATCTGGGCAGTTATGCGCATCGTACTTGCTCGTTTGGACGTATGTACGAATCGGTCGGGAAACATGCATTCAGCTGGGTTTTTTTCCGGACGACTAGTGTTAGGTGCGCTTCCGGCCGAGATCGGAATCGACCCCACAGTCTTGTAGACAGGTATGCACTTGCACTTTACTCTGTGAAGCAGCATTGATATTGCGGAGCAGTTTTGTAATCTTACTGAGTGTCTATGTTCTCCAACCCAAACAGTGTTTGTTTTTCCATGATATCTATCTCAGATCGGTAATTTGGAGTGTAGATGCCTGACCAGTCAAATTACAAACTGGTGTAAAGAGAACTAGGAGGTAGTAGTGGTCAAGTATTATTAAATAAGACTAGATGTGACAATTAAACATTACGTTTTAATGTACAATGTGTAGAACCATGCTTTCGCTGTACAATCTCAGTGCAAGTGGATTTTTTTGCTATGACATGGGCAACTGATATAAAAAGTCAATGATTAAACAAAAACATGTAACAAAAAAAGCAAAAGTATAAAAACATAAAAAATTTAGCATTTAAATGGTTTGAAAAGAAACAGTAACGATTTGTTGACTGTATACAGTGATACACATTACGCTTTCTTAGTATGATGTTGATGTCTATGACATCATGTGACTCAAGACTCCCTATGAAGGGAGGAGATTGTTTGAGCTCTTTGTGTGAGCAAGGCAGGGGATCCGGTCGAAACGCGTTACAAACAGCATAGTATTTGAATGAAATAAAATTGCAGTAACCTGAGTCAGCAGTGTCGGTGTCCGGTTTCTCTAGAGGACCCGGTGGTGGTATGGATATATATATATTTGTCACACTGTGATCCAAGTATCCGGCGTGCACAACAGCGGGTGCAGACGGAGGGGCCCGATCCGAGCCCTGCAATCAATTTTGAATCCAAGGACGCAGCACTCCGGAGTTCAAAATTCCAAGTTTATTTTCCACAACAAATGGATGGGTTTTTCTCACTTGAATGATAATGCTGTGTAATCTTTATTTTTACAAAAATATTTTCTGTATGAAATGTATAAGTAGTATGTGATGTCTCCATCAAGCGATTACATGTTATACATTTGTTTTAACAGCCCTCAAGAAGCGTAACCTTTGCGAAACACGTGTTGGCTGTTTTTGTCAAAACTAATGATGAAGAACTGGCTGTTTTTGTCAAAACTAATGATGAAGAACTGTGATTAATGTATGAAGACTTGAACAACTATCTCAAGTTGAATTGAGGAAGGTGCATAGAAAAGAAGAAAAACTTGAAATAAAATATTATACATGGACTGTGGAGCTTGATATGTGTTCTTCTCAAACTCATGAACTAATATATATTATCTACTGGCGGTCGCCAGTAGATAGTTATAGTTACAACCTATTATCCATAGGAAATCCGCGACATTCTATTTCAAATAACTCTCTTGCCGGTTGACGTATCTTCGCAAAATTTTCAAACTTTGTGGGCGCTCCGGTCCGCTCCTACCCTGAAAGTCTCGGGGGATTCGTCAAGCGGGGCCGAGAAAAAGGGGGTCCCAAAACGCGTTTTCCCCATGCAATTTTCCATAGGAAACTTTAGACACGGCTACAGCCCGAACTGCTGAACGGAATTACACCAAATTTGGCAAAGAGGTAGTTCTTGGTTCAGAAAGAACCCTTTTATTAAATGGTGTAAATCCGTTCAGTAGTTGCTGAGAAAATCAAAAGTAAAAAGATAGATATATCTAGGGCCGCGGATCCTCCCGAGCACGAGCTTTATGTTAATTGGCTGTCAACACTCCAAATCAGGAAGTGTTGGCAGCCATTTTGTCCCTCGGTAGAACCGAGGACAGAAACAAGTGCGCAAAGCGCACAAAGGGGCAGGGTAGAAACACCCTGACCCCCTAGGTCTGCTCAGGGGTCCCACAAGGACCCCTGGGCAAAAATTTTTTTTTTAAATCGGCAGGATGCGCTCAGGGAGCGCGAATCCTGCCGAGAAAATCGAAGCGCGGTCTCCGCGCTCGATGCTAATTGGCCCCGGGTGGGCCAAGTCCTGGGGGCATGCTGGGGGGTTAATTTTATGTGTGGGGGCCTCTAAGGGCCCCCAAGCCCGGGGACCACCACCCCCGGGGCTTTATAGTAGTAATGGTGCGGGAGGGCTCTGAGCCCTCCCGCAGCCCCGGGACCACCACCTCCCGGGGCTTCTTTTTTTAATTAAAAACCTGTGTGTGGGGGCTCCAGCCCCCACACGCCCGGGACCACCACCTCCCGGGGCACTAAGAAAATTAAAATGGGGGTCCGTTTTGGACTCCCAAGCCCCGGGACCACCACCTCCCGGGGCTTTCAAAATGTAGGGAGGGGGCCGCGCGCCTCCTCCTGGAGCCTGTGGTGGCCCTGGGGACCGCCACCCCCAGGGTCGGCTCCTGCAGTGTCCCGGGGTGCCTACCCCGGGACACTGCTGTTTGCAATGACAGGACGGGAGCCTCGCGGCTCCCGTCCTGTCATTGCAAACTGCTTTGGATATTGGAAGAGAGAGCAGGAAACCTGCTCTCTCTTCCAATATCCAAAGCCGACTAGCTTTCCACATGGGGAGCTGCATCTTAGCAGCTCCCCATGTGTAAGCAATGCCGGCTCCCGTAGGACACGGGGAGCCGGCGGGACTGTGGGGGCTTGGAGACTCCCCACAGTCCCCAACAGAGGCCAGGCCCCGGGGGATGGGGTCCTCGGGGCCATAAGTGGCCACGGAGGGGGCCACGCAGCCCCCTCCCCAAAGTAAAAAAATGGAAAAAAATAAAAAAAAGTGCAAGGCCGGCCCGGGGATGGGGTCCCCGGGGCCTTAAATGGCCTGAGGAGGGGGCCACACAGCCCCCTCCAAATAAAAAAAGAGGCCAGGCCCCGGGGATGGGGTCCCCGGGGCCAATACAGGCCCAGGGAAGGGGGCCACGCGGCCCCTTCCCGTTTTTAATTTTATTTTAATTTAATGATAGGGGTAAGGCCCTGGGGGATGGGGTCCCCAGGGCCTAAAAATAGGAAAAGGAAGGGGGCCACACAGCCCCCTTCAGGGAAAAAAAAAAAAAACGATCGGGCCCGTAGGCCCCGCCCCTTCCTTCACCACTCTGCAAACGCGCCCCTGGCACGTTTGCAGAGGGGAACAATTCCCCTTGAATACTGGGGTCCCTGGGAGCCAACTAGCCCACCAGGAACCTCCAGTATGCGCCAGGGGCTGCCTTGCAGAGAGGTGTACAGAGGCCACGCCCCTTTTACACCTCTCTGCAACGCAGCTCTATGGCGCTATTTGGAGGTATATGGTGGGCTAGTTGCACCCCAGGGACCCTCAGGATTCAAGGGAGTTAATCCCCGACTTAAAACGCGCCACGGGCGCGTTTGCACAGTGGTGAAGGGAGGGGCGGGGCTTCAGGTGACATGTGTGCAAACAGGCCCCGTGGCGCGTTTTAAGATGGGGAATTAAATCCTCTTCAATCCTGAGGGTCCTGAGGGCCAACTAGCCCAACAGGTACGTCCAGAAAGCGCCACAGAGCTGCGTTGCAGAGAGGTGTAAAAGGGGTGTGGCCTCTGTACATGTCTCTGCAACGCAGCCCCTGGCGCATACTGGAGGTTCCTGGTGGGCTAGTTGGCCCGTAGGGACCCTCATGATTCAAGGGGACTTAATCCCCCAACTTAAAACGCGCCACAGGGCGCGTTTGCACAGATGTCACCTCAGGCCCGCCCCTCCCTTCACCATTGTGCAAATATTCCTCTAAAATCCGCTGAAATACGAATTCTGATTTACTCACCTGTTATCAGGAGAGACCTCAGTGCTGCATCTTTCAGCCCAGTACTAATCCTGAAAAGTAATTTTAACCGTACTTACCAGTAACTTGAATTTCCTTCCATAGGCTAACATTGACTGGTTTCACTTGGAAATTCTTCTAAGTGTGGAGTTTTGGAACTTTAAAATATTCCTCTAAAATCAGCCGAAATACGAATTCCGATTTACTCACCTGTTATCAGGAGAGACCTCAGTGCTGTATCTTTCAGCCCAGTACTGGTCCTGAAAAGTAATTTTAACCGTACTTACCAGTAACTTGAATTTCCTTCCATAGGCTAACATTGACTGGTTTCACTTGGAAATTCTTCTAAGTGTGGAGTTTTGGAACTTTAAAATATTCCTCTAAAATCAGCCGAAATACGAATTCCGATTTACTCACCTGTTATCAGGAGAGACCTCAGTGCTGCATCTTTCAGCCCAGTACTGATCCTCAAAAGTAATTTAAACCGTACTTACCAGTAACTTGAATTTCCTTCCATAGGATATCATTGCCTGCTTTTTGCTGAAAAAGTTTCTAAGTGTTGATTTTTGAAACATACAAATATTCCTCTAAAATCAGCCGAAATCCGAATTCTGATTTACTCACCTGTTATCAGGAGAGACCTCAGTGCTGCATCTTTCAGCCCAGTACTGGTCCTGAAAAGTAATTTTAACCGTACTTACCGGTAACTTGAATTTCCTTCATAGGCTAACATTGACTGGTTTCACTTGGAAATTCTTCTAAGTGTGGAGTTTTGGAACTTTAAAATATTCCTCTAAAATCAGCCGAAATACGAATTCCGATTTACTCACCTGTTATCAGGAGAGACCTCAGTGCTGCATCTTTCAGCCCAGTACTGATCCTCAAAAGTAATTTTAACCGTACTTACCAGTAACTTGAATTTCCTTCCATAGGATATCATTGCCTGCTTTTTGCTGAAAAAGTTTCTAAGTGTTGATTTTTGAAACATACAAATATACCTCTAAAATCAGCCGAAATCCGAATTCTGATTTACTCACCTGTTATCAGGAGAGACCTCAGTGCTGCATCTTTCAGCCCAGTACTGGTCCTGAAAAGTAATTTTAACCGTACTTACCGGTAACTTGAATTTCCTTCATAGGCTAACATTGACTGGTTTCACTTGGAAATTCTTCTAAGTGTGGAGTTTTGGAACTTTAAAATATTCCTCTAAAATCAGCCGAAATACGAATTCCGATTTACTCACCTGTTATCAGGAGAGACCTCAGTGCTGCATCTTTCAGCCCAGTACTGATCCTCAAAAGTAATTTTAACCGTACTTACCAGTAACTTGAATTTCCTTCCATAGGATATCATTGCCTGCTTTTTGCTGAAAAAGTTTCTAAGTGTTGATTTTTGAAACATACAAATATACCTCTAAAATCAGCCGAAATCCGAATTCTGATTTACTCACCTGTTATCAGGAGAGACCTCAGTGCTGCATCTTTCAGCCCAGTACTGGTCCTGAAAAGTAATTTTAACCGTACTTACCAGTAACTTGAATTTCCTTCCATAGGCTAACATTGACTGGTTTCACTTGGAAATTCTTCTAAGTGTGGAGTTTTGGAACTTTAAAATATTCCTCTAAAATCAGCCGAAATACGAATTCCGATTTACTCACCTGTTATCAGGAGAGACCTCAGTGCTGTATCTTTCAGCCCAGTACTGGTCCTGAAAAGTAATTTTAACCGTACTTACCGGTAACTTGAATTTCCTTCCATAGGCTAACATTGACTGGTTTCACTTGGAAATTCTTCTAAGTGTGGAGTTTTGGAACTTTAAAATATTCATCTAAAATCAGCCGAAATACGAATTCCGATTTACTCATCTGTTATCAGGAGAGACCTCAGTGCTGCATCTTTCAGCCCAGTACTGATCCTCAAAAGTAATTTAAACCGTACTTACCAGTAACTTGAATTTCCTTCCATAGGATATCATTGCCTGCTTTTTGCTGAAAAAGTTTCTAAGTGTTGATTTTTGAAACATACAAATATTCCTCTAAAATCAGCCGAAATCCGAATTCTGATTTACTCACCTGTTATCAGGAGAGACCTCAGTGCTGCATCTTTCAGCCCAGTACTGGTCCTGAAAAGTAATTTTAACCGTACTTACCGGTAACTTGAATTTCCTTCATAGGCTAACATTGACTGGTTTCACTTGGAAATTCTTCTAAGTGTGGAGTTTTGGAACTTTAAAATATTCCTCTAAAATCAGCCGAAATACGAATTCCGATTTACTCACCTGTTATCAGGAGAGACCTCAGTGCTGCATCTTTCAGCCCAGTACTGATCCTCAAAAGTAATTTTAACCGTACTTACCAGTAACTTGAATTTCCTTCCATAGGATATCATTGCCTGCTTTTTGCTGAAAAAGTTTCTAAGTGTTGATTTTTGAAACATACAAATATACCTCTAAAATCAGCCGAAATCCGAATTCTGATTTACTCACCTGTTATCAGGAGAGACCTCAGTGCTGCATCTTTCAGCCCAGTACTGGTCCTGAAAAGTAATTTTAACCGTACTTACCGGTAACTTGAATTTCCTTCATAGGCTAACATTGACTGGTTTCACTTGGAAATTCTTCTAAGTGTGGAGTTTTGGAACTTTAAAATATTCCTCTAAAATCAGCCGAAATACGAATTCCGATTTACTCACCTGTTATCAGGAGAGACCTCAGTGCTGCATCTTTCAGCCCAGTACTGATCCTCAAAAGTAATTTTAACCGTACTTACCAGTAACTTGAATTTCCTTCCATAGGATATCATTGCCTGCTTTTTGCTGAAAAAGTTTCTAAGTGTTGATTTTTGAAACATACAAATATACCTCTAAAATCAGCCGAAATCCGAATTCTGATTTACTCACCTGTTATCAGGAGAGACCTCAGTGCTGCATCTTTCAGCCCAGTACTGGTCCTGAAAAGTAATTTTAACCGTACTTACCAGTAACTTGAATTTCCTTCCATAGGCTAACATTGACTGGTTTCACTTGGAAATTCTTCTAAGTGTGGAGTTTTGGAACTTTAAAATATTCCTCTAAAATCAGCCGAAATACGAATTCCGATTTACTCACCTGTTATCAGGAGAGACCTCAGTGCTGCATCTTTCAGCCCAGTACTGATCCTCAAAAGTAATTTTAACCGTACTTACCAGTAACTTGAATTTCCTTCCATAGGATATCATTGCCTGCTTTTTGCTGAAAAAGTTTCTAAGTGTTGATTTTTGAAACATACAAATATACCTCTAAAATCAGCCGAAATCCGAATTCTGATTTACTCACCTGTTATCAGGAGAGACCTCAGTGCTGCATCTTTCAGCCCAGTACTGGTCCTGAAAAGTAATTTTAACCGTACTTACCAGTAACTTGAATTTCCTTCCATAGGCTAACATTGACTGGTTTCACTTGGAAATTCTTCTAAGTGTGGAGTTTTGGAACTTTAAAATATTCCTCTACAATCAGCCGAAATACGAATTCCGATTTACTCACCTGTTATCAGGAGAGACCTCAGTGCTGTATCTTTCAGCCCAGTACTGGTCCTGAAAAGTAATTTTAACCGTACTTACCGGTAACTTGAATTTCCTTCCATAGGCTAACATTGACTGGTTTCACTTGGAAATTCTTCTAAGTGTGGAGTTTTGGAACTTTAAAATATTCATCTAAAATCAGCCGAAATACGAATTCCGATTTACTCATCTGTTATCAGGAGAGACCTCAGTGCTGCATCTTTCAGCCCAGTACTGATCCTCAAAAGTAATTTTAACCGTACTTACCAGTAACTTGAATTTCCTTCCATAGGATATCATTGCCTGCTTTTGCTGAAAAAGTTTCTAAGTGTTGATTTTTGAAACATACAAATATTCCTCTAAAATCAGCCGAAATACGAATTCCGATTTACTCACCTGTTATAAGGAGAGACCTCAGTGCTGTATCTTTCAGCCCAGTACTGGTCCTGAAAAGTAATGTTAACCGTACTTACCAGTAACTTATATTTTCTTCCATAGGAATCCATTGTCTGGTTTTCAGCAGAAAAGTTTCAAAGTGTCGATTTTCACAAACTACAAATATTCCTTAAAAATCGCCTGTATGACTTAAACGCATTCTTTCAACTGTTTACAGGAGATGCACCAGTGCTGGATCCAGGATCCAACACTGAGTAAGAAAAAGTAACGATAACAGTTTTTACCTGCTAAGTGAATTTCCTTCCATAGGATAACATTGGTGATTCTATGAGAAAAAGTTTCTAAGTGTCAACTTTTAAAATACAATAATATTCCTTAAAAATCACGACTGTAACCAAAACGCTTTTACTCAACTGTTTACAGGAGATGTACCAGGACTGAATCTAGGATCCAGTCCTGTGGTTAGAAAAGTAATCCATAAAGTAACTAATTGCATTTAACTAGAAATTCACATTGAGCTGAATGTTGCATTGTGTTTGAAAATGTGTTGCCCATTGCAACAACTGTAACTACTGTACTTAAAAGTCTATTGCCTATGTGCAAAGTATTTAAACTAAAGTAATTCATTCTGAGAAAGTATTTTTTGTAATGTAATGTATAATGTAATTACAATGTAATTTAAAAAATAAAATATGTAAAAGAAATTGTTTCTAAAAATGTAGTAAATCAGTATGAAAAAATTAATATAAAAATTAATACATTTAAAAATTGTCATTTAAAAACCTTTGAAATTCACTGAAAAAACCGTAGGTTTCAGGCACGTTATAGTTACAAATTAGCATTTTAAAAACCTTTGAAATTCACTGAAAAAACCATAGGTTTCAGACACGTTATAGTTAGAAATTAGCATTTAAAAAACCTTTGAAATTCACTGAAAAACCATAGGTTTTAGGGACAGTTATAGTTAGTTGGACATTGCACTCGTACAAAACCCGTGAAATTCCCCGTTATAGTTAGTTCAGCTAACTATAACTCGCGCCCGCAATGCACTGCTGATGACGTCACATATTACATCACTCATGACATGGTCAGTGACATCACTGATGACATCACTGATGACATCTCAAATGACATCACTGATGACATCATCCACGTGATAATCTGATGCAGCTCCTCACACCCTAATATAACCTTTGATACACCCAATCTAAATTACAGAGTGCCATTCGCAAAACCATAGACACTCCAACACCAATAACTACATACCCACTCACTGATTCTTAGGTCTACACACACACATCCACTCACTCACCCGTACAGTCACTCATACTTATGGTCACTCAGTACAGGACTATCATATGCACTCTTACTCCTATATAGACACTCAAACACCGCCACTCATCCATAGAGGTACTCACACACCTAGTCAGTCATGCAAATAATTAAACACACTGCCATTTACTCACCTATACAGTTATACACACACCAGCTCACTTAATCATACAAATACTAGCACATTGTTACGCTCTTATACAATCACTGATACAAGCACACACTCATCCATACAGCCACTATCACAATAACTCACTCTCGCTTATAGCTATTTATATACTCCAATACACATATATACTGCCTTTCACATATGTAGTTACTCACACATGTACCACTGGGACATACATTCACTCACTAACACACTCTTACACACACTTACCCACCCATACAGTCTATCACAGATGCACTCTTGAAACCATCCACCCAGTGAATCACCCACTCACACATCTATGCACAGTCGCACACACCCCATCCACACAAACACTCAGGCACCCATACAGATACTCATAGAACCAATCAATAACCCATATAGACACTCATGTAGCTATTCGCAAATCCATGCATCCACTTACACACCAACAGACGGATACAGACATTCACACAGTTTAGTCACTAACCCATGCATTCAGTAAGATACGTTTAATCACTCACTTGTAGAGTCAGTCACTCACGTACTAAATCATCCATTCAGACACTTATACACCCACTCATTCTTCAATACGCCTTTCCCTATATATATTAAACATATTTAAACTTTACAGAAACACACAGTCACTGGATGATGTCATCAGTGATGTCATTTGAGATGTCATCAGTGATGTCATCAGTGATGTCACTGACCATGTCATGAGTGATGTAATATGTGACGTCATCAGCAGTGCATTGCGGGCGCGAGTTATAGTTAGCTGAACTAACTATAACGGGGGAATTTCACGGGTTTTGTACGAGTGCAATGTCCAACTAACTATAACTGTCCCTAAAACCTATGGTTTTTTCAGTGAATTTCAAAGGTTTTTTAAATGCTAATTTCTAACTATAACGTGTCTGAAACCTATGGTTTTTTCAGTGAATTTCAAAGGTTTTTAAAATGCTAATTTGTAACTATAACGTGCCTGAAACCTACGGTTTTTTCAGTGAATATATATATATATACATATATATATATATACATATATATATATATAAAAATATTGCCACTCTGTAGTTATAGTTAGGATTTCCAGGTCTAGGAATTCCTTGCATTTTTGCTCGCTACTAACTTTGCCCCCCGTTTGAGGAATATCCATGAAACTTTCCAAACGTATCGCTTTTTCAACATCGGTGGAGAATGGAGAGTTTTGCAGTGATTGGTTAAGGGGGTGGAAAGATAAAAGGGGAGTGCCAAACGTGTTTTTCTACCAACGCATTTTCCATAGACATTTATATAGGACGTAGCACGAAAATGGCAGAACGGATTTCCATGAAATTTGCCAGGATTATACATTATGGTGTGCAGATAATCTTTTTGGGTACTACAATTAATTAGGGTAAGTACTTTTAAACAAAAGGCATTTTAACATAGTAATATCTGTTGTTGTGATACAGATGAAACCTACTCCTATCCTTAAGGAGTGAAAAACCAAGTTTTCAGGGCCTTACAAAAAGGAATATGGGATTGGAGACTGGAGACTGGAGATGGAGCGAGGGAGCAAATTCCACAACTTGGATGCAGCCACTGAGAAGGCTCTACCTCCCTCACTACTGAGTTTTGCACATGCAAAATAGTGTGGTAGAGGTGATATTGTGTGCAAAAATAGTTGCAAACTGCATTTTCTCACGCCACTTTGTTTCCCATGTCAAAAGTTGTAATTGGGCAGAAAGACGACCCAATACCATGCACGCACCGTATTTCAGAGATGACTTTTAGAATGAGGAAATAAGGATCATGGGTTAAAGGCCTTGGATCTGCGTTAAACATTTTAAGTGTGAGTCCTCGCCCACCCAACATGCACTGTGTGATTCTGAACACATATCTTTCTTCTTTCGGATTCTGATAAATGGGAGAAACAGGAAGTTGCCTGATCTGCCAGTAAGCTCTATGTTATTGCATCCATTCCTTCATCCATAATGTCAAGAGAACTGACAGTCTCTGACATTCTGGAGCTCTACCAAGCCCTCTGCCCCCCACCCCCCGACCATAGCTCTTGATTTTAATATCCTACAGAAATATATTAGTAGTGAAGTAAGTCTGCTCCTCCTAGGCTTGGCAGCCTTCAGAGCGAGTCTGTACAATGAAACATGCTTAATGCCTTCCCCTTTGCTAATTAGATCACATTTAATTAGTTACAAGAAACTCATTGTTCTTTCACATACTGTTGCCTTTATTAATTTATAACAGCAGAGGCAGTATTTAGATCCAAGTTACGCCAATAAATTACCTTGAAATTAATTTAATTGAGGAAAGCTGTGAGGGATGGAGCAAAGGTCAAAGAAGGAGAGAGGAAAAGAGCACAAAAGAGAGAAGATGGGATTAAAAGGAAGAAAAAAGGAAGGGAATTAGAGGAAGAAAGGAGAGCATGTCGGAGAAGAGGGGGAGGTGGGAAGCGGGAGATAGGAGAAAGGAGAAAGGAGAAGGAGGGAAAAGAGAAAGGAGAAGGAGGGAAAAGAGAAAGTTGAGCAGGAGAGAGACAGTGAGAGAAAAAATGGGAAGACAGATAGTAAGGGAGGAGGGAGCGGACCAGGTATTCATGGAGGAAGGAAGAAGGTGAAAGGGGAGAGAAAGAGGAGGAGTGAAAGAGAGAAGTGGACTAGAGAGGAAGCGGAGGGGAGGTGGAGGAGAGACAGAGAGAATGAGAAAAAGGATTCGGATTGGGGGTAGAAAGGGGAGGGAGAGAGGGGTGGGAGGGAGGAAGACATGGGGTGGGCTGAAGGGAATAAGAGGTTGGCAGGAGAGGAGCCTAGAGACAGAAAACTGAAAAAAGAGAGACATAGAGCAAGCGTGAGAGTAGGGGGTTTAGAGAGAGGAGAAAGAGAGAGAAAGAAGGTAAACGACAAACAGTTCACTCTTCAGTGGTGAGTTTACTGCACATGGCACATTTGCCTCTGTATTGGCTACCACCCACTGAGCTGTCTTCTTTGATTTCTGCATAAACTAGGACAAATTACAGGTGCATCAAAAACATTTTGATTGATAAGATGCAACTTCCTGACTGGTAGAAAGAGTGATGCCCGAGGACTGTCAAATGTTCACTATCCCGCCCATGGACTGACACTGCCCTTAGGCTCCATGTTAACTGTCATAGCGCCTTATTGTGTACTGTGTAAGCGCTTTAACAGCACGTGGGGTCTTATCTCCGTTAAAGAAGGTGCAACGACTTTCTGGTTTCATTTGGAGTTTCTTATTTTGCCTGCATTGGATAAATACGGTGCATTCCTGCCCTTTCACTTTGACATAGGGCATCGCAGCAAGATGACTTGCTATGCTGCCCTAAGTCAAAACAATGTAAATGAGGCCCTTAATCTACCTGTGCTAAAAAAATGGAATCTGGCCTTGTGTAATGTAATGTGATGCTTGTATAAAGCGCTTCAATGCTCTTGGGCTGAGTTTGCGCTATGTAAAAATGCAAACAAAAAAAATGCCACTAAAGACAAGAAATAGGGACAATCAAAAATGTTCTGTGATTCGGCCCCGATCCTTTTACAGTCGTTTTATCGTACAAAGATGTAGGGTCAGCTTCTGCTGCGCGTGTGAAACCAGAACTCACCAGGCCTATGTGGTGATGTCCCTCTAATCCATCCATACAGGCTCATCCTTGGTGCACTTGTGTGACACCTCACTGCCCTCTGTGTGGAGCTTACTCCCTCAAACACAATCCTCCTTGAGGGCTGTGTGTGGACAGACCCTCATGGCCTCTGTGTGCACCTAGAACAGAGTTGGGCCCAGGCCTTGGTGCACTTGTGTGACCAGACCCTCATAGCCTCTGTGTGCGCCTAGCACAGGGTCAGGCTCAGGCCTTGGTGCACTTGTGTGACACACCCTCACAGCCCTCTGTGTGAAATCTACCTCCTCAAACACAACACTCCTTGAGAGCCTGTGTGTGGCCAGACCCTCCTAGCCTCTGTGTGTGCCTAGCCCAGAGTCAGGCTCAGGCCTTGGTGCACTTGTGTGACCAGACCCTCATAGCTTCTGTGTGCGCCTACCACAGAGTCAGGCTCATTCCTGGTGCACTTGTGTGACCAGACCCTCATAGCTTCTGTGTGCACCTAGCACAGAGTCAGGCTCAGGCTCAGGTCTTGGTGCACATGTGTGACACCTCACTGCCCTCTGTGTGGAGCTTACTCCCTCAAACACAACACTCCTTGAGAGCCTGTGTGTGGCCAGACCCTCATAGCCTCTGTGTGCACCTAGCACAGAATCAGGCTCAGGCCTTGGTGCACTTGTGTGACCAGACCCTCATAGCCTCTGTGTGCACCTAGCACAGAATCAGGCTCAGGCCTTGGTGCACTTGTGTGACCAGACCCTCATAGCCCTCTGTGTGAAATCTACCTCCTCAAACACAACACTCCTTGAGAGCCTGTGTGTGGCCAGACCCTCATAGCCTCTGTGTGCACCTAGCACAGAATCAGGCTCAGGCCTTGGTGCACTTGTGTGACCAGACCCTCATAGCCTCTGTGTGCACCTAGCACAGAATCAGGCTCAGGCCTTGGTGCACTTGTGTGACCAGACCCTCATAGCCTCTGCGTGCACCTAGCACAGAGTCAGGCCTTGGTGCACTTGTGTGAGACACCCTCACAGCCCTCTGCGTGGAATCTACATCCTCAAACACAATCCTCCTTGAGGGTCCGTGTGTGGCCAAACCCTCATAGCTTCTGTGTGCACCTAGCACAGAGTCAGGCCTTGGTGCACTTGTGTGACACAACCTCACATCCCTCTGTGTGCACCTAGCACAGAGTCAGGCTCAGGCCTTGGTGCATTTGTGTGACCAGACCCTCATAGCCTCTGTGTGCGTCTAGCACAGAGTCAGGCTCATTCCTGGTGCACTTGTGTGGCCAGACCCTCGTAGCCTCTGTGCGCACCTAGCACAGAGTCAGGCCTTGGTGCACTTGTGTGACACCTTACAGCCCTCTGTGTGGAATTTACCTCCTCAAACACAACACTCCTTGAGAGCCTGTGTGTGGCCAGACCCTCCTAGCCTCTGTGTGCGCCTAGCACAGAGTCAGGCTCAGGCCTTGGTGCACTTGTATGACCAGACCCTCATAGCCTCTGTGTGCACCTAGCACAGAGTCAGGCTCAGGCCTTGGTGCACTTGTGTGACCAGACCCACATAGCTTCTGTGTGCGCCTACCACAGAGTCAGGCTCATTCCTGGTGCACTTGTGTGGCCAGACCCTCATAGCCTCTGTGTGCACCTAGCACAGAGTCAGGACTTGGTGCACTTGTGTGACACCTTACAGCCCTCTGTGTGGAATCTACCTCCTCAAACGCAATCCTCCTTGAGGGCCTGTGTGTGGCCAGACCCTTCTAGCCTCTGTGTGCGCATAGCAGAGAGTCAGGCCTTGATGCACTTGTGTGACACCTCACAGCCCTCTGTGTGGAATCTACGTCCTCAAACGCAATCCTCCTTGAGGGCCTGTGTGTGGCCAGACCCTCCTAGCCTCTGTGTGCGCCTAGCACAGAGTCAGGCTCATTCCTGGTGCACGTGTGTGGCCAGACTCTCATAGCCTCTGTGTGCACCTAGCACAGAGTCAGGCTCAGGCCTTGGTGCACTTGTGTGACCAGACCCTCATAGCCTCTGTGTGCACCTAGCACAGAGTCAGGCTCAGGCCTTGGTGCACTTTTGTGACCAGACCCTCATAGCCTCTGTGTGCACCTAGCACAGAGTCAGGTTCAGGCCTTGGTGCACTTGTGTGACCAGACCCTCATAGCCTCTGTGTGCACCTAGCACAGAGTCAGGCCTTGGTGCACTTGTGTGACACCTTACAGCCCTCTGTGTGGAATCTACCTCCTCAAACGCAATCCTCCTTGAGGGCCTGTGTGTGACCAGACCCTCCTAGCCTCTGTGTGCGCCTAGCACAGAGTCAGGCTCATTCCTCGTGCATTTGTTTGACACAACCTCACAGCCCTCTGTGTGGAATCTACCTCCTTAAACACAATCCTCCTTGAGGGCCTGTGTGTGGCCAGACCCTTCTAGCCTCTGTGTGCGCCTAGCAGAGAGTCAGGCCTTGATGCACTTGTGTGACACCTCACAGCCCTCTGTGTGGAATCTACCTCCTCAAACGCAATCCTCCTTGAGGGCCTGTGTGTGGCCAGACCCTCCTAGCCTCTGTGTGCACCTAGCACAGAGTCAGGCTCATTCCTGGTGCACGTGTGTGGCCAGACTCTCATAGCCTCTGTGTGCACCTAGCACAGAGTCAGGCTCAGGCCTTGGTGCACTTGTGTGACCTGACCCTCATAGCCTCTGTCTGCACCTAGCACAGAGTCAGGCTCAGGCCTTGGTGCACTTTTGTGACCAGACTCTCATAGCCTCTGTATGCACCTAGCACAGAGTCAGGTTCAGGCCTTGGTGCACTTGTGTGACCAGACCCTCATAGCATCTGTGTGCACCTAGCACAGAGGCAGGCTCAGACCTTGGTGCACTTGTGTGACAGACCCTCATAGCCTCTGTGTGCACCTAGCACAGAGTCAGGCCTTGGTGCACTTGTGTGACACACCCTCACAGCCCTCTGTGTGGAATCTACCTCCTCAAACGCAATCCTCCTTGTGGGCCCGTGTGTGGCCAGACCCTCCTAGCCTCTGCGTGCGCATAGCACAGAGTCAGGCCGTGGTGCACTTGTGTGACACCTCACAGCCCTCTGTGTGGAATCTACATCCTCAAACGCAATCCTCCTTGAGGGCCCGTGTGTGGCCAGACCCTCCTAGCCTCTGTGTGCGCCTAGCACAGAGTCAGGCTCATTCCTGGTGCACTTGTGAGACCAGACCCTCATAGCCTCTGTGTGCACCTAGCACAGAGTCACGCCTTGGTGCACTTGTGTGACACCTTACAGCCCTCTGTGTGGAATCTACATCCTCAAACGCAATCCTCCTTGAGGGCCCGTGTGTGGCCAGACCCTCCTACCCTCTCTGTGCGCCTAGCACAGAGTCAGGTTTATTCCTGGTGCACTTGTGTGGTCATACCCTCCTAGCCTCTGTGTGCGCCTAGCACAGAGTCATGCTCAGGCCTTGGTGCACTTTTGTGACCAGACCCTCATAGCCTCTGTGTGCACCTAGCACAGAGTCAGGCTCAGGCCTTGGTGCACTTCTGTGACCAGACCCTCATAGCCTCTGTGTGCACCTAGCACAGAGTCAGGTTCAGACCTTGGTGCACTAGTGTGACAGACCCTCATAGCTTCTGTGTGCACCTAGCACAGAGTCAGGCCTTGGTGCACTTGTGTGACACACCCTCACAGCCCTCTGTGTGGAATCTACCTCCTCAAACAGAATCCTCCTTGAGGGCCGTGTGTGGCCAGACCCCGACAGCCTCTGTGTGCACCTAGCACATAGTCAGGCTTTGGTGCACTTGTGTGACACCTCACAGCCCTCTGTGTGGAATCTACATCCTCAAACGCAATCCTCCTTGAGGGCCCGTGTGTGGCCAGACCATCCTAGCCTCTGTGTGCGCCTAGCACAGAGTCAGGCTCATTCCTGGTGCACTTGTGTGACCAGACCCTCATAGCCTCTGTGTGCACCTAGCACAGAGTCACGCCTTGGTGCACTTGCGTGACACCTTACAGCCCTCTGTGTGGAATCTACATCCTCAACGCAATCCTCCTTGAGGGCCCGTGTGTGGCCAGACCCTCCTAGCCTCTCTGTGCACCTAGCACAGAGTCAGGCTCATTCCTGGTGCACTTGTGTGGCCAGACCCTCATAGCCTCTGTGTGCACGTAGCACAGAGTCAGGCCTTGGTGCACTTCTGTGACACCTTACAGCCCTCTGTGTGGAATCTACCTCCTCAAACGCAATCCTCCTTGAGGGCCCATGTGTGGCTAAACCCCGACAGCCTCTGTGTGCGCCTAGCACAGAGTCAGGCCTTGGTGCACTTGTGTGACACCTCACAGCCCGCTGTGTGGAATCTACCTCCTCAAACGCAATCCTCCTTGAGGGCCCGTGAGTGACCAGACTCTCCTAGCCTCTGTGTGCACCTAGCACAGAGTCAGGCTCAGGCCTTGGTGCACTTGTGTGACCAGACCCTCATAGCCTCTGTGTGCACCTAGCACAGATGCAGGCTCAGACCTTGGTGCACTTGTGTCACAGACCCTCATAGCCTCTGGGTGCACCTAGCACAGAGTCAGGCCTTGGTGAACTTGTGTGACACACACTCACAGCCCTTAGTGTGTAATCTACCTCCTCAAACAGAATCCTCCTTGAGGGCTGTGTGTGACCAGACCCCGACAGCCTCTGTGTGCACCTAGCACAGAGTCAGGCTCATTCCTGGTGCACTTGTGTGACACAACCTCCTAGCCCTCTGTGTGGAATCTACCTCCTCAAACAGAATCCTCCTTGAGGGCCATGTGTGGCCAGACCCCCATAGCCTCTGTGTGCGCCTAGCAGAGAGTCAGGCCTTGGTGCACTTGTGTGACACCTCACAACCCTCTGTGTGGAATCTACCTCCTCAAACGCAATCCTCCTTGAGGACCCATGTGTGGCCAGACCCTTCTAGCCTCTGTGTGCGCCTAGCAGAGTCAGGCTCATTCCTGGTGCACTTGTGTGGCCAGACCCTCCTAGCCTCCGTGTGCACCTAGCACAGGGTCAGGCCTTGGTGCACTTGTGTGACACAACCTCTCAGCCCTCTGTATGGAATCTACCTCCTCAATCGCAATCCTCCTTAAGGGCCCGTGTGTGGCCGACCCTCCTAGCCTCTGCGTGCACCTAGCACAGAGTCAGGCTCACCCTTGGTGCACCTTTGGCCAGACTCCCACTAGCGCTGGTGTGCGTTCACTACAGGCATGTACTCACCCTTTGATGCACATGTGTGACTGCTATAAGCATGTTTGTGCAATCATTTCCAGGCTCATCCCTAAGCATGTGTGACCAGATGTGTGACCAGAACCCCACGAGCTTCAATATGCAAACACCTCCAGCGCAGAGGTGCAGCCCCTGAGGCACATATTACATAAAACAAGCATTTTCAATGCAATAGGTCTCGCATTTGCGAGCGTTTAAGCTATTGGCATTGTAAATGGCAATGCTTTTTATTTATGTGTTTCCCCCCCCCCCACCCTAACAACAATGCCAATAGTCAAGTAATAGGCAATTCAGTTGTTATGTGAACCCGTCTGGATGGCCTGAATTGTCAATATACATAAACAACATTATTGCTTCTGTAATCAAACCGTTAAGGTTTTATACAGTGAACATCCAACACTCAAGTATTTCAAGGTGCTCTTATATGTCATAATGAAGAAAATAGAGGCAAAGTGAGATCAAACAATTGTCTTGGATCACACATTTTGGTTAAGAGAGAAGCCGGGATTGATTCCAGGTTTTCAGGTTTTGCACTGTGCAATTCTATTTTATTCTAGTTGATTAATCAAGTTACTTCCTTTGTACACTTGACTCAGCCAAGGTACTGATAGGATAGCAAGCAGAGAAGGCTTACCCCTAGGTGCGATAAAGGGATAGTGACTCAGATGCAGGATAACACAGTACTGCCAAATGTATGATTCTTATGGTGGAATTAAACCTTTAAAATACCTCCATGGCTCACTGCCCACACAAAATACATACTTCGCTTCCTCTACATCCACTTTACACCTCCATGCCCTACCCCATCAATGTGGCCCTCGATCACACCATAAACCATACTTTTTGGCCCCCTGGTGAAACGTTTGTGAGTACCTATGCTCTAGGTGCATGGAGCTGAGTAAAACTTGAATTCATCATTGGAGACTTTTTAAAAACACCTTTTTTGTAGCAGTGCTTTTTTCATAGCATCCTTTTTTCATAGCAGCGCTTTCTCTTTCACACCTATTTTAGAGGCACTGCATGTTAGGGGCACTCTCTTCTTCATCTTACCCCTCTCCCTTTCTCTACTCCTTTACTTAAGGAGTCCGTTATATATTCGAAAGTCTGTTGCCAGGTGACGGACAGTGGCGTGCAACAATCACACGTGGGCACACGGCACAATATTTATCAGGGTTTTGTCATTAATGCGGCCACTATGCAGGTCACAATTTCTCATTTTTGTTTAAAATCTGCTAGTGTATCTATTCCAGCCATTGCTTATATCGCGAGCGATCTCTTGACACCAGAGTTTCACAGCCTTAATTGGTGATCAGACGAGCTAATCTCCTGCCCTTGTATTGCCCACGCGCTGCTTCCTCAGTCCAGGCAGCTGTACCTGTGTGTGGCGGGAACTGTATATGTGCGCGTGCTGGTCTTTATATGGCACACACTACTAGGGAAGCAAAGGACATTTAGGCGAAAGAGTAGGAGAGGAATCAGAAACCCAACAGAGTAGTCTGTAAGGGGAGGTGTAGGGAAGGAATGTCTTGTGAATGTCTTTGGCCCAAGTATTCAAGGGCGCTGTCAACAGAGGTCGCGTTGCCCTGGAAATCGAGTGGTGACGTCTGAATATGCAGCTCTTGTTTGGCGCGCCTTACAGGACGACCACAACACAACTTAGCAAGCATTTGCAATGCAATAGGTCTCGCATTTGTGAGAGTTTAAGCTGTTGGCATTGTAAATGACATAGGGGCATATTATCAACGAGGCGATAAACAATTATCGCCGCTTTAGCGTCCGTTTTCGGACGAAAAGCGGCGATAATTTTATCGCCTAATCAGCAAGGTCACGCTATCGCGTGAATCCTTGCATTATCGCCCTTTCTCCCAACGCCCATCTTTGCATCTCTAATGAGATGCAAAGTGGGCGTTACTGGGCGTACCCCGGATGGACTACGGTGCAAATATCGCTGATGTTCACATCGCGATATTTACAAGGCAGCCCACATGATTTTAGCAGAGGTTAGATTTTGGCGAAAACGGCTGTTTTCGCCAAAATCTAACGTCTGCTAAAATCCTGACTTAGCCATCCCTAACATAGGGGGTGGATTCTGCTGATACGCCCACAGGGTCGTATCAGCAAGGTATCGCTGCTTTGCAGGGAACATCGCTGGAAAACCAGCGATGTTCCCTGCAAAACGGCGATAACCTCGCTATCTCTGGAATTTTTATCGCCCTGGAGAAACGCGTTGTTAATAACGCGCTACCAGGGCGATAATTTCCAGAGATAGCCTGCGATAGGACTATTATCGCTAAGCACGGCCAGCGATAATTATCGCTGGCCGTTGATAATATGCCCCAAGGCCTTTTATTTATCGGTTTTAAAAACCAAAACATAAATAAAAGGTATTGCCATTTAAAATGCCAATAGCTCAAACTCGCGTAAATGTGAGACCTATTGCATTGCAAATGCTTGTTTAACAAGAAGTTCAAGAACTATTTCTGTAAAATGAAAAGAGATTGGGAACGTTGTTCCCATTAGAACCTGCCCCTTCAATCACTGGGGCGTAGGTTTGTTTTATTCAGCTTTTTTTTTTAAATGACCTAGTGATACATGAGATGCACACGCATGCACACACACACACACATGTGAAAATAAATGTGTCCCATTAGAAGTGTATTAATAATACATATTCAACTGTTTATTTCTACAGTGCAAAGGTTAAATACCGCATTAATACCACATTGCAGCCTAACTTGAGAAATCACTGCTTGGAATTGGAGTTTTCTTACAGAGGCATGGCACTGGGTGCGTTCTTAGGGGGCCATGACCTTGAGTGAGCGTATGGGGCATGGAGTTAAATTATTCTTGAAAGGCATGAGGGGCATATTATCAAGGAAATGCGATAATTATCGCATTTCCTGCTTAGCGCGACTTTGCACAACGCCGGCTATCGCTGGATTCAATCGCCGAGATATCGCGTTATTATCAACGCATATCTCCATGGCGATCAAAAATCCGGCGATAGCGGCGATAGACGGGTTTATCGCTGGGAATCCAGCGATACACCGGCAGCGTAAGGGGAATCCTTGTTAATAGGGCGATGTGGATTGAGCCGTACAATCCACCTCCCATGTAACATATAGGCAAGTCAGGATTTTCTTAGACGTTAATTCCTGGCGATAACCGCGGTTAGCGCGGCTTTTTGTAACGCTACGTATGTCCTGGGCCGTCTTGTAAATACGGCGAAGGACAGTTAGGGATATTTTCCTTTTAGTTTTGGCAGGAAACGCCTACTTTGCATCTCATTAGTGATGCAATGCAAGGCGTGTGGAATACGGCTGCTAACATGCGCTAATGCATGTTAGCGCCGCATTGGTAATAGGGCGATATTATTATCTCCGCTTTTTTGGCTTTTAAAGCCAAAAAAGCGGAGATATGGCCCTTGTTAATATGCCCCCAAGTTCTTACCGAAGTATGGCACAAAATGATTTAGCAGAGCGGTGCACCGTTAGAAGAGGGCCTCAAGCCGCATGACAGTGGGTCCCATCACACGCCATGGAGTTAAGACAGTCCTTAAAACCAGACCTGGAGTTGCACACATTCTTACAGAAGTGTATTGTGAATAGGGTTTATATTTTTATATGAAACACTATTAAGAGCAGGTCCGGGGATTATTCAGATAATGAGTGGGGGAGGGATTCATTGTTGCTTTTGCTTCTGTGGAACTTGAATGACTGAAGTTAAAAAAATCCCCTTCATTTCCTTTCTGTTGCAACACAACCCCAAATATGCTGACATTCAGAAAAGATGTGAACTCAGATTTATTTTCTTAAAAGTCTGCTAACTACAAACAAACATTTAATGCATTCTGTGATTAGCCACATTTAATTTAATTTATTAGCCACATTTAATTAAATTTCACTCATTCCTTCTATGGGTGATCGAGCTGCTTGTTTTCTGTATTTTAGGAAAACACATTTCATGCAGCATTATTGTTTTTGGGGCAGTTCATGATTTAAGGAATGTGTGTAAAGCGACCAGAGAGCTTTTCAATATCTCCCTCCATCCGATGATGGAAAAATTCGAGGGGAGGGGAAAGAGTGGACACCCCAATCCCCCCCCACACACACACATCTTCACAACACCCTCATCCGTTCTGAAAATAATGGAACTGAACAGACCTTTTATTCTGATCTGCATGACTGTATTCTGCTATTAAAATCAGAAGTCACGGACAGCGAGCGGGCGGGTGGGCGAGCCGGGGGGGGTGGATGGACGGTGTGAGGCACGGACAGCGGGCGTGGACGAAAAGGCACGGACAACGGGAGGGAGGGCAGGGGGAGAAGGCATGGGCAGCGGGCGGGGGGGTGAGGCACGGACAACAGGAGGGCGGGCGGGAGGAGAAGGCACGGGCGGTGGGGGTACTGAATAACGAAAGTAGTGCTCACAGTCTAAATAACACGGACCATGTAACACTCGAAGTAAAGGGGCCAGTCGCCATGGGAGGTGACAAATGAAGAGGAGGCGGTACTAAGGAGGGACTAACAAGCCTGTTGATGAATCAGAAGCCAGCATTTAGGACAGATAATGACACAAGCCAATGGCAAATATGGGCGGAGAGTGGGCGGGGCTTCTATTCGCTACTCAACCACAAGAAGTCTCGCAGAGCAGCGCATGCGCGCTGGCTCTAGGCTCAACCTAAAAATGAGGCTGCACTTAAGATTTCTAGTTAAAAAAAACCATTTCTTACCTGTTAACCATGCGCCCCAGAGTGAGAGGTTGAGCTTTGAAAGGATCAAGTGCAGAGAAACTGCCAGCGCAACTTGTTTTGCTTCAGCCGCCACCTGTCTGTCTCACACGCGCCACACCAGCGTGATCTATCTTGTATGCGATGATGTTTTTGTTATTAAATCATTACTAATTAAAAATGTGGCAATCAGCAGGTCGCCACAACTTGTCTTGTGCTCTCATTAATGTATTCGAGCCATCTAGAAAAGCATAGACAACCCCTTCATAGTGTGTTCCTCCTACACAGCATGAAATTTGCTCACTTTACGAAAGGTTTTTTGGAGGGGGAAATGGCATCGGTGAAGCGCTGTACACGAGTTCCTCGTGCAATGTACACACAAGGAAAGTATTAGTACAAGTAAAATGCCGCGACCAAGGGGGGCCAAGTCCCAAGGCGGGCTGGGTTCCAAACTTACTGTGAAACAACATTGTCACTTATTTCCAACCCCGGGTCTATTACGGCTGATCATGGCGGGTCACTGCGCAAGTAAACGAATCCCTGACTACCAAACCAACATACCTGGAAAGTAATTTTGGGCGACTTCTACGGCGCGCCCGGCGGGAGTGCAGGAAAAATGCTGGGCGCGTCATCTTAAAGGGCTGCCAATGACGGAAACGGAGCAGTGGAGGACGGGAGAAAGAGACGTGAACTTTGGGAATTATGGCCCCTCACAGAAAACCACTGCACCATTAACGGATAAGGCAGTGACAACATGTGGCCCTCCAAGCTCTCTGACAGGGCAGAACTACGGCCTCCTGTCGGCACGATCAGCTGAAGTCAGATGAAAACAAGCATTTACCTGTTACGTGGCTGGCATAAGTTAAGCAGGGGAAAAAAGGATTTGGGCGAGTCACGCTATAGAAGTCCCGCGGCCGCCATTATTGAAGTTCAAACACAGCATCCGGGAGAAAGGTGTGCGTGCGGGCGCCATGAAAATGAAGCTTGGCGTGCCGCACTTTATAAAAAAATATATACATTTAAGAAAAGCAGGATTTTGCCGGTGCGCTATAAGAAAGTCGCCATATGCGATGTCCAATAAAGATGTAATAATAAAAAACAAGCATTTGCAATGCAATAGGACTCGCATTTACGCGAGACTTATTGCATTGCAAACGGGACTGTGGTCGTGTGGGAGGAGGGGGGAGAGAAGGCACGAACAGCGGGGGTGGGAGGGAGAGACGAGAAGGCACGGACTACGGGGGTGGGGGGAGAAGACCTTATTAAAGGTCTAAATTACACATACCGTGCAACACTCGAAGTAAAGGGGCCAGTAGCCATGGAAGGATACAAATGACGACATGGACGTCATAAGGAGGGACTAACAAGCCTATAAACCAATCAGAAGGCAGCATTTAGAAAGGAGAAAGACACAAGCCAATGAAAAGGATGGGCGGGGGAGTGGACGTGGCTTCTCTCCCGTACTCTACTACCTCAGATCAACCCCAGAGCAGCGCTTGCGCGCTGGCTCAGGGCTCGATCTAAAAACATGCTTGTGCAGCACTGATGTAATTCAGGTAGATTGTCGAGGATTGTTTCCTATTAGTGTATCTTTTGTGTTATGGGTAGTGTACTGGGCAGTATGTTTGCTGTTATTACTCTTCTGGCTTATAAAGGGAACCGCTTGTAAGATAAAAAGAAATGGAATTCAGAACCCAAATAGGACAATTTACACCCCACCCCCATTATTTACCTGCCCTGCTTAGGTGACATGGCACCTAAAATGGCACCATGCAATGCTGATTCCAGGGTACTTTGGTGAGTTTCTGTGCCTACTGCACAGATTACACGTATTATAGAAAGGAAAAGTGCATGGAATACCAGAGGGGTACCAGTGCTGCAACACAAGGGCTCTTTAGATTATAATATAACATATCAAAGGCTAGCATACTATGACATACACTAAAAGGATGGCTGGTCAAAGATGAGAAACTCAATATCTAAGAGTGACACCTGCACATGATACCATGAATTAGACTCCTTTGTGGCCCTGCAGTTGTATCAGTTGCTAGTACAGGACTGTAGATATCCCCAAAAGCATAATCAATCAACATTGTTCTGCCTTGTTCACGTCACTGAAAGGAAAGTCCACTTATTTTACAGTTTGGATTTCTTTAGATCACAATTTAGCATTAAGAGGAAATGTAACGAATTTCTACTTTCAATGATAAACAAATATTTTGAAATATTGTTGCTTTCTAGAAAGGCGGGAAGTAAAGATGATTACACATGTGCATGTCATTAATCCTTTGACGCAGCACATCCTTTAATCTGTCCTGGACCCAGAAATCACTTAAGGTCCTTCCTGGCTCTTCAGACAAAGAAATGAAAACGTTGATCATTTTGACAAATAAAAAGGCAGTATATTTTAAGGTGTACTTCTTCCTCTGTCCTGCTGAAGTTCGATTGTCCTCGAGAACCCCAAATGGTGTTGAAACGAGGCAGACCCCAGAAGCGCTCCTGGCTGCCCGTACTCTGGTGGACTCTGCCCAGGTTTCTGGGGGTGCTGCTGCACCTGACGCACCCATGCTTCTGGCGCCACTGAGACACGTGGTGCAAAGATGACAGTGCAAAGCACCAATGTTTGTAAGAGAGGTGCTGGTTGTGGACTCCCCGGGCCAGCGACAGATGTCACGCGCAGCATAGGTGGCCGCAAACTCCAAAGTCATCCAAGAGCCAAGACGACTGGGCACGTCGCTGGAGGAAGAGTGATGTGGAGGCAACAAAGGGCAGGTTCTCAGTCACTCACAGAATGACTAGGACTGGTACTCTACTGAGACCTTCGGAGAGAGACTGCGGAGAGGATACAGGCAGCCAGAAAGAGCCGAGAGAGGTACACACTGCTAGTGCTTGCATGTAGTGAAGAAGGCTAGAGGATAGCGCCTGGTGAAAAGATGTGGTTGCTGCAGTGGACGGATTAAAACAAAAGGGCAATTAATAATTGTTGCTCTGGGGATATTAGATTTTCGTAGTTTCAGGTGAGGAACAGCTACAGTGCTTAATTTGAGCCGGTGCTTCCGGTGCTCAGCACCAGCACTTAATTGTCTACCCCAGCACTTATGACAGTCTGCCACATGGTGGCACTGTTTGCCTAATTTAGGGTTGAGCATAACAACAGTTGTCTACTGATTCAATATGCATTGAAATGACGAATACCTGCTGCGCGAGCCATTCTAACAGCTTTGGGGGCCTGGAATAGTCACAAATGTAACTCTTGTAGGAGTGTGATAGTTAGTAGTTGTGTTGCTACTGACTTAGGCAGTGCTGGTGGGGGCAATAGGTGTTGCAAGCTGCAGTGGCCTCATGATGAGGGCCCTGGCACTTTTGTTTGTTTAATTAAGCACTGGTTGGAGCCCAGTCAGTGGAAAGAAGTGGAGCTGAAGACTAGAGAAATGCAAGACACAGATGTAGTTGTGCCACATTCACAAGATATCTTGCTGGAAACTCTGACCAGGGAAAGGGGGCCATGCTCACCCTTTCAGACTTGCAAATAGCCTTTGAGGTGCTCAGAAATGATGCTCCATTAAGGCCTAAGGCCATTGCATACAAGTGCCTTAGAGTGATGCTAGGAGTAGCCACAAGGGGGTGCCAGATTGAAGCAAATAGCCACAAAAAATATTTGTTGCTAGTGGAAACAAAAATGAAAGGTGGTCCTGGTGCCTCTCCTAAAATCCTTGCAACGAGTACAACCCAATCAATCACTTGATCTAAATACGCTGCTTGGAAGCAGGGCGCAGACGGGAATAGTTTGCATCTAGTTGTCAATCAGAATAACCTCTTTTCTATACCACTGCCAGTGTCTCAAGGGAGAAAAGAGACGCGTATTACAGAAGTCAAACTAGTGAATGGAGGAGGCATTTGTCCCCCATTATAGAAGTCGTCTCTGTTCTAAAATCCATGGGTTATTTAGCAATATAGACAGTGTTCTCACTTACCCACAATTACTTCAGCAAGTGGAGGATCCTTTCTTTGAAGAAAGAGACAGGCTTTTAGGAGCAAGGAAGATACCTTATGTCTCTGTGACTTGAGTAGGAGGAGGAAGAGGGGCACGAGTCCCACAACCAACCACAACCTCAGTTTGAGGACAGCAAGGATCAGCTACTGGATCTGAGAGTACCCGGTGCCTGCCCGATGCCCCGGCTGCTAGGAGACCCAGAGCCCGCTGATGATGAAGGCCACATCACACGTAATAGAGTCCGCACACAACGAACCCCTCTTGCGTGACTTTGCGTCACCCTGGTGTGCCTCTGCACATCCTCTGAGGCTGTGGCACCACTGCTCCAACTCTTACCATGTACAAAACCAGCCCTTCTGACATCACTCTCCTACCTGTTGGACAGAGAACACCTGATACTCTTCAACTGCAGGGCCAGACAGGTCTTTCATTACACCAGGCATTTCCCCGGGGGGGCTGGAGCCCTTGAGGCAGGTGTTGAAAGCCAAGGGCGGCTCTGGTGCCTCTGTTAGTTTCTCCAGCTCCCTGAGGTTAAATGCAGCATGCACAGGGAGACTTCAGGTGAAAGAGTAAGAGAGGGAAAGAGGGGGGAAGACAGATAGAAAGCGATCAGAGAGGGAGAAGAGAGGAGAGAGAATGGATGCAAACTACACACAGGTCATATATATATTTATATATGAAGCAATTTGCTCGCGCTGCCTCGCTAGCAAGAACGCCCGCACTCAAGGGTAATTCCTTATCAGTTTATTGTAGCTGACGCGTTGCGACCACTCGGGTCTTTGTCAAAGCATAAAAACAAATGTTGAATTGTGCCCTATTTACTATAGAAAACAAAACATACCAGTGCAAAGACATAGTGAAAAGACTTTCATAATTCATTTCCTGCATGTATTTTAGTCCAAAAGAAAGACTTATATATGTAAACTAAATTATAAATTATAAAATGCTGTTGAGTACCACTAATCATAGTATTAAAAACAAAATTATCGTATTGTGACTGATGTTCGCTAGTGAAAAAATGTTTTCATTATGGGATTAGCGAAAGTAATACTAACACAACATTCTATTGTCATCATTATTACATAGCAAATGTACATGATATATATTGTGATGCATTGCATGATAAACACAACCAGGGTCCGTACTGCAAATTATGGTCAAGTGACTTACTGATGTTTATTCCTGAACAAACTACTCAAAAAGCTAATGTTGTATGTTTAAACTCATATATATATATATATGTGTGTGTTTGTGCGTGTATATATATGTATGTATGTATATATATATGTGTAGATAAATATATATATATGTATATATATATTTTCAACCAAAGATGCCCAAAGCATTAAGACGCACTCTGCAGCAGATCATAATTTATTGGCAAAACCGGCATAGTCACACAGCTTAATTTGTCATGCCGTACGTGTTTCAGACCTCCTGGTCCTTGGTCACAGGCTGGGATTCAACTTTGCAGAGTCATGTGACTAGCTTCTTTTCATTACCTCCCAGTGGGGCCTCACAGGTGAGTACAATTAGTATTGCATTGTGGGACATGTAGTATTCCCCTTTATATATTGAAGCCTTACTCTGTTCTGCGCCGTTGCTCCCAAAGTGCTTGTTTTCCCTTCTGTGCCTGTTTCCGCCGCTGCGCCTGCGGCCCCGCCCTCACTGCCCATTCGCTGCCCCATTCCCTGCTCCTCCTCCCACCTCCCCATTTATGGCGGCCGCTGCGTGGTGAAGAGAGCGACCCCTGACCTTGACTGGTAGGTCGCTCCCCACCACACAGCTCCGTCTGTGTGCCCTGCTGCTGCCCCTGATTGTGCTCGTTTTTCCTTTCTGTGCCCCCTTGCTGCCCCTGATTGTGCTCTTTTTTTTTCTTTCTGTGCCCCCTTGCTGCCCCTGATTGTGCTCGTTTTTTTTTCCTTTCTGTGCCCCCTTGATGCCCTGATTGTGCTCGTTTTCCCTTCTGTGCCTGTTTCCCGCCGCTGCGCCCTGCGGCCCCGCCCTCACTGCCCATTCGCTGCCCCATTCCCTGCTCCTCCCTCCCACCTTCCCATTTATGGCGGCCGCTGCGCGCGCCGCGCGCTGGCGTGCCGAAGGCGCGCCTAAGGCAAGCCCGTCTGCGCCCGTCCGCGCCGTGACCGCGCCCAGCGCCAGACCCCCTGGTCCGGGCATCCCCCGCGCCCGCCACATCAACAGACGCCCGATACGACGCCAGCACCCTCCACGCACTCAACCCCGGAAAAGATCACGCCTGCTACCAGGCCACCCCGAAGCGCACCCAAGGGCCCTTCACCTGCCGGAACTGCAGCTTCGCCAGCACCCGCCCCGCCAAACCACCGCCCAGGAAAGAACCCAACTACCTCAGATGCATCCTCCTCAACACCCGCTCCGCCCGCAAACACGCCATCGAACTCTGGGACCTTCTCGACTCAACCTCCCCAGACGTCGCATTCCTGACGGAGACCTGGCTGAATCCCGCTTCAGCCCCCGACATCGCCATTGCCATCCCGGACGGATACAAGATCACCCGCAGGGACCGCACCAACGGAGTCGGAGGAGGCATCGCCATCGTCCACAGGAACACCCTCAGAGTCTCAACCAACACCGACGACACCCTCAGCACCGCCGAACACATGCACTTCCAGATCCACACCGATCCCAACACCACCCTCAGAGGAACCCTCATCTACAGACCCCCGGACCCCGACCACAGTTCAGCGATTCCATCGCTGACTTCGTCAGCACACACGCCATAGCCTCCACGGACTACATCCTCCTCGGGGACCTGAACTTCCACCTCGAGAACAACAAGGACACCAACTCCACCACCCTGATCGACAACCTCGCCACCCTCGGACTCAGACAGCTCGTGACTACACCCACCCACGCCGCGGGCCACACGCTAGACTCCATCTTTTCTGCAAGCCCACACGTCTCCTTCAACCACACCTCCGAACCCCACTGGACTGACCACCACTGCATCCACTTCACCTACAGGAAGCCCACCACGCACCACCGCACCGAACAAATGCCTCGCCGCTGCTGGAGCAGAGTCACGGAAGACCAGCTAACCACAACCCTCGCCCTGAGCCCACCCGCCGAACCCTCCGACCCCGACACCGCCGCCCGCAACCTCAGACAGTGGATCGACGACTGCGCCAACACCCTCGCCCCGCTCAAGAATCCGCCCAACAGCCACACCAGCAAGAAAGCCACCTGGTTCACCGAAGACCTCCAGGCTTCCAAACGAACATGCCGAAAACTGGAGAAGATCTGGCTACACGAACGGACAGCGGACAGCTACGCCGCCCACAAGAGCACCACCCGCAGTCACCATCACCTCATCAGATCCGCCAAAAGGGCCTCACTCAAAGACCGCCTAGACAACAACGCACACAACAGCAAAGAGCTCTTCAACATCGTGAAGGAACTCTCCAACCCCAGCTCCAACACCAACGACATCCAGCCGTCGCGAGACCTGTGCGGCTCACTGGCCATCGTCTTCCACCGCAAAATCGCCGACATCCACGACAGCTTCAACACCACGACCGCCCCGGCAACCACCGAGACCACTGCCCCCACAACCACCAACCGCCTGCTCTCCTGGACCAACATCAACGACGAGGACACCAGCGAGATCATGAACACCATCCACTCCGGTTCACCGCTAGACCCGTGCCCTCACCACATCTTCAACAAAGCCAGTACAGCCATCGCGCCCCATCTCCGGAAAATAATCAACATCTCCTTCAAGACAGCAACCTTCCCGGAAAGCTGGAAGCACGCCGAGATCACCGCCTTACTCAAGAAACCCAAGGCAGACCCCAAGGACCTCAAGAACTTCCGACCCATCTCTCTGCTCCCGTTCCCCGCGAAGGTCACCGAGAAAATCGTCAACAAACAACTGACCCGCTACCTCGAGGAGAACAACATCCTGGACCCTTCCCAGTCCGGCTTCCGCAGCAACCACAGCACCGAAACCGCCCTCATCGCCGCCACCGATGACATCAGGACCCTGCTAGACAACGGAGAAACAGCAGCCCTCATCCTCCTGGACCTATCAGCCGCCTACGACACGGTCTGCCACCACACACTACGAACACGCCTTCACGACGCCGGGATCCAAGAGAAGGCCCTGGACTGGACCACATCCTTCCTTTCCGGCAGAACACAAAGCGTCCGCCTCGCCCCCTTCCGATCCAAGGCCACCAAGATCATCTGCGGCGTACCCCAAGGCTCCTCCCTCAGCCCAACGCTGTTCAACATCTACATGGCACCCCTCGCCCACGTCGCCCGACAGCACAACCTCAACATCATCTCCTACGCCGACGACACCCAGCTGATCCTCTCCCTCACCAAAGACCCTCACACCGCCAAAGCCCACCTCCACGAAGGAATGAAGGCCGTCGCCGAATGGATGAGGACCAGCCGCCTGAAGCTGAACTCGGACAAGACGGAGGTCCTCATACTTGGTTCCAACCCTTCAGCCTGGGACAACTCCTGGTGGCCAACATCACTGGGAACAGCCCCGCCACCCACCGACCACGTACGCAACCTAGGGGTCATCCTCAACCCCACCCTCTCCATGACTAAGCAGGTCAACGCCGTTTCCTCATCCTGCTTCAACATCCTCCGAATGCTCCGCAGGATCTTCAAGTGGATCCCCACCGAAACAAGAAAAACAGTCACCCAGGCCCTCGTCACCAGCAGGCTGGACTACGGAAACGCCCTCTACGCAGGAACGACGGCTAAGCTCCTGAGACGGCTGCAACGCATCCAGAACGCCTCTGCACGTCTTATCCTCGACATCCCCCGACGCAGCCACATCACACCCCACCTGAGAGACCTGCACTGGCTCCCTGTCAACAAGAGGATAACCTACAAGCTCCTCACCCACGCACACAAAGCACTCCACAACTCCGGACCAGCCTACCTCAACAGACGACTCAGCTTCTACACCCCCACCCGCCAGCTCCGCTCGACCAGCCTCGCCCTCGCCACAGTCCCCCGCAACCGGAAAACGACCGCCGGCGGCAGATCCTTCTCCCACCTCGCCGCCAAGACCTGGAACACCCTCCCCACCAACCTCCGAAAGACCCAAGACCTACTGGCCTTCAGAAGACTCCTCAAGACCTGGCTCTTCGATCAGTAGCAGCACCACCCCCCTCCTCCCTCAGCGCCTTGAGACCCTCGCGGGTATGTAGTGCGCTTTATAAGTGACATGATTGATTGATTGATTGAAAGTGTAATTTATTGTTATTAGCCCTCCAGTGGGCCTCTGCATGTCACCGCCAGTCCACAATTATTTCCTGCCCATCTGCTGCTCCGAAAAAGAGGCTCAGAAGGTTCCATGTCCCTGCGGCTCCTCACATGGGAGCAACGGCGCAGAACAGAGTAAGGCTTCAATATAAAGGGGAATACTACATGTCCCACAATGCAATACTAATTGTACTCACCTGTGAGGCCCCACTGGGAGGTAATGAAAAGAAGCTAATCATGTGACTCTGCAAAGTTGAATCCCAGCCTGTGACCAAGGACCAGGAGGTCTGAAACGCGTACGGCATGACAAATTAAGCTGTGTGACTATGCCGGTTTTGCCAATAAATTACGATCTGCTGCAGAGTGCGTCTTAATGCTTTGGGCATCTTTGGTTGAAAATAAATGACACGGCCGTCCTGCCGTGAAGACAGCACCATCCCATTAACATGTGAGGAGCCGCAGGGGCATGGAACCTTCCGAGCCTCTTTTTAGGAGCAGCAGATGGGCAGGAAATAATTGTGGACTGGCGGTGACATGCAGAGGCCCACTGGAGGGCTAATAACAATAAATTACACTTTGGGAGCAACGGCGCAGGACAGAGTAAGGCTTCAATATAAAGGGGAATACTACATGTCCCACAATGCAATACTAATTGTACTCACCTGTGAGGCCCCACTGGGAGGTAATGAAAAAAAGCTAATCACGTGACTCTGCAAAGTTGAATCCCAGCCTGTGACCAAGGACCAGGAGGTCTGAAACGCGTAAGGCATGACAAATTTAGCTGTGTGACTGCCGGTTTTGCCAATAAATTACGATCTGCTGCAGAGTGCGTCTCAATGCTTTGAGCATCTTTGGTTGAATATATATATATATGTGTGTACATAAGGAAACCACAGCACTCCAATGCTGAGTGTAAATCCACTTTTTTTTATTTTCTCGACTGCGGAAGAGACATCAACGCGTTTCGGTGTCTGAACAGCTTGGTCACGAAAAATGCTTTTCCTATGGAAAAGCTGATCTAACTATAAAGTGGCGACCATGTATAGAGAGAGAGAAAGAGAGAGAGGAGACAGAGAGGGCAAGAGAGAGAGAGATTAAAGGTGCTTACATGTGAAGTCCAGGAATACTCTATATACAGTTGTACGTTACAATATTACAGTTGAAATATCGACCTATAAAGAATATTGACTCCACAATGCCGACTAGCATAATATCAACAAGGTAAGCATACAGGGCCAGCCGGAGTGTCACTTTTTTGACGCTCCGGACACACAATGTGCCGCAGCATATTTACAAGCCAAGCCAAGCCACTTTCCGTGGCTTTACATGGCCTTGTAAATATGTGCCCCTTCCACGCAGAACACTGCGTGAAAGGGGCTTCTCATGGGTGTCGCTGTGGGTGTTCCCACACAAAACCCATGGGGGCAGATTTACAAGCCCCCTGCGCCACCAGTACGTCACTTTTCGTGACGTACTAGTGGCGCAGGGGGCTCCTCGATATTTACAAGGAGAGGAAAAGCCACCCTGCGTGACTTTTCCTCTCCTTGTAAATACCGTCCCTTCACACGCAGCACTTTGCGGTGAAGGGGCGTTCCATGGGTGTTGCTGTGGGTGTTCCCACGCAGCACCCATGGAACTAAGACACATCTCCAGATTTACGAGAAATCGTAAATCTGGAGATGCGTCTGAAAGCTACGCCACCCTAGAGGTGGCGTAGCAAGGCGCACCGAGGATTTCTCCTCGTTTTCCTCTTTCAATGCGTGCTGCATTCTGCAGCACGCATTGAAAGAGGAAAAGCCTGTACTGATTGTTTTTGTGCAGAAAGGTTCCCCTTCCTGCACAAAAACAATCTCCCCATGGCGCAGGCATCCTTGCACCATGGTGCAAGGGTGCCTGCGCCGGCGCTGGCAGCTGTTTGTGCGCCAGCGCAGGGGAGAGCACAGGAATGCGACATATTCTTGTAAATATGTCGCATTCCTGTGCTCTGAAAGTGCCGCAGCGTGGCGCAGCCAAAGGGCTTGCAGCGCCACGCTGCGGCACTTTCTTGTAGATCTGCCCCTCGGAATATGAAACATTCCCAGATTTCTGAGAATTCGTAAACCTGGGAATGCGTCAGATTCCTACTTCTCCCCAGGGGAGGCATAGGAGTGGCGCAACGAGGAGAAATACTTTCATTTCTCCTCTTTTTTTCCTCTTTCTATGCCTGCTGCATTCTGCAGCATGCATAGAAAGCAGAAAAAGCCATCAATGATTGTATCTGTGCAGGAAGGTGTCCCTTCCTGCACAAAAACAATCATCCCCGCAACGCAGGCACCCTTGCAACATGACGCAAAGTGTCTGCGTTGGCGCACGGCTGCTGTTTGTGCGCCGGCGCAAGGGAGACGGGCAGGAATGTGCCGTATCTTGTAGATACAACGCATTCCTGCCCTTTTCTTTTGATGCGCAGCAGCGCAGCAGGAAGACCTGCTGCGCTGCCCGTCTGTCAAAAGTTTGTAAATGAGGGCCATATAGTGAACCAAAAATTTACTATTCTTAACTCCGTGGCTACAAACCTGCCAACTTGAAAATAATTTTCACAGTGTGAGAGGAGGGGGAAGGTCCTTGGAGTGGCGGGGGTTCGTGCCCAGAGATGCCTAAAGACACCTGTGCCCCAGCCACCCACGAATGTGCGTGTTGGGGTACCGTGTGAAGGACGCATTATTCTTGTAGGACGATATTGTGACAGCCGCTCTGTGCTTAAGTGTTGCAAGCCTGTGTTGATGGTGGGGGCGGTGGCCCTTCTGCTGGGTCTTGGGTGTGGTTTCCAGCTTAGGGGGTGATTGATTCTGGCCTAGTTACACCAACCTTTGAGGCTCCGGCTGCTCGGAGTTCTCACAATGTCCCTGTGCGCGGCGCCTCTGGGCGCGTGACGGATGTTAAATGACTGTGGATTTTCTGTTTTGTTGCAGTCGTGTTTTTCCTCTAACATGCGGCCCCTGCTCTCTAAACCCCGTGGTGATGAGAAATTACAGTGGAAAGTCTTTTATTTGGCCCTCATTAATCACGCCTGCTCGCGACGCTAAAGAGAGACCTTAAGCAAATAAAGGAGGGAGACGGAGGACGAGGGAACATGGCCCCCAGAGAGGCGGGAGCTCAGAGATATTAGAGGTGGCGACGAGGAGAGCAGAGTGTGAAAGGATGAGGTGGAATAAAGTCAGGAGAAAATGCAAGGGAAAGACACAGAATAACAAGACAGAATAAGGAAGGACGAACAGCAGGGCCGTAGTTATCAATAGTGCAGTGGGTGCAGTGGCACCGGGGCCCACGGTTGTTAAGGTGCCAGTGCACCTCAATTATGGATGTATTTTACTGTCCAGCCAGAGGACGGAGGAGGCCGGCAGTTCACCTTGCTTGCACCAGGGCCCGTGACATCACTGCTACCTAGTAGGCGAAGTGGAGAAATAAAACTAAGGGGCATATTAACAACCAGGCGATAGTCAATTATCGCCGCTTTAGCGTCCGTTTTCGGACGGAAGGCGGCGATAATTCTATCGCCTAATCAGCAAGGTCACGCTATCGCGTGAATCCCTGCACTATCGCCCTTTCCCCCAACGCCCATCCTTGCATCTCTAATGAGATGCAAAGTGGCGTTACTGGCGTACCCCAGATGGGCTACGTTGTAAATATCGCCGATGTGCACATCGCGATATTTACAAGGCAGCCCACAGGATTATAGCAGACGTTAGATTTTGGCGAAAACGGCCGTTTTCGCCAAAATCTAACGTCTGCTATAATCCCGACTTAGCCATCCCTAACATAGGGGTGGATTCTGCTGATACGACCACAGGGTCGTATCAGCAGGATCATCGCCGTTTGCAGGGAACATCGCTGGAAAACCAGCGATGTTCCCTGCAAAACGGCGATAACCTCGCTATCTCTGGAATTTTTATCGCCCTGGCGAAGCGTGTTGTTAATAACGCGCTACCAGGGCGATAATTTCCAGAGATAGCCAGCGATAAGAAATCTATCGCTAAGCACGGCCAGCGATAATTATCGCTGGCCGTTGATAATATGCCCCTAAGTAGGGGAACTGTGGGCGGAGAATCAGATGGCGGGAATAACCCAAGGATTGGGTCAGTGGGTGGAGTCAGAGGTGTGGCCAGAAAAAGCAAAACATCCCAATTTGTATTTGTTTGGCATTTTACTGACCAGTTACTGCTTAATACGTTATTTAATTCAACCAATGGATAAACATGTTTCTTTAAGGTTGAATATGAGTTATTGACATTAAAATACATTCACAAAGTGGGATACGTTTCCAGTCACAGAATGTGCCAAATACACTTAAAAGTGGAATCACAAGCCATTTGTCTCTGAGCCATGCAGTTACTGTCATCAGCACTTCTCCTCCCTTTTTCCACAAGAGCAGTTCAAACATGAATGGCAAAAAATCCTAGTTTGCAGATGTTTTCCACATAATTATGGCTCTGCCATATTTGCCACATAATACATCATCTGTGCATAATCTCACAATTTTAACAAAAAAACTTGAAGGTAGCTTTAACTGATCATAAGTTACTAATAAATGTGACTTGGGTTGCTGCGAAGTGGAGGGCTCTTTGTAAAGGTTGACTGGTCACCTTTCTCACTGCTGCATTTGTATGTTACACTGGTACTAATGAGGAAAAATCTTTGCAGAGACTGTTAGTATGTGTAAAAATGAGTATCGGAAAATGTACCACATTACGCTGCAGCTTTTTTTTGCTGCATAATTTAGTCAACATTGCAACATAATTTTGTCCTCCATTGCTGCGTAATTCCAGTGGCCCCAAAGCAGACGGCATATGTTAAAAGTGCTTGCGCATGAAGCAGAGAGACCGTAAAGTTTGCAAACTTAGTTTGGTGTGCGTGCAAATCCTGCATTGCCGATGAGTTGCACTACTACTGCTAAAACAAGGCCAATTGAGATACCAATGGGTAAGGCAGGCTGGCTTCAAGGGTCCTGTGACCTCAGTGGCAGAGTCACTGTTGCTCTATGGTGTGCTGCTTCGTAGGCCTGCCTGCAAGACTGGAGGTGAACTTCAGCATGGATTGTGGTGGACAGACCTTCAAGGTTAACCCACACTTGACACCGCTAGGGTTCACCTGCTGGTGCTAAGACACCAGGGCTTCTAAGGTCTAGCGGTGCCTTCTAAGGTCTAGCATGGGAATGTGCTACCTCAGGAAAGGGGTCTGGTGGACTGGTCATGAAGGTTGTACCTCGTTCCCCAGTTCCAACTTTGGCAGCTCTGGCCATAGTGCCACATCCTCTTCCCCACTGAACACCATGCTGTCTACTGAGAGAAACTCGCACTGCCTTCAGCTACAACCCAATTGTGCCTGCTATAAACACCTGGATTCGACTCAATTCAAATTATGCGCTAACAAGAGTAATATCCTGCCTAAAAAAAAAGGTACAACATCATGGAAAAAACAAACACTGGTAGAAAATGCAAGATTAAGTAAAGTATGTGAAATGTAAGCAGGAACAACAAGGTTACCTTAACGCTTTTACACTCATTATTCAGAAATTAATGAGTGTTTTGCTTGAAAAGTTAAGGACATGACGACAGGGCCCAGAAGGGACCCGTTTCAATGTCCCTTGCTTATATCCTTACAAAACATAAGCAGTTTGGTTTAAAAAGACCACATCCATGTACAGAGGTACACATTTTATAAACTAAAATAAGGAAAACAGCTGATAAGGATCACATTAAATGTTTTCCACTCCACGCATCAACCAGGTATTGCAGTACCTCCAGGAATAGTGCACCTCCCCACCTGGGGAAAACAGACGAGAAAATGAAAGTAGCGCTTCACTGGCAAACTCTGTATAGTGGCGCTAATGTGTTTGGGCGTGAATAAAAGCAATCTGGCCGCTTTGCAACCATTCTGTCTTGCTTTAGTTATTTATTTATTGATTTTTTAGTATTTTTAACCTTTTTTTACTCTCCGTCCTGAGGTTGTACTTTTAAATAGAAAAATGCAAGAAAAAGATGACATTTCCAGAAAAAGTGTGTCTTTCTTTTGGATCCATTTCACAGGGGAACGAATTAAGTAAAGGAGAGGAAAGAGAGGGTAAGAGCCATTTGTTGAAGTCTCGGTTTTCAGCAAGTGAGGAGAAAGAGAGAGAGTTAGAAAGAGAGGGAATAATAGGAGAGAAGAGAGAGGGGGCAGCTGCCAGCGGCAGAGCAGGAGAAGCGGACACTGTTCTTGTCTTCTTTGGGCAAGAAGGAAAACTCAGAGTCCTTTTCCTTCTCTGCCCACCCCGCCCGTCCCCAAACAGACACGAACGCCAAGCCTTATCTGTAGGCCTTGGCTATTTCTGCCGTCCTACTATGCATTTTTAAAATAAAAAAGTAAGGGAACGGATTCTATTAAATAAAAAAGTAGCGGGAAACCATGCCCTGACGATCCCGCCCACTTCGACCACTGCTGCTACACCACTGATGAACACTGTCTGCAGTAGTGTTGTTTCACTACAATCCTGGGGGATGTAATGGGCCCTCAAGGCAAGGAGAGAAGTATGTGACTGAGACACGCCTTAATAAGGGTGGAGGATTTGGGGGACCAAGGAGGTGTATTCTCAAAAAGCAAACCCTTTTTGAGAGAGAGAGAAAGAGAGAGAGAGAGAGACTTCTCAAGACTTCCATCACCCAAGGAGATCAAAAGAGAGCCACCATTACTGGACTGTGTTCCTGACGTAAAGTCGAACTTCACAAGTTTCTGGAGAAGGCGTATGGCCTAGTAACACAAGCACATTGACCAAAAATGTTCATTTCAAAATAAAGTTACATTAATGGTATCTGTTGATGCTGCCCACAGCAGGAGAATGTGTGGAGAGCTTCACTGAAAGGCAGTGGATGGCATTTTGCACCACACTAAACCATACCCACCAGCAGCATTATGCACACCACCAAACCACATCCATAACTACCAGCAGCATTCTATACCCACAAAACCATACCCATACCTACCAGCAGCATTATGCACACCACCAAACCACATCCATAACTACCAGCAGCATTCTATACCCACAAAACCATATCCATACCCACCAGCAGCATTATGCACACCACCAAACCACATCCATAACTACCAGCAGCATTCTATACCCACAAAACCATACCCATACCTACCAGCAGCATTATGCACACCACCAAACCACATCCATAACTACCAGCAGCATTCTATACCCACTAAACCATATCCATACCCACCAGCAGCATTATGCACACCACCAAACCACATCCATAACTACCAGCAGCATTCTATACCCACAAAACCATACCCATACCTACCAGCAGCATTATGCACACCACCAAACCACATCCATAACTACCAGCAGCATTCTATACCCACAAAACCATACCCATACCTACCGGCAGCATTCAGTACCCCCCAAAATCATATCCACAGCTACTAGCAGCATCCCGTATCCCACAAACTATACCCATACCTACCGGCAGCATTCAGTACCCCCCAAAATCATATCCACAGCTACTAGCAGCATCCCGTATCCCACAAACTATACCCATACCTACCGGCAGCATCCTGTACCTCCCAAAATCACATACATACCTACTGGAAACATTCTGTACTGCCCAAAACCATATCCATACCTACCGCAGCATTCTGCACCCCACATACCCACATCCAATCAATCAATCAGTAGATTTATGGAGCGCTTCTTGCCACCCGTGAGGGTATCCAGGCACTGGCAGGGTCCAGTTGATCAGCTGAATAGCCAGCATTCTATTGTACATTATGTGTATTTATAAAGTGCACTTTCACCTGAGTAGGTATCTTGGTGCTGAGCTAGAAGTCACAAAACCATATTGATACCTAAAGGCAGTAACCTGTACCTCACAAATCCGCAACAATGCCCACCAGCAGCATTCTGTAGCCCCGAAAACCACATCCATCCCCAACTGCAACATTCTGTACCCCACAAAGCCATCTCCATTCTATTCCCAAGTCATCCAGAGTTGTCATGCCGGCCTGAGCGATAATTCTGTTTCTCTTTCATTTATTCCTTGATTGCCATATTATAATCTTACGGTAAAGACCTGTTGTCTCTTGGGACCTAGTACATGTTGTATAAAAAGAAAACTAAAAAGCTACTAAATAAAAGCAAATTCTTCTATGTTGCAAAGCCAATGACCCCAGGAATGACACTCTAGCACTGTGAGTACCAGGGTGCACTTCCTCAAGCCTTTACATGATGAGGCCGAGCACAAGTTCTGCTTTGTATTAGACTGCAGTACCGTAGGCAGTTACATAGTGGATTCGAGCACCGCTTTACATGAGAGTACTGACCATTGATGGGCGGAATGAGGCTATGGTCATCTTTTGTATCAGGCTGTAGTACCTTAGGCCGCTACTAGGTGGAGTCAAGTATACTTTGTATGAGAGTACTGGCCATTGATGGGCGGAGTGAGGCGATGATCATCTTTTATATCAGGGTGCAGTACTATAGGCCGCTACTAGGTGGAGTCAAGTATACTTTGATGAGAGTACTGACCCTTGATGCATGGAGTGGAGCGATGATCATCTTTTGTTTCAGGGTGCAGTACCATAGGCCACTACTAGATGGAGTCAAGCATACTTTGTTTGAGAGTACCGACCACTGAAGGGTGGAGTGAGGCGATGGCCCTCTTTTATATCAGGGTGCAGTACCATAGGGCGCTACTAGGTGGAGTCAAGTATACTTTGATGAGAGTACTGACCACTGAAGGGTGGAGTGAGGCGATGGCCCTCTTTGGTATCAGGGTGCAGTACCATAGGGCGCTACTTGGAGTCAAGTATACTTTGATGAGAGTACTGACCCTTGATGGGTGGAGTGAGGCGATGGCCCTCTTTGGTATCAGGGTGCAGTACCATAGGCCACTACTAGGTGGAGTCGATCAATGCTTTATATGAGAGTACAGACTAGGTATGGGTGCATTGAGCCACTGTTTTGCTTTGTAAGAAGGATCAGCACTATAGGCCGTTACCAGGAGGTGTTAAGCACTGCTTTACATGAGGGTACGCACTATTGGTAGGTAGAGGGAGTCACTGCCACTGCGTTATATGAAGGTGTAGTACCACTGGACGTTACTAGGTGGAGTCGAGCACTGCTGTACCTCAGAGTATAGACCATTTATTGGTGGTGACTCACTAGAATTGCTTTGTAGGAGGCTGCAGGACCATAGGTCATTACTAGGTGGAGTCGAGCACTGCTTTAAATGAGAATACAGACTGTTGATTGGTGGGGGGAGGCACGTCATTGTATGAGGCTGCAGGACCATAGGTCATTACTAGGTGGAGTCGAGCACTGCTTTAAGTAAGAGTACAGACTGTTGATTGTTGGGGTGAGGCCCTGCTTTGCGCGAGGCTGCAGTACCATAGGCTGTTACTAGATGGAGTCGAGCACTGCTTTATATGAGAGTACAGACTGGTGATTGGTGGAGGGAGGCCCTGCTTTGCAAGAGGCTGCAGTACCATAGGCTGTTACTAGGTGGAGTCGAGCACTGCTTTATATGAGAGTACAGACTGGTGATTGGTGGAGGGAGGCATGTCGTTGTATGAGGCTGTTGTACCAAAGGCTGTTACTAGGTGGAGTCGAGCACTGCTTTATATGAGAGTACAGACTGGTGATTGGTGGAGGGAGGCCCTGCTTTGCACGAGGCTGCAGTACCATAGGCTGTTACTAAGTGGAGTCGAGCACTGCTTAATATGAGAGTACAAACTGTTGATTGGTGGAGGGAAGCACGTCATTGTATGAGGCTGCAGGACCATAGGCGGTTACTAGGGGGAGTCGAGCACTGCTTTAAACGAGAGAACAGACTGTTGATTGGTAGAGGGAAGCACTTCATTGCACGAGGCTGCAGTACCATAGGCTGTTACTAAGTGGAGTCGGGCACTGCTTTATATGAGAGTACAGACTGTTGATTGGTAGAGGGAAGCACTTCATTGCACGAGGCTGCACTACCATAGGCTGTTACCAAGTGGAGTCGAACACTGCTTTATATGAGAGTACAGACTGTTGATTGGTAGAGGGAAGCACTTCATTGCACGAGGCTGCAGTACCATAGGCTGTTACTGAGTGGAGTCGAGCACTGCTTTATATGAGAGTACAGACTGTTGATTGGTAGAGGGAAGCACTTCATTGCACGAGGCTGCAGTACCATAGGCTGTTACTAAGTGGAGTCGAGCACTGCTTTATATGAGAGTACAGACTGTTGATTGGTAGAGGGAAGCACTTCATTGCACGAGGCTGCTGTACCATAGGCTGTTACTGAGTGGAGTCGAGCACTGCTTTATATGAGAGTACAGACCTTTAACAGTGGAATGAGACACTGTTTTACATGATAGTACATACCGTTAACAGGTGTAGTGAGGTACTTCTTTGCACAGGCTATAATACTATAGGCCGCTACAAGGTGCAGACAGGTGGTAGCACTGTTTTCAGTAAGGATACAGCACCTGAGACATTGCTAGGTAGGGTCAGGACAAACGCTAGTTTGTATCAGCCTGTAGTACCATGCGTGCTACCACTAGATGGAGCCAGCCACTGGTGCTGTAGAATTTCATCCCTGCCAAGTGCCACACATTACAGGTTAAACTAACGCATTTCAGTGCTTGTACCCGCATCACCGCAGCGGAATGCATTAGTCATGCAATTATACCTCTGTTTTTTTTAATTGATGAAGGTGTTCTCAGCCCAGCTGTGGGTTTAAAGCCTGTGGGTCCTCTCAGCCTGCTGTCTGTGGGTGCCCAGGGTGAAACAAGTGCAAGGACAGATTGCCGTAGATGCGCACAGGGCTTGCTGGGCTCATGTGGCTGGAGCCTCGGAAGACCCTCTTCTAGCCCTCTCTCTTGTGAATGGGTCTCACAAAACGGAAGAAGTGACGGTTACTAAATAACTAGTGAGTATGGTTGGCTGTCTTCACACGACTGCTAAACTTCTGTGGGAAATATTATGCCAGTACAAAAGCCGCTGAAAATACTAATATTCTCGTCCTCATAACTGTACAGCTGCAGACTGAATTGAGGCATTTAGCTGATTACAATATCCTATGGTAATACTGTTCTTCAGCGATGTAGCTATCAATAGTGCAGCAGGTGCAACAGCACCAGGACTGAAGGTTGCTTGAGGACCCCCTGAACATTATGATTGCCTTTTGCTACCCAACAGGGGCTGGGGTTTCATTTCCCTTGCTTGCATTAGGCCCAGGGCAATGCTACTGCTGATATAACAAGTAATAAGTAAAATAGAAAAAAAGCATTATACTTGTAGAGTGCCACCCGGCCTCTACTATACAATGTATTGCGCAAGCCGGGTCTGGTGGCTCAGTGGACTAATGCATCCACTGCAGGGGCCTGTGTTTGACCTCATGGTCACAGGTTCAAATCCCGGCGGGTCCACTCAGCCTTTCATCCATTTGAGGTCGATAAAATGAGTACCATTGAGTTGGGTAACAATAAACATCTGTTATTCAGCGCCAAGATGCCCCGTTGCTGGGGTGAACGTGCGCTTTACAAATACACATGTTATGTTATGTTATGTTATTCACCCAGGAGGCCGGGCCCGGTCGAATGGCAAAAATAAAGGGCCGAGGATCACTCATGGTTCTTCGGCGAGAACATTACTAAGTGTCTGTGTGCAGTGCTGTGAAGCGTGGTTGTGCTAGGCCCAGACGGCACACACTAAGGGTTGACTTGGGCCCTTTACAATACTGTTAAGAACAAAAAAGGCTCTTTCCACATGACACTACACTCATACAAACCTCCTCTGTGCACCTTTTTTCTTTCTACTATCGACCCCATCCCTCCAGGAATTGATCGCCCTTCAAAGTTGGAGTGTAAATTGTTAATTGGGAAGAACCACATTTTCACTTCAGAGACTCGCAGAAGAAACTCACGCGCTACTTTTCTGGACGTTTGACATTAAATGTCATATATCTCTCAAATAATCACTGAGCAGGTTTGATCTGTTCTCTTTACTAGACTATAGCTGACATCTTTTGACAGAATGGTTTTGGGGCTACTACCAATTATGGGAGATGAATTTGCGCGGCAGCCAGCTGCTTACGGCTGTGCATGTTCCTTTCAAAACCTCTGGCACGCCAGGAACTGAAGTCTTGGTTCACTTATACTGAAAAAAATTGATATAGCTCATGTCGATTTAACAAAGCTTGGGGGAAAGGATATGGTGTTATGGCAGAGCTGGTGACTTTCTAATTGAGGAGCTAGGTTTGAGTCTCAGCGTCTGTTCACAATCCATGTGCTTGTGGGCAAATCACTCGGGACATATTTATCAATCTTTCACGCAACGCAGCAGGCCCCTCGCAGCGCTGCACTGTCTGAAATTCAAAAGGACAGGAATGTGCCATATTTAACATTATATGGCGCATTCCAATCTTTTCCTTGTGCTGCCTAGCGCCAGCGCAGGCACCCTTGCGTCATGTTGCAAGGGTGCCTGCGTTGGAGGCAGGATTGCTTTTGTGCAGGCAGGGACAGCTTCCTGCACAAAAACAATCCTGAGAGGCTTTTTCCTCCTTCTGTGTGTGCTGCAGGATGCAACGCACATAGAAAGAGGGAAAAACGAGGAGAAATAAAGATATTTCTGCTCGTTACGCCTCACCTGGAGCGGCGCAGCATTTTGGCGCATTCCCAGGTCTACCACTCGGTAAAACTGGCACTACCCATGAAACAGCAATTTGCGCTGACTTGCGTTACTCTGGATTTATCAAGCCACTCAGGGCCATGCAAGGTGGTCTACGTTTTGCGCTGCCCTTGCACCCCGTTGAATGTCACATGGGTGAGGCAAAACCTTAATAAATATGCCCCTTAATCTCCCTGTGCCTTAAAATATAAATGAATGTGGCCGTGCGTAATATACTGGTGCTCAGGTACAGCGCTCCAATACCTTTGGGTCGAGTTCGCGCTAAAAAAATAGAACAGGGAGCATGGCGTCGTGGCATCTTGAATTGAACAGGAACCATAAACAGGCCTTACGTTGCATTAAATTGGCTGCATTTCTAACCTTTGGTAAACGACCATTTTCATAAGTTCCTTTTTGCTTAAAGCTACCAGGGAGGTGGGAGGTAAACCCTTCTATCATCTGGAGCTGGCTTTACTCACCTCAAACATGCAAAGACATTGCTTCTTCTTGAATGATGCACTTTGTGTGAGTGTTTTAATTGCAGGTTTGAGTGAGTGCCCTAGTACTCTGTCTTTAGTGTAATCCTTTTATGGGTGGGTGAGGGGGGGGGTTGGGCGCACTGCTCCCACACACCTATGCCAGTTCTGTGAAAAGAGGCTCACACTGCCGGTGACATAAAAAAAAGCCAAAAAGACTGGCTTTGCCATGATTGTCTCACTTTTATCTTGTCATCTGATGCAGTTAGTCCATTCCTTCAGAGCTCACAGTCAACACTACACCTCTTTAAGATACACCCCTTTCAATTTGGACAAAGATTGCTTCTTTAGATACTCATTGGCTGTGAATGATGGGACGCGCCAGCCCCTGTGTGAAGCTGATCCCTACTGGCCTCAAGTAGCAATAACTAACAGTCTGAGGGTGGGCACAATATGATGCCCCACTTGCCTTGGCATTATCGGAATGTGGGATCTGTTTAAGGATATTTCTAAGCTATCATATTGCAAAAATGTGGGGTTATTGCTGAACTGTATCTCACCACATAGACTTGAGTGCCTTGTTCTATTTGATAAAGTGCCACTGAAGGTGTCAAGCGTAAGGCATTAAAATGCCACACATAAGCACGCCGAAACGTGTAAATGCCACACGTAAGCAAACGACAAACTTGGCAGAAACGCTTCAGCAGTGCAGATGTTGTATCTTGTTTTATTTTCCACATTGTATGTTATAATTCGATCGAGGGAGTTTTATGTCTCATTACCCCTTGACTGTTGTGGCTTTCTGACGCTGTGTCCTTGGGGCAGACTCTGTGCATGTTTGGCAGTTAATTGAGGAGTCTTTTGCAGCTGTTTCTTTTCGTTTTCAAGTCCTGTAGGCATTCACTGTTATCTTTGTGAAATAAATTAAACAAGGTTGTTATACCATTCATTTCACAAGGATTCCTCTCTACCTTTTGTCAGTGGTTTCTGTTGGCGGTTACTTTTATTGAATGAGAAAATGGCAGAGCTGCAAAAACGCTCCTGAAGCGATAACTGTTTCAATTGGTTGCTTCACCTGTCAATCATTTAATTAGTAGCTGGGCTGTATTGTGAGCTCAAATGCTACTTCAAGCGAAAAGCAAAGGTGATGAATTCGCACACATTTTGTGGGGGTGAAAAGGTCGTAGTCGTTAGTCTGGTTGCCACTTATGTGGTTGACAGCAATTAGTGGTGTTGGCAACCCCCACTTAAGCGTGGGGTGCTACTGAGCCCCACTGTCTGGCAGTCTGGGTCATAGGGCAAGCAACCCGACTGCTTTGTGGGCCCCGTTTTGTCAAAGTTTTGAAGACGCTCAGGATTTTACCAGAACCCCATGACAGAGGTAAGAAGTGGGGGTCAAGGAAGGGCTTGCAATGGAGCAACAGTGATGAAGCCAGTGATCGAGAAATTATGAAGACTGGAAAGAAAAGAGCTCGAAGTGAGAACAAAATAAAAGCATAGAAGAAAGAAAAGAAATGGTAGAGAAAGATGGAAGAAAGTCCCTTAACGCCCTCTGTGTTGACCATCTTCAGCACATTGCTGATAATGTGATAATGTCATGGGCACCCCAACAGAATTCCTGCAAGACATTTTGCTTTTGGAGAAATGTTTTAAGAAATTTACTATAAAATGCACTATTTAGCTATTGTTTAAAAAAAGTATATGAAAAGGCCATCCCTTCAGCAGTAAAAAAAAACCCTATGAACTCCTGTAGGGACAAGAGGGGGCATTTTAATGTTTTGGCTGCTCACTTGCGAACAACGTACCATTATTTACATACAGTTAGGCTGATCTCTGCCGAACTGCAAACATGGGTTATACAATCCTTTTTTTGATGTGCAGTAGTTACTGAAAAGGTAGTTGTACATGGAATCTGCAGGAAGTAAGCAGGCTGTAGTGTTGTTATACTAGGGATTGTAATCTTAGCGCTTTAATACTAAATGTGTGAATGTGTGTTTATTAGTACGCTTGTTACACATAACATGCTGTATTGGCCCACATTAAATTTCATTGACATGGCCTCCTGATGGAAGAAGGAAGGGATCTAACACATAGCACAGTTCAAATTTTCAACAAACAAGTTCCCTGTTTTTACTTTAATGTTGTGTTTCTTTGCCAGTAGAGCAAGAGTCATCCAAGTGGCCACCGTAGTAGCCAATACTCGAAAATGCCTGTCTTGTTTGATGTTTTGTGCTTCTACTAAGCAATGCTTGTGGAGAAGTGTGGCTCAATGGTTAGAGCGGCAGACCCTGATGCAGAGATCTGGCCCGGGACCAGGGTTCAATTCCCGCCTCGGCGGGTCTTGGGCTCAATTTCCTCAGACCTGATAATTCTCGCCTCGGTGCCTATTCTAATCATGGGTCCCACTCTGCAACTCTGGGCAATAGCTTGCTTAATCTCCACAACGGCCCCAACAGCGCTGGGATGCCTGGCTTCACCCTGGGGGTGCCCAGGAGTGGACATTTCACAGGGAAAAGCCAGGAAGGGTTCCACAGCGGTATGCGTACAGCGCCTGGACACCCCTTTGGGGGTATGGGTGTGCTTTACAAGTACAAATTTCATTGTACATGACTGTTGGGATGGAAAAGTCCTCTGCAACGTAAAGCCGTGTACCCCTGCCTTGAGTGCCCAACTGTATGGTTGTCTGGATCCCTAATGCTGATGTTTTGTCATAGATGATTGAACACGGATCATGTGAATGCGACATGATATAGGCCTATCTCACGGACTGCGGTCTAGTTGGACTGGGAGGGGCGCCCAAAGCGATACCCTCATAGTGATGGAAGGCTACCGCCTCCACCAGGAGTTAAGCAGCAAAAGCGCAGTGGTGGCAGCATACTGTGTTGTGATCAGTAGTAGTAAGCAGGACATTTTTATCCTGTGTCACTGGAGTGAGGCCTAGAGGCTCAATCACTTTTTTGAAAGTTTTGCTGCTTTGTATTAACTCACCCTTGGCCTACATCAGGTAGATGTGGAGTGCTGTGTAGAGCAGGGGTAGTGACTATGCGTGGTTGTATGTGTACCTGGGAAAGGTACAGTGCAGAGATAGAGCAGTACTATGTAGCACATGTGAGATTAGTGCATGCACTGAGTATAGGTATGCCTGAGAGGAGTACATGACATGAAAGATGTAGTCCTGAGCAGTGCATGTACAAGAAAAGAAAGTGTACTTGCACGAAGTACAATACACAAAGGGTGAAGTGTTGTTCAGCACACATGGTGAGTGTGTGTGCTGGCAGTGTGTGTGTTTATAAATAGCACACCTTGGTTAAATATTGAAAAGCTTCAGTGCTGAACAGTGCGTGCAGACTGTGTGTACGTGCTAAATGCATGTGTACATGTAATGGTATAATGGAGGTACTTGTGATGGACAGTAAGTATGCTGTGAGTGTACACTGAGTAAGTGTGCCTGCAGTGGTACATAACATGGAGGACCCTGAGTTCTATTTTGGCAAGCCCAAGCCCTCTTGGTAAAGGCACGAGAAGGAGAGGACCCCTCCCCCAAGACAGATTGTGTATTGCTGCATTCCTGTGAGCGGGGGGGGGGGGCAACACTGGAGGACAAAGGAATAGGCTCCCTTTACACTTCAAACGACAGCCCTTTAATTCAGTGATAGATCACAAGGAAGGGGCCTGGACACATCTCAGGAAGGGAGATGGGGCAGATGAGGGAATCATAAGCAGTAGGGATGGGAACCTGGGGTTCACCTTTTGATGCACATATCACTATGGCTGCCATCTGTAAGAACTGTTAGTCGACAATTTTGAGTGCTGCTGTGATAGGGAAAACTTAGCGGGGAAAGCAAAGCGTGTTTTCTGAGCGTTTCATTTTAAGCGCGATCGGGGATACAGGGGCCGTTTTTAAAAAAGAACCGAATTGATGATCTGTCTATTTTAGCCGTTTTAAGTTGCTTTTAGGATTATGTGTACTCAGTATTGCTAATGACTTGAATTTTAACAAAACACACCTACCTCTTTGCACTTTGCACTTTCCGCCGGCCAAGGTGTGCTGGTGTACCCTGCCTGTAAGAGCGGGTCACCGCGGTGACGCCATCTTGGTCAGCGTTCTAGACATTTAGATTTGCATACCCTCCCCTATATCACGAGGGTGATGCAAGCGCGCAGTCTACAATAGACTGTAAGAACTGTTAGTCGACAATTTTGAGTGCTGCTGTGATAGGGAAAACTTAGCGGGGAAAGCAAAGCGTGTTTTCTGAGCGTTTCATTTTAAGCGCGATCGGGGATACAGGGGCCGTTTTTAAAAAAGAACCGAATTGATGATCTGTCTATTTTAGCCGTTTTAAGTTGCTTTTAGGATTATGTGTACTCAGTATTGCTAATGACTTGAATTTTAACAAAACACACCTACCTCTTTGCACTTTGCACTTTCCGCCGGCCAAGGTGTGCTGGTGTACCCTGCCTGTAAGAGCGGGTCACCGCGGTGACGTCATCTTGGTCAGCGTTCTAGACATTTAGATTTGCATACCCTCCCCTATATCACGAGGGTGATGCAAGCGCGCAGCGCGCGCGCGCAGCGGGCGTGCCGCTGGCGCGCCGGAGGCGCGCCAGAGGCAAGCCCGTCTGCGCCCGTCAGCGCACCGGATGCGCACAGCGCCAGCTACGCTGCCGGCTTTCCCTCAGAAAGGAGAAGAGTGTGTTATTCAAGGGAACAACTACTCCATCTAGGTAAAAGGTATAATGGAGGGACACAAAACGCTATCATGTGCGGAGTTAAGGCCCCAGTAATTGATCATTTTGCTGGCAGTTTAAAATGTGGCTTACTTAACACCAGATCTTTAGTTAAACACTTCCAGGAAGTATTTACTTTATTGGAGGATTCTGATCTGGATGTGTTGTTTTTGACGGAGACTTGGACGAGAACTGACTCGACAATTGAACTAGGGTTAGCCTGCCCAGCAGGGTTTAAAATTTTTCATAAACCAAGACTAGAAGGAAGAGGTGGGGGAGTGGGAATAATTTTTAAAGAAAAACTGAACTTTACACCCCTTCACATTGATGATGTAGCGGGTATAGAACTATTAGGCTTCGCACTGAACGAGGCTAAAGGGCAGGTGTTGTCAGGAATAGTGTGCTATAGGCCCCCCGGAGGGATAAACCCCCAGTACCAGGCTATGATTGATATCTTTACTAACTTGGCACTATCACACTCTAGGATAATTATAGTGGGTGATTTTAACTTATGGGACAATGGGAATCTTGGCACCGCCCTAAAAGATCTGGAGTGTGCATGTGAGAGTCTTCACCTGCACCAACTTGTACATCAATCGACGCACCAAGGCGGCCATATACTAGACCTAATATTTGGCAACCAAATGGACACAAAGGTGGTGGATATTCAGCCTCAATGTTGGACTGATCACTCTCTGATCTACTTCCTGATAGCTCTACCTAGTGCTAGTAGGAAGCTGACGCATACCTCAACCTTCCGGCAAGGAAGGGACTGGGCTAAAATTTCAAGTAGTAAACAGACGCCGCTGCTATCAGAACATAATATATTTCAATCTGATAAACCTGTGGAAGTAAACTATCAAGTTTTCTGTGATCAATTAAATCTGACGTTGGATCAGATAATACCGGTAAAAAATTAAGAAACAGGAAGAAACCGTCTGCTCCCTGGTATAGTGAGGAATTAAAGATACTGAGGAAAAACTGTAAGCAAGCGGAAAGAAAATGGAGGAAACTCTATGCAGATGCAGATAAAAAAGCCTTGAGAATACAACAAATTTTGTATAAGGAAGCGATCGAAAAATCAAAAGCTGAATACTATGCCCAAATTATCTTACGAGCACCGAATAGTACAAAAACCCTGTTCACTATAGTGAAGGAATTATCCAGCCCGGCGTGTGTGGGTAATAAGATCAGAGCAACTCAAACATTGTGTGATGAGCTTGCGACCCACTTCGATGAGAAGATAAAAAAGATAATTAGTGGGCTGAAGCCTAATAACAATATCAGTCCGGAGCCGGAAAAAGTACTACTGGATACATCAGTGACAAAGCCACAGGTCAAAGACAGTGATAATGACTGTCCTGCGGTACTTTGGTACTTTCAAACACCCACAGAAGAAGTTTTTAATTTATTAGCGCTGAGTGTCTCTTCTGGTTCACCTCTGGACCCTGTCCCGCAGAGGATATGGAAAGAATTTAAACTTGACCTCCTCCCACGACTATGGCATATCTGCTGCCAATCCCTTGAACAGGGAGTGGTACCTGAGGGGTGGAAGCAGGCAGTGGTGACTCCACTGCTTAAGAAACCTACACTGGACCCTCTCTGCCCAGCCAATTTTAGGCCTATCTCCCTCCTCCCCTATCCGGTTAAGATACTGGAGCGGGCAGTTAGCAAATCTCTCTCTCTTTTTCTTGAAGACAACTATCTGCTAGACGAGGCCCAATTTGGGTTTCGCCCGGGACACGGAACGGAGACCGCTCTAGTGACAGTACTAGATAACCTGAGGATGCGTGCTGACAATGGTAACTCGAGTATATTGGTACTACTGGATATGTCAGCCGCATTTGATACGGTGAACCACAGCATATTGCTGAACAGACTAGAGGAAATTGGGGTAAAAGGCCTGGCACTGAAATGGCTACGATCATATTTGACTGATAGACAACAGGCAGTTTCAATGCCCCCCTTTACGTCTCCAAAAATCCCCATGTGTCATGGGGTGCCACAGGGTTTGGCGATAAGTCCGATTCTGTTCAATATTTACTTGCGCCCTCTCATCTCCATTATTAGATCCTTTGGCGTGGATCTTGTAAATTATGCAGATGACACGCAATTGGTGTTTTCGTTAGAAGGGAATCAGGCAATCACCCTGGATATATTTCAGGAATGTATGCAGAATACCGCAAATTGGCTCAGGAATAATTCCCTACAATTTAATGGAGGAAAAACGGAGATCGTATATTGCTCCACGTCTAGGATTGCTCGGCCTTTTCCCATAGAGCTCCAAATAACACCAACAGATAAACCTGTAGTGCCAGCTAAAACGGTGCGTAACCTGGGAGTTCTGCTGGATGATGATCTCCAGCTAGAATCACAAGTCACCAAAGTAGTTGGTACATGTTTCTCTCTGCTCAGAGCTCTGAGGAGAATTTTGCCGCTACTACCAACCACCATCAGACCCCAAATTGTGAGGTGTATAATCCTGAGCAGACTAGATTACTGCAACTCACTATATTTGGGGGGGCCAAAGTCACTATTTCAGAAGCTACAAAGGATCCAGTCAATTGCAGCTAAGTTGGCTTTAAACAGGCAGCGTAGTTCTTCACTCTCTTTGGCCTTGAAAGATCTCCACTGGCTACCGATCTGCCAAAGGATACAATTTAAATCCATGTGCATCGTGTTTAGAGCACTGCACGGAATGGGCCCTAAACCCTTACAGAGGAAATTTTTATGGTATGTCCCTGCGAGAGACCTTCGGTCAGCAAATGCACACTTAGTGAGCATCCCAAGGATTAAGAAAATGAAGTCGGGGGGTAGAGCATTCGGTGTAGCAGCCGCTCGGCTGTGGAATGAACTTCCCTTAGATATTAGGCAAATTCAATCTTTGCCCCTATTTAGAAAGCAGCTAAAAACCTGGCTGTTTCCCAGGTAGGGTATGACCCCCAAAATTGTTTTCCTGGGTAAGATGCTCACAGGCTCCAATGTTGATTTTGCCAGTCTCAGCGCCAGGATACCCGTAGGGTGACAGTATGCGCTATATAAGAATCATTTACATTACATCTAGGTGTGAACTCTGGTCACTCCCATGAGTGGTGTTGTGGGACAATCAGCTTCGGAGTCTTGCCTGCTGTGACAGACATCTTTCATGAGGAAAGAAGAAAGAGAATTGTCAACTTCAAAAGAAGCAGAACCCCAACATAAAACTTAAGAGACTCAGACCCTAAATCCCATTTTGTGGAAAAGGACTACAAGAAGGAGAGGTTGAGTCCAAAAAATGTGTCATCTGCCAAGCAGCCAAATGGGCTGTGTGAGAACGGAAAGCTCTGCAAAACTTCTGTCTGCTTGTGACCAGGACTGGGAGCAAAAGCCTGCTAGTCTCCCTGCTGGATGATGGGACATCGCCCAGGACACCAAGATCACCTGGTCTGCAGCCTGAAACACCATCACCTCCCTGCTTGCCAAACCCAGTGTGCCCAATGAGGGAGAGGAGAGTGCTGGAGGGAGCGAGGTCCTTTGGGGGGAGCCCTGCACAAGGAATCCCTGAGCGAGGTGTGAGGCTGTGCACCGATTGGGCCATTGCCCGTGTATAGTATTGGCTCTGCGACCCCCTTATGACAGGAGAGGGCCGCCTTGTTTTGAGCAGTATCGGAAGCGCTTGTGGGAACCCCCAGGCTGCACCGCCATGCTGAGTGACAGAGAGGGGTCACTGGTGAACTGATTTTGGACTAGGAGCACGGGACTTGTGACTACCGAAATTGACAACCACATACGCCTGGAGGGTTTGCTGGTACCACTTTAGCCAGGGTTCGGGTCGTCACCTGGACTGAATTAATACTGCTGTGACCAGCAGGTCAAGCCCGCACACTGTGAGCTGCACCTGAAGGATTCCCAGAGGATCACCAAGATGAGGAGAGGACATCATACACTTGTTGGAGCTCCGGTCAGGAGCCGGAGGATCTCACCAGCACCCCTTCCCTCCAGCTCCCCTCTGCAAGGGGAAAGAGAAACGTATCTTAGTGTTTGCCGAGCCGGAGCAGCTCCTATAACTGGAAGGAACCAGCAGTGCTGCTCGAGAGAGACTGCGTCGCTGGGTGCTGCCGCATCCATCGAGAGCAGCCTGACTTCGCCGTACAGGATCCAGACTTGTGAGTGCACAAGGAGAAGGCACTCGCTGCACAGTTGAACACTGCAACACTGCCGGAGCAGTAAAGACTGTAACTGGGTATTTGGAGCCCGGGGGACTTTCTGCTAGTGGTGCGGCGGCACAATAGACACTTTTGACTAATTGCTAAAGAGTCAAAGAGAGAACTCTTGAGTACAGACTAATAGTTTGCATTCCCTGGATGCAGCCACCAGTAAATGGGGAACACCCCAGAACATGTTACACGAAGGAGGGCGGGACAGGGATTTGCCTGACAACTACGAGAGCCCTGACCTCCAGGGGGATTGTTTTATTGCGTTTGAATGTCACATAACTTTGCATGTGTAGAGTTAGAAATAAAATACTTCTTTTTTCTATAAAGGCGACTATTGGACTGGACATTGATTTATTGCTTGTTCTGTTTGCACTTTGAGTTATGAGTCATTTTCACTGACCTGCATCTATATCCCCCCCCCCGAGGGATCCTTGACTGGTTGATGACAGCTACCACTGTGAGTGAAGTGCAGGAGCGGTACTTGGCCCAGTTGTTCAGGACCTATAGCAGGTTGGGCTCTGGGACATCAGAAGTAAAGTGCCTCAACCACCACGGTTGGGCCCAGTAGCCCCTGCATGCCCCATGGCCCTCTGAAAGGGGTTCTAACAATGACTTTATCACCCTTCACATGTAACTACCAGCAGTAGCTTGTGGTATCACCTCCTCCCGTGACAAGCCCTGGAGGCTGTGGACTTCTTTACGACAGCCTTGTTTCTTATAATCAGATACAAGTGCTGGACTTATGTTTACACACCCAGGGGCCTATTTATGAGAGGTTTGCGCTGTTGAAGCGTGACGTTTTTTGCCGCTCCGGCATCACCTCATAGATTGAGGTGATGCAAAACCACCCTGCATAGCTTTGAGAGGCCTCATAGATATGGAGTAAGACAAAGTGGCGCAAGTCGCTGCGTTGCCTTGCTCTGCGTCAAGGAGGCGTTTCATGGCCGTTGAGGTGGGTTTTCTCACACAACACCTATGGATTTTTATGCTGCCCCAGATTTACTTGGTCACGTAAACCTGGGGTAGCGCCAGAAACTTACGCCTCCCCAGAGCAGTCGTAACGAGGAGAAATATTTTTATTTCTCCTCGGTTTTTCCTCTTTCTATATGTGCTGCATTGTGCAGCACACACAGAAAGAGTAAAAAGCCTCTCAGGATTGTTTTTGTAAAGGGAGGTGCCCCTTCCTACACATAAACAATCCTTCCTGCTATGGAGGCACCCTTGCACCATGATGCAAGGGTGCCTACGTTGGCGGTAGGCAGCAAACTGTGTGCCAGCGCAGGAAGAAAGGACAGGAATGCACCATATTTCATAAACACAGTGCATTCCTGTCCTTTCACATTGGCATAGGGCAGCGCAGCAAGAAGACTTGTGGCGCTGCCCTACGTCAATTCCTCGTAAATGAGGCCCCCAGTCTTGCCTAGCAGTGCACTCAGCAATCCCCCGGTGCTTTAAGATATTGGAAAACAATGTGGAAACTGGCTTGTTAAGGAAATCTTACACACTAGGGAGGCAACGTAACAACGAAACTGCCAGTGATGCTTTGCATATTTAGGCAAAGTTTATCCTAGCATGAGAATGCTGCTCTGCATACTTGAGGGCAAAGCATACACTGGTGCGTCACTGGAGCTTTGCATACTGGGCGAAGTATAAGTGGCACAGCAGTGGGTGCTTCAACTGCAGGAGAAACAGAGCTAGTGGTGGGGTCATGGCAGTATCTCTACCCTGAGGGAGACTGTCAGAGGCCTGGGGCTGTAACAGCAGGGACGGCTCCTCCGTTGGGGCGTCGCACCATTTAAATTACCCCCAAAGCACCAGAGATGAAAAAAATAATGGTAATTCATTACTCTTTTATTTTCTATCCCCGGTCCTGAACAGAGCGCCAGAACGGGGCGGCCTTGCTGAGAGACATCAGCAGGGAGGAGAGTGGGCTGTCTATGCACTGTTTAAAGTGCGCCTGGCTTTCTGGCCAGCCGTCTTGTGACAGCCAGCCACACATGCACACTTTAAACATCTCTAACCCAGCTGTCTTCAGACAGCTGCATTAGAGCAAGTACAGGCCTCCAGAGCGCTGTGGAGCGCCGAGTGAAGCCGCTCCCTCTAATCAAGGTGCTGCTCTCCTGCTGCATGAGCAAAAGACACACAATGCATGAGAGCAGCGCTAGGATTGGTCAAGGGAGTTTCCTGGTGGCCAGGCTCCAGTCAAAGTAAGAAGACGTCCAGTGTAGAGGATGTCGTGCTCGTCTTCAGCTAAGTGTATTTTTTTTAAATATATTATTTTCGCGCATGCCCAACCCTCTTCCCGTAGATGTCAGCCGCCACTGTGTGACAGATGTAGCATGAATATAATAAGGAGCCTGCATTAGGCCGAGCAGACTGAGAAGTTTGCTAGCACTGTGAGCAGCGCTGCGGCACAACGAGCAGCCCTGCCTTGTTCAAGCATCGGTGACGGCCCCTTCTAAGTTGCTACATTTAACCCTTGATGGCCCCGGTGACTGCATTTTCCTGTGCCAGATACTTTTGTCAATGTTTGTACAACCCTGGAACAAACACTGATGGGCTACTTCCCTTACCCTTTGTGACTCATACTCATTACGTATGTATACATCATAAGGGCATTTTTGGTACACACTTGTATGACATCACAGAACGGATTTACACAAAAAGTGGAGTGAAAGTAGACCTTTATTCAGGAAGCATGTTTTGTTGGTAAACCTGTTCAATAATTTTTGAGATCTAAGCATTGTAAACAGTTGCTGAGTGGGCTTGAAAGGGTTGGCACTTTTGCATAGCTGTGCCATTTAAAACCACGAATCAAGATTTGGGACACCTGACACTCACATTTTGAATTGTTTTGAAAATGTGATTGTCTGCAGAAAGGCTCTGAATTTTTTGCCATACACATCAGGAGTTGGAAATTAATTATAACATAAAAATCATGACAATTCACTGAAAAGCACAGCTAAAAAGTTATGGTTCTGGCTCAAACATGAAAAACCACTGAAATCCTCTGGTTATGGTTACCAAAGCACACACCACATACCATGCACACTTAACACACTTCATGCCCGGAGCTCTGGTCAAGTCACTCCCAGGACAAAGCTTTGTTTTTAAGGTGGGAGTGTTGTATGCCTTCTTTTAGCTTAATGTGTTATGTTGTCACTTTGTGCCGTGCTCTCTGGCTCGTGCCTCGCACGCGGCATGCTTTGTTTTGAACCTTTTCTTAGGTTCCTTGTTGTTTGTATTCATGCCTGTGGGTCTCTGTTCGGTTCGATTGTTCTTGGTCAGTCAGTTGACTACTGATGCCGACTGAACAGGAGCTCGCAGTCGCGGGTCTGTTTCCTGACTTGAATAAACAGGCAGCAGCTCAAGGGCTGCCACTCAGTGCTCTGAGGCTGGTCACCTGCAAAGAGTGCAGGCCTTCAGGCAGCAGCTCAAGGGCTGCCACTCAGTGCTCTGAGGATGGTCACCTGCAAAGGGTGCAGGCCTTCAGGCAGCAGCTCAAGGGCTGCCACTCAGTGCTCTGAGAGGCTGGTCACCTGCAAAGGGTGCAGGCCTTCAGGCAGCAGCTCAAGGGCTGCCACTCAGTGCTCTGAGGCTGGTCACCTGCAAAGAGTGCAGGCCTTCAGGCAGCAGCTTAAGGGCTGCCACTCAGTGCTCTGAGGCTGGTCACCTGCAAAGGGTGCAGGCCTTCAGGCAGCAGCTCAAGGGCTGCCACTCAGTGCTCTGAGGCTGGTCACCTGCAAAGGGTGCAGGCCTTCAGGCAGCAGCTCAAGGGCTGCCACTCAGTGCTCTGAGGCTGGTCACCTGCAAAGGGTGCAGGCCTTCAGGCAGCAGCTCAAGGGCTGCCACTCAGTGCTCTGAGGATGGTCACCTGCAAAGGGTGCAGGTCTTCAGGCAGCAGCTCAAGGGCTGCCACTCAGTGGGGTGCAGGCCTTCTGGCAGCAGCTCAAGGGCTGCCACTCAGTGCTCTGAGGCTGGTCACCTGCAAAGGGTGCAGGCCTTCAGGCAGCAGTTCAAGGGCTGCCACTCAGTGCTCTGAGGCTGGTCACCTGCAAAGGGTGCAGGCCTTCAGGCAGCAGCTCAAGGGCTGCCACTCAGTGCTCTGAGAGGCTGGTCACCTGCAGATTTATGGCAAGTTTCTATAGGAGGAGATGTTTGAGGCTGCCAGGAGGGGTCAGGGAATGTGTAATGTTGGCTGCATTATCAGCAAAACACAAACCTATGGAGAACAAAATATAGAGGCCTCTCTGTAGAGCCTTTACTGGGGAAAAAGGGGCTCCTTTCCTGGGACACCTCTTGTTATCTGGGAGGGGATTCTGGTTCACCACAGAATGAAAATACAAAATAATGCAAACAACCAAAATGAGCAAAAAGAAAAACAAAATTGACAACACAAATTATACATTTTTTTTTAAACATTACTGTGAAAAACATTCACCGGTGCCAAATAGGCAAAAGGAAAAGTGAGACAGCAGAGTGGAGAAGAAAGACAAAAATAAGGGAAGAGGAAATCAAGTGAGGAAGAAAGGAAAGGTAGAGGAGAGAGGATAAGAGTTCTAGATATGCAGAAGATGGAGGGTGGGAGGGAGTGAGTGGGGGGAAGAGATTAGGGAGAAGTGATGTAAGACAGGGGAGAGATGGCAGAAATTGTTAAAGATAGAGAGAAAGCTGGAAAGCGAAAGGGGAGAAGAGGGAGGTAGAAAAGTGGTAGAGGGTGTGGCGTAATGGCCAGAGCGGCAGACTTTGGAACTTGAGACCCAGGTTTGAGTCTTGGCATCGGCTCAACATTCTGTGATTCTGGGCATATCACTAAATATACCAGTGCCTAAAAAAAAACAAATGTGTACATGTAAAGCACTTCAATCCCTTTAGGTAGAGTGTGCACTATATAAAACTATAAAAAAGCGAATGGCGAAGAAAATGATGAAAAAGAGAGGGAAGCAGACAAGGGTGTCAAACATTTCCTGGTCTACGGGAAAAAAGGAAGTATGGTTACTACTCATATGTACTATCCTAATTCTCTCCCTCAGTCTAGGGCTTAGTTTAGAGGTTGTTGCCATTCCAGAAGGTAATGCTAGTTATAGATTACAATCCACCAGTGGAATTTCCTTCATCAAATGGATGGAATGGTAAAGGAAATTACACCTGTGGATTCTCCTTTGGTATAAACGCTGCCTGCAGGTACATGAGGACTTTTGGTTACTGTCTTCAGCGAAGCAATAAAGGGGACCATAAGAAAATAACATTAAGTATAGTACAAAGAAATTCAAGGGGCAGAGGGTCGTGAAAGAGGCTGACAGGAGAGAGCAAGACAGGAGAAAAGGAAAGGTGTGCAAGACAGAGAAATGAAATAAAACTTCAAGAAGAGATACAAAATGGCAGGAAGAATAAGGGTCGGAGAGATATACAAATAACTGAAGAAAGAGACCGCAGGGGAGTTAGGAGAGGGAGAGAGAGGGGGATTTGTAGACAAAGAAAGAAAGGAAAAGAGAGCGGGGAAATGTGAGAGACTGAGTGAAGCACATAGGTAGAGTGAGAGACACCAAGGAGAGGAAAAGAAGTAGAGTATGAGAGAAAAAGGAAGAACTAGAAGAGGGGTCAAAAGGTGTAGGGAGAACAAGAGAGGTGCACACTGCAAGTAAGAAAGGGATATAGAGACAGAGAGAATGAAAGGAGTGAATTCCTGCAGCTTTTCCAGTTTCAGATCAAGTCCCTAACCCCAATACAAAAGACATCAAGTACGAAGGTGTATGCAATCCCCAAAGACATCAAGTACGAAGGTGTATGCAATCCCCAAAGACATCAAGTACGAAGGTGTATGCAATCCCCAAAGACATGAAGCACGAAGGTGTATGCAATCCCCAAAGACATGATCTACGAAGGTGTATGCAATCCCCAAAGACATCAAGTACGAAGGTGTATGCAATCCCCAAAGACATAAAGTACGAAGGTGTATGCAATCCCCAAAGACATCAAGTACGAAGGTGTATGCAATCCCCAAAGACATCAAGTACGAAGGTGTATGCAATCCCCAAAGACATGAAGTACGAAGGTGTATGCAATCCCCAAAGACATGAAGTACGAAGGTGTATGCAATCCCCAAAGACATGAAGTACGAAGGTGTATGCAATCCCCAAAGACATCAAGTACGAAGGTGTATGCAATCCCCAAAGACATCAAGTACGAAGGTGTATGCAATCCCCAAAGACATCAAGTACGAAGGTGTATGCAATCCCCAAAGACATCACTTGCAGAGAGGATCCTGAGTGACAACCAAAAGAGGAAGACCCCTGGTCCCTTGAGTTTGAACAGAAGCCTCCAGACAGGAAGGATGCAGATGGCTCTCTGACTCATGGCCTGATATTATACACAACATTCAGGGATCTTTGGTGGGGGGGCACAGACTGAGGGACCAATAGGTGAGTAACACGTTCAGGCACCCAAGGTAGAGAAATGTCTAGGCCTGAAGATCAGGTGAGGAGACGAATATGGCACATTACAACGCGATCTCATACATCGCGTGCCATTACAACGCGGTTGTTACAACGACCACGTTGTTAGTGCGCGATGTATTACATCGCAAGTCTTTACAACGACTTCCACTAGGGGGCGCGCTGCACTTAGGAATAGTATTATTTACTATTCCTACTCCAGTTTGTGCAACAGTAGGGAAGGTGTTGGAAATTTATTTATACCTCAGCGCCCCCTAGTGGAATTCGTTGTAAAGACTTGCGATGTCATTACATCGCATACTAACAACGTGATCATTGTAACAACCGCGTTGTAAAGGTATCGCGGTGTAATGACCGCGTTGTAAAGGTCATTTCCCGAGGGGAGGTATGGGTGAGTTGCATTGGAAAAATGGTGCGTCTAGTGGTGCATCTAGTCTTGGCCAATGCTACTGACCCCACGAGTTTTGAAAGCTCAATTTATCAGAAATTTCTCCCAAAATTACTTCCGATACTAAGCAACGTTTCATGAAAGGTCATTATCCACAAATGTGGGCCACTTTTTCTTTCCGGGCCAAATTGTGTTCCCAATACGACCCTGCTGTCCCATTGTTCTCCCTGTGCAATGCTAGCCAACGTCCTGGAATAATGACAGTACCAATCAAAGGTACTGTCCAGTACCTACACAGGGAGCTGGAGGAAAGCCCTGACAGAGGGGAGAGCACTCTGAAGAAACCAAAAGGTGACGGGGCGCTATTTAAAAACACAAAAATGAATAAAAACATGAGTCGGTGCCGCCGTTCGGCCTGAAGTGCCCCGGCCTCGTGGGTTTCCTGTTCCAAGCTCTGCCTGCAGAGAGGCTCTTGCTGACAGAAGATCAGAGTTTCACTGAGCGCTGGAGTGGTGTAGACGGCGCTGTCACTGAAGGCACACTGAGTCTGGCTGTGAGGGAGCTCTGAGGAAACCTGCTGGTGGAAGGCCCGCTTTCACGACCCTTTCACCTCAACTCTTTCCTTCAAATGTCAAAGCAATTTTCGTTCCCAAAATGTTGGAATGCAAATCACTGAAATGGCTCTTTTTCTACCCTCTCGCTCACCAGCTGCACTATTGTCTCCTGTTTCTCTTCCTTCCCTTGCTGAGGGCGTTCCTGAACCCTCCTCCCTCTGTCTATCCTCTCCGTTCATTCCTCCTTCTTCCTCTGTCTTCCACCCAGTGGTTAATTTGTAAAAAAAAAAAAAAAAGTGCTGGGGCTCTGCTCAGGAGGCAGCGTGTACCAGCCCATTTCTCCTGTTAGCGCCGCCTAAAACAGACCGATGAAAGTGGGGAGAGTTTGTGGCCTAATGGCCAGAGCTGCCGACTGGGGACCCAGGTTCGAGTCTTGGCGTCACCTCAACATCCTGTGATTCTGGGCAAATCTTAATCTCCCCGTACCTACCGTAAATTAATGTGTCCTTAACTGGTGCTCATGAAAAGCACCAGCGTTAATGATTAAGTGCTGGTGCTGAGCACCGGAAACCACAGGCTCAAATTAAGCACTGCTACCACCAACATCTGCGCATTTTCTTTTGTTGTCGTTGTGTAAAGGTTGCCATAAACCCCTCAATTATTCCCACCTCCCCACCTCTATTTATAAAAATCTCCCCCCCCTCCCCTTCGTCCCTTCATGGATCCCTTGAGCCCTTGTTCCTCGTTTACTTTTAACTAAAGGGGGCCACTTTTCCTTCACCTGTGTTGCTTTTCTTCTCCCTTCCACTCTCCTCCTGGTCTCCCTGCTCTATTCCCCCCCCATTAAAAAAAAAATATATACTTTTGGCACTGTACACCTCTGTGTTGAGGGTCACAGAAAAGAGACCATATTTAATGCCTCTTTTTGAATTTTTGCGCTCCCTCTTTTTAGGTCGAGCCTAGCGGCTGCGCACATGCGCTGCTCGCTCTGCGAGGCATACTGTAGTAGAGTTTGCTGTGGAAGCCTCGCCCACTATCCTCCCATATTTTTAATTGGTTGGTGCCGTTGTCCTTGGTAAATGCTGGCTTCCCATTCATTATGAGGCTTGTTAGACCCTCCTTGTTACCGCCTTGTCGCCATTTGTTACCGCCCATAACGACTGGACCTTTTACTTGGCACGTTACAGGGTTGGCTTTATCTAGGGGGACAGCACTATTTTGTTTATGGGCACTTATGGGGACAATGGCAGATGCTATTTTTTTGTATTTGTATCATGAGCGCGGCGCCCCCTTTAGGGACACCGCGCTCAGTTTATTTATTTATTTATATATAACTTTCAGGTTGAGTGCGGCGTCCGCTTCTGGGACACTGCGCTCTGTTTATTTATTTATTTATTTTTTTACTTTCATAGTGAGCGCGGTGCCCGCTTCAGGGACATCGCGCTCTGTTTTTGTTTTGTTTTTTTACTTTAAAACTCAGCGCGGTGCCGCTTCAAGGACACCGCGCTCGGTTTCTTTTTTTTTTCTAACTTTAACACTGAGCACGGCGCCCACTTAAAGGACACCACGCTCAGTGTTAAAGTTAAAAAAAAACAACAACAAAACGAGCGCGGTGTCCTTGAAGCGGCCGCGCTCAGTTTTAAACTTCAACAAGCATTTGCAATGCAATAGGCCTCGCATTTACGCGAGTTTAAGCTATTGGCATTGTAAATGACAATGCCTTTTATTTATGTTTCAAAAAACAAAAATAAAAGGCATTGTCATTACAATGCCAATAGCTAAACTCGCGTAAATGCGAGACCTATTGCATTGCAAATGCTTGTTTTCTTTATTTTAGGAATTTGGTATCCTTTTGTGAATTTTTAAATTTTTATATCAGCATTCGGACTCAGGAATTTATACCGAGTTTGTGAGCTTTTGGGCATTCTTGTGAATTGAATTTCTCACAAAACTATTTTCCACGTTTCTGATTTTCAATTGCCATGGTCTCACAATTGTTTTTGATTCTGTTAAACCACATTACAGTTTAGAGGTGATAGTTCTGCAGTGTGTAATTAACCCAATAGTGCACAAGGCTATTGTTAGGTGATCCACCAGAAGGCTCGCCCAGTCCCCGGTTCACCTGCTCATACAGTTCTTGGCCTCTGGTGAGTGATTCATGCCCATCAGATGTTGCAACTCTTCATTCTAAACCGAGAAACAATGTACAACCTCCACCTGTGCCATGATGACAACTCTCGCGTCCATCTCCCTCACCGCCGGGTGTGTCTGATGGCAGTTTAATGTTCAATTATTTTTCACAATCCTCACCCATAGGGTGCCACCTGCTTCAACTGCTGGCACTGCTGGCACTGCTGCTGCCAACGCCAGCACCAACTCAGCACAATGCATGATGGGCATGTCAGATTGGTGACTTCTGGTGGCAGGTCTGAGAAGGAAATGAGCGACACATCGTGCGATTACCAGCCATCTGTTTCACCCTCTCTTTTGCTGCCCAGAATTCTTTTACATGGTCTGTGCCTTGTTAATAAATGCCACTCACTGACCGTGCCTGCCTTTTGGATTTGACCTGTTCTGTCATTTGGTGGTTCTTAATGAGTGACATTTTTTATGTGTGAAGTCAACAGGCCTTCCATCCTTCCAAGGTCGATAAGCCGAGTATCATTGGATTGGGTAGTAAGAGCTGGTATATACAGTGCGTGCAAATATAGCGCACGTGCAGTACAATGCACTGTGTCAATGATGCTAGCTTCATCGGTCTAGGATCAATATAGCCTTATAGCCCCGTGTCGATGGTTATACCGGTTGTTAAATGTCCTGAACCTGAGTGATAGGTACAAGCCGCAGGCGAGGGGATATAATGAGGGTGAGGGCCTTTAGCAACTGGTAAAGCCTACGGTAGAATGGCTATAAAGCTATTTGAACATTTCACCCAGTGAGGACAGAATATTCTACATTGAAAAGAGAGAAACAAAAAGACAAACATTGGAATGATGGACAAGAGAACTTATACTACCCATTATTATCCCCGAGCTACTCCATTGCCTGCATAGGAGCTCCCAACAGTCCAATGTTCCAATATAGCTTTATAGCCCTTTGCAGAGGGCTGTACCGTTAACAAGGGTGCAGGCCTTTACAGGCCAGTATTATTAGAACATTCCACCACGTGAGGGCTGAATATTCGAATTAAAAAATACAAAGCCCAATCGGGCCCGAAGGGGTTGAAATCCCCCTCGCCTCCGAAGCCTTTGTTTCACAGCTCTTGCACAACTAGCAGCTCACCCGGGCCACAGCTGTTAGCTGTTGAACATTCACAGCAAAACCCCTGAAAGGAGGCTGAAGTCAGCCCCTGGTTCTCCCCGACCTGGCTGAACTGCTTTTTGTAGTTCAGCCAAGCCAGGGAGACCCAGGGGCTTAGCAGCGTTCAGCCCTCCCTCCATCTGAAGCCCTAGTGACACTAAGCTACGGGAGGAGGGAAGAGTGAAGGCTGTGTTTGCCTCTGCCTTTTGCTTTCCTCTGCATAAATAATATATTTTCGAGAGGTAGGGAGAGAGAAAGGAAGAGGCTGTGTATTAGGACACTGAAATGTTGAGAGCAGCGGGTCTATACCAGCTCATATAGGCCGCTGCTGCTCCATTGTCTTCAGTGGAGCTCACAACAGCCAATGCTCTCATTAAGTTTAATGGGTCGATGGACTAGAAAATATGACAGCATTTATTTCCCATTCAGTCAGAACCCTTACTGTCAGAATCCGCTCAGATACTATCTGTAACCCACGCAGGGGTTACTGGGCCCCAACCTCGGAGGTCGTTTACCACGAATGTCCCGTAGCTCCTCCTACGACCGTGCTAGGAGATTATGTTGATGCCATGGGTTCTGTCATATCATTACACAAAAACACAAACTTATTATTACAAAAGAATAAAACACGGTGATTTGGACCTTACGGACACATTTAAAAAGAGAGATGAGTCATAGATCCACGATAGAGGCATAATAAAACCTCAGTATGCAACTTACAATTAAATAAATTATAAAACATTATCACTTCATTAAAAAGATTAAGAAGTACACAACCACCAGAACTACTACATCACTTTCCATCTTAAAAATAAACTGGAATGCTTTTTTAGCCAACCTTTTGTTATTTTGCTTGAGAATAGGCTTTAGAAATACATTTTCAATTATGATAAATTCATGACAGATGGGGCGCTAGGTGGCGCACAGCAAGATGGCTGCGCTGTAGTGCAGCTCTGCCGGCCGAAATACTGATCCGCTAACAATCCTGCTCTCCCGGTGGCATCTGGAGCCAGTAAAAAGAGGGAAGAACTCCTGAATTGAAGCGGAAAGTCTGGGGGCTATTAACTGGCGGTGAGCTGCCCGGATTAATCCACAGGACGACCCGGCGTGCCAGCGGCCTCCGCGAGCAACATGGCAGCCATGAAAACTGACAGAGCTTCCTGCTGGACCTGAGCGGCATGGCTGCCTAGGAAACATCGGGCCGCTGTCCGAGACACGGAGGCCTGCGCGGGACCGCTGACCGGACTGCCAACACAGATACCCGTCGAGGGCCTGCGGTGAGTGCAGGGACGAGGGCCTGGCTGTAGGGGAGGCGCTGCAAGGGGCCGCAAACTCTCCCCCCCTCTGCCGCTGGCTCTGTGACGCCAGCAGGGCCCCTCCCTGTTGAGTGCGGGAGCGCCTGGGTGCGAGAAGGGTGAAACGCTCTGAGCAGCAGCCCGTGCCGGGCGGTCACATACGAAATAGAGCTCCCAGGTGAATCCAGCGGTAGGGGGCTATTGGAGTATGCGAGTCCCAGGCTGCTGAGGCCTGTGAACGCGGCCTCTCCCTATCTTCCCTGTACGTGTGGCGCTGGCATCGGGCCCTTCACCAAATACTGCGCTGTGGGGCCGACTGAGCCCTTGATAACCCAACACTGAAGCAGTAACGGCGGCGAACGCAACACCCGAAACCCAAATTAACCAAAGGTGCGCGCCTGTGGCGTGGGCCTGATGACCTGGTCTCCTTGCTGCCAGCAAGAAAAGTCTAATGCGGACACTTGAGCTCTGTGGAGAGGTGTGCTCTGTTATGGGGTTGGGACTCTGAATACGCAATAAAGCTGGACTGGTTGTGGTGTGGCCTCTGCATGATTGTGGAATTAAGATTGCTACAGCTGATCCTCCTGCAGTAAAATCGTGGCTGGGGAACACAGTGGACGACAGCCCTAGTCCTTGTGAGTGACACACGCAAGACCGCTGGCTGCTGCCCCCCATCTGCAGTAAGGTGCTGTATAATTGCGGGCGAAGTGTGTAGCCTGCTTAAGGGACCACCAGTCAATATATCACGCAAGGCCATAGCACACTGTTGTGTTACAAGAAAAAGAAAACATGGGAAAAACTGACAAAAATCAATCTCGCCTTACTTTCGAGCCGCGAACGCCAGGCAAATCGCGACAGAGAGCTACTTCGGATTCGGAGCTCGACGCTCCCTCGGAGAGCCCGCCTTCACTTGAATCTACGCTTCTTGCCATGCAGAGCAGTCTGCAGTCCATAGACGGGAAAATTGATGCTCTCAACATTCAAATGGATCACATGTCCACGAAATTGGACAAACATGCTGCCAGGTTAGGGGAAGCCGAAAAACGTATTTCTGACACAGAATCCGGTAGAAGCAGGAGCACGCAAGGAGACTTTTGAGTCCCGGCATCAACGGTTTGATTGAGGCTGCCGATAGGCCTTCCTTTTAAATTTGAGGATTTTATTATTGCCAGAAGTTCGGCATTCTTAACTTTCGAGCCACAGCTCCAGTGGCTAAACTCAAATGGGCTCATGATCTGGGTTCTAAGGATGATTTTACCTACATACAGTCTCCAGTAGATCTGTGAAGTTTATGGAACTATAATCCTAAATCCTGAACAACTTCGGTTTTATGCTAAAGAACAACAAAAACAAAACCCATTATTATTGTTGTGGGACCGTGTGGTTAATGTGGAGAATTATAATCGTCAAGGAAGGAACATAACATTTTCCTCTTTCAATTCCCTGTCTTTTCATCAGTTTAGATTATTGTGTTGGGAGACACCAAAATTAATTGCTAGCCTGAAGAAGGTGGTGTATTCGATCAAACCACCGAAACGCGTCACTTTGTTTTGAAATTGCACCCAAGCATCACTGGTTTTTTACAATAGGGAATCGAATGGACACTTAGACCTGTTTCATGTAATGTTCAATCTCAAATGAAATATTGACAAAACCTTTGTGTCTTGGTTTGCTCAATAGTGTTACTTGACTCTATTGTTATTATAATTTTTGTTGCATTCTCCCATGAATTTTTGAATATGTATTTTTAATAAATACTGTTTTTTATATGTTTTTTTAAACAAGGAAAAGAATTGATAACAATATGTATATATTTTTTAATAATATTGAATAAGGATCCTGTCAATAAAGATATTTTGTATGACATTTTTCTGGTGTTCAATTCCACTGATGGTGATTAGAGTGCATGTGAGATTGGTGTGGTATATAGCGTGTTTATGAGTAATCCAAAGGGATTTTGTGTTTGACATATTGACACAGAGGACAACCTGCAGAAGGTGACCTCTAAAGCTCTGGACATGGAGAAGGTGCTCGCAGTCATACAAGCTAAAAACGAAGACCTGGAAGCCAGGTCTCAACGTAATAATCTAAGGATAACTGGCTTGGCAGAGTCAACCAACACTGGGAGACTGGAATCCTACGTCGAAACAATGCTGCGTGAGATCTTTGGGACAGAGCACCTATCCCAAGTGCTGATAGTTGAGAGGGCCCATCACTCTCTGGTGGCTCGCCCTCCCCCAGGTGCCCCGCCAAGACCGATTATTGCCCGATTACTGAATTACAGAGACCGTGATTCTATACTGCGAATGTCCCGTGAAAAAGGTAACATAACATACCAGGGCAATCACTTGGCTTTTTACCCGGACTTCACTGCTACAGTCCAAGCGGCAAGAAGGGAATATCAACCTGTAAAGAAACTGCTGATAGCGGAGAAGGTACCATATGCCATGTTGTACCCGGCCCGGCTGCGCATTGGGGCGGAGGGCAACACAAAACTTTTCACTAATCCCAAGTCAGCCATGGACTATGCAAAAAATATTAAGCGTAGAGGTAGGGATACTTCTGATGCACTCGACGAAGAGGTCTGATCAATGCTGAAATATGTATACTGTTGTAATTAAAAAGTTCTATGACATTGTATGGAGTGGTCCTAAGTATTAGAAAATTTGGTTGTTTTCATGGAGATTTGGGCAGGGTGCTTGATTAGCGTTTTTCTCTTGCATCCTACCCGAAACGTCCGCTAACTTGCTACACTACAAATACTGTTTATTGATTTAACTAGAAGATATATACTTTTGCATCCCTCTCTGTTTAGCGATTTAAGTAGATATGGGAGATTCCTCTAAGCTACTTTCGGCCACCTCCCTTCTCATATGGGAGGTTAAAGTGCTCCAGCGTTCCCCAACAGGTGTACCCTGCATTCAACTTTGATTATGTTTTGCATTTGGGGTGTATTTTTTTGTCAATGGGATGACTTTGGCAAGTTGGGGGTGCTGAAGTGGGTGAGGGGTGGTAGTGGGAGGAGGGGTAGCATGGGTCCGTTATATGTGGCCGACTGGAATCCATGGACACAACTGATGTGTTACCATTTGCCTGTTATCTTAGATGCATTTTGCATGTTGATCCATATATTAATATGACAGTGCTGGATAAAGAAAAGATTACAGGCATGACATGGAATGTACGGGGGTTGAACTTGCCAAAAAAAATTAGACAAGTATAAGCATATTTAGACAGGCATGATGTTAAGGTTGCTCTCCTCCAGGAGACGCATCTGTCTAAAATGGCTGCTCCTGTCTAAAATGGCTGCCTCCCTTTTGCTGAGGCTATAGACTCGATTCAAGCTGGACCTGTGCACATTAAGACTGCAGACTGACGATCTCCCTAAATGGGCTGCTCCCTCCCTGTCGAGGGTGTTCACTCCACGCCTGCTCCTCAAGTGAGGGCCCGCACAGTGCTGACTGCATAGCCACAAAATATTCCCCATTCGATTCGGCTCTCCCCAGATGGTGCTCACTCCACGCACGCTCCCGTGCCTGATCTAAAAAAGCTGCTTCCCTCTTGCTGATGCTTTAGATTTGATTCTCGCTCCCTCACCTAACCGCTCAGTTCCCGTTCTCGAGCCCAGACAAATTGAAACTGATTTTATGGCCGCTTGTAATGGGTGGTTACCATACGCACGCACCTGGCGCCTAAATGGTCATGTCCTCCCTCATCAGAAAGTCTAACGCGCCAAGGCTGATCTCTCTACAAGCTGCTGTGAAGCTTACAAATACTAATGCTCATGATATCGTGTATGTATGATGTCACGGTGTCGTGTTTATATGATATCATATCCTCCCTCATCAGAAAGTCTAACGCACCATGGCTGATCTCTCCTACAAGCTGCTGTGAAGCTTACAAAAAATTGACGCTCAGAATATCGCAAAAACTGCGCTGATCTCTCCTATAATTTGCTGTGAATCTCACAAATAATTGGGTGCTCCTAATATCGATGGGACTCACCGGACCTCGCCCTCCGAGGCTGACCACCACTGGACTGCCTCATTGGACTCCATTGGACCGGCCTTAGACCTCTCTCGAGCTGCGCTTCTCGATTCGCCGACGTCATCCTCGCTGCTCCAGAACGGAGAGTGGTTCCGCCTGGGCTTGCCCCGCCGCCCGTCCGAGCCTTCCTGTCCAGAGATCATCTCTGCCCTCTCCAAATGCATTACTTTAACTCTGATGCGCTACTGTTGATATAATACTAGTTTGACTCTTTTTTACTTATTTCCTCATTGCTATGTAATCTGACCTATATGCACTTTAAACTGCCTGTATTGATCTTACTGATAATACCCAATTTTGTTGTTATCTTTATCTTTTATTAACTCTAATTCTGTTGCTCCCCTTTCCTATTACCACTCTGCTAAGTAATGTGATCTCTACACTTCTTTGATACTATCATGGCGGTTTGTTTCTCTCACCTCCTGTAGGATCGCTACTCCCTACTAGAACTCTTACGCATACTTCCGCAAGTCCTCCTAAATACTTCTCCCACCACTCCCCCCAGCATCCAACCCCGTCCAGGTCCTTAACCTCTGCCTAATACTCTCTCATTAAAGCACTCCAATTTGTCAATCCCCCTTCTGAATCTATTTCTCTCTCACTTTCTATATCTCACTCGTCCTTACACTCCCCTTCACTTAATCTCTCCCGATCTTCTGCCTTCAGTACATACCACACCATCCTACGTTAACATCCCTACCCCTCACTCCTCGCTGTCGCCTAAATCTCTTTATATCTCTTCACCCTCCCTTCTTTTCTCCTCCATCTCCAACTGACCTAGCATGTCCCACATCAAGTCTGTTCTTACATCCCACCTCTATCCCTCTCTCACCTCCAAACACCCCTCCCTCACCAAACATGCCCCCAACTCCTGGATCTTGCCTTACCCTCCTAATCTTTCCAAAAATGGCAAGAAATTTTTTAAACATAAATTACTAATCCGGCACCTTGAAACCCTTATTGTTGACAACTACCACAGCCTCACGTCCCCCATAAAAACCAACTACATTTTCTACTCCAAACGCCCCTCCAAATGGAAGAGCACCTTCTTACGCCACCTCCCAGTATCTAAATCGAGCAAAATCCCTTACGGTTTCAAACTTTCCACTACTCCTTCCCCACTTTTCCCTGGTGAAATTGACATTTCCATTTTCAAAACAGGTAACATCCTGATTCAAGCCTCCGAACGCCACCTCACCATCTTCGAACAGCATTTCAGCACCCTATCCCACCAGTTGTCCATACCTACTCCCAGCCCCACACCTGCCCAACCCCAAGACCCCTCCTGGCTCTCCCCTGCCTTCTCGACGCTAACCCCTCTCCCTCTTGACATACCAAACCTTAATGACATATCCCTTCCTTTGACCTCTATTCTATTACCCTCTCTTGAATCCACCCCCCTCATCACCTCTAATTCACTCACCACCCCCCAAACTACCATGCCCCCTAATGACCGTCTCCCTCCAACCCCCAATCCCATTCCAAACCCTTATCCTTCCCCCAAGCTCACCTCCTAGCTACTATACCCCTTCCTGCCCCTACCCCTACCCCTCCCTCCCCGAACTACACTCCAACCTCCAACGCCGATGCGGCGTCTCCTCGCACCCCTTACACCCTCTCCTCTCCTCACTCCCCATCTCCTGCCTCTATAACTGTCCCGCCCTTCGCCTTGCCCCTCCCACCCTCCCAATGCCAGCTCACACCCCCTTCCCTCCCCAGCCCTCCCCCACTCCCACAGTCTCAGTACTACCCTCGTCCCCCACCCTGGCCTCTCGCCCTCTCCGCCCTCCCCCACTCCCACAGCCTCAGTACTACCCTCGTCCCCCCCATGGCCTCTCGCCCTCTCCTTACACCAAACCTCCTCCCCCAGCCAACTCAGACCATACCTCCTCCCCTCCTTCTGCCCCAACCACATACCACCTCACTCTTTTAACCCAGACACTTTGCAACATTGACTGCAATATCTCTACCTTGGTTACAGACCTTGCCCGACTTAGAGAGGCTTTCAAAAATTTCAAATCCCTCAACCCTAGAACCCGCCCCTCTTGGTCCTCCCCCCCATGCTCTGGCCTTCTTAAACACCCATATCCCAAACATTGGATAACCACCCCTCTTCACAACCGTACACACAGACCTCTTCGCACTTTGAGTGACTACTCCGCTTCCGACATCTGCAACTCCTACCTAAATAAGTCCCCCCTTAAAGATTCTTCCCTCCCTCACTCCAACATCCCTGTTATCATGGGGATCAGCAGAATCCACTCCTCCCCAGGCTCCCCCAGACCCCCTCCTCAACTCACCGCCATTCACTCATGCCCTGCCCCCAATACTAACCCTAAACCCCTGACCTGCATGCTCGTGAACTGCCGCTCGGCTGTTCGATATGCGACCGAAATATCCGAAACCATCCTTAGCGAAGATATTGACATCGCCTTCCTCACGAAAACCTGGCTCAAAGATCACTCAACACCCATCCTCGACCTACTCTCCCCCCCTGGTTACTCCATTATCAGAAAAGACAGATCTGAGAGAGTAGGGGGTGGCTTAGCAATTATTTTTAAAAAAGAACTCCAGCTCTCCCTTGCCAAGAACACAGACTATACAACCTTAGAATACCTTGGAGGCGAACTTAAGATGAAGGGCTCACCGCCAATATGGCTACACAATATCTATCACCCTCCTGGTGAGCCTCTGCCCTTCGCTGAAGAACTATCTGACCTTCTCACGCAATCGCTACTTTCTAACTCTAAAAATTTCTTCCTAGGAGATTTTAACCTTCACTGGAACGAACCCGAGGATCCCACAATCAACCTTCTCTCTAATCTTCTCAAGATTAGCGAGCGACCTCAAACAACTTTGCCACTCCCCAACTAACCCTGGGCATAATTTGCATAGTAGCACTTCACATAGTTACATGAAGTACGTTTTGAACTACACGTAGCTATGCAAATTGCGTAGCTGTGTGCTTGACTACACTGTACAATAATTGCCAAAGGCATCTTACACAGTGCAAGTTAAAATAAAACAAATATCTCTGTCTTTATATGCTAAAAATGCATATAGTCATTTCACAAAAATGAAAACTAACTAACACGCAGTGAGAGAGGTGATGATTTGGGATCCTCCCTAACCTAGGGAGAGAACCAAGCAGATGCCTTGAAAACAAAAAGCACATCTTTTGAACGATTCGGTGGTGGTTCCATCCTCTTAGAACCACCCCAAGCACAGTTATTGGCAAAAATACAATCCCAACCAAAGGCCCTGCAAAGCATTATGGGATGAGATTAGCAGTGGGCAGTGAATATTATAGTATCCAATATCAAAATAATTCTACAAAGAGCTGTAGTTCAACTCCTCGTTACTAGGTGTCCCTCACGAGTCAAATGCAAAAGCTTCATGAAAGGGTTTCAATGCTTTTGCATTTGACTCGTGAGGGACATCTAGTAACGACTAGTGGAATTGCAGCTTGATGTATTAATAATTTCAATGCTTTTGCATTTGACTCGTGAGGGACATCTAGTAACGACTAGTTGAACTGCAGCTCTTTGTAGAATTATTTTGATATTGGACACTATAATATTCACTGCCCACTGCTAATGTCGTCCCATAATGCTTTGCAGGGCCTTTGGTTGGGATTGTATTTTTGCCCATAACTGTGCTTGGGGTGGTCCTAGGAGGAAGGGACCACCAATGAATCGTTCACATGATATGCTTTTTGTGTTCAAGGCATCTGATTGGTCCTCCCCCTAGGTTAGGGGGGACTCCAAAATCATCACCTCTCTCATTGCTTGATATTTTATTGTCAAAGTTCGTTTTTGTGAATTGGTCATATGCTTTTTAGCATAGAAAATTGCTTCATCAAAGCATTTGTAGGTGTTTATGGTGCTGCTGCTACGCTATGTCAATTAGCACAGTTTTTCACTCTGCTAAGTGCATAGTAGTACAAATTTTGCATGTTCTGTGAGCGTAGCAAAGTATTATGCCCAGGGTTATCCCCAACCCACTCCAAAAGAGCTATTCTCGACACCATCATTGCTAACACGGATTTGGCATTCCTATCCAACATCGTTCCTGTTGACTGGTCTGACCACCACCTCATATTGTTCATGATTTTCCTCTCAACCCCTCCCGCCCCAGCTATAAACAACAAAACCACGATTGTGACCAGAAATCTCAAGCAAATCCCTCCTGGTGCACTTGAGTCCAAACTCCAATCCCAACTGCGGCTCACCCCACCCTCTCTCAATGCAAATGAACTCACCGAGCACTTTAATAAAACTGTCTCGGAGGTTTTAGATCAACTTGCCCCGCTCAAACTTAAAACTCTAAAAAATATCCCCTCCAAATCATGGTTTACCTCAGACCTCAACAATGAAAGACGTTCACTTAGACTCGCTGAAAGATCATGGAGACAACACCCTTCCCCCATCCATCTCGCCCTCCTTTGAACCGCTAGATCTACCTACAAAAAACACATTTTTTCTGAAAAGGCATCTTTCTTTCGCTCGCAACTCGCCCATGCCAAGAACAGACCCAGAGAACTGTTCAACATTGTTAGAAACCAAACCTCCCCGGCCCCCCTCAACTTGTTGGCCTCCACTAACAAATGTGAAGAAATTGCTAACTTTTTCTCCGAAAAAATTGCCAAAATTGATCAATCCTTCCTTGTTACTCAGCCCCACCCCACCCTCCAATGGCCGCTGGATGCTACTTCAATACCACACTCCCCCCTGACTCTACCCCCTACTCCTTCCCTACACCTTCCGTCATCTAACCCGCCTGAACCCTACCTCTCTAACCCACTGCTTAAAAATAATGCCTCCTGGCAGAATTTCCACTCCGTTTCCAAACTGGAAGTCTTTAACATCTTATCCAAATTAAAACCGTCCTCTCACAGAAAAGACCCGCTCCCATCTACTCTCGTCCAAGATCTTAAGCACGTCATTGTCCCTTATGGGACCGATATCATTAACTCCTCCCTTTCTACGGGGTGCGTCCCTGCCTCCCTCCAACTCGGACAAATCACACCCATCCCTAAAAACCCCAAGGCCGATCCCAATGACCCTAACAACCTCCGCCCCATCTCCAATCTCCCCCTTCTCTCCAAAGCCCTTGAAAAATGTGCCCTACTTCAATTGGATAAACACATTGACACTTACAACATGCTCGACCCTCTACAATCCGGCTTCCGCAAAGGCTGCAGCACAGAAACTGCATTGCTTAATATAGTGGATGACATCCACCTCGCCCTGGATAAGGGAGAGACCTGCCTACTCATTCTTCTCGACCTCACGGCTGCATTTGATACAGTTAACCACTCAACCTTACTTAATGCACTCAAAGATCGATTCGGCCTAAACGGCACTGTCCTAAACTGGTTCGCCTCTACTTCCAACACAGAACCCAACAAATTAAAATTCAAAACTGCCTCTCTTCCCCCACACCTGTCTCCCTCGGTGTCCCCCAAGGATCTATCCTCTCTCCTGCTCTCTTCAACCTCTTTATGGAGCCCCTTACCCTCATACTTAAACAAGCCAGAATTAACTATCACCTGTACGCTGATGACACCCAACTGTACTATAAAATTAAATCCCACTCAGATATCTTACACCTCAACACTGCCCTAACCAAGATTCAATCCTGGTTCTACTCCAATCATCTCAAACTCAATCCAAACAAAACTGAAATCATTCTTTTCTCTCCTAAAAACAACCCTCTCCCCATTCAAACATGGATCGCGGACCTTAATGCCCTAAACTGTTCTCTCTCCCTCGCCGAATCAGTAAAATCCCTTGGCATCACCATCAACAGTAAGCTAACGCTCAACTCCCATATAAAAAATTCGGCAAAGGGAGCACTCTTCACACTCCGACATCTCAAAAAAATCAAACCTTTCATTTCAGCGGAAGATTTCAAATCAGTTGTCCAATCTCTAGTCCTCTCGAAAATTGACTACGGAAACGCTTTACTCTCCGGAACTCCCAAAGTTCACCTTGCCCGCCTCAAATCTATTCTCAACCTAGCTGCCAGGCTAACAACCGACTGTAAACGTTTTGACCACATCTCACCCGCCCTCAAGGACCTTAAATGGCTTCCTATCGAAGGCAGATCCTCCTATAAAATTGCCTGCATTACGCACAAAGCCCTCTATCAAAAGACCCCTCTCTACCTCTCAAACAAACTCAACAAAGCAGGTTGCGCCCACTCGCTGAGAAGCACCAACACTCTTCTCCTCATCCCCCCTCTTGAAAAAAAAAGCCTCTCAATCCCGCTCCTTCTCAGATAAGGCCCCCAGCATCTGGAATGCCCTCCCTAAAGCTCTACGAGGTAACCCCTCTTATGTCAGTTTCAAAAAAGACCTTAAAATACACCTGCTCAACAAATATTGGGGTACATAATCGCTCTCTTACTATACATGCGATAATCTCCCTCCTCCCTAATACCCCTACCGTCTCCCCCTCTCTCCGATACATCCCCTTCCCGACCCCTCTCCACCCTGCTTCCTTCTCTCCCCATCCTATCATCCACCATCCCACCCTGCTCATACGCTCAACCCCGCCAGCTTTATTCTGACATTGAGCCTTCCCCATGTGTACTGTATTATAATTTGTTACGTCATCTTTTTCATGCTGTTTTTTTAAGCTGCCCTTGCTTTCGTTTTTTCTCCAATTAGCCTATAGTACTCAATATGCTCTTTTAGTCCACCATGTATGAATGTTGCATTTGAAACAACTGTTATGTATTCCTTTAAGATCATCACACTAATGTTAAGCGCTCTGAAACCCCTGGGTGGAGCCAGCGTTATATAAAACTTCTTAAATAAAATAAATAAATAAATCTGACTAGGCAAAATGAGACTAACCCTGGGCGTAGTTTGCGTAGTAGCACTTCACGTAGCACGAAGTAAATTTTGAACTACAGTAGCTATACATATTGCGTAGCTGAGTGTTTGACTGCACTGTACAATAATTGCCAAAGGCATCTTGCACAGTGCAAGTTAAGATAAAATAAATATCTCTGTCTTTACATGCTAAAAATGCATATAGTTATTTCACAAAAATGATAACAATAAATTAACAAGCAGTGAGAGAGGTGATGATTTTGGAATCCTCCCTAACCTAGGGAGAGAACCAAGCAGATGCCTTGAAAACAAAAAGCACATCTTTTGAATGATTCGGTGGTGGTCCCATCCTCTTAGGACCACCCCAAGCACAGTTATTGGCAAAAATACAATCCCAACCAAAGGCCCTGCAAAGCATTATGGGACGAGATTAGCAGTGGGCAGTGAATATTATAGCATCCAATATCAAAATAATTCTACAAAGAGCTGCAGTTCCACTAGTCGTTACTAGATGTCCCTCACGAGTCAAATGCAAAAGCTTCATGAAAGGGTTTCAATGCTTTTGCATTTGACTCGTGAGGACATCTAGTAACGACTAGTGGAACTGCAGCTTGATGTATTAATAATTTCAATGCTTTTGCATTTGACTCGTGAGGGACATCTAGTAACGACTAGTTGAACTGCAGCGCTTTGTAGAATTATTTTGATATTGGACACTATAATATTCATTGCCCACTGCTAATCTCGTCCCATAATGCTTTGCAGGGCCTTTAGTTGGATTGTATCTTTGCCCATAACTGTGCTTGGGGTGGTCCTAGGAGGAAGGGACCACCACTGAATTGTTCACATGATATGCTTTTTGTGTTCAAGAGCATCTGCTTGGTCCTCCCCCTAGGTTAGGGGGACACCAAAATCATCACCTCTCTCATTGCTTGATATTTTATTGTCAAAGTTCACTATTGTGAATTGGTTATATGCTATTTAGCATAGAAAATTGCTTTATCAAAGAATTTTGAAGGTGTTTATTTTACTGCTGCTACATCAATTAGCACAGTTTATCACTCTGCTACATGAAATTTGCGTAGTGCGTAGTAGCACAAACTTTGCACGCTCCTTGAGCGTAGCGAAGTATTATGCCCAGGGTTAAATGAGACCAGGGTGGGTTCATACTGGGCTCGGTATCGTCTGGTTTCGTCGTACTCATCGTATGCAAGAGGAGTAATTATACTCATAAAAAGAGATCTCTCGTTCACTGCTATCAAATTCTGCACGGATGATGGGGGCCGCTATGCTATTACTCACGGGAAACTGGCTGGATCGCTCCTAACTATAGTGAATGTATACGGACCAAATACTGACAAGCCTAAGTTCTTTGAAAGCATTTTTAATGTGCTGCGTGAGTGGCCTGAAGCCAAAATTATATGGGGAGGTGCCCTGAATACGCACTTAGACCCTAGCAAAGATAAATCGAGCAGACAGGGAGGACAGTCACCGAGGACAGCCCAGGTCATAAACAACGGGATGGTTGAGCTAGGTCTTGTAGACTCATGGCCGTACCGCAACTCGGATAAATTGGAAGGCACACACACATCCACAGCGCATGGCAGCTGGTCAAGACTAGATTATTGGCTGTTAAGCGACGAAGTGAACACATGGGTCTCTACAATAGATGCATTACCCAGAACATTATCTGACCACAACCCAGTTAAGCTTTCCTTACATGTTCCGACGTGTGTCCCACGACAGTTTACTTGGCGCTTCAGATCAGAGGCACTGCTTGATCCGCTATACACTACCACGATCAGAGACGCCATAACACAATACTTTGATTTAAATAAGGGCTCGATGAATGAGGCTGCTACTCTTTGGGGGGCCTTTAAGGTCACTATTAGGGGCACATGCATCAGCACCACATCAGGCATACTCAAAGATATCCGTGGCCAACTGTCCAGGGTGGAGACTAAGCTAGCGCAGCTTGAGCGAGATTACGATGTCCTCCCATGTGCACACACTAGCGCAAATCAAGGACCTCATTCTGGAATACAATGAATTGGCGGTGGGGGAGGTGCGCTACCTTTCTAGGAGACATGTAGCCCGTGCGTACGGCGAAGGTGGTAGGCCCGGTCATAACTTAGCCACCAAGATCAAGTACAGAACAGAGCATCATAACATAACAAAAATCACAGATGACACAGGACGAGACCATTATGCCATGCAAGAAATAGTTGAGCAGTTCCGGAGCTGCTACGCTGAGTTGTACACATCAAGGGGGGGACTTGAAACCAGGGAATTAGATGACTACTTGGCAGATATCAGCATGGCCTGGCTGTCTACAGGGCAGCAGGAGTATTTATGTCAGCCGATCGAAGCCGCTGACATCCGTGAGGCGATTCGCTCGCTACCTAACAAGAAAGCACCGGGGCCGGATGGCCTCACGTGTGAATTCTACAAGGAGTTTGCAGATTAACTGATACCCTACATGCTGGATATGTATGAGGAGGCCTGTGAATCAGGGAGACTGCCGCCAACCCTTAGAGAAGCATTGATAATCACTTTGTTAAACAAAGACAAGGAGCCTTCTCACTGTGAATCATACCGCCAATTGTCACTTATTAATTTAGATGCGAAAATTTTAGCAAAAATTTTAGCCACTAGACTTCAAACGCTAATGCCAAAACTGGTCCTGCCCGACCAATCAGGATTCATTCCGGACAGATCAACCTCACATAATCTGCGCACAATATTTGCAATGTTCCACATACTTGACCCTGATCTCCAAGCTGCAGCAGCTATGCTGGATGCGGCCAAAGCCTTTGACTCTATTGAGTGGAGAATGATATATGTTTCAAATATTACAACGTATAGGGGTCCCTGAATTTTTCTAAGATGGGTGCGCTTGTTATATACAGTATTACAGACCCCACGACACGTGTCCGGGTAGATGGACTCATGTCGGATCCAATTCTGATCAGCAGAGGTACCAGACAAGGGTGCCCTCTCTCACCACTTCTTTTCTCCCTAATGCTGGAGCCGCTGGCTTGTATCATCAGGCAGCGGCACAGAGAGTCAGCCCTGCGATTCGCGCATTGGCCCGTGAGCATATCATTATACGCCGATGACATGCTGCTTTTTGTTAGGGAGCCGCGGACATTCCTGGCGTCGGTTCTACGTGAATATATCAGATTTGGGCTTTTCTCTGGGATCAGTATTAACTGGAGCAAGTCCCTGGTGGTGCTTCTGACCGTGAAAACTGTTGCCCATGCCTTGGAGTTCCCCTTGTATGGTCGACTGAGAATGTTAAATACTTGGGAGTCTGGGTGCACGTTGACCCGAACATAGTCATACGGGAAAACTATGGAGTTGCATGCACTACACTGGAAAACCAAGTTGCTCGATGGACATGGATGCCGTTATCATTAGCTGATCGCATAGCCCTAATCAAGATGATCATTCTGCCCCGTTTCTTGTACCTGTTTAGCAACATACCCATAAAACTGACCCAGCAATTTTTTTAAACTATACGCTCGCTACTGGTGAGGCTGGTATGGGGAGGGAAGCAGCCCCGCGTGAGCTGGGATACACTTACCCGGGACTACAACAGAGGCGGCTTTGGAGTACCAGACATGTATCTGTACTATCTATGCGCGCAAGTGCAATATGCACATTACTGGTACAATCATCATGATTTCATTCCGCATGTTGCCGTTGAAGACGGGGACGCACACCCAATTCCATTAAGATACATAATATCGCATATACACAGAGGTACCCCTAAAAAGGAAATCAACACAATGGACACCACAATTGCAGCCTGGCAGGCTATAGGCCAACTGGCTGGAAAACTCCCACTATATGCCCCCTTGCTCCCTTTAGCACACCACGCGAAATTATCGGTAACACAGGAAGCAGGGGCTATGCGCACCCTTAGAATGGCAGGCATAGATAGCACGCAGGATCTGTTCCCTAATGGTGGAAGAAGAGCTGCAATACATACATAACAAATCGCCGTTATTTATGTTTATATTTCATAGGCTTAAGAAGGTGGTACAGGCATACTACGACACCTTTCCTGACGAGCCACCGACACTGCAAACTCTTCAGATGCTCCTGACTATCCCTACACGACACAAGCTGATAACGAAACTATACAGGGCAGCAAGGGACGAGAAAACTATGGATAGTGATAGGAGGATAGGAGGATAGATGGAACAATAGACTTCAACCTCAGTTAACGCAGAAGGAATGGGATTACTGCTGCCAACTCACTAGTGCATTCACCTCTAACGGCAATTTACGCATCATTCACTTCAAATATTTGCACCAGATATATCATACACCTTTTAGATTACATAAATATGGCCTTCGAGAGAGTGATACATGCAAAAGATGTGGGTTTCAAGGAGCAGACTTCTGGCACCTGACCGGGGAGTGCGATCGGGTGGCTGAATTTTGGGTGGAAGTGACACGTAGGCTTCAAATCATGACATCTAAAGCTCTACAATGTACCCCACAGGTGTGTCTACTGTGTCTTACTCCGCACCTGAAGGGTATAACAAGTAAATTCATCAGAATTGCTCTGCTGATGGCAAAAAGGAGGGTGCCGATAAAATGGGAGAGTCCGGCTGCCCCACTGCCAGAACACTGGATAAAGGACCTTGTGTACTGCAGGGAGCACCTCGCACTATATGCCGAGGAGCTACCGGGCCCTTCTCGGTTGAGGGACATATCGGAACCGCTATTGCAATACTTGCAGACAAGAGACCAAGAAGCATCATCGGAAAGTGAGGATGGATAGTACTGTACATGTATAGACTTCAATCGGACATGTGTTATAGCAAAAACAAGTGTTTATGTGGGCAAATGGTTAATGTAAAAAGGCAAGCCACAGGTTGTTTGGTTAGCTGTGTTTTTGTTGTAGACACTTTGGTGTCCTTGTATGCAATGTGAGATTATAATAAACTAAAAAAAAAAAAAAAATCAGGACAGACGAACAGAAGATGCAGAAGAGTATTTGGAAAGTGCCTTACACACTCACATCCTCCCCATTTTGCAATCTGATTTTCCACCCTGGCATTGTGATGGTTTGGAGTCTGACCCAAAGTGTAGCAAGCATCTTATGGTTGACGTTGAAATATTAACCATACACTTAGAAATGCCTACCTGAGGCTTAAAAATCATACAAACCTATTAATGGACTCTTTTTACCTATATACTCTAAGGGGCATATTATCAAGGGCTGGCGATATAATTATCGCCGCTTTAGCGTCCGTTTTTGGGTGAAAAGCGGCGATAATTATATCGCAATATCATCAAGAACACGCTAGCGCGTGTTTCCTTGATGTAGAGCCCGTTTTTCACAGCCTCGCCTTGCATCGCTAATGAGATGCAGAGAAGGCGTGGCTGTGAAAACAACACATGTTAATATCGCGAAGGCAGCTTCGCGATATTAACAAGGAGGTGCAGCGATAAAAAAATCGCGCTACCTCAGCTTTAACTCAGGAATTTAACGTCTGTTAAATTCCTGACTCTAAGCATACTTTTCATGGGAGATGGATTCTGCTGATACGACCACAGGGTCGTATCAGCAAGGAATATCGCCGTTTGCAGGGAACATCGCTGGAAAACCAGCGATGTTCCCTGCAAAGCGGCGATTTCACCGCTATCGCTGGAATTCTTATCGCCCTGGAGTAACGCGTTGTTAATAACGCGCTACCAGGGCGATAAATTCCAGAGATAGACGCGATAATTATCCTAGCGCTAAGCGCGCTTTGCGATAATTATCGCCGTCCCTTGCTGATATGCCCCTAAATCCTTTTTAAACTGGACAATGCAACAAGAGCGTCGGAGATGCATTTTCTTATCGGAAACCCAAGGACAGTGAACATGGAAAGACAACCCGAAGTATTTATACAAATTTTAAACACAGCTCCTAAGGATTCATATAACTTTGACCTGATTCATTTAATGTCTTGTAACGACCAATTGCTATTCGATTTTCTTCTGCTGAAACAACATTTTTGGGGTTCTAGCTGTATTAGTAGTACATGTATCAAGCTGAAGTATTGGCTGAGGGCATTAAACATGCACTAAAGCCGGTCTGATAGTTATCTAAAATAACTAACTCGCCAGCTTGCAAAGTACAGTAACATGTTCATCTCTAACTTTCGGCGGAAAGCCATAGCAAGGCTGTCAGGAAGATCTGAGTGTAAATAAAAGTGGGGCCAGGACACAGCCCTTTTAGTTCATTAAAGATTTTCATCTTGAAAAAAAGCTGGCCTTTTTCACCTCTTTGGATCTTTGCCGAAGGTTCTGAGTGTAACTCTTGAGTGGGGGCCGGAAGACCTTCAGAAATACTCAATCTATTTTTCTCCATAAATAAGGGCCATCTACTCTGTCAAAAGCAGCACGGGATTCCACAAAACATGCATGTCAGCTTCCATCGGCCGTGGACATTTGTGCTGTATATGGTGCAAAGTGGATACGGCAGTCTAACCCCTCCTGGTCCATAGGTGTAAGTACATGCTCACTCCTCCATTCTTCCAAGTCACGCAGAGCTACTCGGCCAAAGATGCTGGCAGAAGAAGTAAGCAGAGGCATAAGTCGCCCATCACCCATCTTAAGAACTGGTGTGATCACTGACCCATGCCAGTTCTAGGTAACAGCCCTGTTTGTACTATATATTTAACGAAAGGTAGGCAGATATACACCCATGGTAATGGATGAAATGAAATTGAAATGAAATGAAATTTGTACTTGTAAAGCGCACCCATACCCCCAAAGGGGTGTCCAGGCGCTGTACGCATACTGCTGTGGAACCCTTCCTGGCTTTTCCCTGTGAAATGTCCACTCCTGGGCACCCCCAGGGTGAAGCCAGGCATCCCAGCGCTGTTGGGGCCGTTGTGGAGATTAAGCAAGCTATTGCCCAGAGTTGCAGAGTGGGACCCATGATTAGAATAGGCACCGAGGCGAGAATTATCAGGTCCGAGGAAATTGAGCCCAAGACCCGCCGAGGCGGGAATTGAACCCTGGTCCCGGGCCAGATCTCTGCATCAGGGTCTGCCGCTCTAACCATTGAGCCACACTTCTCCAATGGATCAGGTCTAATGACTATTCACGACAGATCATGAGGTTCTGTGGCTCAACTAGAGCTGTTAGAACTAGAGTTACTCATTTGTCAAAATGTTGTTTTTCAAGAAGATCTATGGCATAGGTTTCGCCCTTATTAATAGTATCACGTAAAGCTCCAGCCTCAGGCAGGAAGCCTATAGCTTTCTCCGCCCAATCTCACTCATATAAGATCCCGTTCAACCGCTGTTTCTTCTCCTCATTGCCCCCAAATGAAAAAAACTTCTCATATCTTTGGCCTCAATGATTCCTCCATCATACGCCAAGCATTCACATTAGTGGATTTATTCTTTCTTCTTAAAATCCCTCTGTAATTACTGGCATGTGTTTTAAACTCAGATCATCTACTTTCATCCTCTCAACTACATATTCGCACAATATACTTCTAAGTATAGTGCTATTATCTTTGCGCTCAGCATCAAACCAACAATTTATTTTACTTCGGCATTTGGAAGTAAGCGATATCATACTGTTCCGCGATATAATTTGAATTTTCCAAGTAATTATATATTTCATCGCCCTTGTGCAGATTAGCATGCGTGGACAGTTCTCCTGGGGCTGTACTCCAGTCCTTCATTGTCTCGCCCACATACTCTGTTCTTCTCTTACAAGTGTATAATTCACCCTTCTATGCACACTAGTCTTTAACTCGCTGATTGATAGGTGAATGTACTGTCAGCATGACAGGAAGGTGGCCACTGTCATCCCACAGGATAGTCTTCAAATCCTGGCAATGTTTAGAGAAGGCCCTGTTGTCAATCATTACCTTATCAGCAGAACAAGATGAATGACCTTTAAGAAATGTATGTCCTGCTGGTCAGTCACTGTGTGGGTGACCATAAATACCACTTAGGACAGTATCTCTGCGCCACTGCAATATTGCACATCTCTTACAAGGAGCATCAATACATTAATAGCTTCTGCTATATAGAATAACTCACACATATTAGAGTGCTTTCCATAATGACTGGGCATTCTAGCATTAAAGTCACCCCCCAAAATTAAAGGGATTTTTGGGTGTGTCTCTTTAATGTTGGCTATTGTTTCATCAATTCCGAAATTTTTTAATGGGGCCTTTCTACATTTCTTATGGGCTTCAGGTATAGAATCAGCACAATAATGCTGTGGACTCTAACATTATAACTGTCATTATATGAAATTGGATTCAAAGCATGTGCAATATAACCTGAGGCTAACTAGGATGGCCAGGCCTCCCACAGGTCGACCTTATAGCTAATAGTTGCCTCTAAAGATAAGGGGAAAATTCATCCAGAACAAGGGGGGCAAGGATTCAAGTAAACTGGAATAATAATAAAATAGAGCAGACTGCAACTTCAAAACTAAAGTTTGTGAGCTCTTGCAAGTGTGTAAAGCCAAATTCATTCTAAGAAACTATGGGGCATATTAGCAAGGAATAGCGATATTTATCGCTAAACGCGCTTAGCGCGAATCCTGTTAACGCCGCCTATCGCTGGAAAATATCGCTGAGATAACACCCTATTAGTAAGGTTTATCTCCATAGCGATAATATTTCCAGCGATAGCGGCAAAATGCGAGAATATCGCTGGAAAACCAGCGATATTCTTGCATTAACGCTAAGGTGGATTCAGCATTAGAATCCACCTCCTATACCTTAAACAGGTAAGTCATAGTTAGTAGCAGGTGTTAAAATCTAGCGATAAACGCGCTTAGCGCGATTTATTTTATCGCTTCGCCTGCCTTGATAATAGGGGTTAGTGGTGTTAGCGACTGTTTACAGTCGCTTTTAGTGGGGAACGCCTACCTTGCATGTCATTAGCGATAAATATCGTTGACATGCAAGGCGATGTAATTCCCGACCTCTAACGCCTGAAAGCTGTCGCTAACGCCTGTTAGCGACAGCTTGCTAATAGGGCGTTAAAAATATCGCCGATTTAGCGGCAAAAAGTGCCGCTAAATCGGCGATAAAGCCCTTGATAATATGCCCCTATATTTACTCCTCCCAGGTCTCCACCAACCTTAGGAAATTTACTAGAGTACTTGCCCTAGTGGTTCTGTGGGTACACTAAATCCATTTGTAAATCCATAAAATGTGTTGTTTCCACTTTTCCTTCCTGAGAGCTTTAATTAAAAAAATGGGGAATTTTTTCAACAAAATACTGTTTTAATATTTTCTGGATGAACATCGAGATGATGAGCACGATGCAGGCCTGCCTCTTCTTCCAGATAATGCAATACCTGCTCGAATTGCTTCAGCATAAGACCATCCCATTGATCCTGCAATAAATTATTTTCTAACAGTTATTTTATTTGCCAAAATGGCTTCTTCATTCCTCAAATCTTCGGCTGCCAATGCAGTATCTCCAACAACAGGAGATTAAAATCAATTTGCCAATATTCACTTCCAAAATTATGAACAACAAATTGATCAGCTTTCAGATCAGGCCATTCTCTTCACCTCGATTGACATTAAAGCCCAGATTTACTGAGATTTGGCAAAATGCAACGCAGCGAGACAACTTGCTGCGCTGCGTCAAAGGGAAAGAGCAGGAATGTGGCATATTTACTAATATACGGCGCTTTCCTGCTCTCTCTCTGCGCTGGCACACACAGTGCAGCCTAACACCAACGCAGGCACCCGTGCGCCATGGCGCACACAGTGCAGCCTAGTACCAACGCAGGCATCCGTGCGCCATGACGCACACAGTGCAGCCTAGCACCAATGCAGGCACCCGTGCGTTCTGGCGCACACAGTGCAGCCTAGCACCAGCGCAGGCACCCGTGCGCCATGGCGCACACAGTGCCTAGCACCAACGCAGGCCCCCGTGCGCCACGGCGCACACAGTGCAGCCTAGCACCAACGCAGGCACCCGTGCGCCATGGTGCAAGGGCGCCTGCATTACAGGCAGGATTGTTTTGTACAGGAAGAGACACCTTCCTGCACAAAAACAATCCTCAGAGGCACTTACCTCTTTCTATGTGTGCAGCAAAAAGAAGCACACGTCGAAAGAGGAAATAACAAGGAGAAATTAAGATATTTCTCCTCGTTACGCCTCTGTTGGGAAGGTGTATAATTCTGGCGCATTCCCAGGGTTACTATTCTTAGTAAATCTTGGAATGCACAAAAATTCATGGATGGATATGGTGGGAACACTCACGCCCCGGAGTAACGTAGAGCAACTACTTGTGCTGCCTTGCTTTACTCCAGACTTACCAAGCCATACACAGCAGCGTAAAGAGAATTCATGTGGCTTAGTAAATGTCACAGAAGCGCTTGCATTGAGCTGCCTGACGTGATGCAACGGCAACGCAAGGGCTTCGTACATCTGGGCCTAAGTATGCGAGCTCTCGCACCCACAAGATCATTTTTCTTTCATGTCGACGCTTACAGCACTGACGGGCATTCAGCTAGAGTTTAGTTAGAGGAGAGTTCTTAAAAGAGGCGGGTTCTTACTAGACTCCACAACTACATTGTATGGTGTTGAGGGCTGTTAGACCTGGCACCATTGGCGTGGGTCTCCCCTGCATTTCTTGCCTTTGCCTCCTGTGTTTTTGCTGTGTGTTGGGCTCCGTTTTGCTGGTCTAGATGCTTTGGGCACTTTGCAAATGCTGTTCAGTGCCAAAGTGCAAATGAACCCTTTGTAAATTGTTGTTATGGATTGATGTTTCCATGATTGGCTGATTTGATTTATTAGTCAGTCCCTAGTACAGTGCACTGTGTGTGCCCGGGGCCTGTAAATCAAATGCTGCTAGTGGGCTTGCAGCACTGATCGTGCCACCCACAGAAGCAGCCTGTAAATGTAACTCTGGCCTGCCATTGCAGAGCCTATGTGCAGTCTAGTACTGCCATGTCAACTTGGCAAGTGCACCCATTTGCCAGGCCCTAACCTTCCCTTTTCTTACATGTCAGTCACCCCTAAGGTAGGCCCAAGGTACCCCTGTGGGCAGGGTGCTGTGTATGTGAGAGGTAGGACATGCCCTGATGTGTGTGGCATGTCCTGATAGTGAATTACTGCCAATTTCGTTTTTCACTATTGCAAGATGCCCATTCCCATAGGACAGAATGGGGAGTTTGCTTATAACATCTTATAAACATAACTACCCCTGGAAACAAGATAGGAAAAGAAAGTTTAATATGCCTGAACTCAGAATGTTGAAATGCATCTTTTAGTGAGAGTGATTTTTACATTCTGTGTTTGAAAATACCACTTTTAGAAAGTAGGTATTTTCTTCCTTAGCCATCCAGTGTGCCTCTGCTAGGCGCTCACGGAGCATGCAAAGTTTGTGCTACTACGCACTACGCAAATTGCATGTAGCAGAGTGAAAAACTGTGCTAATTGACGTAGCGTAGCAGCAGTATAACAAACACCTACAAATGCTTTAATAAAGCAATTTTCTATGCTAAAATGCATATAACCAATTCACAAAAGTGAACTTTGACAATAAAATATCAAGCAATGAGAGAGGTGAGGATTTTGGGGTCCCCCCTAACCTAGGGGGAGGACCAAGCAGATGCCTTGAACACAAAAAGCATATCATGTGAACGATTCAGTGGTGGTCCCTTCCTCCGAGTCAAATGCAAAAGCATTGAAATTATTAATACATCAAGCTGCAGTTCCACTAGTCGTTACTAGATGTCCCTCACGAGTCAAATGCAAAAGCATTGAAACCCTTTCATGAAGCTTTTGCATTTGACTCATGAGGGACATCTAGTAACGACTAGTGGAACTGCAGCTCTTTGTAGAATTATTTTGATATTGGATACTATAATATTCACTGCCCACTGCTAATCTCGTCCCATAATGCTTTGCAGGGCCTTTGGTTGGGATTGTATTTTTGCCAATAACTGTGCTTGGGGTGGTCTTAAGAGGATGGGACCACCACTGAATCGTTCAAAAGATGTGCCTTTTGTTTTCAAGGCATCTGCTTGGTTCTCTCCCTAGGTTAGGGAGGATCCCAAAATCATCACCTCTCTCACTGCTAATTAATTTTTTGTTTTTACTTTTGTGAAATGACTATATGCATTTTTAGCATATAAAGACAGAGATATTTATTTTATCTTAACTTGCACTGTGCAAGATGAATTTGGCAATTATTGTACAGTGCAGTCAAGCACACAGCTACGCACTATGCAATTTGCATAGCTACGTGTAGTTCAAAATGTACTTCACGTAGCTACGTGAAGTGCTACTATGCAAACTACGCCCCCCATTGCTTTTGGATGACAGGGGCTGGGGAGGAGCAGGGGCTCCAGAGAGCCTGATGAGTCAGGGTTGGGCTGAATAGACCTGGGCTGCATTTAGAGTAGGGGGAGGAGATTTCCTTTCACCTGAATGGGCCTGGTCTGCTAAAGGGCAACACTGTCTCCACCTCCTGCCAGGAAGCTGCACCAGAGAGGGCAGAACTGGTTTTGATCAAGCACAGGGCTTCTCTGCCACCAGAGAACAAAGGATTTTGTAGTATAAATATTGGGGCCCAGACCCCAGAACTTTAGATCACTTCTGGGAAATCAAGAGAAACCTTTGCCAAGGAGAAGAGCTGGAGAAACTGGAGTAGGAGTACTGCCCCTTTGCTGTGTGCTGTCTGGGGTTGGCCTGCAGTGGCTGTTTCTGCCAAGGAAAGGAGAAGGACTTTGCTGTGTGCTGTGTCCCCTGCTTGAGGAAGATCTCCAAGGGCTTGCAGTGAAGCTTGTCCCCTGTTCCACGAGGTCTCAGGAACAGCAAAGACCTCACCAAGCTTCTGGGCACCGTCTCTGGAACCTCTGGTTTCAGTTGCCTGGAGAAGAAAAGGGTAACCGACTCTGTCACAGAGTCCGTCGCAGGATTCCGTGTCCTGAAGGCACAGTAGAGAGCACCGCCTCGTTTTGCAACGCAACCCTGGTCTCACCGACTCCGTCAACGAGCCGCAGCTTGCACCGCGTCCTGTGGGCTTCGCACTCCGCACAGCTTCTCTACACGCTGCACTGACATCATCGACTCCGTCGCTGCCCGACTCGAACATCGACTGGCTCCGTCGCCGCATCGTGACCTGCCAGCACTGCATCGAGCACCGTCTCACCCTGCAACGCAAGCCTTGGTCTCACCGACTCCGTCAACGAGCCGTGAGGACACCGCACGCTTCAACGCTTCCATCTCAATTGCAACCGTGACGGTTACCTCGGACCGGCTCGTACCATTGTGTCGGCCGCAACAACAAAATGTACTGTCTCCGAGTCTGTCGACGCTTTAGCCAACCCGTATCGGCGCGGTTGGCTGGAATTGTTAAACTCTGTCGTATTCAGTATCGTGGTAGCCCCGGACGGAGCTACCAAGTCGGAGGAACTGTATTTTCACAATTTTCCTGCAATTTAAAGGTTATTTTGCACAGTAACTATTTTGAAGAGTATTGTATGTTGGACTTTTGTCGTTTCTGGTCTTGTTGGTTTAGATAAAGTTTGCTTATTTTTCTAAACTGGTGTGGTGTCCATTTGTACTGTTTTCACTGTGTTACTGTATGCATGCACAAATGCTTTACACACTGCCTCTGAGATAAGCCTGTCTGCTCGTGCCAAGCTACCGAGGGGTTGAGCAGGGGTTATTTTAGAAGTGTATCTCCCTTACCCTGACTAGGAAGAAGGGTTCCTACTTGGACAAAGGTGCAAACCTCTGCCAACTAGAGACCCCCGTTTCTAACAAGGGCTGTTTAGTAGTTTCTAATCCGCTTCTAATAGGCTCTGTCACTATGACTGTCCTAGCTTCACAATTATATATTCAGTGCTTACTTTTAGCCAGTAGTAGGTGGTGGGGCCCCCTGGTACTCATTTTTAGGGACTGGCACTTATTTTTCCTCAACAGACTTTGATCCGGAGCAAGAGAGGGAAAAAATATAATTGGGTGAAAAAGCAGGAAGAGAAAGATGGAACAACAGTGACAAAGAGACAAAGTAGAGATGAAAAAGAACCTGATAGAGGGGGCAGAGAGTGTCTGGCGGTGTGTTAAAGAGGCAGGAGCTGAAATCAATAATGTGCAGCAATCAACAGCATTAGCCGCAAGCTTCTGAGCAAAACCTTTGGCCCGGAACCTATTGTTTTACAAATTAAGCACTGCCTATAGGGAATACATGAAGGACATGTAATGAGGATGTCCAGAGATAGATGCAGACTTCATCTTATTTCAGTAGGATTTTGAAACATGTCATCCTTCACAAAAACATTTTTTCCAAGATGATGGAAAAAAAGGCTGTCATTCAGTGAGAATTTGTAAACACCTAGGGCAGAGTCATCATGATCTTGGAAACTATCCACTTCAGGATTCAGACACCCACTGATTAGATTCAAAGGGTCTCCTTGGTCTTCAGCAAGACACACTCCTGTCCAGGAACTAACAGTAGCTGCTGTGCTTAATTTGTGCCGGTGTTTGCCGGTGCTCGGCACAGGCACTAATTTCATAACACCGGCACATATTCATAGCAGCGAACCACATGGTGGCGCTGTCAGTATATTTTTAGAAAAAACACGACCAAAGTGTTTAACTATTCAATAAATGATTACAAAAGTAATAATACCAGAGTGCTCACACCATTCTTACAGCTTTCGGCCACCTAGTGTAGCCCAAAATGTCACGGGACATATTACCAAGGATGTGCGATAATTATCGCAAAGCGCACTTAGCGCAGTTTTTTTTATCGCTGGATTACATCGCGGAGATACCGCGTTATTATCAACGCTTATCTCCAAGGCGATAGAAAATCCAGCGATAGCGGCGAAACCCAGCAATAGCGCTCGAAATCCAGCGATAAATTCCACACGCTAATGAAAAGCTTGCTAATAGGCAGGTGAGGACTTAACCTTACAATCCACCTCCCATTGACTAGAATGGTTAAGTCAAGTTTTAAAGAGGTGTTAGATTCCAGCGATAATCGCGGTTAGCGCAAGTTTTTTTATCGCTTCGTGGGCATTGATAATAGGGGGAAGTTGTGTTTACGACTGTTTGCAGTTGCTTTTAGTTGGGAACGCCTACTTTGCATGTCATTAGCGATAATTATCGCTGACATGCAAAGTGGCAAGGAAACATCCGCTTTCGCCATAAAGTTGGCGCTAACAGCTGTTAGCGACAGCTTGCTAATAGGGCGATAAGAATATCGCCGCTTTAGCGGCAAAAAGTGCCGCTAAAGTGGCGATACTGCCCTTGATAATATGCCCCAAAATTTTTAGGACTCTACTGGCTAAGTAGGTGTTGTTGGTTTTGGTATTTGTCTGCACTAACAGGGCCCAACAGTGGTGCAAACTGCAGCGGCTTCCTGAGAAATATTTTGAGCCCTGGCACTTATTGTTTTACAAATTAAGCACTGCTGTATCTCTTTCACACAAGGAAGAAAGCTGCTATTATAAAAAAAACCCTAACCGTCACAGATACAGGAACTTTTAAGTCTTGTTTCGCTTTCTATTCTCCTAAATATCTTGGGGCAGCAGGCAGCAGCCAACTTTCTTCCAGAACGGACCATATCTTATATGAGGGCCGGTCTGGGCATAGAGGGCACCAGGTGATTCCCTGGGAGGCTGGAAGTGTGGGGGCTGGTTTTGGAGCAGTGGGGGCCGGTTTTGTTACTGAGGGCCGGTTTTGCAGCAGTGCTGCAATCTCAGCCGCCAGTAAGAAAAAGCAGCAGCTCTGGGGGCTGGTTCAGTTAAGCAGCAGTGCTTCACACATGCAACCCCCCAAAGGTCAATCCTCCCTCCTCCCTGCCCCCCCGGTCCAATAATATTGCCAGGGTTAATTTGTGTTCTCAGTCTGGCCCATCTAATTAGTGTTCAATATCACTGGGGCAGGTCAAATTGAGACAAACTGACGCAACGAGCCACCAAGCTTGACTGCCCGACGGACCACTAGCGGGCCCCGACTCCCGGCTTCCCGAGGCAGCGGGTTGCACTGCGTCACGTCCGAGTCCTTGCACCGAAGTTTCTGGGCCAATCGAAGGCTCAAGCAGCCTAGGTGAAAATCCGCCAGCAGTGCGAATATACCTATATATCATCACAACACAGTGTCCAATAAATCAGAAATACATCAATAATGTGTACAGAAAGACAATCTTAATTAACAGCTTTACAAGGAACATCGAAGAGATAAGAGGAAAACTACTCTAACACCTACCTGATCCCTAAGGCAACCTTTGGGGAATTACTACCTTTAAATCAGATAAATGCTGAGCTTCACTTTAAAAGGTTCACAAAGGTGACTCTACATCTCCTGGGGACCAGAGAGACCAGCCAACCGTGCAAAAATGCCCTTCAAGGCACTGCATGCTACTGACATTAAAAATAGCTGCAGGGATGGATCCGAAACATAAAGCCACAGGGACATCAGGCTTGTGTTCAAGGAAAGCTGGGCACTCCTCGTATGAGAAGCCAGTCAGGGTGTACCAGTCATGAGGAATGAATACTCACCTCATGCCAGGGAAACATTACTTGGCAATGGGGACTGAGAGTTCTGCCAGTTCCATAGAGGCCCTTTCTGCCAACATGGAAGTAAAAACGTAGGATCCATGTCCTGGAAGTCAACAAGTAGACACCGTAAGACCCAAGCAATCCCATGGCCAACAGTCCTAGTCCTAGCCCTACCAAGGGTGGCAAACACACACTCTGAGACTTGAAGAAATCAGAAACAAGGGATCTGGAAAGCGTGGCATAGGGACAGACACTGGTAATCACACACCCAAAAAGATGATGGGACGTATGCTTGCAAATAGTGTAACCAGTGGCAATCACTAGGGAGGGGCAAGGGGGACATTATGAATCAACGTATTTTTCACCCATTGGGCCACATCAGACAGAGGACCTGATTTATGGCTTTGCAAACGGATAAAAGGCAGGCAGCGTGGCAGAAGACTTTGTGTCTGTCACCCTGCCTTTACTATGCCTGCCAGATTTAGGGGGTCATTACGATGGTGGACGGACTTCAGTCCGTCCGCCATTGTGTCAGGGAGTGGGACCGCCTGCCTACAAGGCGGCGGTCCCACAGGGAGTATTACGATGCGACCGCCACCGTGGCGGTCGCATGTGCTATATTTAACATTGCGGCGGGTGCTGCTAGCTAAAGCAAAACTCTCAACCCTATTACCATCTCTTCCGCAATATCTTTCAAAACTAAACACCTTGGGCCACCAGGTCTCCCGAGTCTATAAATTGTTGAGCCCCCAACAGTCTACTCTCAATGAGAAAGTCACATCTTTTTGGCAGTCAACCTCCACCACCCCGATCTCAGATCTAGATGGGTCCTGGACATGGAACTCAGTAGTTAAAAATAAAATAAGTCCGGTACTATCCCAAACAAAGTTCTGGCTCCTACATAAGGCATATTGGACACCAGCAAGACTACACAAACACAAACTTCGTGACGATGATACCTGCTGGAACTGTAATGGTGCAGTAGGAGATTTAGAACACTTACAAATTTGTTGCCGTGTGTGACGTCCGACTGGGATAAGGTCCTTGAATTCATATCTAAACTCTTCCCTTTTGATACAAGCAGGGACCTCCCGACCCTTCTGTTCGCTCCTCTTAGAGCAGACTCCTTGTGCGAAAACGATAAGGCACTCCTTGACCTACTCATCACAGCAGCAATTAAGATAATTCTTAATAACTGGAAAGACACCTGCAAATCGTCCTTTAAATGCTGGCTAAATTAGGTCACTAATCTGCGAGGAGCTGATAATATAGCGCTCCACAACTCTCCGTGGAGGACCCCGGTTAGGTACATGTGGGAATCCCTTGATCTCTTTTTTGAATCACACAAACCACCGTGAAATATTTCACAAACTACCCCATGGTCTTACACAGTACCGAACGGTGACCCTCTATGACCGACACATATACTCTGAACTCTAGAGGGGCACGTATTAAGGTTTCCTAACCCCTATTCACCACCTATGTCTCACATTGTGCGATATTATTGCTCTTTCATTAGCATAAAACCCTCGCAAACATTAGATATATACCGAACGTAATAACCTTTCATAATATATGCTTGTGCCTTAGATAGATTCCAAGTGCCATTTATGTGTTATATATGGTATTGGCCGACCTATTGCTGGACAGTCTATTCATCCATTTAGGTTATTTATTGTATTGTATTGTATTTTCTTTTGCTTATTGCATTGTGTCTTATGTATATGTAATATATACTGTTTGAACAACCAATAAAAACTCATTGAACTTAAAAAAAAAAAATGCACTGTGTACATTTCCCTGCACTTCGTGGCAGGCACCGCCACATGGTGCAGGCAAAATGTAGGGGGGGACCATAGGTTACCCCCAAGTGCATACCCGAACTGCCCCTGGTCAAGGGGGGCCCGTTACGGGCCCCAAAAGTACATCCCCGCCAGCCTTTCCATGGCGGTTGAATCCGAGGATATACCTGCTGGTGATGGACAGTAAAAACAAAAGCCATCTGACCATCCACTCTAAAAAGGTCAAATGGTCGGATGGCTTACCTCGGACGGCACCTAATCCAAAGGGCCGTCGGAGGAAGTTTTACACCGATGGAGTAAATTTGACTCCCTCATCGGAACGCTTGCAGGCTGTCTGACCCAAAATTGGGCATGCAGACCTTGGGTTTGGTAGACAGGGTACCTTGTCACCATTGCAATAGAGTGCCTGTCCGCCATACTGTAAATCTGCCCTAGAGGCCCACCTAATGCAAATCAGTACTGACCCTGCTCCTCATGGGAAAAGTCCATCCCGAACCTCAGTCATCTCACCCATTCACCCTGCGATCCACTGCTTTTTAGTTGGGAAATTTGATATTCCCTGTAGGAAGCTGGCTCTGTATAAATAGAGCACCACAGCGAAGTGTGCCCTGCAGAGGGACTAGGCGACCCTTATTGGTTTACAGGTAATAATGCCAAATGCTCTCTTTTGTGGTAGTGTGGGCGAGCAGTTAAGGTTTATTAGAGGGTAGTGCTAAGCATTTGCTGTACTCACAGAGGCAATAAATGAGACACACACTCAAGAATAAATCCAAGACTGATTTCGAAAAATAGCACGTATTTGTATATAAATTCCAACACCAAGAATTTTGTGATCATGTAAGTACTTTTTGAGTTGTAGATTTTTACAGATAAGTAAAATGTTCACTTAAATGCGTCTTTACGTGACAATGCTTTCCTATGGGAAAAAGTCATATAATCCATATAGTTACTTGCAATAGGTTTCCGGGGGGGGGGTCCCCTTCAGGACTAACGGTGGTAGGGGGCCAAGGTCCAAAGGACCACCAGCAGTTAGACTTTACCTGCCCTGGAGCATCCGGGTGCAGAGGTCCTGGTAAGGGTGGCAGCTTTGCACGCTACACCGAAGGAGAGTGGGGGCACATAGAAACAGGCTGCAGTGAAGGACTTGGGGACAAGTCAAGGAGCTCCCAACAGGGGCTTGGTTCGTGAGGGCCCTGGGAGCAAAGAAGCACAGTTGGTTCTCTGTAACTCAGGCTGGGGCGCTCAGGTGCAGAGTTGGTAGGTCGGCTAGGCTTGTGCGTCATGGGTGCTCACAGTTGTCGGTCTCGCCGGTTGAGGGGACAAAAAAACTGAACAGCTTGGCTACTCTTGCAGTGGGTCTCTGGGGAGTGGATGTCCATCAATGGATTGGACTCAAGCAGGCTTTGGTTGCTTCAAGGGGTCCAGTACCCCGGGTATTGGTGCTGTGCAGCTCTGGTTAGTCCCTTCATATTCTCACTTGGTGGGGAGACGGATCTGACCTTCTTGAGCATGGAGATCTCTTCCTGGGCGGCTGCTATGTTGGTGGAACCAGGGGCGGCAGAACGGTGGCCAGGACTTTGCTGTTTGGTGCCTGCAAGCTCCAGGGGAGTAGCTCCTCTACTCCAAGGGAGATTGCTGGCAATTTGCGAAGGGCTGGCAGTCCACCTGGGTTCTTGACAGATGCACAGCAGCAGGACTAGTCGGTTTGTCTTGAATGTCAGGACAGGTGCAGGTACGCAGGGTTTGGCATCAAAAGGTCCTCAACTGGTCCTCAGTTCTCGTTTCTTTGCTCTTCTTTGTCCTCTTCTTCTTGTGTCCATCGAATCTGGGTTCCTGGTGTCAGGGGTGCCACCTAAATACTCAATTTAGAGCCGTTAAGGGGAGTGTAAGGCAGTAGCCAATGGGCTACTTACCTTCGAGATGCCTACACCCGCTATATGGCCACTTACTGTAGGAAGCAGGCATAACCCTCACCCAGTGTATCTAATTTAACCAAAAACCAAGATGGTGGAATTCTACTTTTAGTGTTCACTTCAGGTAGCCCACCTTAGTGGTGTAACTAGCCTAATAGTGAACACGCCTCCTGGCTAGCTATTTTTCCCACCTGTTCTGGTGCCAAATGGGCCGTGGGCAGGGGGTGGCATTTCCCCTGTCTGGGTGAACCTGGGGTCGCATATCAATGGCGGCAGAGGCCTTTGAACCCTCCTGCCTTGATATGCTGATTACTAGCCATCCTTCTTGGAGGAGGTGACAATACCTCTGGCCAGAGCAGGCATTGTTTCTGACCTCAGAAAACGTGGGCTCTCACCTCCAGGGGTCAGAAACGCGTCTGTGTTGGCAGGCTGGTCAATACCAGTCAGACAGCACACTAGAGGATGGTAGGTTTTCAGGGGGCACCTCTAAGGTACCCTCTGGGTGCATGTCTTAATAAATCAAATCCTTGCATCAGTATGGATTTATTAAGATAAGGTGTTTGATACCAAACACCATAGGTTTCAGCGTAGCCGTCATGTAGATGGGGAGCTCGTAATGACCAGTGCCCAGTACATATACTTAAGATGGCTTCCCTGTTCTTCTGTACTAGATAGTAATGGAACTAGACAGCACAGGGGCATATCTGCTCATGCAGATATGACCACACATGTAATAAAATGCCCCCTTCCTTTGGACTGTAAGGCCTGCTGTAGGGGTGATTTATACATATTCCATGCAGTGCCTGGGGACATGGCACACAGGGTGTGCCATTGTAGATAAAGCTGCATACAGAACTCTACATAATGCACCAGATGTTGACTCAACACCTCAGATATGAGCCCAAATCTAGTCACGGTATCAAAGATGTGACCTCGCCTTCTGTTAAACAGGGACAAGAACACAGCTTTTTACTCATCTTTAAGCTGGTTCGGGCAGAAAACACTTGTGGGGTGGTTTATCCTCCTCTAAACAGATGTAAAGGTGGCCATGGCTCCCGATAACTTCTCTTCTTTCTTCTGAGTGAACCCTACACATCTATTACACAAGATCCCAACACTAGTTGAGCAAAGCAAGCTAAGGACCCCTGCAGAGGCTATGAGGTGACTTTCAATGACCCCTAGAGGGTGCATGAGCTGCCTTTCAAGGACCCCTGCAGGCTGTATCAGCTGACCTTAAAGGACTCCCCCCCCGCCCCCCCGGGTGCATGACATGACTTTTAAGAGCCCCTACGTGGAGCATGAAGTGACTTTCAAAGATTCCTACATGATGCATAAGATGACTTTCCAGCCCCCCTGCAGGGTGCATGAGGTGGCTTTCAAGGACCCCTAGAGTGTACATGAGCTGCCTTTCATGGCCCCTGCAGGGCGAATGAGATGACTTTCAAGAATCCTTGCAGAATGCATCAGCTGGCCTTCAAGGACCCTTGCAGGGTGCATGAGATGACTTTCAAGGACCCTTGCAGGGTGCAAGAGATGACGTTCAACGACCCTTGCAGGGTGCATGAGATGACTTTCAAGGCCCCTTGTCGGATGCATGAGATGACTTTCAAAGACCCTTGCAGCGTGCATGAGCTGACTTTCAAGGATCCCTAGAGGGTGCATGTGCTGCCTTTCATGGCCCCTGCAGGGTGCAAGAGCTGACTTTCAAGGACCCTTGCAGGGTGCATGAGACGACTTTCACGGACTTTTGTGGGATGCATGAGATGACTTTCAAGGACCCTTGCAGGGTGCATGAGATGACTTTCAAGGACCCTTGCAGGGTGCATGAGATGACTTTCAAGGACCCTTGTCGGATGCATGAGATGACTTTCAAGGACCCATGCAGGATGCATGAGATGACTTTCAAGGACCTTTGTCGGATGCATGAGATGACTTTCAAGGACCCCTGCAGGGTGCATGAGATGACTTTCAAGGACCCTTGCAGGGTCCATGAGATGACTTTCAAGGACCCTTGTCGGATGCATGAGATGACTTTCAAGGACCCATGCAGGGTGCATGAGATGACTTTCAAGGACCTTTGTCGGATGCATGAGATGACTTTCAAGGACCCTTGCAGGGTGCATGAGATGACTTTCAAGGACCCTTGCTGGGTGCAAGAGATGACGTTCAAGGACCCTTGCAGGGTGCATGAGATGACTTTCAAGGCCCCTTGTCGGATGCATGAGATGACTTTCAAAGACCCTTGCAGCGTGCATGAGATGACTTTCAAGGACCCTTGTCGGATGCATGAGATGACTTTCAAAGACCCATGCAGGGTGCATGAGATGACTTTCAAGGACCCTTGCAGGGTGCATGAGATGACTTTCAAGGACCCTTGCAGCGTGAATGAAATAACTTTCAAGGACCCTTGCAGGGTGCATGAGATGACTTTCAAGGACCCTTGCAGGGTGCATGAGATTACTTTCAAGGACCCTTGTCGGATGCATGAGATGACTTTCAAGGACCCATGTCGGATGCATGAGATGACTTTCAAGGACCCTTGCAGGGTACATGAGATGACTTTCAAGGACCCTTGCAGGGTGCATGAGATGACTTTCAAGGACCCTTGTCGGATGCATGAGCTGACTTTCAAGGACCCTTGCAGGGTGCATGAGATGACTTTCAAGGACCCTTGTCGGATGCATGAGATGACTTTCAAGGACCCTTGTCGGATGCATGAGATGACTTTCAAGGACCCTTGCAGGGTGCATGAGATGACTTTCAAGGACCCTTGTCGGATGCATGAGATGACTTTCAAGGACCCTTGCAGGGTGCATGGGATGTCTGACTTTCAAAGATCCTTACAGGGTGCCTGAGATGGCTTTCGAGGACACCTGCCGGGTGCATGTGATGGCTTTCAAGGGCCCCTGCAGTGTGCATGAGATGACTTTCAAGGATCTCTACAGGGTGCATGAGATGACTTTCAAGGACCCATAAAGTGTGCGTGAGGTGACTTTCAGTGACCTCAGCGGGGTGCATGAGATGACTTTCAGAGACCCTTACAGGGTGCATGGGATGTCTGACTTTCAAAGGACCCTTGCAGCGTGCATGAAATGACTTTCAAGGACCCTTGCAGGGTGCATGAGATGACTTTCAAGGACCCTTGTCGGATGCATGAGATGACTTTCAAGGGCCCCTGCAGTGTGCCTGGGATGACGTTCTATGAATGAAGACATGCAGTGAGTGAAGCGCTGGCTCGAAGATGAGCGCCTGTAGTGGAGACAGCATACACGTGCACGTCAGCTGGGAGTATTTCAACCATGGCAAGCTCTCTGGTGGCCAAGAAGTCCTGGTTCAACCTGCCTCTTGTGCATGGCGCATCTGTGATCCCCGGGACATAGGCTCCCGGCTCCCTCCTGTGCGTTACACAGCTGTGGTCCCGAAGCCTGAACTCCCGGCTCCCTCCTGTGCGTTACACAGCTGTGATCCTCAGGACCTAAGCTCCCGGCTCCCACCTGTGCGTTACTCAGCTGTGATCCTCAGGACCTAAGCTCCCGGCTCCCACCTGTGCGTTACTCAGCTGTGATCCTCAGGAACCGAGCGCCCGGCTCCCTCCTGTGCGTTACACAGCTGTGATCCTCAGGACCCGAGCTCCCGGCTCCCACCTGTGCGTTACACAGGTATGATCCTCGGGACCTGAACTCTGGGCTGCCTCCTGTGCGTTACACAGGTATGATCCTCGGGACCTGAACTCTGGGCTGCCTCCTGTGCGTTACACAGCTGTGATCCTCAGCACCTGAGCTCCCGGCTCCCTCCTGTGCGTTACACAGCTGTGATCCTCAGGACCTAAGCTCCCGGCTCCCACCTGTGCGTTACTCAGCTGTGATCCTCAGGAACAGAGCGCCCGGCTCCCTCCTGTGCGTTACACAGCTGTGATCCTCAGGGCCCGAGCTCCCGGCTCCTTCCTGTGCGTTACACAGCTGTGATCCTCAGGACCCGAGCTCCCGGCTCCGCCCTGTGCCTTACACATGTGTGATCCTCAGGGCCTGAGCTCCCGGCTGCCTCCTGTGCGTTACACCAGGTGTGACCCTCAGGGCCTGAGCTCCCGGCTGCCTCCTGTGCGTTACACACCTGTGATCCTCAGCACCTGGCCTCCGGCTCCCTCCTGTGCGTTACACAGCTGTGATCCTCAGGACCTAAGCTCCCGGCTCCCACCTGTGCGTTACACAGGTGTGATCCTCAGCACCTGAGCTCCCGGCTCCCTCCTGTGTGTTACACAGCTGCGATCCTCAGGACCTGAGATCCCGGCTCCGCCCTGTGCCTTACACATGTGTGATCCTCAGGGCCTGAGCTCCCGGCTGCCTCCTGTGCGTTACACCAGGTGTGGCCCCTCAGGGCCTGAGCTCCCGGCTGCCTCCTGTGCGTTACACACCTGTGATCCTCAGCACCTGGCCTCCGGCTGCCTCCTTTGCATTACACAGAGCAGCATGACCGCTTGATCACCCCTCCGCCGCCCTGCGTTGACTTCGGCGCCTGTCTCTCTTCTTCAGGAATCTTTAAATGATACCTTTTCAGGTTTAAGACAGCCTCTGTTATTATAATTTCCTGGAGGTGTGTGTGTGGCGACACACGGCCTAAGCCCCACGGCGCCTCCGTGTACAACAGAGCAGGTCTGAAAGGTGTGTGTGAAGCTTCCATGAAGACAAACCCCTCTAGGGCCTCATGACCCCGGTAAGAGTGGGTTTACGGAAAAGGATCCGCCGAGCTGCTAGTGATTGCTTTGAGATGGCGTTCCGGTAGTGCCTCAGTGGGCAGGCGCGGATTGACCTGTCAGGGATGTGTGGAGTGTTGTAGCAGGACTCGGGAGCGTTCCAACGGGGCTGGGGTAGAGTCAGAAACACGTGACAGGCGAAGGACAGCTGGGTGTCATAATGGAAACACAGAGAAGAGCTCATGTTTGGGGCACAGGTATGAACCTCGCCCACCTAACGAAGCGCCTCCACAAACGGGGGAATGGGTATCAATTGTGCAGCTGGTGCAGTGGTGCCGGAGCCCGCCACACAATTCAATGATTAGATTTTTACTTCTAAACCAGGGTATGGGGGCCCATGTTCTTTGTTATGTTATGTTATAACAACTTGTATAGCGCACTACTACCCATAGGTGTCTAGGCGCGTTGCGGACCACACACTGACGCAGGAGACTAGTTTTTAAAAAGCCAGGTCTTGAGGTGTTTCCTGAATTCAAGCAGGGATGTAATCTTCCTAAGAGAGAGCGGAAGCGCGTTCCAAATTCTAATGGTACTGTGTCTAAAGCTCCTACCCCCAGTTCATAGTTTTAACTCTGGGGGTAAGCATTAAAAAGGCTTTAGCTGATCGTAATGACCTACTGGGAGAGTACCAATTGAAAACGTGATGAAGAAATTGTGGGCCGTCACCATGAAGTGCCTTGTGTGCGATGCAAAGTGCCTTGAATTTTACACGCTGGCCAACTGGAAGCCAATGCAGATCTTGGATCCCGGTCCTGATGGACTGGTGCTTAGGGACATCCAGAATCAATCTGGCAGCGGCATTCTGAACTGACTGTAATCTTCTGAGCTGGTTGGACTGCAAATTAATATACAAAGCGTTACAATAGTCCAATTTAGATAAAACCAAAGTGGTTAAGACAATTTTCCTAGCCTTTCTAGGAATGTAGGGAAGGATTTTGCGCATCATTTTGATTGTAAAAAACGCCGAGGACACCACCTTTGAAATCTGAGATTTAAAATGAAGCTTCTCGTCTATTATAACCCCCAAATTTTTTGCTTTCGCCACCGGAGTAGGGAGGGGGCCCAAAAAACTGGGCCACCAGGCTGGTGACCAAAGAGGAGAAAGCTTGGTTGCTTTGGGGCCCTTGGTACCCTTGCTAAGCCATGGCCACTAGCCAAACTACAACACACACCCCTGCAGACATGCAGTCTGATGGGACGCCCGTAGACTGATATAAATTAAAGCGCTTCTTGGCACTATCAGGGGTCTGAAGCACTAGACACAATGCAACACGCTAAATACCTTTTGTGGACAAGTGCCACATAATAACGAGCAGGGACACTCCAGTACCTTACCAATAACCTTCATTACCCCGATTCGTAGACCTCCCTGTCCCAGTCCTAACTGAATGAAGTGACCCGGGTCCACACAGAGCTCGAACACGCCATGGGATGTCTAACCCCAGCCCTTTTGTGTCTTTCCACTCCCAGTGGTAGGAGACCCCCCCATCTCCTGTATATTACCCAACATGCAGATTGGTGGTGCAACTACGGTTGGTGATTGGGACGCAGAGCACTTCGAATTGGTGCATTGAAGATTACCGGTACCTGATTGGATCATTACCTCCTCATCTTGTCCTCCTCGTCCCAGTCCTAACTGAATGAGGATTTAGCAAGCTTCAGATAAAATATGTACCGACGATCAAGCGACGCAGAAACATTGGGGACAGGATGTGGCTTAACAGGCTAGGAGGGTCGATCTCAAATCTGGGAAACCGGGTTCGAGTCTCGGCAAAGGCGCTCAACATCGTGTGATTCTGGGCAAATCACTTAATCTCCACCTGCCTAACAAAAATGAATGTGTCTTTGTGTAACACAACTGGTGTCCTTGTGTAACACAACTGGTGCTCATGTAAAGCGCTCTAATACCTGATATCTTCAGGTCAAATTCACGCTATATAAAACTCCGGGGAAAAAAAATATATATACTTCATTAAATTGACAGTTACTTGCCTGCCAATTTCAACATAGTAGCAGCAAAATTACAATCACCAGTACTGGCCACTTATAGCATACAGCGCTTTACGAACGTCTGATAAGACTCCCACCTCGCGGCCCTACAGACCTCTGGTTTTCCTTTGTTTGATGTGCGATACAAAGAAAGAGTTGGCCACTCTGTGCTCCTTGGTACGGTCCCTACAGATGGATGAAGCCCTCCTCACGTCTAGAGAAGAAGGAATTTGTGATTCATCATCTGGCTGTAAGAATTGTTTCTTGCGATAGATGAAAAGAGGATCTTGGGAATACATTTGGGATCCAATTTGAGAATCTCCAAGTCAGGGGAGAGTCTTAAGTAGGGATCGGAAAGGACCACTGCTCTCAACTCCTCTAACCTCCTCGCTAAGGTAATCGCAAGGAAAAACGCTGTCTTTGCAGACAACGAACCAAGGTTCGCCTTTTCCAAAGGTTGGAAAGGGGTTGTTGCAATCCTCTTAAAACTACTGAGAGGTCCCATGTTGGTGTAGGGCTTACTACTGCTGGTCTCTTCAACCTGAAGCCCCTCAAGATCGGCCTATAAGGGGGGATTCATCCGTTCAGTCCTGTCCCTTTTTGACCGCTTTAATGGCGGACAAAGTGGAGGGTGCCAAGCCTTGTAAACACCCATCCCTGAGGAATTCCAGGATCTGAAATACATCTAAGAAGAGAAGATCGAACCCCTTAGAATGACACCACCTTTGGAATGACCCCCTTATGCTTTTTGTAAGAAGTCAGGGTTTATGGTCTTCTCGAGACTTGAATATCCTGGGCAACTTCTTCCAAGCACCCCAAGCGCTGCAAGGCTACCCTCTCGTTCCAAGCCGTCCATCTGAGGTGTCGCAGCTAGGTTAGCGGCAGGTAGGGTAACTGGAGAAAAGGAGGCTGCAGGGACAGATGGAGATACTTCCCTCTCAATAGGGACATAAGAAGGGAAGACCAAGGGCGCCGGGTTCAAAAGGGTGCCACCCACACTACTGATGTCCTCTCCTCTCGAATCTTCAGAAGCACCCTCAGGAGGAGGGGAATCATTGGAAAGGCTTATAGAATTCCCCTGGGCTAAGGGACTGACTTAGTGTCCACTGTCTACGCCCGGGGATGCAATACCTTCGTACAAAACACTGGTAGCATCACATTCTGTTAGGATGCAAACAGGTCCACCCAGGGTGTACCGAAGTGACTGCAAATCCGGTTGAATTTCTGGACAGGCAGGTGCTACATCACCATGGATGAGAGATTGTGACTCAGACTGTCTGCCCAGAAATTCGTCTGATCCTGAATATAAACTGCCCTTAGTGCCAGGAGATGTTTCTCTGCCCAGGCAAATATTTGAGATACCAAAAGGTTCAAACACTTCTATTGGTACTGCTCTGGTGGTTCAGATAGCCCTTTGCAACTGTTCGTCCTGACAGCTACCATGGCCCTTCAACTGAAGAGAATAAGACTGCAGTGCCTTCCACACAACTGCTAGTTCCCTCCAGTTGGAGGAATGCAAACTCTCCTCTTCCGACCACTGGCCTTTTGTCTGCTGATCCTCCAGGGTTGCCCCTTAGCCCCACAGACTGGCATCCATCGTCAACTGCAACTCTCCTTGAAGGGTTGTTCTGCCGTAACCACCAGCGTAATGCCTCTTGGATCTCATAAGCCACTAGAACTTGGAATTTGAAATCCTTAGAACTTGGAGACTAGTGGTGGAGAAGATGGTTTACTAAGGACTTTACATGATACTGTGCCCAGGGCATCATCGCCGTTACTGCTGCCATCAAACCTTGCACCTTCAGCCAACACCTGGCTGTCATAGTAGGCTGGTTTAGTAGATGAGAAAGAGGAGTCTCGACTGCTGCAATCTTGGTTTGAGGTAGAATCACAGGCCCCACCCTGATGTCGAACTGGGGTCCGATAAAAGTCTTGATCTGTGCAGCTCGAAGATGCGATTTCTGAAAGTTGATAATGAACCGCAGTTGCTGCAACACTTCAGTTACCATCTGCACACTGTCTTGCACCTTGGGGAGAGAAGAGGTGACAATGACCAATCGTCCAGATGCGGAAATATCGCACACCCTTTCAATTGAACATATGCAACAGCTGGCGCTACTACCGCCATGAAAGCTCTGAAAGACTGTGCCAATCCGAATGGTAGAGCTTGGAACTCGAAATGCTGCGTCCCCACTGCAAAGCGTAGAAACCTTGGCCCTCCAGATGGATAGGAACGTAAAAGTAGGCGTCCTGCAAGTACAGAGTCCCTAGGAAGTCAACAGTCAATCCAGACATACTTGTTTAATGCCTTTAGGTTCAAAGCAGGACTATACCTTCCGTCTGCCTTTGGTACAAGGAAAAGGGATGTCTGATAGACTATCGATGACATAAATATTGTGTGGACAGAATATCGTGTCAAAAATATCGAGAACCAAAATATCTAGAAGGTAAGTGCAAATAGGTAAATATGGATTAACTATTCTTAGCTCCACATCCACGTACCTTGAAGATATATATATCGTCACGGTATGTATGTGTGGAATAAAGTATAGTAAAACTTTGCTTACCTATAGAAACTTACCTTCACAATATTTTTGTCCTACATATTCTAGACACAATATTTTGTCCACACAATATTTTTTCACAGATATTTTGTCCAAACACCTAAGAAAGGATTAGAATATAATTCCTCTCGCTTCTCATTCTCTGGGACTGGTACTATCACTCTTTTCTCTAGCAAAGCTTGTATTACTAGGAGCATTGACTGTTTCTTGAGTTTGTCTCTTGAGGTAAGTAGAAACTGGTTGTTTGGTGGTCTGTGTAAAAACAGGATGTAATGCCCGTCTCTGACGATATTGAGTACCAAAGTGTTAGAAATCCATTCCTGCCACTGATGGTAGAAGAGTCTCCATCTCCCCCCACCTCGTAATAGTCATTTCTACAATTGTGCTGGATCTTGGTGGGGTAACAGGTTGGGTCTTGTAGGCAAATATAGTTCTGTGAACTCGGGCTTGCTCATGCAAGGGATGTTTCTCGGGAGACTGGAATGGGTGCTACTTTGCTAAAAAGGACTTTTTGCCGGCAAATAGTTAAATGGCTTTCAGGATCTTCATCTCCTCTGCCGCTTTCTGGACCATCCCATCCATCAGCTACAAATATCTGTGGGTCCGTGAACGGTGTCGCTTCTGAATAAATGATCTCTGAGTGCATCCAGCTTCCAGGACTTCATCCAAAAGAGGCCATGGCCGCTCCCCCTTCAGAGGGTGTAGCTGCCGACAAGCTGTCAAATGGAATATCCAACAGGAGCTGTAAGTGGAGTTCCATTTTCACCAGGATGGAATTTCTACCCTCATTCTCCTGGAGGCAGTCGTACAGTTGTTGGAAATCCTTAAGAAGAACTGGTGTGGCATACGCCACATAGGTATTTGCTCTAACCGTAAAGTTAGATGCTGCGCACGACCTCTTAAGGGTAGATTCTACCGTTCTTTTGACACGTCCAGCAACGTAGCATCTTCAGGTGCCAGACTAGCCCTTGATGTCAGAACAGTATTCACCTTTGGGGTCTGAAGGAAATTCAAAGCTCAGGTTTTTATATTTTATTGAGAAAACGTGGGACAGACACCTTGTCTGTAGCTTTCCACTCTGTAAGCAATAGCTGTTTGATGACATCACGATGGGCTAAGTCATCCACCTGGAATCAGCTTTATTGAGAGTAAATGCCCTCTTCTTCCTGAGGTTTTGCCTCAACACTCAGAGTTCCTCTGATATGTTTAATGGGGTCACCAGCTGAGGACCTTGAATATATGTGCCCTTTTGATCTGCATCCTGGTTCTCCTCTGCTCAGCTCTCTGACTCTCAGCACGAGGATCCGCTAAGGCAGAATCCACTGTCTCTTTTATTAATAATTATGGTTCAGATGTCAAGAGCTAAAGAACTGTCTCTTCCTCCTGTTCAGGGACAAAATCCACATTGCGCTTTTTGTCCATAGCCTTCCTTGCTGCCACGCGGACACAAGGAATAGCAGGTGAGCTCTGGCAGCATCCCTGAACATAGAGTGCCGGTTTGAATGGATTTCCCACAAGAATCCCTCCATCAAGTCACCTCTGCCTCTCCGCACCTGCAGCACAAGTAAATGTAGTGACAGTAAGGATACATCCCCTCCCTATGGGCAGTGCTAACACCTCACCTATCCAACACAGGCATCACCAGTCTGGTGACCCTGCTAATAAAAGGGACCGGGCGCACGTGCCCTGGTCCAGTTGCACCCATCATACCCACTTGTCTACATCATCTGCTACTTAGGATGTGGGCAGGGGCGTAGCTTCAGGGGGGTATTTGGGGTGTTACACCCTCCTAATAAATGTATTTTCTGATGAATGGTTGGGTACAGGTGCTTTCAGTCGGGTATGGTGAGGTGTCTGTCAGATTTCACCTGGGATTTTTGCATGCACACACTGACAAAAACACACACACACACTCTCACGTCTCCTGTTTTGAACGTCCTAAAAACGTTATTTTACAAAATATTGTGTTTCTCTCACTTAGTGCTGCTACCAATCTGCATGGCTCTCCCTTTAAGCCCCTGTCATGCGCTCTGCTTGTCATATTACGTATGTAAACATTATATGCCAGCGTGATCGTCAGACAATCTGAAGCTCACCCCAATCTTACTGACCAAGCTATGCTCCTGGATGGGGCCTAGGGCCCACAACTTTACAGTAAAGCCACAGGCATGGCCTGAGATACTGCAAGGAGCTGTCAAATGGCGCAACTGCAAACACCTTGCAAGCTCCCCGCCCCAGCCCTAAAAGAACATGAACTGGGCACATGTCGTTGTCCGGTGCTGGTCAGGCGGCTCAGCGTCGCCACTTGGTTTAACAGTGAGTGCTGGTTTGCACTCGTAATGTGCAGTGTCACAGCTGTAAGCATGTATATATAAACAAATAGTAAATAACATAACTTAAAAAAATAAATTAACAACAGATTAACAAGTTTGGAGATAGAGAAGATACAGGAGGCGGGGGAGGGACAGGGCTATTCTTCTACCATTGGGAGTGGAAAGAGAAGAAAGACACAAAATGGCTGGAATTAGACATCATACAGCGTGTAGGGGCTCTGTCTGTTGACAAGTTGCCTCCTTCAGTTTGGACTGGGACGAGGAGGACATGAGGAGGAGGTAATCCCATATCGCAGATTGCTTCCAGGAAAAGTGGGAGGGCTTTCAATAAAGAAACCTCCTCCCCCCAAGCAGAAACCCTACCATTTTTTTACACCATATTTTATTGCCATTTGTATCATATACCCCAGTGCTTGAAATGGAAAAATAGAAGTGCAGGTACCCTGTAGCAGAGCACCAGTACTCTCCAATTAAAAGTATTGTGTTTTTCTTGAGAAGTGTAGGTACTCTCCCTCTCAAAATAAACAAGCATTGGCATAGCCAATAGGTCTCGCTTTTGGGACCTTATAAGTATTTAGTTATGCAGCACAATATCCTTGGTGCAATAACATCAACTGTTGCATGGCTAAAAACTTATAAGGTCCCAAAGGCGAGACCTATTGGCTATGCCAATGCTTGTTTTTAGTGGCCTGGCATGCAGTTTTAAATGTAGGCTGGTAAGAAAGGTGCCAACCCAAGGGGCAAGGTCTAGAGAGAAATAAGATAGGAAGAGAGGTGAGTTATAATGAGATAGCACAAATAGAAAGGTGAAGCACAGAATGACAGGTCAGGTAAACAAAGTAGCGAGGCAGGTAGAGCCGGTGGGATGAAAAATAGAAAGATATGAGAAGTAGAGAGAAAAGAGGTGCAGATGAGGTAGAGAGATGAGGCTAATACAGAGGAAGGGCGAGGGAGAAGTAGAGAATGGTGAAATAGAGAGAGAGAGACAGAGGTAAGACAGATGTATTAAACGAGCGAGACATTGGAAGTAGAGAGAGTGAACGGAAACAGAGAAGGAGCTAGAAAGAGAGATGAAAGCAAAGGGAGTGATAGATGGAGTGGAGTATCACCAGTGCTACACAAGGCAGCATCGAGAGTCTTTTATACATTCGGAACTGAGACAATTCCGTTTCTGAAAACACCTAAATAGCTTTTTTCACAGTTTTCTAAGCTTTTGAAATTCGGAATGCTCCACGCTGACTGTTTATTCAGCGATGTTGCCTTTTAGGAAACGTTCAAAACCTTCTGTAAACTAGCACATCTGAGACTGTGTGGAAATGAAATGTATGAGCCGATTGCTAAAGTGTGGTACATTGAAAAAGCACGTGGCTGCAGCCGTAAACAAAGAACAGTTTTTGCACTGAAAATCTTATACAACTATTTGATTGTGAATACATAGAAAAATGAGTATGTGCTCATGTAATTTAATATGCGTGTGCTAAGGTACGGGGCAGGCGTTGGAAATCCCGGATACCAAAAAGCAGCTTTCTATCTTCTAAGGAAGAGGCTAAATACATCGAAAGCATAGAAAAGAGTGCGCCACCAAAGAAATACATCTACAATGAGACGCACAGATCCACTAACACCTACAAACAAAAACACAAAAAACATGTACACACAGACACCTTACCACACACAATGGTACACACAAACACATAAATACAAATCGAACACATTCACATAAACAAGCACACGCCAAAAGACACGCGTACGCCGCACACACTTAACTGACACTGAAGTAAAATAGATAATAATGATGGCAGTAAACTACACAGGTTATGGAATGAAGTACAATTTCAAGTAATAGGGGTCTCTACAGCAGCACGTAGGATGGGACCCTAACCTGGCCCCGTGTTCAAGGGAGCGCCGTTCACACTAAATCTGCAGCCCGATGTTGCGTGGGCAGAGACCAGGGACGGCGATGCGTTCAGACACAGCGGGCTGGTGACAGGCAGGGAAGCTCTGATTATTTCCAGCTATGCTCTCAGTAATGGTCAAGCAGAGAGCAAAAAATAAAGGCACGCACGCACATAGCCACTTAAACAAGCGCTAAAACACCTGGGTAAATAAATTTTAAAAAAGCAGAAAAGGTAGAAGGAAAGAGAACAAGCTGTAGCCCGGTAACTGACGAGGAGGGAGGGGAAGAAGGGAGGGGGTAGTGAGAGCAGAGAGCAGGGGGTGGAGGAGCATAGAAATAAAAGTGATTCGTGCGCTGTAAGGGATGTAAGGCTTAATGAGCCATGACAGAAAGCCAGATGGCGGCTCTGCGCGTGCTCGCGCGCATAACCGCAAGCTTGAGGCCAGCAAAAGCGTGTGGTCGGACTTTTAAAAGCCCACTTACTAAATGTCTCGCCAGAGCAACGCATGCGCTGGCTCAGGCGAGACCTAAAAAGGGTCGGTACTCAGCACTGGACTGTACCGGCCCATTTAAAGCACTGCTATACACATTACAAAACATCGACAAATCTATGAGTAAAACATTCCGGTCTCCCAAAGGAGGTCGGCCATAAGACCAAGTGAAGCGGAAACCCTACCATACCTGGAATACATGCCAACATTTTAGAGCATACAAGTGGGAGATTAAAAGAAAATAGCTGGGAGAATGCATTTTCCCCATTACTCATGGAGAAGCAAAGGCAATATGCCTGAATCCGGTCTATTGACATGTACTGACATGTATGGAGACAGACAATCAGCATTTCATTTTTGGCAGTTTAATAACACAGGGCAAATAAAAACATGGTTTTTGTATGCAGTATGTAAAACGGCAATAAATAAAATGTTGTGGCCTGTCAAACCCTCTAATCTTCCCCTCCAAGAATGAAGGGCAAAGCGTTCTGGCTCAGGATATTTATGTTGGAGCCCAAGCTGCCTTGTTTCCAGCAGATCATGATTCGGCAATCCGAGTCGGGTTTCTGCATGCAGGAATCGAGAGGTGGGAGACTAGCCTTGAAATCGGTAATCTCCCGCCTGAATCGGGAGGGTTGGCATGTACGTTCCTGCCTGACTAAGGCCTAGCCCTGCAGCCATTATTGTCCATAACATTTCTCATCGCTGAAGTGCTGCTCGGCCCAGTGCAAAGCTTGTGTCAGATCAAGAAATGCGTGAGTATTAGATTAATTAATTAGGCAGAGTGAGGCAAAGGAGGATGTCTTAGAATACTGCGAGAAATCCACAAATCCCCAACGCTTTGATTTTTAATCTGCATTTTTGGACTCTGATGAGAGCGGCCTCCCTGCCGAGTATGCGCATGCGTGCAGGGCTTGGGCAGATTACCGCAGACGGTAGTTAGAGCATCACTTTTGTGCCGTGAAAGTCAAAAGTTTTGAAATCATTTTACTATTCTGAAGTTTAAATACTCCTGTGCATAATATTTTGGGAGACAATGTCTTCTACCAGAAAAAAATCATTAGCAATGGCAATTGTTTTGCTTTTGTACATTGTAAAATGGTCACAAACTCCATGTGGAAGGTAAGCCAATGCTTTCCACTGACAAATGGGAGGGAATATTTCATAGGGTACAAGCGGCTGCAAGGGCCTGGGAAGCACGGGATGCAAAAGGGTGCAGATGAAGACAGAGCTGGTATTGAAAAAAAAATACTTTGGAAAACCGTAAAACGGGGAGGGGGGGAGGGGGTCAAGGTGTGGCAGAGGAAAGAAGGTGGAGTTGAAAGGGGCGGAGTCATGAAAAGCAAAGTCCGGCAGTCAACTTATACATGCATTTTTTAAACATCTGCTGCAAAGAACTTGGCATCAAGGACACATGTGGCAGTAAACATGTTCTAGCTTACTTAATTGGTCACAAAGAGGCTGCATTTGAAATATCTTACAGGGTGAAGACACCTGCTGCACAGTGCTGCAAATGGGAATATCTAAGTGCAGGCACTCCTTGCCCCAGAGTAGCTGTTTGCTGCTGAGTAGTGCTGGTACTCTCCCATTAAAAGCATTGGAGCAGCGCTCTGAAGTGCCAGTACTATCCCATCCAAATTAAATAAGTGGGGGTACTAAGCAGCTGATAGTATCTGCCCATCGAAAGTGCTGCTACTGCCGAGATCTTTGGGTGCCCAACAATGTTCAGGCACTTATAATAGTGGTAAGATGACTCTGGTGGTTAATGCAGTTTGAGGAAAGATCTGTTATTTGTCCATACACAGTTTTGACTCATAAAGTAGGATAGAGGGTTAAAGTGCCTGTTTCAAAGCACATTGTGTAATATGCAGATCACAAATTTGTATTTTATGTGCATAAGTAAGTGGGTTACTGCTTTTGACACAGAGATCCTTTTGTTACTTGCAGTTCATAAGCTGCAATCCTAATATAAACTGCAAGTCAAGGGTTTAGATCGTAATTGTATTTTCTTAATCTGTTGTTATTCTATGTTTGCAAAGAAGGGTTCTTTTGGGTAGTAATAAAGTCTTGTTATTAATGACAAACCCAATAACTGAATTACCTTCTGCTTCTAATCCTGACGTGTTTCTCTCAACCATCACTGCATTACACTCTGAATCCTGAAACTGTGTTTCTCTCGATCAGGCACTCTTAACATATAATGTCTCCAAGTATGGACAACATGCGACTCCTACACCTTATAACCCTCATTGTCTTTGTAACATTTCCTGTACATTGATTTACACACTTATATGATTTATTGTCTCTTTGTGTGTGCTGTGAAGTGCTCTGACACCCTGCACTGGGATGAGTAGTGCTATAGAAGAATGACATAAAAAATAAATTAATAATTGCCACTTAATTCATTACTTGTGTTACTACTCATACACACAGATACATCTTTCATTTGTACCTTACACAGGGGGGTTGAATACAATCAAAAACGTGCCTCCAAAGCATAGGTTTTCTAACGTGAAGTGAAGTGATAAGATGTGTGCCTTTGTTTCCTTCCATTGCATAGGCGTCTAGGTGTTAGGCGCCAGATGGCTCCCAGCTAGAATGATACTGGAACAAAAGGAGTGCTGATGGTCCTTTAAATCAGGCCTTTGTTTCAGACCCAGCTGGAAGTTGCTGCTCCAAACATAAAGCAATATGCAGGTGCTCCTGAATTGTGTCCCGGTATCGGAATATTACACCAGGGCAAATTCAGCATCTTTTATTGGGGTGGCTGGATCCCAGATCCAGCTTAGATTTAACTAACTGAACTGGGATCAGGTGGGATTCCCCCATTTCCTGCACTGAGTGTAGAGTTCACAGGGAAGGGGCGCATAGGGGCAAGGGTGTGGGATTCGCAGGGTTCAGGTGAGTGGGTACAAGGGTGCAAAAGTGTTGGGCACATTGGGTGCAATGGGATGGGAAGTGCAGGGTGCAAAGGGTCCAGGAGCTCTGGGTGCTAGGGGATGGGAAGTGTAAGGAAGAGCACAGAATGCAAGAAGGTGAGGAATGCATGGTGCAAGGGAGTGAGCACAGGGTGTGTGTGCAAGGTGGGGACACAGGGTGCAAAGGGATGGGAAGTGCAGAGTGCATAGGGTCCAGGAGCTCAGGGTGCAAAGGGATGGGAAGTGCAAGGAAAAGCACCGAATGCAAGAAGTTGTGTGTGAGGTGAGCACAGTGTTTTAGTGCATGAAGGGGCGCACAGTGCAAGGGGAAGAAAAGGGTAGGGTGTAGCACATGGTGCAAGGATGAACACAGGGACAATGGGTGAGTAGATATTTTCTATTTATCTGCAGCGTTTTGGAGGCAGAAACACTGAAAAGAAAACATTTCTTATGTATTTATTTATTTAAAAGTTTTATATAGCGCGAACATGACCCTAGTGGGTATCAGAGCGCTTTACATAAAAGTTGAGGAACCCATAAAGCAATGATATAAAGCGATAACAACCGATATAATGATCTAAACCATAACAGCCGGTAAAAAATGACAATAAAAAGACATAAAAGAGGCAGGCAATGGGGTAATACAATTGCCAAGTAGGCCATAATCAGCAGTACATGATAGGAGACAAAAGGGCAAGAGTTTCTAGCTCAGCGCGGTGTTCATCAGTAAAGGTTTTACTTTCCTTTTGAAGGCAAGCGTAGAAGGAATCAGTCTAGTTTCTTGAGGAAGGGAGTTCCAGATTCTCGGGGCAATACCTGTGAAAGTATGATTGTAGGTTTTCATTTTTTTGAATTTCTTCGGCTTGAGAAGGAAGGTGCTGGAGCTCCTTGAAGAACGGGCACCGCCCGACAGTTCGAGCTTATTTGCGAGGTACAAAGGGGTGTTGAAATGCAGTGCTTCATGAGTCATCCAAGCAAGTTTTAATTGAATCCTTGCCTCAAACGGAAGCCAGTTAAGAGATTTCAGGTCAGGAGAAATGTGGTTGGATTTCTTGGAGCCAGTGATAAGCCTAGCCGCCGCATTCAGAGATGCTCTGAGGGGGCTAATCTGTATTTTGGTAGCCCGCAGAGTGTGACACTACCGTATTCCAACCCTGAGATGACTAAAGATTGCACCGCAGATTTGAGGTCATCATGGGGAAGGAAGGGTTTAAGTTTCCTGAGGATGCTCAGTTGGAAATTTGCTCCTTTGATAGAAGTGCTGATGTGATCCTGCATGTTTAAGTTCTTATCCAGCACTATTCCTAGCGATTTCGCCGAGTCAATGATGTGGGGTGTGCAGTTGAGACCGGAGAGGTTTTTCACATATTTCTCCACAATGGGGGTTTGCTTGGACGGTGAGATAAGTAAGAATTCCATTTTGAGTGCGTTAAGTTTGAGGTGTTTGGAGGTTAACCAATTTTGGGTTTTGAGCAGGGTTCCGTTAAGTATCTTAATATCTTCAGGGGAAGAGATTTTCCTGTACAATTGGGTGTCATCCACATACATGTGATATTGGATGTTAGATGCGTTGAGGATTACAGTAAGAGGTTCAATGAATAGATTGAAAAGCGTGGGGGAGAGAGAGGACCCTTGTGGCACCCCCAGAGTACAGGGACTGGAGTTGGATAGAGTTTGATTGGATTTGACTCTCTGCGTTCTGTTATTGAGAAAGGAGGCAAACCATTTTAGTACAATGCCTGAGAGCCCCATCCTACGTTCCAGAAGGTTCAGTAGATTGTCATGTTTGACAGTGTCAAATGCAGATGAGAGGTCGAGTAGGATTAGTAGGCAAGATTCATTCTGGTCAAGCATTGTGAGAGCGTCATCAACTATGTGAGTGATGGCTGTTTCGGTGCTGTGGCCGTGCCAGAAGCCAGATTGGAATTGATCAAGAAGTTGGAATTCCTCAATGTGGTTATACAATTGTTCATGAACACATTTCTCAAGGAGTTTTGCCAATGTAGGGATGTTTGTGATTGGGCGAAAATTATTCAGATCTTCAGGGTCAGCTGTCTGTTTTTTAAGAATAGGCAGAACCAGACCCGACTTTAGGCAGTCGGGATTTCACCTTGAAGGAGAGAAGCATTGATAATCTTGGACCAGAGCGGGACTAGTGATCTTATCATGTCTTTAAAGAGATTGGGGGGAAGGGGATCATTGAAGTGATTTGAAGGTTTTTAGGTCGCGAGAATGTTGACGATAGATGTGTCATTGAGGGGTATGAATTGACTCTAAGAGGCATTGTTTTTAGGGGAGCGACAGGGCACAATGAGAGGCAGCGCGGGTAAGGAGGGGTCTGGAGTGAGTGATAGATCAATCAGGGCCGACCTTAGATCCGATTCAATCTTGTTCGACTTTTCAAGGAAGAAGTCGGCAAAGTCATCGCAGTGAGGCTGAGGGCAGGAGATGAGAGGAGATTGGATCGGCGTGTTATTGGCCTGTAACTTAATCAGTTCAAACAGCCTTTTGGGTCAATTTTTAGCTTTGTCCAGTTGGGATTTGAAGAAGGCCACTTTCGCCGATCTGATGTGCTTGCTGTAACTACTCCATCTTAGTCTTAGAATCTTAAGGAGGTCAATAGATGGAGAGGATCTCCAGGAGCGTTCTGCTAGTCTCAGGTTGCGTCTATCTGCGTTTAGACTGTCATTGAACCATGGTTTGGAGTCTTTGTTGGACTTATTTTTTAGTTGAAGGGGGGAAATTGCATTCAGCGCAGTCAAGATGGAGTTGTTGTAGTGTTCAGTGAGTTCGTGAACGTCGGACATGGAAGCAGGTGGCGGGAGGGACAGATTGCAGTGGGAAATGAGCTCATTTACGTTTGTGTTATGGAGCGATCTTTTCCAGAGTTTTTGTTTTAAAGGTTGCCCTCTTTTGGAGTTCCACCTTTCTAGGATTCGGAAGGTGATATAGTGATGATCCGACCAGTCACACGGGTCAATAGATTCAAGCTGAATGGAGTTGGAATTGGAGATGATTAGATTGAGGGTCAGCCTAAGTTGTGTGTTGGACTGTCACAGAATTGCGTCAGGTTGAGGTCAGCCAGGAAGTTTCTGAGACTGATCACTGCCAGATCATTCGGGTCATTCCAGTGGAGACTGAAGTCACCCAGGAAGATCTGGGGACGGTGTAGACCCAGGTTGGACGAGATGGTTTCCATAGTTTGTTCTATCAGAGGGAGGTTATCACCAGGAGGATGGTAAAAAATTTGCAGGTTGCATAGCGGTCTATGTTTGCTGATGATGTCTATGCACATATATTCACAGGATGAGAGAGTTGCAGAGGGGGACTGACTTGCTGAAAGACTGTTGTGGTAAATACAGGCTATGCCCCCTCCCGTTCTCTTAACTCGGTCGCGTCTAATAATGTTGTAGCTAGGAGGGATTAGGATGGCAAGGATAGGACCTGAGGAGTCATTAAGCCAGGTTTCAGTGAGGATTAGGAGGTCTAATTCCTGATCTAGGATAAGATCAGCAAGGTCCGTAGCATGTTTCACCGCTGATCTACAGTTAAGAAACATGCATTGCATGCTTGTGCTATTGGTTCTGATTTGTAATTTTGGTGCTGTCTGGGGACTGACTTTAGGTTTTTCTTTGCTTCATACGGTCTGAGGACCGACCTTCGAAAAGATATTGGTAAGTCATTCGTCTGGTACGAATAGTGAATCTGTTTCCTCTTTTCAAGATGGCATGTTTTAGTAAGTTGTGCTGTTTGAGGTGCCGTTGTTGTTCTGCTGATGCTCGATTGGAGGAGAGGCAACCTGCGCCTCCGGAAGGCACCCCAAACTATGACATGTACGTTAAGCACGGCCTTGGCCCTATTATATTTAGTACATTATGGCACAAATATACGAGGGACAATGGCGAATTGCAATGGCTGTTAACAGGTACTTTTGATGAACAGAAATTGAATTTCCTGCAGGATAAATTGTTTGCAAAAAGGAGTAAGCAGTTGATGTTCGATTATCTCCAGGTATGGCAGAAGGAAGCTAAACAGAGACGGATGAAAGCAGAAAAGGAGGCTCGGAGAGGAAAGATGCAGACGGTAACTCAGAAGGCAGTAGCGTATGATAGAGAGAAAATAGAGAAGGGTATAGAATGTGCTGATAGGAAGTTTAGGTTACAGTGTGACAAGTCCTATGTTGCACAAGAAGAAGGTGATGCATTTGTAGAGGATCTGTTAGATACCCGACCACCACCTCCATACGCTCCGCAGAGATTATACCCTGCTTTCCCATAGCCCCAGTCTTCTGTCTCTCTTGCCCCTGCCTCTGGTTCTCCTCCTATTGACCTGGCTGCTTCGGCTACAGCACCTCCTGTTTCTTCTTCAGCTTCGCCTATCACGCCTGCAGTGACTGCAGGTCTCCCTGCTACGCCTCCTGCTCTAACTTCTTCTCTCTCTCCATCACTTACACCCACGACACAGTCGTTAGTAACTTTGGCGCCGCCCCCTTCGACTGTTGTGCCCTCTCCACATCTCCTCTCCCCGACATTGTTGAGCATTGGAACGCCGGTGCGTGGTTTGGATGACGGGGACTGGGCAACTGCAAAGGAGCGAATGGGGCGAGTGCTAATTCGGTCTGATGTGGGAAATGCAGAGAAGCAGATGGCAGCTAACCAGGCTGCCCAGTGGGCCCAAAGTCCGATTTACAGTGTGGAGGATGTGTGGAGCATGCTGAAAGAGTATGAGCCGTTTGTACAGCAGCATGCCCTCAAGCATATGTCGGCTACTTTGATTGGATTGTGGGAACAGTGCTTTAATGGTGTTGCGCCCCAAATTATTTATGACATCCGGGACCGTGTGTATACTACTGACATGGCCCCTAATGATGTCTTTAGTAATGTCGCGACGCTGATTGGATACCGAGGCAGGTTGCACCAGAAGAGCCCGACAACAGTGACTCAGTTTCCGATGAGGGAAGTACATCCGATCTTTCACCCTGAGATACCGGAGTTGCAAGATCAGAGGGATGCTGTCGTCAGACAGCGAGTAGAGGCTCGTTTCGAAGAACAGTGGGTTTATACTCCTTGGAAGAGGAGTGAGGTTTTGTCCCTTAAAAGTCAGTTACCTGACCCTAGGAAAAATCCAACGGCATACTATAAAGAAAAAAACAGAGGCTGCATCGTCAACGGTTATGACGTTGGCCGATATTGAGATGTTTTTCGGTTTATTGGTGCCAGTTGATATCTGGCGCCAGGTGCATACGCAGGACCATGCTGTGGAGTTGGGTGGCACTTGGGATGAGATCAGGGCATGGGATGAAGAGAGAAAGCCTGGTGACAAGCCTACGGCTGAGATACTAGCTTTGACAGGTCGAATTATTACTTACATGCACTCTCTGGGGTATATTCACAAGAACGTGTGATAACTACCGCAAGAGTAGCGTAACGCAACTTCCAATAACGCAGCCTATCACGGGAAAATAACCCTGTGTCAACGTGGAATTCACAACAAGGCGGTAGCATGCGATAGTCACCAGATAAGGCGTCAAATGCCAGCGTGTAAATCAACACCACGCCCAAAAAATGCGAACGCGAGAAATCATGCGATGAGGCCAATCGCGGTACAAAAAGATGCGAAAAGCAGCCTCAGGCCTGCAACTCCTACGCGTCTGGCGGGCAATTGCACCATAAAACCACAGGCACAACACACCAGAAACAAGCCAAAGCACGTAGCAACATCCATGCACCCTGACCCAGCGCAGAGGGCAACGCGAACCCCACAACCCCGACAGACCACCAGCAAGGAACAACTGGCTCGGGGAAGGCCAAGGAGAAAATGGAGAGGAAGACGGGGTGCAGACTGCAGGAAAACAAGACCAAGGCCACGGAGGCGACAGAACACTACCAGCAAATGACCCACAAGCAGACCGCCTGGAATGCAGTCGCAGAGCCCAGGAGGCCAATCCAGGAGGCCAAGAGGCGCCGGCTGGACCTGACAACCTAAACCAGGTACAAACCCACTGCCAACAGGAAGGCAGCAACGGCGACAGGAGGTGGCAGTCCAGCGACACAGGAGGAGCAGGAGGAAAGCCAGGCCACAGTCATCAGTGTGGAGAGGGTGCAAGGAGTAGGGAGTACGGACACAGCTCGACAGGACCCAACACAACAACAACAGGGTGAGGATCCAACAGGGACTGGGGGGACGGGGGGTAATGGGCACAATGCCACACATGCACAATGAGGTGTAGCACACTGCACATCCACAATTACCCAGGGACATGTCCCCCATCCCCGTAGCACACTGCAGCACACACACATAGCAATCACAGCACATACCATGACAATGTGGCCCAAAGTGCAACACCCACACTGCAGAACAGGGGACACAACTGGGTCCACCCAGGTGCAGAAACAGAACAATCACATTGGACAGAGCAGGGAACTGTGAGATGCACATCTACCCCTACAACCCCACATCAGCCATGTAGGCCAAATGTACACTGTCCCAACTCAAATAGCCACCACCGCCCAAACAGTCACAATGTACATTGTCACACAGTCTGCATGTCGACAAGAACAAGGCGCCAACACAATGCCAACATGCACCTCCCCTTCACAATGCAGAGGGACAAACAACTCCTCCAGCAGGTCTGAACAGACAACCCATCAGTGATGCCCAAGACGAACACCACACCCCCGACCCCGACACCCTACAACAGCCCATGGACATCCCACACAACCCACCACCAGGACCAGGGCAGACAAGCTACTCAGAGGAGAACCCAGACTCTGCAACAGACCACACAGCATGAAGCACCCGCAATCACGGCTGCCTCACAACACGTCACCCAATGCCAGGTGGCCGAACGCCAAAAGGAGGTGGCCCAACAGGTGAGGGTGTTGCCTAACCCATGAAATGCGAAGTAGAACACATACGTGGGTGTCCAATACCCTTCAGGGACCACCTACACCCCACAAAGGAGACCCACACCTCCACAGAGACACATGCACATATCATGTTGAACTGGCTACGGGCACGTGCGCCCGGCCCCTTTATTGGCAGGGCCACATGTACAGTGACGCCTGTGCTGGATGTGTGTGGGGTGAGTATAAGCCAGCCCGCACGGAGTGCTTGGTGCTGGCAACAACCTGAAAAGTGGACACCAGTGTCATGGAAACAGAAAACACCAGCATAACAGAGTCAAATGCAGAGCAACATGGAGGGATCCGGAGTAAGGACATAGGTCACCCCATATTCAGTCTGGACGTTCCGTGAGATGCAGTGCACTGAGGTAGGGGCACTAGATAAGAGGGCGCTCATGCGAAGGAATTGCTAGGATTGTGTCCCTTCGGGTTAGTCCTGATGCAGATGCAGTGGGGTGTGGTACACCTGCATCAACTTCCTCATCAACGTCCCAGGTCTCCCACACTGCCTGAGGTGACAGTTGCATCCGCAGTCCACAGCGCAATACCCAGTATCAGATCCGGGTGTGTAGCTTGACCACCGCCACCAGTCTGCATTCCTGCCTTGGGGCTGCTGCCACCTGACCTCCCATTGTCTGTGCCTTCTCCCGTCCGCACACTTGACACATCCTCCTCCTCATGGTCCCAGGTCTTCCCCACTGCATAAGGTGACATTGCTGCGCAACCTCACAACAGCACAAAACTCAATCAGTAACGGACAATGGCTTGCGGTGCACTGAGTCACTGGCACCTGGAGTGCTGAGTAGGGCAGCAGGCCGATGATGGCATCCACGACAGGTCTGGGCAACTCCGTAGGTCTGTCAGGACCACCCTTTCGACTCTGGCAGATGGTGGTTGAAGGTGGTCCTTGCGGTGGTGGCGTGTGCCTCCTGCGGTGATGCGACGTCCGGTCCGGTCAAGACTCGATGCCATGTGTGGGCCCTTGTGGCCCGCAGTTGGGGCCGGAGGAGGCGGACAGCGCAGGGCCACAGACACATGGCGTTGATCACCCCAAGACCATCGCTACAGAGGCCATTCAATGTCTCAGAAGAAGGGGTCCCAGGCCTGACCAGCACAGAGTCAGTGGCCCCGGATGCACTGCGGCCGGCACAGGCACCCAGCCACGGGACGGTGACTTGCGGTGCAGTCAGATGGGCCATGCGACATGAGCGGGTCCCCATCAATGTCCGAGGTGTATGTTGCGGAGGGTTTCGGGGGACAGTGGGAGGTGTCCTCCAGGGCATGATGCGGAAGGTCTGATGTTATCTGGAAGCAGCAAATGGAGGAGTGGAAAGCGCAACCCTCGTTTTCACCAACAAATCGGGATCAGCTACATGAGGATGTAAACTAGCCCCTAGTCCATAGACTCAAACGCCCCCAATGTACGACCAGTGAGTGTCCATGAATGTCGGGGAACAAATTCAGTGGCACAGGTGCTGGGAGGGGATGCAGTCTGCGATGATGCCTGTACACAGATCAATCAATCAATCAATCAATCAATCAGGAAACTTGTAGAGCGCACTACTCACCCGTGAGGGTCTCAAGGCGCTAGGGGGGGGGGGTGCTGCTACTGCTCGAATAGCCAGGTCTTGAGTAGCTTCCTGAAGGTAAGAAGGTCTTGGGTCTGCCGTAGGAGGATGGGGAGGGTGTTCCAGGTCTTGGCGGCGAGGTAGGAGAACGATCTGCCGCCGGAGGTCGCTCTTTGGATGCGGGGGACAGTAGCGAGGGTGCGGTCGGCGGAGCGGAGCTGGCGGTTCGGGGTGTAGAAGGTGAGTCTTCTGTTGAGGTATGCTGGTCCGGTGTCGTGGAGTGCTTTGTGTGCGTGGGTGAGGACTGGAGTTTGAAGGTGATCCTCTTGTTGACGGGCAGCCAGTGCAGGTCTCTTAGGTGGGGTGTGATGTGGCTGTGTCGAGGGATTTCGAGGATCAGGCGGGCCGAGGCGTTCTGCATGCGTTGCAGTCGTTTCAGCAGTTTGGCCGGGGCTCCCGCGTAGAGGGAGTTTCCGTAGTCCAGCCTGCTGCTGACGAGGGCCTGGTTGACCGTTCTTCTTGTGTCAGTGGGGATCCACCTGTAGATCTTGCGGAGCATGCGAAGGGTGTTGAAGCAGGAGGATGAGACGGCATTGACTTGCTTGGTCATGGAGAGCGTTGAGTCGAGGATGAACCCCAGGTTGCGTGCGTGGTTGGTGGGTGTCGGTGCTGCTCCCAGGGCGGTCGGCCACCAGGAGTCGTCCCAGGCTGAGGGGGTGGAGCCGAGGATGAGGACCTCCGTCTTGTCTGAGTTCAGCTTCAGGTGGCTGTTCTTCATCCATTCGGCGACGGCTTTCATTCCTTCGTGGAGGTTGGTTTTGGCGGTGAGGGGGACCTTGGTGAGGGAGAGGATCAGCTGTGTGTCGTCGGCGTAGGAGATGATGTTGAGGTCGTGCAGTCTGGCGACATGGGCGAGCGGGGCCATGTAGATGTTGAACAATGTCGGGCTGAGGGATGATCCTTGGGGTACGCCGCAGATGATCTCGGAGGCTTCGGAACGGAAAGGGGGGAGGCGGACGCTCTGGGTTCTGCCGGAGAGGAAGGAGGTGGTCCAGTCCAGAGCCTTGTCTCGGATCCCTGCGTTGTGGAGGCGTGTGCGTAGGGTGCGGTGGCAGACAGTGTCGAAGGCGGCTGATAGGTCCAGGAGGATGAGGGCCGCGGTTTTGCCGTTGTCCAGCAGGGCCCTGATATCATCGGTGGCGGCGATGAGGGCAGTTTCGGTGCTGTGGTTGCTGCGGAACCCAGACTGGGACGGGTCCAGGATGTTGTTCTCCTCGAGGTAGCGGGTCAGCTGTTTGTTGACTCCAAGAATGCCAAATCAAGGCGCTGTGACCTACTGGACCGCAGTGTAGGCCGGAGGCAGCGGTCAGCAGTGGCCCACAGCCACGTGTCGTTGGCTCGCGAGGCACAGAGTTAGTGACACAGTGGCAGTCGTCGATAGTGTTCAATCACCTCCATGACGATGATCCTGTTCCCTCCGGCCTGCAACGCGTCATCCTCTTATGCCCCTCCGTGCGTGCGAAGACATGTATTCAGCCTTTTGAATTACCCATGTTCAGTTCCAATTCTGGGATCCCACTCGAGCGCAGCGTAGGCCGAGGGCAGTGGTCCGCGTAGGCCCACAGACACGTGTGGTTGTGATGCCATGCACAGACTTGTTGCCACCACATCGAAGGGTGTATGGTGAATAGTTCTCTGCCTTAAATAATGTTCACTGCCATGGTGTAATCAAGACTCAGTTCCAAATGTGTGACCTACCTGACTGTGGTGTAGGCCTGAGGCAGTGGTGAGCACGGCCCATTCACCGAGTGTCGCTGGCATAGGTTGGATGGCCCCACCGGCCTGCGTAGTTCAGGTTCAGTGGCACCACGTGTAGCAGGCTGGTGTTGAACAGGGTTAGTGGCACCACGTGTAGCAGGCTGGCGTTGAACAGGGTTAGTGGCACCACGTGTAGCAGGCTGGCGTTGAACAGGGTTAGTGGCACCACGTGTAGCAGCCTGGCTTTGGACAGGGTTAGTGGCACCACATGTCGCAAGATGCCCATATGGAACTATGCCTCACTGAACTGGGGGGGTCTGGTGCTGTGGCCGCTGGCCGGGATATGGGGTCACTGCCATTCATGACTCAAGACACAGTTCCACATGTGGGACCTACTGGTCCGAAGAGTCGTCCGGGGGCGGCAGTGGAGTACGTCAACAAAAAGGGAATAAAGCGGGCCGGTGTCGTGGCGGCCGTGATGGTCTGAGGTGGCTGCCAAGGTCTCGGGCCTCAGGATTGTGGCTTGCGCCGGCACATGGTGGGCCCTCCTTGACACACGCCGGTGTCGGAAGGTGATCAGTGTGGCCTGGCTGCGCAGGGGCTGGCCTGACGGGTTCGTGGTCCAGCGTGCCGGGGTCCGGCAGGCGCACGGCATCGCAGGCAACTCCGCTCACGAGGATGGCGTCGGCCTCGTGGCGAGGTGGGAGGTGCTGCCCTGGCAGAGACGTGGGTCTTTCCGGAAGTGGACCATGCCCAGGCCTACGTGAGTTTTATTCACACCCCTACGCTGGCGTGGCGTACGCCGGGCCATCCCACTCCGCTGACGCTTAGGGTGGGCGTAACAGGCGACATTTCCGCGAGGTCCCCCACTGGCTGTGGTGACATGGTGGCGTCCAAGCAAGCGGTGTATGTCGCCATGGATATGGGTGTGTTCTGCATACTGCGAGGTGTCCAGCACATCTCCGGCACTGTTGGCATTGTGTACTTTCCCAATCATGGTTCTACTGCATCCTTCACACATGCCTGGTTGCCACCTCTCCCCACATTCGCCTAGTATGTGGCTGAGGTGCCATGCCGTTGCTGTCTCATTTTCAGGGCTTGCCCATGTGGACATTGTAAGTTGTTCTGTCGTGTCTGGTGGGTGGGCATATTGTTGTGCCTGTTGTATGAGATTTTGTGACGTGTGCATTGCCAGAGTTGTGAGTTGCATGGTTTTGGTGTTGAGGTGTGTGGGGTGTTCATTTGTATATTGCCAAGGGGCTGTACATTTCCCTTGTTGCCATCCTGGGAACGCTGGTTGATGATGGACTGTCGGAGGATGAAGGTATCATGCACACTGGCTGTGTATTTGAAGGCGACATTGTTGGGTGTTACACGGTGTTCTGTTGTTGCCTGCACATTGGTGTGAGACGTGTGCTTCCTGTTGCGGTGATTGTGTGCTGTGTCACCAGGGGGCAGGCTGTGTGTTGCCCCCTGGTACATGTGTGCTGTGTGTTGCCCCCAACACGTGCGTGCATCCTGCTATGGCGTATGGTCCTTGCTTGTTCTCCAGCGGATCCTGCGCATTGTGTTGTACGTATGGGGACTGGGGTACCAGGGTGATGGTGATGTCCAGGACAGGTGTGGGGGACTTGGATGTGGCTGGCTGTGGGACTCCTCCGACTGGCGGGTGTTGGATGGGGGGTCTCAGGGGCCAACAGGTGCAGCCACGCCATCAGCTTTGTGTGGGGTGGGATGTTGGTTGTCCGCTGTGTTGTTGCCGTAGGCCTGTTAGGCAATGATGGTCAGGATGCGTAGGTTGGTTGTCCCTTTCAGCCTGTAGTGGAAGGTGACATTGTCAGATGTTGGGTCTGTGTGGCTGGTACGTTTCCTGGGGGTCCGCTGTCTTTGTCTGCGCTGCGTCTGTGTTGGTCCGGGGGGTGTTTCGGGTGTGGGATGGGGTCCTGGGGTGGTGGGGGTGGGTGTTGTGGCCCTCTTGGGTGTCCGGGCCGCATGATGGGTGGCTCCATGGCATCTGTTGCCCTTCGGATGTGGCCCTGGGCTGTGCTCCCTTTGTGGTGCTGGCTGCCGTCCGACTTTACACCAGGTCAGAGCAGGTGTAGATTTCCTGGTGCTAACGCGCCTTATCGCCTGTTTTGTGTTTTTATCGCGGATGTGGCTGGTCGTTGTGAATGTTGAGGTGTGCTGTTGTCTCTGCTTTGTCACGGGAACGCCTACTCTGCATCTCATTAGCGATATTTGCGAGGGTCCTCTGTGGCGATGTTTTTGCGGCTGCTATCGCTGGTAAACTGGTGCTGTGGGCTGTTAACACCGGCTTGTGAATGGGGGGGTAAATTTATCACGACTTTGGCTGCGATAAAGTGCCTTTAATTCGGCGATAGCTCCTTGTGAATATGCCCCTCTGATTCCACCTAGAAGAGTGGGTTGGGACAAGTTAGCAGCATGTCGTCAGAAGAAAGATGAAAGTGTATCAGATTTCTTTACTAGGTTTGAAGGTGTGTTTTTGGATTTCAGTGGGCAGGACTTGTCTAAGGAGGCAGGTGTCCGACTGTTTGTTAACAGATTTGTTACGAACCTGCTTCCCGAGATCGCGACTTGGATGCAGGCTTCGGAGAGCACTTGGACTACCTCCTCTCCATCAGTGATATTAAGTATGGCACAGTATTATGAGCGTAGAGAGAACGAAGAGAAGGAGAAGGTGGAGAAGAAAAATAAGGAGTTGAAGACGAAGGTGTTGATGCATCAGCTGTCCAGGTGGAACTGTAGAGGGCGAGGCATTGGTCCGGCCCGACAACTGCCCTGCACTGGAAAGAATGCCGCGCCTGTGGGGCCGAACCAGTGTGCATATTGTAAGGAGGAGGGACATTGGCGAAGTGAGTGCCCGACGTTGTTACAAAAGGTTGCGGCTCCTAGAGGACGGGGTTCTCGGGGACAGGGTCGTGGTCTTGGAGCAGGTGGACATGACGGAGGCCAGGGAAAAGAGGAACAGCAAGGTCGCTCTGATCAGAACTATTTCGATGACCCTCAGGGGCGACAGTACTATTATGATGACTACGAATTGGACGAAGTGACAGGGTTAGCTCATGGCTAGGATAGCTAGGGACAGGGTGAGGGATCAGTTCAGATACCTGTAGATCATTGCGGGCCTTATGTTACTGCTGATTTGCAGGGATCAGCTAAAACATTCCTAGTGGATACAGGCGCAATGAATAGCTCTGTTTCTTGTTCATTGGTCCCCAGGGCAGCCCTGTCCGGCCAAAATAATGTTTCGGTAGGCTTTTCAGGTATACCGGTTGTGAGCCCCATTTCCGAGCCACTTCCCTGACTATTGGTCCTTTTACCGTAGATTCGCCTTTCCTACTGACATCAAATTGTGGATAAAATTTGATGGGTTTGGACTTGTTAAAGAAGTTGCACGTGACTATTTCTTGCTCCCCGGATGGTGTCTATATGACAATAGGACCCAATGTAGTGAATTTCAAGCAATGTTTGTCGAAGGATGAACCCCTTCCCGCTGAGTTCAAGGATGTGCCATCGACGTTATGGGCTACAGGTGATACGGACGTGGGGCTCTTGCAGATACCCCCGGTCTCTATTAGAGTCAAGAACAATGCTGCTCTTCCCTGTATCAGGGGAGCGAGCGCTGTTGCAGATTATACAGGATTTGATTTAGTCAGGGGTTGTTGAAGAGACGTCTGCGAATGTGTGTAATAGCCCTATACTTCCCATTCTTAAGAGGGCACCATCGGGTTCCTCTGATGATCATCCTGATGTCTACCGGTTTGTGATTGATTTGCGTGAGGTTAATAAGATTGTGGTTACTCAGTTCCCAGTTGTCCCCGACATCACTGCCCTTCTGACTATGAATCCTTCCTCTGCCAAATACTTTTCTGTCATTGATTTGAAAAATGCATTCTTTAGCATTCCAATACATCCAAGGGCAGATTTACAAGCCCGTTGCGCCACTTTTGCATCATTTTTCCCATTTTAAAAATGACGCAAAAGTGGCGCAAGGGGCTTGTAAATCTGCCCCCCAGACAGTAGGTACCTGTTTGGATTCGCCCTCGCCGACAGAAGCTTCAGATTCTGTCGGGCTCCTTAGGGCTATACTGAAAGCCCCAGTATCTATAGTCAAGCTTTAAAAAGTCAATTGGACTCCTTCATACTTCCCACAGGTAATGTATTATTGCAGTATGTGGACGATATCTTGATCGCTTCTGACACTGAAGACGGTTGCAAGGATGCAACGGTTAAATTGTTGTTACACTTGGCCGCCACAGACTTAAAGTGTCCCTTTCCAAATTTCAATATTATTGACAGGAGGTCACTTACTTAGGTCACCTACTGTCGAAGGAGGGTAGGAGACTAACACCTGAACGCATTAGTGCTATTGTCAAAATGCCCATCCCTAAGACCCAGCGGGATGTGCGAGCTTTTATCGGCATTACTTCGTATTGTCGGCACTGGATCCCTAACTATTCCCTACTAACGAAGCCTCTATTGCAACTAACCACTAAAGATGTGCATGAACCCTTGCCTTGGACGCATGAATGTCAACAAGCATTCGAGCAACTAAAAGTCGCGCTTTGCTCTGCGCCTGTGCTTGGCACTCCTGATTACCAGAAACCGTTCGTGTTGTATTTACACAAGACGGCTGGCTGCGCGCTTTCTGTCTTGACACAAGCCTTTGGAGGTAAGCAGAGGCCATGTGCTTATTTCTCTGCGCTTCTTGATAACGTCGCAAGAGCCCTCCCGAGCTGTCTAAGAGCCGTCGCGGCCGTCTCTATTCGACAATCGGCAGGGCTTGTCCTTGATACTGATCTCACAGTCATGGTACCGCATGCTGTGGACACACTTTTGAACAGAACGAAGACGCAGCACCTTACCAGTGCGCGGCTGACTGGCTACGAGCTGACCCAGTTTGCACCACACGTCACCATCAAGAGATGTGCCACTCTGAACCCAGCCACGTTACTACCCCTCCCTTCTGAGAGTGAGGAAACGGACGTGCATGGTTGCATTTTCCGTACAGAGGAGGAGATGAAGGGACGGGTAGACCTGACTGATGTTCCACTATCTGAGCCCCAAGGGGAGCTATATGTCGATGGCTCTTGTTTCAAATTACCAGATGGCACAACAACAGCGGCGTATGCCGTAACTACCTTACGCACAGTAGTAGAGACATCACGGGTTCCCTACCAATCGGCCCAAGCTGCAGAGTTAGTTGCCCTTCTTCGAGCTTGCGAGTTGAGCGAGGGACTGACTGTCAATATTTATACTGACAGTCAGTACGCCTTTGGAGTGCTCATAATTTTGGGCGGCTCTGAGCAGAGAGAGGATTTCTGACTTCACATGGGTTAAAGATTCAGAATGGCCCATTGATACATAGGCTTTTGTCAGCCCTGACGCTTCCCAAGAAGTTGGCAATAGTGAAGTGCAGTCCCCACAAGGCAATTACTGATGATGTGGGAAAGGGAAATGCATTTGCAGACCTAACAGCTAAGGAGACAGCCCGAACACAGATGAAAAGAATGTTCATGGCAGGCCCAGCTAGATGGGTACCTGAAGTTACCATGTTTGAGGACACTTTAGACAATGTTAAGGAGATACAGAGCGAGGCAACGATTGAGGAGCTAGCTGTATGGCAGGAAAGTATGGCCCGTTTGGATGAGGATGGGTGTTGGACTGACAAGTCAGGGAAGCAGAGATGGATGCTACCAGATGCATATGTCCTCCCTGTGGTTACTATGGCGCATGGGCCAGCCCACGTTAGCGCGAAAGGGATATGTAAATTGTTAGACCCGTGTGACAGAACGACAACATCCCTAAAGTTGCTGCCCACTTAGTGAAGTACTGTATGGTATGCATGATGCACAATCCTGGGAAAGGTACCCGTACACCTTCTGGCAGTTTTGCACCACCTTCCTTCACCTTTCAAGGTTCTCCAGCTGGATTTCATCGAAATGGAACGAGTCAACAATCTGAAATATGTGTTAGTGGTTGTCTGCGCTTTCAGTAAATGGATTGAGGCTTACCCCATTAAAGAGAAGACAGCCATGGCGACGGTGAAGGCACTCTTGAAAGAGTTCTTCCTGTGTTTCGGTTTGCCCGTTTGATTTGGAGTGATAATGGAAGTCACTTTAACTCGAAGGTTATCCAGCTGGTGTGTAATGGGTTGCACATAAAGCAAACGTTTCATGCAGCAAACCACCCCCAATCGGCAGGTTTAGTTGAGAAGTACAATGGTACTCTCAAACTGAAAATGGCAAAGATCAAAGAGAGCACAGGATTGCAGTGGCCAGATGCTTTACCCCTAGCGCTGATGTCCACAAGAGCCACAGCCCACTCTAGAACAGGACTGTCACCGCACGAGGTCGAGTTTGGGCGCCCGGCAAATGTATGGGGCGTCCCGCGACCTCGTCGGTTCTCTGACATAGAATACCCTCTGCTTGTGGACTATCTCTATGATTTGACTAAAAATTTGCATTCCATTCACCAACTGGTCTCTGAAGCCTTACCGGAAACTCCCGAGGGGCCAGGCCACGAAATACGACCCGGAGACTGGGTCTTGGTGCGAAACTTCCAGAGGAAAAGCAGCTTGGAGCCACGCTGGAGGGGACCACTCCAGGTCCTCCTCGCCACCAGAACAGCAGTGAAGGTCAACGGCCGGAAGAACTGGATACACAGTACCCATTGTAAGTGGGTACCCCTGCCGTTGCCTTACGACCAGTGGGTGCTCAACAGGATTGGCGACCATGAGACAGAGCAGGTACCGCGCTTCATTCCCTTGCCTGACGTGGGCACCAACTGAGGAAGAAAGCCACACCGTGCTGAATGAGGCGGTGCCACCTGAGATTAAGGCCATCCAGGAGCCCCAGCCTGCTGATCCATCTGCGCTTGAGTCCCAGCCCGTTGAACACACGCCTGTTGACTCATCTGTGTTTGAGCCTCTGCCCCTTGGTCCCTTTGAGCCTGACCCCCTTTTTCCTGACCCATCTGTGCCTGGAGTAATAAGGTACAATTTGCACCCCCGACGAACAGTGCACCAAAGGAAAAGTCAGATTAGTAGGGATGGACTGTATTGCTGAAGAATAGAGCGAACGTACCCTGCCCACGGTACCAACGATAGCTTAGGGACAGGGAGATTGGTGCATTGTTCGACAGTGAATGATCAGGGCAAAAGGACTGTGATTCTCAAGAAGGAGATACCTTGCCCTGCAACGTGGGATCTGAATTTGAGCTAGACGAACAGCTCCGCCGCCGGTGCTCAACAGCGCCTACGCCTGATGAACAATAGGAGTCCACCAGCGGGACTCAGATGGACGCTCGGAACACTGTTCCATTTCCTTGTATCATCCTCATTTGGCTCCAATTATAAGTCTTTTCCTCTGGTTTAAGAAAAATTTACCCCTTTGGTGTCCACATTCGGGAGGAAGAACAGCCCTTTGCAGCTCCGCGTTCTGAACGGAACGGGCCTGTTTGGTCCACTTGGTCTGTGAAAAGCAAAATTGTTTTTGTGACCATTATTCTGATCTCTCTAATAATAATTCTTGGAATAGCGTATTTTCTTGACCAGAAATATCCTGTGCATTCTTTGATTGGTACTACGACTGTTCCCCCTGAACATATATTTGTTACTTTGACCCCTCACAAAGAGGAGCACCGGAAGTCCTATAAAGATAATGTGTTCATTCAGACTCTACACCAAACACACAGGGGCAGATTTACAAGCCCCTTGCGCCACTTTTAACATGGGAAAAGTGACGCAAAAGTGGCGCAAGGGCCTTGTAAATCTGCCCCACAATGCCTCTAACATGACAAAATACTGGGTATGTGGGTTGCTGCCCTCAGTGACGCATAGAAGTGAAAACTTGTTGTCCATGCCATTGTCATATGTCAATAGCTGTGAGGGGTGGTTTGCATTGCTTAGTATGGTACGTTCGTTTCTCCAGGCTGATACATTAGAACGAAAGAGTACTAGCTCCCTCACCGTAACACACAATGTACGTTTCCAGCATAGGGCGCTTCCTGGTGCCCCTACGGGCTGAGAGCCGTTTGGCAGATTGTTCCTAAGCTCTTGCATGCACGCATACAAAGGAGTGAGGAATGGAACATGGTCCCAGGCGGAAAGGGATAATTTCCTGCAGTTCAACACATCAGAATACTTCCAGTCCTTTCAGGCCCATAATGTTACTGAAGATAAGCCGATACCACTGTCAGTGGTTAATGTTACAGCTGCTTTCTGTGTCAAGGGGGCTGGGAAGATAGAGGTAGGGGAGAGCAGATGCAATGCCACTTATAAAATGAGAGCAGCAGATAGTCCGCCCCTGATACCGCCCCCTAATGTCTACTTTGTTTGTGGGTCTCATGGTTATGTTTGGCTTCCTGAGGGATGGTCGGGAAGGTGTTATCTTTCCTATCTCTTACCCCCAGTATATATAGCCCTGCACAATTATCATAAGGACCATCAATTACAGCGTAGAAATGCCTATGTGCTCAGGTTTAGAAGAATGATTAGCTCAGACGACATAGATCAGACGGACACTACTTTGCAGCAGTTTACAGATGCCATGAAAGGTATCATACCTTTCTGGGGCCCCATGGCCAATAGCCTCAACATTCGACGGCTCACAAGGGTTGTGGAAGGGGTCATTAACACTACTGCAGGGATTCTGACCAATATCACAGTAGAGGTCCAGGCTACGAGACTTGTTGCCCTTCAGAACAGGATGGTGTTAGACGTCATCCTTGCAGACAGGGGTGGGGCCTGCAGTGTCATCGGCAGTAGCTGCTATGTATACATACCGGACCACGCTCCGACTGTGTATGCTGCTATACAGAAGCTCCATAGGCTTGCCTCTGATATACACCAGGAGAATGGCACGTGGTCTTTCACGGGATGGCTTTGGGGCCTATTTGCCACCTGGGGTTGGAAGATTATTATTTTCCTGGTCGCCATAGCTGGTATTATTTTAGCATATTGTCTGTGCATACACTGCCTCCCTGCCTGTTGTGCCTGCTGTGTATCGATGTTGACCCCTCGCCCAAAGCCACCAGACCGTGATTCTCAGAGCAGAGCCATGATGATGCAGGACATCCAAGATTTGATGGGCATTGATGAAGGCATTTTTGAATATTGATAATGCGTGTCTGGTCTTCTAGAATGTTTAGTTCTGTAGCCTATAAAATAGCAGCAGTTGCCTGGATTGAATGTTCTTCCTATCTAGAATTGTAAAGGCCCTTACCTGATGGCAACAATAAAATTTAGCATGAATGCTAAAAGAAGGGTCTGTTAGATTTGGAATGTTATTATCGTAATGCTCATGCTTCGTTCTGTATTAAGTTAGCATTCATGGCACCATTTTATTAGCCGCCGACATATTATTTTATGTAACCGTGGGAAATGAACTCCGCTCCGCTAGCGGAGATTTGTTAACTACGCATTACATTGAAAACACGGAATTAATGCAATAATTCTGACTCTACCACTTAGCGGAGTCAGCTATTGCACCCACAACCCTTTTATAAATCAACTTTACCTTTACATGCTAAAAAGCATATAACCAATTCACAAAAGTGAGCTTTCAAAAATGTCAGGCAATGAGAGAGGTGATGATTTTCATGAGATGACTATATGCATTTTTGCATGTAAAGATAGAGTTACCTCTTATTTTATCAAGGGTCTGTGAGGTTTTTGTTTTATTAATTGTGATGAGACGGAACGGAGAGAGTTCACGGAGTTTATGTTCAATTCCGCAGAATTCCGTGTAGGGGTACTCCGCCAACTACGCTCACCCTTAATTTTAAGATCAAAACTAAGTTTCTGTCTCATATTGCGTGTCTCAGCAGAAAACTGCCTTCTGTACCTTCAGCCTGTACTTCTCAAGGCCGAGCTTTGTTGCACTAATGAATGCATTTTCTATTGTGTCATACCTTCACTGTTAGATAAACCTGTTCCCGCATCAGTAGAATGGTAGGCACAGGCCGAACGGCCTTGGAGCCGAGATAATATGTACCCAGCCCCAGGACCATGGCTCATCCTTGTTTGCCACCTTTGTTCGCTGTTGCCTGGACCGGAATTTTCCAGTCTGGGGGTGTTGTTGGGGAATTGGAAACGTATAATATCTGACTTTATGTTGGGGGGAGTCAGTCCCTCGGCAGCCATCTCATGAGGCTGGTCAGACTGGGCTCCGCTGCAGCGCAATACTAATAAATAACTTTGGTTTATATTCTCTACTGTCTGACCGACTCTTTATTTGTTTGGAAGGCCGAGAGGTGGTCGCGAGTGACCCGGGTGACCCTATTTGGGTCACTTCCTTCATGATGGCCATGCCTGGCAACTGGTGGTCACTGTTGATATTTGTTGCCGATTTCTGACATACCGTGGCCATCATTAGCACTAGATGACCACTGACAGTGGTAACTCTGAAGCATCCTGTGTAGGCTGACATGGTAGCAGAGGTTTCTGACAGTGGACAGTAGGATGGGGGAATAAGTGGCAGGCATTCCACCAACGTCCATGTAAGATGGTGGATATTCACCACCTAATATGGGCACTGGAAATGTAACCCCAAAGTAAGGGTACACTGTCAGTGATGACATATCTCGTATTCCTGTTGGACGTTGTTCCCCAGAATGATAGGGACACTGGACTCACCTTTTCATGGACGTCCATCATCCTTTGCAACAAGATCTTTCACATGCGAGCCCTACCAAAAATGGTGCCACATCAGCTGCTGTAGAAATGGAGGCCGAAAATCCACCATTTTGATAAAACCGATGTTTCATCTGGAAGTGTCACTTACAATATGTTGTTTACATTTTTATTGGCATTTGTTATAATTGTGAACACAGATTTACAACATTGTTCATATCAGAATAACATACCCCCAATCCCCACCCACTATGCAGCAAATTAACATTAGCACTGGACAAGGTACAGGACATCCACTGATGCCATCGAAAGCTGTCAAGAGCGAAGACTTGTGCGATATATCTTTCCATAAACTCATGGTCACGCCGTATTGTCAATCAGCCATACTCCAACCACACGTCCTCATCCAAACACACATTACAAGTATCGCATCCGTATCACACGACACAGTCCGAAATGTCCTTCACAGTGGCCTAGCGTCATACAGCTCAAGCAACTCAGCAAGCAGTGCTGCCCATGCCTGCAAATCATCCGCCAATTTACTGTCTCTACGGGTTTTCCACATATGACTTTCCTCCTCCACTGCCCACTCTGCCATATGTCTCAGCCAGTCATCCACCAACGCAAGCCAGGGGAGATCCATCGGATCGCCACCCTACGTTTAGCAAGCACAAGCCCCAGCATTATGAATTTTCTACTAAGTTTTTTCGTACCAGAATCATACCAAGGTATCTCTGTTTGATATCTCTGGCGATGGTCCATCCCGTAGCTCCACTCAGTCTAGTAACCACTGCTGCCAATAAGTGTCAAGCGTGGGGCACCACCAAAGTATGTGTAGAAAATCTGCTCCAGCCACAAAACAGCATGGACAGGAGGACGCCCTTCCAAGGTAAATAGCATGCAACGTTTTTGGGTCGAGATGCATCTGGTGTACAACACTGTACTGTATTATTTTAAATTATGCATTAGTCGAGGTCCCATCATCACCTTGTGTATGCTTTCCCATTCCTTATCCATTATTGGGTCACCCAGTATCTCCTGCCATCTACCTCGAATCATTAGGGTGTGCAACGGAAAGTCCTCCCATAGTGCCCTGTAAAAGTGTGAACTAACTTTCGTCCCAAGTCATACTAAGCAGAGTAACATGAGTCTGGGACTCCTGAAGTATGCTCGGGAATATTTGCTAGATTCCCCTCCCTGGAGCCGCAATCTTTCCGAACTGCAAAAGCTATCCTGGTCCCAAGTTAAAGGCTTCCATAGCATCTGCCAATGTGACAAATTTATCATTGGGATATAGGTCTCATAGGGTTTTGCAACCCCTGACATACCACTGGTCCATGGACATTATTCGTGTGATCTGCACGAAGGGGCGCAAAGCCCAGATGCACATTTCCTGTACATAAAGTGCATGATGTATCACCCGTCGGACTATCTGCTCCCACGTCCAACATACCTGCCGACCACGGAGGGCACTGAGCTTGGAACACCGGCTCCCAACATCAGGAGCTCTGCTCTAGTAGGGGGGACCTCTTCACACGCACCCTCCAACAACTGGTTCTCCCAGTTGTCCCTCTCATCCAGCCAGTGTACTGCATGTTGCAGCTGGGCAGCCAGATAGTAGCCCTCCAAGCATGGCAACTCCAATCCCCCCGGTTTCCAAGTGCGTTTGAGCATGGCCAGGCCACCTTCTTTCTCCCAGAGGCCCACAGCAGTTCCACAATCAATTTATTCAATTGAACAAAATACCTTCAAGGGATATCATACATAGTACCCTAGAAGCTATAAAAGCAACGGGGTAATCAGTAACAATGTGATGCCACAATGTACAGACTGTTAAAATGGATGTCTAGGTCCCCAGACCTGTGGGCGGAGAACCTTCTGCTTCTTTTTTAGCAGATGCACCAGTATTGCTCTGCTTTAAATGAGGCCCTGAGATGCTCCTAAGAAGAGGAGAACAGTAAAGGAGTCAGGGAAGAATTAAAGGCAGGTGCTGTGTCGACCTTGAACAGGATAGGATAGGAGGTCATGCCCAGTTGCATTCACAGATGCATTGAACGGCCTGTAAAATCTACAGCTTCTTAGCTAATAGTCTGCACTACACACTGCTGAAAAGTGCTTCATTTACCACCAAGATGTCTTGAAAGAGATCAGACACACCACCCTCGGGGAGGTTTGCCTTTAGGTGGCTCACTTCATGGGCTCCACTTCACAGTTACCTGCAAAACCAATGTTTTCTTACCTCATTTATTTGTAAAGTGTGCAGTAAAATACATAGGGGCATATTCTCAAGGACTTATCGCCGATTTATCGGCACTTTAGCGCCGCAAAAGTGGCGATAGACTCATCGCCCCATTCTCAAGCTGGTGCAAACTGCCGATATCGCCAGATTACCAGCTATAGCTGCCGCAAAAAACATCGCCACGGATGAGCGCGACAACTAACGCTAATGATATGCAGAGTAGGCGTTCCCGTGCAAAAACTCACAAAAACACCATTTCGCGAGATCCTCAACGACCAGCCAGATCTGCGATGCGAACCAAGAACAGGCGATAAGGCGCGTTAGCAGCAGGGATTTAACACCTGCCTTTTGCTGGTGTTAAGCAGGACGTCTACCTGCAGTATGAAAGGGAGCCCAGCCCAGAGCCACATCTGAAGACCAACACATGTCATGGAGCAAATGATCATGCAGCTCGGAGAACCAAGAGGGCCACAACACCCACCGCCACCACTCCCAGGCCCCCCCCCCCCGGACCACTCCCCCCGGATTACCACCTAGGCAGTGCAGGACAGCGGACGACCCGAAAACGCACCAGCCCCAGAGACTCAACGCCAGAGGAAGCCATTGGCCAACACAGGCTCAAAAGGACAACCATCCACCGCATCCTGACCCACATTGCCCACAGGCTGACGGTACCAACACAATGGACAACCCACATCCCCCCGCAGACAAAGCTGCTGGCTGTGCTGCACCTGTTGGCCCCATGTACCTTCCAACCAACAACTGCCGGAGTCGGAGGAGTCTCACAGCCAGCCCCATCAAACTCCCTCACACATGTCATGGATGCATGTCCACAAAAGCAACGGCAGGCCCCTGTATCCGCACCACACGATTGTTCCAATTCGTACTGCACCTGCGCAACCAACCCCAACGCCAGCCGTGCTAGACTCCTCCGTGCCCCATGCCCACGATCGTAGTAACCGAAATGTGGGTGCGCCAAGTCATGAAGTCCAGTAGTCAACAGTATTGTAAAAACAGAACTTTATTACAAATACACAAACAAACAAAACGAAAAGTTCAGCCAACGCGTCCCATTCCCAATGGGGAACTTCAACAGGGCAACGTGTCTTCAGAAACCTGTGGGAGAAATGGTGACAATGGTCAAACTTCCGTATAGTCACATGCCTAATCTGGAACAGTGTACTGCACTTGGACAAACCGGAATGCTCACAGACATGATAAACCATGCATGAGAAGACCATAACAGAACTACGTGTGGCCGTAACCGTCGTAGGAATGAAGAGGAAGGTAACGACCACACGAACTGCTGTTACGGTCACATCATGCAGGACTCATCATACCTGAAAGCATCACGGTGTGTGTCAGCTCGATACCCCTGCCCCTCACTCCCCCCACACTGCGCAGGAACATCTTGAGACCACGCAAGGGAACTACGCCATAGCTGGCGTCATGCACGTGTTGGGGGCAATTCACAGCACACGTGTATGACTAGTGCCCCCTGCCGACACTGCTCACAATGACCGCAACAGCAACCACACATATGCCATCACTGTGCATACAGAAGTGGACCACCGTGGCCTGTCCACCAATGTCGTCGCAAACTCCCCAGGCAGTGTGCATGATTTCCACATGTCCGCAAGTCCGCCACCAACCAGCGCTTTGAGGATGGCCCCCATGGAAATGCACTGCCCATCGGCAACTACCAACTGAACACACCACACACCTCAACTCCACAATCCCCCAAATCACAACTGTGGGAATGCACACGTCACCAATCCACCACCAAAGTGACTACTGGATGTGTCACAGTCTGCGCCACAACCTGACCATAGGCCTACACACACGTGGCCGACCACCTTCAACGTGCACATTCACACTGGAGACGAGGTGGCTAGGTCCCAAACCAACCCACACACATCACGTCATCGCATGCAGGGTCGTGTCAGCAAGGGTGGCGCCCCCCACCCAGCCACGAGTCCGCCGCCATGACCGGTGGTGCCTGCGCGATCCTGTGCGCCTGCTGCACCCCAGCCCTGGTCTTCAGACCTGTCCTCTGCCCAGCGATGACTGGCCGCCCCTGCGCACCCAAGCCTCAATGCTCACCTGCTGCCACCGGCGTGTCTCCAAGAGGGCCCACCACGTGCCGGTGCATCCTCCTCAGCCGATCGCTGGATTCCACGCCACAGGCCCCCAGCGCACCCTGCGGCACCGCACCGCGGAGTCATGTGTGTGCTGACTGCTGCCTGCGCGTACACTGCGGTCCAGCAGGGCACACTGTTCAATTTGAGTCTTGATTCGCTGGACGCCGTATCGAGGCCAACGCATCATTGCAGGCTGCACACCCGCTCAGCTCATCAGGTGCCACTAACCCTGTGCAACGCAAGTCATCGTCACGTGGCGGTAGGCCCCTGCCAGCCGCAGTGCAGCGGGTGCCACTGACCCTGTGCAACGCAAGTCATCGTCACGTGGCGGTAGGCCCGTGCGGGCCGCAGTGCAGCGGGTGCCACTGACCCTGTGCAACGCAAGTCATCGTCCCGTGGCGGTGGGCCCGTGCGGGCCGCAGTGCAGTGGATGCCACCAACTCAGTGCACCGCAAGTCATCGTCCCGTGGCGGTAGGCCCGTGCGGGCTGCAGTGCAGCGGGTGCCACCAACTCAGTGCACCACAAGTCATGGACCCTTCATGATTGGGTCGCGTGGTGCGGACGCCATCATGTCGTCTCCGGCAGTGGGGAATGTGACGTGCTAGGCCCTTTTAATTGGCATTGTCCTGTGACGCCTGTGCTGGATGGTTGTGGTGTGGGTGTGAACCAGCCCTCAGGGAGTGGCTGTGGCATGCTGACAACTAGACCAGTGATCATCAGATCACTACAGGGAAGACCTGGGACATGTAGCTTTGTCGTCCCCCCCCTCTGAGCGTAAGCGGAGTGGACTGGCCTGGCGTATGGCAGGCCAGCGTAGGGGTGGGAACAATGAGCCCGGGGCTCTGGGTGTGCTTCAGTTCTGGGATGGACATGGAAGTAACTGATGCTTGTGTCTCTGTTGTAGTGTCTACGCCACCCGGAACGCAATCAGCAATGTTGCACCCTGTGACTCAAGTCCCACGACATGAGCAACATGGACGTAAAGGGGAATCACTGACCCTACATTCATCCATACTCTCATACTTGAATGATCAAAGGCATGACACATCTGTGCGATTCTGAATGTTTAATTCACATCCAGTGGAGTGTTGCAGCTGGAGCAGTACAGGGCAATGCAAACCCCACTTCACATTATTGGCCCGTGGAGGGCCAGCCAGAGTCCTTCAGGGAATGACAAGTACATCGGAAGAGGAAGAGTTCAGTCTGCAGTCTGATCGCTGTGTCATTGGTAACCAAACAGAAAATGGCAGTCCATGTCGAGGTCCAAGGTGAGTGTCGTAGAGTGTACAGTGGGGGACAGTGGGGGACAGTGGAAGGCGATGATGCAAAGGGCAGAACCAAGCAGAAACAGGCCATATGGCGGAGATGAATGCTACTGCCTCCTCCTTAACAGTAAGGTTGATTCACCCGCATCTTCATCCTCTGATGTCACATGTGCCTCACACGTGGGTGGTGGTGGATTGCCTGCCGCACTGTGAGGCACTGACACATCAGGGGGCGGAGATGTAGATGTAGAAGCAGCAGCAGCATTCATCTGCGCAAGGCCTTGAGGCAGCAATGCCATGACGATGTGCTGCAGGGCATGGAAGGTCCCAGCCACATCTTGCTGGTGAGCAGCCATGGCAGCCATTCTTTCCGCTGTCATCTGCTCCATGTTCTCCATGAGCCCCCGCATGTGTCCCAACTTCCGGCTGACATCGCTGGGGCCACTCTGACTGGACAGTTGTTCTTGTCTCAGTATCATGACTCCAGCGATGTCAGCCATGGATCGTTGGAGAGCATGGAGCGGACTGTCGGTGTCCATTAGGGACTGTCAGTGGTCCCTGATGGTACTCCAACACCCATGTATGGCATCAAGTTTGGCTGCCATGAGGTCGAATCCCACCCGCACCTGATCAGCCATCTTCTCCTGGAACTCTAACACACGGCGTTGGAAGGCCATGTGTTGTTCGTGGGGGTCCTGGGAGACAGCCGGGGTGGTAGGTGCTTCCTGCTGTGTGGTCTGTGCAGGGGGTGGGGTCTCCTCGATGCAGCTGGGCTGCCCTGCTCCTGGAGGTGAGGTGCCGTAGCTGTCCATGAACTCTTGGAGGGCGTCGGTGTCGAATGTGTGGAGGTCCTCTTCGTCATCAGTGAAGAGCTGTTGGGTCTGCTCTGCAGGAGGTGTTGGTTCTCCCTCTGCAATGTGAAGGGGAGGTGCAGTTTGACATTGTGTTCACATGTATGTTGATGCATTGTACAAGTTTACATACAAACTGCATGACAATGTACATTGTGACTGTTTGGGAGGAGCTGCCTATTTGATGCGGGACAGTGGACATTTCGACAACATCACGGATGTGTGTTTGTACTTGTACATTATCATCTCACATTTCCCTGCTATGCCAAATGTGATTGACCAGTTTCTACACACAAGCGGCACCAGTTTTGTCCTCTGTTCTGTTGTGAACGTGTTGCAGTTTGTACCACATTGTTGTCAATGTTGATGTGCTCTGAATGTCATGTGTGTGTGCTGCATTTTGGGAGAGTCGCCCCTGCAGCTCCGACTTTGCTTGGCCTTCTCCCTTTCAGGCGGTGTGCCTTTGTCTTCTGTGCTTATACAGTGCTGAGATGTTGCATTCTTAGGTAAATTGGGCTCTTGGTGGGAGTTGGGACTCTGGGGCATGGTTTGTCCGCAGATGTGTTGTTGACGTCAGGGGTTGTTTGTGCAGGTGGATGTGTCAGAGTGTGACCTGCTCCTTTACGGATGTGGTCCACACTCAGCCACCTCAGTGTGGTGGCGTGCACCATGTCATGATGATCGGACTGCAGCCATGCTAATCGTCATACAGTGTCACTTGCATTGTCAGTGTGGCTCATGGACCCGCAGCTTTGCTGGGTTCAGCACATGTGCATAGGTTGGTTGTGAGATAAGTGATGTGTGGGCGGGCCTCCTCTGGGCACATAGTCGACGGGGCCTACGTGCTGTTTCTATGTGTGCTGCAGTGTGCCAAGGGGATCAGGGACATGATCCAGAGTCATTGTGGGTGTGCACTGTGCTCCGCTTGATTGTGCATGTGTGCCATTGTGCCCATCTCCCCCCGTTCCCCCAGTCCCTGGTCGTTACTCACCCTGTTGCTGTTGTGTCAGGTCATGTTGAGCAGTGTCCGGTCCCCCAACTCCTGCCACCGTCTCCCCACTGATGACTGTGGCCACCATTTCCTCCATCTCATCCAGCTCCTCCTGTGGCGCTGGACTCCCACTTCCAGTCTGCATTGCTGCCTTCTGGTTGTTGGCGAGTTTCTTTTTATTTTTTTAATTTTATTTTTTTATTGTTTTTCAAACAAACATTATATCAAAAGCATCCATATATGCAGCAGGTGATACATTACCAGCATGTCATCGTTTCAGGCAATTAGTACATTAGTCCAGATCGCGTGGCACAGCAAGACATAATACATTAGTTACAGAACTTCATAAAGGCAGAGGACATTGCTTCAATGCAGTATACAATATGTGCGAAATGTTGGTCTTGATTTCCTTACAGCGTTAGTGTGCGATTGCCTATGCTGGTGTTATGCTAAACCATACCAGAATGCATTACGTTTAGTGCACAGGCAGCATCTCTATCTCTCGCATGGGTGGGTCCTTCTATTGGTGGTGCGCGCTCTGTGCTCCTTAAGGGGAAGTCGCTGCCGTGCTGTCCTTTGGGGTCTCACTTGGGTGCTGCAGCAGATAACATGTTAAGGGGGCCCAGATATCCCTGGGTCTAGAGGCCCTAGGCAGCAGTTCCGCATATGTGGTTTGTTGGTCCTGGCAATACACCAAGTCATCAAGCCAGACCTTGAATTTGGGTGCCCTCCCCCTGCCCCATCTGCAGGCCACCCGCCTCTTAGCCATGAGTAGCGCAAGGGCCACGTATTTACGATGCGTCGCCTGTACTGGTTGGACGTGGCCCAGCAAGGCCGTCAGCGGTGTTGGTTCAATGTGTGTGTTCGTCATCAGATCTAGAGCGTCAAAGACTTGCCCCCAGAATTCGTTCACCCCGGGGCACTCCCAAGCCAGATGCAAAAAGTCTGCTCCTGGAGCTCTACATCTGTCACATCTGTCCGAGTCTCGCAGATGGTGTCTGTGCATTTTGGCTGGGGTGTAATACAGTCTGTGAAGAAATTTATAGTGTATGATACGCAGCCTGCTGCTGGCCGAGACCCGCTCAGTCTGCAAGCAGCAATGCTCCCATTGGTCATCCGTCAGGGCAAGACCCAGCTCCTCACTCCATCGTGTGCGGGACAGTGTGACCGGCAATTCCCTCTGTGTATGCACCGCTCGATATATAAGGGATACAAGGCGTTTTGTCGTTGTGCTTTTGAGCATTAGTTGTAGTGGTGCAAGCACCTGAGGTTCCGCGGGAATTCCGGGGTAATAGACCGGACTCCTGTCTTAGTCGAATATATAAAAAACGTCGAGTGGAGTCTGTTGCAAGCCCTGGAAAACATGGTCAGCTGTGCGGAATTGGCCGTTTTGATATAAATCCCCCCAGGTATTAATGTGCGTACGCTCTCTAAAGTTATGGAATATTATTTCTTGAAGGAGAGGCATACTTGGATGATAAGTGAGGGGTAGTAATGGGGAGTAAAGCATGGGGACGTTCAGCATGCATCCCATGCGCTGCCATGCTTTAGTTGTACAGTTGATAGTGGTCAGCGTCTTATCCCTAGTGCCAGCTATGTCGTACAATGCTCCGTCTATGGGAATGGGGTGTGCAAGCCAGTGTTCCGCCGCAACCTGTGGCATATATCGTGGCTGCTTCACCCAGAACCATGAAAAGTGAGCTTGTGCACTGATGTAATATAATTCGAGATTTGGTATGCCGAACCCCCCCTGGGAGTATGGTCTGGTAAGCACATTCCACTGCAATCTCGGTTGTTTACCCCCCATACCAGTCGCGTCAGCTCAGATCTGAGCGTCTTAAAGAAGAATGCCCCTGGATAGTATGGTATGTTTAAAAACAGATAGAGCAGTTGGGGAAGTATCACCATTTTAATTAAGGATGCTCGTCCCGCTATGGAGAGGGGTAATGTAATCCAGCGGGTCACGTAGTCTGTTATGCGAGTCATTGCGTTTCCATAATTTAGGCGCATCAATTCGTCTCTGTCCCTAGTGACGCGGATTCCCAAGTATCGCAGCTCCTCCTCGCACCATTCTAAGGGATAATCCAACGGAAAGCGGACTGTTGCTGTTGTCAGAGGGAAAATACAAGACTTCCCCCAGTTAATCTGAATCCCCGATAGTTTCCCAAAAACGATAAATTCCCGAAGTACTGGATTTAGATTATGTTGCGGGTCACGGATATATAGGGTGATATCATCGGCGTATAGGGATATAAGTATTTGCCGCATATTACACCGTAGAGCCTTGTCATTGTGATGTTGCTGCAGTTTCGCCGCCAATGGCTCCACTGCAAGAGCAAAGATCAAGGGGGACAGCGGGCATCCCTGCCGGGTGCCCCTGGTGATCTGGATGGTCTGAGATGTGTGTCCATTCATGAGCACCTTGGCAACCGGTACTTGGTATAATAATTTAATCCAGGAAAGGAAAAGGGGTGGGAAGCCCATCCGCAACATGACCCCAAAGATATAGTCCCATTCAATTGAATCAAAGGCCTTAGTGGCATCCAAGAAGATGGCAGCTAGGGGTAGGTCGGGTGAGACACTATTCGGAATAGCAAACAGGGTTCTCAGATTATGAGAGGTAGCTCTCCCAGGCACAAATCCCGACTGATCAGGGAGGATCAGCTTTTCCAGCAACAGGCTCAGTCGATTAGCGATGAGTTTGGCTAATATTTTGGCATCACAATTAAGGAGGTACAGCGGCCTATAGGAATCACATTGTTGAGGCGACTTCCCTGGCTTCAAGAGCGAGACAATGAGAGCCTCTCTCATGGATGCCGGTAGGCAGCCAACCTCTAGCGATTCTTCATACACCTCGCGTAAGATAGGGGCCATAAGATCTATATATGTTTTGTAGAATTCTATAGGGATGCCGTCTGTGCCCGTGGCTTTCCCTGATTGCATGCTCATAATAGCTTCACCGACTTCGTCCAACTCGAATGGGGCACATAAAAATTCTCGTTGTGCGTCACTCAGCCAGCCTAGTGTCACATCCCCCAGATAGCTCTCTAGGTCGAGGGCGTCTGTTCTATTTGTGGTATACAGGCGAGCGTAATGACATGTAAAGGCATTTAGGATATTGGTAGTGTCACGGTAGACCACCCCATCTGAGTCCTCGAGTTCCAATAGATAGTTTGAGTGGCGAGGCTTCCCAATCGTACTCGCTAGCGCCCTACCAGGCCTCTCTCCCTCTCCGTAGGCGCGGGCCACCCAGAATCTACCTCGAAATCTCGTTTCCCTCTGCGCTGTGTCCATATAATCCGTAAGCGTCTCTCTAAACTTGATTTGAGCGGGGTTGTCCGGGCCTACGGCCAACCTCCCCTCCAGGGTCTTAAGCTCTGCTTCTAACTTGTGTAGTGTATTAGTTATGTCTTTAAGGACACCCGATCCTTTGGATATGCAGAACCCTCGGAGTGTAACTTTGAATGCCTCCCAAATGGTTTCTACATTGTCCACCGACCCTTTATTCCTCTAAAAAAAAAAAACGTATCTCCTCCCGCAGCTCTTCCTGAAAGACCGTGTCTAGTAAAATAGGAGCATGTAGTCGCCAAGGACTGCGCGGTGCGCCGAATTCTGAGGAGGATAATGTGAGTTTTACCGGGGCGTGATCTGAGTAAGTTCTGGCCAAGTGCTGTACCCGAGATATAGCTGGGCCCAGCCCCCGGGATAGAAGCCAATAGTCTAATCGCGCCCACGACGCTGCCTGTGCTGTGTAATGTGTTCCCTCCTGTGCTGCGGGATGCGTATGTCTCCAGGCATCTATTAACTGGTAGGTGGCTATGGTGTCTTTTATAATCGCACGTGCTTTTGTATAGTGGTGAGGAGCGGGGTGTGACCTATCCAACTGCGGGTTGTATGTAACATTGAAATCCCCCCCCCAAATAATGTGACTGGAGCCTATATCAAATATCTTAGCCCATAATGTGGTGTAAAACTCCGGGGCATCTACGTTCGGTCCATAGCAACAGGCCAAAGTCACTGTGACAGTCCCCAGTCGCCCCCATGCCAGACAGTATCGTCCCTGTGAGTCCCAGGTGGCTCCCGCCAGGTGGAAGGGTATCCGTTTCTTTATGAGTATGGCCACTCCCCTCGCATAGGAGGAATAAGAGGAAAAGACTCTGTGTTCCGCCCATTTGCTTGCAAAGTTATTTGGTTTCTGAGATGCAAAATGTGTTTCCTGTAACATAGCTATGTGTATTCTATGCCTGTCCAAGTAGGCTAATATGTGTCTCTTCTTCCTCGGGTCCCCTAAGCCCCTAACGTTCCACGTGAGAATATTCAGTTGCTCGGAGTCCGCATCAGCCATGCATCTGGATATCTGCCCTCAACTTGCTCTGCATCGAAGGGATGCAGTTCAGTCTATGTGCCTGAACACGATAAAATGTTTTATTCCACTTGGGATGCTCAAACGCTAACTTGCCAGCTGCCCACACTGAACTGTCAGAGTGGGCATCTTGTCGTGTGAAGGTCATGTACAGACCGCAACATTCCCCTCGCGTTCCCTCCCCCGCCCACTGAAGCAACCCCAACTTGCCAGAACTAAACACCCGCCCACCCACCCACCCCAGACCCCAACCTGGACACAAACAAACCTGTAGTCCCTGTATGTAACAGGCAGTAAACAAAGTCGGGGGATTCCCTTCGGGGCCATCCCTAGGTGGCTACACAGTAATCCCTCACCCCCAGAAACCCCCTTAGGTGAAACAATCGGGTTCCGGAGGGCAGAGGGTGCCCGGCGTCTATTATATATGGCTCAATGTAGCCCAACATACAGTTACCTCTTGTGTTCTTTGGTGCATGGCCTACCTCCCAACCAGTAACATGACACAAATCAACATGAGAGTTTGTAATGACGGTGAGGTTGGCCTCAGTGTGGGTCGTCCTCCGCACCAGGCAACGCAGAGGATTGTGCTGCCGCCACTTCCCCATCAGTACAGTTCGTGCGCCGTATACATTTGAGGAATTCCTCCACTTGCTGCGGTTTGACAAAGAATCGCTGCCGGCCCTGATGTGTAACCCTGAGACGCGCCGGGTATAACAACGCATAGTCAATTTGTGCCTTTCTCAATTTGGTCTTGACGTCCATAAATTTCCGTCTCTCTTCCTGGACTGTAGGCGTGAAGTCGGGGTAGATGGAAAAAGTATTCCCGTCATATGATAGGGTCTGCTTGCGTCTCGCTGCGCTCAAGGCCACATCCCGGTCCCTGTAATTCAAAAGTCTCGCTATTATGGGACGTGGAGTGCCACCCGGTGGCGGGCCCGAGAGATCTGTGAGCCCGCTCTACAATAAACTAGGTTGAAAAGGATTCAGCACCTAGAGCAGCCACCAGCATTTTTTCCACATATTCTTCCATCTTTCCAATGTTGGTCGATTCTGGAATACCAAGCACGCGAATATTATTGCGCCTACTGCGCGCTTCTAAATCTTCGTTTTTGGCTGCGATCAGTTTTAGGAGTTTGTCCATGTGGGCAAGTTGCGTGACATTCCTAGCTGTTGTGTCCTCTGTGTCCGAGATGCGCCGCTCTGTTTCCTTGATACGGTCCTCATGACCTTCCAATTTATGTGCTATGGCGTCCATGCGCGTCGACATGCGGTCAACTTTGTCCACAATAGTGGCAAACCCTTGCCGGACCTCTTGTAGGATGCTCTGCACATCCGCATTGTGTGCAGCAGTGTCTCCCCGTGCCTCCCCGCTTCCCTCAGGGTCGCGATCTTCCTGAGCGGCTCGGGTTACTTTTTTCCCAGCCTCGAAATTCAGCTTCGGTTGCCTGGTGTCTGGTTTCCCCATTATGGCACCTATGTATGGCGCGGCCAGTCGTGTCCCCGTCTGTCGTCTTAGTGGGGTTGGCACCTCCGGGCCCACGGCCGCTAGCAGTCAGTGCCCAGTTTTAAGGTCCATACCCCTCCAAGGCAGCACAATGCTGGGGAGGCACCGCCAGCGGTACCAGAGCAAAATCAGCAGGGCAAGCCTCAGGGCGTTGCACCCGGTCACACCACACACAGCGATCGCACGTCTCAGCGACTCAATGGCGCCGAGTCAGACCCACACGGTGCTGAGTACACACTGTCTTGTGGCATTACCTCGTAGGCAGGAACCTGTCATCTTCCGCAAGGGATCTACTGCACCCACAGAGTTCTCCTCCAATAATAGTGCCGCATTCCGAGGGGGTCCCCCCAGCCACTATCTCCCAGGGTGCCTGTAGAGCCTCCGCGCATACGACCCTCTTCTTCTCTTCACAACATGGCGGATCTCCAGCTGTAAAATGGCGCCAAGTCGGGGGGGGGCCTCCAGCAGTGTATAACCTCCCAGCGGGGCAGCGTTAGGATTAAGGTTCCCCTTCTCACCTCAGCATGGCAGTCGGGGCAGGCGCGGCCTCCCAGATCCCCAGGCAGGCAGCGGGGACCTGCAGCAGCGTTCTCGTAGAGGTCCCCGGCTGCACAGTCTCATCAGCGCCTGGCAGCAGTCCTCCGATTGCAGCGCAGCGGCACTTGCCTTTGTAGATGGGCGGATGAAAGCCACCGATCAGCGTCCGTGTGCCATGTGTTTCTGCGGAGACTGTGGTCTGAGCGTAGGCCCCTGCTCCCGGTCAGCCTCAGGCTGGCCGCTGCCCACGATTCGCTGCTCTGCTCTCCGTCTATCCTCCGCCAGCCGAGTTCATCCGCATTCGCTGTATTTCGGGCCCCGTCACCGCCAGATGCCTCACATTCACGAACGCTGCCTGGAGCTCTAGGGCGCGAGTTACGAATCCGCCGCTCTTGCCTCGTCTCGTGGCCTGGGTGCCTCCAGCGCAGCCGCGGCCTCAGTTAGTCTCGGCTGCCGCTCTACACACCCCCTTAGCTCCGCATCGCATCTCGGCCAATATTTGTCGACGCCGTATCTGGGGCAGGCTTGCTCCGATTTTCCTGTGATTTCCAGCGAGTCTGCCGGAAGGTGATGTCTTCTGGTTGGCAGCTTTTCAGACGCTTAAGAGGCCATTGAGCAGGATAAGTGGTAGGATATATTCACCGGGCTGCAGGAGCCTCACACTTGTGCGGCCATCTTGCGTGTGCGCCACCTAGCGCCCCTTTGTTGGCGAGTTTCTGCTTGGTCTTGCACTTCACATCATTCCAGCGCCTCTTGAGCTCTTCCATTGTCCTCCTCAGCACTCCGACTGCATTCACCTTGTCCACGATGGACTGCCATGTTGCATTTTTTGTTGCCAATGACACAGTGGAGGTGACGAACAGTTGTTGATGGTGTTCTATCACCTCCGTGATCAGGATCCTGTTTTCCTGCGGACTGAACCGCGTCTTCCTCTTCTTCTTGTCCTTGCCCTTCCCTGTCCCCGAGGTCCCAGGCTGCTCCTCCTCGGGGCCTGTGGGGTTCTGGCCGTCCTCTGTACCTGCTCCGGCTGCCTCCATTGTGCTTCGCTGTAGTTTGGTTTTTGTTTGTGTTTTGTTTTTTCTGCTTCTGTAGTGATTTTTCACGCCTGACATGTGTGATTTGCAGGCCTGGTACTGCTTTTCGCTGATTGTCTTATCGCGGTTGGGCCCATCGCAACTTTTTTCGCGTTCGGGTTTGGATTTTCATTGCCGTCCCGGAATGTTATCGCGGACATTTGAGGCATTATCGGGAGACTATCGCATGTTACCGCCGTGTTGAGAATACGACGTTAAACCGGAGTTATTTTCCCGCAATATGAAAACTTGCGTTAACCTATTTTGGCGATGTTTATCGCACGTTCTTGAGAATATGCCCCATAGGGCCATATTATCAAGAACGGGCGATAACATATCGCCGCTTTAGCCACAGGAAACTGCCGCTAAAACGGCGATAAGGGGCTTGATAATATGCCCCATAGAATTCCAATAGAAGCCCAGGTTTTGGTGTGAAGGACATCAAACCTGTTATTGGAATTCTATAGGGCATATTATCAAGCCCCTTATCGCCGCTTTAGCGGCAGTTTCCTGCCGCTAAAGCGGCGATATGTTATCGCCCGTTCTTGATAATATGGCCCATAATTTTACCCATGTTTTTTTCTGAAACCCTGCCCACAGCCCCTTGGATGTGGTTGGGGATGATGCCAGAGATACAAGATTTGCTCCCTCACTCATGCAATTCTGGGTGCCATGGCCAGAAGAGAAAATAGAGGCGCTGCTGGAAAACAGGTATAAATTATTATGTTGTTATTGGTGCATTAACCACTTGGCTCACGTGTTCCCATCACTTAATGGGTCACCACCTAACAAATACAAACACTCAAGAGATTTAGTAGATCCACCACGGTGGAGCATTGGTTCCAGGTGTCTCACAGCTGCCTGCATCAGACTGAATCAGATTTCAACATAGTCAGGAGCAGGGTGCAAGACAACCGGCTGAGCCTAAACACTATAAAAACAAAGCCTATGTGTGCCAGGTCCAAGCACAGACTCTGTTCCCTTCCACCGGAAGAAGCATCCTTTACATCCGATGACACTTCAATCAAAACAAACATTGGCAACACCAATTGGTCTGGCATTGTCCATCGGACTTTTGGCAATTCTTGTTTTGTTTTGTCGTGGTTTTTGCAAAGCTTTATTGTTCAGGAAGCTGCCAGGTGTTGGTTAATCTAAAAAAAACACTGACTAAAGGCAAAAATGTTTTTGGACTCAAAAAAGAAGACATTACCATAGTACTCCCTGGGACTTAAGGGAACTTCTTTGTGTCTGAATTTGCTCATTGCGAAAGGGAAGCATGTGGTAACTCATAGTGAAGTGGGCTGACACATTGCCCCTTGATATATGCTTGAGTGGGTTAGAGAAAAATGTGAATGACACAAACACAGACAAATAGATGACGTGTGGCTGAAAACCCCTATAGGTAACCACACCATACACATCATTTTAGTAAAATCAAAGGGTCTTGCTTAATATAGACCTAAAAAAGACAATTGTTCTGTGATTGCCTGCCACCCTCTTGCCTTTGAGAAAGAAGGAAAGAAAGAAGGCAAGAAGGAAAGAAGCACGAAATAAGGAAAGAAAGCAAGTAAGAAAGAAGGAAAGCAAGAAACAATGAAAGAAAGAACAGAAAGATGGAAGGAAAGAAAGAAAGAAAAAAGAAAGAAAGAAAGAACAGAAAGGTGGAAGAAAAGAAACAAAAAAACAAACAAAGAAAGAAAAAAGGGAAAGAAAGAAGCAAGGAAAGACAAAAAGAAAGAAGGAAGGAACAAGGGAAAGAAAGAAGAGATGTGAATAAAGAAAGACAGACAGTTGGAAAGAAAAGAGAAAGGAAAGAAAGAACATTGGAACCAAAGAAGAAAAGATTGGAAAGACGGAAAGAAAAAGAAAGGAAAAAAAACCCGGTTCTAGCTCTCCTGAAGCGTATCTGCATCTAAATAAGGCAGTATTCAACCTTCATACGTATTTGTTGATATGCATTGATAAACCGGTTCTAGCTCTCTTGTAGCGCATCTGTATCTGAATAAGACTGCATTCCAACCTTCATGAGTATTTGTTGATATGCATCGATAAACCTGTTCCAGTTCTCCTGCTGTGTATCAGCATCTAAACAAGGCTGTATTCAACCTTTATCCGTATTTGACAATATGCATCGATAAACCTATCCCTGATCTCCGGAAGCGTATCTGCATCTGACTATGGCTGCATTCCAAACTTTATCTGTATTTGTCGGTATGAATTGATAAACTTGTTCTAGTTCTCCTGTTGTATATCTGCACCTAAATAAGGCTGTATTCAACCTTTATCCGTATTTGACAATATGCTTCGATAAACCTATCCCTGATCTCCGGAAGCGTATCTGCATCGGACTACAGCTGCATTCCAAACTTAATCTGTATTTGTCAGTATGCATTGATAAACCTGTTTTAGTTCTCCTGTTGTGTATCTGCATCTGAATAAGACTGTATTCAATCTTTATCCGTATTTGACAATATGCATCAATAAACCTGTTCCAGATCTCCTGAAGTGTATCTGCATCGGACTAAGGCTGTTTTCCAACCTTTGCCTGTATTTGTCAGTATGCATCGATAAGCCTGTTCTAGTTCTCCTGCTGTTTATCAGCATCTGAATAAGGCTGTATTCCACCCTTTACATGTATTTGCCAATATGCATCGATAAACCTGTCCCAGATCTCCTGAAGCGTATCTGCATCTGACTATGGCTGCATTCCAAACGTTACCTGTATTTGTCAGTATGCATTGATAAACTTGTTCTAGTTCTCCTATTATGTATCTGCATCTGAATAAGGCTGTATTCCACCCTTTATCCGTATTTGTCAATATGCATCGATAAACCCGTCCCATCTCTCCTGCAACCTATTTGCATCTGAATAAGGCTGTATTCCATCCTCCATATGTATTTGTTGATATGCATCAATAAACCTGTTCTAGTCCTCCTGCAGCGTGTCTGCATCTTAATAATGCTGTAGTCACCCTTTATCCATGCTTGTCAATATACATTGATAAACCTGTTCTAGCTCTCCTGAAGTGTATCTGCATCTGTATATGGCTGTATTCAATCTTTCATATGTATTTGTTGACATGCATCAATAAACCGGTTCCAGATCTCCTGAAGACTATCTAAATATGGCTGTATTCCAACCTTCATACATATTTGTCAATATGAATCGATAAACCTGTCCCAGATCTCCTGAAGCGTATCTTCATCTAAATAAGGTTGTATTCAACCGGTATCAGTATTTGTCAATATACATCGATAAACCTGTTCCAGATCTCCTGAAGCCTATCTGCTTCTAAATAAGGCTGTATTCAACCTTCATGTATTTTTGTTTTTATGCATTAATAAACTTGTTCTAGTTTTCTAGCAGTTTATTTGCATCTAAACAAGGCTGCATTCCAACCTTAATCCATATTTGCCAATATTCATTGATAAACCTGTTCCACATCTAGTAGCAGCCCGTCCCCTGCCAGAAGAGGGAGGTGGGGAGGGAAGGGGAAAAGGGGGCTTCGGGGACAAATTATAAAACAAAAATAAACTTACCTCAACGCCACCGGCAATGGCGCCCGCTGCATCGCGCTCTTCCTGCATCTGGGCACAGGTTCCCAGACTGCACTGTGGCCAGTCATGACCCTGCATGAAAGCAGCGTCAGGATTGGCCTGAGCGCTGGCAACTTGCGCTCCCATGCACTGGGAGCCTGTGCCTGATCTCTCCAGCCCCAGCAATGCGGCTGGAGAGAGCTGGACTGCGCATGAGGGTTTGGACGGCCGCGCAGTGAAGGGAGTGCACCACCACTCCCCCATGAGCAGTGTCATCCCCTGGACCTGCCCCCAAGACTCGTCAGAGTCCTGGGGGTGGGTCCAGGGGTTTGAAATAAAACGATAATAAAAACGGGTTAAAACCCGTGTTATTATTGTTTAATTTTTAAGGTGGTGATGGGGCGGCGCTCCTCCCCTCTAATGAAGGGCCTCCGCTGTCCACATCTCCTGAAGCCTATCGTAGTAAGGCTGCATTCAAACCTTTACCGTTATTTGTCAATGTGCATCAATAAACCTGTTCCAGCTCTCCTGCAACATAGCTGCATTTGCCTAGGACTGCTTTCCAACCTTTAGCCGTGTTTGTATGTGTGATGAGGGTTCTGGTACCTGCTTCCGGTCTGGCAGGAAGTACCCAGCTGTCTCCGCGGCTCCACCTTCCAAGCTTGACTTGATGCTGAATCCCACACTCCATCCCTCCACGTGCCTGAACCCCGCCCAGCGCGCGCCCGCTTCTCCAGCAGGGCAGCGCTTCTGTTCTGTAATCATGTAAACATGCGGAGCTTAATTATTCCTGGCACCGACGACGAGCTGAGTCAAATTACAGCAAATGATAAAAATCTGAAAATGAACCGATTAGGACAGTCTCCAGGACTTGGCGGGCCGTTACGGCACCGCAGGCGCTGCGCGGGAGCGCAGAACGGCCGCGCTGCGCGCCCACACCGAGAATAATGTTTAATAACATTAAGGGAATGGAAAAGCATACACGACTTACAAGTCACTGGAGAGGGTGCATGTGAGCTATTTATAGGAAGAGAAGGGGAGAAGACATACATCTAATATAGAAATCACGGCCAAAGATGCGGAGAGGGGGAAAGGTACAGAAAGAGACGATTCTGTATTTATTAATGAAGCACTTCTCTCAAAAGTGCTGCATATAGTGAATAGCATTATGTGACATAACTGGCGGCCGAAGGGTCACTTAAAAATATGGTACAGGTGTTTGGGGATGAAAGGGATAATAGACTGTCAATACATTAAATATAATTGTACGCTGCACATGTTTTCATTACACATATTTACACTGTTAGGCAAAGGAAGGAATAGCGATTTGCCCAGGATCACGTGGTTTTTGGTCAAGAGGGGAAGTCAGGATTAGAACCAGGGTCTCAAGGTGCCAAAGTCCGCAACTCAGACACTAGATGACGTCTCTGGAGAGAGAGGAGGGCCAGAGACAGAGGGAAGCAGAATGAGAGGCAGAGAGAAAGCGAAGAAGGAGAGAGAGAGAGAGAAAGCGAGCGACTGAAAGATGAGTAACAAAGATATAAACACACAAAAGGCGATGGTGTGATGCCGGTCCTGGGTTGTTTGTGTTCCGGTTCACGGATTACCTGGCCTAGAAGTTCTGGCTGGGCTGTTCGCATGAGGCGCAGGGTCAAGATTGATTTGCATATAGCTGGGTCTAAACTAAGGTGGCATGGTGGGCACAAAATGATGGATTGGGATGCAGCCCGAGCGATTGCCAGTGGCTGAGATTAATTCGAGCATTCCATCCATCACCTTGTTGTTTTTATATAGACTCTCTGCAGAAGTGCAAGCAGAGTTCTCGCCAGTTACAGCTTGCACACAATCAATACTTTCACAGAACACACAAATGCAAGCTGTTTTCAAGTACCCCTCGACTTTCAAAACCCTTTTGTCTGAATCTGGCACACAGGATTTTCCCCAAAGCCCCTTAAGTAGCAGTTACTTGTACACAGTAATCAAAAGAGTGCACATGCAGAGAGAAAGGACAGACAACACGAGCCAGGTGCGTAGCTTCAAAGGGGGTGTTTGTGGTGTGACACCCCACAAATGAATGCATTCTTGGCTTGGTGGTTGGGTCTGGAAACCCTGAGTCGAGTCCGCTATGTCTGTTCTGGTTTTTCTCATTGATCTTCTTTCACTAAGAGGTTTTAACATGTTCATTTTAAGGATTAGGAATGTACATATCTATAGTGAGCAGTTTAACAACAAGTAGTACATTTGCACCTCAGCAGAGCCAGCTACAGTTGCATCTCCCTGCTACCCATCTTGGCAAAAGACACAGAGAAGAACATGAACAAATGTCTAGCTGCCCACCTCAATGACAAGCACCTCCTTGACACAATTCAATCCGCATTCCCAACCAACCACAACACTGAGGTTGCCTCATCGTCACCACAGATAACATCTGATGGATCATGGACAGAGGAGACACTACTTCCCTCATCCTTATGATCTATCTGCTGCCTTTGACACCATTTTCCAACCAATCCTCATTCAACGCCTACACAAAGCCGGCAGTCAAGGACCCGTGCTCCTCTAGATCTGCTCCTTCCTTGCAAGCCACACCCAGTTGGTCAGCCATACTCTTTTCACCTCGGCCACCACCAACCTCATCTGTGAGCACCACAAGGATGTTCGCTCAGCCCCCCACAGTGTTCAATGCTTACACGTCCCAACTCACCAGCAACATTCGTGCCACAGCATCAACGTTATATCCCATGTAGAAGATACCCGGCTTATCCTCTCCCTCACTCACAAAACACTGAACAGAGGGACCAACTTCACTGAATGCATGTTCAAAGTCGCCAGACGGATGAAAAACAAATGCCTGAAACTCAACACAGACAAGACGAAAGTAGTCATATTAAGAAAAGACACCACACTGTAAGACTCCACCTGGTGGGCATCTGAACTTGGACCCACACCCAACCAACTAACCATGTGAAGAATCAGCGCACAACTTACCAGAAGACTCCAGACCATACAGAACTCTGCTGCCATTCTCACACTCAGAATACATCCCTGCCCGTACCCACTTCACCCCACACCTCAAAGACCTCCACTGGCTCCCCATCCACAAATGGACACTCTTCAAACTTCTCACACGCATATATAAAGCCCTGCACAATATCTGCCCCACATACCTCAGCAATCGCATTAACCTACACAAATCTACCAGACACCTCCACTCAGCTGGTCTTCTACACACAGAAATCCCCCATATGCCCATAACCAGAACCCGACAGTCATGCCTTCTCTTACCTCGCCACCCAAGAAACTGAAGACATTGCTCTTTGCCTATACTTGGCCCAGGCTTGGCCCAACCTGCTCCTGCTATCTGCACCAGGATACCATCCCAGGTGAGTTGTGAGCTGTACAAATACACGTAACACAACATAACACAACACAACATAACATAACACACATTTACATACTCCTTGAATAGGTGCCAATTAACTGCTTTTTGGAATTCACAAACATTGGTGGTAGTAGGCTTGGAAAGATGTACTAGTCTCAGGTTTCCATGCATAGTACCGGCAATCATTCACCCAAAAGGTGATGGGATGAATGCTGGCAAATAGTCTAACCAGTGGCAATTGCGTGCAGCACCATTCCAACCCATCTTTTTTCAATCACTGTGGCACTCTAGACTGAGGCCCACGCACCCCAAATCAGTACTGACAGTGTTTCTCATGGAAATAGGCACTCCTGAGTCTTAGTCATCTCACCTTTCCACCCTCCATCCACACCAGTTTTTTAGTTGTGAAATTTGAGATTCACACCCCTGAATCTCCCTTACTAAGCTATGCCCCTGACGCAAAGACAGGCTCAAAAAAGCCAGAAGAACAGGAGTGACAGAGATTCCCCAGTCACCCCTGTATCGGAGATGTCACCCCAGTATCAGGAATGCCAGTCATCCCAGTATCAGTTTAGCCTCTGGACTGCTACTGCAGATACACACATTATTCACCTGTAAATCCTGCAGGAGGGCTTACTACACTGCAAATCTGTTGCCCCTTGGAAGCCTGAACATAAAAAGTCATGCATTTCCAGAACAAAATCCAAAATATAAGCCATTATAAGATAAATACTTAGGACCTTAAGTTGTGCATTGAATACTTCTACTTGTGAATATATTATGGTCTTAGTATTTGCAATAAAAAACGTTTAGATGCCCCACAACAATAGTCAACAGTCAGAATTATGATTCTTGTCTTCATTTTTTCCCCCTTTTCTTTTTATAATAAAGGTTCAGGTATAAGCAGAGATGTCTGTCATCTCTGCTTATACCTGAAACTTTATTATAAAAGAAATGGGAAAAAACAGAAAATGAAGACAAGAATCATAATTCTGACTGTTGATTATTGTTGTGGTGCATCTCTAAGTTTCTTATTGCAATTTGTAACCGTTCTTTTGGTTTATGCGCCCAGGCAGCGAGTGCGTGTAGTGTGTGCACACATTTGTACTTATGCATGTTCAAAGATACTAGTTGGAATAACGGGTCAGGTGCAGTTTGTTTTTGGTTCGCTGCCTTTACTTTATTTTGTATATGGTATTGGGATTTGTTTAGTACAGTTTCCAATTAGAATGGCCTTGTAGTAGCACTCTTGGCAACCCCCTGCTCTGCCGCATAGCATTCAGCACCTCAAAAAAACGTACCCAGTCCATTGATTGGCTGCAAATTAAAGCAACGAGGATTGTTTTTTCCCACAGGGGCAAAGATCGAAAGCCCAAACCATCAAACAATACGGCCACCCAGCACATCTGCTCTCCTCACCCGATGAAACCCAGGATAATCCTATTCAGTGGTGCTGTCAGACTAACAGTCTTTTAAGGCAGCTAAATCTGAGGCCTCGCCTTTGTCCAGGACTTCGCAAAGGTGGTCTGATACACTGGCGGGTCATTTCGAGTAAGGATAAATCTAATTTGACACCATTTGGTTTTAACCCAGGGCAAAAGTACTAGTTGATTCAAAGGGCCATATGTACAAAGAAGTGGCTGAGTGAGGCGTTAGCCGTCATGGCTTAACGCCTCAGTCCGCCACTGCAAAAACGCAAGGCTGCACCATATTTACAAGAATATGGTGCAGCCTTGCGTTTCCCCCTGCGCTGGGGCTAAGTTTAGCAGCTTAGCGCAAATGCAGGCACCCTTGTACCATAGTGCAAGGGTGTCTGCGTGCAGTGGAAGATTGTTTATGTGTAGGAAGTTGTCCCTTCCTGCACATAAACAATCTTTAAATGCCGTTTTGTCACTTCTATGTGTGCTGCCTATGGCAGCACACATGGAAGTTACAAAATGTCTTTTTTTTTAAAAAAGATTGTGTATGTGCAGGAAGGGACACCTTCCTACACATAAACAATCCAAGGCGTTTTGCTTTTTCCATGTGTGCTGCACACGGCAGCACACATGGAAAAAATAAAAACGAGGAGAAATAAAGCATTTCTCCTCGTTTCGCCAAGTTAAGACCAGGTTTTCCCTGGTCTTAATTTTGGCGCTGCCTCCTATTTACGTCACTCTTGTAAATAGGGGGCAGCATCATAATCAATGGGTGTTGCGGTGGAACGCCCAACGCAACACCCATTGCCCACCCCTTTCACGCTAAGCATAGCGTGAAAGAGGGCCTTATTTACAAGGCCGCATTAAGCCACGTTAAGTGGCTTAACGCTGCCTTGTAAATAAGGCGCAGCCCCTATCGCCACAGGAACGTTGGAAAAAGTGACATTCCTGTGGCGATAGGGGCTTGTACATATGTTCCAAAGGTGAGAGGTCAAAATTAGAGATACCTGGGGCAATTGGAGTTATCAAACTTCATTTTTGCAGAATGTTCCTTTTTAAGAACTTTTTTCCCTTTGGAAACTTTTTAGGTTGCACCTGGAAGAATTTTTGAGGGGAAACTGCAATATTGCTGCAGTTTCACACTACTTGTAATCTGATATGGTTTAACACACTGTCCCTGCCAAATGTTGGTTTTAGCCCTCAATTTAGAGTGAAGCCACCTAGAACACCAGCATGACAGAAAGCCCAATACTAGCCCAACAGATAGCCCAATACTAGCCCAACAGAAAGTCCAAGACTAGCCCAACAGAAAGCCCAATATTAGCCCAATCGAAAGCCCGATACTAGCCCAACTGAAAGCCCAATACTAGCCCAACAGAAAGCCCAATACTAGCCCAACAGAAAGCCCAATACTAGTCCAACAGAGAGCCCAATACTAGTCCAACAGAAAGCCCAAGACTAGTCCAACAGAAAACCCAACCCTAAATCAGCAGAAAGCCCAACACTGGCCGAACAGAAACCAGAAATATTGGCCTAACAAAAAGCATTCATTCTGCTGTTCTCTTGCAGGTGCAGAGGATGCTCCTAAGCAAGCCTGTTGAACAGAACGACGAGCACCAACTACTACTTGACAGAGAAACACAGACCTCAGTGTTGCAAATACATCTCAGAAAAGCAGCAACAACCCCCTCCAGTTCATTGTCCTCAGAAAAAAACAGACAAGTTCACTGATAGCCCTAGAAAGCGAGTATGTGCCAGACATTGATGCGCACACCGTACAGAGAAAAATGAAGAGACCAGAAACAGAACCAAGATCTGCGATCCAAAAAATAAATAAATAAACATACTATTCACTTACAAACCCACAGCTAAATGAAATGTTACAAACATCTAGATAGAAATGGTAGTCCCTGAATATCGGTTTACAAAAATCACCAAGTACAACGGCAGCTGCTGGACCTTGAAAGTTGAAGGTTCAGATCGACCTGAAAAGCAGACTGAGGCAGGAGCTATCCACGAAGCGCTATATAAATGCTACAATACAATACAATGTGACTGGGTGTCCTAGACAATGAGATACCTCTCTCATACACAGCCCCTGATACAAGAGAACGGCGGAGAGTGGCTGTAATGTGTTGTCCCGCAGGATCAGCCAGAGGGGGCAGAAACAGCGGTAGAATACGGGGCAGCTTGTGACACCACGTGAGACGCAACCCCTCGACCCCCCACAATACCTATGAATGCACTCACTTGTTACTGGTTGCAGCTTTGTCTTATACCAAAGCCTGTAGAGTGATTATGGCTGGAGACACGCTGTACTCTTTACATATATCATAGTTTTTCTTTTATATATTTGGGCCATAGTGACCAAAATGGGGGAAACTACAGGAGACGTATGCCTCCACCTGAGTGGATTTCTTTGTAATTTACAAACATTCCTGGTAGCTCTTCTGGAAAGCTGTGCCAGGAGTAGACTTAGGGGACGTACGCCAGCTCTGTATTGGAGTAAATCTCTGCCCATTTCCACTGTGGAAGGGGTTGGCTCAAACTTTGGGATGCTTTGGGGTTTCCCACGCTTCCGAGGTACACAACACCTTGGAACCCCCTCTTCTCACCTCCTGAGTAGGATTTCGGAGCACTTATCTCTCTGCAGAGAAATTCCCACTCATGAAACCATTTCGTGAATTCGTGGCAGGCAGAAGAGCGGTGGATTTGGGCATAAACTTACATTTACTACTGAGTTTACCTTTGTGAATAGGTCCCATTGTCTTTTACAGTGTGACATCTTCCCATCAGTTTAGTTCAGTTACTATTAATTACAGGTATATACATATAATCCACCCCCACCAGGAGCACTGAAGTGTCTCCTTCGAAGCACAAGGTGTTATTTACCCAGCTGCCAGAGGTGGAACACAGACACCTCATGGAAGTGCCCATGGCAGGCACAACACAACTTACAGCACTGTCAACACTGGTAATGTTCACACAGTGCTACTGAATTCAATGATTCTAAATGAGAAGAAAAGGAGGGAACAACAGAAATATGGAGGGGGGAGAAGTTCAGAAGTGGAGGTTTAGAGAGAGGTGATAGGAAGAGGCAGAGTAAAAAAGAGAGTGCGCATGAGTAAGAGACAGCAATCGATAGAGAATTTGAGGGAGAGATGGACAGAGAGAGCAGGGTGAATTAACGTAAAGCAAAATAAGCACGTGCTTAGTTAAGGCATCAAGGGAAGGGGGGCACTACAGAAATATTCCATTGCCGGATTTGCCATGGATCATATGGTGAAAAACTGCCAATGTTGCAGTTAGAAAAAGTAGGAAAAAGCTTTCCAAACATGAAGTGGAAGTATACAAAAATACACATTATTTTCCATCTTACTGTAAGTTTTGTTTCATTTAGAAAAATAAAATACAATTTTACTGTTTATTATTATTGATATTTTGAATTAGATATATATGGGGCCACTAAAATCTTTTAAGTGCTTAGGGCCTCTAAAACTCTTAATCCGGCCCTGAGAGCGAGATAGAGTAACAGAGAGAAAGAAGCAGAGAGAGGAAGGGAGGAAGAGAGAGAGGAGGGAGGGAAACAGAGGGAGAGAGAAAAACAAAGAACTAGAGTGTGTGTGTGAATGTGAGGGGGGAATAAGTAAGTAAGCGAGAGAGAAGAGGTGGGGGGTGAGAGTGAGTGAAAAGAGAAAAGAGTGAGGTGGATCGGATGGAAAGAGCAAGGGAGAAGCTGTAGGGAGGGAAGCAAGGCCTGCATTGCTGCTAGTCATACAATTCTGAAGATGTGGTATGTGGCACAGACGTCTTTCGCAGGGAGGCCTCGCGCCTCCTCTTACCAATGACCCTCCTCGCCTTCCTTATTGGTGCATTGTGCCTCACAGCAGCTCCACTGTGGAAGAAATTGCTCTAAGTGGCATCTCTTACTGTGAATAACTGGAACACACAAAGGCTAAAATCGCCCATTTCCAGAGATGAGAAAGTAACCAGACACATAATTGGAAGACCATTAAGGACAGTAACCTCATGCGCTCTGACACGAGTGGACGACATGCTGGTAATCTGCGTTACACCGAGTCCTGCGCTTCCTCCCCGCAGTCCTCAATGATCTGAGGGTGGTCCACCCTCAAGACAGATGACTCCTCTTGCCCCTACATTGAAAGATACCGCTCTCCTGGAGAGTAGGGTGACTTCGGACTTGTAGCCCAACCTGTCCCCATGTCTGCCCTGCATGGGTGCACTGGTGCTGGTACTGCCACCACAACTGGACAGGCATTATCCTCAGCCCTCCCACCCTACAGACCCTGGAAGGGCAGAGGAGCAGCAGGACTTTGGAGAACTGTAGAGCAGGAACAGAGGAGAGACCAACACTTTAGATGTGACATGTAAAGTGAGAAAATGGGCTTGTCCATGTTAGGTTAGGTTAGGTGAAGTTAGGTTAGTTCAGGTTAAGCTAGGTTGAGATGAGTTAGGTTAGGTTAGGCTAGGTTGGGTTGAGTTGAGTTAAGTTAGTTTAGGTTAAGTTTAATTGAGTTAGGTTAGTTTAGGTTAGGCTAGGTCGAGTTGAATTAGGTTAGGTTAAATTAAGTTATAACGGGTTAGGTTAGGTTAAGTTGGGTTGAGTTAGGTTAGGTAAGAACGTATAGAGTGCAACATCCACTCGAAGTGGTATTTTGGGGCTAACCAACCAAGTAATCCAACACCTACCTGTAAAATCTCTCACGCGACCAGGTGTTAGAATTGATGAATTGAGAAAAATAACAGTTTTAAGACTTTCCTAAATCTGCCTTAAACTAACTTCTTGCCAAAGATGAAGAGGCAGAGCACTCCACTTGGCTGGTGCTGCAACAGAGAGCGCTCACCCACTAAAGGTTTTGAAATTATATTTGCAGAGTTTAAGGAGGAATCGACTCTTGGATCTCAGCAGCCATGTTGACTTGTTTGTGCTGCATCTGTTCATTTGTGTGTCTGCCTGTTCATATGCCTGGGTATATTGGCGTGTGTGCCATAGTGTGTCTTTCTGTGCTGTGTTTCAATGTGTCAGTTTCTGCTACTGCTTGTGTGAGTGTGTCTGCTTGTGCAAGTAAATGTGAGCGTGTCAGGAGTGGACCAATGGGATGATGGCAGCCACAGAATGTCTAGCGTATGATGATCATTCCTGGTGTATACAGCACTCCCGGTCATATAATGGTGCTCACTGGACAATTTATTTTTTATTTATAAGGTGCTACCAGTCCACTTCAGAGCAGCAAGAGGGGAACATTGAGGGGAGGAGAGGGAGCGGCAAAATAACTGACCAGATGGGATTCGCAGGATTCCAGAAAACGCATTCCAGGTCCTGTGGTGGGAGGTGGATAGCCTGCAAGAGTCAGTGAACACAGACGGTCACTGTTCACTGCAGGATGGAGGCAAACAAGGCCTGTCATAAGGGAACAAGCAGGAAAACATGATCCCATTGGGCCAAACACCATAAGCTGAGGATATAGAATCTTCTGGGAAGGCCCGTTGGGACAGGATGGTCTTCATCGCTTCGCTGAATCTGAAATGATCTTGTTGCTGCCTGGCATGAGCACTCAGGTGGATCCCAGCTCTAGGGCTACAGGTGTTAGCCTTCTTCCTCTGACTTCCTACTTGTTAAAGGGAACAGAGGTGAGCCTGTCATCAGATGGCAGTCCACCTCTTTGAGCTTTCACTGCGTCCTTCAGTGGCTAGTGAACCCCTTCAGCCCAGGCAGCGTCCATACATCCATCATCAGCCCCCGTAGGCAGCTGCAGTACTTTGATTACTGCATCGAAGGCACAGGGGTGATGGACTCCTACTTGACCTCTTCTGTACTCGTAAGTGGGGACCATCTTAAATGGATCAACAGCCAGGTGATCTTCCTGAAACTGAGGCAGAACAGCTTGTGCATTACCCAACTCACCGAGGACACTGCCTAAAAAGCAGTACGCGCACAGGGCATCCCTCAGAATAATTCTGACGTCCTTAACCTTCTCGTCAATGGTACACCTGAAATCAGGATCCTCCGTTAGGAAACAATGCCCTTGTACCCTGACATGATACATGAAGAAGCCACAGCTCTATGATCCCCCTTGGTGATATCTGGTCCAGTCTCCCAGAGCCCACAGATACATACGCTGTCCATGAAGGTCTTGCAGAGGTAGTCCTTGGTCTGGGGAGGGCTTTTAGCACAGCTCTTCGATTGCCTCCCATGGATCGATAGAGACTGTCACTGCAGGAGGTTGGACACCCGAGGAGTAGAGATAAGCCCTGGACAGCTGTTTTGCATGTGGGTGTGCTAACCACAGGTGTATCAACTGCACCTAGGCTACATCTGGGGCCCCTTCTTGCTCTCACTTGTCCATTAGACGGTTACAATGGGACCCATTCTTCGTTCACTTGTTGCACAGGTGGGATGCCTGGCAATTGCTGTGGTCATTGGGTTTGATCTATGCCTGTTGCTTTTGGCTTTTAGTCCCATTAGATTTATCTGCTAAGAATCTGCCATCCTATGCGTTAGCTCCAGAATACAGCATCCAAAAATGTGCTAGGAAGCACATGGGGTGCACCTCACTTAGTCCCGCAAATCTAGGTTCAATTGTGAAAGCTCAGTGGACCTGGGACAATACTGTGGTGGTGGCGTGCAAAGTCCAATAAAGATCTAGGATGCTCTAGTGAGGTGGATCTTGACCCACAAGCTCAGGGCCTCTATCAAGTGCTATAAAGGAAGACTAGGCAGTGTCTCTAGTTTTGGGGTCATCAGGGAATCCAGTGATTGGTGTTGAAGATGAGAACCTATCACAGTTGAGGGAGACCAGTGTCTGTGTAAACTGGTCGCAAGTCAAAGTTCAGGGCTCCTTGGAGCAGGGAAACATACTTAGCACCGAAATTATAGGTCCAAGGATGCCCACATCAGAGGGAGGGATACACTACTCAGCAAACCAGGGTGGGACTCCTGGTTGCTGGCAGTGATTTGGTAGTCCAAAATGCAGTCCTAATTGATCCAGTAGGAATCATTCATCAAGTTCTTGTTTCTTTTGAACTCCTTTGTGCCACAATAGGAGTGTGCAATCACATGCTGGCAACCTTAGTCCTGTACTTTTACCCCTTTATGTTCTTCTCAGTGAGTAACCCTAAGTGTGATGTGTGCCCCCAAGCATGGGTCCCGTAGCCTGCTCTGCCAGAGGACTCAATATTCAGCTCACTGATGAGCCCCGACAAGGCCATCAAATGCCCTGGGTTTCTTGTGTTTTCTATCTCAGGGAGCACAGCCTTGCAGTTTGTACCAGACTGTCCATTTAGTGGCAGGATAAGACAGATTTGCATATGTGTGGTCCCTCTCTGTACTGCCATAATGAACAACAAAATACAATGCTGTGAATTGCAGCCCATAGTAATTACCAGTGGGTGAGTTTAATTCAATATTCCATTCTTTGCTTTTTGTTCTCCTTAGTGAAATCCAATTGGGGAATCCATAATGCTTGGACCCTGGCTTTGCACCAGTTTCCTCAACTCTGGAGTAGTACTGACACTCTGAGGACATTATCATGCAACACTCTGGACTTCAGAAGGATGCCTGTAAGACAACTGAGAGTGAGTACCTGACAGAGCCCGGACTCCGTCAGTGAACCCCTCAAGCTTGTCGCCAAGGCTGCATGAAGTGAAGGAGAGCCTGGACACGTGGTCCCTTGCAACAACCAGGAGCTTGCCGTGGTGACCAGAGTGCCATTAAGACAAGGAGAATGAGACCAAAGTCAAGACCCAGCTTCAACCTGACTGTCTGTGGGTAGGACACTAAGGAGAGACTTGAAGGAGAGCCTTAGGGAAGAGCAGACCAGGTATTGAGGATAGGGTCCAAAACATGGCCAAGAACTGTCTTTATCACCTCAAGGCCCAAGGATGTGCACGCAAACCTTGAAGCAGTGACTGTGGATGTCGAGCTCAAGCTCATCTTGTTCCTTAGACCGACCCCTGCCCACCAACCTACTTCATGCAGTCAGCAAGTGCTAAACTTGGACCGAAGGTGTGTCAGAGGTTTGACTTGAAGCAACACGCACTTTCCATGCGTACGACTTTGCAAAGTTCCCTGGTGGTACGTGCAAACCATGTGACTTCCAGGTCTGTGATATCAAACTGCTACTAGGCTCAAAGGAGCATTTATCTGTTCCTCCTTGTGTTCAAGGCCTTTCTTGTGCCATCTATTTTGTAGCCTCGCCCAAGCTGAATATGGGGCCATTTGAATCCTTCCAATAGAACTGGATGTTCCCGGGATATCACAGGTACACACTGACCTAGGGGTACCCACCAGCGAGTGTGGTGGGAATCCCTGGTCCCATTGAGTCCCCTGGCCATGGAACATCTTGGATGTGGACGATAGGAACCTAGATATGGTTGGGTACTTACTGCAAGGTGCCACTTCTATCCCTGAACCAGGGTTGATTCCCTAAACATTGACATCTAAGTGATCACGCTACCCTGACGCGTCCCTACTACAGTTACTATTAGCCAGGATCTTTGAGCCACCTGATAGCCATTGAAGTGACTGGCAAAACGGTGCCCATTCGGAGTCCCTCACTGTTCCCTCCTGTCTTTGGTACGTCCTCTGGGTGGATATTGGGGCCACCACAGCAGCTTTTGGCTAAGCTACCTTCGGAAGCCCCAGGCTTCGCTGTGCAGGATTCTGGAAATATATTCACAGACTAGAGCCTGATAAGTGAAACTTCGGTATGCCTCAAAAGGATGGCTTGGCTTTGAAGTCATGGAGCAAGTTCTACAGTTCACTAATCGGATATCATTGATCTCTACCAAATGAACAATTATCCTAGGAGTTTCCCTGCGTCCAAGCATTCGAACACTTATCTCTGTGCCCAAAGGTCCTGAGGTTCCACGTTTATTGTCCTCATGTTCTTTTTAACTAATTAACCTTTTCCTGGTGATAAATAAAGTGTTATTCCTTTTAAAGAACTATCACTGGCAGGACCTGGAAGTTGATTATATGTGAACATTGTGTGACACTGTACTTACACCCTCCTGTATACCACCACCCAGGGTAAGCCTTAGCGGCTCGCCCATCACTACCATTGAAGAGTAAAGAACAGAAAAGAAGCCTTGGCTAACCTAATTCAGTGCAACAGTACCCAGGGCCCAGCGACACTAGTGACAAAAGATAGTACCCACCGAGGACAGTGCCCGCTAACCGCTCCAGGATCTTGAGAAGAGTCCCAACACGGTCTTGAGATACTCTCACTCATTCTCCAGCTGAGCTAGAAGACATCCGGGGTTTTCTTTTTTAAAGAACAAAATTGAACAAAGACAACCCTGCAGGACTCAAATTTCTGCCCCTCCCCCATCTTTTAACCCTCCTCCCTGAATCTCTCCCCCACTCACCCCCTGTCTAGCCTGTACCTTCCCATCAGGTGACCAGTAGGATACACCACAGAGTCCATAATTAAATTCTAGGATCTCACAGGGAATGAGAAACAAAAGAATTGAGAGAATCTGAGCACAGAGGCTCTTCAGACTACACTAAAGCCAGTTTTATGAACTGGGGTAAACCCAAAACCTTAGAGAACCTGAGGTAATGCTATATATAGAAAAACAATGGTTCGCTGGGACATGAATCCCAATGAAAGATGACTATGTCTTCAACCATTAGAGACAAAACAACACCAATTGCCCAAGGCAAGGAAGAAGAAGGCAGGTAATCAGTAGTGCTGAGCCGTAGTGTTCCAGTAAATGGAAGCGCTCTGTAAACAGGGCAGCCCGCCACAATAAGGACTTACCTGAGCAGTTTCTGAGCGGCGGCGACTCGGGACCGGGCGGCCTGACGAGCGGGCCAGTGAATGGCGTGCCGGTAGGAGGTGAATACAGCGACTGATCTCGCTGGTAGGCAGGCACTTAAGCCAGAGCAGAGTTGAAAACACAGAAATCAGGAAAACAGACATGTTGACAAGATGTCAATCACTGCAAACAAAATCCATCTCAGGCACAAAAGCGACATAAAAAAAACCTGAGGCACACTGTGCTCTAAGTGACACCTTCAGGAATAAACAAAAGCCATGGTGTGAGTTCAGGCACAATCAAGAGACGCCGAATGGCCATTCTTTGGGTGTAGGAAGGTAGAAAGGTTTTTCCTGTGCAAGGTCAGGACTATTTTTTGTTTTGTTATTAAATCAGGAATTTTCATGAACTGCATAGAATGTTCGACTTTGTAGCAGGAGAAATATTTTGCTAGAAAAAGATCAGCAATGCTAAATATTTGCATAAACAGAACTTTTACCTGGGCAACGCTTGAAAAATAGGTTTTTACGTTAAAATTCTGTTCGAAAATTGTTTTATGAGAAAGCTGTACTGAAAGTGAAGTTAGAAAACGTCAGGGCAAGGTCTATCAACGTCAGGAGGCCTGAGGGCACCATCTAAAGCTCCCCAGTCCTACATCATGTGTAGAGACAAGGATGCCCTGCCCTCGCAGAGCCAGGGAAGCAGGAACCGAGGACCTGGGACAACATCAACACTCTGGTCCCATCAGGACCGCCCCAACGCTGCTCCAGTCTAGGAAAGAGTTGAAGACTCTGTAAAGAAGAACGTATTCACGATGAGGTAAAAGTTCACTTCTGCTCTCATAACAAGCTACCCCTCCAATCACTCCATGGCTGTTAACCTTCGACCCTGTACACAGCTCTGCTGCCTTTGCCCATGAACCTGCAATCAAGGCCACTCCAGTCAGAGGAAAGGGCCACTTTCAGAAGGAAATGTGTGAAGTGTGAGATCAAAGAGTAATTAAAGCTCCTAGTGAAAACAGAAGACTTTGCAAGAAGCATAACATCTACAATCATGGAAAGCACTGGGGTAGAAGCAGTGCTGGAACGTTCGGTGATGTCACCGGATCATGGTTCTGCCAGCTATTTCTTGGCTGGATCTGGGGTTCAGCCAAACCACGGAAATAGCTAAATTTGTCCTGATATTGTTTTCTGACACCAGGACATAATTCAGCAGCGTCCGCACGTTGTTTGCAGGCAGTGAAGGGGCTTTCTTATAACATTCAGCTGGGCCCAAGACAAAGGCAAGATTTAAAGGGCCAACAGCCCTTCTTTTGTTTAAGTATCTCCCTGGCTGGGAGCCATCTTGAGCCTAACACCTAGATGCCAATGCAATGGAAGGAAAAAAGACACACAGCTCCACAAGCACTTTAAAGAAACTATGACTTGGAGGCAGGTTTTTGGCTTTGATGTAAGAGATGTGCAAGCACTGTGAAAATTCAAGATTTATCTGTGTGTATGAGTAATGATACAAATAATAAAATAAATGGCACCTACTAATTTATTGTTTATTTAATTCTTTTATAGCGCTACTCATCCAAGTGCAGGGTGTCAGAGCGCTTTACATCACACGCAGAGACACAATTAATCATACAAGTGTGTACAGGAAATGTTACATAAGACAATGAGGGTTATAACATGTAGAAATGACAAAGCATCCATACTTCTAGACATTCATTATATATTAAGAGTGAATTGTCGGGAGAAACACAAACTCTGGATATAAAATGTAACACAATGATCGGGGTTGTCTCTCCTAAGAAGACTTTATTACTTCCGAAAGGGACCCATGTTTGCAATTGTAGAATAACAACAGATTGAGAAAAAAAAACAATGGAGATCTAACCCCATGGCTTCCAGTTTGCATGCAGTGCCTCGATGCCAATAAATAGAACACTGTGCTATATTAGAAGGACTGGAACCTATGAACTGGAAGTAACAGAATGATTTCAACCTCAAAAGCAGTAAACCACTTACCTATCAACATCAAATACAAACCTCTGATCTTCATGTTACAGGATGTACTTTGCAGCAGGCACATCAACCATCAGTGCTACTTTATGAGTTAAACTGTGACTGGACAAAGCACAGAACTCTCCCAGAACTGCATTAACCACCTGAGTTACTGCTAATATAATCCCCTCAAACTTTCTGGGCACACAATGATCTCTGCAGCAGGTGCCCTAACCCTGTGAGATATTTTAAAATGCAGCCTCTTTGTGACCAATCAAGTCATCTAGAGCAGATTTACTGTCACATAGGTCCTTGTTGCCAATTGCTTTCCAGCACTTTAAAAACAAATTATAAATTGGCTGTCAGACTGTGCTTTGCAAGGTCCGCTCCTCGTCACTCCACCCCCTTTCCTCTGCCACACCTTGTCCCCCAAGTTATGGGTTCCCGGAGTAAATGTTTTCCAATCCCAGCACTAAGTAGAAGGCAATAATTAATAAACTGATAAACAGCTGGAGTTTAAAGTAAAAACCAGTAATTACAAGACTGTTTCATGTGACTTCCCATCACGAAGAGAAGTTTCTATCACCCTGTTCCTGAGGTGCCCGAGGCTGGGGTTCTTGTCACTGAAGGGGGTGGGGAGGGTCTCCGATGTCTGGTGACATTGAGCATCAGGATCAGGCATAGGAGCTCCACACACCCTCCAGACACAGGGAGATGCTACAAAGGAGGTGGGCGGCCATTTGATCCCCTGGCCCTCAACCACATCAAGGGATGCAGGCATCTGGTCATGGGGGAGCATTCCTTGTGTCTGGGCTGAGGTCATGGTTTGTCTGCGGGCTTCACTGTGCGTTCATTGTGTTAGTAACATGGGACCTGGGCTGCGGGGGAGGAGATCCAGCACGAGCCATGTCAACCTGTCCGACCAGTCACAACCCACCAATCAGATGAAAGAAACGTTCTACACGATTTTGGCTGGAGTGGAAGTGGATGTCGCCATTTATTTCACCAAAACAAGTGATTACATGCTGTGTGCATGTGTTGGCGTGTTGTGTGCCTCTGTTTACATGCATGTTGTGCAAGGGTCGGAATCTGCTGCTGTGTTTTCTCGGGTTACTAATAGGAGTTTACCTCTCATTTTGACTTAAAGTGGCATTTTGCCTGGTTGACTGTGGATGCCAGTGCATTGAGGTACTGGGTGGCAGAGGGGTTGGCCAGGGGGCTCTGGTTGCTTTTGCCCCAAGTCTGACCAAGTTTTGGACAACTATCCCCTTCTTTCGGCCTTGTGTTTGTGTGCCACCTGCCTGGCACTGCTCCTCTCTTGCTTCATATTGCTTCCTCACCTCGCTGCCACGTCAGAGTCTATGTTCACTCTTGGGGCTTCTGTAAATAAATCTCTAAATCTCCTGTTTCAAAGTGTTAAGGGTCTTTAGCCTGTGCTAATGAACATTATTTAACCTCAGAGAATCCTCTTCAGTCCCCATGAGTCCAGTAAAGAGAGCATAAAAGTATTTTGGAAAATAAAGCACCCAGGGTCGGACTAGCCTTTAGGACAGCCAGGCAGTGCCCGACAGGCTGGCCTGACAGGTCAGTACACAGGTTGGTTTGTCAGCTGTTTGTCGGCTTGTTTTAGGATCTGCTGGGCTAGGTGTTACTGTTGATTTCCCTGATATTGAAACTAGGGGTAGGTGGAGCTTGTGGAATTTGACTTCATGTGATTCTGTGGAGTTACATAAAAACGCTACGAGGTTCCATAGAGTTCTGCCGACACACGCGGAAATAGGCATGTTACGCTGTTCACGCTGTGATTTAGTGCCAGAAGCAAGTTCGGTGCGGAAAAATCAGCACGAACGGCACTACGTGGTGCGCCACAGGGCGCAGCTACTCAGGTTGAATTTGTTGCGGCTTGAGGAGATTCATGTAGGTTAGCCTTCTGACCGCAAATTGTTTGCAACCTCCCGCGTAAGAAAATTCCAGCCAGATGTCCTCCTAGCAACCAGAAATTGTGCTCTGGAACGCCAAATCTCGCTCGCCAATTTCCCGTTCTTCCCAGAGTAAAATTTCCGCCACGCGGCGACTGGCAGAATTTGTCCAGAGTCGCCAAAATTCAGCAGGCGGATCAGAATATTTCGCTCACCCCTATTTGAAACAAGCCTTGCCTGCATCAAGCTCAAATCCATTCTGTCTTCCATACCTTGCAAAACACTTAGGGGCATATTTACAACGAAGTGAGGGAGTGCGGCATTAACCTTCCTGGCTTAACGCCACACTCCGCCACTTCAAAAACGCAGGGCATATTTACAACTATATGGTGCAACCCTGCCTTTCCCCCTGCGCTGGTGCTAAACTTGCACCATAGTGAAAGGGTGTCTGCGTTGAGGGGAAGATTGTTTATGTGCAGGATGGTCTCCCTAAACATAAACAATCTTTAAATGAGGTTTTGTAACTTCTTCCTAGATGTTGCAAAACTTCCTTTTTTTTAAATTGTTTATGTGCAGGAAGGGTCATTTGCTGTTTCTATGTGTGCTGCACAATGCAGCACACATGCAAACAGCAAAAACGAGGAGAAATAAAGCATTTCTCCTCATTTCGCCTGTTTAAGACCAAGTTTTCCCTGGTCTTAATTTTGGGGCTGCCTCCTATTTACTCCACCCTTGTAAATGTGGGGCAGCGTCAAAATCAATGGGTCTTGCGGTGGAACGCCCACCGCAACACCCATTGCCCTCCCCTTTCACACTAAGTACAGCATGAAAGGGGCCTTATTTACAAGGCAGCGTTAAGCGGCTTAATGCCGCCTTGTAAATAAGGCGAAGCCCCTGTCGCCACCACAACGTCACTAAAAATGAAATTGTGGTGACGATAGGGGCTTGTAAATATGCCCTTTAGAGCATGTCAAAAACTGCCAGTTTGCATACATGGGCCACTGTTTTAGCTTTTAAAGTCATTCTGGGGTCACTTTTATTGTGGTGCTCGGGCCTGTGCTCTGGCCCAGCCCGACCCTCAGGGCATCCCTGCTTCGCTGGGGCTCCCAGTGAGCTCACATTCACCAGCCTGTGTGCTGGCCGTCCATAGTGCTCTGTGCACGCAGCACTGAGTGCACGTGTTTCTGTGCACTGTTTCTGTGCATGACTCCGTTCAAGTGCCTTTGATGTATATGGCTTTCCAACACTATAGTGACTCACGGCGCTCCCTCTGTCAGGGCAGAAACTATTCATGGTGTTCTGCCCCCCAAACTGACACCTTCCTACCCCTATACACCTCTTGCGTGGGTTATTTTATTACAACCCGTGTATTTAGAGAAAAACGAGCAGAATCGCCGCTTGTGAGAAGGCCGTGGATGTCCGACTCCATGAACGCAGAGGAGCGGTGTTCACGGCGCCTGGTCATGGGTTACATTACACCGAGCAGGGCGCGTGCGTACAAACCCGAGTTACTAGTCCATGGGAGAGGCAGTCCAAGTCTGCAACAAACGTGTCCAAGTCTGCGAGAAAAGATTGACAATCTTCAGTGGAATCCTCCGAAATCTACAAAAATGAAGGTGAACTGAAAATCATATGCCTTTTTCTGAGTTCCGAGAGTAAAAGTGCACCGCACTGCACTCACTGTATTTATTTTCAGCATTCATGAATGATTACGAATTAAGCTCACTGACATGTATGGGTGCCTCCCTCCCTCCCCACCCCCCGCACTTCTCTCGACAGCTACTATACGTGTCTCCTGATGTGAAGGTCTGCCTTTCCCTCACACGACCTTCCCCCGCACACATCTCTCAGCAGCTGGCCTTAGTCTTCATGCCAGGTTATGCACCCCCTCACACGCCATTGCCTAGCCCCCTCCTAATTTGCATGTTGGCACAGCTGACGTGCTTGCGGCAACCAGTTGGAGGACCTAGGGGGGAGTGGGTGACAGTGAGCTGGGAGGGGGTCTTCAATGAAAGGCCATCTATGTACCATATGTGCCCGGTATGATGCACCATTCCTCAGGGCCCGCTTTTCAAGTTGGCACACGCAACATGTGCTTGCTGCATCCAGTTGTAGGAGACAGGAGTCCGTGGGGGACTGAGTGACCTTGGCTGGGGGCCTTCTGTACAAGGCTTTCTGTGTGTCATGTAATCTGCTCCGTCTAAAACTCCCTCCCCCACCCCCCACATGTAGGTCCACCTACCATGTGCTTGCTGCATCCAGTTGTAGGAGACAGGAGTCAGTGGGGGACTGAGTGACCTGAGCTGGGGGCCTTCTATAAGCACTTCTATGTGCCATGGTACCTGCTCCATCTAACACCTTTCACCCCCCCCCTCCACATGTAGGTACACCTACCATGTGTTTGCTGCATCCAGTTGTAGGAGGCAGGAGTCAGTGGGGGCCTGAGTGACTTGAGCTGGGGGCCTTCTATAAGCACTTCTATGTGCCATGGTACCTGCTCCATCTAACACCTTTCACCCCCCCCCCCCCTCCACATGTAGGTACACCTACCATGTGTTTGCTGCATCCAGTTGCAGGAGACAGGAGTCAGTGGGGGGACTGAGTGACCTGAGCTGGGGCCTTCTATGAGCACTTCTATGTGCCATGGTACCTGCTCCATCTAACACCCCCCCCCCCCTCCACATGTAGGTCCACCTACCATGTGCTTGCTGCATCCAGTTGTAGGAGGCAGGAGTCAGTGGGGGACTGAGTGACCTTGGCTGGGGGCCTTCTGTACAAGGCTTTCTGTGTGTCATGTAATCTGCTCCGTCTAACACCCCCTACACCCCTCCCCCGCATGTAGGTACACCTACGATGTGCTTGCTGCATCCAGGTATAGGAGACAGGAGTCAGTGGGGGACTGAGTGGCCTGAGCTGGGGGCCTTCTATGAGCACTTCTATGTGCCATGGAACCTGCTCAATCGAAACCCCCCCTCCACATGTAGGTCCACCTACGATGTGCTTGCTGCATCGAGTTGTAGGAGGCAGGAGTCAGTGGGGGGACTGAGTGACCTTGGCTGGGGGCCTTCTATGAGCACCTCTATGTGCCATGGTACCTGCTCCATCTAACACCCCCCCCTCCACATGTAGGTCCACCTACCATGTGCTTGCTGCATCCAGTTGTAGGAGGCAGGAGTCAGTGGGGGCCTGAGTGACTTGAGCTGGGGGCCTTCTATAAGCACTTCTATGTGCCATGGTACCTGCTCCATCTAACACCCCCCCCCCTCCACATGTAGGTACACCTACCGTGTGCTTGCTGCATCCAGGTATAGGAGACAGGAGTCCGTGGGGGCCTGAGTGACCTTGGCTGGGGCCTTCTGTACAAGGCTTTCTGTGTGTCATGTAATCTGCTCCGTCTAACACCCCCTCCCTCCACCCCCTCCCCCGCATGTAGGTCCACCTACCGTGCTTGCTGCATCCAGGTATAGGAGGCAGGAGTCAGTGGGGGACTGAGTGACCTTGGCTGGGGGCCTTCTGTACAAGGCTTTCTGTGTGTCATGTAATCTGCTCCCTTAAACACCTTTCTTCACCCCCTCCCGCCCCCCACATGTAGGTACACCTACCGTGCTTGCTGCATCCAGGTATAGGAGACAGGAGTCAGTGGGGGACTAAGTGACCAGGGATGGGGGGCCTTCTGTACAAGGCTTTCTGTGTGTCATGTTATCTGCTCCCTTAAACACCTTTCTTCACCCCCTCCCGCCCCCCACATGTAGGTCCACCTACCGTGCTTGCTGCATCCAGTTCTAGGAGGTAGGAGTCAGTGGGGGACTGAGTGATAAGACTGGGGGCCTTAAATGCAAGCACATCTGAGTGAGTGCATTGGAAACCTAGCTTATGCTAGCATAAAACTGTGTTTACCCTGGCCGCCATCCTGAGTCACTGTCGTAATACACTTGTTGATTTCTTGTTCTAAATAAAGAATTACAAACTTCACATCAATAAACTGAGAGCGCTCACAGAGATTTCACCCGCACGGATCCTAATCAAGGGATGGCGACTGTCCCAGGCTGATGTTGTACAGTGTATGTATTGCATGTATGAATAATCTGTGGGAAGAAGTCAACTCAGCGCATGACTACTGTGAGAGAATCCTCAAATGTGTTTTTTTTTTTCTTTCAATGTTCTTGTTGGCATGTCTAAAATAAAACAGCACATGTTTAACATATAAATTTCATCATACCTAAAATACAAATGATACATTTGAGGATAAATCGAATAAGAAAAGGGAAGAACAAAGCACATCCATGCCACCTCGAATGTATTCTGTAGAGAAATGTTTCTTCTTGTGTGCTCCTCATTGGTGCAAACTTTGAGACCAGCGCAGTTGTGTAGATTTGTATGGAAGCCATTGTCTTAAATCCTACAAAAGGTGCCTCGGAACCCCAATTTCCCACCGTTAGAGGGCGCTCTATGCTGGATTCCATATGGATCTTTAAGTTCTTTGTACTGATGGTTGGAATGCTTGGCTACTAAACCTTTTGATGGCATACCTCCGGTATTTTGCCTTTTAATTTCTTATATAAACCCTCAAAACTTCCCCTGGTGTCTGTCGTTCTGATTGAGAATGGTTCAGTCCTGAATATTGAATTGGCTTTAAATGCACTAGAGACGGGTCCAATCGGGAAGCACCAGAGCCCGAAGCTGGACTACACCGCTCCGGTCCTAGCCGCTGGCGCGCCAGTTTACAGGATCCTGCCACACGGGGTTGCCCGCTGACATCTGTGTGTTAAGGTGTCTGCACCCTCTAACACCTTTCCTGGGGCCCCCTATGCATGCTGGTACTTTATGGCAGACGGGTGGCTCAGTGACTGAATGTTCAGCGCAAAGATCTGCGTGAACTACAGTTTCGTGCAGCTTGAGACATTGTAAAGTCAGACAAAGAGGCACAAAGTCTTGATAAACTATTTACTTTCCAGAGCAAATCCTTTTCCGTGCTGAAAACCTGCCCTTAAAGTAGCGCAGATAAGCCACAAAAGTGATGCAGCGCTGACGCAAAATCATAGTGAATCTGGGCCTGCGCTATGTCTCTGCGCTGCTCTCTCCCCCTTGCGCGTAACCGCAGTAACTTTGGTCGCAAGGCTTCGTTGCGCTATTTTTCAATAACTGTATCAGTAACCGCGCCCTTCCCTGCATGGCCAACTCCGCTTTCCAGCATTCTGAGGGTGGTAAACTATATCGATATCCCTATTATGGGTGATAAACCCCGCCCTTGTTTACAGCGCCTAGAATGCGCGGCGGGTGGTGGGAAGCGCCTGGTAAAAACAAGGTAGAATTGTTGCTCTGTCGTTGTTGCTCGCGTTATTGCGTGTGAACAAGTTACAGTGTGTGCTTGAATTGTGTTGGGAGGTCAGGCTGGCGGAGAGGGGGTGGTTGAGACAGCCCCCCCTGCCCCCCTCCCCTTCACAGGGCACACTGTCTCTATTGTTCATAGAAACCTGTCTTCTTAGCAGGAGACAGAGCTGGCAGCAAAGACGGGGGGGGGTGGTGGAGAGACCTACCCCCGGCCCAGACATGATGTCAGAGCTCAGTGTGCACTGCATGTCAGTGCATGAGGGCAGGCAGGTGAGCCCGAAGGGGGCTGGGGAGGGACAAGCAAAGGAGGCTGACAGCACCCCCGCCCTCCCCCCCCCTCCCCGGAGACAGCCTGGAGCCCCCCAGCCTCCATTACACGTCAAGGTCACATTTGTTCTCTCTCGGTCTGAAATCACTGAGGCCTCCGTCTCCGAGGAGCCTTTGTTACCGGGTCACGGACAGTGAAAATACTCCACCTCCCCAACACCCCCGGACCGGCCAGAGGGCACCCCCAGGAGACGTCGAGGCTCTGGAGCAGGGCTCCAATGATAAATACACCAACCACCCAATGTTAGTGCGCGTGAAATTAAAGGCGACTAGTTATACTCATTTAAAGGTCACGGCTTTATGTTCAGCAAGGTGGTCTCAGTCAGGCCCCCCGCCCCCACCTCATCCGAGGCGGATAAAAGGAGGAGCTGTTCCGACTGCGCGCTCGAAGCACGCTCGTAAAGTGCGTCTACCCCACTGGGAAAAGTACGTTTGAAAGTCTAGCTTGAGCTTTACTTAAATTTTTTTTTAATTTTTTATTTTGAACTTCTCGTCAAGGGTACTTATTCGATTCGATTATTAAAGCCACGGACATTTCACATACATTTAAAGGCGGTTAAACTATGTCTCATCTCAATGCAGCCAGACTTGTGCAATCAAAAGGGGCGAACTTCGAAGTGAATATAACTATGCGCAATCAGAGGTGCAACTAGTGGGGGGGGGGGAGGGGGGGAGGCGGGGTTGGGGGGGCAGTGGGCTCTAACACGCCAAGCAGTGAGGGTGGAGATGCCATTATAGCCATGTCAAAATTACCTGTGGGGGCTTGGTCCCTTCACAAAGCATTTCAAAGCATTCTGGGTACAAAATATGACTTTCAGCATAAAAGGGTTTAATACCATTTTTAGGGTTTTTTAGGGTTTTCGATGAATGGCAAATGTTTTATTTTGTTACATATTTATTTGTATATGAGACGTAGTACGATGCAACATGTCAGGTTCTACTGTACGTTAATCTATGACAGATGATACTTTCCAAACACACTGGCCCAGCTGCATCCACCTAACAGGACCTTAAAACACACACATTTAACAATATATTTCAGTATCCTTTCCCAAAGGAAGCTTTGGAAAAGTGGTAGAAAATAGTGCAGTTTAAGCACATTTGGGTTACTGTCCTGTTAATGCTTTATGTTATTGGCAGAATAGGCTGTTAGTATAATTAACCCCTCTCTCACTGTCTGGTGGGGAAGGCCTCATGGCCAAGCTCTGTAACACAGAGGGCCTCATTTACGAGGCCATTGCACCGCCGTTGCTTCACTTTGTTTGACGCACCGGCAGCGCAGTGTGCCTGCCCACATTTACAAGGCCACGTAAATGAAATGAAATAGGTTTTTATAAAGCGCATGGCTACCCGGAGGCATCCCAGCGCTTGACAGTAAACAGAGGAGGAGACCGCCTCTACGGGAAGAGCCAGGTCTTCAGATGTTTTCGGAATGTGAGGTGGTTGGGTTCTTTACGGAGGTTCAGCGGGAGGGCATTCCAGAGTTTAGCGGTGTTATACGAAAAGAGCCGTCCCCCGCTTCTGGCTTTCTTAATCTTGGGTATTACTGCTAGGTGAAGCTCATCTGAGCGTAATCTTCTATTGGCTTTGTAAGGGTGGATCAGATTTTTGGTAATTGGCGGTCCAGTTCCTCTCAGAGACTTATGAGCCACACACAGGGCTTTAAAATGGATTCTTTCTTGTACCGGGAGCCAAAGGAGGGCACGTAGAGAAGGCCTTGCTGAGCACCGGTTGGGGGTCCCAGTGATCAGCCTAGCAGCCGAGTTCTGCATGATCTGTAGTTTCGTAACAGCGGAGCTTGGGGCGCCCAAGTAGAGGGCGTTGCCATAATCTATTCGGGACAGAATTAGAGCTTGGACCAGCAATTTTTTGGCTTGACTGGGTAGGAGGGGAAGCACTTTACGTAACATTTTTAACAGCCGATAACAAGATGCTGCCGTCTTCCTAGCTTGTGTTTTAAATAATAGTTCTTGGTCTAACCAGATGCCAAGACTTTTGATCTCTGTTTTTGGAGACGGTGCTGGCCCCATACAGGATGGCCACATGGTGTTTGATTTGAAATTTAAATGGTTGCCTAACAGCAGCAGTTCGGTTTTGTCACCATTAAGTTTTAAATGGGATAGGCTCATCCATTTGGCCACTTCTTCGAGGCAGGAATGGAGATCAGTAGGCGTCTTATCGATCTAGTTTAGTGCGATGACGAGCTGAGTGTTGTCGGCGTATGTTATTATATGAATCCCAAAGTGGGAGGTAATATCCGCCAGTGGAGACATATAAACATTAAAAAGGGTTGGACTCAGGGAGGAGCCCTGAGGGACTCCACACTGAAGGGAGAAGGGTTTTGAGCAGGTGTCGCCTTCGAAAACCTGGACACGTCTATCTTCCATAAAAGATTGGAGCCATAGTAAGGCGGTGGCGGTCACACCAACGCTCCTGAGACGGTGAATCAAAGTTTGATGGTTCACCGTGTCAAAGGCTGCACTCAGGTCGAGGAGAATTATGGCGGCGGAGCCTCCTGTGTCCAGGATCTTTCTTGATTCTTCCACAACCGCTAATAAGGCGGTCTCTGTACCCTGACGGGGGCGGAAGCCCGTTTGTGAGGTGTGGAGCAGGTTGTGAGACTCAAGGAATGTGGAAAGTAAATCATTGACGTGTTTCTCAGCAATTTTACTGATTCCTGGGAGCAACGAGATGGGACGGTAGTTGCCTAGGTCCGCAGGATCCAAATGTGTTTTTTTCAGCAATGCTTTTATCATTGCCATTTTCTACTCAGGAGGGACTATTCCTGACGCAAGGGAGGCGTTAATCAGGCCAATAATAGTGGGAGCAATTGTGGGTATCACCAATTTTAAAATATTGGGTGGCGCAGGATCAAGTGGTGATCCTGATTTGACTGAGGAAAGAATGGCTATAAAGGACTCATGGGTCAGCAGAGCGTAGGTTTCCAAGTGATGTTCTTTTTGGCACCGGCTCAGGTCTGCGGGATAGGTTATTGTATCACTATGTCTTTGGGGGAGTTGCTTGAGAATGTTCTGTACTTTAGTGGAGAAATATTCCCCATTGTGACTTTTCATGGCCTTGTAAATATGGGCGCCTTTCAAGCATTACTCTGCGTGAAAGGGACGTTCCATGGGTGTTTCTGTGGGTGCCCCCACGCAACATCCATGGAATCTGACACATTCCCAGATTTACAATGTTATGTAAAGCTGGGAATGCGTCAGAATCCTACTGCTTTCCAGGGGAGATGTATGAGGGGCGCAACAAGGTGAAATCGTTTTATTTCTCCTCGTTTTTTCCTCTTTCTATACGTGCTGCAGTACCCATAGAAAGAGGAAAATGCCATCAATGATTTTTTCTCAGTGGCGGCTCCTCCGCTAAGGAGGAGGATCATCGCCCCACTGCTTTTCGCAGTGTAAAAAAAGGAAAAATAAAATGATAATAACTCGAGGTTATTATCATTTTAGTTTTCCCCGTTGCAGCGTCTTTGTGGGGCAGGGCTGCTCTCAGAGCAGGGGGAGGAGTGGTTTGCACTCCCTATGAGAACATGAGTACTTGGCCGGCCTTCTCGGGCCACCCAAAACAGTCATGCGCACATACCGTGTTCTCCATGCAGGCTGCATTACAACCTGTGTAAAACATGCCCACCCCTCCAGCCACTGGCTGAGTGCTGTGTCAGGCTCAGACCAATCATGCTGCCGCCTTGCAGCGTTGTGAATGGCTGCAGGGAGCTTGGGAGCCCTGGCGCTTCCTGCTTCCTGTCTCCCCCAAGAAGCCAGGAAGAGGACATAGTAGAGGCAGCCGGGAGGTAAGTGATTATTTTTTTAACCCAAAACCCCCCCGCCCTTTCCCCCTACCCTGAACCACTGCTGCTTCCAGGTAGTAGCTGCCACTGTTGTTTTTGTGACGGAAGGTGTCCCTTTCTGCACAAAAACAATCATCCCCGCAACGCAGGCAGCTTTGCAACATGACGCAAGGATGCCTGCGCTGGCGCATGGCAGCCAATTATGCGCCAAGGCAGAGAATGCACACGGATGTGTCATATTGTTGTTTTACGATGCATCCCAGTGCTTTTAAAAATGATGCAGCTTGGCGCACCAAATGGTTTGCGGCGCCCCACTGCGTCATTTTGTAGTAAATGAGGCCCAGAATTTTGAAAATGTATTCATGGGTACTGATATAACTTTCATCAAATGTACTTGGTTTGAAACGTTTGGTAATAGTATATACTGAGATGCAACCGATGTTTGAAAAGATTTGCTTTTATAGCATGCCCGAAGGACTAGCCATGCTGCCCCCACATCATGAGGGTTTACCAAGTGGAGCAATTGCTGTCCGAGGTTACCATTTGGTACCAGTGGTACTGCTGTTCCTACAAACTGTCTCAGGAGTCATGACGACAGTGGCAGCATCAGAACGGAAACAGTGCTCTAAAGGCCCTGTTTAGGTCTCGCCTGAGCCAGCGCATGCGCTGCTCTGGCGAGACATTTAGTAAGTGGGCTTTTAAAAGTCCTACCACACGCTTTTGCTGGCCTCAAGCTTGCGGTTACGCACGCGGGCACGCGCGCAGCCGCCATCTGCCTTTCCGACATGCCTCATTAAGCACATCGCTTGCGGCACCCTTACAGCGCGATCACTTTCACTTTTTCCTGCTGCTGCGCGCTGCTCAGTCTCAATAAACAGTCTCCTCTTTGCCTCCTTTCCCCTCACTTCTGTGACATCACTTAGGTGTCATATTCTTAAAATGACACCTCCACAAATCTCTTCTCTTCCCACATATGCCAGTGCCCCTTCTATCTTTTCCAATCCTCACGGCATCCTTCACTGCCTCTTCAAATAACTCATTTGTTTCTCCTCCACCCACCATTACGCGTTCACTTTTTATTTGTAAGAGGCAAATCATTTTGTGATAGTGTGCAATAAATATATTAGCTCTTTCTCTTCCCTGCTCCCTTTTCTGCTACAATACCCCTTTTTGCCTGTGTTTTGTTTTCATATGTATCTTTTACCTATTAGCGATACCCCCAGAGCTCTAGGGCAAACGAAAGGCACTCTAATTAAAACAAAAACATCGTTTGCTTCCTTTCCTCTCTACGCCTTATTTTATTGAGACAGTAGTACGGAGAAAAAGGGTTTGTGTCACCTCACATCTGTTGCTCCACCTTCCTCCATTTTGGGTCTTTTTGTTTCATTCGGAGCCTTTATTGGTGTTTTGTTTTATTGCATTTTTTAAATGTTTCCCATGTTCTGAAACAGCACACCAAGCCCCCTATGGATAACCTCCCAAAGGCTTCTCAGCTCTGCACTTAATAATGGCTTCATGAGGAGATGGGCCGGATCCATTTGGCAGAACAGAAGAATGCATCTGAAAGCATTTCTAATCGGATAACCCCGTGTCGATTCTGGCACTTTACATGCACGGAATGAAAGGAAGTCATGCCAGAATCACCAGTCGCAGCTAAGACCCTTCACATTTTCATACTCTTTTGGTTTACCTTCTTTAAGGGGTATGGTGGCTCTAAGGGGGCGGGGGTCGGTGACCTAAATTTGAAGATTTCAACAAAAAAGTTCAAGGTATAGCGCACGTTCAGACATGATTTTCCTTGATATATTCCACTCTGCAGTTTTATACCACTTGCATTTTCTTTTTAATGCTTTTAAAGATGCTTCTCTTAAAATATCTTCATTGCATTCCGTATATACAGGCAAATTAACCCATCCCTGTACTTATAATTAATGTTTTTTTTATTTGCGCACAGGGTACGTTTTATAAACCCTAATTTATCAGCAGCTTGCCACAGCATGCTAATGTTTCTCTGTCTTGATATGCATTGATTGAAGACAGCTGTGATGTCTGAAAGGAGTGAGTGATCTTTGACAACTTCACTGCGAGCCAGTATGTTATGGAAGTTGAGCTCTTTAATGCCACCCTTCAGTGACATTGCTCGGTTGTGATGGAGTAGAGTTTCAGACCTTGTACTGATTTTAATTATGTGAGTCATGTTTTCTGTGTACTTTTCCTATCCTAATTTAATTCTGGGAGAGCGGTGAAATTTGTTATGTGACTTCGCCAAGGCATATCTTTATGTATTTCTGTGGTTCATGTGTTTTATAATACAATGTTGACATGTTCATGACGATCGGTTGATACGTGATGCCACTTTCTTCTGCTAGTTTGGTTTTGAGTGGTGCTAATTTGTGATGTTTTCTTTCCTACTACACTGTTTTCAGCGGTACTCAGGTGATGTCATTTCATTCTTGCACACCAGTGTGTTTTGTTCTCCTTTAGTGATCTCACCTATTCCTTGCCCTAGCAGTCTTGTATGTGGCTGGAGATCTGTAGTCATCACAGAGTGTCTAAGTATTCTGGAAAGGACTCGTAGTAACCTACAGTTCTTGCCTACTCGGATCAAATTTGGCAAATTATCTTATCACTTCTCTAGATTGGTGGGTTCTTTTACCTGTTGCTAGCCAGTGATCTTCTTCTTAGCACATTTTGTTGTGTAGGCAATTGGTTGGATTATCTGTATCATTCAGGTGTGCAGTGCTTTGAGGTGGGAGGTACAGGGGTATAAGTTAATTGCAGTAGTAATTCTGAAGTATACTGTTTTGGAGACTATTTCGCCATTGGACGTAAATGTATAACCCTTGTCAAATCATTTTATATCTCTGTAATTCATTTACCATTGTTAAAATTGTGAACGCTTAGAAATGCTCTGTTATCTGTAGTAAGTTCTATATAAAAACTGGACATTTACATAATGATAATCGATTACAGTTATTACCCCCAGGTCCCTCCAGTCCTCGTCCCATTCCTTACTTATGGAGATAACCATCTCCCTGACAGTAAAAAGAACAGAGGAGTGCTGGGACCCCTACCCCACCCACCTCCCACCGGGAGTACTTAACCAGTACTTACCCAGCATTCCCCCTGTTCTTTTTAGGTCTCGCCTGAGCCAGCGCATGCGCTGATCTGGCGAGACATTTTGTGAGTGGGCTTTAAAAAGCCGACCACAGCTTTTTGGGTGGCCTAGAGCGTGCGGTTACGCGCACAGTAACGCGCATTCCTCGCATCGCTCTATCAGGCGCCATCTGGCTTTCCTCTCGTTTGCTCTCCCAAAGATTAGGCGCCATCTGGCTTTTCTCTCGCTTTCTCTCCCAAATTGTGTCTAGTAAGAATTATTTTTCTGGTAGCTTTTCAGCCTGCCATGAGTGATATTTGACAAAACTCCTTTCCTTTGTGCATTTGTAAAAATAGTTCTGACTTGTGTGCATGATGTTTAAACAAAATACTTGAACGACCACAGTTCAGCTACTTTCACATGATGATTTCTGCAATTTTACATGACTCGTCGCCGCTTTCTTAGTGATGATGAAATCTGAATCTTTGGTCTAACTTACTCCCTTTGCTTAGCTTTTGTTCCACACTATACTACACACTGCATCACTCAGCACCACCACAACATCACTCAGGTCCACCACAGCATCACTCAGCACCACCACAGCATCATTATGCGCTACCACAGCATCACTCAGCGACACCACAACATCACTCAGCACCACCACAGCATCACTCAGCACCACCACAACATCACTCAGGGGCACCACAACATCACTCAGCGCCACCACAACATCACTCAGCGCAACTACAGCAACACTCAGCACCACCACAGCGTCACTCAAGCACACAACAATATCGCTCAGGGCCACAACAGCATCACTCAGTACCACCACAGCATCGCTCTAGGCAACCACAGCAACACTCAGCACCACCACAGCATCACTCAGCACCACCACAGCATCACTCAGCACCACCACAGCATCACTCATGAACACCACAGCATCACTTAGTATCACCACACCATCACTTAGTACCACCACAGCATCACTCTGTAGCGCCACAGCATCAATCAGCATCACCACAGCATCAGTCAGCATCACCACAGCATCACTCAGGGCCACCACAGCATCACTCGGGCCAGCACCGGATCACTCAACGCCACCACAGCATCAGTCAACAACACCACAGCGTCACTCAGCACTACCACAGCATCACTCAGGACCACGACAGGATCACTCAGCACCACCACAGCATCACTCAGCACTACCACAGCGTCACTCAGCACCACCACAGCGTCACTCAAGCACACAACAATATCGCTCAGGGCCACAACAGCATCACTCAGCACCACCACAGCATCGCTCTACGTAACCACAGCAACACTCAGCACCACCACAGCATCACTCAGCACCACCACAGCATCACTCAGGAACAACACAGCATCACTTAGTACCACCACAGCATCACTCTGTAGTGCCACAGCATCAATCAGCATCACCACAGCATCAGTCAGCATCACCACAGCATCACTCAGGGCCACCACAGCATCACTCGGGGCCAGCACAGGATCACTCAACGCCACCACAGCATCAGTCAGCACCACCACAGCGTCACTCAGCACCACCACAGCATCACTCAGGACCACCACAGGATCACTCAGCACCACCACAGCATCACCCAGCACCACCACAGCGTCACTCAGCACCACCACAGCATCACTCAGCACCACCACAGCATCACTCAGCACCACCACAGTTGCACTCAGCGACACCACATCATCACTCAGGGCCAACACTGCATCACTCAACAACAACACAGGATCACTCATCACCACCACAGCATCACTCAGCACCACCACAGCATCACTCAGTGACACAACAAAATCACTCAGCGCCATCACAGCATCAATCAGCACCACCACAGCGTCACTCAGCACCACCACAGCATCACTCAGCACCACCACAGCGTCACTCAGGTCCACCACAGCATCACTCAGCACCACCACAGCATCAGTCAGCACCACCACATCATCACTCAGCACCCCCACAGCATCACTCAGGGCCACCACAGCATCACTCTCCTTCACCACAGCATCACTCAGCACCATCACAACATCACTCAGGAACTCCACAGCATCACTCAGCACCACCACAGCATCACTCAGCAACACCACAGCATCACTTTTTAATTACAACTTCTCAGCATGCTGCACAGCAGCCACACTTCTCTACAGAACAGCTTAAAAACATTAGCAAAGTCAATAGCTCTACCTAAACACTTATAAGGCCCCCCCAAAGCATAGCCAATAGGTCTCGCCTTTGGGACATTATAAGTGTTTAGTTATCCAGCACAATATCCTTCATTAAACAACATCAAGTGTTGCATGGCTAATCACTTATAAGGTCCCAAAAGCGAGACCTATTGGCTATGCCAATGCTTGTTTTATTATGTTATTTAGTTTACATGCTTTTCATTCCACCTAGTGACTGGGCAGCAAAGGCCTAAATGTTGAAGAGCTACTCGTGTGTCAAATGGACACCCTGTGCTGCCATGTGCAATGAAAGTAACCGTGGGCAATGAAAAATTACGACTGTAGCAGAGTTAGCTACTACACCAACAACCCTTTGATAAAAAACTTTACCTTAACATCCTAAAAAAAAAAGCATATAACGAATACAAAAAAGTGAGCTTTGAAAAATATCAGGCAATGAGAGAGGTGATGATTTTGGGGTCCCCTCTAACCTTGGGGGAGGACCAAGCAGATGCCTTGAAGACAAAGAGCATATCATGCTGAACGTCTCGGTGGTGGTCCCATCCTCCTAGGACCACCCCAAGCAAAGTTATGGGCAAAAATACAATGCCAACCAAAGGCCCAGCAAAGCATTATGGGGCGAGATTCTAGAGTGCAGTGAATATTATAGTATTAGCTCTCAGCTGAGCCAGGAGCTGCTGCCTCTTGAGGAATGTTTTGATATTGGATACTATAATATTCACTGCACTCTAGAATCTCGTCCCATAATGCTTTGCAGGCCTTTGGTTGGGATTGTATTTTTGCCCATAACTGTGCTTGGGGTGGTCCTAGGAGGATGGGACCACCACCGAATCGTTCAGCATGATGTGCTCTTTGTGTTCAAGGCGTCTGCTTGGTTCTCTCCCTAGGTTAGGGAGGCCCCCAAAATCATCACCTCTCTCACTGCTTGCTATATTTTCATTTTCGTGAGATGACTACATGCATTTTAGCATGTAAAGATAGAATTACTTGTTTTACCAAAGGTATGTGAGGTTTCTGTTTAATTAATTGGGACGAGATGGAACGGAGTTACATGAGTTTCCAGTTTCCACGGAAACTTCTCCCACCCTTAAAAAGTGGGTGATGTCACTTAACCATTTCTAGCATTTTACTATACGAGTAGGATCAATTTGTTAGGTAGCAATGTGTTCATGAAAATTTTAAGAAAAGGTGAATGCAAATCTAATCGCACCCTCTTTTGTTTTGCACTTATGTTTAGTGCTGTCACAGTATCTGCATATAAATGTAAGAATATTACTCAGAATCATTTTTTAAACCCGTTTGAGCAATTTGTCATCATAAATTTATTTCTTTTTGTGAGCATTATTTTTGTGTAAAACGCTACCAAAGTAGGTACTTACCACTTGGAATTTTTAAATATCACATTGAGTGTTGGCTCCTCCAGACAGGTGGGGGGGGGGGGGGGGGGCACTTTTCCGGAAATTAGTCCCGTGATGGACCTTTTTGTTCATATAATTATCTGAGAAGGAAGCAATTACCACAAGACAGAAAAAAAACTACACTTAGGGGCCGATTCCGATCTCGGTCGGAGGTGCACCCAACACCATTCAGTCGGGAAAAAAGCCATGCGAAAGCCTGTTTCCCGACCGATCCGTACAGCACACCGAACGAGTAAGTACGATGCGCACAACAGCAAAGAATCCGGCCGAGCCGTACTCACCCAAACCAGGTCCTGTTCCCCGACCGAGGCGAATCCGGAAACGCTGAATCGAGTCGCACGGAAGGGAAAATGCAGCTCCGTCCGGCCGAATGAGTACGATGCGCTTTCCGTAGGCGCCGAACCCGTCGCTACGCATGGCACGTCAAAGCATCCGGGAGAGGCACACATAAGCTCCGATTCGCGCCACAACACGATCCACGGCTCCGAGACGAACACAGCAGCGACGAGGACGACGCGAAGCGACGAGGCGAAGCGACGAGGACGACGCGAAGCAACGAGAAGGACGAACGACACGAACCAACCATGAATCCCTTCGTCCCGATCATACCAATATTCTACATTTACTACCGGAACAGGCACGGACGCGTACGGCGCAGAAGGTAAGCCAGACACCAACCACAAAACACATACAACACGTACACGACACATCACACACACACAGAGGGATGCAGAATATACTTACACCAGCAACAGCAGCACCATAGGGGCGGGATGCCCATCACCAATGCCACATATGCACACAGGGGCCTGAATGCGCACCACCACCCCTACCCAGGGGGGCTGGATGCCTACCACTACTACCACCCTCACCCAGGGGGGCTGGATGCCTACCACCACCCTTAGCCAGGGGGCTGGATGCCTACCACCACTACCACCCTCACCCAGGGGGCAGGATGCCTACCACTACTACCACCCTTACCCAGGGGGGCAGGATGCCTACCACTACTACCACCCTTAGCCAGGGGGGCAGGATGCCTACCACTACTACCACCCTCACCCAGGGTGGGCAGGATACCTACCACTACTACCACCCTTACCCAGGGGGGGGCAGGATGCCTACCACTACTACCACCCTTAGCCAGGGGGGGCTGGATGCCTACCACTACTACCACCTCACCCAGGGTGGGCAGGATGCCTACCACTACTACCACCCTCACCCAGGGGGCTGGATGCCTACCACCACCCTTAGCCAGGGTGGGCTGGATGCCTACCACCACTACCACCCTCACCCAGGGGGCAGGATGCCTACCACTACTACCACCCTTACCCAGGGGGGCAGAATGCCTACCACTACTACCACCCTCACCCAGGGGGGCTGGATGCCTACCACTACTACCACCCTTAGCCAGGGGGGCAGGATGCCTACCACTACTACCACCCTCACCCAGGGGGGCAGGATGCCTACCACTACTACCACCCTTACCCAGGGGGGCAGGATGCCTACCACTACTACCACCCTCACCCAGGGGGGCTGGATGCCTACCACTACTACCACCCTTAGCCAGGGGGCAGGATGCCTACCACTACTACCACCCTCACCCAGGGGGGGCAGGATGCCTACCACCCTTACCCAGGGGGGGCAGGATGCCTACCACTACTACCACCCTTAGCCAGGGTGGGCTGGATGCCTACCACCACTACCACTCTCACCCAGGGGGGCAGGATGCCAACCACTACTACCACCCTTACCCAGGGGGGCAGGATGCCTACCACTACTACCACCCTCACCCAGGGGGGCTGGATGCCTACCACTACTACCACCCTTAGCCAGGGGGGCAGGATGCCTACCACTACTACCACCCTCCCCAGGGGGGCAGGATGCCTACCACTACTACCACCCTTACCCAGGGGGGCAGGATGCCTACCACTACTACCACCCTCACCCAGGGGGGCTGGAAGCCTACCACTACTACCACCCTTAGCCAGGGGAGGCAGGATGCCTACCACTACTACCACCCTCACCCAGGGGGGGCAGGATGCCTACCACCCTTACCCAGGGGGGGCAGGATGCCTACCACTACTACCACCCTTAGCCAGGGTGGGCTGGATGCCTACCACCACTACCACCCTCACCCAGGGGGGGCAGGATGCCAACCACTACTACCACCCTTACCCAGGGGGGGCAGGATGCCTACCACTACTACCACCCTCACCCAGGGGGGGCTGGATGCCTACCACTACTACCACCCTTAGCCAGGGGGGGCAGGATGCCTACCACTACTACCACCCTCACCCAGGGGGGCAGGATGCCTACCACCCTTACCCAGGGGGGCAGGATGCCTACCACTACTACCACCCTTAGCCAGGGTGGGCTGGATGCCTACCACCACTACCACCCTCACCCAGGGGGGGCAGGATGCCAACCACTACTACCACCCTTACCCAGGGGGGGCAGGATGCCTACCACTACTACCACCCTCACCCAGGGGGGGCTGGATGCCTACCAATACTACCACCCTTAGCCAGGGGGGGCAGGATGCCTACCACTACTACCACCCTCACCCAGGGGGGGCAGGATGCCTACCACTACTACCACCCTTACCCAGGGGGGGCAGGATGCCTACCACTACTACCACCCTTAGCCAGGGTGAGCTGGATGCCTACCACCACTACCACCCTCACCCAGGGGGGGCAGGATGCCTACCACTACTACCACCCTTACCCAGGGGGGGCAGGATGCCTACCACTACTACCACCCTCACCCAGGGGGGCTGGATGCCTACCACTACTACCACCCTTAGCCAGGGGGGCAGGATGCCTACCACTACTACCACCCTCACCCAGGGGGGCAGGATGCCTACCACTACTACCACCCTTACCCAGGGGGGCAGGATGCCTACCACTACTACCACCCTCACCCAGGGGGGCTGGATGCCTACCACCACCCTTAGCCAGGGTGGGCTGGATGCCTACCACCACTACCACCCTCACCCAGGGGGGCAGAATGCCTACCACTACTACCACCCTTAGCCAGGGGGGCAGGATGCCTACCACTACTACCACCCTCACCCAGGGGGGCAGGATGCCTACCACTACTACCACCCTTACCCAGGGGGGGCAGGATGCCTACCACTACTACCACCCTTAGCCAGGGGGTGCAGGATGCCTACCACTACTACCACCCTCACCCAGGGTGGGCAGGATGCCTACCACTACTACCACCCTTACCCAGGGGGGGCAGGATGCCTACCACTACTACCACCCTTAGCCAGGGGGGCAGGATGCCTACCACTACTACCACCCTCACCCAGGGGGGCTGGATGCCTACCACCACCCTTAGCCAGGGGGGCAGGATGCCTACCACTACTACCACCCTCACCCAGGGGGGCTGGATGCCTACCACTACTACCACCCTTAGCCAGGGGGGCTGGATGCCTACCACTACTACCACCCTCACCCAGGGGGGGCTGGATGCCTACCACCACCCTTAGCCAGGGGGGCAGGATGCCTACCACTACTACCACCCTTAGCCAGGGGGGGCTGGATGCCTACCACTACTACCACCCTCACCCAGGGGGGGCTGGATGCCTACCACTACTACCACCCCCACTCATAGGATGGACAATGCATGACACAACCAGCACACCACAACCTAGGGAATGCAAGAAGAAGACATCCCCCAACACCATGACAAGCGTGTGTAGACTGTGTCAAATGCCTACAACACCGAACATGACTTTGAACATACAATGTGACCCCCTAGCACATGTGTCACACATATATGTGTGTGGCACCCACAATGCAAGCAGGCCATGACCATTGTGGCAATGGGGACCAAACCCCCATCATCACAGTGACCAAAATGTAAGTGTGGGGTCCATAGCTGAAGCACATTTCGAACATTGTGGCAATGGGGTCCAAACCCCCATCATCACAGTGACCAAAATGTAAGTGTGGGGTCCATAGCTGAAGCACACTTTGAACAATGTGGCAATGGGGTCCAAACCCCCATCATCACAGTGACCAAAATGTAAGTGTGGGGTCCATAGCTGAAGCACACTTTGAACAATGTGGCAATGGGGTCCAAACCCCCATCATCACAGTGACCAAAAGGTAAGTGTGGGGTCCATAGCTGAAGCACATTTTGAACATTGTGGCAATGGGGTCCAAACCCCCATCATCACAGTGACCAAAATGTAAGTGTGGGGTCCATAGCTGAAGCACATTTCGAACATTGTGGCAATGGGGTCCAAACCCCCATCATCACAGTGACCAAAAGGTAAGTGTTGACAAAGAAAGAGGTGCAACTGCCAAACTGCATGGATGATTCCTGGTCACAGAACAACAAACACATCAGTGGCAAAGTAGTGTATGTGTCCCATTGCAACATAAATTGGGGGAGCCAAATCCTGCAGTGCAAATAAGACATACCTTTGGCCATGTGCAGACAAACAACACCCATGGGGGCTGACACCGTCAACAATCATCAATGACACAATGACAGAAGTGACCATCAGAATGCAGACCCACATATTTGCACCAATGGGCACACACATGCAGATACCCTGTGGAGACTGCAGATGTGAGGTGAACAGATACCATACCATGGCAGCAATGGGACACACAAACCATGATCATTGTGCTGACCGATGACCTAGGAGTCCCAGGGACAGCAGGGGAAACCCACCAAACTACATACAGCCAATGGCACACCCAAGATATGCCAATGCAGTGGTGCAGATGCACAAACACAAACAGGCAGACCCACACTGCACATCATACACAACAGGTGAGGGGGGTGCCAGTGTCCCCAGGCAACCACACAACACATGAGGAGACCTGAATACCAATCATACAGATGTGCATACAGTGCCACACAAAGGTAACTCATGGATCCAAATCCCCTATGTGGGCAAGCAGGCATTGTCAGATGAGAGGGAGCACAAATCACACATGTCACACAGGCACGTAGGGACAGCAACTGACACAGCAAGACACAGACACACCACAGCACCACCCCCAGGGCCCCCACAATGTGGTGACCCTGGGCTGCATTACAATCCCACTGTGATGACAAAGCTAAATGTGGTTCACACTGTGAACCACAGTCATGTGTACTGAGCAACTAACTACCATCACACCTACACAAGCACAAATCAAACAGCATGGCCAGTAAGCCAAGGCCAACATGGAGGCAGGGGCCTAGCCGGGCAACAACTCTCATCTGCACACACTCAACACCACACCCCTCGACCTCCAACAATGTGCAGCAGTGAAGCACACATGCACTGGTGACATTGCACATGCACCCATGACTATTCCAGGGTGGTGGGTGGGAACCAAGGTGCAGAAACACATCACACATGGACACTCAACAAGACTCCTGAATGTCTGACACACTGCACACTACGCTGTACATGGACATGACGGCAATACCACACCAACCAATGGGATCCCAGCCACAGTCACACACCAATGAAGAAGCCAAGGTCACCCACAAAGAACACACATAGACAACAACCAACATTGCAGCCCGGACCCTGAGGAGTGCCAGCAGTCACACACACAACGTGTCACAATCACTGAAAGATAACACAAACTGGAAATCACATGACAGGGGCAAACAACAAGTGCCAAGGGGAAACCTGACTGTGACCCATCTGCGTCTGCACACAAACTCAGCCCTGACAGCAAGCACACCTATGGGTGACACCCTGATGACCAGTAATGTGCCATGCACCCACATCACAGAGAACCCAGGGAGAAGACTTTGGGGGAACATAGCTCAACTCAGCTAGCATCACAAACAGGTACAACACTAGGGATCACAGCATGCACAGCTAAACGGAAGTGAACACACAGACATGCACATACAACACACACCTTGGGCGCAGGCAATGTCACAGGAGTACACACTGCCATGAGGGGACTCCACTCCTGTGTGAGGAAAGCTGTGCCATATGTTGCCTCAGTAGGGCCCCATCATGTCAGCTGAGCACTTGGTCACACAATCAACAATTAGCACCAAATGAGGGCTCCCGTCACATCAGCCTGGTCATGGAAGTGCCAACGGAATCATCAGCACAGATCCAACACACTTGTATAGCAATGTTGCACTGACAACACAGATGAGTCCTTCCCCATTGATGCCCAAACCTGCATGTCCACACGGTCAGGGAAGTAGACGAATTGAACAATGGCAGGCACAACAGATGTGCAGGGGTGGAAGCCACAGATGTGAAATAGCCAATCTAAGTAGGAAATCCCATTGCCAAATACTGAACACATGACACCCTCAGATGCTGCTATGGATGACATGGATACACCACAGGATAGGACACATTCCCCCTGGACCACATGGGTTCCTGCACAGTAACACTTCATTATCATGAGACCAAATATCACCATCACTGCAGCAAGGGCATGGTTAGCATCATCAACATCATGTACATCAGAAGCAAAAGCACTAGAGAACCGAAAGTTGCTTTATTCAGCATATGTGGCATTAAAAGTAGAAGTCTGGTAGAACATAAACAAAGGCCAATGGCCAGTCCATCAACAAAGTCACAAGTGGGTGACAGTGGCAGATGCCACCCTACACATGCCTGCACAAAACCAGGGACAATCCACTAGGAGGGGCAACCGGGGGGTAGGCCAGGCACCGCAGGGACAGGATCAGGGCTCACCAGGAGGAAGCAGGGAAGGGGTGGTGGGTGCTGGAGAGCCACTGACAACTGCAGTGGAGGTGTCTGACATGGTGTGTGCCGGCACAACTGGGGGGCATGGCTCAGATGTTGTGGGTGCCGGCACGACTGCAGTGGACCCTGCAGATGGAGTGGACAGGTCCGCCACTGCAGTGCCCAAGTCAGACAGGGTGGTAGTGGACTCCACTGCAGTGCCTACCACCAGGGGAGGAGAATGGGGAACAGGCAAGGTGGGCTGGACAGAGGGGGAGGACACCCTCACCACATCAGTGGCACAGACAAGCGCAGCGGGGGTGTGCTGCCGGGAGAGCAAATGGCAGGGGGAGAAGGCCGGAGCCTCTTGGGGATGGTATATCTGTGGGTGGGGGAACCTGGGGCAGGGTGTGGTGGGGGCACCTGTGGAGTGGGGGCCTGAGGGATGGAGGAAGGAGACCTGGTGCTTGAGCTGCAGGGCAGCGGCGGGGTCTTGCTCTTAGCACTCCGGGGGGACTTGCGGGTGGGGGCCTCAGTCTGTCTGCGCCTGGGGGAGGGTGTCCGGGGGCGAGGGGCGCTCTGCTCCGTGTGGGGGCTTCCTCTTCACCCTGGATGCTGGAGCAGCTGGATCGGAGGGGAAGAGGCCGAGGTCACTGAGGAAGAGGCGCTGGGTCTTTGGGGTTGCAGGTGAGGCAAGGGAGGGTGCTTTGGAGGGAGAGGCAACTGAGGACTGCGCAGTGCCCGTGGATGTGTGTGTGTGTACCAGGGCCCCATCCCCTGTGAGTCTGGTTTCAGTCCCCTGACTGTGCGTGCGTGTGCGTTTTGTTTGTGGCGTGTGTGTCTGTGTGCTGGACGTGTGTGTGCTGGTGTGTGCCTGTGCCGGTGTGTGTGTGCTTGGGACGGGTAAGGTGCTGGGGAGTGTGGATGGAGCAGAGGCAGGAGGGGTGAGGGACTGTCTGAGGAGGGACACTGCTGCCGTCAGGGAGGAGTCCATGGACCTATTGCCCCTCTGTAGGTCAGACATGCCCGATGAGATGCCCTCCATGAACGACACCAGCTGAGTCAACAGTGCGGTGTGCGCATGGAGGACACTCAGCATGGCTGTCTGCCCTACATGGAGCTGGCGAAGGAGGTACACAGACTCCTCACTCAGGGCAGCAGGGGACACAGGGGCAGGGGTGCGGTGCCTGGCCCAAAGGAGACACGCTCCCGAACATGGGAGCCTCCACGGACCTGGGAAATGGGAGCCGATGGGAGGGCGGTGGTGGTGCTGGTGGTGGCGGGGACAGCAACACTAGCTGGGGTGTGGTGGCTGTTGACACCCGCCTCCACAAGGGAGTCATCCTCCGAGTTGCTCTGGTCCTCAGCTGAGGTGGATGGTGCTGAGGACTCCTCGGTGTGGCTCCCCTCGCCCTCCGTGCCACTGGGTCCCTCCGACCACTCCTCGGCTGCTGACCCAGTCTGGCTCTCTGGCTCCTCCTGGTCCGTGGAGCTGTCCCCTTCCGTGGCCGTGGATGTATCTGCAAACAATGGGGAAACAGACAGACATCAGTCACCTGCACCAAACGCACACACCACTGTGAGCACAGCACATTACAGAGCAAGCCCTGGCATCATTAGTTGTACATTGCTAAAAGTGCCCTAACTGAACAGGAGAAGCCAATTGTCAGTCTGATGCCAAGCATGGCACTCACATCCCACATGGCCTTGCACCCATCTGTCTGGTGTCTGTTGGATTGCAACACCCCAGTGTGGACACATGCACCAAGTACACAGTAGTTGGACAGTGCAGAGGACACGGTGTGGCATGTGGACATGCACACATCACAGCTCTTGCCACTGAGTCAGTACAGGTTTCCGGATGAAAGGGATGCCCAGAGTCTAATAGGAAATGCATGTGATGCATACCAGCGACAGACACCATGATGCACCCATGTCCTGATAGCCATCGCCACAATGGTGTGCATGTATGTAGCACATGTCACTCCCCTGCAGGACCACCAATAAGTTGACACATGCCATGGCAGAGGCATGACTGCTAAGTCATACATCACTGTGTCAGTGATGTATGACTTGGCAGCCAGACAACAACACTATGCACTGTGTCACAATAGTAGGTCATGGGGAATGCAAGTCCTGGAGCTGCACAAGTGCACATGTACATCCCCCACACAACACATCATCTTAACCCTCATCTGTCCAGGTCATACCTATTGGACATATGGGAGACCTGTGACACTACCCTCTGAACCTGAGCCCCTCACAATTTGCTGTGAATGGGGAACAGCTGCCTGAACTTCACATTCGCATACCCCAGTCTGCACGGGCAGCTGATCAAACACCTATGTGACACACAAGTATCGTCTCCTATGGTCACATCTCCAGGGGCATGCTGAGCCCTTACCAAGAAACACCCCAGCAGTCCTGGCAACTAATCCACAGCACACTGACACAGAGGCAGACACCTGAGGGGTCAAATCACTGTGCACAATGTGTCAGCTGATACACGGGAGTGGGAGTACAGAGTGCATTGCATGGCCTGGAGTAGGCATGACTGTCCTGCTCCACATGAATGAGGGATGTGCCCTGGACAGTGGATAGCTGGCTATGTATGTGCGACACACGTAATCTGCACACTCCTGGGGCCCAAACATTGTTCCCACCCGCTGCATGGGCGTGTGCCACATACCCCAGGCACATGTGGTGGCTCAGCTCAGCAAGTGGACCGCATATCAAAGCAACACGCAGATCACATGTCCAAACACAGGCGTTGTGTGAACAATGGACCCACCCATGATGCCCACAACAGAGTTAGGGAAACAGATGCTGTCCCCCACCTTTAGTGAAGCAAACTGCAAGGACACAGTCCCAAGTGACACAATTCCCTGAATGTAAGGGCCACACCTGGGTATCAGATGAGCAGTGGGCAGTGCACAATAGAGGGACATGGCTCCTGGACAACATGACTGCTGCACTGTGGCAGTTGAACCAGGCCAGAGGAGGGCACAAAGCATGTAATACAGAGTTCACAGTGCAGTCTTTGACTCACCCCCTCCTTGCTGCTGTCTGGCCTTCAGCTGCCCATCCAGGTCTAGAAACACCACCGCCAGGATCTGGAGCATGTGGGGGTCAGGGTCCGTGTTCCGCCCCTCCTGCGAGGAGGCGACAGCTTCAGCTGGACCCGTGCAATCCTCCGGGTCCAGTCCCGAAGGTCCTGCCACCTCTTCTGGCAGTTGCGGATCCGGCGCTTGTAGACCCCCACGGACCGGACGGCCCGGACGATGTCCTTCCAGATCTCCTGCTTCCGATGGGCATTAACCTGTCAGGATGACAAAGTGAAAAGGCCATTACCACACATGCAACATATCCGTGCATGACACAGTTGTATATACATGTCTCAATCACAGGGGCACATGATGTACACAGGCAGTGCAAAGCTGCCCATGGACAGTTTGCCAGACGTCACTACATGGTATCATTGCATGGGAAGTAAAACCATGTTCAAATGCACTGTCACTGCACCATACCTGTCCAGTGCATGTCACTACACACTATGGGGGGTGACAACCACTCAGTGAGCCTGCTAGCCAGTGGCGTGCAGACTTTCAGCCTTGCTAGTCAGACAAAATGCACATTCAGAAAGGCAGTGCACAGAACACTCACCTGCTCCCCTGGTGTCCCATACAGCTTGCTGTACTGTGGAAGTAGGCTGTCCAGCAGGGCCTGGTTCTCTTCAAGGCTGAAGGCTGGGGCTCTCTCCACAGTACGTGCCATTGCAGGGTCCAGAGGGGCAGAGACAGCAGCAGTGCAGTGGCAGATGTCGTCCTGGAGCATGTAGTGCAGGCAAGTGAGCTCTCAGGGGAACAGCCAGCAATATATATGTGCTGGAGAGGCAGATACTGTCCCTTGTGTCCAAAGTGATAGGTCCAAGTCGTTTGCATCTTCTGAATCTGGCCAATCCATGGAATAGCAGCACCAAAACACGCCCACAGCATCCTTCAAATCTTCAACTTCATGACATACATGATTTTGCAACATTGTTGTGGGTGACCAACTGATTTTCCAGCAACCGACTCGTTCGAAATTCGAAAACGCGTCCGTTGCCAGGCAAGCCCATTGTCAATGGGTGCGCACCGATCGGTCCATTGCGGTACAACGCGTACAGGGGTACAACGCGTACCCGCACACATTGAATGCAATGGGCCGGCCGGAGGCACCGATCGGTCCATTGCAGTACAACGCGTACAGGGGTACAACGCGTACCCGCACACATTGAATGCAATGGGCCGGCCGGAGGCACCGATCGGTCCATTGCAGTACAACGCGTACAGGGGTACAATGCGTACCCGCACACATTGAATGCAATGGGCCGGCCGGAGGCACCGATCGGTCCATTGCAGTACAAGCCGTACAGGGGTACAACGCATACCCGCACACATTGAATGCAATGGGCCGGCCGGAGGCACCGATCGGTCCATTGCAGTACAACGCTTACAGGGGTACAACGCGTACCCGCACACATTGAATGCAATGGGCCGGCCGGGGGCACCGATCGGTCCATTGCAGTTCAACGCGTACAGGGGTACAACGCGTACCCGCACACATTGAATGCAATGGACAGGCCGGGGGCACCGATCGGTCCATTGCAGTACAACGCGTACAGGGGTACAACGCGTACCCGCACACATTGAATGCAATGGGCCGGCCGGGGGCACCGAACGGTCCATTGCAGTACAACGCATCACTGTACATGTGACTGGCATATGTCAGCATGCCTGTCTCAGATGGACATATGCCAGCCACAGATAGCTCCCAGGGAGTGAGGGGCACACCTACATCACGACAGCCTGTCCAAACTTTATCATAAGGCATGTAAGGCTGCATTTCCTATTGTGTGTATGTTGGTGTACATGTTGTCCTGTGGGTGTCACCTGTGGGCAGCCACCCCCAGGCTGTGCACGTGTTCATGGGGACAGGATCCTGGGTGTTACGTGTACATGACCACTGTGATGTGCAACTGTTCTTATCTGTGCATGTGCCATGGTCACATTTCACGGTGGTGTATGTGTATGTCATGTCACATACCCCGTGAGTCCCATGTGGGACGGTATGTTTGAGCCAGGGTGTCCCAGTGGCACAATAGTGATGGTCCTCCACAGTCTTTGTGCATGTAGTGTTTACAATGTCTCTGATTTCATGTGCACAATAGGAGACAGTCTCCACATCCAGGTTGTGTGTGCATGGACTTTGATGTTGTGCGTGTGTGTGTCACAGACGTCCATGTCTGTCCTGCCGTGGCAAGTGGGGCCACTACCTGTGGGGGTCATGGTTGTTTTGCTGTGGTGTATACATGATACTCCCTGTAATGCCAGTGTCCATGTGGCAATACAGGGTCCCTGGGGATGTACCGGTCATTGAGCTGTGGTGCCTGGGGCACATCTGTCCTCACATGTCACTGTGGGGGGTTATTGTGACACGGCAGCAGGAGATGGGAACTGTGACACGGCCTCATGATATCCAATGGGCCAACCTGGGACTAATTGATGCCACCTGTTGGACCGTGTTGACAGATGTTGGCCATGTATGTACCATACATGTCCTTCCGGAACTGCACACTTCATGTAGTTGTGCCTCATAATGATGTATGTTGGGATCTTGAGTGTGTTCAATGCCGCATATGTGGGGTGACTGACAATCTTGCTTACTTCTCCTCTGCACTGCAGGGCTCCTGCTGTCCATCGACCATTCCCAGACCTGGCAACGATGGTGGAACGGGACAGCATCCGACGGTACCGCTTCACCAGGCAGCTGATTGAGGATTTGGCAGTGCAGTTGTCCCCACATTTGCAGCCTGGCCGGCCGTATCCTACAGCGCTGACCCCCAAGGTGAAGGTGATGGCAGCCCTACACTTCTTTGCCACCGGTACCTTCCAACATACTGTGGCGACTGCTGGTGGGATGTCACAGACCATGTTGAGCCGTGTGCTCCGCGATGTTTTGGCGGCAATGTTGCTATTCCTGAACCGGTACATCTATTTCCCTAGACTGCGACGACTCACTGACGTGAAGAGTGACTTTTATGCCCTGGGGAGGATGCCGCATGTCATTGGCTCCATTGATGGGACACATGTGGCTTTGGTACCACCACAGGCCCAGGAGCAGGCCTACAGGAACCGCAAGCACTACCACTCGGTCAATGCACTGGTGGTGTGTCTTGCAGACATGACCATCACACACGTGTGTGCCCGTTTCCCTGGTTCAGCACACGATGCCTTTGTGATGAGGAGTAGTCGCATCCCCAGGATGATGGCACAGATGCAGAACCAGCGTGCCTGGCTTGTCGGTGTGTACTGACTTTGTGCCATTGTGTGTGATCTGATCTGTAGTATTCCGCCCACTTTTCCAAGTCAGCTAATGTGCACTTGTCTGTCCGTAGGTGACTCGGGATACCCCAACATGCCGTGGTTGCTGACACCCCTCAGGAACCCTGTGACACCAGCCCAGATGCGCTACAATGAGGCACATGGTCGGACCAGGAGAGTGATTGAGCGGACATTTGGTCTCCTGAAGAGCCGCTTCCGCTGCCTGGACAAGACCGGAGGGTCCCTCCCATATGCCCCTGCGAAAGTGTGCAAGATTATCATCGTCTGCTGCATGCTCCACAACCTGGCAGTGCGGAAGGAGTTGCCTCTCATCCAGGATGACAATGACCAACATCCGCCACCTGTGGAGGATCCTGGCCTGGACCACGATGCCAGTGACGATGATGATGATGATGATGGTGATGTCCGCACACAGCTCATCACCAACTTCTTTAGCTGAATGTGAGTATCCTGAGGTGTCATGTCAATGATGTGAGTTGGCATGATGTGTGGGTGATGCTCTGGTGCTGTTGGAGTGTGTCCATGGGCTACTTGACTGGATGTGTGTTGCGATGTGTGCTAACAGGTGGGCTGTACTCCCCAACAGTGTTGACATGCTAACTTGGTTCTGGGTGGGTATCTTGTAACATGTATTGTGCATGAGTTTTGCTGTTCTGTCCTGTACTCCATTGCTTTTGACTGTGTGTCATTTCTGTCCTTCACAGGGTACTTTCAGATTCGTTTGGTCAACTGTGTCCACCGACAACGTGATTGCACATCCAGGCTGGTAGCTGTTGTGTCCCTACAGGTGATGTGCGCCACACCCATGGACTTCCTTCCGTCTACAGTTGTTGACTGTGTGCCCGCTGCCAGGTGGGATTACCTTGCATCTGTAGTGGTTACGACATGTTGCAACTGTGTAATAAACCTGTGCTTCACTTTGTGATGTGCGTTGTCTGTGGTCACACATTTGACTGCCATTTGCTTACTGCACCTGTGGGCTACTTGACTACAACTGGGAATGGGTGTGGTGTCTGTGCATTGCACCGTCTTCCCTGGCAACATCAGTGTAGGCAATGAGTCAGATGGCCTAGGTGTGTATGTGTTGTGTAGCCCTGGTGGTGTGTCTCCCTCATATGTGTCACGTTGCCTTTACTCACATGCCTGTGTTGTCCTTGCTGTTGCAGTTCGCATACACAGTGTAATTTTGCAGTTCATCATCCCCATAACAGCACCCACGTTGGAATCACGACAGAGGCAAGTATGGTGTATTAGTGTGTTTATTGTGATACATTTGTGTTAATAGTGCATAGGATGGGTAGTGCTGTACATAAATCTTGCAATCCGAAGTTCCTAGGTGAATTGAAAGTCCTGGTAGACAGGATCCCCAGTATCGGGGCCACAGTTGTCTGACACATTGGTCCAACTTGTACTCCCCATGCAATGTGTGGGAGTAGTGTTGCCGTCAACAGGGTGAACAGTCTGTGCACAAAGGCGAACATCCAGAACAGGTTCAGGCTTCCTGGGAGTTGCGCTTGGCCATCGGCCTCTCACTTTTCCCTCCTCTGACGACCCCTCTTCTTGGGGAAGGGCCCCTCAAGTACAGGCTGCTGCGGTGCAGGGGACTCTCCGCCAGAGTCCTCCTCCCTCCCTGTGGCAGTTGCAGTTTGTTCGGCACCAGATGTTGTTGGCACACAGGGAGGTGTGGACTGGTTGCTGTTCATCTGGCGGAGGCATTGTAAAATGTCCCTGTGCACCGCCGTCATCTCATGCAGTGCATCCCACTTGGACTCCACGCGGGACATGTGTGAGTCCACGCGGGACATGTGTGACTCCACGTGGGACATGTGGGAGTCCAAGCGGGCATGATGGGCAGCCTGCTGCTGTTTCATGTCTCTGAGGAGCCCCACTACCTGGCTGAGGTATCCGGTGCTGGACTGGTACGCATCAGCTATGCGTACCAGTTGTGGGTCATCATGCACACCAGCAACGTCTGCAAGCAGCGACCTCTGTCTCCCACCCCTCCCACCATCCCTGCTGACATGTGCAGTGTGTGCAGTGGCACGCACAGATAACCCTGGTCCACCTTGGGGGTTGGTGGTGGTGGTGGTGTCCATTGGCCCCAGGTTGGTCCAGGGTCCCTGTGCTGGTGTTGCTCCTTGTTCTGTCCATGTCGGCAGGGATGGTATTTGTGGTGACAGTCGTTGGAGGGGTGGGTGCAGGGGTGCAGCTGGTGGTCCTGCTGGTGCTGCAGCTGGTGGTCCTGCTGGTGCTGCATGTTGACTTGCACCGGATGTGCCAGGTTGGTCTTCATCGTCCGAGGAGGACAGAGGCTGTACGACGCCAGTGAGCTCCGCATCCTCTTGAGCCTGGGACTGGGACTCCTCAGCGTCTGCTGCTGTGTCCCCATCATCACCTGTTTTTGGGAGACACAAACAATGTATGTTATGTTTCTGCAGGCATCAATGGTTGACACACATGACAGTTGTGACTGTGCCTCTGGGTGCGGGCCTGTACATTGCATTGTCCTAAGTCGTCACAGTCAGGGGTTGATATTGGTGTGGCACATTGTCCTGCATTATTTGGGCATTTCTATGTATTTTCTGGGGTGTGAACATGGTCTGCATTGGTTGTGTTTGGTTGACAGCCGGCCCTCCTTCCCACCCACCCACCCAGCCAGCCAGTTATCCCACCATGGAACGTGCTTGCATTGCAGGGAGTGGAAGTTGTCTCTCAGGATGTCAGTCAGTGGTGTCCTGCTGTTTGTTGGTGCACAGTTGCCAGCAGGGCCTTGTGCTCCCCACAGCAGTAGCCAGTGTCAGCCATCTTGTGAGTCCTTCTCCACTCCCTGTGATGTGAGCATGGTTCAGGGTGGTGTTGATGGGACAGTTGTGGGGGTGAGCTATGTCTGTGACTACGACTCCCATCATGCTATTGCCTCCACCCCACTTCCCAGCATTCCCATACTTACTTGCTTTTGTGGGGAGTTCAGTGTGTGTGGGTGTGAGAGCAATGGCTGACAGTGGTGTCCTTCTGTTGGTTGGTGTGCAGTACCCAGCATGCCCTTGTGCTCCCCACGACACAGCAACAGTGTCAGACATCTTTGATGGGCCTTTCCACTCTCTGTGGGATGTGCATGCGTGAGTGTGAGCTTGCTGGGCCATGTGGTGGGGGATGTGGAGCTGTGACTACGACTCCCATCATGCTATTGCCTCCACCCCCTTCCCAGCATGCCCATGCTTCCTTCCTTTTGACTCTGCTTCCCTGTGGGGTGGGCTGGCTGTGCTGACAGGATGGCTGGGAGTGTTGTCCTGGCAGTTGTTTGGCTAGAAGTCCCAAGAGTGGCCCTGTGCTTCACACAACATAACCCAGGGTGGTGGTTCTTTGTGGGATCTTGTGTTAGGATGGGGGCATTGCATTCTACCAGGTGGGTTCTGTGGAGTTTGTGTTGGGGTGTGTGTGAGGGGAGGTGCTTGTGACTATGGTCAGTGCTGCAAGTCCTCCTTTCCACCCAGCTAGCCAGATATCCCACCATGGAACGTGCTTGCATTGCAGGGAGTGGAAGTTGTCTCTCAGGATGTCAGTCAGTGGTGTCCTGCTGTTTGTTGGTGCACAGTTGCCAGCAGGGCCTTGTGCTCCCCACAGCAGTAGCCAGTGTCAGCCATCTTGTGAGTCCTTCTCCACTTCCTGTGATGTGAGCATGGTTCAGGGTGGTGTTGATGGGACAGTTGTGGGGGTGAGCTAATGTCTGTGACTACGACTCCCATCATGCTATTGCCTCCACCCCCTTCCCAGCATGCCCATGCTTCCTTCCTTTTGACTCTGCTTCCCTGTGGGGTGGGCTGGCTGTGCTGACAGGATGGCTGGGAGTGTTGTCCTGGCAGTTGTTTGGCTAGAAGTCCCAAGAGTGGCCCTGTGCTTCACACAACATAACCCAGGGTGGTGGTTCTTTGTGGGATCTTGTGTTAGGATGGGGGGCATTGCATTCTACCAGGTGGGTTCTGTGGAGTTTGTGTTGGGGTGTGTGTGAGGGGAGGTGCTTGTGACTATGGTCAGTGCTGCAAGTCCTCCTTCCCACCCAGCTAGCCAGATATCCCACCATGGAACGTGCTTGCATTGCAGGGAGTGGAAGTTGTCTCTCAGGATGTCAGTCAGTGGTGTCCTGCTGTTTGTTGGTGCACAGTTGCCAGCAGGGCCTTGTGCTCCCACAGCAGTAGCCAGTGTCAGCCATCTTGTGAGTCCTTCTCCACTTCCTGTGATGTGAGCATGGTTCAGGGTGGTGTTGATGGGACAGTTGTGGGGGTGACCAATATCAGTGACTACGACTCCCATCATGCTATTGCTTCCACCCCCCTTCCCAGCATGCCCATGCTTCCTTCCTTTTGACTCTGCTTCCCTGTGGGGTGGGCTGGCTGTGCTGACAGGATGGCTGGGAGTGTTGTCCTGGCAGTTGTTTGGCTAAAAGTCGCAAGAGTGGCCCTGTGCTTCACACAACATAACCCAGGGTGGTGGTTCTTTGTGGGATCTTGTGTTAGGATGGGGGGCATTGCATTCTACCAGGTGGGTTCTGTGGAGTTTGTGTTGGGGTGTGTGTGAGGGGAGGTGCTTGTGACTATGGTCAGTGCTGCAAGTCCTCCTTCCCACCCAGCTAGCCAGATATCCCACCATGGTACGTGCTTGCATTGCAGGGAGTGTAAGTTGTCTCTCAGGATGTCAGTCAGTGGTGTCCTGCTGTTTGTTGGTGCACAGTTGGCAGCAGGGCCTTGTGCTCCCCACAGCAGTAGCCAGTGTCAGCCATCTTGTGAGTCCTTCTCCACTCCCTGTGATGTGAGCATGGTTCAGGGTGGTGTTGATGGGACAGTTGTGGGGGGCAATATGTGTAACTGCGACTCCCATGATGCTATTGGCTACACTGACTTGGCCAGCATACACAGAATTCCTTCCTTTGAGTGGTCTTCACTGTGTGTTGGTGTTGTTGTGGTGGCTACATGTCTGGATGTGTTTGTTAGTTCTATTTGTGCCACTGCCTAGCTGTAGTTGTAGTTGTGTTTGTACATGTGTTGGCACAGTTGGATGTGACTTTTTTGATGGCATGTGTTGTGTTTATCTGACTGACATACACATTTTGGGATGATTCTGTTCTGGTTGCTGTGTAATTGCTATGAGTGCATGGTTTGACTCTCCCCTTGACAGTGATGTGTGTGTTTTGTGGCAGTATATTGTGTACATTTGTTGTGTACTCACCAGGCTCTGGGATGTCCTCTAGTCCATATACGCTCACTGGCGGAAGGATGGCCCGCACCTTCTCCTCCCAGGGCCTGAGGTATATTGGCTTGGCAGGAGGGCCACTGCCGGTGTATTGGCTGTTGATGTAGTCTTTCTTCAGCAGGTCCCGTACCCTCCTGCGCACGTCATACCACCTGTTCTGGATGTCGCTCTTTGTGCGCCGACATGGTGATTGTGCGTTCACCCTGTTGATGATCCTCTCCCACATCTTGGTTTTCTGGGAGATGGGGGTCTGTTGGACCAGTGTGCCAAACAGCTGTGGCTCTACCCTGAGGATCTCGTCTACCATGACTTCCAATTCACTATCTAGGAACTTGGGATTCTTCTTGGGGGGCATGGTGATGGGTGGTGATGGTGAGTGATGTGTGTGTTGGTGTGCAGGTGAGGGTGTGTGAGTGTGTGTTTTGCTGGGTGTATGTGAGGTAGGTATTTGTTGGTGTGCTGATGGTGTGTGGCTTGTGTGAGGGATGAGCTGTGGGTGTGTGGTTGCTTTCTCTTGGGTGCTGGCAGTGGAATGGCATTTGCAAAGGCTCATGGTTGTGATTTGTGTCCTTTATATAGGTGGAGTTGTGGGTGTGACTTTGTTCTCTGTCCCCACCCCCCCCAGTATTTATTGGCTTGGTTATTGCTTGTTTGGCCTTTTTTGGGGTGATTTTTCCTTTGTGCTGTTTGTGTATGTTGGAAACGTTCTTGTGACCGAGTCGGACCCTGCATTTGTCTCGTACGGTCTTCTCCGTTTCGTTCACGCTGTGTATGTGCAGTTTTCTATGCTGCGTACGCGTCGGTCGCGGTGTTTTGTGTTGCTTCGGCTCGGTTTTGTATGCGTGTCGGTCGTACGGCTTGGCCTCCGTCCGACTCGCTCGTGGTTTTCGCGCCTTGCATCGTACTTTGCAGTTTGGAGTTCGCGTGTACGTTTCGGTCGGATTTGTTCCGGGTGCGTGTCGGTCGATTGGATTCGCGTGTTTTTCCGGCCGGATTGCTGTTTTCCTTGCGGCTCGGTCGGTCGACTTGGTTTCGGTACGTGTCGGTCGGATTTTTCACGCCTTGCATCGTACTTGGCGTGTCGGGCGCCACGGGTACGTGTCGGTCGGTATTATTTCCGGATCCGAGTCGGTCGGTGCTTTTTCCGGCCCGAATCGGAATCGACCCCTTAGTAATCCCCATTTCAAGCATTTCCTTTCCTGAAAGCTCCCCCTTCCGACTTCCACCCTCTTAAACCATGGTTACACGCAACACATTTCTAACCCTATTTGCTTCTGTCCTAGATACCGACGGTAGGTATTAGCATATCTCAGTCACCTAGATACCGACGGTAGGTATTAGCATATCTCGGTCACATAGATGCAGGCGGTAGGTATTAGCATATCTTAGTCACCTAAATAAAGGTGGTAGGTATTAGCATATCTCAGTCACTGTAATACAGACTGTAGGATTTCACGTATCTCAGTCACCTACATACAGATGGTAGGAATTAGCATATCTCAGTCACCTAGATACAGACGGTAGTTATTAGCGTATCTCAGTCACCTATATACCGACAGTAGGTATTAGCATATTTCAGTCACCTAGATGGAGGCAGTAGGTATTAGCGTATCTCAGTCACCTAGATACCAACGGTAGGTATAAGCATATCTCACTCACCTAAACACAGGTGGTAGGTATTAGCATATCTCAGTCACCTAAATGCAGACGGTAGGAATTAGCGTACCTCAGTTACTTATATACAGACAGTAGGTATTTGCATATCTCAGTCACCTAGATGCAGGAGGTAGGTATTAGCCTATCTCAGTCAACTAGAAACCAATGGTAGGTATTAGCATATCTCAGTCACCTAGATGCAGGTGGTAGGTATTGGCGTATCTCAGTCACCTAAATACAGACGGTAGGATTTCACGTATCTCAGTCACCTAGATACAGATGGTAGGTATTAGCATATCACAGTCACCTAGATACAGACGGTAGGTATTAGCGTATCTCAGTCACCTAAATACAGGTGGTAGGTATTAGCATATCTCAGTCACCTAAATATCGACTGTAGGATTTCATGTATCTCAGTCACCTAGATACAGATGGTAGGTATTAGCATATCTCAGTCACCTAGATTCAGATGGTAGGTATTAGCGTAGCACAGTCACCTATATACCGACAGGAGATATTAGCATATTTCAGTCACCTAGATGGAGGCGGTAGGTTTTAGCGTATCTGAGTCAACTAGAAACCAATGGTAGGTATTAGCATATCTCAGTCACCTAAATACAGGTGGTAGGTATTAGCATATCTCAGTCACCTAAATGCAGACAGTAGGAATTAGCGTATCTCAGTCACCTATATACAGACGTTAGGTATTAGCATATATCAGTCACCTAGATGCAGATGGTAGGTATTAGCGTATCTCAGTCAAATCAAATAAAATCAAAAGAAGGCTTTATTCGATTGTTAAATCAGACAATCATAAAAGCAGGTTAAAAAAGAGAAAACATTTTTTCATTACATACAGTATAAAATTCAGTTAAGATATTGATTAAAACAGTATTAAACTAACATAGCCCTCTTTCATATAGAACAAATAAATTAGCATGAATTTCCTTTGACTCATCATTTTCCTCATAGCTAACAATAAAAACACATTACGGAAAGACAGAATACGCTTTTTCGTTACACGCAGTTCATTTAAAATATTTATTAGGAAGGAATAAGATAACATAGCCCTATTTCATATAACATTAAGTGAACATACATTTCCTTTGACTCAGCACTTTCCTCAAGAACATTGATATCCTAAAAACACTATGCTCATTGTCCAAATGTTGTAGTGCCAAAAAAGCAGGTCGACACTGCCGAAGACCGAACCACTTTAAAACAGGTACTAAGTAAATACTCCTCACATGGGAATAAAATTTACAAAAAAGGACAACATGAATCGTAGATTGGGTAGAAGTATTATCGCAGGGGCATGGTTGGAGGTCTTGAGCCCAATCGTTCATCTTAGGATGGGTAACTAATCTGTGAAAAACCCCCAACCTGAATCATGTTAATAGGAACCTGTCGTGAGCTCCTGGTACAAAGATTAAATAGGGTTGGATGTTAAAAGAAGTTAAAATCAGTTGGTTGTGCAGGACTGTGGGTTTTAATATCTCAGTTGACATTCTAATGGAGTCCAACAGCAGAATACCCTCTTTTCTTAATTCCTTCCTAGTTATTGACCGAATGGTACTAGGGTTAGTAAAATACTCAAGATAGCCCAAATCTTTAAAAAAATTGCGGACATATCTAATCCATGGGATCCTCAAAGCCCCTTCTAATTTCAGAGTATCCAGAAGGATATCTCTGTTCAGTTTTGCCTCTTCTTTAGTCCAGAGCCTGTGCCATAATAGCACAGGCTCAAGTTTTATTAAATCAGAGATGAAGGGGAGCCCCAACTCCGCATGGCATATACATGCTGAAGTACCATTAGGGACAGTAAGGATGTATCTTAGGAAGGAATTTTCTGCTCGTTGGATAGGGAGCAGGTCAGTAAACCCCCAGACTCCTGCCCCATAAACTACCGCTGAAACATACTTTGCCTTATAAATAGCGATAAGCTCCTCCGGTGGTCTTTTACCCAGTTTCCTAGCAAAGGTAGTGAGGGTGGATGTTGTACGTAGGAGTACTAGTTTTGTAGCTGCAACTGTGTAGGCCCAGTTATCATTATGGGAAAACAAAATACCCAGATATGAAAATCTATTAGTTACCCCAATCTTCTGTCCTGACACAAACATATCTCTAGATTTTTTGATGCCAGGGCCACAACGCATGATGAAAGTCTTGGAAGAATTTATTCTTAAACCAAGATCATTCATGAATAGAGAAAAACTATCAAGCACTCTCTGAAGACCTACTTGTGTGCGGGACATCAGCACCGCGTCGTCCGCATACAGGAGTGCCGATATTGGGCGTCCGGCCACTTGGGGGGAGTGGTGGTTATCCTTGAAAAGGGCCTCCCCCAATCCATTAATGTAAAGGTTAAAAAGGAACGGGGCCAGGACACAGCCTTGCCTGACTCCGCTCCTGATCGGGAAGGCGGCCGAACACTCACCCTTCAGACCACAACGCACACGTGCCTTGGCATCACTATAAAAACGTTTTAAAAAATAAATAATCTGAACATCAACTCCCATATCATCTAAAATTGACAAGAGCTTACTATGGACCACGCAATCAAACGCGGCCGTAAGGTCAACGAATGCTAAAAACAGATTCCCCTTTTTAGCCCTCGTGTATTTCCCCACCAGGATGGACAAGTTTAAACCCTGCTCCACCGTCCCCAATCAGGCTCGAAAGCCGTATTGCAGGTCAGATAGAACAGAGTTCTCCTCGGCCCAATCCTGGAGGCGTTCTAAAATTATTGTGCCCGCTACTTTGGTTATTGCATCTAATAGGGATATTGGCCTATAGCACCCCGGGTCCTGTCTATCCCCCTTTTTAAAAATGGGCAAAATCGTAGATTCAGCCCAGGTAGGTAAAAAAGCAGTGCTACAGCTAGCATTAAGCACCTGAACTATAATAGGCCCCCACAGAGAAGTATTTGCTTTAAACAGGTCTACAGGGATTCCATCTGGTCCAGGGGCTTTGCCACCTTTGCTAACAGAAAGTGCCCGCTCCACCTCGTCCAGAGTAAACAATAGGTCGTGATGCTGGGGTAAGGACTTTAAGCTGTAATCCTCCCGAATATGTTTATCCGTCTCAACCGGGTTTACCTCGCCAATATATACTCGTGAGAAATGATTAATCCATAGTTCCTCACTAATAGCAATTTCAAGGGAAGGGCCCTCCTCGGTATACAAAAGTGGTGCCTTAACAGCTTTCCAAAATGCAGCACTGTCTTTGGCCAAAGAGCCCATGTGTAATGCCTCCCAGAATGGTTTTTCTGTCCCTGATTGCTTGCTTATATTCTACTCTGGCAAACCTTATCGTAGTCATATTTCTCGGGATCTGATGCAATTCTTTTTTTAGGTGGGAATAGGCTTGAGTACACCTAGAGTCAAACCATCCCTTTGGATTCCTATTACTACTTTTCCGCCTGAGGAGGGACTCTCTTACTGCATTGGAAATCATGGAGAATGAGGCTAAAATGTGAGCTGGAGCGGCTGATTCACTCAGACATGTCTCTATAGCAAGTTTACACTTACCCACCACTGTAGTAATTAATGCTGCTTGATCTATCATATTCCAGCGCAGGGAATACCCATTAACACTCCCAATGGCTAGGTTTTCTAACAATTGATCTTTATTTTTAGACACATTAATTTTGCTGGAAGATAGTTTGATAGCCAAGCATAGGGGGAAATGATCACTAAGCAAATTATCTGAGACATGAAAGGAGTGTAGCCTATGTGCCTGACAACTAGATATTAAAACATAATCAATAGTCGAATAAAGACCTCTGCCATTGAATGTCCAGGGCATAGGGATAGGTACTGGGCATAGTTCGTTGACGAAGCCCAGATCAAGACTAAAAATTCATTCATTAAAATACTCCCCTAAAGTTGAATGCCGAAAGTGTGAAACGCATGCCCCTCCCTCATTTAGAACTCTGCATAAATTATCACCGGCATTGGCACATAGCGCACAGTTAAAATCCCCTACTAATATTAACATCGTATCTCTTACCAAATTACTCCCTACAGTTTTCAACAATTGCAACATATTATTAACAACAGTTACTATTTGCTCTACAGGAATGTTATTATAAAAGTTGATCAAGACAATAGAGTATTTAACATCAATGTCCAATTTAACTAGTTGAAAATAATGTTCGCTAGCGAGCAACGTTATGTTTTTTACGTTCATAGAGCACGATATGTATGTGCTCAATCCACCCTTAGCCCTAGCACTCAGACCGTCAATTGCTGGGGTGTGAAACGTCCTGAACCCGTTTAGATGAGTGGCCTCCTTGGTCCATGTTTCATGGAAACACATAACCTCATGAAATAAAGTCCCACCATTGGTGGCTGCCTAATTTGGAGGAGATACCCGCAATAGTCCATGAAACGATGTTACAAAGGGCGGGCTTGCCAATGTCCAAAGGATTAGTGGAGGATACGGTCCCAAGTGGTTCCTCAATTACATTGCTACGTGGGGGAGAAACAATTAGAGAACCATCCCCAATTACATTGCAATGTGGAGAAGAAGTAATTAATTGACCTAGGGGTACAGCATGAGCTGCCAGCTCTAGGTCTGTTATCATAGGAACTTCATCTATATCTCTGTTACTATTATATATAGGCAGTAGATTGCCATTATCAGTTAAGGTCAGTCCAGAGTTGCCCTCATCATTTGGCCTGCTAGCTTCAGGGCAGGGACAAGCAAACATCTTTCAATTCAGTCAGTCGATGTCTTCCAAGGGATTCAAGACATCAAAACGGTTACGCACCGGGACCGAAAATCTAAGCTCCCTGGTCCTTGTGGAGTTGCCTCCTGTATACAAGTGACCTCGGAGATTGGGGGGTTTAAATGGTTGATAAAAATAACCAAGTGGAAGTACATTTATCTCATTAGTTAATGTGCCCATTATTTCCCCTCTCTAAGATTTCGTGCACCAGATAGGGGGAGCCAAACGTTAGAACTACACAATCACCGCGAAGTGATTTGACTGAGGGGCCCACCCACCCTATTCTCCGTGCCATTTTAAATTCTGAGAAAGGGGGGTTTTTGATGCCGGTCTTTATGCTTAGATAGTGTAATGACTTATTCCTTAGAGTCGACCAGTGTTCAAAAACATTGTGGGGTAGGGAAGGGACATTAGCCAAAACCACAGTGTACGGGGTTGCTTCTGGGGGCAAATTTAAATAACATGGGGAGTTAGGAGACTTCTCTTGTTGTTCAAGAGGGTTTATCCCTCTCTCCGGCTCCTCATTTCTTCCCTGTATTCTAGCCCGTGGAGCACCTCTCTTGGAGCTAGCTATACTATTCGTTTTTATCGGCGAGGGTCCTACACCGGGGGAAATCTGATCAGTACGAATAGGGATGTTTGTTACACTAGATGTGATATTATCAGAACTACTCTTGCCATGTACCTGTCTATTTCCAATAATGCTAACTGGGTGGCCCGTCCTCGCATCCGTCCTCATGATATTTGGCGGGTCTATGTTGTGATTAGGATAACTGATGTGTTACGGCTGATAAGTTGCTCCACTTTGCTCAATCTAGTTTCAACAATACTAATTTTTTGCATAATGGGTTCCAGCAATGTTGACATCAGGGTTTCAAGTCTACCCCAGAAATTCCCCTCTTGTGCACTATCAGCAAGCTTCTCTGGCACAATATGAGGGGGTAAAGTTAATAGGACCCTCATTAGGTGCATTTACAATTAAAGGAGGTTTCACTTTCTTACCATTTATTCTTTGGGCGGGTTTATTCTGTTTTTGTACCCCTCTACTCTTTCTTTTATTTAGGGGGGGTTCGGTGATACAATCCAACCCAAGTTTGGCTTTCTGCCCTCTGGTAGTGACTTTAGGCCTGGTGGAACCAGGTTCTGAATCAGGAGATGGAAAAGAGACAATCTCTGTCACTGAGTCTGATACCCGATGTGGTGACGGGCTCATCCGAGGTGGGGTTACTTTGCGGTTATTCGCCGCAGAGATTTCAGTGAGTGCAGGAGTCAAAGAAAGTCTGTTCTGGGAGGGTAATGGCTCGAGAGAAAGCCTTCGTTCTGTGAGCTTAATCTCATTCATGAGGGCCGACTCTGCCCTCAGTAAGAAGGCATCTAACGTCCCTACGACACCCTTGCCTGTGCTAAAAGTGCGTTTGCTCATGGTAACAGTGTATAATCAGAACCACGTAATATTAACCAAATAACGCAAAACAAAAACTACAAAACACAAAAACACCCCCGTGACCAAGTTTTTAAGGGGATTGCCCAGCCCGGCCTCTTACGGTCCCTGACGGGCGCAGACGGGCCCGCCCTTGGCACAGGCGCGGCACGGGCACGGCCCGCGCGCGTCCCGCGCCGCGGGTGTCGAGGCAGCGCTTTATAGCGCGATGGTCACGCCTCCCCCCATGGCAGCTGAAGCTGGTTAGGTTGTTGTGGTACACCTTGGGAATCCGAGTTCCACCAGGGTGAGGCGATGGTGCGAGGGCAAAGGAGATCCCCTCGGGCAGCGAAAATAATGCAGGGCAGCCAACGTCCCAAACCAAGCAAGTCCAAAAATATCACAGCAAAGGAAAATGCAAAGAAATCGACCAGCGCGTCACCTACATGCAGATGGTAGGTATTAGCGTATCTCATTCGCCTAGAGACCGATGATAGGTATTAGCGTATCTCAGTCACCTAGATGCAGATGGTAGGTATTAGCATATCTCAGTCACCTAGATACCGATGGCGGGTATTAGCGTATCTCAGTCACCTAGATGCAGATGGTAGGTATTAGCGTATCTCAGTCAATTAGAAACCGATGGTAGGATTAGCATATCTCAGTCACCTAGATGCAGATGGTAGATATTAGCTTATCTCAGTCGCCTAGAAACTGATGGCTGGTATTAGCATATCTCAGTCACCTAGATACCAATTACAGGTATTAGCATATCTCAGTCACCTAGATGCAGGTGGTAGGTATTAGCGTATCTCAGTCACCTAGATACCGACGGTAGGTATTAGCATATCTCAGTCACCTAAATACAGGTGGTAGGTGTTAGAGTACCTCAGTCACCTAAATACAGACGGTAGGTATCAGCGTATCACAGTCACCTAGATACAGACGGTAGGTATTAGCGTATCTCAGTCACCTAGATGCAGATGGTAGGTATTAGCGTCTCTCAGTCACCTAGATACCGATGGGAGGTATTAGCATATCTCAGTCACCTAGTGGAGAAGTGTGGCTCAATGGTTAGAGCGGCAGACCCTGATGCAGAGGTCTAGCCCGGGACCAGGGTTCAATTCCCGCCTCGGCGGGTCTTGGGCTCAATTTCCTCAGACCTGATAATTCTCGCCTCGGTGCCTATTCTGATCATGGGTCCCACTCTGCAACTCTGGGCAATAGCTTGCTTAATCTCCACAACGGCCCCCACAACGCTAGGATGCCTGGCTTCACCTTGGGGTGCCCAGGAGTGGGCATCTCACAGGGATAGGCCAGGAAGGGTTCCACAGCGGTATGCGTAGAAGCGCCTGAGATACCCCTTCGGGGGTCGATTCGGGCGCTATACAAATACTACTACATTTACATTTACAGATGGTAGGTATTAGCGTATCTCAGTCACCTAGATACCGATGGCAGGTATTAGCGTATCTCAGTTACCTAGATGCAGTTGGTTGGTATTAGCATATCTCAGTCACCTAGATACAGACAGTAGGTATTAGCGTATCTCATTCACCTAGATACCGACAGTAGGTATTATCGTATCTCAGTTACCTAAATATTGACTGTAGGTATTAGCGTATCTCAGTCACCTAGACACCGACGGTAGGTATTAGCGTATCTCAGTCGCCTACATACCAACGGTAGGTATTAACGTATCTCGGTCACCTAGATACCGACGGTAGGTATTAGCATAAATCAGTCACCTAGATGCAGAGGGTAGGTATTAGCGTATCTCAGTCCCCTAGATACCAGCGGTAGCTATTAGCATATCTCAGTCACCTAAATACAGGTGGTAGGTGTTAGCGTATCTCAGTCACCTAAATACAGACGGTAGGTATCAGCGTATCTCAGTCACCTAGATACAGACGGTAGGTATTAGCGTATCTTAGTCACCTAGATACCGATGGCAGGTATTAGCATATCGCAGTCACCGAAATGCAGATAGTAGGTATTAGCGTATCTCAGTCACCTAGATACCGATGGCAGGTATTAGCGTATCTCTGTTACATAAATGCAGATGGTTTGTATTAGCATATCTCAGTCACCTAGATACAGACGGTACGTATTAGCGCATCTCAGTCACCTAGATATCGACAGTAGGTATTAGTGTATCTCAGTTACCTAGATATTGACTGTAGGTATTAGCGTATCTCAGTCACCTACATACCGACGGTAGGTTTTAGCGTATCTCAGTCACCTAGATACCGACAGTAGGTATTGGCATAACTCAGTCACCTAGATGCAGAGGGTAGGTCTTAACATAAATCAGTCACCTAGATACCGACGGTAGGTATTAGCATATCTTAGTCAGCTTGATGCAGACGGTAGGTATTAGCATATCTCAGTCACCTACATACTGACGGTAGGTATTAGCATATCTCAATCACTGAGATGCAGGCAGTACGTATTAGCGTATCTCAGTCAACTAGAAACCGATGGTAGTTATTACCATATCTCAGTCACCTAGATGGTAGGTATTAGCATATCTCAGTCACAAAGATACTGACGGTAGGTATCGTATCTCAGTCACCTAGATCCAGATGGTAGGTATTTGTGAATCTCAGTTAGCTAGATACCAATGGCAGGTATTAGCGTATCTCAGTCACCTAGATACTGACGGTAGGTATTAGTGTATCTCAGTCACCTAGATGCAGAGAGTAGGTATTAGCGTATCTCAGTCACCTAGATACTGACAGTAGGCATTAGCATATCTCAGTCACCGAGATGCAGGCAGTACGGAATAACAAAAACTGAATGTGGCAAGGCTCTATGCGCAAAATAGTTCACAGTAATCCCCACAGTCATATGCAGAAATATCAAATTGTGTGCTCCAAGGAAGAGGGCAGCCACTCGTACCCCCAAAACTGGACCAGAAAAATCCGGTCCTACAATAAACAACAAATTATCCTGAGCACTACTCAGTATGTATTATAAAATCAAAGTCCAGTCCGTCTTCTTGTAACTCCGATGTTTATTCCAGGTAGAAAAATAGCCAACACGTGTTTCGTCAGGTCTGATGCATCCGCATCTCTGACTTCATCAGGGCTATAAACAAATTAATAACATATGTTTGAGTCACACTAAAATTTATTAAATAGAATCCCCTTCACCACAACACCCATGTGTTCGGTAATCTCAAGGTGATTCATAAATAACAACCACTCCAACAGGAATGGTCACATTAGTTATCATAAAATTATTTATGTCATAGAAAGAGGGAATTAAATAAACGATATTAATTATTTCACAAGAAATAAAAAAACAATCATTGTCGCTTCACGTGCGTACAGTATATCCATACTATAAACACAAAACAATAATCATTAAAATGCATCAACAACACACAGACCTATTATGTATAGTGCATAAACCACCACCTAACCCGTGACTAGCATCAATTCACTTTTCAGTTGTTCCGGATAATGAGCTCACCTTGTACAATATCTCTCTAATCCAGACATCCACTGCTTGACATAGACTTCTATACAGTCAATAGTCTTATATAGGCCTCCATCCAGGATATCCAAAAATCAAAATACGATTTCTCTAACCTGTAGGTAATATAAGTGCATCAGAAAACCTGGTCTATCACCCAAATATACACTTCCTACAACTAATCATAACACTAATAAGAATTATGAGCATCCACATATTAGGGTGCAAAACATAATCATGCTATCTGATTCTCTATCAAATCACTCTGTTGCAAATGTAAAACCCACGTCATGCCCATTGCATACATTATTCACACCCTATTCCCAAGTATTACCAACACATATCACTGATAATGAACGGAAATTAAACATACCCAATCAAACAGATTACACTATACCAACAACAGTTACTGTAACCCAAAATAAATCAGTGTTCTGCGATTAGGCTATCCAATACTACGGAAACAATCATATCCGATCACACAATCCCGCATTTTTAGAATGCTTGAGTTGCATCTAAACCGAGCTCATGGCTTGCCACGTGTTATCTACGGCCTGTATATTATATTAAAAGACCCCCAATTTCACTAGGTGTCCTAGCATCTTAATAAGCATCACAACTATACCCATATACACGAGAAACATTAACAATACTCACCCGAGTGGCAGAGAGTACTCCTCACTCGTCTTGACGGCGTTTAGCTCGAGCGCCATCTTGAATCTCTCTTATTTATAGCAGGCCCGAAGTCAGTTACCTAAGCGTTACTGGTAACCACTACTTAAGGATGCTTTAACAATTAAAAACAACCTTCATATCTAAAAACAATATCCTAACATGCAAATAAATTGCATGTAATTATAATACATCGTGGTGTATAAAGCTAAAAGCCAACATTATCCTTACACAAGATGGCCGCTAATACCTTCAAATACATGACGGAGTTCAACATAAGTAACAAAACTACACTCGTCACCCATACATAGTTTTTAAATATCCAAAGAAGGCTTTATTACTACCTTGGACATGCGCAAAATAACGTATATCACTAATTTGCTGATTACATCGCACACGATCCAATATAAACCAAATTCAATAAACTGCGGATCTCGTAACTATATTCTCGCCACTAATAAAAAACCTTAAAAATCACCAAATATCCTAATGGCATTAAATGCATTATCGAAATTAGGAAAACTATTTATATCATACAAACATATGCATGAGACAGCTATCATAGACGTCCTCATTAATTAAAATATCACTAAATTCTCCCACAATTATCTATCCTATGTATGGTGACTTTAAACCCTCCATTCAAAGATGGAGGCTACAAATTCTGCATATATTCTAGAAGGTGAGCCCACCAACACGGAACAACTAAATTGCTAATCAGAAATCTATTGCAATATCACAGAGCAAGACATCATCAAAAAACAAGTTAAACAACCTAACGTAAAGCTGGGAAACATACAGATATATACATTGATGTATGTTACACAGACTACGCAACGTAACATTACTACTCCACTACTTTATAAAGCTTCATCTCTTGCACATTACGGAACTCCAAGTTTTAATAATCAGCATCACAATCTATACATTCCAATTAGCCCAATCCATCCATATCATGTACCTAGAAAATATTGCATCTCATGATCCATATTGAGTCCCCGTTCCACAGATTTCAACGTCATTATCCAACGTGCCTCATTCTGCCTCAACCTTAACTCCCTGTTACCCCCTCTAGGGTTACTGGGTGTCATCTGTAAACCATGGAATCTAAATTCTAGATGTTTACCCTGAGCAGTACAGTCGCACATGTGCTGTGCTATCGGGTATCTCATATCTCGTTGCTTGACTGCTCTAAAATGTTCCATAATTCTCTCTCTCATTGGTCGGATGGTACTGCCAACATAAATCATCGCACAATTACAAATCAATACGTATACTACATACTTAGTCATACAGTCAATGTGGGTCTTGATTTTAAACGTAGATGAACCATTAAAACTAAAATCCTGGATACCATCCACGGCTAACTTACACATACTGCAGTGGCCGCATTTATACGAGCCAATCGTCATAGTATGTAACCACGTTTCTGGTTTCAATATGGGTGGATAGCTTGGACTAATAATCCCTTGTATATAGTTACCTTTCTTATAAGTGATACTGGGATAGTCCCTCACATGGCTCTGCAGGTCCTTATCCATTCTCAACAAGGGCCAGTGTCTTTTAAGTATATTATACAGCTTGTTAGAGTAGGGATGATAGTTAGTAATTAATCTCACAGTACTCTCCTTATTTCCAACGCTTGTATCTGCTCTATCTTTCAAAGTATTAGTACGTATAAGGTTCCGTGCCCTAGTCTCAGCCTGATTCACCACATCCTTGCTATAACCTCGTTTGAGGAAACGTCCCCTCATGTCTTTCAAATTCCAGTCAAATGCATGTTCCTAGCTACAATTTCTACGCGCCCGTAGCATCTCGCCATAGGGGATGGAATTAATTTGACTTTTAGGATGAGCACTATCTGCATGCAACACAGAATTGCATGAAGTGGGCTTACGGTGCATGCGGCTATGGATTTGATCACCTAAAATATAGAGCTCAACATCCAAAAACACTAGCTCCGTTTTACTCTGAGTCATCGTGAACTTCATATTATGATCATTGTTGTTAAGAAACTTAAAAAACAGATCTAGTTTACAAGAGGAGCCTGTCCAAATCATTATGCAATCGTCGATGAATCGACCCCAATAATGTATATCGTCAGTCAATTCTCGGCCGCGAGGTCCCCAGATATGCACCGTCTCGAACCAGCCCATAAACAGGCTGGCAAACGACGGCGCAAACCTGGATCCCATCGCGGTACCACACAGTTGCTTATACCACTCACCGTTAAAGAGAAACATATTGTTGTTAAGTATCAAGCGTGACATCTCAATCAACATTTCTGAGTGAGACATGTACTCTACTCGCCGTTTGTCCAAAAAATAACCCAGTGCATGCAACCCTATCTCATGTTCTATATTGGTGTAAAGTGAGACAACATCAAAAGATACCAAGGTCATACCCGGTTCCCACTTTACATCACACAACATGTTTAACAAATGCTTAGTATCACGTATGTACGAGGGTAAATTGGATACGTGTGGTCGTAAATAAACATCCACATATTGAGAGAGTTTCTCTGTGGGCCCCCCGTTCCCTGAAATAATGGGTCAACCATGGGGAAATTGAAGTCTTTTATGCACCTTAGGCAAGGTGTACAAACAGGGAAACCTCGGTCGATCAACCACTAGAAATCTATATTCATCCTCATTTATAAGCTCATGTTCACGCCAATCTTTCAGATGTCCATTAACAATACGGGTGACGTCATATGTTGGATTACTGCTCAATTTGATATAGCACTTATTATCTTTAAGTTGCTCAAAGATTTCATTATCATATTCAACTTTACTCATGACCACCATACACCCACCTTTATCAGCTTCCCGAACAATTACACTCTGATCTTGTGCCAATTCATACAAGGCTGCTCTTTCCTGAGGGGTCAAGTTATTTTTAAAACGGTAATTCTTATATTTATTTTTGTTTTCTTGCCATTTGTCAATATCTGTTAATACAGCTTTATAGAATAAATCAATATTGTTACCACTTTGTAACTGTGGGGTCCAACGTGACTTAGCTTTAAGACCACTGTCCTCACTTAGATCATGATTTAGCTCTAGCTCTTGTAATAATTTATAAACTGTTACGGGATCTTCTTCATTCTCAGTAATTGACAACAGCATCGCTGTATTCTTAATATCAGCAATGGTACAAGATATAGGCGGTCTGTCGCATACATCACTTATATTAGACGGTTCTCTGTTTGCAAAGAATTTCTTTAATTTCAGCTGTCTAATAGACCTATACAGATCAATTTTTGTATCAACAACATCATATATTTTAACAGGACAAAACCTCATACCCTTACTGAGTACTGAGATCATTTCTCTCGTAAGAATCTTATCTGATAGATTGACCACCTTCATTTCCAAATTCCGACCTCTCATCTACTGCTGTTTGTTCCACGATCTGGTCTGCATACCTCGTCTTTCTCCTGGTGTATTGCCCCCTCTGCACCCCCTCCTGGTTTTGGTGTTTCTCCTCCTTTTACCCTCATATTTTGCTCCTTGTTTCCCATCCTTATTCTCCATACTTCCCTTAAAAAAGCACTGGATTGATTAGAGGTTCCTTCTCCAGGGTCCTCATCCCCACTACTGGACACATTGCTGATTGATGTTGCACTCTTTTCACTAAAAGATGATGTCCTACTAGCACCTGCTATAACATCTTGTTTAACCAAATAATCAAAACGTTTAGCAAACGTAAAGACTCTACCACTCAAGTAGTCTGCCTCATCTCTCTTTACGTTGCTTAATATCATCCTCATGTTTACTGAGGATCCCTTCCAAAATGTCATAGTTCTTCTTAGTTGCCTCATCCAATTTCAAATCAGCTATCTCTTTTTCCAATACTTGAATCTCACCTACTAGTTTCTCCACCTTCCTACTTGCATTCTCTATAAGAATATTCATCAAATTATTCGAATTGCTAGTTAGTTCTTTCTCCCATTGAGCTAAAAGATCTTGCTCCAAATCATCATAATTTGGAAAGAGTTGCGACCGTAATCCGCGAGGCACTCTACCCAATCTCTGATACTGCCTCAATGTTGCTCCTTCCCACCATTTAGACGCTTCTACTTTTTTCAACCTTTCTAAACGTATAAACTTCTGTTTTAATCCCTCTTTCAATTTAGTATTACCCTGGGTTACTGCTTTATTGATAGCAACCCCTGCACTCAAATCTTTAAATAAATCCTCAGCTACCTTGTCTCTATCTCTCCTCAAACTCATTTTGAGCACCTACTCCGTTTCTCCTGGTTTCCTCAGGGATATAAATGCTGCACACCTTAATTTAACAGAATAACAAAAACTGAATGTGGCAAGGCTCTATGTGCGAAATAGTTCACAGTAATCCCCACAGTCATATGCAGAAATATCAAATTGTGTGCTCCAAGGAAGAGGGCAGCCACTCGTACCCCCAAAACTGGACCAGAAAAATCCGGTCCTACAATAAACAACAAATTATCCTGAGCACTACTCAGTATGTATTATAAAATCAAAGTCCAGTCCGGCTTCTTGTAACTCCGATGTTTATTCCAGGTAGAAAAATAGCCAATACGTGTTTCGTCAGGTCTGATGCATCCGCATCTCTGACTTCATCAGGGCTATAAACAAATTAATAACATATGTTTGAGTCACACTAAAATTTATTAAATAGAATCCCTTCACCACAACACCCATGTGTTCGGTAATCTCAAGGTGATTCATAAATAACAACCACTCCAACAGGAATGGTCACATTAGTTATCATAAAATTATTTATGTCATAGAAAGAGGGAATTAAATAAACAATATTAATTATTTCACAAGAAATTAAAAAACAATCATTGTCGCTTCACGTGCGTACAGTATATCCATACTATAAACACAAAACAATCATTACAATGCATCAACAACACACAGACCTATTATGTATAGTGCATAAACCACCACCTAACCCGTGACTAGCATCAATTCACTTTTCAGTTGTTCCGGATAATGAGCTCACCTTGTACAATATTTCTCTAATCCAGACATCCACTGCTTGACAGGCAGTACGTATTAGCATATCTCAGTCAACTAGAAACCAATGGTAGGTATTAGCGTATCTCAGTTACCTATATATTGACTGTAGGTATTAGCGTATCTCAGTCGCCTACATACCGACGGTAGGTTTTAGTGTATCTCAGTCACCTAGATACCGACGGTAGGTATTAGGGTATCTCAGTCACCTAAATACAGACAGTAGTTATAAGCATATTTCAGTCACCTAGATACAGGTGGTAGGTGTGAGCGTATCTCAGTCACCTTAATACAGATGGCAGGTATCAGCGTATCTCAGTCACGTAGATACAGACGGTAGGTATTAGCGTATCTTAGTCACCTAGATGCAGATGGTAGTTATTAGCGTATCTCAGTCACCTAGATACCGATGGCAGGTATTAGCATATCTCAGTCACCTAAATACAGATGGTAGGTGTTAGCGTATCGCAGTCACCAAAATACTGTCGGTAGGTATCAGCGTATCTCAGTCACCTAGATGCAGATGGTAGGTATTAGCGTATCTCAGTCACCAAGATACGGATGGCAGGTATTAGCATATCTCAGTCACCTAGATGTAGGCAGTAGGTATTAGCATATCAGTCACCTAGATGCAGGCGGTAGGTATTAGTGTATCTCACTCACCTAGATACCAATGGTATGTATTAGCATATCTCAGTCGCCTAGATACTGACTGTGGGTATTAGGAATCTCAGTAACCTAGATACCGACAGTAGTTATTAGCATATCTCAGTCACCTATCTGCAGATGGCAGGTATCGTATCTCAGTCACCTAGATCGAGATGGTAGGTATTAGCATATCTCAGTCACCTAGATACCGACAGTAGGTATTAGCGTATCTTAGTCACCTAGATGCAGACGGTAGGTATTAGCGTATGTCAGTCACCTAGATATAGACAGTAGGTATTAGCGTATATCAGTCACCTAGATACAGAGGGTAGGTATTAGCATATCTCAGTCACCTAGATGCAGGCAGTAGGTATTAGCGTATCTTAGTCACCTAGATGTCGACGGTAAGTATTAGCACATCTCAGTCACCTAGATGCAGACAGTAGGTATTAGCGTATCTCAGTCACCTAGATACCGACAGTAAGTATTAGCACATCTCAGTCACCTAGATGCAGATGGTAGGTGTTGGACTTGGCCCTTTTTCCCTGAATTTTTCGCTTTTGTGGGAATAAACATGTCATGTTGATGAATCTGAAATGCAAATGTTAAATACTGCGCAATGGTGTACGCAGGTTTATTTTGACCACTGTGTAAATGTTACTTTCAAAATGGACGCCATTCCTGGCTGCACATGTGCCGCCTGTCTGAGGTGAGTTGGCGGTCTAGCTGTCTGCTTCCCACCCCCAGCTTTTGGAGGGAAGCCTGGCACCCAGGGTGCTCTACACCTCCCCCTAAACCAGTTGGGACCGGTTCCCCAGGGAACCTTCCAGAAGCTTCCAGCCCTTTCTAGTAGGTGGGGTGAGGGGGGCTGTGCCTCCATGTGCTCAGACTGAGCGTGGACCTGAATGAGAGGGGACACTCTGCCAGGAGGTACCGCCACATTGGGCCTGTGTGCTGGCCCCTGTGCCCATCTGCACCCCTCCACTGTCCACAGGGCCAGTGAGAGCCCTTTACTGGAGTGAAGACTGCTGTGTCAGGAGGAGTGCCACTTTATGGGAGATGACTGATTCTAGGAGCTGCTGTCCTGTTCTGATGAGTACCCACTGCCTGCTGATCTTGCCCAGTATTGCCTGCCTGCTCTCCTGCCGTCCTAAGCCCAGCACCTGGTGAGCACTATATCTTACTGCCAGCTGCCTGCTGCCTAGCACCCTGTGAGCACGTGGTCTGCCCAGGAGAAGAGAGGAGCTGATGCCTGCAGCGCTGTGCTGCTAAAGCGCTATAACTGTGCCACAGGGGAAGAGGAGCGCTGCAACTTTATTTTGTGGGACTTAGCGCTACAACCTTATTCCTGCACCAGGAGAGCGCTGCCTCCAGCCCTGCCCAGGAGAAGAAAGTGTGTGGGTCCTGCAGCGCTGGGCTGCCGGAGTGCCAAATTTGCATTGACTGTGCTCTGCTTGCAGCGAGAGCGCTATAACTGTGCCCAGCAGAAGAGGAGCGCTACATTTGAAGTGACTGACCATCCCTGCCTTGTGGCTAGCGCCTGGAGAAGAAGAGCCCTTTATCTTATTGCCCAGGAGGTGAGGAGCTGACATCTGCAGCGCTGTGCTGCGAGAGCGCTATATTTCCAGTGACTGTGCCTTCCTGCCTGCTCCCTAGCGCCTCGGGAGGGCTATATTTCATTGCCAGTGAAGGGGAGCGCTACCACTTTATGGTGTGGGACCTAGCGCTTTGTGGGCGCTACAACTTAATTTCAGCCCAAGAACTTTCCTGCCGCCTAGCGCCTCGTGAGTGCTATATGTAAATTGCCAAGGAGGAGTCCTGCGGCGGAGGGGGCCCGAGGCACATTGTCGGTGCCTGTCCCTCCCCTCCGCGCTGCTGACGAGGAGAAGGCTCCGCTGAGGGTGAAGCCAGGAGAGGTCCCAGAAGCGGTACCTGTCGGGGCACATTGCCGGTGCCCGGAGACTGCAGAGACATCCAGAGGGGCCTCAGACTTCCGGTGAGTGGGGCTCAGTCATCCTGTGGTTGGGGGGTATGTCGGGGCACATTGTCCGTGCCCGCCCCCGGTGCCAGTATCCTTTGGAGGGCATTGGTTGTGTTTAGAGTCCCATAGGAGGGGGGCTCCAACGTGCCCAGTACTTGTTTCCTCCCTCAGCTGCACGACAGAGGCATTTTGGGAAATTCTAGAGTCCCAGAAGAGGGGCTCCACCGTGCCAGTGTTCTTGTGGGCAGATTCCTGTTAGAGCCCGGAGTGGGGCTCCCATCGCTGCATTGTTGGCGCCAGTGCTTGTTGGGTTTACCCAGCTACCACGCAGGACAGGGGGCAGCTGCCACGCATTGGGGGCATTGGATTACCCAGAAGGGAAAGAGAGAGGAGTGAGGGACCCTCCTACCCTAGCGCTTTGCGCACCTTTGTTTTCGCTGCCCTTGCAGCCAGCCCTGACTTTGCGGGATATAGGGCTTCTGAGCCCCTGAGAGAGGCCAGTTGGCCTGGGCCCAGTTTCAGAGTGTTGTGCCCCTGATTGGGGGCGACCGGGGCTTATGCTTGCGAGGCCTAGCGCCTCTTATGATTTATGTACAGGTGATTTATGCTAAGGCTATGCCTGCGCTAAGGGGTCTACGCTAATGCATTTATGCTGGTAATGTTTTCCCCCAAATTGCTAATGTGTTGTTCATGCTTTCACCCTAATGGTGTCGCCTCCATGCCCACATGTTCAGGCCTAACGCTGTGTCGCTAATGATGGTGGTGCCTCTATGCTCACCTGGTTTTGCGTAATGCTAATGTTATGTATGCACAGTGTGATGGTATGCCTAAGGTTGCATTTTATGCTAATCTGAATATTCATGTTGCATTTCCATGCCTAACCTAAGGTTCTCATCCCAGGCCTCCTGTTAAAGTGATTTATACAGATGTGTTCATACCTAGGGTTATGCTAATGTGCCTAATGCTTTTTCCTAGGGTGGACATTGCTGAGGTTTATGCCCCGCCTAAGGTGGCCTACCCCTGATGAGAGTGTCTCCTATGTTTCCATGCCTAATTGTTGCCCACAATGTGTTTTTATGCATATTGAGATGCCTCATGCAAGTTGCCTAATGTTATGCCCACAAGGATCCTGCCTGTAAGTGCGGGTTGTTACACAGTTACTGACGCTTGCACATTTATCCTGTGTACTTGTGATGATTCCGGCAGCGACCCGATTGGCCCTGCCTTGTAAATAGTCCTCCTCTGTAAATGACTACCTTGTGCCAGTTGGCTCCGTGTTCACCATGTGATTGCATCCTACTGTATTTGGTATAATACACAAGTTATTTTTCATGCAACCTGGTGTGGTCTCCTTTTGTAGTGTGCCTGGTGTGTCGCCTGTGAGTGTGCTGCGCAGATGCTTTACACATTTCCTCCGGAGTTTGGCCCGCCCGCTCTGCACCACGCTACCCGTTTCTAACAGTAGGTATTAGCATATCTCAGTCACCTAGATACCGACGGTAGGTATTAGCACATCTCAGTCATCTAGATGTAGATGGTAGGTATTAGCACATCTCAGTCACCTAGATACAGACGTTAGTCGCGGTTGGATTTTTAAAATTTAAAGACCTTTCCCAGTGGATCCAGAAGAAACCCCGAGGAAGACAGAAGGTTGGAGAGCCACCCCACCCGTGGATACCCTAGTACCCACGTTACCTACACCAGGGAAGCCGGGTGCATACGTGTGAAGTGGTGTCGGAAACCGCAGTCGAACCCAATCAAGGACTTCAGGAAAGTGCCGCTGGAGAAGAAGGAGAAGGTGCCCGGTGGAATACAAGGATGGATTCTTGATGAGAGGTACCTGCAAGCAGAGGGGACAGAGTCTTTGTCACTCAGGGGTGACAAGGAGACTTGGAAGACAAATGCAGTTTTCTGAGTCGCCAAAATACAGATGGTAAGAATTAGCGTATCTCAGTCATCTATATACAGACAGTAGGTATTAGCATATGTCAGTCGCCTAGATGCAGGCGGTAGGTATTAGCCTATCTCAGTCACCTAGATACCGATGGTAGGTATTAGCATATCTCAGTCACCTATATGCAGATGGTAGGTATTAGTATATCTCAGTCACCTAGATGCAGATGGTAGGTATTACCATATTTCAGCCACTTAGAAAATGATGGTAAGTATTAGCATATCTCAGTCACCTAGATGCAGATGGTAGGTATTAGCGTATCTCAGTCGCCTAGATACCGATGGTAGGTATTAGCATATCTCAGTCACCTAGATGCAGATGGTAGGTATTAGTATATCTCAGTCACCTAGATGCAGATGGTAGGTATTACCATATCTCAGCCACTTAGAAACCGATTGTAAGTATTAGCATATCTAAGTCATCTAGATGCTGATGGTAGGTATTAGCGTATCTCAGTCACCTAGATACTGATGGCAGTTATTATCGTATCTCAGTCGCCTAGATACCGATGATAGGTATTAGCGTGTCTCATTCACCTAGATGCAAATAGTAGGTATTAGCATATCCTAGTCACCTAGATACCGATGGCAGGTATTAGCGTATCTCAGTCACCTAGATGCAGATGGTAGGTATTAGCGTATCTCAGTCACCTAGATACCGATAGCAGGTATTAGCATATCTCAGTCACCTAGATGCAGATGGTAGGTATTAGGGTATCTCAGTCACCTTAATACAGGTGGTAGGTATTAGAAAATCTCATTCACCTAAATAGAGACGGTCGGTATTAGCGTATCTTAGTCACCTAGATACAGACGGTAGGTATTAGTATATCTCAGTCACCTAGATGCAGATGGTAGGTATTACCATATCTCAGCCACTTAGAAACCGATTGTAAGTATTAGCATATCTCAGTCATCTAGATGCTGATGGTAGGTTTTAGCGTATCTCAGTCACCTAGATACTGATGGCAGTTATTATCGTATCTCAGTCGCCTAGATACCGATGATAGGTATTAGCGTGTCTCATTCACCTAGATGCAAATAGTAGGTATTAGCATATCTCAGTCACCTAGATACCGATGGCAGGTATTAGCATATCTCAGTCACCTAGATGCAGATGGTAGGTATTAGCGTATCTCAGTCACCTAGATACCGATGGCAGGTATTAGCATATCTCAGTCACCTAGATGCAGATGGTAGGTATTAGGGCATCTCAGTCACCTTAATACAGGTGGTAGGTATTAGCAAATCTCATTCACCTAAATAGAGACGGTCGGTATTAGCGTATCTTAGTCACCTAGATACAGACAGTAGGTATTAGCGTATCTCAGTCACCTAGATGCAGATGGTAGGTATTAGCGTATCTCGGTCACCTAGACACCGATGGCAGGTATTAGCGTATCTCAGTTACAGAGATGCAGATGGTAGGTATTAGCGTTTCTCAGTCACCTAGATGCAGACGGTAGATATTAGAGTATCACAGTTACCTAGATACTACCGTAGGTATTAGCGTATCTTAGTAACCTAGATGCAGACGGTAGGTATTAGCGTATCTCAGTCACCTAGATACAGAGGGTAGGTATTAGCGTATCTTAGTCACCTAGATGTAGCCGGTAGGTATTAGCGTATGTCAGTCACCTAGATCTAGATGGTTGGTATTAGCATATCTCAGTCACCTAGATACAGAGGGTAGCTATTAGCATATCTCAGTCACCTAGATGCAGACAGTAGGTATTAGCGTATCTCACTCACCTAGATACCGACGGTAAGTATTAGCACATCTCAGTCACCTAGATGCGGATGGTAGGTATTAGCATATCTCAGTCACCTAGCTACCGACAGTAGGTATTAGCACATCTCAATCATCTAGATGTAGATGGTAGGTATTAGCACATCTCAGTCACCTAGATACCGACGTTAGTCGCGGTAGGATTTTTAAAGTCTAAGGACCTTTCGCAGTGGACCCTAAAGAAACCCAGCGGAAGACCGAAGGTTGGAGAGCCACCCCACCCGTGGATACCCTAGTACCCACGTTACCTACACCAGGATAGCCGGGTGCATACGTGTGAAGTGGTGTCCGAAATCGCAGTCGAACCAAATGGAGGACTTCAGGAAAGTGCCGCTGGAGAAGAAAGAGAAAGTGACCGTTGGAATCCAAGGATGGATTCTTGATGAGAGGTACCTGCAAGCAGAGGGGACAGAGTCTTTGTCACTCAGGGGTGACAAGGAGACTTGGAAGACGAATGCCCTCCGATGTCGGTGTTGCAGGATGGATGACGATAACCTTGACTCTGCAGCTGTGAGGACCAGGCGATGCTGAGGATGACCAGGAGTCGTGCACGAGCTGTCCCACGAAGGCTGTCGAATGCTGAGGGGTCGGTGTCCAGCGGGAGCACCAACAAGTCTTGGCAAAGGCAAGCCACGCCGGAATAAAGAAGGAGCAAAGTCGGGACCAGCAAGGTCCAGGGGACTCACTAAATTCAGGGGAGTCAGGGCAGGCCCCGAGCAATCAGGGGAGCCCAAAAGAAACAAGTGTGACCCTTAAGTGGACCCACAGGCCGGAGGCACTGGAGTCGCAAGAGGACCTCAAGCAGCTCACCAAAAGATGCAGACCACGATGCACACAATGCGGTGTGGCTGAAGATTCTGGTCACTGGAGGTGCTCGAGGTTGGCGCTACTTGGAGCCCGAAGATCTTCTTGCAAAGAAGCCAACAAACCTTTGCAACTGCAAATTAGACCAGTACACAGGGGTTTGGTTATTGCAACCCCCACAAGGGATACTGGCCTCAAACTTGGTGAGAGGGTGGAGCAGGCCTCGGGAGCTGTGGAAAACTACCATCTGTGCTGCAGAGCCCACGGAGTCAGGAGGAGCTCAGGATCTGCAGACGGGTCAACTTAGTTGCAGTGCCTGCAAATGCAGGGGAGTGACTCCTTCACTCCAAGGGACATTACTTCAGGTGTCTTTGATGCTTCACAGGCCTTGGTAGGTTTCTATATGATGCACAGGCACAGACGATGCACCAGACTGGAAGGGAGAAGAAGTCCGGCCCAAATGAAGTCCAGCGAAGTCCAGAGTGCCCAGACGGTAGAAGTGCAGTGGTGTCTGTTCTGAATCTTATCCCACGACGAATCTAGGGACCTACACCCAGGTAATACCTTAAGTACCCTAGGGAAAGGGTTGGAAAGATTCAGGGGACCCTCCCAGGGAAGGGTCTGGACAGGGGGAGGTTACTCCCATGTCCTTTGTCCAGTTTTGTGCCAGAGCGGGAGCCAACTGCTCCCAGAACTGGTTTGAACTGGACTATGCATGGGGACACCACGTATGCCTCTCATGCAGACTTACTGGTGCTGGCAAGTGCACCCACCCGGTCCCAATACACTAAATCCTGTCTGGGAGATGGTCACACCTCCCTGCAACAGGGTGCCAATTGTTCCACCTTCCTCTGCTCGAGCTTGGCTCAGCAGCAGGAGGGCAGAAATGTGTCTCTGGTCGGCAGCAACCATTTTGTGCTGTCCAGGACTAGAAGGCTGGTACCAGGAACACTGAGAGCCTAACGGAGGGCTCTTCCAGTGCTTGGAATCATGCCTGTGTGGGGGTATGATTCCAACATGTTTGATACCAAACATGATAGGATTTTTTGCAGCCGTTTTCGAGATGGTCATCGCGTAATTACGCGGTGCCCCTCTATATAGTATATGGCTGCTTCACTGACAGCCCGGGAGAATAGACTCCGTAGGCTGCAGGGGTGTCCTACTCATGCAGGCACACCCTCTCACTTAGAACCAAACACCCTGCCTTCAGGATTGCAAAGGCCTGCTATACGGGTGACTTATAGGTTTTAAGTGCAGTGACCCTTAGATATTGTAAACCTATATCTTCAGTAAGTGGTGCATGCACTAACTTACACAGGCTGCAATGGCAGGCCTTTAGTTCCATTGTGCATGGTCTCCCATGGGTGGCATAATGCATGCTTCAGCCCATGGGAGACCTCTGGGGTACCTATGCCCTGGGTACCTTAGTTCCATATACCAGGGACTGATAAGGGTACCCAGTATCCAATCTTGAGTGTACCTGAGTACTCAACACAATAATTTAGGGAGAAATCAGATAGACTGGGGTCCTGATTAGCAGGATCCCAGTCAGACTAGTCAAAATACAGCTTAGCACCAGGCAAAAAGTAGATCCTACTTTTCTACACAATATTTCCACTGAAACGCATCGACATATACATATGCAGAATCTGCCATACACTGGGATGCCCTGCATGAGGAATTGTAGACATCATAGATCCCTGTTGACATTTAAAGCAAACAAACTGTGGTGTCTTATCTAGTCTCCTTTGCATTCTTTTTTGTTGGTTATGGACTACTGAATGTTTTATTTTTTTTTGTCCTCATTCTGCCAACTCTCTTGCAGGTAGTACTCTTATCTCAATTGCCGAAGCATGGAGGGGAGCTTTCCACCCAAGAATACTGCTGTTTCCACTTCCATCCCTTCACCGGTGTGCCCGTAGCAGAGGGAACCAGGGCAGACAGCAATTTTGGCTTAATCATCGGACCTGCTGAAGCGCTGGCTCCACTCCACCAGCAGTGCCCATACTTTCTCCCGACTTCTAGGGTCACAGGCAATGTCAAACTGACTTGTGGAGATTATGTTTTTAACACAGTCAAAAAAGCAAGGTGGACTCCCGGACTTCCAAAGCCTACAGATCTCCCGTCTCACCAGGAGAATTGCATAGAAGATAAATCTGGAGGTAACAGTACTTATTGGAGCTGGACCATCTTGATAAAGCCCAAAAAATATAAGTTTAGGGCTTACCTTAACTTGTTGACCCGTTACCTCCACAAGAAACTTACATATCTCAATCCAGTAACCGGTGATCTTTGAGCATGTCATAAACATGTGGATATCATCCGCCGATGGAAGCATACATCTTGGGCATACATACGGGTTTCCTGTAACTCTTGACAACTTGGCTGGAGACCAATAGACTCTATGAGTAGTGAAAAGATGATTACGCTTAAGCGAAGCTGGTTTCACCACGGCTCGTAAAATAGCAAGAGTCAAGCCAAACCTCTTTAGAGTTTCCATCCGCTAGTTCTTCTGCCCAAAGCTTTGAAATATCCACGGCCGAGTCATCATCCGCCTCTACCAAGGCCCGATAACACAAGGAAACTTCCTTTTTCAGAGGGCCTACTCTCATCGCCTGATCAAGCCTGGAGTCCTCTTCCTCATCTACCCAGACCTGTGTAGCCCACCAGGAGCAGACTTGATAGTATTTAAACCTAGTTAATTGACCCCTGGTGCAATTACTCAGAACTTCCCAGCTTGTCAAACATGAAGCAGTTTTGAGCTCCCCCAATAAAGTAACCCTGCAGATTTTAATGGCAGACTAAGCTGGTCTCTCAAACATTCGGGGGTTCCTGGAGATTCCCAAATCGGGGCCCGGGACGAATAATATGGAACTCCTAGTTTTTTCCGAAAGTACAACCAAGTTTTTAAGGCCCCCCGCAAAATCTTCAGCCTCACCTTCTTGAAATACTTCGGGTCTCCATATTTAAAGAGGAAATTACTCTGCCCATAGCTCAGCTCACTTAACAAAGCCCCAAAGAGTAGACCCAAGGGAGACCGGTCAACTTTGTTTGTAAGCATACGAAAGTTCTTAAAATGAAATGCGTGACAGTATGCCAAGAGGTCCGGAAGACCAGCCCCCCCTGCTCCAGCCCCCTCCTCAACTTTTTCCAGGATATCCTAGGTCCTTTAGAGGACCAAATAAAACTGCCAATCTTCCCCTGGAGCTTAGCTATATCTTCTTTATAAAAAGATAAGGGAATTGAATTAAAAAGAAAAGTGGTTTTAGGGAGGACAATCATTTTAATGAGATTGACACGACCATAGATATTTGAGGGTAAGTTCGCCCACCTGACAAAAAGACTCCCAATCTCTTGACTGACTTTTTTCCAGTTAGCTCTGGAAGCATCTTCCAGCTTCTGCGTAATTATAATACCCAAGTAGCGCATTTGGGCCTTAGCCCCCGAGCTTTGCTTGGCCTGGTTCCATTCCATGATTTCGGGGATTGCCACCTCTGGATTGATGGTATAAAGAATAAGATCATCCGCATACAGAGCCAGCTTCGCCACCAGGCCAGCAAACGGCTCAATATAGAGGTTGAACAAAAGCGGGGACAAAGGACACCCCTGCCTCGTACCTTTATAATATCGAACCAGTCTGACAGCTCACCATTCACCAAAACCCTGGCTCTGGGCAGATGGTACAGATTTTGAACAGCCCTCACCATATTCTGCGGAAACCCAAAGATCTTTAAAGCATCCCAAAGGTCGGGCCAGAATTTACCTGTGACGGTAGTAGCTTTAGAGGACTACTGAATGTTGTTTTATTTAATGATTTACCTGTTTTTGAACTTTTTATAGGGTAATTTCTGCACATATTGATAAAAACGATATATGTAGTGATATTTTGTTCGGCATTGTGGTATTAAAACTATCGCTTTTAAAAAAAATCTCATGTGGTACTCGTTTACGTTGAATAAGGTGTGAGTAATAGAGCTTGGTTTGTGATTAAACTGAGTGTGAGTGATTTCAGACCTGTTTTTTTATAATTCTCTTAAGAGGAATTTTCTGAATTTTACAGCCCTAGGCGATAGCCAGGGCCACTGGAATTATGCAGCAGGGGAGGGCCAAAATATGTGGCAGGGGTCTGTAAATTATGAGGCAAGAAAAGGCAAATTATGTTGCACAATGCTGCATATGTTGTGATAGTATAATTTCATTATATCGTCTTTACACTTTTTAACACTGTCTGGGCAATGGTTAACCCTCATTAGTACTAATTTAAATATAGCAATAAGCAACAGAAAAGTGACCAGTCAACCTTTGCAAAAGGCCTTCCACTGCACAGCAACATGTATCGCTGCATTTTTAGAAACTTTTGAACCATTTGAGCGAGAAACAAAATGTTTTTTTGTTAAAATCTGCAGATTATGCAGCAGATGATGGATTGTATGGCAAATGCTGCAAATCTATAAGTATGCGAAGAACAATGTGGTTGCACAATCTCATAATTCCAGTTCCCTGGCGATAGCCCAGCTGTCCGGTTTAAAAAGACCTACTGTCAGCCTACCAAGAAGCTGCAGTGGTCTTAAAGCCCACCCAATGCCTACCATTGTTTGGCTTTATTGTCACTCTCATTTGCTTGCTTCCTATTGGATGGTTTGTCTTCTCCATCCTGTGTTTGCTGGTCCTCTGCAGCACAACCGCTTTACTTCTGCACTTTTACAGAACAACTTTTCTTTTTGGCCAACTACTCCATGTTAGTGCATGTGTTTTCCAGTAGTCTCCATGTGCTTCTCTCAACACCCCATGGTGTGAGCTGTTCTCTCTCAGACTCTCACCCTTGTTCTACCTCCCCCCTGTGCTCCCGGTCGCTCTCTCTTCCTTGTGTGCTTCTTTCTCCTTTTGATGCTCTCCTTTGTGGGCTGCTTTTACTCCACCCTCCCCCACTCCGCCCCGCGCTCACCTCCGTTGCCCTCCACCCCTGCAGTCCTATTCTTTTTAATTAAATGTTTCGCATTTCGCTTTCTATCGACTTCTTTGTTTTATTAATTTAGAGATCAGCATAGAAGCACTCACCTCATTTTGAAGTGCGTATGCGTGGACATGCCTGCGCGCTTTTGCATAATAACACATTTGCGCGCGCACGTCATCAAGCAGGCGCGCACATACAAAAGAGCCAGCCAATCAGCAGCTGCGTCATTGCGCCTTAGGCTTTTTCCACCTTTTGTTCATGCTGTACTTCGTTGGCACACCTTGCAGTGCATCGTACTGCATGAACAATAGGCATTGGCACAGCCAAGAGGTCTCAAAGGTGAGAACTATGAGCTTTGTGAATACGTGTTTAATATTGAACCCAGACACGTCACCTAGCGCACCTCATTCCACATTTGCAGGCAGCACCCTTCGGTATTCAAACACGGAGGCCCACATACAACTCTGCCCGTGCACCCTGAGCCTCGCTGGCATCACACGTCGTTCTGCCATCAAAGAGAGGCACCCACAACGCTGATGATGCACCTCCCGCCTGCCTGAGGCACCCTTCCTCCTGTTCCAGAGCAAGAACCATCAGTAACACACTGCGTCCCTTCCAGTGAGGTCGGCGAGGTCCAGGGCAGGCTGGGCCTGTTTTTATTTGTAGCTTATTTTTGCAGGTTCCCATAACGCGAATATGGCCCAAGGGCATCAGTGCGCTTTACAACAAAACAGGTAATAAATGTAGTTACAAACATAGGTAAAAGCAGATAAAAAAGAAATAAACAAGCAGTTCCTAGCAGGGAAGACACTTCGGCCAGCTGGTGCCAGGACAGAAAGGACAAATCACCACAGGTGATGCAGGGAGATGAGTATCGCTGCAGCAGAAGCGGACCTTAAGTAAACGAGCTTGTGTTCTTTTTTAAACCTTCAAATTAGCCTAGGCAGTAAGTTGTGTTCTGTTGCACCGTATGTGGCTTATTTACAAGCCCATCGCGCTGCAGGGCAGTCACTTTTATTGACGGACCGGCAGCATAATGGGCTTCCCCATATTTACAAGGCCATGTAAACTCACCCTGCGTGACATTTCATGGCCTTGTAAATATGTTTCCCTTTCACGCATAACTCTGCGTGAAAGGGGCGTTCCATGGGTGTTCTGTGGGTGTTTCCACGCAACAAAGCAAACACAATTAGAAGATGGACAGAGCGCAGAAACTTTTCAGGCACTCACCCCCAGTCACAGATCTGGGTTTATCCATCATCATTCTTTAGCTCACTTCGCCACCCCAGTTCAGACCCAGCCATATGAAAATCAGTCTTGCCCCTGTTCCTCATGGGAACAGTCCAGCCCGAACTGCCAAGCCAGGTCGTCCCTGGACCGGAAACAAGCATCCTGGGACCGGTTTCAGGGTATCACCCCTCATCAGCCAGGCTGGCTTGAATCCAGTGAGAGCAAGGGACCCACGTCTGGGCATATCCTGACAACTTACGGCGAACAAAGCAAACACAATGAAATGATGGACGGAGCGCTGAAACTTTTCAGATACTCACCCCCAGTCACAGGTGGGAGGTTGAGCTGCTACACTGCTGATGGCAGCGTTGGAAGACAAAGCATGGATATTTTTAAACTTGTGAGTTTATTGTTTATCATTTGTTGATGTGAGGTTGGGTATAACGGATTTAGCACAGATTTTGAGTCATGCTTGGGGCACATGATATTCACGGTGCTTTGGCTGTTTTCACAATTTTAATTTTTATAATGCTCAGAAAGGTCTGGTTCACATTACATATGGGGTTTGAGGGATAATTGGTCGCAGGACGTTATGGTGGGATTGAGTCGGGGACTTGATTTATTGAAGTTTAGGTTTTATATAATAAATTATTAATAGGTTTTGTGATGATTTTTTCATATTGCAGCTACCGCTGACGAAGAGCTGATAGCTTGAAATGCATTGGGTGAATATGCGCATGACCGTTTGAAGTGAAATGTGATTTCTGACATGCTGCAGATAAAGGCTTGGGTGGGCATATCTCCAGCATTATAAATTAGAATCATGTTGCCAGCACCAGGATTCTTGAAATTAAGTCTATTGGAATAAATGGATTGAACATGGATTAATTTTGGATTAACTTCAATACTTGTCAGAAATAGTTGTGACTTTCGTTTCCAAGGCAGTGCGGTGTGTGACGATGCACCACATAGTTTTGAAGATCTGTGAGCTGCCATCTGGTTGGAGTGTTTGATCTTGCATAGGGTGTGTGATAGTCCCAAACGCAGAGAGGGTTGGGTCTTAAGATCTTCCTCTGAGTTTGTTGTCTGCAGGTTTTGTGGATGTGAGAGGACAGTCCACCTCCCCCATTTGACTGTGCTCTACTGGGGTGAACTGTTGTTTAGTCAGCAAAGGTTGTGTGAACAGTTCTTACATGTGTGGTGGTGTGGCATGTTGTAATGTGCAGTGTCTTGAGCTAGAGCAAGTGGTGGGGTGGAAGTGTGGGCTGTTGCATTGTGGACCGTGTGTTTGCATAGTTGCTAAAATTTGGAGAAAAAAAATCCCAGGACATTTGCAGCACAGAGCTGCTGCACATAGAAAGTCCTTGTTTGCGTAGCTGTGTGTAATAAAGAGGAACAGTTTCTGCAACAGTAGTACCCGGGACAGTCTCCAACTTGCCGGGACTGTCCCTGCAAAAACGGGACAGTTGGCAACTATGTGTGTGTGTAGAAGTAGGATGGGTGTAGGCAGATTAGTGGCACTGTGCCATACACCAGTAGGGTGGTGTGCTGTGCGGTGGGAAGGTATGTTGTGGTCTGCAGTTGTATGAGGTGGTGTACTGGGGTCTATTCCTGTATATATTGATGTGTGTTGCTTGATATATGGTATTCTTACTCCTGAGGTGTGCTGGCGCGCCTGCTGGTGTATGGAGTGTTGAGATGTGATACGTTGATGGTCAGTCGGGTGCACAACCGTCACATTACCCATGCCCCCCAAAGAGAGTCATAAATTTGCCTCACATGGCCAGATTTATTATAGGTTATTACATAGCACAAAAATATATAATTTGAACGAATTTGTGTCCATCACTTTATGTGCCATTCACAAACTAATATTGTCAAAACAATGCCAGAGTGTTTTACCTTGAAGAAGATCTTTTAAACAAAAACGCCTCTGTTCCCAATGGGCAATGGTCCTAGACCTTCAAAAGTTATGCCCTCTGGCCCAACCCTGTCCACCAGGAACACCGACTACTGGCCAGTACCAAGGGCATCAGTGCTGGAGTGGCAGGCTAGCCCCACCCAGCCCACACTGTCAACTCACAAGCCAGGGAAAATATTTTTTACAATTCTTGGTAAGAAAATTGCAGTTTTTATGATCACAAAAAGTTTCTTGGTGGAAGATGAAATGCTCCTTCTCCACAGGGCGGCGCCTTTCTGGAAGCTGTCACTTTCCCTGGTCAAAGAAGGTTCTTCCAGATGAGAAGAGTCTGCAGGGGCTCAGGGCCAGATGTCCGACCAGCAAAATTGCGCCTTGCAAATTACGACTCATTTGTGAGTCGCAATTTGCGAGGTGCAATTTGCCATGTACAACAGCGTGTTTAACACTGTTTGCGATTCCCAATGGGCTCGCAAATTGCGAGGCTCATTAATATTAATGAGCCTCTTGCAATTTGCAAGCCCATTGGGAATGGCTGGCCCTCCCAGGTATGGTGGCCTGCTGGGCTCAGCAGACCACCATGTCTGGGACTGCTTTTAAATAAAGCAGTTTTAAAAAAAAAAATGCAGCCCGTTTTCCTTAAAGGAAAACGGGATGCATTTAAAGAAAAAAAAAAAGAAAATGAAACGTTTTCGTTTCATTTTTTAAGGGCAGGCAGTGGTCCCTGGGACCACTGCCTGCCCTTAAAAAATATTTTCCCCTGCATTTGCGATGGGGAAGGGGTCCCCTGGGGACCCCTTCCCTTTTGCCACCCCATTACCACCCTCTTGAGGAGGGTGGTATTTTGCAAGTGTTTTGCGACCACAATTGCGGTCGCAAAACATTCATGCATGGGGTTGCGGTCGCTAATAGGAAGGGGACGCCCCTTCCTAATAGCGATTCGCGATTCCAAAATAGCGAGTCGCAAATAAATTGCAACTCGCTATTTTGGAATGGTACATACCCCTATTGGTTTTTGCATGCTCAAACGGGTTCGCAAAACCGTTTGCGCATGCAAAACCGCCGTACATCTGGCCCTCAGTGCCTTACAGTGAGAGATGGACGTCATCAAGATGCAGTATCTGCTTCTCTCTAATCGAGAGGTCTGTTCCCAAGCACCCCTTTGTGCTGCCACTGTTGGTATCTCAAGGCTGAACACACCTTTCGTTTCCTATGTATGTATGTATAGGGCTTTGCAGAGTGCAGGCCTAGCGATGGAGCGCTTCACATGGGCGGGAGTCCTGATCTATGATTCCGAGCCATTTACAATGATGCCTGATGTTCATAGTGGTGGATAGTATTGGGAGGAGATGTGGTCTTCTCTGAAGCTCCTTTGTGAGCTGCAGGAGGGTTGGGGCACTTCTGAAGTTCATAGGGATGAGGTTCCAGGTCCAGGGAGCATAGATATAGAAAGTTCAACCTCTGTTTGTCTCCTTTTTTCAGTTTTATTACTCGGTTGATGTCCTAGCTTCTGGTGTTGTTGTGCTGTCCACCCGCGTTTGTTAATTTCTCTTAATCTTGTGCCTCTTCCATATGCACTTTACTAATGTTCTATTCCAGATTCCCGGAATAAATATGTTCTGTGGTGTTCATTATAGGTTATGCTTATATGGATGCATCAGTATGGTGCTCCGTCACACAGCACGTTACCACAGTTCCACGGAAAGATTTGGTAGGTTGGGCCAGATTCTGTTGTGACCTTCCTTGCATCAGGCACACCGGGCATCTAACAGCTATATTCAGTGGCTTCACAGTTTCTCTATTGTTTTGCACGAAAAAAAATTGGGATTCAGTAATGTTGATACTGCAATAAGGTTATATGAGTTTCATTTATTGTTAGTTTTATAAATCCATATGGTAAATCTTATATCCTACTATACAGCCATTTTTACTCAATGCATTTCAGGGAACATCAAGCTCTCCCTCAGGAGTAGATGTATATATGACGGCATATCTGAAGCAAAACCAAAGCTAAATTCCTTGAGCACTAAGTGCAATAATCAGTAATGTACTGTAAATGGTTCATTGAGGCAATTCGAAACAAAGGTACACCTGAATGTGTTACAAAACACTACAAACAGCGAATTGAGACAATGTGCAGCAATGATATGGATTGAACGTGAATACGCATGCACAAAATCCATGGTGATCTCTTACAGCTTGATATGAACTATGTGATTTAACTAATGATTTGGTATGTACGTTATTATTGATAATTTGATTTAGCCTGTGGCACCTATTGGCTTTGCTAATGCTTGTTTTTGTTACCTGATGTCTGCCGTGTGTGCACACACAGTTACAGCAGCCATCATTAAATGAATTTTCTAAAATAAAAAAATAAAACATTCCAAGATGGCCACTGCTTCAAGCCATCGAATCAGGAGGAGTGAACAGAAAGACTAGAAAGCTGTCCAATCATGAGCAAGGGGAGGACAGCAAGCCCACTTTTTGCCTATCCTAGATATGATAGGTCTGTCCATCAACAGAGTACAAAAGCTGTTTGTAGGCAAGATCTAAAATAACAGTCATATGAGTTCCTAGTAAGGGAGAGGTGACCAACTTTCATTTTCCTGTGCTTTTATGTGGCATTTAGACTCTGAGTGGAATAAAAGGCCAAAGAATGCGCTGGGCGTGTTTTTTTAAATGCCCATCACACCCGCTTTCTTTTATCCCTTCATGAGGGAGTAGGCTTCTGGAGTCATGTTTCTTGGTCTCGCTACAGACAGTTTCAGCTGTCTATCACAAACAACATTGTTTACAATACTACACAGAGTGAGCTTTGGATCAAATCCTCGCCTATGATTCGATGGCTTTCTTGTCAATCTCAGTTCCCTGAGCTTTAATGGATGCATTTCCCCCCTATTCTCTGTCTGCCCTGCCCCTGGAGCTCAGCCTGCTTACCCATGATTTTCTTTGCATAAAGTATATCCTTCCACTGCTAATATCATGGAACTACTTTTTTCTTACTGAATTTCCTTTCCTATTTTGCACTCTGTGGGAATGCACGTCCTGCTCCTTGCTCTGTTTTAATGTTCGACAGTGTGCCTGCACTCCTTCCCTGCTTCCCGAACTTCCCCTGCTCTGTCTCTCTCCTCCTATTACTGCTTCCGAGCATGCTAGACCCCAGATGGCAGCATGGTGATGCCAAGATTTTTCCTGCAGCACTTTCCAGTGTCTCGTGGTGCCTCTTTCCCACATATTCTGTCTTTTTCCGCTACCCCTTTCCCACTCAATGGTGGTCACTGTTAATGCCTTTGCCAATGCTAGATGTTTTTACATTCCGCAAAGTCAATAGTGCCCACTAGGGGGCATATCTACAACAACTTGCGATAGATATCGCTAACCGCGCTTAGCGCAGTTTTATTTATCGCCGGCTATCGCTGGATTTTATCGCCCGGTTAGCGCGTTATTAACAACGCTTATCACCAGGGCGATAAAAAATCCAGCGATAGCAGCGTTTTGGGGGGATATTGCTGGAAATCCAGCGATATAACTACAGAGATAGGGAAATCATTGTAGATACGCCATGGTGGACTTAGCCTGACGATCCACCTCCCATTAAGGGGATGGCTAAGTCAGGATTTTAGGAGGTGTTAGAATCCGGCGAAAAGCGCGCTTAGCGTGACTTTTTACATCGTTAAGAGGTTGCGGGGCCGCATTGTTAATATCGCGATGTCCAGTTAGCGACCTTTTCTGTGATGTTTCCAGACGGAACGCCTACTTTGCATCTCATTAGCGATGTATATCGCTAAGATGCGTAGCGTCACTGAAATGGCTGCTAACATGCGCTAATGCATGTTAGCGCCGCATTGTTAATAGGGCGATGGGATTTTCGCCGCTTTAGCGGCAAAAAGTGCCGCTAAAGCGGCGATAATGCCCTTGATAATATGCCCCTAGAATCTTACAACTAAAGCAAACATTTTGTACTTTCAAGATGGCGGCTACGGCGGCTACAGTCATATTGAAAGTATCTAAAACAAAGTTTTCTGCACTTTCAAGTATATAAAATTATGTTCTATATAGTTTAAGATGGTCGGTCCCCAAAGCATTTCAAAAGCATCTAACATTTCCAAAGCTAACAGTGGTGGCTGCACAGCATTGACAAAGCGAGACCTGTAGTGTGCTGGCGGCAGGCCTCAGGCGCAGAAAGAAGACCACGTATGCTGATGTAACGCTAGTGGTCCTCACCACGCCCAGATCCACGGGCTATTTATTCATTTTCCTGGCACGCAGCTGATGTAACGCTAGTGGTCCTCACTACGCCCGGATCCACGGGCTATTTATTCATTTTCCTGGTACGCACTCCAGACACTTTCACTTTTCTTACGCACGCGGGGTCTGTGTGCTTTTCCTCCAGCGCAGCGCACAACATTATGTTGCCCAAACGTTCTTCAACACTACAATCCTCCCTTATCATAAGATAAAGCATGGCAAATACCAAAAATCACTGTAACATCTTATTCCAGTCCAAAACATAACAAACCCCCCCCCACTTATCTACTTGCACCAGTTGGATGAGGCGGGTTACTCACAAATACTGCAACTTTGTCAGTCCCAGATCAATCACACACAAAATCAGTGTACCTCTGAGATGGTTCGGGATTGGGCCGCAGCAGATAACGTTTACGGCGACCCCTTGCGGACAAACCTGGCAAGGATCTCTCCTGACCTGATGCATCAGCGACTTCTTGATTACTGCTTCTGGCTGCAGAAGGTGGGTTGGGTGCACCTGGTGATGGAACAGCGGGTGGGGTTGGGAACAGTTCATCAGAGTGGGCATCCTCTTCTTGGTCTGGACTATGGCTATCCTCACTGTCAGATTGGCTATCCGTTGAGATGTCCCCTGGTGGGTCGGCCTCTGCAGCTATGGCCAACGGCCTTCGGGGAACTTTCTTGAAATGGGATACGTTCCAGGTGACACACTCAGCGCCACTCCGGGCTATTACCTTCGTATCCTTGACTTCTGTGACGGTCCATGGAGCAATTTCAAACGGCAGCCTCGTTGTTGCTGGCCCTTCTAGAGTCAGATAGGTTTGGGGGATTTTGTGTTAAGTCCCAACCGGGGTGCGGGGAATAGTATCCACCATTGTCCTTCCGAAACACATCCTGCTTGGGGAAATGCCGGTCGTGGAGTGGGGTGTGAGTCGGTACTCCTGCAGGAAATGGTACAAGGCACACTCAATGTTGGTAGCTTCGGCCATGGCGATCTGTATTACTTTTGTGAGAGTTCTCATCAGGTGCTCCACTTCCCCGTTGGATTGGGGCCAAAGAGGGGTTATGCAGCGGTGTTTGGTATAACGGGAGCGCAAGTATTAGGCCAGCTCAGAGCCATTAAAGTGGGGCCCGTTGTCTGTGCAAATCTCTCCAAAGAGGCTGTGAGTGGCCATGAGCTTCTCCAGCTTTGGGATGACCTCTGAGGCAGACATGGTTGTCATGATTTCAACCTCTAGATATCGGGAATAGTCGTCTACCACCACTAACATGTGGACCTGTTGGGTAGGCTGCCCAAGTCTGCACTGAGCCTTTGTCAAGGGGCACTAGGGCCTTCCTCTGTGATCATTGGTGCGGGGTAGTCGGGCTGGCTGGTAGTAAGGCAGACAGGGCAATTTCGCACAACCTCCTCCACCGTCTTGTCAAGCCCTGGGAACCAGACCTTGCTTCGGAGTCTACTCTTGGACTTCACAATACCTTGATGCGCTCCATGTGCAAGGAGAGCTGCTCTCTGCGTTAGGCTTCCTGGTAGCACCAACCGCAGGTCTCGTAGCAGACAGCCCTCGCTGGTAACAGATAGTTCTTGGCGGACGTTGCGTAGTGCCTTCAGAACAGATTTGGCCTCTTCGGTGCGGAAGGAAGTTGGGCTCTGAAGCGGTTGCCAATCACAATTGTGGCTGCCTTGATGGCTATCTGTAAGCAGTCATCTATCTTGGTAGCTTCTACCACTTCCCCTAAGGACATTGGGAGAGGTCTGGAGTGGTCCATGATAAGCCTGACATATTCTTCGGTGTCTAAGGCTTCGGCCGTCTCGGGAGGAGTGGCTGGTCGAGCGTGCTGGGACAGAAAGTCAACCGGATTCTGGGTGCCTGGTGAGTATTCGATGGTGAACTTGAATTCCTGCAGCTGTAGAATCCATTTTTCTATCCTTGGTGGGGCTTTGATTATTACCCATAGAACAGTGTGATCAACAGCTTGTGATCCTTGATGATGGTAAAGTGGTGTCCTTATAGATAGATGTAGAAATGCCGGCAGCCCCACAATCGATTTATGCTCTACTTGGGAATAGCGTTGTTCGGTGGGCGTGAGGATGTGACTGGCATAAGCCACTGGGGCCCATTCTCTGCACTCCTGTCATTGGGGCAGCACAGTCCCCAAACCCGTGGGGGTGGTGTCCACCACTAGTTGAGAGTCTTTCTGTGGGTTGAAGTAGGCAAGAGTGGTATCAGCTGACAGCACAGCCTTGGTCTGTCTGAAAGCTTCATCTTGTTCCGGTCCGCACACCCATGGGCTAGACCACTCGGTGAGATTTCTCAGCGGGCCGGCGATGTCTGACAGGTTCTGCATGAGACGCCCGCAGTACATTACCATCCCCAGGAAGCTGCGAACTCCTGACACCGAAGAGGGAGCAGGAGCATCCTGTATGTCTTTCACCTTGTCAGGGTCGGGGCCAATGCCCTTGTCCGAGAAGCGGTATCCAAAGAAGCTGACGTCCTTCCGCAAAAAGCCAAATTTTCACAATTTAGTGTCAGTCCTCGTTCTTTGAGTCGCATGAAGACAGCATGGAGGTGGGTCAGGTGTGCTCTTAACGTGAGAGTGTGTACGAGAATGTCGTCACTCACATTCAGCACACCGGGCAGGCCCTCTAGGACATTATTCACGATGTTTTGGAGAACATCGGCTGCGCTGGAAACACTGAAGTTTAGCCGGGTGTACCTCCAAAGGCCAGCATGTGTGGAGAATGCGGTGATGGGGCGGGAGTCCGGGTGCAGGGGGATCTGGTGGTACCCCTATCTGAGGTTCGTTTTGGAGAACCACTTGGAGCCCGACAGCTCCCCAATGATGTCGTCTATGGTTGGTGTGAGATGATGTTCACGCTTGATCGCCTGGTTAGGAACACTCATGTCTACATAAATGCAGACTGAGTCTGGTTGTTTTGGCTTCTTCACCACCACGATGGGGGAGACCCACGATGTGGAGCCTCTCACATGCTCAATGATGTCCGATTTCTCCAGCAGTTTAAGTTCAGCCTCTACCTTGAGCTGGAGGTGGAAGGCGATTCTGCGATGCCTAAGTGCCACTGGGGCGACGGACTCATCGATGTGCAGCCAAATTGCTGGCCCTATCAGGTAACCGATTCCATCAAATAGAGGTGCAAAGTCTTGCAGGAGGCGATCGAGATGATGGGCATGCACACTAAAGGCGAATTGTATCTGGTCGATGTCTTGGGCCATTCGGCAGCTGAGAAGGAACCCCGATCCTTCTTGAGACACATACACCTTCGCTCTCCGCCGGGTGGAGTCATGGGAGAGGTCGGCATGGAAAATACCATGGAGCCGCAGTGGTGACCGGTTGCGAAAGGTGTTCACCTGCACTTTGGTGTGGTGAAGCACCGGCTGATCGGGCAGATTGTGATAAACATCTGCGGCCATTAGGTTGATGGAGGCGCCAGTGTCAATGAGAGCTGAAACGGTGTGGTCTTGTACCTCTACACGGCACATGGGGGCAGCCTGGTGTGTGGCCTTGAGAGTGCCAATTGTTCTTACCATATGGACAACAGTCACATCATCGTCGTCCATGTCACTGTCAGACAGGTTGTGTGGGTGAGGTTCCACTGTGCGGACTGCTTTCGTCAGAGCTTTGGGTCGTCGTCCTTTAGAAGAGAGGCATACTTTAGAGAAGTGGTTTGGTTTGCCATACCCACTGCAGGTCTTGCCACTGGCGGGGCAAGCTCCTGCATGAGGATATGGGTCACCACACAAGACACACATGCAGGCTTGCATTCTTGGTCTCGTGGGGCCTGAAGATGACCTGGTGTACTCAGGTTTTCAAGTCTGTGCCCTTTTTGGACTGCGTTGACGGGCTCTTCTTTGATGGGACCGATGCGTTGGTGTCTATGTCGGCGGCGCGAGCCTTAGAAAGTTCCTTGGAGCATCCCAGCGTCAGGATGTCCCTGGGCATGTTGGACTCTTAGAGGATACTTTCACAGAGTTTGAAGGAAGCACACCCCTGAATGAACTGGGTGCGTACCTCATTGTCCTCGTCCATAAGAGTGCATTTGCTGGCAAGTTCCCTCAGCTGGCTGTGGAAGACATCCACTGATTCATCAGGTTTCTGCTGGGCCAGGCACAGAAGGAGCCTTTCGTAGTTGGGGTTGGCATAAGGATCGCAGTGCACTGTGATTGCATCCTTCAGGGTGGCATAGTTTCGTGAGGGACTGGCCTCAACAACGGTCTTTGAGATTTTATGGTTGTCAGCACCACCGAGATGTAGAAACCTGGGGTGCCTTCGGCTTGCAGGCATCTCAACAGCTTCGAAGTAGGTTTCCAAATGTTCCACCCATGCCTTCCAGCGGGCTGCCTGAGAGGGTGGAAGCCCTGTGACCCTGAAAGGCTCCATAGCAGGGATGGAAGCCATGGGAGTACTGGGGGCGATCACAGGAGGGGTGCTGTCCGTCAGGGGTCAGCGCTTGAGTCCAGAAAAACAGCAGGGCTGGCAGTTGAAGAAAGAAGCTCTGTGTCTGAACGAGACAGGGAAGCAGGCCTCAGGATGAGGAGAGGAGCAGGGAGGCTGGTAAACCCACACAGGACACACTTCAGGCCCCAAACGGAGGAGAGCACTTGGGGCGTGGAAGACCAAAAGTCCTACACAGAGGTAGTGAGAGTAGGATGGGCAAGGCCACTGACCTCTACGGTGCCCACCGGGTCCGTACCGTTTGTTTGGAATGCCTGGGGCGGTGTCGGCCCACCACGTGGAGAAGGCGCCAAACTGGGAGAGGCGTCGGCGGTCACACCTGTAGAGAGGAGGCAGCCTCGCCAGCAGGGCCAATCCAAATTGAGCTGCTATGGAGGAGAGCAACGTAGTCAGCAGCACGAGGCCGATGACATTGCGGGCTGGATAGAGGTTGCCGTCACGGTCTGCAGTGCCAGCGGCTGTGCGTGTCAAGGGGCAGTGCCGGTCGAGGCAGCAAGGCTGGCTGCAGGCAGCGGGTCGTTGAAGGGGAGCACACGCGGGAGACGCAGACCCCCTCTTTGCCAGTGTAGTGTGGTGGCGGCAGGCCTCGGGCGCAGAAAGAAGACTACATACGCTGATGTAACACTAGTGGTCTAAAACCTAACCACGCCCGGGTTCCCGGGCTATTTATTCATTTTCCTGGCATGTACGCCAGACACTTTCACTTTTCTTATGCGCGAGGAGGTTTGTGTGCTTTTCCCCCTGCACAGCACACAACATGGTGTTACCCAAACTTCCTGCAACACTACAAGAACAATTGATTTTTGCCAATGCTTTGTTAGCCAACTATTAACCCCTACCTCATTTCACTACCTTGAATCTGATAAATTTTAGTATTTTATCACAGCTGTGCATCTCTGTGATAATTTTTTTGAGCACCAAAGTACATGTTGGTTTAGTAGCAGATTAGTTTTCGACCAATTTTAGAATTTTTTAACAGCAAAACCTATACAAACACTAGTTTTTCAGACTCTTTGTGGTGTCCACTGTCTCAACTCTAGTTTTCCTTTCCTTTGCTTATAATTTTATCCAGGATGAGTGAGGGATGATTAAAAAGCGTGGGCCCTTTCCTGTTTATATCATCAATGGGGCAAAAACACTGGCAAACCAGCTCCTAGAACACTCACTGGGAAGGCATGCAGTCAGGACGAGACTGGAAATCAAAATCAGCCCTGACAAAAAAATTCAAACCAGCCCCACGCTGCAGGAGGCCAGGATGAGACGGGGACCTCGGGGCATGGCTGGGTAACGGCTGACCGTCCAGCTCCTAAACCCACCCCACGCTGTAGGAAGCCATCTTTATACTGGGGCCACGGGGTGTGGCTGGGTCAAGGCTGCCTGACCAGCTGTGAACCACACTGCAGGAAGCCATGATTAGATTGGGAGTATGGCTGGGTCACAACTGCCCGTCCAGTTTTGAAACAAGCCCCACAAGGCCATGATCAGACTGGGGCCACGGGGCATGGCTGGGTCACGGCTGCCTGTCCAACTCTGAAACCAGCCCCACGCTGCAGGAGGCCATGATGAGAATTGGGCCATGCGGCATGGCTGGGTCACGGCTGCCTGTCAAGCTCTGAAACCAGCCTCACACTGCAGGAGGCCATGATGAGACAGTGGCCATAGGGCATGGCTGGGTCACGGCTGCCCATCCAGCTCTGAAACCAACCTCACGCTGCAGGGGGGCATGATTAGGCTGGGGACCCGGACATGGGCGTCCGCAGAAATTTTTTCAGGGGGGGCATAATTTTAACATCATCCAACCTACGAACCTTTTTGACAATGTCAGGCATGCAAAGGGTTGAGAAACCTGATGCAAAAGCTTAATAGAAGGATCAAGTTGCCAATGTCTGATTAGCAATTTCTCAGGTGTTTTTATGATAACAGCTTATGAATGCACCACATTATCATACACACATAATCAAGGCACTATAACTGAATTATAAAAAAAAAAAAATCATGTAGAATCTGCATTTGATGTTAACGTGCACAAACAAATGACAATTAAAATATATGGCAAATTTATTTATTTTGAAAATGTATTAACTTAAACATATTACAATTAATAACATTGAATATATTAACTTAAATATATGTTTATAAATCACAACTGTTCTCATCCAAATTGGAAAATAATATCTATAAACTGTAACTGGATAACTGTTGCAGGTTAGGAACTGCAAACATCTACACTCCTGCTCAAATTTAACAATCGCATTTTTCAATGAGTAGTTTCATACAGTTTTTGTTCACTGGTTAGTGTTCTTGAAAATGGAACTGTAAACATCTGTGGTCTTGTGCAAATTTATTAATTACTTCTTTAATCAGCTGTTGTTTGTTTTCATCAATTTTTTCTCGATGTATGATCGTCATGCACAAACCCAATACGCGATCACCTGCCATTGTCGACCTCAACCAGGTTTTCTCCCTTCTCATTGTGCTGAAATACCTTTCCACTGTACAAGCGGTCACTGGTAATGTGAGAGCAATAAGAATTGCTTGCTGGACTGACGGAAATAAATCTGTGTGGTTTAGTAAATCCAGAAATCCATTGTCAAACTGCTCATTCTTCGTTGACCAGATTTCAAACCATGTGACTACTTTGGCTTCCAGGTTTTCAAGTCGTGAATTTCAGATGTTTGCAATCTGGCATTTGTATTGCTCAAGGGTCATTTTTACCATGTGTTTTGGCTGAAGTGAGAAGACACTGAAATTTTTCTTGTTTTCATTGGCAAACCGGCTTTCCAATGATGTGATGATAGAGTCCATGTATGGCACATAGATAGACTGGCGATAGTATTCTTAAAAGAAGAGGAACCAAAATTAGAGCAAAATAATTGCCGGCCACACTGTCTGGGAACACAAAGTTCGATGTTAAATTTTTCTGCCATTGTTTGAACATTTGAAAATATTTCCTTAAAGTTGCTCTTCTGCTTTTTGTCTGTGATCAAGGAACACAGTCAGAAGGTCTTGTACATGATTACACACCTCAAAGATATCAAGCTGAACAGCATGGAGAGCCTGGTTTACAGATTCCAATCTTGAAATTATGGTCAAGCAAAAGAGAAAGCTCACTGTGCTTGAGAAACATTGAAATTGATAAGCATCCTGACTAAGCCCGGGCGACGTACTCCGCTCCGCCAGCGGAGTTTGCGGAGTTTTACCAACTCCGCGCTCCATTGGGAACACGGAGTTGAGGCAAAACTCCGACTCCATGGCAGAGCGGAGTACGCCCCTTAGCCCCTGCGCCACAGCCCCCAAAAAAAACCACTTACCTGTTCTCTGGCATCTGTGGGCCGCCCTCCTCCTAGCTGTGGTGTCTCTCCTCCGTGCCGCCATCCTTGTCCTCCCTGAAAACCCCTACGTTTTACGTCTTGTGTGGACTGCGCATGCAGTCCACGCAAGACGTAAAACGTAGGGGTTTGCGACTGGCAACGAGGAGGAGGACCGTGGCAAGGATGAGACACCACGGCGAGGAGGAGGGCGGCCCACAGATGCCAGAGAACAGGTAAGTGTTTTTTTTTTAATTGTCGGAGGGACTGGGGCGGAGCGGAGATTCTTTTTAACTCCGTGGAACTCTGCGGAGTGCCACTCCGCGTACTCCGCTCACACTTAATCTAGACGTGTTTTCCCTGATGCTGTAGTAACCAGTAAGCTTAATTGCTTAAAAATCTCTTCCAAGTTTGAGCTAAAAATTCTAATGCTCGTATTTTGCTTTCCATCGTGTTTCACTCAGCAATGGCACATTGGGAATAAGAGATCTTCTGTTTGGACTCTCATGGAAATAATTGATGATGGCTTTCACTGTGCCAATAGAATTCCATATCTCTGGGCAAGCATTCAGGTCATTCACAACCACATTACATTTTATGTGCAACACAGTGAGCAAAAGCAGCTTTAGGACATTTTCTATTCATTATGGCTTGAACGCCACCTATCTATCCTACCATTGTAGAGCATCCATCATATCCTTGGCCATGGAGTTTTTCTATGTTTAATCCAAATTTAGAATATGTATCCATAATCATATTTGCAATTGAGATAGCATCTATTTCTTTTAAGGTTGCAAATTGAAGGGATTCTTCTCTGATGACAGCTTTGGTGCTACTTGTAACATACTCCAAGTGACATCTGTTCTTTTCGGATATGTCAGCACTTTCATCAGCAATAATTGAAAATCCATTTGACATATTGACTAAGGATACTAAATCTTCTCTTAATGTTTCTTCACATAATGTAATCAATTCATTTTCAACTCAAACTGATGTAACGTGCATTAACTGGTGCATTTCCCAGATGGTTCTTTAGGAACACATCTCCTGCTTCAATGCAAAATTGGTACAGACTTTGCACATTTCGGGTTGTACTTCTTTTCCCCACATAAAGCAATGTCATGTGTGCCGCAAAATAAGATAGTGGACAAAATTGGAAATCCAGTTTTCGACTTTCTTCAACTTGCCTTTTCACAGCGCTGTCTATTTGGCAAACAATACTTGTTTCCGGTTTCTTTCTGATTTCCAAAAAGTGAGTTGCATCTACTTGTGCATTTTTATGCCAAGACAATAAGACATGCTCGTGTGCACGTTCATGGAAGTCTTTACATTTAGTGAAAGGCATAGTTATGAATGCTCCTTGCCTCCCACGATGAACTGGCTATGGAAAAACTGTGCAATACTCGCAAATGTCACCTTTCAGTTGTGGAGAGTAGCAGTGACGGCTGCTCCCGATGGTACTAGGTAGGGCAGCAAGGGGGAGGGGCATAGATACATTAAAAAAAAAAATATATATATATATAACGACTTACCTGTTGCTATGCCTCTTCATCTTCCTCCTCTCCTGATCCTTGGACTGGTGGACACTGCACAGGCTCCCAGATGCCAATCCCAGTGCTTCTCTCATGCTGGGAATGCTATTTCTGGCATGAGAGAAGCGCTGGGATTGGTCTGAGTGCCATGGTTTGGTGCTCAGACAGGGACTGTGAGCCTGTGGCTTTTCTCCACCCGGCTGTACAACACAGCCTGGTCAAGAAATGCTAAGTGTACATGATGGTTTGACCGGTCTAAAACGGCTGGCCAAACCACCATGTGCACTCAGTAATGCCCACAACTCCAAATCCTCCTCTTGAAGCTCAGGAGAATGGCTTGGCCAGCTCCGCGACTCAGCTAGCCAGCAGAGGCAATAGTGAAATAGAAAATGATAATAAAATTATTTTATTATCATTTTCTTTTTCACTGTTGCCTCTGCTGGGTAGCAGCAGTGAGGTGACGCTGCTCCGCCATAGCAGTGGAGCCTCCCCTGGAGAGTAGCTAAGCCAGGGTGAATATTGATTAATCCACACATGACGCAAACAGCCTGGTCCACCTGAATCCTTTTTGAGGTCATTCTTTTCTGGTGGGATATGTGTTTATCAGTAGATTGTATTTAAAATCATCTGTAAGTTTTTTGATGATTTAAAATACAATCCAATATCATTTACAGGATCATTATCATGGCTACATTCTGTTGGAGCTGAAACTGGACTGCAGAACTGCTTGTGCTTCGTTCTTCTGCCTCCTGTTCACCATGTCTACATTCTTTTCTTGCTCCCTTATCATATTCTAAATCATCCAATTTTCGTTTTGAAAAAAATGTGCACATGTCCATTTTAAAAAAGAAATGGGGGATCATTAAATACTGTGCTCATCATCAGGCTGGCTCCATTGAATAGACTGGGTTGTAGAAGAGCTGCAGGAAGTTGAAAAATCCCTTCAAATTTCTCCCGCAAGGAGACCCAAGCTTTCCTTGCATAATGCATAATTATATTGGTAAGATGAGATTTGTGAACGTCAAATAACTCATCTACAATGCACTATTAGTGAATACAGCCCTGTGTGTATGCAGTAATAGAAACTTGAAAAAGGAAAATTGCATGTGTATTGGGGGCATATATATATATATATATATATATATATATTCACTGAAAAAACCATAGGTTTTAGGGACAGTTATAGTTAGTTGGACATTGCACTCGTACAAAACCCGTGAAATTCCCCCGTTATAGTTAGTTCAGGTAACTATAACTCGCGCCCCCGCAATGCACTGCTGATGACGTCACATATTACATCACTCATGACATGGCCAGTGACATCACTGATGACATCACTGATGACATCTCAAATGACATCACTGATGACATCATCCAGTGACTGTGTGTTTCTGTAAAGTTTAAATATGTTTAATATATATAGGGAAAGGCGTATTGACGAATGAGTGGGTGTATAAATGTCTGAATGGATGATTTAGTAGGTGCGTGACTAACTCTATAAGTGAGTGATTAAACGTATCTTACTGAATGCATGGGTTAGTGACTAAACTGGGTGAATGTCTGTATCCGTCTGTCTGTTGCTGTGTAAGTGGCTGCATGGGTTTGTGAATAGCTACATGAGTGTCTATATGAGTTATTGATTGGTTGTCTGAGTATCTGTATGGGTGCCTGAGTGTTTGTGTGGGTGGGGTGTGTGCGACTCTGTGCATAGATGTGTGAGTGGGTGATTCACTGGGTGGATGATTTCAAGAGTGCATCTGTGATAGACTGTTTGGGTGGGTAAGTGTGTGTAAGAGTGTGTTAGTGAGTGAATGTATGTCCCAGTGGTACATGTGTGAGTAACTACATATGTGAAAGGCAGTATATATGTGTGTTGGAGTATATAAATAGCTATAAGCGAGAGTGTGTGATTGTGAGAGTGACTGTATGGATGAGTGTGTGCTTGTATCAGAGATTGTATAAGAGCGTAAGAATGTGCTAGTATTTGTATGAGTAAGTGAGCTGGTGTGTGTATAACTGTATAGGTGAGTAAATGGGTGTGTGATTAATTTTTTGCATGACTGACTAGGTGTGCGAGTACCTCTCTGGATGAGTGGCGGTGTGTGAGTGTTTATATAGGTGTATGAGTGCATATAATAGTCCTGTACTGAGTGACTATAAGTATGAGTGACTGTACGGGTGAGTGAGTAGATGTGTGTGTGTAGACCTAAGAATCAGTGAGTGTGTATATAGTAATTGGTGTTGGAGTGTCTATGGTTTTGACAATGGCAGTCTGTAATTTACAGTGGGTGTATCAAAAGTTATATTAGGGTTTGAGAAGATGCATCAAATTATCACATGGATGATGTCATCAGTGATGTCATCAGTGATGTCATTTGAGATGTCATCAGTGATGTCATCAGTGATGTCACTGACCATGTCATGAGTGATGTAATATGTGACGTCATCAGCAGTGCATTGCGGGGCGCGAGTTATAGTTACCTGAACTAACTATAACAGGGGAATTTCACGGGTTTTGTACGAGTGCAATGTCCAACTAACTATAACTGTCCCTAAAACCTATGGTTTTTTCAGTGAATTTGTAAGGTTTTTTAAATGCTAATTTCTAACTATAACGTGCCTGAAACCTATGGTTTTTTCAGTGAATTTCAAAGGTTTTTTAAATGCTGATTCCTAACTATAACATGTCTGAAACCTATGGTTTTTTTCAGTGAATTTCAAAGGTTTTGTAAATGACAATTTTTAAATGTATTAATTGTTATATTTATTTTTTTGATACTGATTTACTACATTTTTTTAAACTATTTATTTTTAGATATTTTATTTTTTAAATTACATTGTAATTACATTATACATTACATTACAAAATATACTTTCTCAGAATGAATTACTTTAGTTTAAATAGTTTTCAAATAGGCAATAGAGTTTTAAGTACAGTAGTTACAGTTGTTGCAATGGGTAACACAATTTCAAACACAATGCAACATTGAGCTCAATGTGAATTTCTAGTTAAATGCAATTAGTTACTTTATGGATTACTTTTCTAACCACAGGACTGGATCCTAGATTCAGTCCTGCGACATCTCCTGTAAACAGTTGAGTAAAAGCGTTTTGGTTACAGTAGTGATTTTTAAGGAATATTATTGTATTTTAAAAGTTGACACTTAGAAACTTTTTCACATAGAATCACCAATGTTATCCTATGGGAGGAAATTCACTTAGCAGGTAAGTAGTGTTATCGTTACTTTTTCTTACTCAGTGGTGGATCCTGGATCCAGCACTGGTGCATCTCCTGTAAACAGTTGAAAGAATGCGTTTAAGTCATACAGGCGATTTTTAAGGAATATTTGTAGTTTGTGAAAATCGACACTTTGAAACTTTTCTGCTGAAAACCAGACAATGGATTCCTATGGAAGGAAATACAAGTTACTGGTAAATACGTTTAGAAATACTTTTCAGGGTCAGTGCTGGGCTAAAAGATGCAGCACTGGGTTCTCTCCTGATAACAGGTGAGTAAATCGGAATTCGTAGTTCGGCTGATTTTAGAGGAATATTATAAAGTTCCAAAACTCCACACAGAAGAATTTCCAAGTGAAACCAGTCAATGTTAGCCTATGGAAGGAAATTCAAGTTACTGGTAAGTACGGTTAAAATTACTTTTCAGGATCAGTACTGGGCTTAAAGATGCAGCACTGAGGTCTCTCCTGATAACAGGTGAGTAAATCGGAATTCGTAGTTCGGCTGATTTTAGAGGAATATTATAAAGTTCCAAAACTCCACACTTAGAAGAATTTCCAAGTGAAACCAGTCAATGTTAGCCTATGGAAGGAAATTCAAGTTACTGGTAAGTACGGTTAGAATTACTTTTCAACGTCAGTGCTGGGCTAAAAGATGCAGCACTGGGTTGTCTCCTGATAACAGGTGAGTAAATCGGAATTCGTAGTTCGGCTGATTTTAGAGGAATATTATAAAGTTCCAAAACTCCACACTTAGAAGAATTTCCAAGTGAAACCAGTCAATGTTAGCCTATGGAAGGAAATTCAAGTTACTGGTAAGTACGGTTAGAATTACTTTTCAGGATCAGTACTGGGCTCAAAGATGCAGCACTGAGGTCTCTCCTGATAACAGGTGAGTAAATCGGAATTCGTAGTTCTGCTGATTTTAGAGGAATATTTGTATGTTTCAAAAATCGACACTTAGAAACTTTTTCAGCAAAAGCAGGCAATGATATCCTATGGAAGGAAATTCAAGTTACTGGTAAGTACGGTTAAAATTACTTTTCAGGATCAGTACTGGGCTCAAAGATGCAGCACTGAGGTCTCTCCTGATAACAGGTGAGTAAATCGGAATTCGTAGTTCGGCTGATTTTAGAGGAATATTTGCACAGTGGTGAAGGGAGGGGGCGGGGCTTCAGGTGACATGTCTGCAAACAGGCCCCGTGGCGCGTTTTAAGATGGGGAATTAAATCCTCCTCAATCCCGAGGGTCCCTAGGGGCCAAGTAGCCCACCAGATACCTCCAGTATGCGCCAGAGAGCTGCGTTGCAGAGAGGTGTTCAGAGGCCACGCCGCTTTTTGCACCTCTCTGCAACGCAGCTCTGTGGCGCTTCTGGACGTACCTGGTGGGCTAGTTGGCCCTCAGGGACCCTCAGGATTGAAGGGGATTTAATTCCCCATCTTAAAACGCGCAATGGGGCCTGTTTGCACACATGTCACCTGAAGCCCCGCCCCCTCCCTTCACCACTGTGCAAACGCGCCCGTGGCGCGTTTTAAGTTGGGGAATTAAGTCCCCTTGAATCATGGGGGTCCCTGGAGTCCAACTAGCCCACCATGTACCTCCAAAAGCGCCACAGAGCTGCGTTGCAGAGAGGTGTAAAAAGGGGCGTGGCCTCTGTACACCTCTCTGCAACGCAGCCCCCTGGCGCATACTGGAAGTTCCTGGTGGGCTAGTTGGCCCCCCGGGACCCCCAGTATTCAAGGGGAATTTGTTCCCCCTCTGCAAATGCGCCAGGGGGCGCGTTTGCAGAGTGGTAAAGGAAGGGGGCGGGGCCTGCGGCACGATCGTTTTAAAAAAAATGTTTTTTTTTTTTTTTAAATGCTTTTTTCTGCCCAGGGGGTCCTTGTGGGACCCCCTGAGCAGACCTAGGGGGTCAGGGTGTTTCTACCCTGCCCCCTTTGTGCGTTTTGCGCACTTGTTTCTGTGCCTCGGTTCTACCGAGGGACAAAATGGCTGCCAACACTTCCTGATTTGGAGTGTTGACAGCCAATTAGCATGCAGCTCGTGATCAGGAGGGTACGCGGACCCTACTCGGCCCTAGATATATATGTGACTTTACTTTTGATTTTCTCAGGAACTACTGAACGGATTTACACCATTTAACAAAAAGGGTTCTTTCTGAACCAAGAACTATCTCTTTGCCAAATTTGGTGTAATTCCGTTCAGCAGTTCGGGCTGTAGCCGTGGCTAAAGTTTCCTATGGGAAAATGAATGGGGAAAACACGTTTTGGGACCCCCCTTTTTTCTCTGCCCCCGCTTGACGAATCACCCCGAAACTTTCAGGGTAGGAGCAGACCGGAGCGGGCCATAAAGTTTGAAAATTTTGCGAAGATTCGTCAACCGACGCAAGAGTTATTTCAAATAGAATGTTGCGGATTTCCTATGGAAAATAGGTCCTAACTATAACTATCTACTGGCGACCGCCAGTAGATAATATATATATATATATATATATGAGCACACACACACTTTGTATATATATACTGTAGTACCAGACTTCACTTGCCAAAAGAACCAGATTGCACACACAGCAGTTGCCACAGCAATAGATTGTACCAGATTGCACCCAAAATACTTGCCACAGCACTAGCTATAAACCCACAGCACTTGCCTTGGCACTGGATGGCATCCACATCACTAGATATAATCCCACATCACCAGGTATAACCACACAACACCAGAAATAACCCCCGATGGCACAAGATATAAATCCACTACTTTCTCCTATTTTTGCCTATGTTTTTTACTGTAGTCTCCTTCCTTTCCCCTGTTCTTCTGAGTGCTTTCTCCTGCTTTTGCCTAGTGTTTTTTACTGCTTTCTCCAGCTTTCAACTTGTTTTTACTGCTTTCTCCTTCCTCTCCCCCATGTTTATGAGTGCTTTCTCCTGCTTTTGCCTTGTTTTTTTTTTTTTACTGTTTTCTCCTTCCTTTCCCCTGGTTTTCTGAGTGCTTTCTCCTGCTTTTGCTTTATTTTTTTACTGCTTTCTCCTTCTTTTCCCCTGGTTTTCTGAGTGCTTTCTCCTGCTTTTGCTTTATTTTTTACTTCTTTCTCCTTCCTTTACCTCTGTTTTTCTGAGTGCTTTCTCCTGCTTTTACCTCATTTTTGTTACTGCTTTCTACTTCCTTCCCCTTATTTTTCTGAGAGCTTTCTCCTGCTTTTGAATCATTTTTTATGCTTTCTCTGTCCTTGCCCTCATTTTCTGACTGCTTTCTCTTGCTTTTGTCTTGTTTTTTACTGCTTTCGTTTTCCTTTCCCCTGTTTTTCTGAGTGCTTTCCCTCGTTTTTCACTGCTTCTCATTTTTTCCTTAACAGCATAGGGTATCATTTCTAAACTGCCCAATCTCCTACAAAAAAGCTGAAAGTAAAATAAAAAGTACTATGACGAGGCAAATGCGGGCCGTGTCATACTCATATCACTTTATTTTTTTTAAAAATTGCTTGTGGGAGGTAGGGTGGGATGGGAGGCAAAACGAAAGAAAAGGGGAGGCAACACAGAGTGCCAAGGCGGAGATAGTGTTACGCTGCACTTTCTAAATGCACCAGCCAGTGACCTCACGGTGAGTGGTGCTTTTTCCCACACAAATGAGAAAAATGTAGCTCATTTGTGCGGGAAATATCCCAATCTGAATATCCTGTGTGATATAATTCAGGGAGGGGCAAGCACCCCCCCTGCAGACGCCCATGGATACGGAGCATGGGTGAGGCAAGGCTGCCTGTCCAACTATGAAACCAGCCCCACGCTGCAGGAGGCCATGATTAGACTGGAGCCACGGGCATGGCTCGGTCATGGTAGCCCATCTAGTCTGAAAGCAGCCCCCCCCCCAGTCTGCAGCCTTCCCAGAAACACAAGAGTGACAGAATGACCCGTCCATCCCTGGGGCAGCCTTGACCCTCAGGTAGAGGTACATCTATGATTGAAATATTTACTGTGCGGCTCCCGGTCATTTTGCTGCTATTTCTTTGTCTTTCTTCAGGAGCAGGAAGGCTGCTTTATGTGAGACCCCTATTTCTACTTGGCCTTTTGCTTGTTTGCTCTAGAGATTTATATCAACAAACAATCACAGCAGCAGAATAAATGAAATAAGTCATAACCAATTGAGTGTGAAAGCAGCTTAGCTAACACTGAAAAACACAATGAAAAAAAGAAACACACTATTCTCAGAAAGGTTAAGCTTTGTTACCATTGCTGCCTCTGCGCATTGGTAAAGCCAATAGGTCTCGCGTTTGGGACCTGTTGGCTTTGCCAATGATTTTATCCATGGGGCACAGAATCGCCGATGGATGGGAACTAAAAAGAACAAGCATTTGCAATGCAATAGGTCACGCATTTTTTAGAGTTAGAGCTATTTGCGTTGTAAATGACAATGTCTTTTACCTCTGTGTTTTGGTTTGAAGTGAAGTGTGGATTTATCAAGAGAGACTCAGCTGCAGCACTTTCTAGAGGACTTAGAATGAGGAATTACCACTGGGAACAAAGATGGAGCTGCAGCACTGCTTAGAGGTGTAAGAATGAGGAATTACCACTGGGACAAGAGAAGCAGCTAGCAGCACAGTCTGGAGGACTAAGAATGAGAAATTACCACTGGGACCAGAGAAGCAACTAGCAGCACTGGCTAGAGGACTAAGAATGAGGAATTACCACTGGGAACAGAAACAGTTGCAGCACTGCCTAGATGACTCAGAATGAGGAATGACCACTGTGACCAAAAACACAGCTGGAGCACTGCCTAGAGGACTTAGTATGAGGAAGTACTGACAGGACCAGAGAAGCAGCTAGTGACACTGCCTAGAGTACTAAGAATGAGGAATTACCACTGGGACCAGAGAAGCAGCTGCAGCACTGTCTAGGGGACTAAGAATGAGAAATTACCGCTGGGACCAGACAAGCAGCTAGCAGCACTGGCTAGAGGACCAATAATGAGTAATTACCACTGGGAACAGAGACGCAGCTGCAGCGATGCCTATAAAACTAAGAATGGGGAATTACCACTGGGACCAGAGAAGTAGCTGCAGCACTCTCTAGAGGACTTAGAATGGAGGAATTACTGACAGAAGCACACATAGTTAGCGCACACAGCTGTTTTAACTGGTTTGTACTTTAATACTTTGAGCGTTATTTACGTATTTTACAGCACATGATGAAAAAAACTGTTTCATGTTGTCATACTAGGAAAGGAACATAAAAAGCACAGGTCATGCTTCCTTTTTCATATGACAGCATCCATTCCTGTGTGTTTACTGTGTGCTTTTATTCCTGCATGTACAACAAGGAACAATAAGCTACAGTTCCCAGAGTGCGTTGAAAGAATTAGGACTTGAAGACCTACTCACACCTGACATGGCACTGCCTTAGAACGTCTGTATTTGGTGAGCTATTCACACCCAACATGAAAGAGCTTGAGTTCTCTGGTATGTGAGACCTACCCACACCTCACTTGGGATAGCTTGAGATCTCTGGCCTAGGTGGGCTACACCCACCTCATAGGGACAGACAGAGAATTCTGGCCTAGGTGAGCTACACCCACCTTATATGGACAGACTGAGATCTCTGGTCTGGGTGAACTACACCTAACTTACATGGACAGACTGAGATATCTGGCCTGGGTGGGCTACACCCACCTCATATGGACAGCTTGAGATCTCTGGCCTAGGTGAGCTACACCCACCTTACATAGACAGACTGAGATCTCTGGTCTGGATGAGTTACTCCCGCCTTACATGGACAGACTGAAATCCCTGGCCTGGGTGGGCTACAGCCACATCATATGGACAGACTGAGATCTCTGGTCTGGGTGAGCTACACCTACCTTACATGGACAGACTGAGATATCTGGCCTGGTTGTGCTACACCCACCGTATATGGGCAGATTTAGATATCTGGTCTGGGTGTGCTACAACCACCTCAAATGGACAGACTGAGATCTCTGGCCTGGGTGAGCTACAACCACCTCAAATGGACAGACTGAGATCTCTGGCCTGGGTGCGCTATAGCCACCGTACATAGACAGACTGACATCTCTAGACTGGGTGAGCTACAACCACCGCAAATGGACATACTGAGATCTCTAGCCTGGGTGAGCTACACCCACCTTACATGGACAGAGAGCGATCTCTGGCCCGGGTGAGCTACACCTATCTCATATGGACAGAGTGAGATCTCTGGCCTGGGTGGGCTACACCTACCTCATATGGACAGAGTGAGATCTCTGGCCTGGGTGGGCTACACCCACCTCATATGGACAGACTGAGATCTCTGCCCTGGGTGGGCCACACCCACCTTACATGGACAGACTGAGATCTCTGGCCTGGGTGAGCTACACCCACCTCACATGGGGCAGCTTGAGATCTCTGACCTTGGTGAGCTACACCCACCGTACATGGACAGACTAAGATCTCTGACCTGGCTGAGTTGCCCCCACCTTACATAGATAGACTGAGATATCTGGCCTGGGTGAACTACACCCACCTTACATGGACAGACTGAGATCTCTGGCCTGGGTGAGCTACACGCACCTTACATGGACAGACTGAGATCTCTGGCCTAGGTGAGCTACAGTCACTTTACATGGACAGATTGAGATCTCTGGCCTGGGTGAGCTACACCCACCTTACGTGGACAGACTGAGATCTCTGGCCTGGGTGGGCTACACGCAAATTACATGGACAGACTGAGATCTCTGGCCTGGGTGAGCTACAACCACCATACATAGACAGACTGATATCTCTGGCCTGGGTGAGCTACAACCACCGTACATAGACAGACTGAGATCTCTGGCCTGGGTGGGCTACACGCACATTACATGGACAGACTGAGATCTCTGGCCTGGGTGTGCTACTCACGCCTGACACAGGACCATAGAAACGAGCTCCCAGCTTCCCTGTGGCCGCTCAACCTAAAGGGAAGACCTTGGAGCTATGTGGCATGATCAGAAATAAAGGAATGTGAGGTAGCGGGGCACTGAAAGAGAGGCGGGCTGAGTGGACTGTGAGAGAGAAACAGGTGTTGCGGATGGGACTACCAGGGATAAGATGGCTTGAGAAGGTTACCGTAAGAGAGGACGAAAGGGAGAGGTTAATCTTGGCAGGTGACCAATGTCGGCTAGACAACTTTGAAAGTGGTGAGGCTTAGTAACTGTCGCAAATTGCAAGCAGTGAGGACACCAAGCATGAGAGCCCCACCCAATTTCCCTTTAAAGACGTCTAAAAGCCAAAAATCGATACAGGCGGTGGTTGGAAAATACAATTTTGTGTGGCCCATTATATACCATTAGCAATTTACACATGTATATTCCACTTCCTGTCACTTTTTTCTCCTGCGTTTCCAAGTGCATTTTCAGTTGTGTGTTATGACTGGGAGTCTCCATGGAAAAATAAAAAAAACACATATATTTCATATTCTCAGGCAATTGAGTGAGTGAAAACAAATTTTACAGGCTTATTTAGCAGTGATGCCGCTCACCTTGCAGAGAATTTGTAGATTAGGAAGCTGATTACACTAATCCCACTTGCTCGGTTTTTAGGCAGTGGTACCAATCATCACTCACATATTAGCTTTAAATATATATTTTGAGAACGCAATCAATCTGTTCCCAGACATCAGCATGTTCGCTTATGAAAATGCGCACATTTTGCTGTCAAATAAATGTTTTCATTAAAAAAAATATATATATATATATGTGATTCCACTAAGACAAATTTATAATTTTCGTTAAAAAAAAGGTTTGATGAATATTACCTTTTCACTTTAGGTAACTACGTTTGATTATGCGCGCTGCCTAGGCTTGACCTAAAAAAAGTGTGAGCGTTCTTTTCTTTGAAAAAGTCTTGGGTGTGGGGGAAGCAACACAAGATGCGGGTGGGGGCAAAAACAACACAGGGGCACGAGTGGGTTTTTAAAATGAATGGGTGAGCCACATTAAGGGTGCGGGTGAGGGCAGAAGAAACACAGGGGACAAGGGGCAGAAGTAACATCGGGCCGCGGGTGGGGGTTTCTAACGGGTGAAAGAGAGTAACATGGAGCTGGCGGGGAGAAAGCACACGGGCAAGAGGGCAACACAGGAGGAGTGAAGGAGAAGCGCACAGATAAGAGAGGAATACAGAGCGCTTACAGGGGGAGAAGCACATGAAGGAGACAGCCAGAAAACATATGCACCTGCGTAGAGTGCTTAAAGAAAAAGAATAAAGCAGCATCTGAAAGAGTGAACAGTGGAAATAGCAGAAGGGCTAACATGCAGTCCCTGCGGCTCAGTCCATTACTATGACAAGGAAGTGGCAGAGCCCAGGTTCACCGAAATAAGTACTGGTGGCACCCACCAGCAACCACTGGTACAAATTAACCACTGCCACCAAGGCCAGACAAGGCTAGACTGTTGTGCAGCCCGGGAAGGAGGGGCCATCCCCAACATCTGGCTGCTTAATAGGTGCTGGAACACATTTTCCAACAGAGATATGTGGTGGAAAGGGGTAGGTCACATAGTGTTGAGGGGTTGGGTTTCTTTTAAGCTGTTTCAATGTGCAGTATGAGGTCATGGCAACACCCACGCTCCACCCATGTAACGCTTCCACCACACAGTGTAATGCTAGGCAGCGACTTGTGTTGCCTTGCGTTGTTGTCTTGGTTACACCAGATTTACCAAATCATGCAGGGCCACTCAGGGTGGCCTTGCATGGCTTAGTAAAACCTGATTCTAGGTATTGTAAATCTGCCCCTGCGTGTGCTTTGCACAGCCTGTAGATCAGAAGTCTCCAACGAGTAGCTCAGGAACTACTGGTAACTCACCAGTACCCTCAAAGTAGCTCTCAGAGGTGAAGCTAATCCCAAGTATCTCATTCAGAGAGTCTATGCATATTAAAGAAGGCAGCACTGCTCACATCAAGACCATTGCCTTGACAGCCATCCAACCTATGGTAGGGATTCATACCGACAATCAAACACACACTGTGTTGCCCTGTCGGGTCTGCCACCTGGCCACCTTTATCCAGTATCAAACTATGTCACAAGGTGCTTGGCCATGTTGTAATCCCCGTTTTATCAGTTGCACTATGTGTGTGAACAGTGGACTATAAAAGAAGAGTGGCAGTGGTAGCCTGAGCAGTAATCAGTGCTGACTCACCAAAGTGTGGGACTGCAGGAGTCGGAGCGAACATGTGTCAGCCGGTTGCATGATCAACCCAAGAGCCCCGGAAATCCATGATCCAGAGCAGAGGAAATTAAGAGCCTCATTCATTTATGTGTGCATCCTTAATAAACACTCTCGTTACCTGGAAGCTGCACCTCGAGTCAAGGACCTCCAAAGGTGTATGCTAGCCCCCATCACAAGGGTTTTATCTGTGGCCCAATTGTGTCCTTTCATGGCGTAAAAGTGCCAATGGCATAATAATGGTCATCCCTAACTATTCTGGGTATTCTTGGTCTAGTTATAGCATACTGATGGAGCAGGGTAAATATAAAAATTTTAACCTCCTAATATTTTCGTACAATATTAATAAACATGTTCGTTAAGTAAAATAACCAACAATGTATGTTAAGGGTTAATGGTAACACGCAATTCAGTGTGCAAATTAATTGACTTGTAATTGTTTATGTGTCTAACATAACATAATATTTTGCATACTAATTAAATAATAAATGCATGATTTGTGCTTTCAAATAAAACGTGTGGTTGCAAAATAAAGCGATGGTAAATAAGGGACAGTTTTATATGTTGCTTCTGCTAGGTAATACCTAATTGGGGTACGTAGAGAGACGGGAGGGAAACGAAAGGGTTTATATTTCTTTGTTTTAATAACATTTTGTTTATCTTTGAAAATAGTGCGCTTAGGCCTGCCGAGCAGCAATATAAAATGGCCGCAAGTTACTAGAGTGCGCATGAGCGGATGAGACCATGTGATAGAGGAGAAAAGCTGTGGAAAAGGGATGATCACGTGCTGATGCCAAGAGGCTAAGATGAAAGTATGGTCAAGGCTGCTGTGACCCTTCTGAGCACATGTGTGCCAAGATGATCAGCAAGAAGCGTGAGAAGCCCGGTTGAATCAATGGACGGAATAGTATTACACAAAATGTAGCAGAAAATGATACAATTTGGACTGATCGAAACGGATGAGCAAGTGCATGAACTGTGAGAAACGATGCTTGCATGGACATTCCACACGGAACTGGTTAAGACCAGGAAGTTTGATAAAAATATATATGGACTTGAGTTTTGACCAATGAGAAAGAATCGCACCATGAAGAAGAAACATTTTATGTTGTAAGCTAGAATTAGGGTATAAGAAGACCTACTCTTGGTGGGAGGGGTTAGAATGCTGTTCGAATGCTGCGGACATGCTGCGGGAGATGCTGAAGAAATTAGATGCTGTAGATGGGAGAGTTTGCGGTTGCTGATGCTGACGAGCTGATGCTGCTGCTGTTATTTTCCTTTTTCAGTTGAGTATAAAGATGCAGCTTTAGGAGAACTTTTTAATTGATAGATTTTTATTAGAATTATTAGGCTTTCCCCAGAGAGATAGATAGACTGATCTATAGGGTACTTATTATGATAACCTAATTTTTCCGTCTAATAAAAGTGCTTTGCAATTTTAAACTATTCTTATATTGATGATAAATGCAATAATCTGAATAATAAAACTTAATTTCAATTTCTTGATTTCAAAACTTTATATAAACTTTATTATTCTTTAAGCAAATGTCTCAGTGAATTTCTTTAAGCTTAATGATTTATACTGAAATGGTAAAAGAGTTCATTGTGATTGAGCTGGTCTTAATCACCATCAACTGATTCCTACTAGTTGGTCCATCGACCAATGAGCGGAATACCTTAAAAGCAAATGAGAAATATTATGTCATGATAAAGAGGTATCCCGTCTCCTTCCAGCAAATCGTTTTTCTCCTAGGTTCTTTGTCAGAGGAAAGCCAGGGAACAAATGAGTAAGTGAATGTATATGCGGTGTTATGGGCCCCACCGTCATATGGATATAGTGTGTGTGTTAGAGAAATAATTGCAACTGGATGACCAAAGCATAATAGGAGAAATTATTTTTATTGTCAGCGCTGGATCAGATTTCTTGGTAGCAGAGTTATGGTTACTATAGATTAGTTTGGTGATTATTGATTTTTTATTATAGATTATTGATAAGTTTATGTCTAACACTTTTTGTTGAAGTCGCGTTATGTTATATGTAAGTTTTCACGCTTCCGGGAAGTAGGAAGTGGAACACGTGTGGCAAGAGAAGTCACATGGAATTTTACACTGTCTGAGTTCATTTTTGGTAATAACACAGGTTGTGTTATATTAGGGATATTTTGAGTATAAAAGGTGTGTAAGTGAAATAGTGATCGGTTTTCTTGTGAAACTCTGGCCTTAATTCTCAGGAGCAGTATAGTTTCCACATGTGTTTTATCCCCAGAGAAACGGGTTTACCGCTTGCTTGAAAGAAGGGTAAGGTAGAGGGAAGTGCTACTTTATCGACGAAACTGAAAGTTCTGTGGTAAGGTAGCGGTAAGCGCTGCCTACTGGAAAATACAGAATTCTTGTGTGAATGGTCAAAGCTATCTTTTCGGTTTAGCGAATCAGACAATGGAAATGTGGATAAAATGTTGTAACTAACAAGAATTGTTGAAAAAGAAATTGCCGATAAATTTTGTAAAGGAGGGGTCAAGAGCAAAGTGACGTAGACATAAGCCGCGCTGGGATTGGACAGTGCGCTAGTCACATGAGAACAGGAGCAAAGTGACGTAGACAAAAAGCTGCGCTGGGATTGGACAGTGCGCCGTAGACAGAAATCGCTGTGATTGGAGTGTTGGTGTGAGTCGCGCTAGTATTGGTTGGAAATAACGCATAGGGAACAGTGTTGAATTGCGGATTGTTTGAGGAGAAAAAGGTTGAGAATCATGTCGTACTATGAGTACGGAAAAGAGAAAGCGTCTTGGATGTCGAAAGTTAAGAACTTCTTTAGGAAGGACAAAAAAGTAGTGACTAGAGAGGGACAAATAATTCCTCCGCCGAAATCACCAGCTTCACATATGATGCTGAAATATGGATATCAAACATGCATATGGTTAGAAAATTGGACCAAATATACCAATAATGATGGAGCATTGGCTTTCCCTGAGAATGGTTCATTTAATGTAGCTGTATTACGGAACTTGAGAGAAAAGATGGTAATGTTAGAACCTAGACCTAGACCGACACAGTTTGAAGCTTTAACGGAATGGGAAGATGAGATGTATGAGCGAGAGAGATCCAGAGGATTAAAGAATCATGAGTTTATGTCTGGAAGGTTGTGGGGAATAAATCATGAGGACAGAGTAAAGCGTTGGAGATACGCTAACATAGCAGGAGGTTTGTTTCCAGCTTTTGCGGTTGATGAAGAAGCAAAGAGAAAGTGTACCGAGAAAAAGAAACATGTAGTGGTAGAAAAGTATGTGTATGGTGGTAGTGAAACAGATGACGAATTGCTGGAAGATATTTTAAACAGAAACCCACCTCCATACCAACAGACTTCTGCGGTGGTGACACCTAATGCACCGCCAATGGAAACTGGGAGGAATAAAAAACCCGAACGAAGAAATGAAATAAATAGGTCACAAGAAACATTTAAAAATTCACAAAATGAAGAGACAGAAAGTGATAATGCAACCGAATTAGCAAAAACGACAAAAGAATTAACTGAGAAAATAAGAGAATTAACAAAGAATATGGAAGCAGTAACGGTACCAGTAACCATCGGTCCAGTAATGCCAATTTTTGAAAATCAGAACATTAATGATCATTCTTTGGTGATTCCCATGAATTCACATTTGCAAAGAAAAAGAGAAAGGATGGAACTGAATAATGAAGGTGCACACAATTTGGCTAGTACATGTAGACCAAGTCCACCTACAAATTTGACGATAAATGAGAATGAGATTAGGAGAATGCCTATGGTGACAGAGTCCGCATCAGGAACACCAGAAAAGAGCAGCGATTGGATAGAATTAAATAGTACGCCTGTAGGTCCAACTCCAGAAGAGTTAAATGAATGGATGAAAGCGCTTAAAGTAAAAGAACAGGATGAAAAACCATTAGATGTAATTAGGTTAAAAATAGACATGGAAGAATTGATTTTGGGAACAATTGGAACAGAAAAACTGAAAAATTATAAGGATGATGAGATTATGTTTTTGTGCAAAAGTCTTACTTGGAGAGCTAGAAATTTACATGACAAATTGGAAGAGATCGCAAGTGAACTAGGAGTAGAATTTGTGAAAGTGAGGACGTTGCAGAAACCGTACAGAGTAGATTTTTGTGAGAAAGACATAGAGAATTTGAACACATCAGGAAGACTGACCCAAATAAAAGAGCTGATTGTTTTATTGAGAAAATGGGGTGATGTGGATAGATGGAGAAATAGATGGACAAAGAGGAATGAGAAAACGACAGATAAAGCATCTTTGGCTTTTGCAGTGACAGATAGGGAACCAGTTGCTAGGGAATACCCGATGAGAGAAACACCAGGTGGTAGTTATGTGCATGTTCCATGGACCAGACAGGACATACTGTCATTTACAAATGACTTCCCAAAATTGAGAGAGAAACCAGTAGAATGGTACAGACAAGTGGAAAGATTTGTTAAGGTGTCAAAAGTGCTGTGGATAGATCTAGATGGATTGTTTGATATAGTAGTGCTAGCTGATTTGTGGACAGAATGTAAGATTACTATTGATTGGCCAACTGTAGAATATCCAAGGGATGCTAAAACAGGAGCGCCAGGTCCAGAAGTGATGAGGAAGTATGATCAAGTAGTTACCTTTTTGAAGAATAAGATTCCACCAAAAGAAACAGATTGGGTAAAAATAAACAGAACAACGCAAGAAAGCAAAGAGTCAGTGCACGCTTACTATGAAAGATTGTTGTTGGTTTTCAAACAGTATAGTGGTTATGAGACACTAACTGAGAAGGATATGAGTCATTTTGTATATAGGTTTGTGTATGGATTAACACCAGAGATAAGTGAAAGGATTAAGCAGCATTTGATAGGATGGCAGAATAGCACAGTGGATGAAGTTTTGAGATATGCTAAGTATTGCAGTGATGAAATTGAGAGTAAACAGCGTAAATTAAAAGAAAAAGCCATGTGGGCACAGGTGAAAGTTGCAGAGAAGCAAGAAGCTCAATTGAATAATACCAGCAGTGAAACAGGGCAGTTTAAACCCCGACCTAATATAGGTAAAGGAAAAGGACAAATGAGCATAGATGAGGCAAAGAAAAAGTGGCCATGCCACAACTGCGGAAAGCTAGGACATTGGAGAAACGAGTGTAAATTTCCTCCAAAACCTAATGTGGAAAATCAATCATTAAATTCACAGGTGCAGAGTGAGGTAGTTACTCAACAAGGTCAGGTGCCACAACCACCACTTCCCAAGAGTGTTAACCAACAGAAATACAGTGCAGAAACAGGATTCTACGGAGGAGAACAGGTAACACAGTTGCCGCGTGCAGCTGCCATTTCCCAGTATTGGTTGCGACAGAATGAGGATGACACGGATGAAAGTTCCTGACGGTGCCTAAGAGAGAGGAAAGAGTGCGTGCTTGGCGCAACTCTAGAGGTAGATCAGTCTGGTCCATTTGTGGATGGAGAAGTGAATGGTGCAAATGTAACATTCCTTGTTGACACTGGAGCTACCCGTTCTACTGTTAGGTCAGTGGAAATTCCAAATCTTCCTCTCTCAGGTGAACATATCCAAGTGGTTGGAGTTTCCAATCAGCAAATCGAAACGCCTCTTACTAGATTAGTAAAGGTGAGAATTGGTCCATTTAGTGAAATGCACCGATTTGTGGTGTGTGATTGTAGTCCCGTGAACCTTTTAGGACGCGACTTGTTGTGCAAAATGAACTGCACAATTTATTGTACTCCAGACGGAATTGCATTTCAGACTCCAGATGAGGATGTGCTGTATAAAATGACAATGGTAAATTTAGAACCAGAAGTAAATGGTTTGTTTCCTGTATTTGATGCAGAGAAAATCCCAATTGAGTTGAAAAGGACAGTGAAAGAAGAAGTGTGGGACTTGACAGGAGAGGATGTAGGATTAATGAAAGGAGTAGATCCTGTAAAAATAACAGTAAAAGAAGGAACGAGTTACCCAAATACGCCCCAGTATAAATTAACTCCAGAAATAATTGAAGGAATAACGCCAGTAATAAATAAAATGATTGAACAAGGAATTCTAAAAGAAATTATAAGCAGTCCATGTAATTCACCAATAATGGGACTGAAAAAGCCAAACAGAACATATAGAATCGTACAGGATTTAAGGAAGGTAAACAAAATTGTTGTGCCTTGTTGCCCAATAGTACCAAACCCTGCTGTGATTCTATACCAGATTCCACGTGAAGCAGAATGGTACACAGTAATAGATTTATGTCATGCATTTTTCTCTATTCCATTGCATCCAGATAGCCAGCCAATATTTGCGTTTAGGTTTGGAGAGCGTATTTTGGCATGGTGCCGAATTCCTCAAGGGTACACAGAAAGTCCCTCAATCTTTAATCAGATCCTAAAGAAATCATTGGAAGATTTAAGAATGCCAGAAAAGTCAGTAATGGTTCAGTATATTGATGACCTACTGGTGGCATCAAAAACGAAGGAAGCATGTGTCAATGATACAATTGCTTTGCTGAATCATTTAGCGAAAAGAGGACATAAAGTGTCCCCTTCAAAGTTGCAGTTTTGTCAACAAGAAGTCCAGTATTTAGGGCATAAAATTGAGAAAGGAGTGCGAAAAGTAACGACAGAAAGAATAAAAATGATTCAAGGAATGAGAGCTCCAATGACACAAAGAGAGGTAAGAATGTTTTTGGGAATGGTTGGATATTGTCGACAGTGGATAAGCGGTTTTTCACTAATTGCTAAACCATTGCAGAAACTGACAAAGAAGGATGTTAAAGATCCTTTTGAAATGAATGAGGAAGAAATTAAAGCATTCAGAGAGTTGAAAAAGAAATTGTGTGAGGCTCCAGCATTGGGGATGCCTGACTATGAGAAAGATTTTGAGCTGTATTGCAGTGAACGAGATGGATGTGCGTTTTCAGTTTTGGTGCAGAGACATGGAACTATGAAAAGACCAATTGCATATTTTTCTGCTGTTTTAGACCCCGTAGCAAAAGCGTTGCCTGGATGTTTGAAAGCGGTTGCTGCTACTTGTGTGAGTCTGGAACAGAGTGAAGGCATAGCAATGGGGTATCCATTGAGAGTGTATGTTCCCCATTCTGTGGAAATTCTTTTGACAAGAACGAAAACCCAATACATGACACATAGTCGGCTGACTAGGTATGAAAAAGTAATTTTGAGTGCAGATAATGTGACCATTGACAGATGTATGAATGTGAATCCTTCAACATCATTGCCAGACGAAGAGAATGTGATTGAAATGGATGAAGTAGATCACGATTGTTTGAATGTGCTCGAATACTGTACAAAACCAAGAGCTGATATACGAGATGAGCCTTTGAAAGAATCCGACTATATTCTGTTTGTGGATGGCTCATGTTTGAGAACGAGTGAAGGAGTTCTAAGTGCGGCATATGCAGTTTGCACAGTAGCAACTGTATTGGAAGCATCTTGTCTGAAAGGTGTACGGTCTGCCCAAGTTGCAGAATTAGTAGCTCTGATTCAAGCATGTAAGTTGGGAAGAAATGTACGGGTTACGATTATGACTGACAGCCAGTACGGCTTTGGGGTAGTACATGATTTTGGTCAGATTTGGTCACAAAGGGGTTTCTTGACGTCTGCAGGGACGCCCATCAGAAATGGAGATTTTGTGCAAAGTTGCTTGAGGCGATACAGCTGCCTAAACAGATCGCTGTTGTAAAGTGCAATGCACATAAAAATGGGGAAGACTACATAACTGTCGGTAATAAATATGCTGACGAGATGGCACAGTACTGTGCAAAGAATGTGGTTTCTCTGAATAAATGTCGCGAAAGAGAGCATATTTCTTGTCCTTTGCTTTTTACTAACTCAATTGAAACATGGGATGAGGTGAGACAGTTACAAGAAGCTGCAGAGGATGAAGAAAAAGATACTTGGTTAAAAGCAGGATGTAGAAAACATGAAGAAACTGATGTTTGGGTTTACAGGGATGAGAGACCAGTTATGCCTGATAGCATGATTTCTGACATGGCACGGATGTACCATGGACAAGCCCATATTGGGAGAGATTCAATGATCAGACTTTTTAGACAAACATGGTATAATCCAAAATTCAGAGCCATAGCTGAGAGTCTTTGTCAGATATGTCTTATTTGTCAACAGTTAAACCCAGGAAGGAAGACAGTAGTGAGTCTAGGAAGGATAGGACGAGAAGGAGGTCCTTTCACTAGAATGCAGATGGATTTTATTGAAATGCCACCTTGCAGCAGATTGAGGTATGTTCTAGTGGTCGTCTGTTTGTTTTCCCGTTGGGTGGAGAGCATATCCAACAAGAAGGAATGATAGTATCACAGTAGCAAAACTTTTGCTGCGAGAATTCATTCCAAGGTATGGTTTTCCAGTCACGATTGAAACAGATAGAGGAACACATTTCCAAAACGAATTAGTTAAACTGATTTGTGAAGCACTTAGTATTAAACAGAAACTGCATTGTGCATACAGACCAGAGGCTTCTGGAATAGTAGAGCAAGTGAATGGAACGATCAAAAACAGGTTAGGAAAAATGTGTCAAGCTACAGGACTGAAATGGCCAGATGCTTTGCCATTGGTTCTGATGACAATCAGAAGTATTCCGGAAAGGAAGACTGGACTCAGTCCACATGAAATAATCATGGGACGAGCAATGAGACAAGCACAAGTACCTGTCAACAAGCTACTGACTATAACTGATGATCTAGTGCTGGATTATTGCAAAGGATTGGCTGATGTGGTGCGTTCTGTGTTTCATCAGGTTGGACCGGATGCGACCACTCTTGAAAGAAAACCAGCTCACGACTTGAATCCCGGAGATTGGGTTCGAATAAAAGTCCACCGGAGAAGAAACTGTTTGGTTCCTCGCTGGGACGAACCACGACAAGTAATCCTAGTGACGACCACCGCAGTCAAGTGTGCAGGAGTGAAACACTGGGTACATGCCAGCCACACCATCAGAGTTCCAGAACCTAAAGATCGACATGTGAGTCGGCATCTGGAAATAACAGATAACAGTTCAGCATCAGAAAGAGAAGAAGAAACAAACAGGGTGCCAGAACCTGAAGATCGACCTGTAAGTCGACATCTGGAAGACCCAACTGCAAGTGCAACGAAAGAAGAAGAAGAAATAGCTGATATTCCAGAATTTGAAGATCGACCTGAAAGTCGACATCTGGAAATATCTGACACCAGTTCAGAATCAGATACAGAACATTCGGAAGGTGAAGAAATTCTAAAAAGAAAGAGGAATTTTGAAAGCATAAGAGAAGAAACTGAGCCAGAAGATAGTGACAGTGAGCAACCAAGTACAAGTTGTGGTATAATTCCTTCGAAGATAATACTAATAGATGAAGAAGGGAGAGTTTCAAACCAAAAGTTAGAAAAATCGGAAAAACCCCGAGGAGCAGTAGGGACAGATAGTCAAACACAAGAACAGGGAATTTTAGAAGCAGATAGAGAGACTGACACAAATTCGGAAGAACCTCGAGGAGGGACAGAAATAGGTGAACGAAGGAAGATAAGAAAAGAACCACAAGTAGATGAAAGTGAAATTATAAGCTTCAAAATAAGAGGAAATAACGAAAGAATTGAAACAGAGTCCGAAGAAAGTGGAGAAGAAAGAAATGAAAAACTAGAAACAAGAAAAAGAAATTGGAAAACAGAAAGAGAGGAAAAAGGAAGTGAAGCAAAAAGGCCAAGAAAAGGAGACGATTGGCCCAACGGAGTAAGAAAATTAAGATACAGAATCATAAAATTGGATGGGAAAAGTGCTGAACAAGTGAATGAAATAACCAGTCAAAAGGAACAAGAAAAACAAGGTGGAAAACACTTGCAGAAAACTAAAAGAATAAAGAAAGTAAATCAAAAATATAGATCTCCTGAATGGTTGTATCGTGCTTTGACTAGTAACAAAGAAGAATTGAACACTCACGAAAACCCAGAACAAAGAAACCTGATGGGAGAAAGTGAAGTGCAACAAACCTGAAGCAACAAACCTGAAGAAGTTTAGATAGTTTACCGGATTTGACAAAACACTGAACTGACGAAGTTTACCGGATTTGACAAAACACTGAACTGACGAATTTTACCGGATGTGACAAAGGAAGAATTCTGATAAAGAATTGAAAGAAAGTACCAAGCAAAGACAAAATATTGGAAGTACAGAGTGGCAAGCAAGTCATTTCTGAGGTGTAGTGACACAATTTTCTAGAAAACAAATAAATAAGGTTAGAAGACAAAAATGGAGAATACTAGAGATAGAAAATGTAAATGTGAGTTTTTAAGTAGATGGTGCAAGATGTGCTGTTTTTGTACAGGATTATTAATAACAGTATGGGTGGTATTAGCAATAACTATTCCAATTAGTTTAGCTGTAGTAGAAATGTCTAATAACACTGAGAAAGACAAAGGAGCTAACACACAGGAGCCAGTTATTTTAAAGAGTAGTGCAGAATTACATAAGGACAAATCAATAACAGATTTTTCTAAAAATGTTTTTACTAAATTATTATATGAGTATGTAGAAACAATGGATGTAAGAGATTGCTATGTTTGTATGCAGTTACCTGCATCTGTAGCAGAGGGTGTGACTTATCATCACCTCCCTTTGACGTATGGAATAACATGTAGTGTTTTAGCAAGCTTATTTTATAAAACAGGTAGATTAGAATATTATTACACTGATATAAATAACATTTTTGCAAAGGTTTCTGTAGTTCCTGAGCTTAACAAAATAAAAGAGGGAAAGATGTTTGGTGAATATTTCTTAGAAGATAAGATTTTAACATTAGATTGTATAATTAGGTACAACCTTACCTGTGAGTTAAAGAAAGAAGAAAAGGTATTTTTAGAAATGGTTGAAGATAGAAGAGTGAAATTTCAAAGAAAAGTGATAGAAGAGACAAAAACACCTCTTTGGGCGTTTGAGGAAGACCATCATGACAAGAAAAAGACAAATGCAGCTATGACTCTCGATTGGCCCCAACATTAAAGGTTGTGCATTAGAAGAAATAAGACAAGATATGACAATTATTTTGTGGGTTCCAGCAATTGCCATGACAATTACCAAATTCTAGGTGGATGGGGATTCAAAGGGGGAAAAGATCCAATATTTCCTGGGATTTATTATATTTGTGGGAATAGGGCTTATTATAGGTTGCCGGACCATTGGTATGGGTCATGTTACTTAGGCCTGGTCTTTCCAAAGATTTTTCATGTGGATAGAAAAGAAAAAGGAACACACAAAATGATAAATACCTTTACACGTAGAAAAAGGGAAAGTTTTTCAGAAATAGTAGGTGATATATTTGGTGCATTGATACCAGCAGTGGGAATATCTTTGAATGCATTTAGAATTCGGAAATTATCCACAGTGGTAGATCGTTTATCTACAGATACTGCTGGAGGGTTCTTGATGGTAAATACCGAGATGGTTGCCATGAGAGCTATGGTGATGCAAAATCGTCTTGCCCTTGACATTCTTTTGGCAAAAGAGGGCGGAGTCTGTGGAATGCTGAAAGTCCAACATTGTTGCACTTACATTCCAGACAAGAGCGAAAATATACAGAAGTATATAACTAATATTACAAATTTGCACAAAGAACTTGTTCCACTGGAGGTTGAAAGTGCTTGGGGAAAACTGGGTAAAGGGTTTTCTTCTGTAACAAATTGGTTAACAAGAATGAGTGGATTAATAATAGGGAAAGTTATAATAATAGCAACCATGATAATAATAATAATATTAGTACTGAAGCTTGCAATAACATGTATAAAGAGAAGAAGAAGGCAGAATAAGTTAGAAAAAGAAAACATGATAAACAAGGAAAGAGAGAGAGAAATAAGTGAAATAGAGTTAGAAGAAATAAAAGAGAACATGTAAAAGAAAACGAAGAAACAAGTTGAAAGGGATACCGTTGTGTGAACTAACAAAAGCAAATGGATAAAAGATATATGCTGTCTGAGAAAATTGTATAACTTGGGTTTTTGTGGTGATGTTAAAAATCACCAAAGGGGGGAGTTGATGGAGCAGGGTAAATATAAAAATTTTAACCTCCTAATATTTTCGTACAATATTAATAAACATGTTCGTTAAGTAAAATAACCAACAATGTATGTTAAGGGTTAATGGTAACACGCAATTCAGTGTGCAAATTAATTGACTTGTAATTGTTTATGTGTCTAACATAACATAATATTTTGCGTACTAATTAAATAATAAATGCATGATTTGTGCTTTCAAATAAAACGTGTGGTTGCAAAATAAAGCGATGGTAAGTAAGGGACAGTTTTATATGTTGCTTCTGCTAGGTAATACCTAATTGGGGTATGTAGAGAGACGGGAGGGAAACGAAAGGGTTTATATTTCTTTGTTTTAATAACATTTTGTTTATCTTTGAAAATAGTGCGCTTAGGCCTGCCGAGCAGCAATATAAAATGGCCGCGAGTTACTAGAGTGCGCATGAGCGGATGAGAACATGTGATAGAGGAGAAAAGCTGTGGAAAAGGGATGATCACGTGCTGATGCCAAGAGGCTAAGATGAAAGTATGGTCAAGGCTGCTGTGACCCTTCTGAGCAGATGTGTGCCAAGATGATCAGCAAGAAGCGTGAGAAGCCCGGTTGAATCAATGGACGGAGTAGTATTACACAAAATGTAGCAGAAAAAGATACAATTTGGACTGATCGAAACGGATGAGCAAGTGCATGAACTGTGAGAAACGATGCTTGCATGGACATTCCACACGGAACTGGTTAAGACCAGGAAGTTTGATAAAAATATATATGGACTTGAGTTTTGACCAATGAGAAAGAATCGCGCCATGAAGAAGAAACATTTTATGTTGTAAGCTAGAATTAGGGTATAAGAAGACCTACTCTTGGTGGGAGGGGTTAGAATGCTGTTCGAATGCTGCAGACATGCTGCGGGAGATGCTGAAGAAATTAGATGCTGTAGATGGGAGAGTTTGCGGTTGCTGATGCTGACGAGCTGATGCTGCTGCTGTTATTTTCCTTTTTCAGTTGAGTATAAAGATGCAGCTTTAGGAGAACTTTTTAATTGATAGATTTTTATTAGAATTATTAGGTTTTCCCCAGAGAGATAGATAGATTGATCTATAGGGTACTTATTATGATAACCTCATTTTTCCGTCTAATAAAAGTGCCTTGCAATTTTAAACTATTCTTATATTGATGATAAATGCAATAATCTGAATAATAAAACTTAATTTCAATTTATTGATTTCAAAACTTTATATAAACTTTATTATTCTTTAAGCAAATGTCTCAGTGAATTTCTTTAAGCTTAATGATTTATACTGAAATGGTAAAAGAGTTCATTGTGATTGAGCTGGTCTTAATCACCATCAACTGATTCCTACTAGTTGGTCCATCGACCAATTAGCGGAATACCTTAAAAGCAAATGAGAAATATTATGTCATGATAAAGAGGTATCCCGTCTCCTTCCAGCAAATCATTTTTCTCCTAGGTTCTTTGTCAGAGGAAATCCAGGGAACAAATGAGTAAGTGAATGTATATGCGGTGTTATGGGCCCCACCGTCATATGGATATAGTGTGTGTGTTAGAGAAATAATTGCACCTGGATGACCAAAGCATAATAGGAGAAATTATTTTTATTGTCAGCGCTGGATCAATACTAACAGCCATCATTGACATATTAAGAGCACAACTGACCTACCTTTAGTTATCCCTGACATAATTGTGGCTGCCCCTGCCATAATAATGGTCATGACTGATAATATGGTGGCCATCCTTATCCTTACGGTGTCCAGCCTTGGTACAATTGTGTCCCTGGTATAATGGTGGGCATTATTGGCATAAAACAGGCATCCTTAGTGCTATGGTGAGCATCCCTGGCTTATGACTGAAATACCTGAGCACAGAGATGTTTTGAGGCATGGGCAAAGTGGGCACTGGCCCAGGGCCCCAGCCTTTCATGGGGTCCCCTGACACAGCCAGCTCTGTTCTGAGAGAGTCTTGCCCTGATGACCTTGAAAAATTGTGAAACAAACTGTTTAAAATACTGCTTTCTTTTAATTTATTTCTACGAGGGTGATGTGTGAGAGTCTATTACATACATTTTGCAGAGAAATGTTGTGTTTATGTTTTATGCAACATCCTTTAAAAATAATTTCGCTTAGATCAAAACAGACCTCACAAATGAAAAATGGTAGGGGGTCACAGAGAATATTTGCAGTAATATTAGTGAGCTGCTCTTGTGTTACAATATTGAAAACACACATCGCTATTCCTGAAAATTAGATGCAAATACATTCAATATTCGGACGAGTGTGCCTGTGCACTGTCAGTGACCTGGTCAAAGTGGGTATGCAAGAACTGAAATCAGATCATAAATTCAAAGCGGTTCCGGACAAGTGCCCCCAAAATATGTTTGGCCCAAGACCCCCGAAAATCCTTAAGATGTCCCCGCCTGAGCATTCAAAGCAGCCTGTCCGTGTGAGGTATTTGTACAGGTGAGTACTTGATTAAAATGACAAGCTGATAATGGGTACTGTGCATTTCCTAAAAATGAAAACTGATATTTTAAAGACATTTTTTTCAAACAAAGGTTGTTTTCTAGAGAAATTAGTTTGTTTGCCCAAAATGGAAAGTGATGCTTGTTAGAAAAATATGTGTATTTTCAGAAACTGATGTGCTGATGAAGACAAAAGGTTGCAATTCCAAAACACATTTAAAGTTGATAGTTGAGCTGAATTGGGGAGACTTATTGCTGTGGTTATGTCTTTTGTGCCACAAGGCGTGTGAAGTTTTGAATGTTACTTAATTAGTCAGATGGAGGCATTTAATATTGATAAACGTTTTCCTGGCATTTCTATTGGTAACTTCACCTGAAGTACTTGGGTGGTCACTTCTGATAATCCAGTATAGGATGTTCTTAATGTAATCTTAACTACATGTTGTCAATATTTTACAGTTATAAACTGCTAGTAGCTCGGGGGGACTTTCCTTGAACTTAAGTAGCTCTCGTTACAGAAAAGGCTGGAGATCCCTGATGCAGATCTTCTGCACACTTAACAGCTTCTGGTAGAGCATGACGTATTGTTTTTTCTATATTTAGTTTTTGTGTGAGGGTCGGTACCTAAATTCTTCCCACAAAAGAATAAAGGATGTTTGAATCACACAGGAGCCCTGAGACGCTCTCCCCGAACTTTCGAAGATATAGAGTAGTGCCTCTCCCACAAAGGATGAGGCTGTTGCAAGCCGAAGGTAGTGCCACCCTTTCCCCCCATCAGAGATGTTCAATACCTAACTCCACATATATGTACCTTGACAATATATATCTTCAAGGTATATCAATGTGGAGTTAAGTATAGTAAATCTATACTTCCTCTCTGTGCACTTAGCTTTTTATATTCTGTCCACGATATTCTGATAGCACGATATTCCTATGCTCCATATTCCGTGGCACAATTTTTAGAATCACGTGAGTGGGCCACCAACTCTTTGGATAGGAGAAGGCACTTGTCTCCACCTCTGGCAATGGTGGACATTCCACCCTATTGAGAGAAATCTGACTGCCTGGCAGGGAGCGCCGTCATGAAAGAGCATCTCTGTGTGCAGAAGGTGCACGCTCATCACAGCTGAATGCCAAGATGGCAGCCATGTTGATTAGGACCACTTGGCATTCTTTTTTTTGCTTTTAAGAAACAAACCTCTTAAAGAAAAATACTCCTGAGCACCAGGGGCATTTCTAATTTTTACTCCTCGGGCCCTGTGCAGCAAAGGGCAGTTCTGTGCAGTATTCGAAGAGCAGAAAGAAAAGTGTGGGAACTGTGATCCTGGGTGCAATGGGAGCGTAGTCAGCGCATCTAGGGGCGGGGCCAGAGACATGGCTGAAAAGAACAACCCCTTCTGAAACTTTTTTCTATGCTTTTCACCTATATGTAAATGCTTATAACATATAATGCACACATCTTAAATGAAAATAAATGCAATTTAAATGTATTTGTTGGAAATGCATTTTTGTGATAAGACAGCTCAGTTGATTAATGGAAAAACAGTCTTTACAACGCGATTTTTACATCGCAGTGCCTTTACCACACAGATATTATCATGCAGGTTTTTACCACGGATAGGCCATTACCATGCATGACTTTACCATGCATTTCAGGTATGCTTGGGGTCTCCCACCAATAGATTAAAATTAAATATAAATATATATATATATATTTATTTAAACTTACCTTACTAATACTTACCTTATTTAGACTAATAATGTATGTGTGGTAATAGCATGCGAGGTAAAAGCATATGCTTGCTAAACAAATGCGAGGTAAAAAATGCATTGTAAAGGCTTGCGATCTTTTTACTTGCATTGTTCCATCATGCAACCGATTAATGCCATCCCTTCAGATGATTGTTCGTGTAACTAGACGGTCACTGGTTGGTGCACTGGGCAACAGTGATGTGTATTTATAATGCTAAGAGGTCCAAGCCTGTGACAAAAAGCCTTGTGACTAAGGAAGTCATTTGTTTACAAATGTATTACATATAGTATGTTATGCTGCACACAATGTAAATAAGTTGCCACAAAAAAGATTTTGTCTAAATGTTTACAATTCTTTCAAAAGTTATGTTTCAGCAATACACTGATTGTACTTAGCTTAAACCCTTTTAATTGGTTTCCATTGATTAAAAGGAGAAAATCCAGATTCTGTTAATTAAAGGCTGCAAAGACTCCCCAGCACTCTTTAGATTCTCCCATTAACCAATTGCACACATTTACATTTCTCTCAGATAGCAGACACCCTGAAGAGAAAGCTTGTTTCTTCTGTGCTGCTTCTCCCTTCTCTCACTTCACAGTAACATAACTGTTAGAAGGTGGTTCTGACACTCTGGGCCGCCCGGATTTTTCGCTTTTTGAGCACCTATTTGTTGAGCTTTTACTGTGGGAGAGCCTCATAAGTTGGGACTCACCCACAGTGAACTCATGATGAAAGAGACTGCATGTGGATTTTACTGGTGTCCCCCTAGCTTGACTAGGCCGCTGCGCAGCAGCTGGAGTACGGGGCACCGGGCTGGTTACATGCAGACACCTGTGTACATGCGTGTGCACACGTGTAGGGGCTGCGCAGGGGAGATTCCTGGCGTACGCAGTCCAGGAGCAGCTACAAAGTGAATGGTGTGGCAGGACTTATGCAGAAGTGGGTGGTGACATGGAATAGGCCTTATACACTGGGAAGGAACATGCCAGGGAAAGTCAGTGTGTTTTACTGTGTTTTTCACTTCATTATTCCCCTATGGGGATGTGGAGCCCATGTGCTAGATTAACTTTCATAAGGCCTACAGATTCCAGACACGCACTAAAGTCCACTGTAGCGGATATGAAAAGGAGTATTCTGCAGAGTCCAAAGTCATATTTGTACTGCTTTTGGGTCATCCAGAAATGTCACATTTCTCTGAGTCAGTCATAACCAGGGCCAGGCTGAGGGCTGACCTCAGCTGGATGGATTGATAACCTTTCTTCCACAAGCTAAGGCCTCCTTTCCACGAAGAGAAGATGGGTGGGGCTACAGGCTCATCCATCAGCAGCCATCACTGGGTGCCAGGCACCAGGCTGCACCAAGGAGGGAAGGCAGGGAGGAGGGAAGGGCTCGTGTTTCAGAGACCATGTGGCCAGAGACCCTGGACGAAGCCATTTTGAACAAACCCAGAGGCTGGACAAGGAGGAGGGAGCAGGGGCAGGGAAGTGATGTGTCGCTGTTTGATAGGACAAACAGAGACTTCCTGCCAGCCCCCTACTCAACTTTTAAAAAGTACTAGAAGAGGAAGAGAGGTCTCTCTGGGGTGTGGTCTGCTGAGGCGGAAGGTGCTGGAGCCTGGTCATGGGTAGTTGGAAGGAGGAACCCCCTGACTGCCCCCCAGGCCCCTACCAGCGCCAGAAGAAGAGCCCAGGACCGGTGCGCAGAAGCAGGGGCCTCTGCGCAGGGAGAAGAGAGGCCCAGGAGGAGAGCCAGGCGAAAGGCTGGTGCAGGGAGCCAGTGAAGACCGCTCCCTGCTGAATCCCCCCTCTCAGAGACCCAGAGGGTGAGGGAAAGTGCTCCCAGTGGATGGGGGGCACCACCAGGAGCAAGAGGACGCAAAAATGGAGGAAATCGGACTCCAGGGGGCCGAGATATGCCCCCAGAAGGTAGGCGACCTTGACCCCGCCTGGGACCGACGACGAAGCGCGTGGGGCTCCGCCGCCGGTCGCAATCATGCCCCGGGGTGGGTCAGGCCCCGGGGGCTGCCCCCGGAAGAAGCAAAGTTGGGGGCGCCGTCGCGCACCCCGTGAAATTGCCCCCGGTGATGAGAAGGAGGGGGGGCGGGGGAGCGCCGTCGCGTTCCCCCACGAAAATGAGCCCAAGGGGCCCGGGACCCCAGCTCCGGGCCCCGAAGTAAAGTCAGGGAGCGCCGTCGCGCTCCCTGTGAAGATACCCCCCCTGAGGGGGCCAGGAGCCCACTCTGGCCCCCGCCGAAGAAGAATTGACGGGGAGCGCCGTTGCGCTCCCCGCGAGGAGGAGGAGGGGCCCAGGACCCCATCCCCGGGCCCCAAAGCAAAGCCGGGGGGCGCCGTCGCGCCCCCCGTGAAGGTGGCCCTGGGGGCCCGGGACCCCATCCCCGGGCCCCGGAAGGAATGAGGGGGCCGGGGGAGTGCCACCACACTCCCCCCGGTCCAGCCGGACCGGAGGGAGAAGACGCGTCTGCCCGACCAGAAGATCCCAGCCGGCTCCCGCGGCAGCACACGTTGGTGCTGGCCGCGCGGGGAGCCGGGCGGGGGCAGCCGGGGTGGGCTCCCAGGCTGCCCTCCACCGGACAGGCCTCTGGGGGTCCCGGGTGGGACCGGGACCCCGAAAGGGAATGAGAGTGCGGCGAGGGGCCCGGGTGGGACCGGGCCCCCGAAATTTGGAAAAGGCGGCCGGTGGTGGGCTCCCCGAGCCGTTACTCACCTGGGGGTCTGGGTGGGACCGGGCCCCCCCCACCAAGGAAAGGATGCGGCGGAGGCCGCCAGCGCGATCGCGGCTCTCCCTGGCACAGTGGGAGAGCCGCTCATTCCATATGCGTGACAAGGGAGCACAAAGCGCCCCATAATGCCTTGCCAGGCATTTGGAAATCTGTCGTTTTGGTGCTTGCGGTGGCCCCAGGAGCACGGGGTCACCGCCAACTTGGTGAAAGGGTGCTGGGGGAGCTGCTGGAGAAGCGCAGTCTCCCCCCAGCACGAAGATAAGTCCCACCCTAAGTCTCATAGGGATTTTAAAAGAATAACCCCTCAAGGGCTCAGCTTGCATTTAACACCTTTTAGGCTGGAACGTTTGTTCTACAGCTGAGGGTGTATTGAGAAGTGTTTCAGGGATGTCTGGCGAAGGGCATTCCCTGGAGGTGAAGAGGTGTAATTGCACCAGAACTGCATTTACTAAGGGTTATTCCTTTTTAGAGGGTCTGAAGATCACATATGTAATGTGAAGTACCTGTGTAAGGTGATGTCATAAGCAAAGTGGGTTTATGTTGCCAGACGTTCCTGCTAGGGTGTCTGGCTGTATATGCGTCATTCTGTGATTTCATCTGTGATGCCTTTAGGGGCTGTAATTGCAACGCATTCTAATGTCCAACAAATGTGATGAGTACTGTCATTCTAAGGTAATGCGTAAACATGTATTCTTGCTGCTGCGCTTAAGTGAGGAACAACCCAGACTGTTAGCCCTGAATATGTAGGGGTGCATACTGTATGGTCAATATAAGATGCTCAGTCAGGGTTATGTGTCACTAGGGCAGGTGAACCTACTTTAATGCGTGTTGAGGTAATGGGGTGGGTCGCCACTGGGATGGTGCCAGTGCGCAAGGCCCTCGCTCCAGGTTATGTTCAACTAACTGCATTAGGGGCAAGATGATGTGCATACATGGGAGTGGTGGTACTAGACCCCACCCCCCTTTTGGGAGGGGTGGAGATGTTACGCAATGTCACAAAGTAATTCCAACAGCTTATGTATATTTGTAAATTGGTGCATAGTATTGAGTAGTGTGTGTGTTTAATAAATGTACTCTTACTTTTATAAAGCAAAGTACAGACTGGACAATCAATTATTGAGTGTTATTTCTGCGCACCTGCAAATGGCGATTACTAGCCCACACCACCTCCCTTGAGTAAGCCTCAGACTGCTCTGCAACGCTACCCTCTGAGAGTCAGGCGCTACAATTGGGTGTTTGGTTCCCAGTGAAGGACAAATGTAGTCATGTTATTTGTGCAGGCCTCACAGATGCTGCCTCATTTTCCAACAATAACATAACATAAAATGTGTATTTGTAAAGCGCACGTTTACCCGGAGGCATCTTGGCGCTGAATAACAGATGTTTATTGTTACCCAACTCAATGGTACTCATTTTATCGACCTCAGATGGATGAGTAGACCTGCTGGAATTTGAACCTGTGACCATGAGGTCAAACACAGGCCCCTGCAGTCGACACATTAGTCCAGCGAGCCACCAGACCTGTAGAGGGGACCCTTCTTCTCCCCTTTTAAGGTGCGGCAACTCAACCGTCCAGGAACAGTTGTTTTTCAAATAAAAAGTATGGGAACTGTTTTGATCAAATTAATAAAGCCTGGAAACGTCATACCCCTGCCCACTTACATTCCATTTCTGGTTCTGGGTCGGAGAAAACTAGGGAAGGGCACCCCTGCTGCACACAGCTCAGGGGGTTTGCCACTGTGACCTGGCAGCTCTGGGTGGGGAATCTGGGGGTGGGGGGGCGGGTCAAGGGTTTCCACAAAAGACTTGCTGCCCAAGGCAAAGCTGTTCCCTAGAGGAGACCCCTGGGCTCAGGAGCTCAACCAGGTACGGTCCGAGTTCCATGGGCTCAGTTCCCTCTGGGGCTGACAAGTCCTCTCTCTGAGGAGAAAGGTCTTGAGCTTGTTGCAGTGTAGAAGCTGGTTCCCAAGTCTTTTTACCCTTTCTCTTGGGAGGTTGGACCATCCTTTCAGGCTCCAACACTCCTTGTTCACCCTGGGCTCGAGTTTGCAATCTTGTCTTCACACACACTATCTCAGGTATTTGCAGCATGGCTGCATATGTCTTTCTTTCTACTGCCGCCTGAAAAGGCAAGGCTCGGGGTCACCCATACATAATACATTTAGGGGCGTCTACAGGGGTGTGCAGATTGGGACACCCCTTAGTATGCCACCCGCAAGGGTGAGGGGGAATGAGCCTCTCTCTGATTGGTTGAGTCCCCTCATCTTCAAGATGGAGGGACTGCGATGTGCGCTTCACCTCGCCTCCCCCACCTGAGGGGTGGGGTTGGCAAAGGTGGGCACACCTCTCTTTCTGTCGTAGCTTTCCCGATGATTCTCCCACCATAAGTGGGGGTCAGAACCGGTGGGAGTCAGTTGCTGGAAACAGAAAAAGGCATCGTCAGCCAACAAAGATGTCAGACCTTTGAAACTTCCCCTTCGTGGACCCAGCCCATCCTGGGGGAGGATGCATGACACCCCCGCCCAGGATGGGCTTTGTTTCTGGACCCAGAGAGTGGAGGCTCTCTACCCAGGGGTCCAGAAACATGTCTGGTGGTGGCAAATGGTGTGTAGCCATTCAGGAACCACACCAGTGCTGGTCATTTTTCAAGGGGCATCTCTAAGCTGTCCTCTGAGTGCATTTTACATTAATGTGCTGCGAAGTTTGCTACCAAACTTCCCAGGTTTTAGTGAAGCCATTGTGGAGTTGTGGAGTTCGTACTGACCAACTCCCAAACCTTATACTCTTTATGGCTTTACTGCACTTACAATGTCTAAGAATGGACTTAGACACTGTAGGGGTACAGTGCTCATGCAACTGTACCCTCACCTGTGGTCTAGTGCACCGTGCTAGACGGGTGACTTACCTAGGCCACAGGCAGTGGGTGGCAGGCATGGCACACAGTGTGCCATGTCAACTCTTCACTTTTCTCTGCACCAAAACATGCAGCCTGCAATGGCAGTGTGGGGATGTTAAGGTGCAGGGTCTCTAAGGGTGGCACAATAGGTGCTGCAGCCCTTAGAGTCTTTCCCTGGACACTGTTCCCTTGGTACCCATGGTATCTTTTGCAAGGGACTTACCTGTGGTCAGAGATGTGCCAATTGTGGGTACAAAAGTACAGTTTTGGGAAGGAACAAAGGTGCTGGGGCCTGGTTAGCAAGATCCCAGCACATACTCAGTGAAGCTGGCATCACGTATCTTGCAAAAGGTTAGGGGCTAACCATGCAAAAAGGGGCACTTTCCTGCAAGTGAGCTGAGGTGCTGAGGACTGAAACCCAGCGGTTCTCCATCTCTGAACAGTGTGGGGCTTGGCGTTTGGAGGTACTGAAGCCAGGTGTTGTGCCAAACATGACCATCCTCCCCCCCAAAAAATCTTTTTTAACTGGAAACCTTACAATGTGTGTACGCAATGAATTGAGGTCAGTGGTCTTTAATAAATACATAGAGTCAATGCACATGCACTTTGTCAATGTGTGTTGCACGGTGGTTGAAGTGGGAGGGATTGGAGGGGCATGACGTGCCCATACGTTTTTGATTTATGAATTACCGTTCCCTTACTTTTTGTAAAAAGATAACCGTCTCAGGATGGTTAATTCCAACAGTTTAATTGCCTCAACTCGTGTCATTCAGGGAGTCTCCTGTGCTGTGAAACTGAAGCCGGGCAGACAGCTAAACAAGCCTTCCTGCCAGGGTGTCTGCTTGCCTGAAAGAATTGTAAATGTGCGCTGTGAGTTAATCTGCAAATGTAAAGGGTAATATGCAAAAGATGCTTTGGAGCCGGTACTGGCTTTAATTGATCAAAGCACTTGAAGCTTTGTGATGACAAAGATTTATTCTTTTTGAGTAGTAGTGCAAAAAGTTAACAACTGAGCTCTGAAGTGCGTGCTTTTAATTATAATTGTATTTATATAGTGCCTACTACACCTGGAGGTGTTGAAGGGACAGTGATGTAAAAAAATGTAATTATGTACACTCTGGGTATTACTAAAATCTATATTTTGGAGGCACCAATATATCTTAAACTTTTTTCGCATTTTGTAGCAGTCTATCTTATACTGTGAAATTCAAATTTAAAATAATGACTTACATATTCACAGTGCTTTCTGCCACAGGCTGTGACCTCGTAGCACTAAAAATACTCGTCACTATTCTCCACTGCACGAACCAAGATTTAATTCTGTGGCTCTCTGGTTACACACAGACCTCTGCAGCGCATTAACTAATTGAGGTTTCATAATGTACTGTAGTGCATTTCCCACTGAGTAACAACGTTTTCTATTTATTTTTCACTTAAGCTGCACGTTATTTTAAATGTAGCTACCTGACAGTGAAAGTAACCAAAAAAAGTACAGAATATTTAATTTTTTTACCACGTCTTTGACCCCGCTCCCACACTCACTGACCCGCCCCCACAGCATGCAGCATCACAGTTCTCATACTTTTTTTTTAATGCACTACGACCGTTGGTGCTATATATGTAAGTGTGTGAAAGACAGGAGACAGAGGGGGATATGTACAAGGAAGTGGAGGAGAGAGGCGTAGCCTTCCTGGCTTAACGCCTGTCTCCGCCACTTCTAAAACGCAAGGCTGCACCATATTTACAAGACTGTGGTGCAGCCTTGCGTTTCCTCCTGCGATGGCGCTAAGTAAATTTAGCGCCAACGCAGGCCCCCTTGCACCAGAGTGCAAGGGTGTCTGCGTGCAGGGGAGGATTGTTTATGTGTAGGAAGGTGTCCCTTCCTGCACATAAACAATCCTAGAAATGCCATCCTATCACTTTCATGCGTGCTGCTTCATGCAGCACATATGAAAGTGACAAAATGGCATTTTTTTAAAAGTTTGTTTATGTGCAGGAAGGGACACCTTCCTACACATAAATAAACAATGGCATTTTGCTTTTTCCATGTGTGCTGCACGAGGCAGCACACATGAAAAGCAAAACAAGGAGAAATAATGCATTTCTCCTCGTTTCGCCATCTTAAGACCAGTTTTTACCTGGTCTTAATTTTGGCGCTGCCTCCTATTTACGTCACCCTTGTACATAGGGGGCAGCGTCAAAATGAATGGGTGTTTCGGTGGAACGCCCACCGCAACACCCACTGCCCACCCCTTTCACGCTAACCAATGCGTGAAAGGGGGCCTTATGTACAAGGCAGCTTTAAGCCACGTTAAGTGGCTTTACGCTGCTTTGTACATAAGGCGCAGCCCCTATCGCCACCACAACGTCAATATAGGTGACGTTGTGGCGGCAATAGGGGCTTGTACATATGCCCCAGAGAGGTCTCTGGCATTCAACTGGCACCCACCCTGGGAACGTCAGTCCTAGACGCTCTGCTGAGGTCACCTGCGACACTCCTGCCACATGGAGAGTAGGGTATGAAAGGTGGACGCTGCCGCTGTAGCGCCCAGCGAGGATAGCGGAGGAAGGCTCGGCGCTAAGACGTGCTAGCGCTCGCCTCGGCTCCGGAGCGGATTCCGAGCCCTTTATTTTATCTGCTCAGTTACTCGCCTCATTGACGGCTGTCCGCGTCGATGCCGGGGATGATAAAGCGCCCTCTCGTTCTTGAGCACAATGCAGGATCCAGTCCAAAAGCGCCTAATTAATTGAGTCCTATTAGCGGCAGGCACGCGCCTGGGCTTCAGTCTCGCGCCAGCTGCCCCATGACAGCGCCTACCCCGAGACTGATGGCTTCAGGTGATGACTGTATTTGCTCTGGCGGGAGTCGGACCAGGTCCAGCCGAGCGCAGCGCCAGGACCCGCAGATGGGGGTCTGGTCTCTGATCCTCCCAAGGCAAGGTGCTAGGACGGAAGGTACCAAAGAGTAATTACCGATTCTTAATGCATGAAGTAAATCACTCCATCAGTCGCTCTCCGAGACCTGGAAAGAAAACAAAAGTGATTCGTCGCAAAAGATACCGAGAATCAAGAGTGTGTTGTTTTCACCTCTCAGAGAACGTTTGATGGACTGAGTTACTTAAAGGATTAAGATATGGCATGAGGTCATTCCAGCAGCAGGTAAGGAGGGCCCATTCCAACTGCAGGTAAGGAGGGGGCCCTTCCAGCAGCAGGTAAGGAGGGCCCATTCCAGCTGCAGGTAAGGAGGGGGCCCTTCCAGCTGCAGGTAAGGAGGGGGCCCTTCCAGCTGAAGGTACGGGGGGGGTCATTCCAGCAGCAGGTAAGGAGGGGGCCATTCCAGCTGAAGGTAGGGGGGATGGGGCGGCATTCCGACTGCAGGTAAGATGGGGCTATTCCAGCTGCAGGTAAGGAGGGGGGTTTATTCCAGCTGAAGGTACGGGGGGGGCATTCCAACTGCAGGTAAGGAGGGACCATTCCAACTGCAGGTAAGGAGGGGGCCATTCCAGCTGCAGGTAAGGAGGGGGCCATTCCAGCTGCAGGTAAGGAGGGGGGTCATTCCAGCAGCAGGTAGGGAGGGCCCATTCCAGCTGCAGGTAAGGAGGGCCCATTCCAGCTGCAGGTAAGGAGGGGGCCATTCCAGCTGCAGGTAAGGAGGGGGCCCTTCCAGCTGCAGGTAAGGAGGGGGCCCTTCCAGCTGCAGGTAAGGAGGGGGCCCTTCCAGCTGAAGGTACGGGGGGGCCCTTCCAGCTGCAGGTAAGGAGGGCCCATTCCAGCTGCAGGTAAGGAGGGGGCCATTCCAGCTGAAGGTACGGGGGGGGCGGCATTCCGACTGCAGGTAAGATGGGGCCATTCCAGCTGCAGGTAAGGAGGGGGGTTTATTCCAGCTGCAGGTAAGGAGGGGGGTTTATTCCAGCTGCAGGTAAGGAGGGGGGTTTATTCCAGATGCAGGTAAGGAGGGGGGTTTATTCCAGCTGCAGGTAAGGAGGGGGGTTTATTCCAGATGCAGGTAAGGAGGGGGGTTTATTCCAGCTGCAGGTAAGGAGGGGGGTTTATTCCAGCTGCAGGTAAGGAGGGGGTTTATTCCAGATGCAGGTAAGGAGGGGGTTTATTCCAGATGCAAGTAAGGAGGGGGTTTATTCCAGCTGCAGGTAAGGAGGGGGTTTATTCCAGCTGCAGGTAAGGAGGGGGTTTATTCCAGATGCAGGTAAGGAGGGGGTTTATTCCAGATGCAGGTAAGGAGGGGGGTTTATTCCAGCTGCAGGTAAGGAGGGGGTTTATTCCAGATGCAGGTAAGGAGGGGGTTTATTCCAGCTGCAGGTAAGGAGGGGGGTTTATTCCAGATGCAGGTAAGGAGGGGGGTTTATTCCAGATGCAGGTAAGGAGGGGGTTTATTCCAGATGCAGGTAAGGAGGGGGTTTATTCCAGATGCAGGTAAGGAGGGGGTTTATTCCAGATGCAGGTAAGGAGGGGGTTTATTCCAGATGCAGGTAAGGAGGGCACCTTTCAGCTAAAGGTAAAGGAAGGGCACATGAAGGGGCCCATTTCAGCTGTAGGTAAGGGGGGGCTGGTTTTCAGCTGTAGGCAAGGAGGGGCCCCATTTCAGCTGTAGGCACGGAGGGGCCCCATATCAGCTGAAAGCAAGGAGGGGCCCATTTCAGCTGTAGGCAAGGAAGGGCCCATTTCAGCTGAAAGCAAGGAGGGGCCCATTTCAGCTGTAGGCAAGGAGGGGCCCATTTCAGCTGTAGGCAAGGAAGGGCCCATTTCAGCTGTAGGCAAGGAGGGGCCCCATATCAGCTGAATGCAAGGAGGGGCCCATTTCAGCTGTAGGCAAGGAGGGGCCCATTTCAGCTGTAGGCAAGGAAGGGCCCATTTCAGCTGTAGGCAAGGAGGGGCCCATTTCAGCTGTAGGCAAGGAAGGGCCCATTTCAGCTGTAGGCAAGGAGGGGCCCATTTCAGCTGAAGGCACGGAGGGGCCCATATCAGCTGTAGGCACGGAGGGGCCCATATCAGCTGTAGGCAAGGAGGGGCCCATTTCAGCTGTAGGCAAGGAGGGGCCCATTTCAGCTGTAGGCACGGAGGGGCCCATATCAGCTGTAGGCAAGGAGGGGCCCATTTCAGCTGTAGGCAAGGAGGGGCCCATTTCAGCTGTAGGCACGGAGGGGCCCATATCAGCTGTAGGCAAGGAGGGGCCCATTTCAGCTGTAGGCAAGGAGGGGCCCATTTCAGCTGAAAGCAAGGCAGGCCCTGTAAATATATCTGTGCCACATTCCAGCGGCTGGCGCGCACGAAGCCAAAACCAATAAAAAGATATAAGATATCATTAAAATAAACACTTCGAAATGTAGTCTAAACAAACCTTATTCCCCAATGAGCAGAATCTGGGTACAAGATGTTATCTCTTTATAGTGAGATAAAATACCATGACCCCACCGGGCTGAAATGAGGATAAATTAGACTCTGGTTCATGGTCTCGTTGAATTACTGATTTTAATGTTCAGAATAGTTCAGAGGGATGATATGCATATCTGCCCAATATCACACCATGTGTCAGGGAGGGTGGTTTTGAACCCAGTTCATCTGATTTCAAACACGTTACCTCCGGTGCAAGACTGCCCCGCTACAGATGCCCACCCGTCATAACTGTAACCAATGCCCAGCGTGGAGAAGCTACAGCCCTACAACTGCTCACCCATCATATCCGTACCCAATGCCCAGCATGAACAGACTACAGCCCTACAGCTGCCCACCAATCATAACCGTACCCAATGTCCGGCGTGGAGAAGCTACAGCCCTACAGCTGCCCATCCATCATAACCGTAACCAATGCCCAGCATGGACAGGCTACAGCCCTACAGCTGCCCATCCATCATAACCGTAACCAATGCCCAGCATGGACAGGCTACAGCCCTACAGATGCCCCCCGTCATAACTGTAACCAATGCCCAGCATGGACAGGCTACAGCCCTACAGCTGCCCATCCATCATAACCGTAACCAATGCCCAGCATGGACAGGCTACAGCCCTACAGATGCCCCCCGTCATAACTGTAACCAATGCCCGGCGTGGAGAAGCTACAGCCCTACAGCTGCTCACCCATCATATCCGTAACCAATGCCCAGCATGGACAGGCTACAGCCCTACAGCTGCCCATCCATCATAACCGTAACCAATGCCCAGCATGGACAGGCTACAGCCCTACAGATGCCCCCCGTCATAACTGTAACCAATGCCCGGCGTGGAGAAGCTACAGCCCTACAACTGACCACCTCTCAAATGTCATAACTGTAACTAATTCCTAGCATGGACATGCTACAGCCCAACAGCTGCTCACCCATCATATCCGTAACCAAAGCCCAGCATGGACAGGCTACAGCCTTACAGCTGCCCACCCATCATAACCGTAACCAATGCCCAATGTGGACAGGCTACAGCCCTACAGCTGCCCATCCATCATAACCGTAACCAATGCCCAGCACGAACAGACTACAGCCCTACAGCTGCCCACCAATCATAACCGTACCCAATGTCCGGCGTGGACAAGCTACAGCCCTACAGCTGCCCACCCATCATAACTGTAACCAATGCCCAACGTGGACAGGCTACAGCCCTACAGCTGTCCACCTCCCAAATGTCATAACCGCAACCAATGCCCAGCATGGACAAGCTACACTCCTACAGCTGCCCACCCATCATAACCGTAACCAATGCTTGGCGTGGACAAGCTACAGCCCTACAGCTGCCCACCACTTCCCAAACATCATAACCGTAACCAATGCCCAACGTGGACAAGCCACACCCCTAGAGCTGCCCACCCATCATAACTGTAACCAAAGCCTGGCATGGACATGCTACACCCCATACAGCTGCCCACCTCCCAAATGTCATAACCGTAACCAATGCCCAGCGTGGCCAAGCTGCACCCCTACAGCTGCCCACCCATCATAACTGTAACCAAAGCCTGGCATGGACAAGCCACACCTCTACAGCTGTCCACCCATCATAACCGTAACCAATGCCCGGTGTGAACAAGCTACACCCCTACAGCTGCCCACCCATCATAACTGTAACCAATGCCCAACGTTGACAGGCTACAGCCCTACAGCTGCCCACCTCCCAAATGTCATAACCGTAACCAATGCCCAGTGTGGCCAAGCTGCACCCCTACAGCTGCCCACCCATCATAACTGTAACCAATGCCCAACGTTGACAGGCTACAGCCCTACAGCTGCCCACCTCCCAAATGTCATAACCGTAACCAATGCCCGGTGTGAACAAGCTACACCCCTACAGCTGCCCACCCATCATAACTGTAACCAATGCCCAACGTTGACAGGCTACAGCCCTACAGCTGCCCACCTCCCAAATGTCATAACCGTAACCAATGCCCAGTGTGGCCAAGCTGCACCCCTACAGCTGCCCACCCATCATAACTGTAACCAATGCCCAACATTGACAGGCTACAGCCCTACAGCTGCCCACCTCCCAAATGTCATAACCGTAACCAATGCCCAGTGTGGCCAAGCTGCACCCCTACAGCTGCCCATCCAACATTAGCTCCACGCTCATTGCCGATTTGGCCGCTATGAATGTCTCTCTTCACAACTCAGGCCCCACCCATAAGGCAGGACACCTATTGGATCCCATTTTCTCCAACCTTACCTCTATCTCTTGTAAGCCTGCTATTCCTATTCCTTGGTCTGACCACTTTCTGGTGGAATTTAAGGTCAAACAGGAACGGCTCCTTAAGAATTCATCTCCTCTCTCTGGGCCAAGAAACGGTAGAAATTGGAAAAATTTAGATGTAAATGATTTGAACCTTCGTATGAATAACACCATGCCGCTTACTTCAATAACTAGCATAGAGGAAGATGAGGTCATCCATAAATGGCTAACCTCTTCTATTGATGCATGTCTACCATTGTCTAACAAAAAAGTGGGTCACCATCGCCCCCCAGCTCCTTGGTTTTCAGAAAAACTTAAAATAGAAAAAACGAAATGTAAAAATCTAGAAAGACAATGGCGAAAAACTACGAGCTAGACAAAAAACACGTATAAATTAGCTTTAAATAGCTATCACTCCATGTGCAACACGGCTCGTGCTGAACACGCCAATCACACTATTTTACTTTCACAAAACTGTCCCAAAGTTCTGTTCAAAGTAGTGAAGGAACTATCTGGTGCCAACTGTCAACCTGAGCCTCCGGGTCTCATCTCTAAACAGTGTGATGATCTGGCGGAATTTTTTGTGGACAAAATTGATAAAATCTACTTGGATTTTAACAAACACACAACTATAACAACAAACTTGCAAACCAATGATTTGGCAACACTATGCCTCCCACAAGAAGTCGTACAAGTGAACAATGACATCCTGCTAGACAAATGGACTCCCCTTAATATCTCTGCTTTTCGTAGTATTCTCACGAGCATCAAATCTGGCTCCCCCAAGGATCCGCTTCCCCCCTCTGTGCTTCAAAAACTAGACCTCCCTATACTTACTATTATCATGGAGCTCCTCAATGCATCACTATACGAAGCTAGGGTTCCGGTGGCCTGGAAACATGCAATGGTGCTCCCTTTGCTTAAAAAAGCCAACTCTGACCCCGAGATCCTTTCTAACTTTCGCCCCATCTCCCTGCTTCCTGTTTTCTCCAAGATCCTAGAAAAACATATCAACTTCCAGTTGACGAAGTATGTTGAAGCACAAAATATTCTACATCCGTCTCAATCGGGCTTTAGAGCAGGTTTTTCCACAGAATCGACACTCTTGGGAGTCACTGAGAACATTCGTCAACAGGTCGACAAAGGAGATACGGTGGCTCTTATTTTATTAGATCTAAGTGCCGCATTCGACACTGTTTCCCACACTTCGCTTCTAAAAATCCTTCAATCTAAGGGCATTTGTGGTACGGCACTTAAATGGCTGTCTAGCTTTCTATCCAAAAGGACCTTTCAGGTCTTCTCCTCTACTGCTCATTCCAAGACTCAGGTTTCCCCATATGGAGTCCCTCAGGGCTCCATACTTAGCCCATTGCTTTTCAACATCTACGTCAGCCCTCTGGCTATGCTAGCAGAGCAAGCAGGGCTAACAATATACTCTTACGCGGACGACACCCAGTTGATCTTTTCGCTTTCCTCCAAGAGACTTCGAAATCATCCTCTCTCCAGACGGGGCTAAAAAAGATCGCTGACTGGATGCATTCAAACAAACTAAAACTCAACGGTGGGAAAACCGAACTCCTCATCTTCGGTGGTAATAAAACTCTCTGGGGCCCCCAACATTGGCCACCGCAAATGGGCGATCTTCCGCATCCATCACAATCGGCCCGTAACCTTGGCGTCATTACTGACGACCAATTGTCTATGAGGCAGCAAGTGATCAAAGTCGCCTCCACTTGCTTTGCTATTCTGAAGTGGCTTAGGAAAATTCTCTGGATGCTTCCCTCCGCTACACAAAAAACTGTCATCCAGGCCTTGATAGTGTCCAAGTTGGACTATGCCAACGTGCTCTACCTGGGTGCTAGTAAGGAAGTACTCCGTAAGCTACAGGTAGTCCAAAATTCTGCGGCAAGACTGCTCTGCCAACTACCCAGAATGGCCTCCACTTCAGGGGCTCTTCGAAAACTACACTGGCTGAGAATTGACAATCGCGCCAAATTTAAAGCCCTTTGCTATATGCACAAAATAAACATAGGCTCAGCTCCCCACTACTTAAGTGCCTTAGTGCACCATTATCGTCCCTCACGCTTACTACGTTCCTCCAATCAATTAAAATTCCAGGTACCCAGGATCAAACGAGCCAGAATGGGAGGACGTTCCTTTGCCTACCTAGCTCCTTCCCTTTGGAACTCCCTTCCAATGCATCTCCGCCTTGAAAAACACTACCTCAAATTCCGCAAAGAACTGAAAACGTGGCTTTTTAATCAGTAGAATCTTTTATTAATAGCTTTGACCTTTTCTCTCGCCTTGTATGTCCGTAGGCGCCGGGAAACCTCCGGGTAGCTGTGCGCCATATAAATCTAATAATAATAATAATAATAATAATCATAACTGTAACCAATGCCCAATGTGGACAGGCTACAGCCCTACAGCTGCCCACCCATCATAGGTGTAACTAATACCTGGCATGGACAAGCTACACCCCCTACAGCTGCCCACCTCCCAAATGTCATAACCGTAACCAATGCCCAACGTGGACAAGCCACACCCCTACAGCTGCCCACCCATCATAACCGTAACCAAGGCCCAGCGTGGACAAGCTACACCCCTACAGCTGCCCACCTCCCAAATGTCATAACCGTAACCAATGCCCAGCATGGACAAGCTACACCCCTACAGCTGCCCACCTATCATAACTGTAACCAATGCCCAATGTGGACAGGCTACAGCCCTACAGCTGCCCACCCATCATAGGCGTAACTAATGCCTGGCATGGACAAGCTACACCCCATACAGCTGCCCACTTCCCAAACGTCATAACCGTAACCAATGCCCAACGTGGACAAGCCACACCCCTACAGCTGCCCACCCATCATAGCCATAACCAATGCCTGGCATGGACAAGCTACACCCCTTCCAGCTGCCCACCTCCCAAATGTCATAACCATAACCAATAACCAACGTGGACAAGCTGCACCCCTACAGCTGCCCACCCATCATAACTGTAACCAATGCCCAGCGTGGACAAGCTACACCCCTACAGCTGCCCACCCATCATAACTGTAACCAATGCCCAACGTGGACAGGCTACAGCCCTACAGCTGTCCACCTCCCAAATGTCATAACCCCAACCAATGCCCATCATGGACAAGCTACACTCCTACAGCTGCCCACCCATCATAACCGTAACCAATGCCCGGCGTGGACAAGCTACAGCCCTACAGCTGCCCACCTCCCAAATGTCATAACCGTCACCAATGCCCAGCATGGACATGTTACACCCCTACAGCTGCCCACCCATCATAACCGTAACCAATGCCCAGCATGGACAGGCTACAGCCCTACAGCTGCCCATCCATCATAACCGTAACCAATGCCCAGCATGAACAGACTACAGCCCTACAGCTGCCCACCACTTCCCAAACATCATAACCGTAACCAATGCCCAACATGGACAAGCCACACCCCTACAGCTGCTCACCCGTCATAACTGTAACCAATGCCCAACATGAACAAGCTACACCCCTACAGCTGGCCACCCATCATAACTGTAACCAATGCCCAACGTTGACAGGCTACAGCCCTACAGCTGCCCACCTCCCAAATGTCATAACCGTAACCAATGCCCAGCATGGCCAAGCTGCACCCCTACAGCTGCCCACCCATCATAACTGTAACCAAAGCCTGGCATGGACAAGCTACACCCCATACAGCTGCCCACCTCCCAAATGTCATAACCGTAACCAATGCCCAGCGTGGCCAAGCTGCACCCCTACAGCTGCCCACCCATCATAACTGTAACCAAAGCCTGGCATGGACAAGCTACACCCCATACAGCTGCCCACCTCCCAAATGTCATAACTGTAACCAATGCCCAGCGTGGCCAAGCTGCACCCCTACAGCTGCCCACCCATCATAACTGTAACCAAAGCCTGGCATGGACAAGCTACAGTCCTACAGCTGCCCACCTCCCAAATGTCATAACCGTCACCAATGCCCACATTGGCAGGCTACACCCCTACAGCTGCCCACCCATCATAACTGTAACCAATCCCCAGCAGTGGACAAGCTACACCCCTACAGCTGCCCACCCACCCATCATAACCGTAACCAATGCCCGGCGTGGACAAGCTACACCCCTACAACTGCCCACCTCCCTTATGTCATAACCCTAACCAATGCCCAACGTGGACAAGCTACAGCCCTACGCTGCCCACCTCCCAAATGTCATAACCGTAACCAATGCAAAAACGTGGACAAGCTACAGCTGCCCACCTCCCATATGTCATAACCGTAACCAATGCCCAGCATGGACAAGCTACACCACTACAGCTGCCCACCCACCAATCATAACCGTAACCAATGCCCGGCATGGACAAGCTACACCCCTACAGCTGCCCACTTCCCTTATGTCATAACCGTAACCAATGCCCAACGTGGACAAGCTACAGCTGCCCACCTCCCATATGTCATAACCATAACCAATGCCCAACGTGGACAAGCTACAGCCCTACAGCTGCCCACCTCCCAAATGTCATAACTGTAACTAATGCCCAACGTGGACAAGCTACAGCTGCCCACCTCCCAAATGTCATAACTATAACCAATGCCCAGCATGGACATGTTACACCCCTACAGCTGCCCACCCATCATAACCGTAACCAATGCCCAGCATGGACAGGCTACAGGCCTACAGCTGCCCATCCATCATAACCGTAACCAATGCCCAGCATGAACAGACTACAGCCCTACAGCTGCCCACCACTTCCCAAACATCATAACCGTAACCAATGCCCAACCAATGCCCAACGTGGACAAGCCACACCGCTACAGCTGCTCACCCGTCATAACTGTAACCAATGCCCAACATGGACAAGCCACACCCCTACAGCTGTCCACCCATCATAACCGTAACCAATGCCCGGTGTGAACAAGCTACACCCCTACAGCTGCCCACCCATCATAACTGTAACCAATGCCCAACGTTGACAGGCTACAGCCCTACAGCTGCCCACCTCCCAAATGTCATAACCGGAACCAATGCCCAGCGTGGCCAAGCTGCACCCCTACAGCTGCCCACCCATCATAACTGTAACCAAAGCCTGGCATGGACAAGCTACACCCCATACAGCTGCCCACCTCCCAAATGTCATAACCGTAACCAATGCCCAGCGTGGCCAAGCTGCACCCCTACAGCTGCCCACCCATCATAACCGTAACAAAAGCCTGGCATGGACAAGCTACACCCCCTACAGCTGCCCATCTCCCAAATGTCATAACCGTAACCAATGCCCGGCATGGACAAGCTACAGCCCTATAGCTGCCCACCTCCCAAATGTCATAACCGTAACCAATGCCCAACGTGGACAAGCCACACCCCTACAGCTGCCCACCCATCATAACCGTAACCAAGGCCCGGCGTGGACAAGCTACACCCCTACAGCTGCCCACCTCCCAAATGTCATAACCGTAACCAATGCCCAGCATGGACAAGCTACACCCCTACACCTGCCCACCCATCATAACTGTAACCAATGCCCAATGTGGACAGGCTACAGCCCTACAGCTGCCCACCCATCATAGCCGTAACTAATGCCTGGCATGGACAAGCTACACCCCCTACAGCTGCCCACTTCCCAAACGTCATAACCGTAACCAATGCCCAACGTGGACAAGCCACACCCCTACAGCTGCCCACCCATCATATCCATAACCAATGCCTGGCATGGACAAGCTACACCCCCTACAGCTGCCCACCTCCCAAATGTCATAACCATAACCAATGACCAACGTGGACAAGCTACACCCCTACAGCTGCCCACCCATCATAACCGTAACCAATGCCCAGCGTGGACAAGCTACACCCCTACAGCTGCACATCCATCATAACCGTAACCAATGCCCGGCGTGGACAAGCCACACCCTACAGCTGCCCACCCATCATATCCATAACCAATGCCTGGCATGGACAAGCTACACCCCTACAGCTGCCCACCTCCCAAATGTCATAACCATAACCAATGACCAACGTGGACAAGCTACACCCCTACAGCTGCCCACCCATCATAACCGTAACCAATGCCCAGCATGGACAAGCTACACCCCTACAGCTGCACATCCATCATAACCGTAACCAATGCCCAGCATGGAAAAGCTACACCCCTACAGCTGCCCACCCATCATAACCGTAATCAATGCCCGGCGTGGACAAGCTACAGCCCTACAGCTGGCCACCTCCCAAGTGTCATAACCATAACCAATACCTAACGTGAACAAGCTACACCCCTACAGCTGGCCACCCATCATAACCGTAACCAATGTCCGGCGTGGACAAGCTACAGCCCTACAGCTGCCCACTTCCCAAACGTCATAACCGTAACCAATGCCCAACGTGGACAAGCCACACCCCTACAGCTGCCCACCCATCATATCCATAACCAATGCCTGGCATGGACAAGCTACACCCCCTACAGCTGCCCACCTCCCAAATGTCATAACCATAACCAATGACCAACGTGGACAAGCTACACCCCTACAGCTGCCCACCCATCATAACCGTAACCAATGCCCAGCGTGGACAAGCTACACCCCTACAGCTGCACATCCATCATAACCGTAACCAATGCCCGGCGTGGACAAGCCACACCCCTACAGCTGCCCACCCATCATATCCATAACCAATGCCTGGCATGGACAAGCTACACCCCCTACAGCTGCCCACCTCCCAAATGTCATAACCATAACCAATGACCAACGTGGACAAGCTACACCCCTACAGCTGCCCACCCATCATAACCGTAACCAATGCCCAGCATGGACAAGCTACACCCCTACAGCTGCACATCCATCATAACCGTAACCAATGCCCAGCATGGAAAAGCTACACCCCTACAGCTGCCCACCCATCATAACCGTAATCAATGCCCGGCGTGGACAAGCTACAGCCCTACAGCTGGCCACCTCCCAAGTGTCATAACCATAACCAATACCTAACGTGAACAAGCTACACCCCTACAGCTGGCCACCCATCATAACCGTAACCAATGTCCGGCGTGGACAAGCTACAGCCCTACTGCTGCCCACCTCCCACCTCCCAAATGCCATAACCGTAACCAATGCCCAACGTGGACAAGCCACAACCCTACAGCTGCCCACCTCCCAAATGCCATAACCGTAACCAATGCCCAGCGTGGATAAGCTACACCCCTACAGCTGCCCACCCATCATAACCATAACCAATGCCCAGAAGTGGACAAGCCTCACCCCTACAGCTGCCCACCCGTCATAACTGTAGCCAATGCCCTGCATGAACAAGCTACAGCCCTACAGCTGCCCACCTCCCAAATGTCATAACCTTAACCAATGCCCAATGTGGACAAGCTACACCCCTACAGCTGCCCACCCATCATAACCGTACCCAATGTCCGGCGTGGACAAGCTACAGCCCTACAGCTGCCCACCTCCCAAATACCATAACCGTAACCAATGCCCAACGTGGACAAGCCACAACCCTACAGCTGCCCACCTCCCAAATGCCATAACCGCAACCAATGCCCAACGTGGAGAAGCTACACCCCTACAGCTGCCCACCCATCATAACCGTAACCAGTGCCCAGCGTGGACAAGCTACACCCTTACAGCTGCCCACCCACCCATCATAACCGTAACCAATGCCTAGAAGTGGACAAGCTACACCCCTACAGCTGCCCACCTTGCAAATGTCATAACCGTAACCAATGCCCAGCATGGACAAGCTACACCCCTACAGCTGCCCACCCGTCATAACTGTAGCCAACGCCCAGCAGTGGACAAGCTACACCCCTACAGCTGCCCACCCATCATAACCGTAACCAATGTCCGGCGTGGACAAGCTACACCCCTACAGCTGCCCACCCGTCATAACTGTAGCCAACGCCCAGCAGTGGACAAGCTACACCCCTACAGCTGCCCACCCATCATAACCGTAACCAATGTCCGGCGTGGACAAGCTACAGCTGCCCACCTCCCAAATGCCATAACCGTAACCAATGCCCAACATGGACAAGTCACAACCCTACAGCTGCCCACCTCCCAAATGCCATAACTGTAACCAATGCCCAACGTGGAGAAGCTACACCCCTACAGCTGCCCACCGATCATAACAGTAACCAGTGCCCAGCATGGACAAGCTACACCACTACAGCTGCCCACCCATCATAACCATAACCAATGCCCAGAAGTGGACAAGCTACACCCCTACAGCTGCCCACCTTCCAAATGTCATAACTGTAACCAATGCCCAGCATGGACAAGCTACACCCCTACAGCTGCCCACCCATCATAACTGTAACCAATGCCCAGCAGTGGACAAGCTACACCCCTACAGCTGCCCATCCATCATAACCGTAACCAATGCCCAGCGTGGACAAGCCACACCCCTACAACTGCCCACCTCCCATATGTCATAACTGCTATAACTCCCCATGTGGACATGCCTTGCAGAGGGGCCCAGGGGGGATGGATGAGGAGCCTGTACTCTGCTGTATGACCCAGGGGGAGGTGTGGGGGAGGGGGAGAGTTATGTTAGGGAGAGGGAAATCCAGACAAATCCAGGTGGATCTTAAAATATTTCAAGCCATCACTTTTCATACTCATAAGTTACACACAAAAGTCATGTTGACACCTAACAGTATATTTGTGTGTGGCTCTCCTGTGGTGTGTGATGTTCTCCGTGGCTGTGTGTGATAATATGTGCTCTTATGTCTAGCTGTGTTTTATGGTATGACCTGCTGAATGTGGCTATGCACTAATGTGTGTGGCTTTTTGTAATGTTGTGTTCAAACCTTCCTCACTGTTTCTGAGCTGTACTGTCTGAAAAAAGCACTAACTCAGAAAAATATGGGTTGAATGTATTCACTTTACACACTGTAGGTGCATAAACCAGACTCTCAGCTTGGCACTGCACCAGAAAAGCCCGAGCCCCCGAAGGGTACACGCCCACTCGCATGTACACACATGCATGTTTGTGGCATGCCTTCAACTAATTGCCAGTAGCTGATATTAATTCAATCATTCCATCCATCGTTTTGTTTGTATTCTGCAGTGCAACGTCCTAAGTGAGATGAGTATGCCCAGACGTGGGTCCCATGCCCACTGTGTCATTGGAACCAAGCTGTACCTGACTGATGAGTCCCTAGGGGTGGGCAGAACTTGTGTACTTTCACTCTGCGGAATTCCGTGAAGTTGCATGAAACCTCTGCAATATTCCTTGGAGTTTCGCAAGATGGCGGAATTCTGCACGTTGCGCTGCTCGCGCTGAATTTTAGTGGCCGGAGCTTGTTCCACACTGTAAAATCAGCGTGAACGGCATCGCGCGGCGCGCCGGAGGGCGCTGCTTCATTTTTCCACTTGAGTTTTTCTACTCGAGCGGCAGCTTTCTCAATGCGAACCGTCGCAACCTGTTGTGACCGCACGTGTTAAAGAAATCTCACCTGAAGGCATTCTAGTGCCCAAAAATCATGCTAGGGGACAAAAATTCTCACTCGCCAACATAACGTTGGAGAGCCGTTCATGAGAAAAAACTCTGCCATGTGGCGGCTGGCAGATTTTTGCCAGAACTCCGGGCTCCAAGTGGAATGTAGAGTGGGCAAAACTCTGTGAACTCCGCTGACGGAGCAGAATTTATCAGCCACCCCTAGCCCCAATCAGGGTGAAGCCTGTCTTGTGTTGCTTGTATTTGGATTTAGGGAGGACGTGACCTGGCAGTTTAAGGTGGACTGTTCCTATTGGAGCAGAATCAAGACTTTTTGCATATGGCTGGGTCCAAACTGAGGTGGCATGGTGTGCAAAGTAACGATGGACTGGAATGCGGCCAGAGTAATTATCAGTGACTGAGATTAATTCAAGAATTCCATCCATCATTTTTCAGTGCGATGCCTTAAGTGGGACGGATATGCCCACCCATCATAACCGTAACCCATGACCAGACATTGGTACCATGCACGGAACCCATGCCCTGACATGGGTACCATGCATACTGTGCTATTGGAACCAAGCTGCATTCAAATGGCAAGCCTCAGCCAGGGTGAACCCGATCTTGTAGTGCTTGTGTTTTGGTTCAGGGCGGACCGGGCCCGGCAGTTCGAGCTGGATTGTTCCTACTGGAACAGGGTCAAGGCTGATTTGGATATGGCTGGGTCCAAAGTGAGGTAGCTTGGGGTGGAAAATAACAATGGACTGGGATGTGGCCCCTAGTAATTAGCAGTGGCTGAGATTAATTCAAGCATTCAATCCATCACCTTTTGTATACTTCAGTTCAATTTTCCTCCAACACATACATGCTCATGCGCATGTGTGATTGCGAGCTGAGAGCAGAGACACAGCACCAAAACTAAGAGGTAAGCAAATGATCAGGGTAAGAAAACAAATCTTCTCCTGACCTCTGACTGGAACTCAACTAACAGCCCAGTAGCCTGCCTCCTCCTCTCATTGGTTGAACCTCACAGACCCTCAGCCAATGAAAGGGAGATGCAACTGTGACAGTGAGTGCATGCCCTGCCCTCACCGCTGACTGCTCAATACCAGCTACCATGCGGCATGTGCCCTGCGTGCATGGCTGCCTGAGTGTTGGTGATGGGCTTCCCTGGGCTCAGGAGGTAGAAAGCTGCCTGCTTCCACTCTCTGCCTCCTAAACCCACACCAAACTCCATTAAGACTGCAGGGAGTGGTCAACGTGCTGCAGTGACACTTATGTGTCCATGGTAACATGGCGACAATGTCTATGCATCTTGCATATAATTGGGGGAAAGGAGTAGGTGACCAAAGTACTGTGTGTATGCATGTGAGAACACATGTATAAGTGCATTTATGAATGAGTCCTTTCGTGTTTTCTCATGCACATGCCTATGTTGTGCATCGCTGGATGGATGGGATATCTGATATTTGTTAATAGGGAGTACTGGGGAAAAGTCTTGGTATAATGTAGACATCACTGCTAAATTCTGGACCACTCCTGAATGATGTAGGCCATCCATGGCATAATGGTGAAACTGGCCTTCTGGAGCATCGTTGGCATGTACTCATGCTTGATATACTGGTGGCCATCCCAGGCCCAATAGTGGCCCTCTCATTATGTGGGCACCCTTGGGATGTTCTGACCCTGAATAGCATCACAGTGCCCTCCCTTGGCATGAACAGGGCTGGCTATCCATGGCATGATGGTGGCACGCAGGGCCGGTCCTAGGATATGTGGGGCCCCGGGCAGAATAGGAACATGTGAGGCCCCTAAGCAGAGACGACGTGGGATCGGATCGGGCCGGCTAAGGAAAGTTTTTTGTTTTTTTTGTTTTTTTCTTATGATTAAAGTTGAACCAACCCCCGCGACCCCCACACCCGCGACTCATGCCGGCCGCGACTGGGTTTCGTCAATGGTTGTTAGCTGTTTAAGCTAAATGAGTAACAACAATAAATTATTTTCCTTTCACCTTGTTGTTTTGACCAATAAGTAGCTCCTTCACACACATTTGCATAGAATCACAACTGGAATGCAGGACCATTGCTCTTTGTGCTCTGCAGAGAGGCCATATTTTGAATGATCATGTAATCTGAACACCTTTTTGACCCACAGACAGGCACAGTGTGAAAGTTGTACTGCCTGCATCCTCAACTCCAAAGTGCTCAACTGTAGCCTGTTATAAACACCTGGAGGCGACTCAGTACAAAGGGTACATCATCCAAGAGTAATATGCTTTGAAATGAAATACAGAAACACACATGCTGGAAATAGCTAGCACACTTGGGGAATGCAAGATTAAGTAAAGCATGTGAAATATAAACAGGAACAAAATCACTGCTATGGATTACCCTAACATCAGGACCACTGGAATTATGCGGCAGGAGAGAGCTAAATTATGTGGCAGGGTGAGTAAATTATGTGGCAAGAAAAGGCAAATTATGCAGCATAATCCGGCACATTTTGAAATTGTATTACTTCATTTTTTTGCCATTTTTAAACTTGGTAACACTGTTTGGGCACTGGTTGCACCACATTAGTCCCAATTTAACACCCAAATTTAGCAGTGGGAAACAGAAAGTTGACTATTCCAGCTTTTCAAAGGGCCTTCCCACATGCAGCAAGACGTGTCGCTGCATTTTTAGTAACTTTTGAACCGCTTGAGATAGAAAGCAATTTTGTTGTTAAAATCTATAGATTATGCAGCAGATGATGGATTATGTGGCAAATGCGTCAAATGCATAATTCTGCAGAAATCGCCGCTGCCGCACAATCGCATCATTCCAGTGGCCCTGCCAAACATGCAGCATCAGACTGGGACAGAAAATAGGCCCCAGTACCAAAATAAAAGGGGCCCCCATTAGTGAGTTAGTTAGCTAGAAAAGTGTCCCATGTTTGCAAACTAGGGCAGTTTTAAACTTGTAAAGACATGCGGTATAAGTTTTTGTAAGGTATGGAAGACTGCACTGATTTGAGTTTGCTGCAGGCAATGTTTGCTTTAATATCATAAAAATCAATAGTAAAAACCGGCTCACCTGACCATAAAGCAGGTCAACAACTAGCCCAAAAAACGACCTACATACTGACCTGACAGCAGGGCTTTAAGTGGGATGAAAAAAAACTGGGGGCGTCTTTCAAAGGGGCATTGCTGATGTAATTAAGGGTGTGGCTTAAAAACATGTAAGCTATATAAATCTGTGCTTAGCATAGTGCGCCGCCCGACTGGTATTTTGCTGCCTCTGTCATTGCCTCCAGATAAATATTGCAACAAGTAAAATTGCACCTACAACAAGCCAGGACTATTGGCTTTGTCAGTGGTTATTAGTTGCATAAGATGAATAAGCAAAGTCTACAGCTTCCTTGTATATAATATTGAAAATGCTCCAATTCTGACATGATGAGACTGTGAAAGAACTATAACAAGTCTCTTTGAAGTTTCATTGAAGGTAGCGAAGGGTGGCACTGCTGCAGAGTTAAGATTTGTTTTTTCACTCTGAGGGTGAGGGTAAAAATGGAGAGCGGGCCTGTCTCATCACCTGCTTTTCAGAACTTTCATTCATTGTGCAGACACTGGATCAGTGTTTTTGCAGGCGAACTTAAGGACATGAATATAGGGCCCCTTTTGAATGTCCATTTTAATTCACTACCGGGTCTGAGACTTGAGTGACCCAGCACACTTTAAACCCTGCTGCATCCACTTTTAAATGCGGATTCAGCTCCTCTGCGTGCACCTCTTGTCTCACTACCACACTCACACCTATCTGCTCCCCCCTCACTCTATTCAGTGTGTCTTACCCCTTTAATCCCCCTCTCTGCTCTCTTTCCACTTGTCCTAGGTGAGCAGTTTCCATTGTGATGCGCCGCCATTCTCTCTTTTGTTCTGCGCCCAGCAGGGTATTCTGCTTTTCATTGATACAGGGGCAGGGCACCCTTCACAGGCAAGGGCACCCTTCACAGGCAAGGGCACCCTTCACAGGCAGGGCACCCTTCACAGGCAGGGGCACCCTTCACAGGCAGGGGCACCCTTCACACGCAAGGGCACCCTTCACAGGCAAGGGCACCCTTCACAGGCAAGGGCACCCTTCACAGGCAGGGCACCCTTCACAGGCAGGGGCACCCTTCACAGGCAGGGGCACCCTTCACACGCAAGGGCACCCTTCACAGGCAAGGGCACCCTTCACAGGCAAGGGCACCCTTCACAGGCAAGAGCACCCTTCACAGGCAAGGGCACCCTTCACAGGCAAGGGCACCCTTCACAGGCAAGGGCACCCTTCACAGGCAGGGGCAACCTTCACAGGCAGGGGCAACCTTCACAGGCAAGGGCACCCTTCACAGGCAGGGGCAACCTTCACAGGCAAGGGCACCCTTCACAGGCAGGGGCTCCCTTCACACGCAAGGGCACCCTTCACAGGCAGGGGCACCCTTCACAGGCAGGGGCAACCTTCACAGGCAAGGGCACCCTTCACAGGCAGGGGCACCCTTCACAGGCAGGGCACCCTTCACAGGCAAGGCACCCTTCACAGGCAAGGGCACCCTTCACAGGCAGGGGCACCCTTCACAGGCAGGGGCACCCTTCACAGGCAAGGGCACCCTTCACAGGCAAGGCACCCTTCACAGGCAGGGGCACCCTTCACAGGCAGGGGCACCCTTCACACGCAAGAGCACCCTTCACAGGCAGGGGCACCCTTCACAGGCAAGGGCACCTTCACAGGCAAGGGCACCCTTCACAGGCAAGGGCACCCTTCACAGGCAAGAGCACCCTTCACAGGCAAGGGCACCCTTCACAGGCAAGGGCACCCTTCACAGGCAAGGGCACCCTTCACAGGCAGGGGCAACCTTCACAGGCAAGGGCACCCTTCACAGGCAGGGGCAACCTTCACAGGCAAGGGCACCCTTCACAGGCAGGGGCACCCTTCACACGCAAGGGCACCCTTCACAGGCAGGGGCACCCTTCACAGGCAGGGGCAACCTTCACAGGCAAGGGCACCCTTCACAGGCAGGGGCACCCTTCACAGGCAGGGCACCCTTCACAGGCAAGGCACCCTTCACAGGCAAGGGCACCCTTCACAGGCAGGGGCACCCTTCACAGGCAGGGGCAACCTTCACAGGCAAGGGCACCCTTCACAGGCAAGGGCACCCTTCACAGGCAAGGCACCCTTCACAGGCAGGGGCACCCTTCACAGGCAGGGGCACCCTTCACAGGCAGGGGCAACCTTCACAGGCAAGGGCACCCTTCACAGGCAGGGGCACCCTTCACAGGCAGGGGCACCCTTCACAGGCAAGGGCACCCTTCACAAGCAAGGGCACCCTTCACAGGCAAGGGCACCCTTCACAGGCAGGGGCACCCTTCACAGGCAAGGGCACCCTTCACAGGCAGGGGCAACCTTCACAGGCAAGGGCACCCTTCACACGCAAGGGCACCCTTCACACGCAAGGGCACTTCAATAAACTGTCTAATTGCTGTCATCAACATGGAGATGCAGCCATCAGGCCTACAGAGACAGGCCTGCAGGGGAGATTGTTCAAACAAAGAAAAAATATAAACTCTTAGGGGGCCCCCTGGGCCTCAATAGTCTGGAGTCTTAAAAGGTGCGAGGCCCTACGGCTGCGAGCAGGCGCGGGGCCCTGTGCAGCTGCCCAGGCCTAGCGCCGGCCCTGGTGGCACTAGCATATTGCCTTCACCCGTAGCATATTGTGGCACTCTTTTGCAGTTAGTGGCCAACTGGCCACCTCTATCACATCGTGGGCAACCTTGGAATATCCCTGCTCTATGTACTCCTTGGCAGTGTAGTGGCTGCCCTGCTCTAAGGATCCGTCTTTAGCATTTTACCAGTTCCCAATTGTTTCTTGTTTTTTTCCTTGGATTTGAGTCCACAGAATCTGAGCATGTTCTTCTGTAGTTGAGATGGTCCTCGGTCGCTCCTTATCACTAATGGGCAAGAGTTTCCTAATTTGGCAGCCTGCATGGAGAAAGTTCCCTCGCTGGGAGTAATCAATGTATTTTTTTTTTTCTGAAGGAATTCAGGGCCTTTACCATTGATCACCCTTTAAGTGACGCATAGTAGTTGAACAAGGATCTTCTTGTGACAGTTGAACCAAGAAAGCCCTGAAAACATGATTTTTTTCCTCATGTTTATTTCTATCCCTGGGGTCGCATTTCCTGTTATCTTAGCCAGCGCCAAGATGCCTTTTTTGGTATTCGAGCGCTTAGAAGAATATTTAAAGTAACGTAACAGTTAGCCAGTATAGCCTTAATGAGAGGAGAAGGTGAGAACCTGTCTTTACATGCTTACATGTAGTAGCAGTCTTGCTGCAGCATTTTTAATTCTTTGCAGCCTTCATATGATTGGTAGTGGGGAGCGGTGGCAGCGACCATGAACATATTCCACGTTTGAGACGATGAGTCCAGTTTCTTGAATCTTTTGCGGCAATTCTAGCTGTGTGGAGATGCATCAAAGTACTTTCCAGGTGTTGAAAGAGAATTCTAGTACTTTACCCACTTGAGTGTTCATTGAGAGTTGCACGTCCATGGTAAATGCGACGTTTCGTTCCTCCTTAGATGTTATTGTTTGAGCTCCCAGATTATCTGGTCAAGACAAGAGAGGATCATGTGTTTTTAAGTTGCTACAGATGATATTTAGGTTTTTGTTTATATGTTTGAAGGAATCGGTTTGAGGTGGTTCCAAATCATCCATTAATCTATTGCTTTGAGGCAGCCAAAGAGTTTCGATTTTCTCATCTCCTTTGGGTTTTACAGTTTGTTTTATCTGTGACTCATCTTGCGTAATTGTCGCATATAATCTCAGAACTATTGATGAGCTCTGGCAGTGGTTTCATGCAGATGTTTAACAGAAGGGTTGAGATGATAGATCCGTGTGGAACTCCTGTTTAGGTCTCGCCTACGCAGCGCGCATGCGCTGCATAGGCAAAAAGACCTTTTGGAATCGCTTCGGCTTTTCAGCCAAAAACGTGCACGCGTTCCATTGCCTTCAATGGCAACGAGTGCATGTTTGGCGATTCACTTGCGGGAGCGAGCGGCGCCATATGGTAGCAATTATCGCTCCTGGTGCCGCTCGCTCCCGCAAGGGAAACGCTTTCACTTTTGCTGACAGTTTTTTTTTTTTACTTGTTAATAGTCCTTCTGCCTAATTGTGGTAAGGGGTGGCTGACCATTTATTTCAACAAGCCTTTCGGTGTATCCAAGTTCTTCTGTCCTTGATCCACTTCTATGTATTCCAGTCACTTCTTCCTGTCCTATTTCTTCTCTTTCCCTCACTGTGTCTCTCACGTTTCACTTACGTCTTTCTCTGTTTCTTCTGATGTTTCTCTTTATGGAAAACCCCACCCCCGTCCATCGCATCTGCTTTTATTTATTAACTAAATAGTTAAGGGTTTGGGGGTGCTCAGGAGCCACTGGCAGTGTACACATTCCAGCAGCCCAACGAGGTAAGGGAGCCCATGAGCCCTCCTCTTCTTGACTTCCCACCCAGCCCCCTCCTCCCGCTCGGCCCCCTCATTTACTCCGCTGTCTGTCCAGTTTGAAGCTCTCCACCCTCTGATGTTTGTAAACTATTCATTGCATCCCATTTGCGGACCCTCACCTTCTACACTTTACACCCAGCTGGCTTCCTTTTTTCCTGCCCTCGTTTGCTGCGTTTTTGCTCAATCTTCCCCTCTAAGCTAACAACCCTTTTTTAACCTGTGTCCTTCGAACCCTGCCTCCCGCTGCCGCCTTCTCATCTTTTCAGCATTATTGTAGCACAAGATTCCAGGTCACCAAGTTTCTTTCTCTCCTCAATGCTCGATTTTCATTTGCAACATGAAGCATTCTGGGACATGTAGTCCTACTCCACTTCAGTTGCTCTATCCAAAAACGATACTGGTAAAAGAAAAGGACACCCGCAGCTGGAGCACTGCTTCATGGTGATATGGGGTCCTCTAGTACTGTTACCACAGTGTCCTCAGCCCTTCCACTTTCCATTCCCAACAGCTTCCCCAGCGCCCCAATCCGTAATGGTAGACTGAAGGCAAAGGGCTGCAAGGTCGGCAGAGTGTCCCAGATTGGTGTTTGGAGTAGGGGAGGGGCTTGCATTCTCAGAGTTTAGTATGATCTTCAGTACAAGAATGGTGCGTTTTAAATGCCCTTTTCAATTTGTTTGTTTGTTAAGTTTACTGAATTTATTGGTCTCGCCTACAGCTGCCTCTTGTTAAACACCTATTTTGTACATTGCAGGTATTTAAAGAGGCATTGTAGTCAGTCCGCTGCTTATTCCGTTGGGCACTAGAATTCAATCCATAGGGACATTAGACTATGTTCAGTGACTGGTTAACGTGGCCCTTGCGCAGAGTCCAGGGAAGTTTATGCGTGTAGAAAAGATCTAACTTGCATAACTTAACAGGGGTTTGCCACTATGTCACAGGCATTTGGCACTGTGCTCATGTCAACTTTCAGTGCAATAACCGTTTGTGCTCATCACTTGATTAACGTCATTCCATGCACTGCCCTGCCTCCCACAAGCATCTGCCCAATATTGTAGTAACCCTGTTTTTAAAAAAATTGCTTTGTTCCCATGCCACACTCCAATGATTTTTACTTTTCCTATTACTTGATCTAATGTAGCTGCCCACCATGTTACATTGGTATTTTAAAAATGCCTGATGTGTCAGTATGCATACATGTACATGCGTTCACTGCCCCTGTTAGCCACCACCTCCCCACTGAAAAGCCAATAGGTCTCCTTCGGCGAGCCCTATTGGCATTGCCAATGATTGTTTTTTTTATATATTGTCCCTTGTATCTAAGGATCTTTCTGCCCCTCGCCAGTGGAATATACCGGGGTTATATCACTTAATATGCCCTTCTGTAAAGAAAGGCTGCTGGGTCTGGTATGGGGTAGGGCATGGCCTGATGCCTGGTAGGGCCAACCCCACACCATATTTTTAGGTTGAGCGTGAGCCAGCGCGCAAGCGCTGCTCTGTGAAGAGCTGGGGTAGTTGAGTACGGAGAGAAGCTCCGCCCACTCCCCCGCTCTTATTTTTCATTGGCTTGGTGCCACCTTTACATTATTTTACATGGTCCCACCATTGCCTGTAGTCTTCCTCCTGTGTGTGCATCTTGGTTAAACTTTGAATGAAAACCAAATAGTTATAATAAAAACAAGCATTGGCATAGCCAATAGGTCTGCCTTTGGGACCTTATAAGTGTTTAGCCATGCAACACTTGATGTTGTTGCACCAAGGATATTGTGCTGGATAACTAAACACTTATAAGGTCCCAAAGGCGAGACCTATTGGCTATGCCAATGCTTGTTTCTCTAGTCGAGGAAGCAACTTCATCTAACTCGAATGTTCAATCTGCTTTGAAAGGATCTGTGATCTTGGGTGAAAATCTTTTGTATTTATTTTCACAAATTCTTATAAACCTATCTGGCAGTAGCAAAAAGGCAGTGTCTGCTTTGAACATTTGCCCACTTTCTATTTTCATGTACATTGCTTAGCATTAGTCTGTAGAAAAGGACCTTTAATTAGGAAGTGACGGAAACCTTAGCAATCCCTCTATTGGAAAAAGGTTTGATTCATAGTTGAACCGACCAATTTTAAGCCTGTTTCTCATTTATTTTACCTGTTTGACATCCTCCAAAGTGTAGTGGTAATAAACAAAGAATTATATCAAAGCAAGTCTCTAAACTGATATGCTTAATTGAAATTAATGTTCTGCTTTGATTTCAGCATAAACACCTGCCCCAATAATTGCTCTGGACATGGAGAGTGCAGGTTAACCAACAGCACTACCATTGTTGAATGTGAATGCTCAGAACACTGGAAAGGAGAATCTTGTGATATTCCATTTTGCACAGATTACTGTGGTGAACCTGAACGAGGTTTCTGCAACGGCACAAAAGGGTGTTTGTGTAATGCAGACTGGCAAGGTAAGTTTATTATGCACACCAAAGGAATGTTCTTTCTCCAGTATTGGATCTTTCATAGATTCACATACTGATTCATCACCACTGTCGAGCTGGGAGTGTCATGGTAAGCATAGTGAGCAGTACAATGTTAAACCTACACAGAATAGCTTTAACAGAGTCACTAGAGTAGCCTATTCACATCATTAAAAAAGATCCAGAACTCTGCCATTCAGAGCAAAGCACAGCATTCACCTCTATTGAACCAGGACACCATAATTCTACCACACATTGCGTGTGAAGGGAGTCCCCTTGAGCTCTGGTCAGTCAATCATGTATTTGGTAATTTATATATTTATCTCAACCTTTCCAAAGAATGTAACTATTTACTAAGCTTAAAAATCATCAGAATGTGCCTAAAGCTTCCAAGATCTGCATGTGGAAACTGTGTGGGGAAAAAGTCTCCAATCTGAGGACCCACACAAAGAATGTATATATGGCCTACATCCAACACATAAGGAAAAGGACTGTAAAAGATTTAGAACATTTTGTACACAAATGCTGAAGGACAGAGGCGAGGCTGCTATTTTGGCTCCAGAAGTTAAAAGAGGAGGATGTCCAGTCTTCCAGGAAGGAAGGGGAAAAGCTCTTCTAAATCTCTTTAAAATGTCATAAACGAGCCCATCCTTCAAATCTGAAGACCAAACCACCTAAAAAATAGTCTTCAAAAAACCCACATGAGAAGAAAGCCCATCCTCTGAAGTGATAGTTCTAACCTCAGCTGTGCCATGAAGTTCCAGAAAGAAAAAGCTGGCTTTGGCGTTTTCAAAACACTCCTCGTCTTTACCACCAATGAGGAAGAAACCATCGCAGACGACCTCTCCATTGGCCACAACAGTCAATAAGAGCCTGTCGATGACCTCATCGACAATGCACATGTCTGATAACGAGGACACCGTCTGCAACTAGAATACTGTTGCTGAGAACACCATTGATGACTGCTTCAGACACCATACCTACATTTTCAAAGGCCATGCCAACCTGCACACGGACAGTGACAGCACCATAGACAATGACCACACTGAAGAGAGGAACAGAAATACCCTCAACACGAAAAAGTACAAAAATAACCCTGATTTACGATAAGAGTTTTCCAAAGATTTTAATGCCTGAACATCCTTCCCCAAGGAAGGTGCCACCTTATCCACCACTGCGTCCACTCAGGCGCGGAAGCCATTTTGGACCAGCTGAAGGTGAAATGACAGGATCCAGAAGAAGAAGAATATTATGGGGAGCCTGTGTCTCCATCAGATCAAAGGCAGGTGGTGACTCCAGACTCTGTGCACTTTATCTGTCCTTTGTTCAACTTCAGGATAATGAAGGTGATGCTAGATGGTACTAGGGTTTAGACCAGTGATTCTCAAACTTTTTAGAACCATAACCCAATTTTTAGAATGACAGACATGAGACAATCATTTTTAGGTCTCGGCTGGCGATAGCAGCGCGCATGCGCTGCTCTCGGCATTCGAGAGCTTCTTGGAATCAATACAGATTCCGAAGCTCTCGGAGGTGGAGTTGAAGCCCCGCCCATCTTTTTCATTGGGTAGCGTCATCTTCCATGCAAAACGCTGGCTTCTGATTGTAAAGGAGGCTTCTCAGTCCCTCCTTGTTGGCGCCTTGTCTCCTTTTGGCCCCACCCACCGGGATTGGATCTCTCACTTGCGGCGTTACACAGTCTCCTTCATTACCTGGGATGCACTCTTTCTTTGTCATTGTGAGCGCGGGCCGCCTGGGTCGAGCTTGTTTTTTTTTCTGAAGTGTGACTTAACCCATAAAGCGATCTCCATGTCAGAATTAATCTGCACGATTAAGAATGTACACTGCCGAAATTGTAGGCGACAATGCGGGAATAACGTGCGATCCAGTAAATTAATTACGAATAACTGCTTTATAAAGTAAAAATCATCTGAGCCGTTTGCAGCGCGGTCTCCGCTATTCACCATTTTGATACATTCGACATAGCAGCATAATTCATACCGCTTGCGCCGGGCTAGCAAAGTTATCATTTTGAAGCTGTAGCGAAATAGTGCTGGTCGTTCATTTAAACAATCTGTCTGTGGCGCCGCTTCCATCCTCTGGAACTCCCTTCCGCTTCAGCCCGCGCTCAGAACTCACCAAATCGGTTACCCTTTTAGGAAACTCTTAAAACCTCTGTTTAGCTCTACTTGAATCAATCCTTCTTTCTTTGATCTGTTTCTTCCCCTTCCTTGTCTCTATTTTCCCTTCTTGCTTGTATTTCTCGTTACATGTAAAGCGCACTCTACACCGTAGGAACAGCTAAGTTTTGTATATATCCGTTCCTCCCCTTTTTGGTGTTACATACTATCCAATACAGTTCTGTACAAATATTACATTGTAAACAAAGACCTTGCGCTCACCACGTGGTACCCCGCCCTATCCGCGACAAGCGCTGAGGGCTTGAAAACATGTTAACCCAAATTCCTTTGGTTAGACATTGCTTGGATCGTTCCGGTTGAAGTACTGTTGCTGCTGGGTTTCTTTTCGCTTAAACGAAATGTCTTGCCATGAGTTCAGAAATGGAGTACACCCCGCTCCAAGAATCGGGGGAGGCTGCAAGTGCAACTCCGAAGCCTTGCCTGCAAAATTCAAAATTGTGCACCCTCAAAATGTTATATAATTCTGTCTCGAAAAAGTTCAAACAAGGAACACGCGCTAGTGTTACACAATTCACAGTTTTCAAATAATTGTTAAAAGAAAAAGCAACGACGATCTTTGCCACGTTCTTCAACGCAACCTGATGCAGCACTTTCATGTCTAACTCCTATCGTTGAAAAGGTCATTTTTGGGGTAAATGTTCCGGAATCGTACACTATTTTACAGCTGTTGCTTTGAGTATCCTGTGTCAACTAAATGGGCAGATTGTATTAATTTTAAATTGAGTAGCGGCATGTGCAGCAGCTCTGTCTTTCAAAACTTGAGTAACTTCAACATGCCTGGCCATGTAACACGCCTGGCCATGTAACACGCCTGGCCATGTAACACGCCTGGCCATGTAGGGAACCGCAGTTTGTCAGCATAACAACGAACATGAGCAGAAACAAGCATTACAAATGCAATAGGTCTCGCCTTTCATTAAGTTAAAGCCATTTGCTTTGCTATACAATACCATTAGCAAAGCAAATGGCTTTAACTTAATCAAAGGCGAGACCTATTGCATTTTCAATGCTTGTTTTATGTTGTAAGGGTTTGAAATACGAGGGATGGGTATGAATCATATGAGTCCTGTTGTCTAATTAAGATGAAATGCAGCCAAGAGCAAAGCCTTCTACACTTATTTTTTTGAGCGTGAGCAAAGAGGTATTGTGGTCGATTGTGTTGGAAGCTACAGCGAGGTCCAGCTGTAGCAGTCATCCCAAATCACGATTAGAGATGATTCTGTGCCTCTTCCAGGGTGGAATCCTGTTTGGTGGCCTGTGAGTAAGTAACAGCCTTCTTTCTATACGTTGTAAGACCTGACGGAATGCTGTTCTTTCGTAAAGGGTCAGGTAGCTACTGGTCTGCAATTGGTAGGTTCTTGAGATAGTTTTTCTCTGATTAATGCGCATGTGCTAGCATTGGGTTGTTGATTATTTTTCTGTCGGGGATAACTACAGATGTTGATAGCAGAATGTTTTTGAAGTTTTGGCGAGGGCAAGGACGTGATGGACAACCGGCTGGACAGCTGGCGTTCTTCAAGGTCCTGGAATTCAACCACTGAAATTTCTTGAAATGAAAAGGGAGGGATGGCAGTACATTTTCTGTGGTGGTTGTTTTTGGCTGTGTAATTTTGGGGCAGCTTGTTTCCTAGAGAGTTAAATGTGAGCCCAATGTGTCTGCTTTGTTGCTGTAAAGAGTCGCCAGCTTATTGGAAAAATCGTGAGAGTTGGGAATGTTGGCACAAGTGCTTTCAGGATCACGAAATTCTGCTCGAATTTTAAATAGAGATTTTGAGGGGCAGTTACAGTGATGCCCCTGTTTGAGTAGTGTAAGTTTCAGTCTTTTTTGTCGTAGATGTGCACATCCTGTTGTGACTATGTAGGAGCATCTTGTCATGAGGCCATGAAAGCCCAGTGCCAGCCAGCCGATCAAAGTACCTACTGCAGACGCAGTTCACGCAGAAACGCAGGTCCCATGTCTGAATACCAGCGGGACTGATTCAACTTTCCAGGTGTGATAAAAAGGGTTCCATCTTATCGGATAATAAGGGGTTTCTACCAGTGCTTTAAATAGGCAGGCACTGTCCGGCAGTGGTGTAACGAAACTTAAGGGGAGAACCTGCAAAGTGCATAGAAGGGTCGCCCCTCTCTCCAGACTCAGTCAAGAGCTCTCAACCACCACCCGTGCAAAGTGCAGGAGGAGCCTCCCTGGAGCTCAGGGCCCTCCTCCACCGTGGGGATAGCATCGGCTATTGTCACACCGCTGTTGTCCGGTACAGAGTACCTGCACTTCTTTCATTTGAAAGGGAGACTTCCTACACTTCAGCACTGCTGCAATACATTTAATGGGAGAGTACTGGCACTTGTCAGGAGCAAACAGGTACTAAAGAGTGAGTACCTGCACTTCTCAGCACTGCTGCAATACATTTAATGGGAGAGTACTGGCACTTCTCAGGAGCAAACAGGTACTAAAGAGTGAGTACCTCCACTTCTCAGCACTGCTGCAATACATTTAATGGAAGAGTACTGGCACTTCTCAGGAGCAAACAGGTACTAAAGTGTGAGTACCTGCACTTCTCACCACTGCTGCCATACATTTAATGGGAGAGTACTGGCACTTCTCAGGAGCAAACAGGTACTAAAGAGTGAGTACCTGCACTTCTCAGCACTGCTGCAATACATTTAATGGGAGAGTACTGGCACTTCTTAGGAGCAAACAGGTACTAAAGAGTGAGTACCTGCACTTCTCAGCACTGCTGCCATACATTTAATGGGAGAGTACTGGCACTTCTTAGGAGCAAACAGGTACTAAAGAGTGAGTACCTGCACTTCTCAGCACTGCTGCCATACATTTAATGGGAGAGTACTGGCACTTCTCAGGAGCAAACAGGTACTAAAGAGTAAGTACCTGCACTTCTCAGCACTGCTGCAATACATTTAATGGGAGAGTACTGGCACTTCTTAGGAGCAAACAGGTACTAAAGAGTGAGTACCTGCACTTCTCAGCACTGCTGCCATACATTTAATGGGAGAGTACTGGCACTTCTCAGGAGCAAACAGGTACTAAAGAGTAAGTACCTGCACTTCTCAGCACTGCTGCAATACATTTAATGGGAGAGTACTGGCACTTCTCAGGAGCAAACAGGCACTAAAGAGTGAGTACCTCCACTTCTCAGCACTGCTGCCATACATTTAATGAGAGAGTACTGGCACTTCTCAGAAGCAAACAGGCACTAAAGAGTGAGTACCTGCACTTCTCAGCACTGCTGCCATACATTTAATGGGAGAGTACTGGCACTTCTCAGGAGCAAACAGGTACTAAAGAGTGAGTGCCTGCACTTCTCAGCACTGCTGTCATACTTTTAATGAGAGAGTACCAGCACTTTTCAGGAGCAAACAGGTACTAAAGAGTGAGGACCTGCACTTCTCAGCACTGCTGTCATACACTTAATGGGAGAGTACTGGCACTTCTCAGAAGCAAACAGGCACTAAAGAGTGAGTACCTGCACTTCTACATTTCCATCTAAAGCACTGGTTTTAACAGAGCTACAACACCATGATGTGGGCAGCAAAGACTGTCCTAAACACATCCTATATCTGCTGCCCATCCCTCTGCAGTATCACCCGCATGACATGCTGCAGCAGACCAGTGTAGCGCCTTGTGTGCCCTATCCATGGGGATGAAGCGCTGTACAGTTCTGCTCTGCTCCCAGTCCCCACACAGCTCCTTTTGGCTGTGTGGTGGCTGCTGGTGCTTTCGAGCTGTGTGTCTGTCACCCTCAAGCTTCACCCACCCTTCAGGGGGAGGGCAGGGCCAGGAGCCTCTGAAGACACAGATGCGCCATATTGTCTACAGACCCCCAGCCACAGCTCCATCCTGCCCTTTGACCTTTAGAGCTGTGTATACAGGGTGGCACGCCTCCCTGGCTGCGTGTGTGCCCTGAGCCTGAGGTGCCCCTCCTCTCACAAGTCAGGGGTGCGTTGGTGCATCCTGTGCCACAGACTAAGAGTGAGGGGGGTCGGCAGTGCCACCCCACCGCGGACAGCAACTTGCCACCAACAGGTCCGGGCGGGTGGCGGTACCACGGACATGAGTTATTGCACCTCTGTGGCTGCTTCCTCCCACCTTCCCTGTGCGTCCCCTGCTCCGTGGTCCGCTGCAAACTATCCGCAGAGCGGCATCCGAAGGGCGGGGTGTCAGAACAGGTACCCCAAACCTTCCACTTATAGAAGACTCGGGTGCACGAGCCGTGCTGGCTGCAGAACACAAGCCTTCCCCGGAGCACACGAGCGGGGTCCAGTGACCAGGGCACCGCCTGGCATGACCGGATCCCTGTCTCAGCACAGCACAGGGAGCAAAGCAGGCTCCTTGCAGCGTTAGCAACACATAGCAGAGTAACACACTGCAAGGAATCTACAGCCAGGCCTAGCATGGCGGAGGGATGTGTACTCACACAGCCAGTGTCATCGCCTTACCGCGCAAGGTTCCTGCGCATCCTGTGTGCACATGCTTTTCACAGCAGCAGACTTCCATTAATGAACCCGTTTAGTGTAGAAGACAGATTACTTTACACATATTAGTGCAACTGAGTGACATCCTTCGGTATGCAAACCGCATTCCCTCCTCGGGGCTTCCTGTACGTCCCCGGGAGGCCACAAAGGAGAGGTTTCTGGGAGTATTCGCTGGTGGGCATGAATGGAGACGTTTCACTGCCAGCAGGAGCAAAGCTTTACTCCTGCACGGCTTGGGGCTGGAAGGACAGGTGTTTTCTGTTTAACTCCAGCCTCTCCTACAGAACTCACCTAAACACAGTCACCAACAGTCAGGGCCGCAGGAATTATATGGCAGAGAAGGACAAAGTTATGTGGCAGGGTTGACTAAGTTATGCAGCTAGAAAATACAAATATGTATCATAATGCAGTCCCTTGCTCACTTTGCCACTGGATTCAAGATAGCCTGGCTGATGACGGCTGTAAGCCAGAAACCGGTCCCAGGATGCTTGTTTCCGGTCCAGGGAAGACATGGCTTGGCAGTTCGGGCTGGACTGTTCCCATGAGGCACAGGGTCAGACTGATTTGCATATGGCCATGTCTGAACTGGGGTGGCGGAGTGAGCTAAAGAATGATGATGGATTAAACCCAGATCAGTTGACTGGGGGTGAGTGCTTGCAATGTTCAACACTCCGTCCATCATCCCCTTTGGTTTTGCTATGTTCGCCCTAAGTTGGCAGGGTATGCCCAGACGTGGGTCCCTTGCTCACTTTGCTACTGGATTCAAGATAGCCTGGCTGATGACGGCTGTAAGCCAGAAACCGGTCCCAGGATGCTTGTTTCCGGTCCAGGGAAGACATGGCTTGGCAGTTTGGGCTGGACTGTTCCCATGAGGCACAGGGTCAGACTGATTTGCATATGGCCATGTCTGAACTGGGGTGGCGGAGTGAGCTAAAGAATGATGATGATGATGGATTAAACCCAGATCAGTTGACTGGGGGTGAGTGCTTGCAATGTTCAACACGCCGTCCATCATCCCCTTTGGTTTTGCTATGTTCGCCCTAAGTTGGCAGGGTATGCCCAGACGTGGGTCCCTTGCTCACTTTGCCACTGGATTCAAGATAGCCTGGCTGATGACGGCTGTAAGCCAGAAACCGGTCCCAGGATGCTTGTTTCCGGTCCAGGGAAGACATGGCTTGGCAGTTCGGGCTGGACTGTTCCCATGAGGCACAGGGTCAGACTGATTTGCATATGGCCATGTCTGAACTGGGGTGGCGGAGTGAGCTAAAGAATGATGATGGATTAAACCCAGATCAGTTGACTGGGGGTGAGTGCTTGTAATGTTCAACACTCTGTCCATCATTCCCTTTGGTTTTGCTATGTTCGCCCTAAGTTGGCAGGGTATACCCAGACGTGGGTCCCTTGCTCACTTTGCCACTGGATTCAAGATAGCCTGGCTGATGACGGCTGTAAGCCAGAAACCGGTCCCAGGATGCTTGTTTCCGGTCCAGGGAAGACATGGCTTGGCAGTTCGGGCTGGACTGTTCCCATGAGGCACAGGGTCAGACTGATTTGCATATGGCCATGTCTGAACTGGGATGGCGGAGTGAGCTAAAGAATGATGATGGATTAAACCCAGATCAGTTGACTGGGGGTGAGTGCTTGCAATGTTCAACACTCCGTCCATCATCCCCTTTGGTTTTGCTATGTTCGCCCTAAGTTGGCAGGGTATGCCCAGACGTGGGTCCCTTACTCACTTTGCCACTGGATTCAAGATAGCCTGGCTGATGACGGCTGTAAGCCAGAAACCGGTCCCAGGATGCTTGTTTCCGGTCCAGGGAAGACATGGCTTGGCAGTTCGGGCTGGACTGTTCCCACGAGGCACAGGGTCAGACTGATTTGCATATGGCCATGTCTGAACTGGGGTGGCGGAGTGAGCTAAAGAATGATGATGGATTAAACCCAGATCAGTTGACTGGGGTGAGTGCTTGCAATGTTCAACACTCCGTCCATCATCCCCTTTGGTTTTGCTATGTTCGCCCTAAGTTGGCAGGGTATGCCCAGACTTGGGTCCCTTGCTCACTTTGCCACTGGATTCAAGATAGCCTGGCTGATGACGGCTGTAAGCCAGAAACCGGTCCCAGGATGCTTGTTTCCGGTCCAGGGTAGACATGGCTTGGCAGTTCGGGCTGGACTGTTCACATGAGGCACAGGGTCAGACTGATTTGCATATGGCCATGTCTGAACTGGGGTGGCGGAGTGAGCTAAAGAATGATGATGGATTAAACCCAGATCAGTTGACTGGGGGTGAGTGCTTGCAATGTTCAACACTCCGTCCATCATCCCCTTTGGTTTTGCTATGTTCGCCCTAAGTTGGCAGGGTATGCCCAGACGTGGGTCCCTTGCTCACTTTGGCACTGGATTCAAGATAGCCTGGTTGATGATGGCTGTAAGCCAGAAACCGGTCCCAGGATGCTTGTTTCCGGTCCAGGGAAGATATGGCTTGGCAGTTCGGGCTGGACTGTTCCCATGAGGCACAGGGTCAGACTGATTTGCATATGGCCATGTCTGACCTGGGGTGGCGGAGTGAGCTAAAGAATGATGATGGATTAAACCCAGATCAGTTGACTGGGGGTGAGTGCTTGCAATGTTCAACACTCCGTCCATCATCCCCTTTGGTTTTGCTATGTTCGCCGTAAGTTGGCAGGGTATGCCCAGACGTGGGTCCCTTGCTCACTTTGCCACTGGATTCAAGATAGCCTGGCTGATGACGGCTGTAAGCCAGAAACCGGTCCCAGGTTGCTTGTTTCCGGTCCAGGGTAGACATGGCTTGGCAGTTCGGGCTGGACTGTTCACATGAGGCACTAGGTCAGACTGATTTGCATATGTCTGAACTGGGGTGGCAGAGTGAGCTAAAGAATGATGATGGATTAAACCCAGATCAGTTGACTGGGGGTGAGTGCTTGCAATGTTCAACACTCCGTCCATCATCCCCTTTGGTTTTGCTATGTTCGCCCTAAGTTGGCAGGGTATGCCCAGACGTGGGTCCCTTGCTCACTTTGCCACTGGATTCAAGATAGCCTGGCTGATGACGGCTGTAAGCCAGGAACCGGTCCCAGGATGCTTGTTTCCGGTCCAGGGAAGACATGGCTTGGCAGTTCGGGCTGGACTGTTCCCATGAGGCACAGGGTCAGACTGATTTGCATATGGCCATGTCTGAACTGGGGTGGCGGAGTGAGCTAAAGAATGATGATGGATTAAACCCAGATCAGTTGACTGGGGGTGAGTGCTTGCAATGTTCAACACTCCGTCCATCATCCCCTTTGGTTTTGCTATGTTCGCCCTAAGTTGGCAGGGTATGCCCAGACGTGGGTCCCTTGCTCACTTTGCCACTGGATTTAAGATAGCCTGGCTGATGATGGCTGTAAGCCAGAAACCGGTCCCAGGATGCTTGTTTCCGGTCCAGGGTAGACATGGCTTGGCAGTTCGGGCTGGACTGTTCACATGAGGCACAGGGTCAGACTGATTTGCATATGGCCATGTCTGAACTGGGGTGGCGGAGTGAGCTAAAGAATGATGATGGATTAAACCCAGATCAGTTGACTGGGGGTGAGTGCTTGCAATGTTCAACACTCCGTCCATCGTCCCCTTTGGTTTTGCTATGTTCGCCCTAAGTTGGCAGGGTATGCCCAGACGTGGGTCCCTTGCTCACTTTGCCACTGGATTCAAGATTGCCTGGCTGATGACGGCTGTAAGCCAGAAACCGGTCCCAGGATGCTTGTTTCCGGTCCAGGGAAGACATGGCTTGGCAGTTCGGGCTGGACTGTTCCCATGAGGCACAGGGTGAGACTGATTTGCATATGGCCATGTCTGAACTGGGGTGGCGGAGTGAGCTAAAGAATGATGATGGATTAAACCCAGATCAGTTGACTGGGGGTGAGTGCTTGCAATGTTCAACACTCCGTCCATCATCCCCTTTGGTTTTGCTATGTTCGCCCTAAGTTGGCAGGGTATGCCCAGACTTGGGTCCCTTGCTCACTTTGCCACTGGATTCAAGATAGCCTGGCTGATGACGGCTGTAAGCCAGAAACCGGTCCCAGGATGCTTGTTTCCGGTCCAGAGAAGACATGGCTTGGCAGTTCGGGCTGGACTGTTCCCATGAGGCACAGGGTCAGACTGATTTGCATATGGCCATGTCTGAACTGGGGTGGCGGAGTGAGCTAAAGAATGATGATGGATTAAACCCAGATCAGTTGACTGGGGGTGAGTGCTTGCAATGTTCAACACTCCGTCCATCATCCCCTTTGGTTTTGCTATGTTCGCCCTAAGTTGGCAGGGTATGCCCAGACGTGGGTCCCTTGCTCACTTTGCCACTGGATTCAAGATAGCCTGGCTGATGACGGCTGTAAGCCAGAAACCGGTCCCAGGATGCTTGTTTCCGGTCCAGGGAAGACATGGCTTGGCAGTTCGGGCTGGACTGTTCCCATGAGGCACAGGGTCAGACTGATTTGCATATGGCCATGTCTGAACTGGGGTGGCGGAGTGAGCTAAAGAATGATGATGGATTAAACCCAGATCAGTTGACTGGGGGTGAGTGCTTGCAATGTTCAACACTCCGTCCATCATCCCCTTTGGTTTTGCTATGTTCGCCCTAAGTTGGCAGGGTATGCCCAGACGTGGGTCCCTTGCTCACTTTGCCACTGGATTCAAGATAGCCTGGCTGATGACGGCTGTAAGCCAGAAACCGGTCCCAGGATGCTTGTTTCCGGTCCAGGGAAGACATGGCTTGGCAGTTCGGGCTGGACTGTTCCCATGAGAAACAGGGTCAGACTGATTTGCATATGGCCATGTCTGAACTGGGGTGGCGGAGTGAGCTAAAGAATGATGATGGATTAAACCCAGATCAGTTGACTGGGGGTGAGTGCTTGCAATGTTCAACACTCCGTCCATCATCCCCTTTGGTTTTGCTATGTTCGCCCTAAGTTGGCAGGGTATGCCCAGACGTGGGTCCCTTGCTCACTTTGCTACTGGATTCAAGATAGCCTGGCTGATGACGGCTGTAAGCCAGAAACCGGTCCCAGGATGCTTGTTTCTGGTCCAGGGAAGACATGGCTTGGCAGTTCGGGCTGGACTGTTCCCATGAGGCACAGGGTCAGACTGATTTGCATATGGCCATGTCTGAACTGGGGTGGCGGAGTGAGCTAAAGAATGATGATGGATTAAACCCAGATCAGTTGACTGGGGGTGAGTGCTTGCAATGTTCAACACTCTGTCCATCATCCCCTTTGGTTTTGCTATGTTCGCCCTAAGTTGGCAGGGTATGCCCAGACGTGGGTCCCTTGCTCACTTTGCCACTGGATTCAAGATAGCCTGGCTGATGACGGCTGTAAGCCAGAAACCGGTCCCAGGATGCTTGTTTCCGGTCCAGGGAAGACATGGCTTGGCAGTTCGGGCTGGACTGTTCCCATGAGGCACAGGGTCAGACTGATTTGCATATGGCCATGTCTGAACTGGGGTGGCGGAGTGAGCTAAAGAATGATGATGATGGATTAAACCCAGATCAGTTGACTGGGGGTGAGTGCTTGCAATGTTCAACACTCCGTCCATCATCCCCTTTGGTTTTGCTATGTACATTTTGTGATAGCATTACCTCATTCTTACACGTTAGCACTGTCTGAGCAAAGGATTGACCTCTCTAATACCAGTCTGACACCCAAATACAGGAACAAGCAACAGAAAGATGACCAGACAACCGTTGTGAAGGGCCTTCCCCTGCACAGCAGCATACATAGCGCGTTTTTAGTAATTTTTCAACCCTTTGAGCAAGAAGCAATTTTTGGGGGGTTAAAAACTGCAGATTAAGCGGCAGATGATGAATTATATGGCAAGTGAGCGACACCACTTCTTTATCCAAAGGTTGAGCCATATTCCAGACTCCGCCCTTAGATGGGTGGAAGCCACATGTTACCCAAGAGAGAAATTATATGAAAAGTGAACTTTTAAAGCGCACGAATGCCCAGAGGCGTCTTAGTGCTGCTAGTGACTGAAGGCAAGTAGACATTAATTATTAGCGAAAAGCCAGGTTTTTAGCGATTTCCTGAAATTCAGCTCAAAGGGAATGGAGTTCCATAGTTGGGCCCTAAGAGGCTCTTCTGAACTTAGGAACAATGATGTATCTGGCTAAAGAAGAAGGAAGCCTTCTAGAAGGAGTGTACCAGATACGTTTTTTTCCTGAGATATTCAGGACCAGAATCATGTAGAGCCTTAAAGACTCTAGACTTGTCCAACAATCTTTTTTAACTCTTATGTCTAAACTTTGCCGTGCTGATTAATGTTCACTAGCCCTATGCAAGATTGGGGGCACGTCAGAATCATCGGTTGGGGTGGTAGAAGCTGCAATATGCTTGTTAAGAGGAATATAGACATCGTCAGTGTGTGAAAGGCTGTATATATTTCCTTGGATGACTGAGATGTGTCACATGTATGACCTGGGTTTCCAGAGGGCCGTCGATGGATTCAGTTGCCCTGTAGCCAGCATGGCGACCTCCACGCCACCTATGTATCTGGTAACCTCTTTATCTGATAACAAAAACCAGAGCATGGCAGCCAGGCAGCCAAGGGAGAGTTGTTATTGGTCAGTGGTGTATGCCATTATGCTATCTGGACCCGGATAACAGGGTCGAGGCACAAATTATGTTATGAGATATTATATACTTTGGGATGTTTATGCCAGCAATGAATACATATGAAGTAACCTGTGAACATCTTTCTATCTATTGTAAACACTGTGATTATTATGTTATGTTAATTTGTATAACACGGTAATCACCCGAGAGGGTTTCCAGGCGCCTGGGCAGGTGTGTAGGTGTGTGGTCCCAAGGTGCATATATGAAGAGCCAGGTCTTCAGCTTCTCGTGGAACTCAAGAAGGGAGGAAGGCTCTGATGTGTTGAGGGGGGTTGTTCTGTGTCTTGGGTGTGGTGCAAGAAAATTAGCAACCTCCAGATTTGCTTTTGTTTATGCTGGAAGTGTGTGGGCGTGAGGCAAAGCATAGGTGTTTGGTGGGTTGGCGAAAGTGTATGCAGCTGTTCAGGTATTCTGGTCCTGTGTTGTGTAGGGCTTTCAATGTGTGCGTGAGAAGTTTGACTTGCCTGCGCTTGTGAATGGTGAGCCAGTGAAGCTTCCTGAGGTGTGATATGATGTGGGTGCGGCATGGGCGGTCGAGTATGAGTCTTGTGGCTGTGTTCTGAATGGTCTGGAGTCTGTGTAGGTGTGTAGGAGTTGTTTGTAGATTCCGGTGTAGAGAGTGTTGCCGTCGTCCAGCATGCTGGAGACGAATGCTTGTGTGATGGTCTGTCTGGTGTTCTAATGCAATTGTTTGAAGATCTTTCGCAGCATGCATAGGATGAGGAAGCAGGAGGTGCACACTGCGTAGACTTGAGCTGTCATGTTGAGCTTGTCATGTAGGATAATCCCTAGATTTCTTGCATGGTCTGTGGGTGTGGGTGTTGGTCCTTGCTCCGACGGCCATCAGGTGGAGTCCCATGGGGAGGTCTTGTTGCCAAAGACTAGTACTTCTGACTTGTCGGAGTAGAGATTCAATCAACTGGTTCTCATCCAGTCTGCTACCATGGTCATGCAGTTGGGGAAGTTGGTCCTGGCGGTGGTTGTCTTGTCCGTCAAGGAGAGGATGAGTTGGGTGTTTTCGGCGCAGTAGATGACAGTGATGTCTTGTGATCGGATGATGTCGGCAAGTGGTGTCATGTATATGTTGAAAAGGTTGGGACTGAGGGTGAACCCTGTGGGACTATTATGCAAACCTTGCCCTTCACAGCTTAGTGCCAAACTGACAAGCCAGTTTTTGGGTTGGACACCATCGAGAAGAGGGTTACCAAGCCTACATGTGGCTATCTATGACTTGCAGAGATGCATTTGTTGACTTTGTAACAAAGTCCAAAATGTCCCCCACCTAACTCTACTTATACACTTTTTTGTGTTCATCCTTTCTAGGTTTGATCTCTATTGTGCTTCTCCTATTAATTCCAAAGCTTGTATTCAATACATACTCAGTACAAACAGAAAGGGGCTTTGGGTCAACCTACGTCAGCCATTGGCTTCTTTGGCTCACAACACTTCAGCCATTGTCTTGAGACATTGTCAATCACATCTTGAATCAGCCCACTGCAGTATTTTATTCTCACCATGTTTCTATTGACTGAGTGTTTCTCTCCACCCCCACTTGGATGCATTGTTAACTATTAAACATCTGAAGAGTGCACTCGGCCACCACACTATCAATTCTTTGCATCCTATGTTCATTGTGTGTTGATACCAGCAACACTACAAGAAATCAGCATTCGTGCTTTTAAGTAAATGTAAGAACTTTGGGGCCTATTTACGAGCAGGCTTGCATCGCTCTTGCACCACGCAACATGGTGCAAGAGTGATGCAAACCTTACATGTGATTTATGAAGCCACTCAAGTCCACTTTACGTGGCCCTGAGCAGCTCCATAAATTTGGAGTAAAGCAACACAGCGCAAATCGCTGCATTGCCATACTCTGCCCTGGGAAAGCGTTCTAATCCAGAACAGCGAAGCAGAGACACCCCCAGAAGCTCCGGGTCCAGCCTTCCACATTGAACACATCCGTGTTCATGTAACAAATTGCCGAGTCTCTTTCACTGCAGAGATGCCAGGTCAAAACTTCATTTTTAACGGAGTTTTATGCAGTGACGTCATTCGTCAGCAACAACTGTGCTTTCATGTTCTACTTGATGATTTTTAGGTCTCGCCTGAGCCAGCGCGCATGCGCTGCTCTGCGAGACATTTAGTAAGGGCTTTAAACTTTGAACCACACGCTCGTGCGTGTGGTCTGAGTTTAAAGTCACACTATTGGCCTTTGCGTGCGTCTTTCTATGAAAGACAGCACGCAATTGGCCAGAGGCGGGTGCATGTCCCGCCTTCTCTCTCCCGTGGCCTAGGGAGCTCGGGAGCGAGCATCATCGCCATCTGTTTCTAATTATCGCGCCCGCGTCTCGCGTTCGCGTTAATTAGAAACAGATGGCGCTCGCGCTGGCGCTTGTTCTCATTGTGAGGGAAGCTTGTGCACTTTCTCTGCCTTTTTCTCTCTGTGTCCACGTTTAAAGGAAGTTTGCACCACTTGTCACCACTGTTCCCTGTAACCTGCGCGCGTGCGTGCCCGCGCACCTATTTGAATCAGAGCGCGCAGTGTCTTCTTTGCAGCGCGCACACACCACGAGAGGCAAGTATTCATGTTAATCGCAGCGCTGCGATTAACATGAATACTTGAAGAAAAGCAGACAATCTGCCCCCCTCCGCGCTCTGTTAAGAAAAGTCATGCAGCAAGCCTAAAATCACGACGTGTGCTTTCACAATCATTAACATATATTAGTGATTGTGAAAGCACACATTGTGCTGTTGGGCTTGCTGTGTGCTTTTTCTTAACATAGCGCAGCAGTTTGTGTGCCTTTTTGAAAGTTTTCATGTTAAATGCAGCCTTGAGTGTAAGCATGTCGGGCCCTGCAATTAACATGAACACTTTCAAAAAGCATGCAATCTGCCGCGGTTCATTAACAAAAGGCAGGCAACAAGCCTAACAGCACAACGTGTGCTTTCACAATCATTAACATATATTAGTGATTGTGAAAGCACAAGTCGTGCTGTTGGGCTTGCTGTGTGCTTTTTCTTAACATAGCGCTTCAGTTTGTGTGGCTTTTTGAAAGTTTCCATGTTAAGTGCAGCCCCAAGTGTAAGCATGTCGGGCCCTGCAATTAACATGAACACTTTCAAAAAGGCATGCAATCTGTCACAGTTCATTAACAAAGGCAGGCAACAAGCCTAACAGCACAACGTGTGCTTTCACAATCCCCAATATCTATTAGGGATTATGAAAGCACACGTCGTGCTGATAGGCTTGCTGCGTGCCTTTTGATGATAGATAGGGTGACCAGAATTTTAAAGCCAAAAACCGGGAAATTTCACACAAACAGAAAAGGGACTACACATAGCTGCCAAGGTTTCAGATTGCTATGTGTGACATTTTCAAAATTTCAGTGCAATTATGAGTGCATTTCAATGACTATGAGTGACACTTTCTTGAGAGCAAAATCAGCCTTGCTCTACCCGGTACACTAGAACCCCATTCCCAATATGAACCAACCTGCCCCACCCAGTACATTCAAACAACACACAGCCAACTAACTCCATTCATATCCACCAGAACCAACCTACTCCTTCGCAGTCCATCTTAACCACATTCACATCCGCAGTGTTCAGCTCACCTGTGCCAAGCAAGACTCGGGCCAGGTTGAGATGGGGCTAGGGGTCATTGGCGTTGCTTTGCTGATTATTGCTGATTATTGCAGGAGAGAGGCCGGGCCTGGCCTGGCCTTTCAGGACTGGCCTCAGACCAAAGGCTGCATGTAATACCCATAACGGAGCACCGTACAATCTGTGTCAGCAGAGAGGGGCTGCTGCCTGTGTGTCCTAGGGGCTGCACTGAGTCCGAGCCCTAACGTAAACTGCCAAATGTAAACTGACTGTCGTGCCACACGCTCGCACAGCAGGCGGCAGGGCGCCTATAGCTAGGTGCGTAATCGGTCTCAGTCTATCGGACATTGGGCGCAGGGTAAATAAAGCAGACACTGATTCGCTCGCGTTGTCACGTGAGGTCAGTGAAGCTGAATGCTGCGCCAGCCCACTATGAGTGAAGTTGTTACACTGTAGCCCCTAAAGCCAGCCCAAATCTAGCTGAGCCAACCCCCAAGTCTGCGCAATCAGGTCTGCCCGCGCTGTGCCAGCTTTCTGTAAGTGGTGCTAATTACCAGCTAGTTCTGGGCTTGACATCGGAGGATGATTCATAAATGCGTGACTTTGCATTTCAGTACGGTGATGATGACCACCACACTAAAATGCGTTAGTCTAAGCCTGATGCGTGGTACTTGGAGGGCTGCAAAAGGCATGCAAGAAATGCAGCAGGAGATAAAACTCATAGAAGGAATGTTCTGTGGTTGGCTAAGGACAGGACACAACAATGCATTTTCTCAGATTCCATTGTGGTGCAATCTTGAATAACCCAGACACCTCTCAGGGATTTAGCATTCCCATTTAACAAGTGATAGTAAGGGACACATTCTCCATTAAAAGTCTTTTAATGTAACAATATGCTTTTGAATACTGTATCCTTTTTATGTTTGTTGTATGTTGCAAACCTGCCTTAAGACCCTTAATGTGGTGCTGTATGTGTAGAAATACACTGTCTTTTCACTTTATTAAGCAAATGTTTGAGTGATAGTTCCACTGACATTTGTCGCTGCACCCACACACGCGGTTGGGTTCTTGGCGCACATAGCCTTGGCTGCAGCGCACAGAGACCTTATACTGCCGCACACAAAGAAAAAAAATTAGAGGGAACATTGCTTGTCACACCTGTGCTGTTTGACTGAACTGTACCCTGTTTTTGCCTGCGCTGTTCCTCTTTGCATGCGTGAGTGAAGCCTGCTCTGTCGCTTGCATGTGTTTTCGTGAGGCGTGAAACACCTCGAGTTGATTTGATCAAGCTCTAACTATTGCATGAATAAATTAGAAATGACCAGCTGTCAATCACCAGCGGCGCTCGGATCACATGAGAGAGCACGTGGCTGCTCTTTCTGCAGTGAGAGTGAAGATTAAATGCTGCCTATTTCTCTGTATTGTTGACAGTCGGATATTGATTACCACAGCCTCGGTGTACCTGGACCCGGGAGAGTCTAATCAGATGCCAGCTCTGTTTTTAGGTCTCGCCTGAGCCAGCGCGCATGCGATGCTCAGCGAGGCTTTAGTAAGGGCTTTTAAATTATAAACACACGCTCGTGCGTGTGCTTTTTTTTTTATCACCCGCAATTGGCCTTTGCATGCGTCTTTCTAAGAAAGACAGCACGCAATTGGTCCAAGGCGGGTGATTGTCCCGCCTTCTTTGTTCCCTGGCCTAGGGTGCTGGGGAGCGAGCATTAATGCCATCTGTTTCCAATTATCGCGTTCGCGTTAATTGGAAACAGATGGCGCGATGGCGGTCAGCGCTGGTCGCGCTGGTATTTCGCCTGCAGCGGCGGGCACAAGCGCACGCGCGCACCACTCCCGGGCTTGTTTATTAGGACGTGGTCGCTGAATTCGGGGTTCGACGGGTGGCAATCATGGGTGTTTACTGCTGGTGGTTTGGCGCTACACAGAATGAATAAATACATTATTTATTGTTCTTGGACTGGTGAGTTATTTCAACACAGGGTTTTTTCCATGGCCCATCGTACTTGTGAATAGAGGCTTCCTTACGGGCACGCTCGTCATCTCTCTTCCATGGACTCTTGTGATCTCGGAAACGCTTTACCGAACCTGGCTCCCATGGCTTGGAGCGTATGTTGTTCCCACTGCTTGTTTTTGGCAGTAAGTAGCAAATGTGATTATGAAATAACTTATTTTCATTTCCTTCTTGCGTTGCTCTGTTTGCCGCAGCTCTTCAGTTTATTAGATCCGAGGGGGAGTCGTTCCCAGGAGCGGGTATCTCTGTTACATCCGGGTACTCTGGTGCTGGGGTCCACACTGCTCTGCCAGCAACACTCTAGCTCTCCCCGTGCTGGGGGCCTGCACACATGGCTGCAGTGCACCCCAAGTGCAGTCCTCTTGATGTTCCTGACATGGGAGGAACGCACAGGCTGAGGATGTGGCGTCAGGGCCAGAGATGCCGACTTCGGAACTGGGGAATCAGGTTCGAGTCTCGGCGTCGGCTCAACATCCCGTGATTCTGGGCAAATCACTGAATTTCCCCGAGCCTACAAATGAACGTGACATATGTAGTGTAACTGGTGCTCGCGCAAAAGCGATGCAATGCCCCTGGCAAACAACGCTCTGCCACTGCACCGGAGTCCTACCCTGCAGCGCCTCGTGTCTGCAGTGCCTCATGCCTGCAGACAGCTCTCTCTGTGAGCTTCAGTCCTGCCCTGCAGTGCCTCATGCCTACAGACAGCCCTTACTGTGCGCTTCAGTCCTGCCCTGCAGCGCCTCAAGCCTGCAGACAGCCCTCACTGTGCGCTTCAGTCCTGCCCTGCAGTGCCTCGAGCCTGCAGACAGCCCTCACTGTGCGCTCCAGTCCCTGGCCTGTTCCCTTTGCTGTTCCAGCAGCGAGGCCAGCGCCTCGCCCTTGCCTTGCCGCTCTCCAAGCGCTTCATGCTTCATGCGAGAATCGAAACCCTCCGTTGTGGCAGACACGCCTGTTGATGCCGGGCTGGAGCCGCCGAGGCCTCCCCGGGGTGGGCAGGGCCTGCCGCGGGAAGGCGGGCAGAGGGCTCGTCTATCTATGACACCTGCTGTATCTCCGCACTGCCGGGGTGTCCGTGGCGTCGGAGGGCAGCGTGCAGGCTGCGTGAGCCGGGAAGAAGAGCCGCCGACGGCGGACGCTGCAGAGAGCAGGTGGGACAGTGTGAGGGGGTGTGCACGACACTCGTGGCATCCCACGTGCATGTCGCTCTCTTCCTTCCTATCTAAGTGCAATCCTTGTATATTCATTCAGTGCGCCTCTCGCACCCAGCATAGGTACTCCCGGCCTCCGAAGCCCCCCTCCCGCCTATCTCTGGCCATCAATATCTATCCCTGTCCCAATCTACCTCTTTCAGCCTACCAGTGTATGGTACCCTCGCCCTCCCATGATCTCTCTCCCCCGCTCATCCCTGCACATCAGTATCTATCCCTGTCCCAATCTACCCCCCCTCATCCTACCAGCGACTGACACTCGCAGCCTCCCATGATCTCTGTCTCTGGCTTTCTCTATCATACACTCCACACAATACCACTCAGTGCCACATAATTATATGCTACATAATTACACTGCACTCAATGCAACATACACTCCAAATACCACTCAGTGCCACATAATTACACGCCACACAATTACACTCTACTGAATACAACATACACTCCCCATAATACCACTCAGTGCCACATAATTACACGCCACATAATTACACTCTACTCAATGCAACATAAATACACTCCACATAATACCACTCAGTGCCATATAATTACACGCCACATTCTTACACTCTACTCAATGCAACATAAATACTCTCCAAATAATACCACACAGTGCCACATAATTATATGCTACATAATTACACTGCACTCAATGCAACATACACTCCAAATAATACCACTCAGTGCCACATAATTACACGCCACACAATTACACTCTACTGAATACAACATACACTCCCCATAATACCACTCAGTGCCACATAATTACACGCCACATAATTACACTCTACTCAATGCAACATAAATACACTCCACATAATACCACTCAGTGCCATATAATTACACGCCACATACTTACACTCTACTCAATGCAACATAAACACACTCCACATAATACCATACAGTGCCACATAATTAAATGCTACATAATTACACTGCACTCAATGCAACATACACTCCAAATACCACTCAGTGACACATAATTACACGCCACATAATTACACTCTACTGAATGCAACATACACTCAACACAATACCACTTAGTGCCACATAATTATTTGCTACATAATTACACTGCACTCAATGCAACATACACTCCAAATAATACCACTCAGTGCCACATAATTACACGCCACATAATTATACTCTACTGAATGCAACATACACTCCACACAATACCACTCAGTGCCACATAATTATATGCTACATAATTACACTGCACTCAATGCAACATACACTCCAAATACCACTCAGTGCCACATAATTACACTCTACTGAATGCAACATACACTCCACACAATACCACTCAGTGCCACATAATTATATGCTACATAATTAAACTGCACTTAATGCAAAATGCACTCCACATCATGACACAATTTCACTAAGCATAATTTCACTCAACACCACAGTTCCAGGCCACACAATTCAACTCCACACATTTCCAATACACACCGCATAATTACACACCAAACAACATATTTCAACTCCACAATCCACAACGTACCTCCAATCCACACCATATAGTGTCACCACCTGAGCACCAAACATCATTCACCACCACCATTTTGCATCAGCGCACCACCTAAGCATCACGTCAGTCTGCCCTTGGAATCTGGCATCTATTGATTCTCCCCTAGTGTCTGTCCACTGCTCGTGTTCTAATTAAATCACTGTTTTCCAACATCCACTCCCCCGTTATTTATGTCCCGCTCCCCCATAACAAAAAAATTATAACAAGCAAGCATAAGAACAGGCAGGAAGAAGTTGCCAGCAGTGCAAGTACAAAAAAAGTAGAAGACATTTTTTATGTTAAAATCTTTTTTTAATCAGGTTTTTCAGTTGTATATAATGTCGTCTTCGTTTGTATAAAGGTAACAAAAATGCTTAACACTTTTTATTATAACTTTTCAACATAATGCACAGCAGCCACAATGCTCTACAACATAGCCAAAAGTTCTGGCTAAACACATAAGGTCCTAAAGGCGAGACCTATTGGCTATGCCAATGCTTGTTTTTCTTCTTGCCCTCCATCGGTTTTTGCCACAGGTGCTTTGAACTCCAGTCCGCGTTTTTTTGCCTCCATGGAGTGGAAAGGATGTTGGCTCTGTGAGCTCCGGGGCCTCAGAGGGAGTCCCCTTGAGTCCAGTCTTCTGCCTCTCTCTGCTGACACCATTAACAAGAGGCATGCAGTAGTGCAACCATCCTTGCACCGACTTCCATCCATACACTCACCAGTTCTCATGCACTCCCCTCGCACTGCCCATTTATCCACTCATGGACTCACAAATCAATCTAGCCATCCCTCCAATCATTCATTCATTCATACATCCAATCGATCGAATTTTCTCTTCTATCTATGTAGTTTGTAAATTCTTTTTAAATGGATGTATAATAAACTCATTGCATTGTATACTCCCAGAATATCAAAATAAATCAAATCTATAACTTAAATATATATGTGAGTGTGTAATGTAAGGTGAATATGTAGAGCACTGCTTGTCACCCATGAGGATATCCAGGCTACCTATAACACACACGCACGCACGCACACACACACACCGACACGCACACGCACGCACACACACAGACACGCACACGCACGCACGCACGCACACATGCACATTCTCTCTCTGATTAAAAAAACTTGTTCAAAAACCGTATCTCTAATCGGGTTTCCTGCTCGGCGATTGTAAGACCAGGGCTTCACGTCACGCGCCTTTGTCAGTCTTTCCGTCAATACGTAGACCCACATTTTCAAAATTAATTACTACACTTAAGGACTTTTCTTATCATTGATTGTGCTATAAAAACGTTATCTATCTTGTTATTGCTTTGCGGGTCCCTCGGTTCATATGTATTAAAAAAAGAAATAAATACAGAAGTAGTGAATGGTACAGAAACCTCACCCGAGAGGGTTATTATTGGAGACCTTTGTTAGTGATTGCGGAGGAAATGGATCTCCCGACGAGCCTGTACCCTTCCCATCAGAGTAATGCCAGCGCACAGCATAGATCTGTGTTACCCTGTACAGTGGTGGATACTGTCGAATGCGATGATTATCACATCCCACTGGGCCAACTTGTAATCGGGCCCATTGTTGTGCGAGCACTTATCGTACAACAAGGGCGACTACGCACCTTCCTTCTTTCGTTCTCTTTCTTTACTCACCTACTGTAGAGAGTCAACAGTGAACTTGTAGGTCGGCTATTGTGCATTACTAACATTGTAATATTCACTCTGTTTGACCTACATCGCACTTTCGGTTGAATTTGTTGACTCACAAAAATCTTATTTACTAAACAAAACCATAGTGAACCATTATTACACATTCCTAGAACCACCCATGTTCTTATTGGTAGGTTGGGTTACCTTTGTTGTACGATAACTACTTGCACAACACAGGGCCCGATTACAAGTAGGCCCTGCACAGTGTGATAATCTTCGCATCCCATAAAAATGTGTCACGAGGTGCTCTGAATTTATCTGGTGAAATCATTATTGTATATTCTAAGGTTTGGAGGACTAGCATGTAGGTTTGGTGCATGTCCTGGTGAATACAGGGCCTTTTCCCCTTGTTAAAGTCTAGCGGGCCTCACCTGCTGAAATTTAAGTAAGGGCGTGATCTTTAATTCACCTGGGGCCAGATGTACGACCGTTTTTTGCGGTCGCAAACGGGAAATCGGCCTGTTTGCGACCGCGAAATTGGTCTGCCCCATGTACAAACCCTATTTTGAGAGTCGGTAACCTATTACCGACTCGCAAAATAGGGTTTGCGACTCGCTATTAGGAAGGGGCGTGCCAAGGGCCTCCCTTTCTAACAGCGACTCGCACTTCAATGTACAATTGTTTTGCGACCGCAATTGTGGTCTCACAACACTCGCAGTTTACCACCTACTTCAAGCAGGTGGTAAGCCACTTGCAAACAGGAAGCCCTTTGTGAATAGATGCGAAAATATTTTTTAAGATAAAAAATTAAACAGAAACGTTTTATTTTTATTTTTTAAATGCATCCCGTTTTCCTTTAAGGAAAACGGGCTGCATTTAAAAAAAGAAAATGCTTCATTTAAAAAAAGAAAATGCTTTATTTAAAAAGCAGTCACAGACATGGTGGTCTGCTGACCCCAGCAGGCCACCATCCCTGGGAGTGCTAGCCAATCCCAATGGGGTCGCAAATTGCACCTGCCTCATGAATATTAATGAGGCATTCAATTTGCGACCCCATTAGGAATCGCAAACGGTGTCTGAGACACTGTTGTAAAATTCATTTTGTGAGTTGCAAATTGCAAGTCGCAAAACAACACAATTTGCGACACGCAAATTGTAAGGGTCGTACATCTGGCCCCAGGTAATTACCAGTGCGATAAAAATTGCACCACTTGTAATCGTGATCTAGATTAGTTGCTTCAATGTTACCCCCCAAAAAATAAAAATAAGCAAAAGATACTCTGTACTCCCAATTTCAATTTCCGTCAAAAATGCGAGCTCTGCTGAGCTCAATGTATGTTATGAGGCAGGGGCTATAGTTGAGCCTAAGAGAATAGAAATTAACAGATCTGCACGTAATTGTAATGATGAAACGATAAAGGGAGCTAAAGTCTGACGAGATGACACATGTATGTAACTGGGCCCCAGGAGGAAAAACCCCTGGAAAAGGACTTCCGGGGCTTGAACCTCGCACCCTCTGCTGCTGAACTGAACCTTGGGGAAGACCAATCAGGAAGCAGGTGTGGAGAACGCTCCCGCCCCCTCGTAATTCAGGAGGTGTGTAATTGGGCCTCATTCTCAGCTTCAGGAAAGAGCTGATAGAATCGTCCTGCGACAACTCAACCCATTTAATCCTGTGTTGGGGGATTTGGATGCCGGGTTAATCTCCTCGGAATCTGCCTTGCGTCACTTCCCTGGTACTTGCCGTCAATGGTAAACATTCAGCAGAGGACGGAGGTTAATTTGACTCGGTCACCTCTTGTGATTGAAGTCAGAAACGAAGAGAGGCCCCTGAGGAACGGGCTTTAATTAGAAACGGCGGAGCCTTTTGTTTCATTATATAAGCATTAGAGCAGCCATGGAAAGCGAGGCATGGCATACATTAGAGCAGCCACCTTGGAAAGCAAAGCACAACTTGCATTAGAGCAGATCTGGAAGGGGAAAGAGAACTTGTACAAGAGCAGACCTGGAAGAAAAAGGAGAACTTGTATAAGAGCAGATCTGGGAGGAAAAACAGAACTTGTATAAGAGCAGATCTGGAAGGGAAAACAGAACATGTATAAGAGCAGATCTGGAAGGATAAGGGGAACTTGTATAAGAGCAGACCTGGAAGGAAAACAGAACAGAACTTGTATACAAGCAGATCTGGAAGGAAAACAGAACAGAACTTGTATACAAGCAGATCTGGAAGGGAAAACAGAACAGAACTTGTATAAGAGCAGATCTGGAAGGAAAAGGAGAACTTGTATAAGGGCAGATCTGGAAGGGGAAACAGAACTTGTATAGGAGCAGACCTGGAAGAAAAAGGAGAACTTGTATAAGAGCAGATCTGGAAGGAAAAACAGAACTTGTATAAGAGCAGATTTGGAAGGGAAAACAGAACTTGTATAAGAGCAGACCTGGAAGGGAGAACAGAACTTGTATAAGAGCAGACGTGGAAGGAAAACAGAACTTGTATAAGAGCAGATCTGGGAGGGAAAACAGAACTTGTATAAGAGCAGACCTGGAAGGAAAAGGAGAACTTGTATACGAGCAGATCTGGAAGGTAATACAGAACTTGTATAAGAGCAGATCTGGAAGGGGAAACAGAACTTGTATAAGAGCAGATCTGGAAGGAAAAGGAGAACTTGTATAAGAGCAGATCTGGAAGGGAAAACAGAACTTGTATAAGAGCACATCTGGAAGGAAAAGGAGAACTTGTATAAGAGCAGATCTGTAAAGGAAAACAGAACTTGTATAAGAGCAGATCTGGAAGGTAATACAAAACTTGTATAAGAGCAGATCTGGAAGCGAAAACAGAACTTGTATAAGAGCAGATCTGGAAGGAAAAGGAGAACTTGTATAAGAGCAGATCTGGAAGAAAAAGGAGAACTTGTATAAGAGCAGATCTGGGAGGGAAAACGGAACTTGTATAAGAGCAGATCTGGAAGGGAAAACACAACTTGTATAAGAGCAGATCTGGAAGGGGAAACATAACTTGTATAAGAGCAGATCTGGAAGGAAAAGGAGAACTTGTATAAGAGCAGATCTGGAAGGGAAAACAGAACTTGTATAAGAGCAGATCTGGAAGGGGAAACAGAACTTGTATAAGAGCAGATCTGGAAGGGAAAACAGAACATGTATAAGAGCAGATCTGGAAGAAAAAACAGAACTTGTTTAAGAGCAGACGTGGAAGGAAAAGGAGAACTTGTATAAGAGCAGATCTAGAAGAGAAAACAGAACATATATAAGAGCAGATCTGGAAGGAAAAGGAGAACTTGTATAAGAGCAGATCTGGAAGGAAAAACAGAACTTGTATAAGAGAAGATCTGGAGGGAAAAGGAGAACTTGTATAAGAGCAGATCTGGAAGGGGAAACAGAACTTGTATAAGATCAGATCTGGAAGGGAAAACAGAACTTGTATAAGAGCAGATGTGGAAGGAAAAGGAGAACTTGTATAAGAGCAGATGTGGAAGGGAAAACAGAACTTGTATAAGAGAAGATCTGGAAGCGAAAAAGAACTTGTATAAGAGCAGATCTGGAAGGGAAAACAGAGCAGAACTTGTATAAGAGAAGAGCTGGAAGGGAAAACAGAACAGAACTTGTATAAGAGTAGATCTGTAAGGAAAAGGAGAACTTGTATCAGAGCAGATCTGGGAGGGAAAACAGAACTTGTATAAGAGCAGATCTGGAAGGCAAAACAGAACTTGTATAAGAGCAGATCTGGAAGGGAAAACAGAACAGAACTTGTATAAGAGCAGATCTGGACGGGAAAACAGAACAGAACTTGTATAACAGCAGATCTGGAAGGGAAAACAGAACAGAACTTGTATAAGAGCAGATCTGGAAGGAAAAGGAGAACTTGTATAAGAGCAGATCTGGAAGGGAAAACAGAACAGAACTTGTATAAGAGCAGATCTGGAAGGAAAAGGAGAACTTGTATAAGAGCAGATCTGGAAGGGAAAACAGAACAGAACTTGTATAAGAGCAGATCTGGAAGGAAAAGGAGAACTTGTGTAAGAGCAGATCTGGGAGAGAAAACAGAACTTGTATAGGAACAGATCTGAAAGGCAAAACAGAACTTGTATTAGAGCAGATCTGGAAGCGAAAACAGAACAGAACTTGTATAAGAGCAGATCTGGAAGGGAAAACAGAGCAGAACTTGTATAAGAGCAGACCCGGAAGGGAAAACAGAACTTGTATTAGAGCAGATCTGGAAGGAAAAGGAGAACTTGTAGAAGAGCAGATCTGGAAGGCAAAACAGACCTTGTATAAGAGCAGATCTGGAAGGAAAAGGAGAACTTGTATAAGAGCAGATCTGGAAGGTAATACAAAACTTGTATAGGAGCAGATCTGGAAGGGGAAACAGAACTGGTATAAGAGCAGATCTGGAAGGGGAAACAGAACTTGTATAAGAGCAGATCTGGAAGGAAAAGGAGAACTTGTATAAGAGCAGATCTGGAAGGAAAAGGAGAACTTGTATGAGAGCAGATCTGGAAGGTAATACAAAACTTGTATAAGAGCAGATCTGGAAGCGAAAACAGAACTTGTATAAAAGCAGATCTGGAAGGAAAAGGAGAACTTGTATAAGAGCAGATCTGGAAGAAAAAGGAGAACTTGTATAAGAGCAGATCTGGGAGGGAAACCAGAACTTGTATAAGAGAAGATCTGGAAGGGAAAACACAACTTGTATAAGAGCAGATCTGGAAGGGGAAACAGAACTTGTATAAGAGCAGATCTGGAAGGAAAAGGAGAACTTGTATAAGGGCAGATCTGGAAGGGAAAACAGAACATGTATAAGAGCAGATCTGGAAGCGAAAACAGAACTTGTATAAGAGCAGATGTGGAAGGAAAAGGAGAACTTGTATAAGAGCAGATCTAGAAGAGAAAACAGAACATATATAAGAGCAGATCTGGAAGGAAAAGGAGAACTTGTATAAGAGCAGATCTGGAAGGAAAAACAGAACTTGTATAAGAGCAGATCTGGAAGAAAAACAGAACTTGTATAAGAGCAGATCTGGAACGTAAAACAGAACTTGTATAAGAGCAGATGTGGAAGGAAAAGGAGAACTTGTATAAGAGCAGATGTGGAAGGGAAAACAGAACTTGTATATGAGCAGATCTGGAAGCGAAAACAGAACTTGTATAAGAGCAGATCTGGAAGGGAAAACAGAACAGAACTTGTATAAGAGCAGATCTGGAAGGGAAAACAGAACAGAACTTGTATAAAAGTAGATCTGTAAGGAAAAGGAGACCTTGTATAAGAGCAGATCTGGGAGGGAAAACAGAACTTGTATAAGAGCAGATCTGGAAGGCAAAACAGAAATTGTATAAGAGCAGATCTGGAAGGGAAAACAGAACAGAACTTGTATAAGAGCAGATCTGGAAGGGAAAACAGAACAGAACTTGTGTAAGAGCAGATCTGGAAAGAAAAGGAGAACTTGTATAAGAGCAGATCTGGAAGGGAAAACAGAACAGAACTTGTATAAGAGCAGATCTGGAAAGAAAAGGAGAACTTGTATAAGAGGAGATCTGGAAGGGAAATCAGAACAGAACTTGTATACGAGCAGACCTGGAAGGAATAGGAGAACTTGTGTAAGAGCAGATCTGGGAGGGAACACAGAACTTGTATAGGAACAGATCTGGAAGGCAAAACAGAACTTGTATAAGAGCAGATCTGGAAGGGAAAACAGAACATGTATAAGAGCAGATCTGGAAGGATAAGGGGAACTTGTATAAGAGCAGACCTGGAAGGGAAAACAGAACAGAACTTGTATACAAGCAGATCTGGAAGGGAAAACAGAACAGAACTTGTATACAAGCAGATCTGGAAGGGAAAACAGAACAGAACTTGTATAAGAGCAGATCTGGAAGGAAAAGGAGAACTTGTATAAGGGCAGATCTGGAAGGGGAAACAGAACTTGTATAGGAGCAGACCTGGAAGAAAAAGGAGAACTTGTATAAGAGCAGATCTGGAAGGAAAAACAGAACTTGTATAAGAGCAGATTTGGAAGGGAAAACAGAACTTGTATAAGAGCAGACGTGGAAGGAAAACAGAACTTGTATAAGAGCAGATCTGGGAGGGAAAACAGAACTTGTATAAGAGCAGACCTGGAAGGAAAAGGAGAACTTGTATACGAGCAGATCTGGAAGGTAATACAGAACTTGTATAAGAGCAGATCTGGAAGGGGAAACAGAACTTGTATAAGAGCAGATCTGGAAGGAAAAGGAGAACTTGTATAAGAGCAGATCTGGAAGAGAAAACAGAACTTGTATAAGAGCACATCTGGAAGGAAAAGGAGAACTTGTATAAGAGCAGATCTGTAAAGGAAAACAGAACTTGTATAAGAGCAGATCTGGAAGGTAATACAAAACTTGTATAAGAGCAGATCTGGAAGCGAAAACAGAACTTGTATAAGAGCAGATCTGGAAGGAAAAGGAGAACTTGTATAAGAGCAGATCTGGAAGAAAAAGGAGAACTTGTATAAGAGCAGATCTGGGAGGGAAAACGGAACTTGTATAAGAGCAGATCTGGAAGGGAAAACACAACTTGTATAAGAGCAGATCTGGAAGGGGAAACATAACTTGTATAAGAGCAGATCTGGAAGGAAAAGGAGAACTTGTATAAGAGCAGATCTGGAAGGGAAAACAGAACTTGTATAAGAGCAGATCTGGAAGGGGAAACAGAACTTGTATAAGAGCAGATCTGGAAGGGAAAACAGAACATGTATAAGAGCAGATCTGGAAGAAAAACAGAACTTGTTTAAGAGCAGACGTGGAAGGAAAAGGAGAACTTGTATAAGAGCAGATCTAGAAGAGAAAACAGAACATATATAAGAGCAGATCTGGAAGGAAAAGGAGAACTTGTATAAGAGCAGATCTGGAAGGAAAAACAGAACTTGTATAAGAGAAGATCTGGAGGGAAAAGGAGAACTTGTATAAGAGCAGATCTGGAAGGGGAAACAGAACTTGTATAAGAGCAGATCTGGAAGGGAAAACAGAACTTGTATAAGAGCAGATGTGGAAGGAAAAGGAGAACTTGTATAAGAGCAGATGTGGAAGGGAAAACAGAACTTGTATAAGAGAAGATCTAGAAGCGAAAAAAGAACTTGTATAAGAGCAGATCTGGAAGGGAAAACAGAGCAGAACTTGTATAAGAGAAGAGCTGGAAGGGAAAACAGAACAGAACTTGTATAAGAGTAGATCTGTAAGGAAAAGGAGAACTTGTATCAGAGCAGATCTGGGAGGGAAAACAGAACTTGTATAAGAGCAGATCTGGAAGGCAAAACAGAACTTGTATAAGAGCAGATCTGGAAGGGAAAACAGAACAGAACTTGTATAAGAGCAGATCTGGACGGGAAAACAGAACAGAACTTGTATAACAGCAGATCTGGAAGGGAAAACAGAACAGAACTTGTATAAGAGCAGATCTGGAAGGAAAAGGAGAACTTGTATAAGAGCAGATCTGGAAGGGAAAACAGAACAGAACTTGTATAAGAGCAGATCTGGAAGGAAAAGGAGAACTTGTATAAGAGCAGATCTGGAAGGGAAAACAGAACAGAACTTGTATACGAGCAGATCTGGAAGGAAAAGGAGAACTTGTGTAAGAGCAGATCTGGGAGAGAAAACAGAACTTGTATAGGAACAGATCTGAAAGGCAAAACAGAACTTGTATTAGAGCAGATCTGGAAGCGAAAACAGAACAGAACTTGTATAAGAGCAGATCTGGAAGGGAAAACAGAGCAGAACTTGTATAAGAGCAGACCTGGAAGGGAAAACAGAACTTGTATTAGAGCAGATCTGGAAGGAAAAGGAGAACTTGTAGAAGAGCAGATCTGGAAGGCAAAACAGACCTTGTATAAGAGCAGATCTGGAAGGAAAAGGAGAACTTGTATAAGAGCAGATCTGGAAGGTAATACAAAACTTGTATAGGAGCAGATCTGGAAGGGGAAACAGAACTGGTATAAGAGCAGATCTGGAAGGGGAAACAGAACTTATATAAGAGCAGATCTGGAAGGAAAAGGAGAACTTGTATAAGAGCAGATCTGGAAGGAAAAGGAGAACTTGTATGAGAGCAGATCTGGAAGGTAATACAAAACTTGTATAAGAGCAGATCTGGAAGCGAAAACAGAACTTGTATAAGAGCAGATCTGGAAGGAAAAGGAGAACTTGTATAAGAGCAGATCTGGAAGAAAAAGGAGAACTTGTATAAGAGCAGATCTGGGAGGGAAACCAGAACTTGTATAAGAGAAGATCTGGAAGGAAAACACAACTTGTATAAGAGCAGATCTGGAAGGGGAAACAGAACTTGTATAAGAGCAGATCTGGAAGGAAAAGGAGAACTTGTATAAGGGCAGATCTGGAAGGGAAAACAGAACATGTATAAGAGCAGATCTGGAAGCGAAAACAGAACTTGTATAAGAGCAGATGTGGAAGGAAAAGGAGAACTTGTATAAGAGCAGATCTAGAAGAGAAAACAGAACATATATAAGAGCAGATCTGGAAGGAAAAGGAGAACTTGTATAAGAGCAGATCTGGAAGGAAAAACAGAACTTGTATAAGAGCAGATCTGGAAGAAAAAACAGAACTTGTATAAGAGCAGATCTGGAACGTAAAACAGAACTTGTATAAGAGCAGATGTGGAAGGAAAAGGAGAACTTGTATAGGAGCAGATGTGGAAGGGAAAACAGAACTTGTATATGAGCAGATCTGGAAGCGAAAACAGAACTTGTATAAGAGCAGATCTGGAAGGGAAAACAGAACAGAACTTGTATAAGAGCAGATCTGGAAGGGAAAACAGAACAGAACTTGTATAAAAGTAGATCTGTAAGGAAAAGGAGACCTTGTATAAGAGCAGATCTGGGAGGGAAAACAGAACTTGTATAAGAGCAGATCTGGAAGGCAAAACAGAAATTGTATAAGAGCAGATCTGGAAGGGAAAACAGAACAGAACTTGTATAAGAGCAGATCTGGAAGGGAAAACAGAACAGAACTTGTGTAAGAGCAGATCTGGAAAGAAAAGGAGAACTTGTATAAGAGCAGATCTGGAAGGGAAAACAGAACAGAACTTGTATAAGAGCAGATCTGGAAAGAAAAGGAGAACTTGTATAAGAGGAGATCTGGAAGGGAAATCAGAACAGAACTTGTATACGAGCAGACCTGGAAGGAATAGGAGAACTTGTGTAAGAGCAGATCTGGGAGGGAACACAGAACTTGTATAGGAACAGATCTGGAAGGCAAAACAGAACTTGTATAAGAGCAGATCTGGAAGCGAAAACAGAACAGAACTTGCATAAGAGCAGATCTGGAAGGGAAAACAGAACAGAACTTGTATAAGAGCAGATCTGGAAGGGAAAACAGAACAGAACTTGTATAAGAGCAGATCTGGAAGGGAAAATAGAACAGAACTTGTATAAGAGCAGATCTGGAAGGAAAAGGAGAACTTGTATAAGAGCAGATCTGGAAGGAAAAAACGAATAGAACTTGTATAAGAGCAGATCTGGAAGGAAAAGGAGAACTTGTATAAGAGCAGATCTGGGAGGGAAAACAGAACTTGTATAAGAGCAGATCTGGAAGGCAAAACCGAACTTGTATAAGAGCAGATCTGAAAGGTAATACAGAACTTGTATAAAAGCAGATCTGGAAGTGAAAACAGAACTTGTATATGAGCAGATCTGGAACGAAAAGGAGAACTTGTATAAGAGCAGATCTGTAAGGGGAAACAGAACTTGTATAAGAGCAGATCTGGAAGGGAAAACAGAACTTGTAAAAGACAGATCTGGAAGCGAAAAGGAGAACTTGTATAAGAGCAGATCTGGAAGAGAAAAAATAACTTGTATAAGTGCAGATCTGGAAGATAAAAAATAACTTGTATAAGTGCAGATCTGGAAGGGAAAAGGAGAACTTGTATAAGAGCAGATCTGGAAAGAAAAGGAGAACTTGTATAAGAGGAGATCTGGAAGGGAAATCAGAACAGAACTTGTATACGAGCAGACCTGGAAGGAATAGGAGAACTTGTGTAAGAGCAGATCTGGGAGGGAACACAGAACTTGTATAGGAACAGATCTGGAAGGCAAAACAGAACTTGTATAAGAGCAGATCTGGAAGCGAAAACAGAACAGAACTTGCATAAGAGCAGATCTGGAAGGGAAAACAGAACAGAACTTGTATAAGAGCAGATCTGGAAGGGAAAACAGAACAGAACTTGTATAAGAGCAGATCTGGAAGGGAAAATAGAACAGAACTTGTATAAGAGCAGATCTGGAAGGAAAAGGAGAACTTGTATAAGAGCAGATCTGGAAGGAAAAACAGAATAGAACTTGTATAAGAGCAGATCTGGAAGGAAAAGGAGAACTTGTATAAGAGCAGATCTGGGAGGGAAAACAGAACTTGTATAAGAGCAGATCTGGAAGGCAAAACAGAACTTGTATAAGAGCAGATCTGAAAGGTAATACAGAACTTGTATAAAAGCAGATCTGGAAGTGAAAACAGAACTTGTATATGAGCAGATCTGGAAGGAAAAGGAGAACTTGTATAAGAGCAGATCTGTAAGGGGAAACAGAACTTGTATAAGAGCAGATCTGGAAGGGAAAACAGAACTTGTAAAAGACAGATCTGGAAGCGAAAAGGAGAACTTGTATAAGAGCAGATCTGGAAGAGAAAAATAACTTGTATAAGTGCACATCTGGAAGATAAAAAATAACTTGTATAAGTGCAGATCTGGAAGGGAAAAGGAGAACTTGTATAATAGCAGATCTGGAAGGAAAAGGAGATCTTGTATAAGAGCAGATCTGTAACCGAAAACAGAACTTGTATAAGGGCAGATCTGAAAGGTAATACAGAACTTGTTTAAGAGCAGATCTGGAAGGGAAAACAGAACTTGTATAAGAGCAGATCTGGAAGGGAAAACAGAACTTGTATAAGAGCAGATGTGGAAGGAAAGGAGAACTTGTATAAGAGCAGAACTGGAAGGGAAAACAGAACTTGTATAAGAGCAGATCTGGAAGGGAAAACAGAACAGAACTTGTATACAAGCAGATCTGGAAAAAAAGGAGAACTTGTGTAAGAGCAGGTCTAGGAGGGAAAACAGAACTTGTATGGGAACTGATCTGGAAGGCAAAACAGAACTTGTATAAGAGCAGATCTGGAAGGCAAAACAGAGCAGATCTTGTGTAAGACAGGATCTGGAAGGGAAAACAGAACAGAACTTGTATAAGAGCAGATCTGGAAGGGAAAACAGAACAGAGCTTGTATAAGAGCAGATCTGGAAGGGAAAACAGAACAGAACTTGTATAAGAGCAGATCTGGAAGGAAAAGGAGAACTTGTATAAGAGCAGATCTGAAAGGTAATACAGAACTGGGATAAAATCAGATCTGGAAGCGAAAACAGAACTTGTATAAGAGCAGATCTGGAAGGAAAAGGAGAACTTGTATAAGGGCAGATCTGGAAGGAAAAGGAGAACTTGTATAAGAGCAGATCTGAAAGGTAATACAGAACTTGTATAAAAGCAGATCTGGAAGCGAAAACAGAACTTGTATAAGAGCAGATCTGGAAGGAAAAGGAGAACTTGTATAAGGGCAGATCTGGAAGGGGAAACAGAACTTGTATAAGAGCAGAACTGGAAGGGAAAGGAGAACTTGTATAAGAGCAGATCTGGAAGGAAAAACAGAATATAACTTGTATAAGAGCAGATCTGGAAGGGAAAACACAACTTGTATAAGAGCAGATCTGGAAGGGGAAACAGAACTTGTATAAGAGCAGATCTGGAAGGAAAAGGAGAACTTGTATAAGGGCAGATCTGGAAGGGAAAACAGAACATGTATAAGAGCAGATCTGGAAGCGAAAACAGAACTTGTATAAGAGCAGATGTGGAAGGAAAAGGAGAACTTGTATAAGAGCAGATCTAGAAGAGAAAACAGAACATATATAAGAGCAGATCTGGAAGGAAAAGGAGAACTTGTATAAGAGCAGATCTGGAAGGAAAAACAGAACTTGTATAAGAGCAGATCTGGAAGAAAAAACAGAACTTGTATAAGAGCAGATCTGGAACGTAAAACAGAACTTGTATAAGAGCAGATGTGGAAGGAAAAGGAGAACTTGTATAAGAGCAGATGTGGAAGGGAAAACAGAACTTGTATATGAGCAGATCTGGAAGCGAAAACAGAACTTGTATAAGAGCAGATCTGGAAGGGAAAACAGAACAGAACTTGTATAAGAGCAGATCTGGAAGGGAAAACAGAACAGAACTTGTATAAAAGTAGATCTGTAAGGAAAAGGAGACCTTGTATAAGAGCAGATCTGGGAGGGAAAACAGAACTTTTATAAGAGCAGATCTGGAAGGCAAAACAGAAATTGTATAAGAGCAGATCTGGAAGGGAAAACAGAACAGAACTTGTATAAGAGCAGATCTGGAAGGGAAAACAGAACAGAACTTGTGTAAGAGCAGATCTGGAAAGAAAAGGAGAACTTGTATAAGAGCAGATCTGGAAGGGAAAACAGAACAGAACTTGTATAAGAGCAGATCTGGAAAGAAAAGGAGAACTTGTATAAGAGGAGATCTGGAAGGGAAATCAGAACAGAACTTGTATACGAGCAGACCTGGAAGGAATAGGAGAACTTGTGTAAGAGCAGATCTGGGAGGGAACACAGAACTTGTATAGGAACAGATCTGGAAGGCAAAACAGAACTTGTATAAGAGCAGATCTGGAAGCGAAAACAGAACAGAACTTGCATAAGAGCAGATCTGGAAGGGAAAACAGAACAGAACTTGTATAAGAGCAGATCTGGAAGGGAAAACAGAACAGAACTTGTATAAGAGCAGATCTGGAAGGAAAAGGAGAACTTGTATAAGAGCAGATCTGGAAGGGAAAACAGAACAGAACTTGTATACGAGCAGATCTGGAAGGAAAAGGAGAACTTGTGTAAGAGCAGATCTGGGAGAGAAAACAGAACTTGTATAGGAACAGATCTGAAAGGCAAAACAGAACTTGTATTAGAGCAGATCTGGAAGCGAAAACAGAACAGAACTTGTATAAGAGCAGATCTGGAAGGAAAACAGAGCAGAACTTGTATAAGAGCAGACCTGGAAGGGAAAACAGAACTTGTATTAGAGCAGATCTGGAAGGAAAAGGAGAACTTGTAGAAGAGCAGATCTGGAAGGCAAAACAGACCTTGTATAAGAGTAGATCTGGAAGGAAAAGGAGAACTTGTATAAGAGCAGATCTGGAAGGTAATACAAAACTTGTATAGGAGCAGATCTGGAAGGGGAAACAGAACTGGTATAAGAGCAGATCTGGAAGGGGAAACAGAACTTGTATAAGAGCAGATCTGGAAGGAAAAGGAGAACTTGTATAAGAGCAGATCTGGAAGGAAAAGGAGAACTTGTATGAGAGCAGATCTGGAAGGTAATACAAAACTTGTATAAGAGCAGATCTGGAAGCGAAAACAGAACTTGTATAAGAGCAGATCTGGAAGGAAAAGGAGAACTTGTATAAGAGCAGATCTGGAAGAAAAAGGAGAACTTGTATAAGAGCAGATCTGGGAGGGAAACCAGAACTTGTATAAGAGAAGATCTGGAAGGAAAACACAACTTGTATAAGAGCAGATCTGGAAGGGGAAACAGAACTTGTATAAGAGCAGATCTGGAAGGAAAAGGAGAACTTGTATAAGGGCAGATCTGGAAGGGAAAACAGAACATGTATAAGAGCAGATCTGGAAGCGAAAACAGAACTTGTATAAGAGCAGATGTGGAAGGAAAAGGAGAACTTGTATAAGAGCAGATCTAGAAGAGAAAACAGAACATATATAAGAGCAGATCTGGAAGGAAAAGGAGAACTTGTATAAGAGCAGATCTGGAAGGAAAAACAGAACTTGTATAAGAGCAGATCTGGAAGAAGAAACAGAACTTGTATAAGAGCAGATCTGGAACGTAAAACAGAACTTGTATAAGAGCAGATGTGGAAGGAAAAGGAGAACTTGTATAAGAGCAGATGTGGAAGGGAAAACAGAACTTGTATATGAGCAGATCTGGAAGCGAAAACAGAACTTGTATAAGAGCAGATCTGGAAGGGAAAACAGAACAGAACTTGTATAAGAGCAGATCTGGAAGGGAAAACAGAACAGAACTTGTATAAAAGTAGATCTGTAAGGAAAAGGAGACCTTGTATAAGAGCAGATCTGGGAGGGAAAACAGAACTTGTATAAGAGCAGATCTGGAAGGCAAAACAGAAATTGTATAAGAGCAGATCTGGAAGGGAAAACAGAACAGAACTTGTATAAGAACAGATCTGGAAGGGAAAACAGAACAGAACTTGTGTAAGAGCAGATCTGGAAAGAAAAGGAGAACTTGTATAAGAGCAGATCTGGAAGGGAAAACAGAACAGAACTTGTATAAGAGCAGATCTGGAAAGAAAAGGAGAACTTGTATAAGAGGAGATCTGGAAGGGAAATCAGAACAGAACTTGTATACGAGCAGACCTGGAAGGAATAGGAGAACTTGTGTAAGAGCAGATCTGGGAGGGAACACAGAACTTGTATAGGAACAGATCTGGAAGGCAAAACAGAACTTGTATAAGAGCAGATCTGGAAGCGAAAACAGAACAGAACTTGCATAAGAGCAGATCTGGAAGGGAAAACAGAACAGAACTTGTATAAGAGCAGATCTGGAAGGGAAAACAGAACAGAACTTGTATAAGAGCAGATCTGGAAGGGAAAATAGAACAGAACTTGTATAAGAGCAGATCTGGAAGGAAAAGGAGAACTTGTATAAGAGCAGATCTGGAAGGAAAAACAGAATAGAACTTGTATAAGAGCAGATCTGGAAGGAAAAGGAGAACTTGTATAAGAGCAGATCTGGGAGGGAAAACAGAACTTGTATAAGAGCAGATCTGGAAGGCAAAACAGAACTTGTATAAGAGCAGATCTGAAAGGTAATACAGAACTTGTATAAAAGCAGATCTGGAAGTGAAAACAGAACTTGTATATGAGCAGATCTGGAAGGAAAAGGAGAACTTGTATAAGAGCAGATCTGTAAGGGAAACAGAACTTGTATAAGAGCAGATCTGGAAGGGAAAACAGAACTTGTAAAAGACAGATCTGGAAGCGAAAAGGAGAACTTGTATAAGAGCAGATCTGGAAGAGAAAAAATAACTTGTATAAGTGCAGATCTGGAAGATAAAAAATAACTTGTATAAGTGCAGATCTGGAAGGGAAAAGGAGAACTTGTATAATAGCAGATCTGGAAGGAAAAGGAGATCTTGTATAAGAGCAGATCTGTAACCGAAAACAGAACTTGTATAAGGGCAGATCTGAAAGGTAATACAGAACTTGTTTAAGAGCAGATCTGGAAGGGAAAACAGAACTTGTATAAGAGCAGATCTGGAAGGGAAAACAGAACTTGTATAAGAGCAGATGTGGAAGGAAAGGAGAACTTGTATAAGAGCAGAACTGGAAGGGAAAACAGAACTTGTATAAGAGCAGATCTGGAAGGGAAAACAGAACAGAACTTGTATACAAGCAGATCTGGAAAAAAAGGAGAACTTGTGTAAGAGCAGGTCTGGGAGGGAAAACAGAACTTGTATAGGAACTGATCTGGAAGGCAAAACAGAACTTGTATAAGAGCAGATCTGGAAGGCAAAACAGAGCAGATTTTGTGTAAGACAGGATCTGGAAGGGAAAACAGAACAGAACTTGTATAAGAGCAGATCTGGAAGGGAAAACAGAACAGAGCTTGTATAAGAGCAGATCTGGAAGGGAAAACAGAACAGAACTTGTATAAGAGCAGATCTGGAAGGAAAAGGAGAACTTGTATAAGAGCAGATCTGAAAGGTAATACAGAACTTGTATAAAAGCAGATCTGGAAGCGAAAACAGAACTTGTATAAGAGCAGATCTGGAAGGAAAAGGAGAACTTGTATAAGGGCAGATCTGGAAGGGGAAACAGAACTTGTATAAGAGCAGAACTGGAAGGGAAAGGAGAACTTGTATAAGAGCAGATCTGGAAGGAAAAACAGAATATAACTTGTATAAGAGCAGATCTGGAAGGGAAAACACAACTTGTATAAGAGCAGATCTGGAAGGGGAAACAGAACTTGTATAAGAGCAGATCTGGAAGGAAAAGGAGAACTTGTATAAGGGCAGATCTGGAAGGGAAAACAGAACATGTATAAGAGCAGATCTGGAAGCGAAAACAGAACTTGTATAAGAGCAGATGTGGAAGGAAAAGGAGAACTTGTATAAGAGCAGATCTAGAAGAGAAAACAGAACATATATAAGAGCAGATCTGGAAGGAAAAGGAGAACTTGTATAAGAGCAGATCTGGAAGGAAAAACAGAACTTGTATAAGAGCAGATCTGGAAGAAAAAACAGAACTTGTATAAGAGCAGATCTGGAACGTAAAACAGAACTTGTATAAGAGCAGATGTGGAAGGAAAAGGAGAACTTGTATAAGAGCAGATGTGGAAGGAAAACAGAACTTGTATATGAGCAGATCTGGAAGCGAAAACAGAACTTGTATAAGAGCAGATCTGGAAGGGAAAACAGAACAGAACTTGTATAAGAGCAGATCTGGAAGGGAAAACAGAACAGAACTTGTATAAAAGTAGATCTGTAAGGAAAAGGAGACCTTGTATAAGAGCAGATCTGGGAGGGAAAACAGAACTTGTATAAGAGCAGATCTGGAAGGCAAAACAGAAATTGTATAAGAGCAGATCTGGAAGGGAAAACAGAACAGAACTTGTATAAGAGCAGATCTGGAAGGGAAAACAGAACAGAACTTGTGTAAGAGCAGATCTGGAAAGAAAAGGAGAACTTGTATAAGAGCAGATCTGGAAGGGAAAACAGAACAGAACTTGTATAAGAGCAGATCTGGAAAGAAAAGGAGAACTTGTATAAGAGGAGATCTGGAAGGGAAATCAGAACAGAACTTGTATACGAGCAGACCTGGAAGGAATAGGAGAACTTGTGTAAGAGCAGATCTCGGAGGGAACACAGAACTTGTATAGGAACAGATCTGGAAGGCAAAACAGAACTTGTATAAGAGCAGATCTGGAAGCGAAAACAGAACAGAACTTGCATAAGAGCAGATCTGGAAGGGAAAACAGAACAGAACTTGTATAAGAGCAGATCTGGAAGGGAAAACAGAACAGAACTTGTATAAGAGCAGATCTGGAAGGGAAAATAGAACAGAACTTGTATAAGAGCAGATCTGGAAGGAAAAGGAGAACTTGTATAAGAGCAGATCTGGAAGGAAAAACAGAATAGAACTTGTATAAGAGCAGATCTGGAAGGAAAAGGAGAACTTTTATAAGAGCAGATCTGGGAGGGAAAACAGAACTTGTATAAGAGCAGATCTGGAAGGCAAAACAGAACTTGTATAAGAGCAGATCTGAAAGGTAATACAGAACTTGTATAAAAGCAGATCTGGAAGTGAAAACAGAACTTGTATATGAGCAGATCTGGAAGGAAAAGGAGAACTTGTATAAGAGCAGATCTGTAAGGGGAAACAGAACTTGTATAAGAGCAGATCTGGAAGGGAAAACAGAACTTGTAAAAGACAGATCTGGAAGCGAAAAGGAGAACTTGTATAAGAGCAGATCTGGAAGAGAAAAAATAACTTGTATAAGTGCAGATCTGGAAGATAAAAAATAACTTGTATAAGTGCAGATCTGGAAGGGAAAAGGAGAACTTGTATAATAGCAGATCTGGAAGGAAAAGGAGATCTTGTATAAGAGCAGATCTGTAACCGAAAACAGAACTTGTATAAGGGCAGATCTGAAAGGTAATACAGAACTTGTTTAAGAGCAGATCTGGAAGGGAAAACAGAACTTGTATAAGAGCAGATCTGGAAGGGAAAACAGAACTTGTATAAGAGCAGATGTGGAAGGAAAGGAGAACTTGTATAAGAGCAGAACTGGAAGGGAAAACAGAACTTGTATAAGAGCAGATCTGGAAGGGAAAACAGAACAGAACTTGTATACAAGCAGATCTGGAAAAAAAGGAGAACTTGTGTAAGAGCAGGTCTGGGAGGGAAAACAGAACTTGTATAGGAACTGATCTGGAAGGTAAAACAGAACTTGTATAAGAGCAGATCTTGAAGGCAAAACAGAGCAGATCTTGTGTAAGACAGGATCTGGAAGGAAAACAGAACAGAACTTGTATAAGAGCAGATCTGGAAGGGAAAACAGAACAGAGCTTGTATAAGAGCAGATCTGGAAGGGAAAACAGAACAGAACTTGTATAAGAGCAGATCTGGAAGGAAAAGGAGAACTTGTATAAGAGCAGATCTGAAAGGTAATACAGAACTTGTATAAAAGCAGATCTGGAAGCGAAAACAGAACAGAACTTGCATAAGAGCAGATCTGGAAGGGAAAACAGAACAGAACTTGTATAAGAGCAGATCTGGAAGGGAAAACAGAACAGAACTTGTATAAGAGCAGATCTGGAAGGGAAAATAGAACAGAACTTGTATAAGAGCAGATCTGGAAGGAAAAGGAGAACTTGTATAAGAGCAGATCTGGAAGGAAAAACAGAATAGAACTTGTATAAGAGCAGATCTGGAAGGAAAAGGAGAACTTGTATAAGAGCAGATCTGGGAGGGAAAACAGAACTTGTATAAGAGCAGATCTGGAAGGCAAAACAGAACTTGTATAAGAGCAGATCTGAAAGGTAATACAGAACTTGTATAAAAGCAGATCTGGAAGTGAAAACAGAACTTGTATATGAGCAGATCTGGAAGGAAAAGGAGAACTTGTATAAGAGCAGATCTGTAAGGGGAAACAGAACTTGTATAAGAGCAGATCTGGAAGGGAAAACAGAACTTGTAAAAGACAGATCTGGAAGCGAAAAGGAGAACTTGTATAAGAGCAGATCTGGAAGAGAAAAAATAACTTGTATAAGTGCAGATCTGGAAGATAAAAAATAACTTGTATAAGTGCAGATCTGGAAGGGAAAAGGAGAACTTGTATAATAGCAGATCTGGAAGGAAAAGGAGATCTTGTATAAGAGCAGATCTGTAACCGAAAAACAGAACTTGTATAAGGGCAGATCTGAAAGGTAATACAGAACTTGTTTAAGAGCAGATCTGGAAGGGAAAACAGAACTTGTATAAGAGCAGATCTGGAAGGGAAAACAGAACTTGTATAAGAGCAGATGTGGAAGGAAAGGAGAACTTGTATAAGAGCAGAACTGGAAGGGAAAACAGAACTTGTATAAGAGCAGATCTGGAAGGGAAAACAGAACAGAACTTGTATACAAGCAGATCTGGAAAAAAGGAGAACTTGTGTAAGAGCAGGTCTGGGAGGGAAAACAGAACTTGTATAGGAACTGATCTGGAAGGCAAAACAGAACTTGTATAAGAGCAGATCTTGAAGGCAAAACAGAGCAGATCTTGTGTAAGACAGGATCTGGAAGGGAAAACAGAACAGAACTTGTATAAGAGCAGATCTGGAAGGGAAAACAGAACAGAGCTTGTATAAGAGCAGATCTGGAAGGGAAAACAGAACAGAACTTGTATAAGAGCAGATCTGGAAGGAAAAGGAGAACTTGTATAAGAGCAGATCTGAAAGGTAATACAGAACTTGTATAAAAGCAGATCTGGAAGCGAAAACAGAACTTGTATAAGAGCAGATCTGGAAGGAAAAGGAGAACTTGTATAAGGGCAGATCTGGAAGGGGAAACAGAACTTGTATAAGAGCAGAACTGGAAGCGAAAGGAGAACTTGTATAAGAGCAGATCTGGAAGGAAAAACAGAATATAACTTGTATAAGAGCAGATCTGAAAGGAAAAGTAGAACTTGTATAAGAGCAGATCTGGGAGGGAAACAGAACTTGTATAAGAGCAGATCTGGAAGGCAAAACAGATCTTGTATAACAGCAGATCTGAAAGGTAATACAGAACTTGTATAAAAGCAGATCTGGAAGTGAAAACAGAACTTGTATAAGAGCAGATCTGGAAGGAAAAGGAGAACTTGTATAAGAGCAGATCTGTAAGGGAAAACAGAACTTGTAAAAGACAGATCTGGAAGCGAAAAGGAGAACTTGTATAAGAGCAGATCTGGAAGAGAAAAAATAACTTGTATAATAGCAGATCTGAAAGGTAATACAGAACTTGTTTAAGAGCAGATCTGGAAGGGATCACAGAACTTGTATAAGAGCAGATGTGGAAGGAAAACAGAACTTGTATAAGAGCAGATCTGGAAGGAAAAACAGAACTTGTATAAGAGCAGATCTGGAAGGCAAAACAGAATAGAACTTGTATAAGACAGGATCTGGAAGGGAAAACAGAACAGAACTTGTATAAGAGTAGATCTGGAAGGAAAAGGAGAACTTGTATAAGAGCAGATCTGGAAGGGAAAACAGAACAGAACTTGTATAAGAGCAGATCTGGAAGGAAAAGGAGAACTTGTATAAGCAGATCTGGAAGGGAAAACAGAACAGAACATGTATACGAGCAGATCTGGAAGGAAAAGGAGAACTTGTATAAGAGCAGATCTGGGAGGGAAAACAGAACTTGTTTAGGAACAGATGTGGAAGGCAAAACGGAACTTGTATAAGAGCAGATCTGGAAGCGAAAACAGAACAGAACTTGTATAAGAGCAGATCTGGAAGGGAAAACAGAACAGAACTTGTATAAGAGCAGATCTGGAAGGGAAACAGAACTTGTATAAGAGCAGATCTGGAAGGAAAAGGAGAACTTGTATAAGAGCAGATCTGGAAGGCAAAACAGAACTTGTATAAGAGCAGATCTGGAAGGAAAAGGAGAACTTGTATAAGAGCAGATCTGGGAGGGAAAACAGAACTTGTATAAGAGCAGATCTGGAAGGCAAAACAGAACCTGTATAAGAGCAGATCTGAAAGGTAATACAGAACTTGTATAAAAGCAGATCTGGAAGTGAAAACAGAACTTGTATATGAGCAGATCTGGAAGGAAAAGGAGAACTTGTATAAGAGCAGATCTGGAAGGGGAAACAGAACTTGTATAAGAGCAGATCTGGAAGGGAAAACAGAACTTGTAAAAGACAGATCTGGAAGCGAAAAGGAGAACTTGTATAAGAGCAGATCTGTAACCGAAAACAGAACTTGTATAAGGGCAGATCTGAAAGGTAATACAGAACTTGTTTAAGAGCAGATCTGGAAGGGAAAACAGAACTTGTATAAGAGCAGATGTGGAAGGAAAAGGAGAACTTGTATAAGAGCAGAACTGGAAGGGAAAACAGAACTATTATAAGAGCAGATCTGGAAGGGAAAACAGAACTTGTATAAGAGCAGATCTGGAAGGGAAAACAGAACTTGTATAAGAGCAGATCTGGAAGGGAAAACAGAACAGTACTTGTATAAGAGCAGATCTGGAAGGAAAAGGAGAACTTGTAGAAGAGCAGATCTGGAAGGGAAAACAGAACTTGTATACGAGCAGATCTGGAAGGAAAAGGAGAACTTGTATAAGAGCAGCTCTGGAAGGGAAAACAGAACAGAACTTGTATAAGAGCAGATCTGGAAGGAAAAGGAGAACTTGTATAAGAGCAGATCTGGAAGGGAAAACAGAACAGAACTTGTATACGAGCAGATCTGGAAGGAAAAGGAGAACTTGTGTAAGAGCAGATCTGGGAGGGAAAACAGAACTTGTATAGGAACAGATCTGGAAGGGAAAACAGAACTTATATAAGAGCAGATCTGGAAGCGAAAACAGAACAGAACTTGTATAAGAGCAGATCTGGAAGGGAAAACAGAACAGAACTTGTATAACAGCAGATCTGGAAGGGAAAACAGAACTTGTATAAGAGCAGATCTGGAAGGAAAAGGAGAACTTGTATAAGAGCAGATCTGGAAGGCAAAACAGAACTTGTATAAGAGCAGATCTGGAAGGAAAAGGAGAACTTGTAAAAGAGCAGATCTGGAAGGTAATACAAAACTTGTATAGGAGCAGATCTGGAAGGGGAAACAGAACTTGTATCAGAGCAGATCTGGAAGGGGAAACAGAACTTGTATAAGAGCAGATCTGGAAGGAAAAGGAGAACTTGTATAAGAGCAGATCTGGAAGGAAAAGGAGAACTTGTATAAGAGCAGATCTGGAAGGTAATACAAAACTTGTATAAGAGCAGATCTGGAAGCGAAAACAGAACTTGTATAAGAGCAGATCTGGAAGGAAAAGGAGAACTTGTATAAGAGCAGATCTGGAAGAAAAAGGAGAACTTGTATAAGAGCAGATCTGGGAGGGAAAACAGAACTTGTATAAGAGAAGATCTGGAAGGGAAAACACAACTTGTATAAGAGCAGATGTGGAAGGGGAAACAGAACTTGTATAAGAGCAGATCTGGAAGGAAAAGGAGAACTTGTATAAGAGCAGATCTGGAAGGGAAAACAGAACTTGTATAAGAGCAGATCTGGAAGTGGAAACAGAACTTGTATAAGAGCAGATCTGGAAGGGAAAACAGAACATGTATAAGAGCAGATCTGGAAGCGAAAACAGAACTTGTATAAGAGCAGATGTGGAAGGAAAAGGAGAACTTGTATAAGAGCAGATCTAGAAGAGAAAACAGAACATATATAAGAGCAGATCTGGAAGGAAAAGGAGAACTTGTATAAGAGCAGATCTGGAAGAAAAAACAGAACTTGTATAAGAGCAGATCTGGAAGGAAAAGGAGAACTTGTATAAGAGCAGATCTGGAAGGGGAAACAGAACTTGTATAAGAGCAGATCTGGAAGGTAAAACAGAACTTGTATAAGAGCAGATGTGGAAGGAAAAGGAGAACTTGTATAAGAGCAGATCTGGAAGGGAAAACAGAACAGAACTTGTATAAGAGCAGATCTGGAAGGAAAAGGAGAACTTGTACAAGAGCAGATCTGGAAGGGAAAACAGAACAGAACTTGTATACGAGCAGATCTGGAAGGAAAAGGAGAACTTGTGTAAGAGCAGATCTGGGAGAGAAAACAGAACTTGTATAGGAACAGATCTGAAAGGCAAAACAGAACTTGTATTAGAGCAGATCTGGAAGCGAAAACAGAACAGAACTTGTATAAGAGCAGATCTGGAAGGGAAAACAGAGCAGAACTTGTATAAGAGCAGACCTGGAAGGGAAAACAGAACTTGTATAAGAGCAGATCTGGAAGGAAAAGGAGAACTTGTATAAGAGCAGATCTGGAAGGCAAAACAGAACTTGTATCAGAGCAGATCTGGAAGGAAAAGGAGAACTTGTATAAGAGCAGGTCTGGAAGGTAATACAAAACTTGTATAGGAGCAGATCTGGAAGGGGAAACAGAACTGGTATAAGAGCAGATCTGGAAGGGGAAACCGAACTTGTATAAGAGCAGATCTGGAAGGAAAATGAGAAATTGTATAAGAGCAGATCTGGAAGGAAAAGGAGAACTTGTATGAGAGCAGATCTGGAAGGTAATACAAAACTTGTATAAGAGCAGATCTGGAAGCGAAAACAGAACTTGTATAAGAGCAGATCTGGAAGGAAAAGGAGAACTTGTATAAGAGCAGATCTGGGAGGGAAACCAGAACTTGTATAAGAGAAGATCTGGAAGGGAAAACACAACTTGTATAAGAGCAGATCTGGAAGGGGAAACAGAACTTGTATAAGAGCAGATCTGGAAGGAAAAGGAGAACTTGTATAAGGGCAGATCTGGAAGGGAAAACAGAACATGTATAAGAGCAGATCTGGAAGCGAAAACAGAACTTGTATAAGAGCAGATGTGGAAGGAAAAGGAGAACTTGTATAAGAGCAGATCTAGAAGAGAAAACAGAACATATATAAGAGCAGATCTGGAAGGAAAAGGAGAACTTGTATAAGAGCAGATCTGGAAGGAAAAACAGAACTTGTATAAGAGCAGATCTGGAAGAAAAAACAGAACTTGTATAAGAGCAGATCTGGAAGGTAAAACAGAACTTGTATAAGAGCAGATGTGGAAGGAAAAGGAGAACTTGTATAAGAGCAGATGTGGAAGGGAAAACAGAACTTGTATATGAGCAGATCTGGAAGCGAAAACAGAACTTGTATAAGAGCAGATCTGGAAGGGAAAACAGAACAGAACTTGTATAAAAGTAGATCTGTAAGGAAAAGGAGACCTTGTATAAGAGCAGATCTGGGAGGGAAAACAGAACTTGTATAAGAGCAGATCTGGAAGGCAAAACAGAAATTGTATAAGAGCAGATCTGGAAGGGAAAACAGAGCAGAACTTGTATAAGAGCAGATCTGGAAGGGAAAACAGAACAGAACTTGTGTAAGAGCAGATCTGGAAAGAAAAGGAGAACTTGTATAAGAGCAGATCTGGAAGGGAAAACAGAACAGAACTTGTATAAGAGCAGATCTGGAAAGAAAAGGAGAACTTGTATAAGAGGAGATCTGGAAGGGAAAACAGAACAGAACTTGTATACGAGCAGACCTGGAAGGAATAGGAGAACTTGTGTAAGAGCAGATCTGGGAGGGAACACAGAACTTGTATAGGAACAGATCTGGAAGGCAAAACAGAACTTGTATAAGAGCAGATCTGGAATCGAAAACAGAACAGAACTTGCATAAGAGCAGATCTGGAAGGGAAAACAGAACAGAACTTGTATAAGAGCAGATCTGGAAGGGAAAACAGAACAGAACTTGTATAAGAGCAGATCTGGAAGGGAAAATAGAACAGAACTTGTATAAGAGCAGATCTGGAAGGAAAAGGAGAACTTGTATAAGAGCAGATCTGGAAGGAAAAACAGAATAGAACTTGTATAAGTGCAGATCTGGAAGGAAAAGGAGAACTTGTATAAGAGCAGATCTGGGAGGGAAAACAGAACTTGTATAAGAGCAGATCTGGAAGGCAAAACAGAACTTGTATAAGAGCAGATCTGAAAGGTAATACAGAACTTGTATAAAAGCAGATCTGGAAGTGAAAACAGAACTTGTATATGAGTGTCAAGGTATTCATTCCAAACCTGCACCTTACTCTCATCACCTGAAAACCTTTCTGGGGCCGCCAATGGTATAGGGGTGGGGATCTCCACTGACACCGGTGATGCTGCTCCAGCTAAGTTACCCGAAGGCCAAGAAGCGCCACTAAACCCCCTTCCAGTACTGACATCAAATGGGTTTCTCTGTAATTTATCAACGCGGTCTTGTAAGGCCGCTGTTTCTGCCCTGGAAGCGGATAGCTCCTGTTGTACTAGAACCAGGGCAGCCATTATATCCTCTAAGGTGGCCATCATCAACTCTATACCGATCAGGAGAGAATAAATTCTTGGGCTTCTTATTCTGTCAAGGTATTCATTCCAAACTCCCAGGATCGGTATGTTGCTCAAATGGGTCCACCTCTCAATCACTCCACTCTCCGAATGCTATAATAGCGCAGAGAGTAGGAAGGATTAAGCGAGGAAGGAAAGGATGGGGACAGCAGGGAGGGAGACCTACAACACAAAAACCCACCATTAGAGATAATACAAACTATGTATGTTGTCACCACAATAATCAATATATATATATACTAAGGATAATAACTACCTGTAAAGAAAATAAGGAACTTGGCATCGTACATAATTCTGGTTTGTATACCTTTTCAGCCTAAGGTTTATCTAAACAGAAGAGGAACACTCTTCAATCAGTGATGAAAACATACCACGGATAAACTCCCATACACTCACACCCATGCACACATGCTTGCTCGTTACCCACCAAAATGTTGAATGAACTTGCGTCACAGGGGGTTGAGTACGTGACACACACACCACTATCCCCTGCTAGGAGAAAAGAAACAAAGGACCACATAAAGTTTGGCTGGGATTAGTAAACCTTTTGTACGTAGATACTCTGATCGGCATTTCACTCATGCCTATCGCGAACTGACTGTTAATTCACAGCCCATAAATGAATACTGTGGATCACCACATAAGTCATGTGAACAATACTTGAGAGGTAAATAGTTTGTAATCACTCCTAGAATCTCCGGAGCACTGTGGTAAGGCTCGTATATATATATATATTGCAGAAACCACTTTATCCACCAATTTTGGTGACCACGTCACCCTTACCGCCCTCGCAGCGTAGAGCACTGATCCAGGAGTCCGCCTCATGAACGAAGCACCGGCTTCGGAGTCCGAACGAAAGAGAATAAGAAGCATTGCACCAGCGCCTCCGCCCTGCTTTTGTGTCTTCCGGGAATGTGCGTCATGAGCATGCGCTCGCCCCGCGCCGCAAAGGATCATGGGAACTGTAGTCCCGATCCCGGCGAATCCTGCCGTCCGCTCGCCGGGCTCTCCTTGAGCTCCCTGAAACGAAATTAGGGAGTGTGACAGTACAACCCCCTCCCCGAAGAGGCTGGCGAAGGCCCGGCCTATCCGGGAACATCCTGTGGTATCTCTGAATCACCCTGGGCGCATGTACGCTCCTCGCTGGCTCCCATGAGTCCTCCTCCGCACTATACCCCTTCCACGAAATCAGATACCACAAGGATGAGCCTCTCATTTTTGAATCCAGTATCTTGGATACTTCGTGATTCGAGTACGTTATCCACCCACAAAGGAGGAGGCCGTTTCTTCACCGGGGTGTAGGAAGGTTTCAACAAGGAGACATGGAACACAGGGTGTATTTTCATGTTTTTGGCAGGGCCAAACGCACAGAAACAGGGTTGATGCATTTCACAACCTTGTAAGGTCCTAGATAACGAGGATTGAAAATGCTGTACTTGCGAAATCTAATATGTCTGGTGGACAACCATACCACATCACCCGGTTTATATGAAGGACTGTCCCTACGGTGAACATCAGCGTGTTTCTTGTAACATGTCTTGGCCTTTTGGAGATTTATCTGTGTCCGCTTGATGGTGAGCTGTATTTGTTTCACCCTGTCACGTACTTCAGGCAGAGTATGATCCATGCCGGGATGAATCAAGGGCAGAAACCTAGGATGAAACCCATAATTACTATAAAATGGGGTATGTTTGGTGGATTGATGGGTCGCACTGTTGTACGCAGTTTCGGCGACCCATAAGAGATCCACCCATTCATCAGTGTTGTCCTTCACATAGCAACGTAGGAATTGTTTTAATGTTTGATTTAAACGTTCAGTCTGACCGTCCGTTTGTGGGTGGAAACTTGTGGATTTTGCGGATTTTATCTGTAATGCCTCACAACACACTTTCCAAAAGCGAGCAGTGAATTGGGACCCACGGTCTGACACGATGGTGGATGGCACCCCATGCAACCGAACGATTTGACTCAGTAGTATTTTGGCTAGTTGCCCAGAAGTGGGTAAGGTCTTACATGAAATAAAATGTCCCATCTTAGTAAGACTGTCAACCACAACCAAAATAACCGTGTGACCTTGATCTTTAGGTAATCCCACTATGAAGTCCACTGATATGGTATTCCATGGAACAGTGGGTGTGGGTAGTGGTTGCAGCAAACCTTGTGTCTTGCGATGATCAGATTTTGCTTTTGCACATATCTCACATTTTCTTACGTGTAATACCACATCTGCCTTTACCGAAGGCCACCAAAAGTACCTAAGAACCCTGTTTAGAGTTTTATCCATGCCATTATGTCCGGCACTGGGAGCTGCATGGCACCAATGAAACACCCTCTCTTGTAACGCCTTTGTGGGGACCAACATCTGCTTATTCCTAATCGGCACCCCTTGTCTTATTCTCCATTGCGGGTGCTCCTTTAGCCACTTTCTCCACAACGGGGTTGTACAGGCACGAGCCACAGTCTTCAGAAACTGTTCAGAGTGTACAACCCCTATGATCTGGTCCGGTGCTAATATATGGAGAGGTTGTTTATTCCCCACACTAACGTCCGTTTCAAGTCTGGAGAGAGCATCTGCCTTCCCATTTTCTGCGCCAGGCCTGTAAGTGACAATATAATCGTATTCGGAGAAAAAAAGCATCCAACGCATTTGCCTAGGAGACAGCGTGCGTGCGGATCTCATGAATTGTAAATTTCTATGGTCAGTGTACACTGTGACCACATGCTTTGCCCCCATTAAATGATGCCTCCAAGTACCGAAGGCATCTTTGATGGCCAATAGCTCCTTTTCAGCAATGGCGTACTGTCTTTCTGCGTCGTTTAATTTGCGAGACATGTATGCTATGGGATGGAGTTGACCTGTCTTCTCATTTCTTTGAGACAAGATTGCACCCACCGCCATGTCTGACGCATCCGCTTCAACTATAAAGGGCCTCTCCGGATTCGGGTGGGCCAGGACAGGTGCTGATGTAAAGGCCTCTTTCAGCTGAGAAAAGGAAGCGTCTGTGTCTTTTGTCCACTCAAATGGAGTGTTTTTTCTGAGTAACCTAGTTATAGGAGTCACCATCTTTGAAAACTGGGGTATAAATCTTCGGTAAAAATTAGCAAAGCCCAGGAAGCTTTGAATTTCTTTCACATTGACTGGTTGAGGCCAGTCTTTTACAGCTTTTATTTTTCGCTCAGACATTTCCAATCCCATAGGGGAAATGATCACCCCTAAGAACTCCACCCGTTGGACATGAAATTCGCATTTTGTCAGCTTGCAGAACAATCCATTGTTACGCAAAGCTTGCAGGACTAGACAAACATGTTGAAAATGCTGGCCCACTGAATTGGAGTATATTAAAATATCGTCGATATACACCACTGTGAACACATCCAAATACTCCCGCAACACCTCGTTCAGAAAAAACTGAAACGCCGCGGGAGCATTGCACAGTCCAAATGGCATCACCGTATATTCAAACAATCCAAAACGTGTGCGAAACGCCGTTTTCCACTCATCTCCCTCCCGTACCCGGACCAGGTGATATGCTCCTTTCAGGTCCAACCTTGTATAGATTTGAGCCGTTTTCACCTGATCCAGTAGAACAGGGATCAAAGGTAACGGATACCTATTTTTGATGGTAATATGATTCAATGCCCTAAAGTCTATGCACGCGCGTTTTTCTCCGTTTGCTTTCGGGATAAAAAACAAAGGGGATGCTGCAGGAGACTTGGATGGTCTGATAAAACCATTCGCCAGGTACTGGTCTAAATAAGTCTTCAAATGCTCGTTTTCTGAGTCCGTAAGAGCATATATTCGGCTACATGGCACTACTGCTCCGGGTACCAGGTATATCTGACAGTCATACGACCTGTGAGGAGGTAACACATCGGCTTGTTTCTCATTAAACACATCCCTAAATTGTTCGTATTCTTTAGGTAACGTAGTGTCTTTTTCAGCGGTAGTAGCCATGTGAAGGCAGGAGGCCAAGGCATGTACAGGTTGATCATGAGGTTCAGGGCCACAATGTTCCTTACACCACTGACTGTCAAAACGAAGGGTCTTGGTGACCCAATCAATAGTAGGGTTGTGCTTTACCAACCAAGGTAACCCCAAAATGATTCCATACTGTGGGGCTTGTATTATGTTGAAGTTCAATGATTCGAAATGATGAGGTCCACTACATACATCTAGCATTTCTGTGGAGTAACTGACTGGTCCCGTTATTAACTCCCTGCCGTCTATGTACATGTTTTGCGGTTAGATGATTTGTGAAATGAAGTGCTACGGCTCGGGCTTTGGAAAGGGTTGCTCAGAAATATCGTTCACGGCTCAGATGGCATCGGCGGAGCTCCACCATCACTGCTGCCGAGGCTGATCCACTGCCCGCGGCTGCCGGCACCTCCCCACACTACACATGGTGAGCGCGCGCGGTCTCGGAGACCCCCAGCACTTCAGCGAGCCTCGCCTAGCCACTCGCGGTGCGGGAGATCGGAGCGGAGTTGGCGGCTGTCGATGTGCTTCTTGAGGGAGAGCGCAGCGCTGGATACATGGGGTCTCCACTGTCTGCTGTTACGCACCGCAGGATGGTAGACGTGAGCGGGGGCACTGCTGATGACCCTGGGTTCCCCTGATGTTCCGGTATTGACGGTAGGGGGCTCCGATGACCTGTCCCCCACCGGTCTTAAACTCCCCGGGTCAGATGCGCCCTTGCTGAGCACAAGATGGCGGAGTGCTCCTCGGCAGCGCTTGCTGTTTAACGGTGGCTCCGGCTTCCTTCCTCGTTCATGGATTTTGGCCTGAATTCGTCACTGTTCCCAGCGGGGCAGGCAACGTTCTGGTCACTCTTCGATTTCGGTCTCTGTGGTCCCTATTTGTTCAGAGGCTCGCTCCAGTTCTCAACTCTCCTTGATGCGCTGGTCGTCAGCCTGATGCCCTTGCGTTGCTATGCCTGTGCACACAAACAGCAGACATTCTACTGCCCTACGCTGCGTCCCCCCTCCGACCCTACTTAAGGGAACTCTGCTCTCCTGGTTTTTTGGGTCTTGACTTGGGTGCATCTTGCCATTTTGAGATGGTTCCTTCGATGCCCACGACCCGGATCCGCCATTTTGTTGATTCTTGTCCTTTCCTTCGGTCCATTGGATTCCATCCTGCCGACCTTCAGACATTTCTCTTTTGCTGGACTGCCTTATCTCTTTCTCCCCCTCAGGTCCCCCTCTTTCCTCTCACCAATCTCAGCCTCCGACTCTTCTCCCCCCCTACCGCTCTCTACCCCTTTTGATATTTTATTTCTCCGTTCACTCTGTAAATATGTAATATATACTTGTCCAAGCCTAATCGCTGGTAAAAGGTAATCCTGAGTAAATGTACTATTTGTATACATATATAACTCTAACCACTAGTATATGTAGTAGACCTTTATACTTACTACCATTCCTATGTGATTTTTAGAGTTTATCCGTTTGTATCTCTTCCTTGAGTGACTTTACAACTTGTACATTTGCAATTTTTTCTGCTTGTATCTCTTCCTTGTGTGACTTTACAACTTGTACATTTGCAATTTTTTTCTGTTTGTATCTCTTATGTAACTCATGTAATCCTAAATCCTTATGTAACGCAACTGGTTCTTTTGTAAAGCGCTCTGACACCTTCGGGTAATGTTCGCGCTATATAAAATCGCAATAAATTAAAAAAAAAAAAAACACCGTTTCAAATGTATCTTTTTCAACCAAAGGCAGCTGTAAAGTTGCTGCCAATTCCTTATCCATAAACAAACCTGTTGCTCCTGAGTCTATCATGGCTTCCAAATCTCTCCACTCCCCCATTATCTGTATCTGAAGGGAGGTCCTAAAATGATTAGTCTTCGATGCTTTTACCTCTTGCGTGGAAGGGATTACTAACCCGCTCAAAAAGCCCCCTCCTGATACCTTTGAGCTCTCTAGTTTTCCGACTTTGGAGGAATGGAAGCAGCCCCGTTACTATACCCTGTTCTGGTCTTGGGTTTGGCTAAACAATCTCTGACGTAATGACCTTTCTTGCCACAGTACATACAAAGCCCTTGTTTCCGTCTTTGATCTCTTTCTTCCGGTGATAAGGCAGCCCTAACTGTTCCTATTTCCATGGGTTCCGACACACCTGCCATGCTAGGTTTTTGATACTTTGGTTTGTCGTATCTAGGAAAAGTTCTCTCAAATCTTCTCTTATCGTTTTTACGCTCACTTATCCTGCTGTCTAACCTCAAAGCTAGATTGATAAGATCAGTACATGTTGTAGGCTGTGGGTCAACTTGTGCTATCACATCCTTAAGCTCATCTCGTAACCCTTGATGGAACAAGGCAGCTCTTTTCTCCTCAGGCCATCTAGTCTCTGAGATCAAACGCTGAAAGGTATTTAAATATACTATCAAGTCCTTGTTACCTTGTTTTAATTCCAGTAATTCCTTGTCAGCAGACAGGGTATGAGCTCGTCTGTCAAAAACGTTCTCAAATTCTTTTCTAAAACCATCCCAATCATACAACATAGGATCGTCATTCCGTACCAACAGGACAGCCCATAACGCTGCATCCCCAGCCAAATAAGAAATTAAGAAGGCTACTCGGGCTTGATTAGTAGGAAATGCCCGTGGTTTACACGTAAAATGTAACAACACCTGCGTCATAAAAACCTGCCCCTTACTCTCATCACCTGAAAACCTTTCTGGGGCCGCCAATGGTATAGGGGTGGGGATCTCCACTGACACCGGTGATGCTGCTCCAGCTAAGTTACCCGAAGGCCAAGAAGCGCCACTAAACCCCTTCCAGTACTGACATCAAATGGGTTTCTCTGTAATTTATCAACGCGGTCTTGTAAGGCCGCTGTTTCTGCCCTGGAAGCGGATAGCTCCTGTTGTACTAGAACCAGGGCAGCCATTATATCCTCTAAGGTGGCCATCATCAACTCTATACCGATCAGGAGAGAATAAATTCTTGGGCTTCTTATTCTGTCAAGGTATTCATTCCAAACTCCCAGGATCGGTATGTTGCTCAAATGGGTCCACCTCTCAATCACTCCACTCTCCGAATGCTATAATAGCGCAGAGAGTAGGAAGGATTAAGCGAGGGAAGGAAAGGATGGGGACAGCAGGGAGGGAGACCTACAACACAAAAACCCACCATTAGAGATAATACAAACTATGTATGTTGTCACCACAATAATCAATATATATATATACTAAGGATAATAACTACCTGTAAAGAAAATAAGGAACTTGGCATCGTACATAATTCTGGTTTGTATACCTTTTCAGCCTAAGGTTTATCTAAACAGAAGAGGAACACTCTTCAATCAGTGATGAAAACATACCACGGATAAACTCCCATACACTCACACCCATGCACACATGCTTGCTCGTTACCCACCAAAATGTTGAATGAACTTGCGTCACAGGGGGGGTTGAGTACGTGACACACACACCACTATCCCCTGCTAGGAGAAAAGAAACAAAGGACCACATAAAGTTTGGCTGGGATTAGTAAACCTTTTGTACGTAGATACTCTGATCGGCATTTCACTCATGCCTATCGCGAACTGACTGTTAATTCACAGCCCATAAATGAATACTGTGGATCACCACATAAGTCATGTGAACAATACTTGAGAGGTAAATAGTTTGTAATCACTCCTAGAATCTCCGGAGCACTGTGGTAAGGCTCGATATATATATATATTGCAGAAACCACTTTATCCACCAATTTTGGTGACCACGTCACCCTTACCGCCCTCGCAGCGTAGAGCACTGATCCAGGAGTCCGCCTCATGAACGAAGCACCGGCTTCGGAGTCCGAACGAAAGAGAATAAGAAGCATTGCACCAGCGCCTCCGCCCTGCTTTTGTGTCTTCCGGGAATGTGCGTCATGAGCATGCGCTCGCCCCGCGCCGCAAAGGATCATGGGAACTGTAGTCCCGATCCCCGGCGAATCCTGCCGTCCACTTCGTTGGGCTCTCCTTGAGCTCCCTGAAACGAAATTAGGGGAGTGTGACAATGAGCAGATCTGGAAGGAAAAGGAGAACTTGTATAAGAGCAGATCTGTAAGGGAAACAGAACTTGTATAAGAGCAGATCTGGAAGGGAAAACAGAACTTGTAAAAGACAGATCTGGAAGCAAAAAGGAGAACTTGTATAAGAGCAGATCTGGAAGAGAAAAATAACTTGTATAAGTGCAGATCTGGAAGAGAAAAATAACTTGTATAAGTGCAGATCTGGAAGGGAAAAGGAGAACTTGTATAATAGCAGATCTGGAAGGAAAAGGAGAACTTGTATAAGAGCAGATCTGTAACCGAAAACAGAACTTGTATAAGGGCAGATCTGAAAGGTAATACAGAACTTGTTTAAGAGCAGATCTGGAAGGGAAAACAGAACTTGTATAAGAGCAGATCTGGAAGGGAAAACAGAACTTGTATAAGAGCAGATGTGGAAGGAAAGGAGAACTTGTATAAGAGCAGAACTGGAAGGGAAAACAGAACTTGTATAAGAGCAGATCTGGAAGGGAAAACAGAACAGAACTTGTATACAAGCAGATCTGGAAAAAAAGGAGAACTTGTGTAAGAGCAGGTCTGGGAGGGAAAACAGAACTTGTATAGGAACTGATCTGGAAGGCAAAACAGAACTTGTATAAGAGCAGATCTGGAAGGGAAAACAGAACAGAGCTTGTATAAGAGCAGATCTGGAAGGGAAAACAGAACAGAACTTGTATAAGAGCAGATCTGGAAGGAAAAGGAGAACTTGTATAAGAGCAGATCTGAAAGGTAATACAGAACTTGTATACAAGCAGATCTGGAAGCGAAAACAGAACTTGTATAAGAGCAGATCTGGAAGGAAAAGGAGAACTTGTATAAGGGCAGATCTGGAAGGGGAAACAGAACTTGTATAAGAGCAGATCTGGAAGGGAAAGGAGAACTTGTATAAGAGCAGATCTGGAAGGAAAAACAGAATATAACTTGTATAAGAGCAGATCTGGAAGGAAAAGTAGAACTTGTATAAGAGCAGATCTGGGAGGGAAACAGAACTTGTATAAGAGGAGATCTGGAAGGCAAAACAGATCTTGTATAACAGCAGATCTGAAAGGTAATACTGAACTTGTATAAAAGCAGATCTGGAAGTGAAAACAGAACTTGTATAAGAGCAGATCTGGAAGGAAAAGGAGAACTTGTATAAGAGCAGATCTGTAAGGGAAAACAGAACTTGTAAAAGACAGATCTGGAAGCGAAAAGGAGAACTTGTATAAGAGCAGATCTGGAAGAGAAAAAATAACTTGTATAATAGCAGATCTGGAAGGAAAAGGAGAACTTGTATAAGAGCAGATCTGTAACCGAAAACAGAACTTGTATAAGGGCAGATCTGAAAGGTAATACAGAACTTGTTTAAGAGCAGATCTGGAAGGGATCACAGAACTTGTATAAGAGCAGATGTGGAAGGAAAACAGAACTTGTATAAGAGCAGATCTGGAAGGGAAAACAGAACTTGTATAAGAGCAGATCTGGAAGGCAAAACAGAATAGAACTTGTATAAGACAGGATCTGGAAGTGAAAACAGAACAGAACTTGTATAAGAGTAGATCTGGAAGGAAAAGGAGAACTTGTATCAGAGCAGATCTGGAAGGGAAAACAGAACAGAACTTGTATACGAGCAGATCTGGAAGGAAAAGGAGAACTTGTATAAGAGCAGATCTGGAAGGGAAAACAGAACAGAACTTGTATAAGAGCAGATCTGGAAGGAAAAGGAGAACTTGTATAAGCAGATCTGGAAGGGAAAACAGAACAGAACTTGTATACGAGCAGATCTGGAAGGAAAAGGAGAACTTGTGTAAGAGCAGATCTGGGAGGGAAAACAGAACATGTTTAGGAACAGATCTGGAAGGCAAAACGGAACTTGTATAAGAGCAGATCTGGAAGCGAAAACAGAACAGAACTTGTATAAGAGCAGATCTGGAAGGGAAACAGAACTTGTATAAGAGCAGATCTGGAAGGAAAAGGAGAACTTGTATAAGAGCAGATCTGGAAGGCAAAACAGAACTTGTATAAGAGCAGATCTGGAAGGAAAAGGAGAACTTGTAAAAGAGCAGATCTGGAAGGTATTACAAAACTTGTATAGGAGCAGATCTGGAAGGGGAAACAGAACTTGTATAAGAGCAGATCTGGAAGGGGAAACAGAACTTGTATAAGAGCAGATCTGGAAGGAAAAGGAGAACTTGTATAAGCAGATCTGGAAGGAAAAGGAGAACTTGTATAAGAGCAGATCTGGAAGGTAATACAAAACTTGTATAAGAGCAGATCTGGAAGCGAAAACAGAACTTGTATAAGAGCAGATCTGGAAGGAAAAGGAGAACTTGTATAAGAGCAGATCTGGAAGAAAAAGGAGAACTTGTATAAGAGCAGATCTGGGAGGGAAAACAGAACTTGTATAAGAGAAGATCTGGAAGGGAAAACACAACTTGTATAAGAGCAGATGTGGAAGGGGAAACAGAACTTGTATAAGAGCAGATCTGGAAGGAGAATGAGAACTTGTATAAGAGCAGATCTGGAAGGGAAAACAGAACTTGTATAAGAGCAGATCTGGAAGGGGAACCAGAACTTGTATAAGAGCAGATCTGGAAGGGAAAACAGAACATGTATAAGAGCAGATGTGGAAGGAAAAGGAGAACTTGTATAAGAGCAGATCTAGAAGAGAAAACAGAACATATATAAGAGCAGATCTGGAAGGAAAAGGAGAACTTGTATAAGAGCAGATCTGGAAGCAAAAACAGAACTTGTATAAGAGCAGATCTGGAAGGAAAAGGAGAACTTGTATAAGAGCAGATCTGGAAGGGGAAACAGAACTTGTATAAGAGCAGATCTGGAAGGTAAAACAGAACTTGTATAAGAGCAGATGTGGAAGGAAAAGGAGAACTTGTATAAGAGCAGATGTGGAAGGGAAAACAGAACTTGTATAAGAGCAGATCTGGAAGCGAAAACAGAACTTGTATAAGAGCAGATCTGGAAGGGAAACAGAACAGAACTTGTATAAGAGCAGATCTGGAAGGGAAACAGAACAGAACTTGTATAAGAGTAGATCTGTAAGGAAAAGGAGACCTTGTATAAGAGCAGATCTGGGAGGGAAAATAGAACTTGTATAAGAGCAGATCTGGAAGGGAAAACAGAACTTGTATAAGAGCAGATCTGGAAGGGGAACCAGAACTTGTATAAGAGCAGATCTGGAAGGGAAAACAGAACATGTATAAGAGCAGATGTGGAAGGAAAAGGAGAACTTGTATAAGAGCAGATCTAGAAGAGAAAACAGAACATATATAAGAGCAGATCTGGAAGGAAAAGGAGAACTTGTATAAGAGCAGATCTGGAAGCAAAAACAGAACTTGTATAAGAGCAGATCTGGAAGGAAAAGTAGACCTTGTATAAGAGCAGATCTGGAAGGGGAAACAGAACTTGTATAAGAGCAGATCTGGAAGGTAAAACAGAACTTGTATAAGAGCAGATGTGGAAGGAAAAGGAGAACTTGTATAAGAGCAGATGTGGAAGGGAAAACAGAACTTGTATAAGAGCAGATCTGGAAGCGAAAACAGAACTTGTATAAGAGCAGATCTGGAAGGGAAACAGAACAGAACTTGTATAAGAGCAGATCTGGAAGGGAAACAGAACAGAACTTGTATAAGAGTAGATCTGTAAGGAAAAGGAGACCTTGTATAAGAGCAGATCTGGGAGGGAAAACAGAACCTGTATAAGAGCAGATCTGGAAGGGAAACAGAACTTGTATAAGAGCAGATCTGGAAGGAAAAGGAGAACTTGTATAAGAGCAGATCTGGAAGGCAAAACAGAACTTGTATAAGAGCAGATCTGGAAGGAAAAGGAGAACTTGTAAAAGAGCAGATCTGGAAGGTATTACAAAACTTGTATAGGAGCAGATCTGGAAGGGGAAACAGAACTTGTATAAGAGCAGATCTGGAAGGGGAAACAGAACTTGTATAAGAGCAGATCTGGAAGGAAAAGGAGAACTTGTATAAGCAGATCTGGAAGGAAAAGGAGAACTTGTATAAGAGCAGATATGGAAGGTAATACAAAACTTGTATAAGAGCAGATCTGGAAGCGAAAACAGAACTTGTATAAGAGCAGATCTGGAAGGAAAAGGAGAACTTGTATAAGAGCAGATCTGGAAGAAAAAGGAGAACTTGTATAAGAGCAGATCTGGGAGGGAAAACAGAACTTGTATAAGAGAAGATCTGGAAGGGAAAACACAACTTGTATAAGAGCAGATGTGGAAGGGGAAACAGAACTTGTATAAGAGCAGATCTGGAAGGAGAAGGAGAACTTGTATAAGAGCAGATCTGGAAGGGAAAACAGAACTTTTATAAGAGCAGATCTGGAAGGGGAACCAGAACTTGTATAAGAGCAGATCTGGAAGGGAAAACAGAACATGTATAAGAGCAGATGTGGAAGGAAAAGGAGAACTTGTATAAGAGCAGATCTAGAAGAGAAAACAGAACATATATAAGAGCAGATCTGGAAGGAAAAGGAGAACTTGTATAAGAGCAGATCTGGAAGCAAAAACAGAACTTGTATAAGAGCAGATCTGGAAGGAAAAGGAGAACTTGTATAAGAGCAGATCTGGAAGGGGAAACAGAACTTGTATAAGAGCAGATCTGGAAGGTAAAACAGAACTTGCATAAGAGCAGATGTGGAAGGAAAAGGAGAACTTGTATAAGAGCAGATGTGGAAGGAAAACAGAACTTGTATAAGAGCAGATATGGAAGCGAAAACAGAACTTGTATAAGAGCAGATCTGGAAGGGAAAACAGAACAGAACTTGTATAAGAGCAGATCTGGAAGGGAAACAGAACAGAACTTGTATAAGAGTAGATCTGTAAGGAAAAGGAGACCTTGTATAAGAGCAGATCTGGGAGGGAAAACAGAACTTGTATAAGAGCAGATCTGGAAGGCAAAACAGAACTTGTATAAGAGCAGATCTGGAAGGGAAAATAGAACAGAACTCGTATAAGAGCAGATCTGGATGGGAAAACAGAACAGAACTTGTGTAAGAGCAGATCTGGAAAGAAAAGGAGAACTTGTATAAGAGCAGATCTGGAAGGGAAAACAGAACAGAACTTGTATAAGAGCAGATCTCTAAAGAAAACGAGAACTTGTATAAGAGCAGATCTGGAAAGGAAAACAGAACAGAACTTGTGTAAGAGCAGATCTGGAAAGAAAAGGAGAACTTGTATAAGAGCAGATCTGGAAGGGAAAACAGAACAGAACTTGTATACAAGCAGACCTGGAAGGAATAGGAGAACTTGTGTAAGAGCAGATCTGGGAGGAAAAACAGAACTGTATAGGAACTAACCCTGGGCATAGTTTGCGTAGTAGTACTACACGTAGCTACGCGAATTACGCGTAGTTATGCAAATTGCGTAGCTGTGCTTGTCTGCACTGTGCAATAATTGCCAACAGCATCTTGCACATGGCAAGTTAAGATAAAATAAGTATCTCTGTCTTTATATGCTAAAAATGCATACAGTCATTTCACAAAAGTGAAAATGATAAATTAACAAGCAGTGAGAGAGGTGATGATTTTGGGATCCTCCCTAACCTAGGGAGAGAACCAAGCAGATACCTTGAAAACAAAAGCACATCTTGTTGAACGATTCGGTGGTGGTCCCATCCTCTTAGGACCACTCCAGCACTAGTTATTGGCAAAAATATAATCCCAACCGAAGGCCCTGCAAAGCATTATGGGACGAGATTAGCAGTGGGCAGTCAATATTATAGTATCCAATATCAAAATAATTCTACAAAGAGCTGCAGTTCAACTAGTCGTTACTAGATGTCCCTCACGAGTCAAATGCAAAAGCATTGAAATTATTATTACATCAAGCTGCAGTTCCACTAGTCGTTATTAGATGTCCCTCACAAGTCAAATGCAAAAGCTTCATGAAAGGGTTTCAATGCTTTTGCATTTGACTCGTGAGGACATCTAGTAACGACTAGTGGAACTGCAGCTGATGTATTAATAATTTCAATGCTTTGCATTTGACTCGTGGAGGGACATCTAGTAACAACTAGTTGAACTGCAGCTCTTTGTAGAATTATTTTGATATTGGACACTATAATATTCACTGCCCACTGCTAATCTCGATCCCATAATGCTTGCAGGGCCTTGGTTGGGATTGTATTTTGCCCATAACTGTGGCTTGGGGTGGTCCTAGGAGAAAGGGACCACCACTGAATCATTCAGCATGATATGCTCTTTGTGTTCAAGGCATCTGCTTGGTCCTCCTCCTAGGTTAGGGGACCTCAAAATCATCACTCTCTCATAGCCTGATATTTTCGATCTCAAAGTTCATTTTTGTGAATTGGTTATATGCTTTTTAGCATGAAAATTGCTTTATCAAAGTATTTGTAGGTGTTGATGGTTTTACTGCTACGCTATGTCAATTAACACAGTTTTTGCACTGTGCTATGTGCAATTTGCGTAGTAGCAAAAAACTACCCATGCTCTGTCAGTGTAGCGTAGTAGTACGCCCAGACTTAATAGGAACAGATCTGGAAGGCAAAACAGAACTTGCGTAAGAGCAGATCTGGAAGCGAAAACAGAACAGAACTTGCGTAAGAGCAGATCTGGAAGGGAAAACAGAACAGAACTTGTATAAGAGCAGATCTGGAAGGGAAAACAGAACAGAACTTGTATAAGAGCAGATCTGGAAGGGAAAACAGAACAGAACTTGTATAAGAGCAGATCTGGAAGGAAAAGGAGAACTTGTATAAGAGCAGATCTGGAAGGAAAAACAGAATAGAACTTGTATAAGAGCAGATCTGGAAGGAAAAGGAGAACTTGTATAAGAGCAGATCTGGGAGGGAAAACAGAACTTGTATAAGAGCAGATCTGGAAGGCAAAACAGAACCTTTATAAGAGCAGATCTGAAAGGTAATACAGAACTTGTATAAAAGCAGATCTGGAAGTGAAAACAGAACTTGTATATGAGCAGATCTGGAAGGAAAAGGAGAACTTGTATAAGAGCAGATCTGGAAGGGGAAACAGAACTTGTATAAGAGCAGATCTGGAAGGGAAAACAGAACTTGTAAAAGACAGATCTGGAAGCGAAAAGGAGAACTTGTATAAGAGCAGATCTGTAACCAAAAACAGAACTTGTATAAGGGCAGATCTGAAAGGTAATACAGAACTTGTTTAAGAGCAGATCTGGAAGGGAAAAACAGAACTTGTATAAGAGCAGATGTGGAAGGAAAAGGAGAACTTGTATAAGAGCAGAACTGGAAGGGAAGACAGAACTATTATAAGAGCAGATCTGGAAGGGAAAACAGAACTTGTATAAGAGCAGATCTGGAAGGGAAAACAGAACAGTACTTGTATAAGAGCAGATCTGGAAGGAAAAGTAGAACTTGTATAAGAGCAGATCTGGAAGGGAAAACAGAACTTGTATACGAGCAGATCTGGAAGGATAAGGAGAACTTGTATAAGAGCAGCTCTGGAAGGGAAAACAGAACAGAACTTGTATAAGAGCAGATCTGGAAGGAAAAGGAGAACTTGTATAAGAGCAGATCTGGAAGGGAAAACAGAACAGAACTTGTATACGAGCAGATCTGGAAGGAAAAGGAGAACTTGTGTAAGAGCAGATCTGGGAGGGAAAACAGAACTTGTATAGGAACAGATCTGGAAGGGAAAACAGAACTTGTATAAGAGCAGATCTGGAAGCGAAAACAGAACAGAACATGTATAAGAGCAGATCTGGAAGGGAAAACAGAACAGAACTTGTATAAGAGCAGATCTGGAAGGGAAAACAGAACTTGTATAAGAGCAGATCTGGAAGGAAAAGGAGAACTTGTATAAGAGCAGATCTGGAAGGCAAAACAGAACTTGTATAAGAGCAGATCTGGAAGGAAAAGGAGAACTTGTAAAAGAGCAGATCTGGAAGGTAATACAAAACTTGTATAGGAGCAGATCTGGAAGGGGAAACAGAACTTGTATCAGAGCAGATCTGGAAGGGGAAACAGAACTTGTATAAGAGCAGATCTGGAAGGAAAAGGAGAACTTGTATAAGAGCAGATCTGGAAGAAAAAGGAGAACTTGTATAAGAGCAGATCTGGGAGGGAAAACAGAACTTGTATAAGAGAAGATCTGGAAGGGAAAACACAACTTGTATAAGAGCAGATGTGGAAGGGGAAACAGAACTTGTATAAGAGCAGATCTGGAAGGAAAAGGAGAACTTGTATAAGAGCAGATCTGGAAGGGAAAACAGAACTTGTATAAGAGCAGATCTGGAAGGGGAAACAGAACTTGTATAAGAGCAGATCTGGAAGGGAAAACAGAACATGTATAAGAGCAGATCTGGAAGCGAAAACAGAACTTGTATAAGAGCAGATGTGGAAGGAAAAGGAGAACTTGTATAAGAGCAGATCTAGAAGAGAAAACAGAACATATATAAGAGCAGATCTGGAAGGAAAAGGAGAACTTGCATAAGAGCAGATCTGGATGGAAAAACAGAACTTGTATAAGAGCAGATCTGGAAGGAAAAGGAAAACTTGTATAAGAGCAGATCTGGAAGGGGAAACAGAACTTGTATAAGAGCAGATCTGGAAGGTAAAACAGAACTTGTATAAGAGCAGATGTGGAAGAAAAGGAGAACTTGTATAAGAGCAGATGTGGAAGGAAAACAGAACTTGTATAAGAGCAGATCTGGAAGCGAAAACAGAACTTGTATAAGAGCAGATCTGGAAGGGAAAACAGAACAGAACTTGTATAAGAGTAGATCTGTAAGGAAAAGGAGACCCTGTATAAGAGCAGATTTGGGAGGGAAAACAGAACTTGTATAAGAGCAGATCTGGAAGGCAAAACAGAACTTGTATAAGAGCAGATCTGGAAGGGAAAACAGTACAGAACTTGTATAAGAGCAGATCTGGAAGGGAAAACAGAACAGAACTTGTGTAAGAGCAGATCTGGAAAGAAAAGGACAACTTGTATAAGAGCAGATCTGGAAGGGAAAACAGAACAGAACTTGTATAAGAGCAGATCTGGAAGGGAAAACAGAACTTGTATAAGAGCAGATGTGGAAGGAAAAGGAGAACTTGTATAAGAGCAGAACTGGAAGGGAAGACAGAACTATTATAAGAGCAGATCTGGAAGGGAAAACAGAACTTGTATAAGAGCAGATCTGGAAGGGAAAACAGAACAGTACTTGTATAAGAGCAGATCTGGAAGGAAAAGGAGAACTTGTATAAGAGCAGATCTGGAAGGGAAAACAGAACTTGTATACGAGCAGATCTGGAAGGATAAGGAGAACTTGTATAAGAGCAGCTCTGGAAGGGAAAACAGAACAGAACTTGTATAAGAGCAGATCTGGAAGGAAAAGGAGAACTTGTATAAGAGCAGATCTGGAAGGGAAAACAGAACAGAACTTGTATACGAGCAGATCTGGAAGGAAAAGGAGAACTTGTGTAAGAGCAGATCTGGGAGGGAAAACAGAACTTGTATAGGAACAGATCTGGAAGGGAAAACAGAACTTGTATAAGAGCAGATCTGGAAGCGAAAACAGAACAGAACATGTATAAGAGCAGATCTGGAAGGGAAAACAGAACAGAACTTGTATAAGAGCAGATCTGGAAGGGAAAACAGAACTTGTATAAGAGCAGATCTGGAAGGAAAAGGAGAACTTGTATAAGAGCAGATCTGGAAGGCAAAACAGAACTTGTATAAGAGCAGATCTGGAAGGAAAAGGAGAACTTGTAAAAGAGCAGATCTGGAAGGTAATACAAAACTTGTATAGGAGCAGATCTGGAAGGGGAAACAGAACTTGTATCAGAGCAGATCTGGAAGGGGAAACAGAACTTGTATAAGAGCAGATCTGGAAGGAAAAGGAGAACTTGTATAAGAGCAGATCTGGAAGAAAAAGGAGAACTTGTATAAGAGCAGATCTGGGAGGGAAAACAGAACTTGTATAAGAGAAGATCTGGAAGGGAAAACACAACTTGTATAAGAGCAGATGTGGAAGGGGAAACAGAACTTGTATAAGAGCAGATCTGGAAGGAAAAGGAGAACTTGTATAAGAGCAGATCTGGAAGGGAAAACAGAACTTGTATAAGAGCAGATCTGGAAGGGGAAACAGAACTTGTATAAGAGCAGATCTGGAAGGGAAAACAGAACATGTATAAGAGCAGATCTGGAAGCGAAAACAGAACTTGTATAAGAGCAGATGTGGAAGGAAAAGGAGAACTTGTATAAGAGCAGATCTAGAAGAGAAAACAGAACATATATAAGAGCAGATCTGGAAGGAAAAGGAGAACTTGCATAAGAGCAGATCTGGATGGAAAAACAGAACTTGTATAAGAGCAGATCTGGAAGGAAAAGGAAAACTTGTATAAGAGCAGATCTGGAAGGGGAAACAGAACTTGTATAAGAGCAGATCTGGAAGGTAAAACAGAACTTGTATAAGAGCAGATGTGGAAGAAAAGGAGAACTTGTATAAGAGCAGATGTGGAAGGGAAAACAGAACTTGTATAAGAGCAGATCTGGAAGCGAAAACAGAACTTGTATAAGAGCAGATCTGGAAGGGAAAACAGAACAGAACTTGTATAAGAGTAGATCTGTAAGGAAAAGGAGACCCTGTATAAGAGCAGATTTGGGAGGGAAAACAGAACTTGTATAAGAGCAGATCTGGAAGGCAAAACAGAACTTGTATAAGAGCAGATCTGGAAGGGAAAACAGAACAGAACTTGTATAAGAGCAGATCTGGAAGGGAAAACAGAACAGAACTTGTGTAAGAGCAGATCTGGAAAGAAAAGGACAACTTGTATAAGAGCAGATCTGGAAGGGAAAACAGAACAGAACTTGTATAAGAGCAGATCTGGAAAGAAAAGGAGAACTTGTATAAGAGCAGATCTGGAAGGGAAAACAGAACAGAACTTGTATACGAGCAGATCTGGAAGGAATAGGAGAACTTGTGTAAGAGCAGATCTGGGAGGGAAAATAGAACTTGTATAGGAACAGATCTTTAAGGCAAAACAGAACTTGTATAAGAGCAGATCTGGAAGCGAAAACAGAACAGAACTTGCATAAGAGCAGATCTGGAAGGGAAAACAGAACAGAACTTGTATAAGAGCAGATCTGAAAGGGAAAACAGAACAGAACTTGTATAAGAGCCGATCTGGAAGGGAAAACAGAACAGAACTTGTATAAGAGCAGATCTGGAAGGAAAAGGAGAACTTGTATAAGAGCAGATCTGGGAGGAAAACAGAATAGAACTTGTATAAGAGCAGATCTGGAAGGAAAAGGAGAACTTGTATAAGAGCAGATCTGGGAGGGAAAACAGAACTTGTATAAGAGCAGATCTGGAAGGCAAAACAGAACATGTATAAGAGCAGATCTGAAAGGTAATACAGAACTTGTATAAAAGCAGATCTGGAAGTGAAAACAGAACTTGTATATGAGCAGATCTGGAAGGAAAAGGAGAACTTGTATAAGAGCAGATCTGGAAGAGGAAACAGAAGTTGTATAAGAGCAGATCTGGAAGGGAAAACAGAACTCGTAAAAGACAGATCTGGAAGCGAAAAGGAGAACTTGTATAAGAGCAGATCTGAAGAGAAAAAATAACTTGTATAAGAGCAGATCTGGAAGGGAAAAGGAGAACTTGTATAATAGCAGATCTGGAAGGAAAAGGAGAACTTGTATAAGAGCAGATCTGTAACCGAAAACAGAACTTGTATAAGGGCAGATCTGAAAGGTAATACAGAACTTGTTTAAGAGCAGATCTGGAAGGGAAAACAGAACTTGTATAAGAGCAGATCTGGAAGGGAAACAAAACAGAACTTGTATAAGAGCAGATGTGGAAGGAAAAGGAGAACTTGTATAAGAGCAGAACTGGAAGGGAAAGCAGAACTTGTATAAGAGCAGATCTGGAAGGGAAAACAGAACAGAACTTGTATACAAGCAGATCTGGAAAAAAAGGAGAACTTGTGTAAGAACAGATCTGGGAGGGAAAACAGAACTTGTATAGGAACAGATCTGGAAGGCAAAACAGTACTTGTATAAGAGCAGATCTGGAAGCCAAAACAGAACAGAACTTGTGTAAGACAGGATCTGGAAGGGAAAACAGAACAGAACTTGTATAAGAGCAGATCTGGAAGGGAAAACAGAACAGAGCTTGTATAAGAGCAGATCTGGAAGGGAAAACAGAACAGAACTTGTATAAGAGCAGATCTGGAAGGAAAAGGAGAACTTGTATAAGAGCAGATCTGGAAGGGAAAACAGAACTTGTATAAGAGCAGATCTGGAAGGATAAGGGGAACTTGTATAAGAGCAGATCTGAAAGGTAATACAGAACTTGTATAAAAGCAGATCTGGAAGGGGAAACAGAACTTGTATAAGAGCAGATCTGGAAGGGAAAGGAGAACTTGTATAAGAGCAGATCTGGTAGGAAAAACAGAATAGAACTTGTATAAGAGCAGATCTGGAAGGAAAAGGAGAACTTGTATAAGAGCAGATCTGGGAGGGAAAATAGAACTTGTATAAGAGCAGATCTGGAAGGCAAAACAGAACTTGTATAAGAGCAGATCTGAAAGGTAATACAGAACTTGTATAAAAGCAGATCTGAAGTGAAAACAGAACTTGTATAAGAGCAGATCTGAAAGGAAAAGGAGAACTTGTATAAGAGCAGATCTGGAAGGCGAGACAGAACTTGTATAAGAGCAGATCTGGAAGGGAAAACATAACTTGTAAAAGACAGATCTCGAAGCGAAAAGTAGAACTTGTATAAGAGCCGATCTGGAAGAGAAAAAATAACTTGTATAATAGCAGATCTGGAAGGAAAAGGAGAACTTGTATAAGAGCAGATCTGTAACCGAAAACAGAACTTGGATAAGGGCAGATCTGAAAGGTAATACAGAACTTGTTTAAGAGCAGATCTGGAAGGGAAAACAGAACTTGTATAAGAGCAGATGTGGAAGGAAAAGGAGAACTTGTATAAGAGCAGAACTGGAAGGGAAAACAGAACTTGTATAAGAGCAGATCTGGAAGGATAAGGAGAACTTGTATAAGAGCAGCTCTGGAAGGGAAAACAGAACAGAACTTGTATAAGAGCAGATCTGGAAGGAAAAGGAGAACTTGTATAAGAGCAGATCTGGAAGGGAAAACAGAACAGAACTTGTATACGAGCAGATCTGGAAGGAAAAGGAGAACTTGTGTAAGAGCAGATCTGGGAGGAAAACAGAACTTGTATAGGAACAGATCTGGAAGGGAAAACAGAACTTGTATAAGAGCAGATCTGGAAGCGAAAACAGAACAGAACATGTATAAGAGCAGATCTGGAAGGGAAAACAGAACAGAACTTGTATAAGAGCAGATCTGGAAGGGAAAACAGAACTTGTATAAGAGCAGATCTGGAAGGAAAAGGAGAACTTGTATAAGAGCAGATCTGGAAGGCAAAACAGAACTTGTATAAGAGCAGATCTGGAAGGAAAAGGAGAACTTGTAAAAGAGCAGATCTGGAAGGTAATACAAAACTTGTATAGGAGCAGATCTGGAAGGGGAAACAGAACTTGTATCAGAGCAGATCTGGAAGGGGAAACAGAACTTGTATAAGAGCAGATCTGGAAGGAAAAGGAGAACTTGTATAAGAGCAGATCTGGAAGAAAAAGGAGAACTTGTATAAGAGCAGATCTGGGAGGGAAACAGAACTTGTATAAGAGAAGATCTGGAAGGGAAAACACAACTTGTATAAGAGCAGATGTGGAAGGGGAAACAGAACTTGTATAAGAGCAGATCTGGAAGGAAAAGGAGAACTTGTATAAGAGCAGATCTGGAAGGGAAAACAGAACTTGTATAAGAGCAGATCTGGAAGGGGAAACAGAACTTGTATAAGAGCAGATCTGGAAGGGAAAACAGAACATGTATAAGAGCAGATCTGGAAGCGAAAACAGAACTTGTATAAGAGCAGATGTGGAAGGAAAAGGAGAACTTGTATAAGAGCAGATCTAGAAGAGAAAACAGAACATATATAAGAGCAGATCTGGAAGGAAAAGGAGAACTTGCATAAGAGCAGATCTGGATGGAAAAACAGAACTTGTATAAGAGCAGATCTGGAAGGAAAAGGAAAACTTGTATAAGAGCAGATCTGGAAGGGGAAACAGAACTTGTATAAGAGCAGATCTGGAAGGTAAAACAGAACTTGTATAAGAGCAGATGTGGAAGAAAAGGAGAACTTGTATAAGAGCAGATGTGGAAGGGAAAACAGAACTTGTATAAGAGCAGATCTGGAAGCGAAAACAGAACTTGTATAAGAGCAGATCTGGAAGGGAAAACAGAACAGAACTTGTATAAGAGTAGATCTGTAAGGAAAAGGAGACCCTGTATAAGAGCAGATTTGGGAGGGAAAACAGAACTTGTATAAGAGCAGATCTGGAAGGCAAAACAGAACTTGTATAAGAGCAGATCTGGAAGGGAAAACAGAACAGAACTTGTATAAGAGCAGATCTGGAAGGGAAAACAGAACAGAACTTGTGTAAGAGCAGATCTGGAAAGAAAAGGACAACTTGTATAAGAGCAGATCTGGAAGGGAAAACAGAACAGAACTTGTATAAGAGCAGATCTGGAAAGAAAAGGAGAACTTGTATAAGAGCAGATCTGGAAGGGAAAACAGAACAGAACTTGTATACGAGCAGATCTGGAAGGAATAGGAGAACTTGTGTAAGAGCAGATCTGGGAGGGAAAATAGAACTTGTATAGGAACAGATCTTTAAGGCAAAACAGAACTTGTATAAGAGCAGATCTGGAAGCGAAAACAGAACAGAACTTGCATAAGAGCAGATCTGGAAGGGAAAACAGAACAGAACTTGTATAAGAGCAGATCTGAAAGGGAAAACAGAACAGAACTTGTATAAGAGCCGATCTGGAAGGGAAAACAGAACAGAACTTGTATAAGAGCAGATCTGGAAGGAAAAGGAGAACTTGTATAAGAGCAGATCTGGGAGGAAAAACAGAATAGAACTTGTATAAGAGCAGATCTGGAAGGAAAAGGAGAACTTGTATAAGAGCAGATCTGGGAGGGAAAACAGAACTTGTATAAGAGCAGATCTGGAAGGCAAAACAGAACATGTATAAGAGCAGATCTGAAAGGTAATACAGAACTTGTATAAAAGCAGATCTGGAAGTGAAAACAGAACTTGTATATGAGCAGATCTGGAAGGAAAAGGAGAACTTGTATAAGAGCAGATCTGGAAGAGGAAACAGAAGTTGTATAAGAGCAGATCTGGAAGGGAAAACAGAACTCGTAAAAGACAGATCTGGAAGCGAAAAGGAGAACTTGTATAAGAGCAGATCTGAAGAGAAAAAATAACTTGTATAAGAGCAGATCTGGAAGGGAAAAGGAGAACTTGTATAATAGCAGATCTGGAAGGAAAAGGAGAACTTGTATAAGAGCAGATCTGTAACCGAAAACAGAACTTGTATAAGGGCAGATCTGAAAGGTAATACAGAACTTGTTTAAGAGCAGATCTGGAAGGGAAAACAGAACTTGTATAAGAGCAGATCTGGAAGGGAAACAAAACAGAACTTGTATAAGAGCAGATGTGGAAGGAAAAGGAGAACTTGTATAAGAGCAGAACTGGAAGGGAAAGCAGAACTTGTATAAGAGCAGATCTGGAAGGGAAAACAGAACAGAACTTGTATACAAGCAGATCTGGAAAAAAGGAGAACTTGTGTAAGAACAGATCTGGGAGGGAAAACAGAACTTGTATAGGAACAGATCTGGAAGGCAAAACAGTACTTGTATAAGAGCAGATCTGGAAGCCAAAACAGAACAGAACTTGTGTAAGACAGGATCTGGAAGGGAAAACAGAACAGAACTTGTATAAGAGCAGATCTGGAAGGGAAAACAGAACAGAGCTTGTATAAGAGCAGATCTGGAAGGGAAAACAGAACAGAACTTGTATAAGAGCAGATCTGGAAGGAAAAGGAGAACTTGTATAAGAGCAGATCTGGAAGGGAAAACAGAACTTGTATAAGAGCAGATCTGGAAGGGGAAACAGAACTTGTATAAGAGCAGATCTGGAAGGGAAAACAGAACATGTATAAGAGCAGATCTGGAAGCGAAAACAGAACTTGTATAAGAGCAGATGTGGAAGGAAAAGGAGAACTTGTATAAGAGCAGATCTAGAAGAGAAAACAGAACATATATAAGAGCAGATCTGGAAGGAAAAGGAGAACTTGCATAAGAGCAGATCTGGATGGAAAAACAGAACTTGTATAAGAGCAGATCTGGAAGGAAAAGGAAAACTTGTATAAGAGCAGATCTGGAAGGGGAAACAGAACTTGTATAAGAGCAGATCTGGAAGGTAAAACAGAACTTGTATAAGAGCAGATGTGGAAGAAAAGGAGAACTTGTATAAGAGCAGATGTGGAAGGGAAAACAGAACTTGTATAAGAGCAGATCTGGAAGCGAAAACAGAACTTGTATAAGAGCAGATCTGGAAGGGAAAACAGAACAGAACTTGTATAAGAGTAGATCTGTAAGGAAAAGGAGACCCTGTATAAGAGCAGATTTGGGAGGGAAAACAGAACTTGTATAAGAGCAGATCTGGAAGGCAAAACAGAACTTGTATAAGAGCAGATCTGGAAGGGAAAACAGAACAGAACTTGTATAAGAGCAGATCTGGAAGGGAAAACAGAACAGAACTTGTGTAAGAGCAGATCTGGAAAGAAAAGGACAACTTGTATAAGAGCAGATCTGGAAGGGAAAACAGAACAGAACTTGTATAAGAGCAGATCTGGAAAGAAAAGGAGAACTTGTATAAGAGCAGATCTGGAAGGGAAAACAGAACAGAACTTGTATACGAGCAGATCTGGAAGGAATAGGAGAACTTGTGTAAGAGCAGATCTGGGAGGGAAAATAGAACTTGTATAGGAACAGATCTTTAAGGCAAAACAGAACTTGTATAAGAGCAGATCTGGAAGCGAAAACAGAACAGAACTTGCATAAGAGCAGATCTGGAAGGGAAAACAGAACAGAACTTGTATAAGAGCAGATCTGAAAGGGAAAACAGAACAGAACTTGTATAATAGCCGATCTGGAAGGGAAAACAGAACAGAACTTGTATAAGAGCAGATCTGGAAGGAAAAGGAGAACTTGTATAAGAGCAGATCTGGGAGGAAAAACAGAATAGAACTTGTATAAGAGCAGATCTGGAAGGAAAAGGAGAACTTGTATAAGAGCAGATCTGGGAGGGAAAACAGAACTTGTATAAGAGCAGATCTGGAAGGCAAAACAGAACATGTATAAGAGCAGATCTGAAAGGTAATACAGAACTTGTATAAAAGCAGATCTGGAAGTGAAAACAGAACTTGTATATGAGCAGATCTGGAAGGAAAAGGAGAACTTGTATAAGAGCAGATCTGGAAGAGGAAACAGAAGTTGTATAAGAGCAGATCTGGAAGGGAAAACAGAACTCGTAAAAGACAGATCTGGAAGCGAAAAGGAGAACTTGTATAAGAGCAGATCTGAAGAGAAAAAATAACTTGTATAAGAGCAGATCTGGAAGGGAAAAGGAGAACTTGTATAATAGCAGATCTGGAAGGAAAAGGAGAACTTGTATAAGAGCAGATCTGTAACCGAAAACAGAACTTGTATAAGGGCAGATCTGAAAGGTAATACAGAACTTGTTTAAGAGCAGATCTGGAAGGGAAAACAGAACTTGTATAAGAGCAGATCTGGAAGGGAAACAAAACAGAACTTGTATAAGAGCAGATGTGGAAGGAAAAGGAGAACTTGTATAAGAGCAGAACTGGAAGGGAAAGCAGAACTTGTATAAGAGCAGATCTGGAAGGGAAAACAGAACAGAACTTGTATACAAGCAGATCTGGAAAAAAAGGAGAACTTGTGTAAGAACAGATCTGGGAGGGAAAACAGAACTTGTATAGGAACAGATCTGGAAGGCAAAACAGTACTTGTATAAGAGCAGATCTGGAAGCCAAAACAGAACAGAACTTGTGTAAGACAGGATCTGGAAGGGAAAACAGAACAGAACTTGTATAAGAGCAGATCTGGAAGGGAAAACAGAACAGAGCTTGTATAAGAGCAGATCTGGAAGGGAAAACAGAACAGAACTTGTATAAGAGCAGATCTGGAAGGAAAAGGAGAACTTGTATAAGAGCAGATCTGGAAGGGAAAACAGAACTTGTATAAGAGCAGATCTGGAAGGATAAGGGGAACTTGTATAAGAGCAGATCTGAAAGGTAATACAGAACTTGTATAAAAGCAGATCTGGAAGGGGAAACAGAACTTGTATAAGAGCAGATCTGGAAGGGAAAGGAGAACTTGTATAAGAGCAGATCTGGTAGGAAAAACAGAATAGAACTTGTATAAGAGCAGATCTGGAAGGAAAAGGAGAACTTGTATAAGAGCAGATCTGGGAGGGAAAATAGAACTTGTATAAGAGCAGATCTGGGAGGGAAAACAGAACTTGTATAAGAGAAGATCTGGAAGGGAAAACACAACTTGTATAAGAGCAGATGTGGAAGGGGAAACAGAACTTGTATAAGAGCAGATCTGGAAGGAAAAGGAGAACTTGTATAAGAGCAGATCTGGAAGGGAAAACAGAACTTGTATAAGAGCAGATCTGGAAGGGGAAACAGAACTTGTATAAGAGCAGATCTGGAAGGGAAAACAGAACATGTATAAGAGCAGATCTGGAAGCGAAAACAGAACTTGTATAAGAGCAGATGTGGAAGGAAAAGGAGAACTTGTATAAGAGCAGATCTAGAAGAGAAAACAGAACATATATAAGAGCAGATCTGGAAGGAAAAGGAGAACTTGCATAAGAGCAGATCTGGATGGAAAAACAGAACTTGTATAAGAGCAGATCTGGAAGGAAAAGGAAAACTTGTATAAGAGCAGATCTGGAAGGGGAAACAGAACTTGTATAAGAGCAGATCTGGAAGGTAAAACAGAACTTGTATAAGAGCAGATGTGGAAGAAAAGGAGAACTTGTATAAGAGCAGATGTGGAAGGGAAAACAGAACTTGTATAAGAGCAGATCTGGAAGCGAAAACAGAACTTGTATAAGAGCAGATCTGGAAGGGAAAACAGAACAGAACTTGTATAAGAGTAGATCTGTAAGGAAAAGGAGACCCTGTATAAGAGCAGATTTGGGAGGGAAAACAGAACTTGTATAAGAGCAGATCTGGAAGGCAAAACAGAACTTGTATAAGAGCAGATCTGGAAGGGAAAACAGAACAGAACTTGTATAAGAGCAGATCTGGAAGGGAAAACAGAACAGAACTTGTGTAAGAGCAGATCTGGAAAGAAAAGGACAACTTGTATAAGAGCAGATCTGGAAGGGAAAACAGAACAGAACTTGTATAAGAGCAGATCTGGAAAGAAAAGGAGAACTTGTATAAGAGCAGATCTGGAAGGGAAAACAGAACAGAACTTGTATACGAGCAGATCTGGAAGGAATAGGAGAACTTGTGTAAGAGCAGATCTGGGAGGGAAAATAGAACTTGTATAGGAACAGATCTTTAAGGCAAAACAGAACTTGTATAAGAGCAGATCTGGAAGCGAAAACAGAACAGAACTTGCATAAGAGCAGATCTGGAAGGGAAAACAGAACAGAACTTGTATAAGAGCAGATCTGAAAGGGAAAACAGAACAGAACTTGTATAAGAGCCGATCTGGAAGGGAAAACAGAACAGAACTTGTATAAGAGCAGATCTGGAAGGAAAAGGAGAACTTGTATAAGAGCAGATCTGGGAGGAAAAACAGAATAGAACTTGTATAAGAGCAGATCTGGAAGGAAAAGGAGAACTTGTATAAGAGCAGATCTGGGAGGGAAAACAGAACTTGTATAAGAGCAGATCTGGAAGGCAAAACAGAACATGTATAAGAGCAGATCTGAAAGGTAATACAGAACTTGTATAAAAGCAGATCTGGAAGTGAAAACAGAACTTGTATATGAGCAGATCTGGAAGGAAAAGGAGAACTTGTATAAGAGCAGATCTGGAAGAGGAAACAGAAGTTGTATAAGAGCAGATCTGGAAGGGAAAACAGAACTCGTAAAAGACAGATCTGGAAGCGAAAAGGAGAACTTGTATAAGAGCAGATCTGAAGAGAAAAAATAACTTGTATAAGAGCAGATCTGGAAGGGAAAAGGAGAACTTGTATAATAGCAGATCTGGAAGGAAAAGGAGAACTTGTATAAGAGCAGATCTGTAACCGAAAACAGAACTTGTATAAGGGCAGATCTGAAAGGTAATACAGAACTTGTTTAAGAGCAGATCTGGAAGGAAAACAGAACTTGTATAAGAGCAGATCTGGAAGGGAAACAAAACAGAACTTGTATAAGAGCAGATGTGGAAGGAAAAGGAGAACTTGTATAAGAGCAGAACTGGAAGGGAAAGCAGAACTTGTATAAGAGCAGATCTGGAAGGGAAAACAGAACAGAACTTGTATACAAGCAGATCTGGAAAAAAGGAGAACTTGTGTAAGAACAGATCTGGGAGGGAAAACAGAACTTGTATAGGAACAGATCTGGAAGGCAAAACAGTACTTGTATAAGAGCAGATCTGGAAGCCAAAACAGAACAGAACTTGTGTAAGACAGGATCTGGAAGGGAAAACAGAACAGAACTTGTATAAGAGCAGATCTGGAAGGGAAAACAGAACAGAGCTTGTATAAGAGCAGATCTGGAAGGGAAAACAGAACAGAACTTGTATAAGAGCAGATCTGGAAGGAAAAGGAGAACTTGTATAAGAGCAGATCTGGAAGGGAAAACAGAACTTGTATAAGAGCAGATCTGGAAGGATAAGGGGAACTTGTATAAGAGCAGATCTGAAAGGTAATACAGAACTTGTATAAAAGCAGATCTGGAAGGGGAAACAGAACTTGTATAAGAGCAGATCTGGAAGGGAAAGGAGAACTTGTATAAGAGCAGATCTGGTAGGAAAAACAGAATAGAACTTGTATAAGAGCAGATCTGGAAGGAAAAGGAGAACTTGTATAAGAGCAGATCTGGGAGGGAAAATAGAACTTGTATAAGAGCAGATCTGGAAGGCAAAACAGAACTTGTATAAGAGCAGATCTGAAAGGTAATACAGAACTTGTATAAAAGCAGATCTGAAGTGAAAACAGAACTTGTATAAGAGCAGATCTGGAAGGAAAAGGAGAACTTGTATAAGAGCAGATCTGGAAGGCGAGACAGAACTTGTATAAGAGCAGATCTGGAAGCGAAAAGTAGAACTTGTATAAGAGCCGATCTGGAAGAGAAAAAATAACTTGTATAATAGCAGATCTGGAAGGAAAAGGAGAACTTGTATAAGAGCAGATCTGTAACCGAAAACAGAACTTGGATAAGGGCAGATCTGAAAGGTAATACAGAACTTGTTTAAGAGCAGATCTGGAAGGGAAAACAGAACTTGTATAAGAGCAGATGTGGAAGGAAAAGGAGAACTTGTATAAGAGCAGAACTGGAAGGGAAAACAGAACTTGTATAAGAGCAGATCTGGAAGGGAAAACAGAACTTGTATAAGACAGGATCTGGAAGGCAAATCAGAACAGAACTTGTATAAGACAGGATCTGGAAGGGAAAACAGAACAGAACTTGTATAAGAGCAGATCTGGAAGGGAAAACAGAACAGAACTTGTATAAGAGCAGATCTGGAAGGAAAAGGAGAACTTGTATAAGAGCAGATCTGGAAGGGGAAACAGAACTTGTATAAGAGCAGATCTGGAAGTGAAAACAGAACTTGTAAAAGACAGATCTGGAAGCGAAAAGGAGAACTTGTAAAAGAGCAGATCTGTAACCGAAAACAGAACTTGTATAAGGGCAGATCTGAAAGGTAATACAGAACTTGTTTAAGAGCAGATCTGGAAGGGAAAACAGAACTTGTATAAGAGCAGATGTGGAAGGAAAAGGAGAACTTGTATAAGAGCAGAACTGGAAGGGAAAACAGAACTATTATAAGAACAGATCTGGAAGGGAAAACAGAACTTGTATAAGAGCAGATCTGGAAGGGAAAACAGAACAGTACTTGTATAAGAGCAGATCTGGAAGGAAAAGGAGAACTTGTGTAAGAGCAGATCTGGAAGGGAAAACAGAACTTGTATACGAGCAGATCTGGAAGGAAAAGGAGAACTTGTATAAGAGCAGCTCTGGAAGGGAAAACAGAACAGAACTTGTATAAGAGCAGATCTGGAAGGAAAAGGAGAACTTGTGTAAGAGCAGATCTGGGAGGGAAAACAGAACTTGTATAGGAACAGATCTGGAAGGGAAAACAGAACTTGTATAAGAGCAGATCTGGAAGCGAAAACAGAACAGAACTTGTATAAGAGCAGATCTGGAAGGGAAAACAGAACAGAACTTGTATAAGAGCAGATCTGGAAGGGAAAACAGAACTTGTATAAGAGCAGATCTGGAAGGAAAAGGAGAACTTGTATAAGAGCAGATCTGGAAGGCAAAACAGAACTTGTATAAGAGCAGATCTGGAAGGAAAAGGAGAACTTGTAAAAGAGTAAGCCTGGGCGTAGTTTGCGTAGTAGCACTTCACGTAGCTACGTGAAGTACAGCTTCAACTACACGTAGCTATGCAAATTGCATAGGGCGTAGCTGTGTGCTTGACTGCACTGTACAATAATTATCAAAAGCATCTTGTACAGTACAAGTTAAAATAAATATTTCTGTCTTTATATGCTAAAAATGCATATAGTCATTTCACTAAAGTGAAAACAAAAAGATAACAAGCAGTGAGAGAGGTGATGATTTTGGTATCCTCGCTAACTTAGGGAGAGAACCAAGCAGATGTCTTGAAACCAAAAGCACATCTTATTGAACGATTCGGTGGTGGTCCCATCCTCTTAGGACCACCCCAAGCACAGTTATTGCCAAAATACAATCCCAACTAAAGGCCCTGCAAAGCATTATGGGACGAGATTAGCAGTGGGCAGTGAATATTATAGTATCCAATATCAAAATAATTCTACAAAGAGCTGCAGTTCACTAGTCGTTACTAGGTGTCTCACGAGTCAAATGCAAAAGCTTCATGAAAGGTTTTCAATACTTTTGCATTTGACTCGTGAGGGACATCTTGTAACGACTAGTGGAACTGCAGCTTGATGTATTAATAATTTCAATGCTTTTGCATTTGACTCGTGAGGGACACCTAGTAACGACTAGTTGAACTGCAGCTCTTTGTAGAATTATTTTGATATTGGACACTATAATATTCACTGCCCACTGCTAATCTCGTCCCATAATGCTTTGCAGGGCCTTTGGTTGGGATTGTATTTTTGCCCATAACTGTGCTTGGGGTGGTCCTAGGAGGAAGGGACCACCATTGAATCGTTCACATGATATGCTTTTTGTGTTCAAGGCATCTGCTTGGTCCTCCCCCTAGGTTAGGGGGGACTCCAAAATCATCACCTCTCTCATTGCTTGATATTTAATTGTTAAAATTCATTTTAGTGAATTGGTTATATGCTTTTTAGCATAAAAAATTGCTTTATCAAAGCATTTGAAGGAGTTTATTATACTCCTGCTACGCTACGTTGATTAGCACAGTTATTCACTCTGCTACGTGCAATTTGCGTAGTAGCACAAACTTTGCATGCTTCGTGAGCGTAGCAAAGTATTATGCCCAGGGTTATAAAAGAGCAGATCTGAAAGGTAATACAAAACTTGTATAGAAGCAGATCTGGAAGGGGAAACAGAACTTGTATCAGAGCAGATCTGGAAGGGGAAACAGAACTTGTATAAGAGCAGATCTGGAAGGAAAAGGAGAACTTGTATAAGAGCAGATCTGGAAGGAAAAGGAGAACTTGTATAAGAGCAGATCTGGAAGGTAATACAAAACTTGTATAAGAGCAGATCTGGAAGCGAAAACAGAACTTGTATAAGAGCAGATCTGGAAGGAAAAGGAGAACTTGTATAAGAGCAGATCTGGAAGAAAAAGGAGAACTTGTATAAGAGCAGATCTGGGAGGGAAAACAGAACTTGTATAAGAGAAGATCTGGAAGGGAAAACAGAACTTGTATAAGAGCAGATGTGGAAGGGGAAACAGAACTTGAATAAGAGCAGATCTGGAAGGAAAAGGAGAACTTGTATAAGAGCAGATCTGGAAGGGAAAACAGAACTTGTATAAGAGCAGATCTGGAAAGGGAAACAGAACTTGTATAAGAGCAGATCTGGAAGGGAAAACAGAACATGTATAAGAGCAGATCTGGAAGTGAAAACAGAACTTGTATAAGAGCAGATGTGGAAGGAAAAGGAGAACTTGTATAAGAGCAGATCTAGAAGAGAAAACAGAACATATATAAGAGCAGATCTGGAAGGAAAAGGAGAACTTGTATAAGAGCAGATCTGGAAGGAAAAACAGAACTTGTATAAGAGCAGATCTGGAAGGAAAAGGAGAACTTGTATAAGAGCCGATCTGGAAGGGGAAACAGAACTTGTATAAGAGCAGATCTGGAAGGTAAAACAGAACTTGTATAAGAGCAGATGTGGAAGGAAAAGGAGAACTTGTATAAGAGCAGATGTGGAAGGAAAACAGAACTTGTATAAGAGCAGATCTGGAAGCGAAAACAGAACTTGTATAAGAGCAGATCTGGAAGGAAAACAGAACAGAACTTGTATAAGAGTAGATCTGTAAGGAAAAGGAGACCCTGTATAAGAGCAGATCTGGGAGGGAAAACAGAACTTGTATAAGAGCAGATCTGGAAGGCAAAACAGAACTTGTATAAGAGCATGTAGGAAGGTGGAATCTGACTATATGGTTGCCCCCACTTTTTTTATGGTGTTTTGCTGGTTTATGACTTAGTTGGACTGGGATCCTGCTATTCAGGGCCCCAGTCTATCTGCTTTCTCTGTAAAATGGATTCCATGTGCCTTAGGCACATCTCTGATTGGGATCTGGAGTGCCCTTATAAGTCCCTAGTATATGGTATACTATGTACCAAGGGCATAGGTACCTCAGAGGCCTGCCAGGGGCTGCAGCATGTATTATGCCACCCCTGGAAGGCCATCCAAACTGACACCACAGGTCTGCTACTGCAGCCTGGGTAAGGTGGTGCATGCACCCTTACTGTGATATAGGTTACCTATATCACGAAATACATACACACCTAGAAACCTATAAGTCACTCCTAAGGCAGGCCTTATCAATCCTAAAGGCAGAGTGCATGGTTCCTATGTGAGAGGGTGCCCCTGCATGAGCAGGGCCCCTCTGCAGCGTTCGGAGACCATCTCTGATGCTGTTTGTAGTGCAGCCTGACCATATACTCTTAAGCGCATTATATCCTCGCGGTAAAATGCTAACTTTGGAATGGCTGCACCTAAACATGTCGTGTTTGGTGTCAAACATCTTGGAATACTACCCCCCGCCAATCCTGGCGGCGGGGGTAGCATTCCACCCTTCTAGAGGGAAAGACATGTTAACTCTGGCTTACCCGGTAACTTCTTTCTGAAGCCCTGGCATCACAAAATGGATGCTGCTGCCACAGACACAAGTCTGGCCTCCTGCTGCTGGACGAAACTCCGGCAGGGGAGGCCTGGACAATAGGTTTCCTGTTGCAGGGAGGTGTGACCACCTCCCCAGACAGGATAATGTGTATTGGGGCTGGGTGGGTGCACTCTTAGAGTGCTTTGAAGTCCTGCACTGGGGGAGCAAAAGGCTCCTCTGTGCATATGCCAGTTCAAACCAGCTCAGGGGCTACCTGCCCCTGCTCTGGCGTGAAACTGGACAAAGGGAAGTGGGTGTAGCCACCCCTCCCTTGACCCTCCCATAGGTGGGGTCATAGAGTTAGTCCCTCCCTGTTTTACTAGTTAAAATGGGGAACCCTTGCCACAGCAAGATTAGATATCCCTGGACTAAACTTTGAAACTGAATCCTGGACCTTCGACGCTCTACATCACGATTAGAGGACTGAAGAATCTCCCTTGGGGTCAAGGAGTGACTCCCCTGCTTGGCAGGCACCAAAACGATAACGACGGTCGCAAACTATGCCGCTCCCGCCGGAGTCCGAAGTCCCTGCAGCCCAAGAAGTGGATTTCCTGACTTCTCCAAGGCCATCGTGAGTCCCCAGCGAAGCTGAGGCAAGTGGACCCCACGAGTGACGAGGAACCGCGACCCCTGGGTACCGTGCACTATTGTCGAGTGCAACCCCTTCACAACGTTCTACGAACCTGTGCTTTGGACCACGTGTGGTCCCAACCTCCAGCAGGAATCCCTCCGAAGATCAGAGGCCTACACCGTCCCGAGTGACCGTGGGCCCCTGTTGAGTGATTCCGCCCGAGGTGTCTTTGCGATCCCTTGCCAGCCGGCTCGTGGGTCCCCAGAAGACTTTCTAAAGAAACCAAAGGGCTCCCCTGGTTGCTCCAGGCCTGCCCTGACTTACCCTCGCTGGGTGAGTTCCCCAGACCTTGCTGGTCTGCACCATCGACGATCTTCAGCTACATCGAGACTTGCCGTTGCCAAGGCTTGTTGGGTCCAATCCGGTCGCCGACACCGCAGCACTCGACAGACATCGTGTACCAGCCCGAATCCTGCTCCTGGTCGCCGACAACGCCTCCTGGACCTCGTGGCTGCAGAAACGAGACGACCGTCAACGCACCTGAAGCACTCGACATCGGTGGGCATCTGTCCATCGCCTTCCTGGTCACTGGCTAGTGACCCAGACTCTGTCCCCTCTGCTTTCAGGTTCACCAGAACTCCGATCCACTCTTGGATCCACCCGGACACTTTTCTCCTGGTCGCCAGCAGCACTTTGCAGCAGATCGCCATAAGAAACGACGACGAAACCCGACCCCGAAAGGCACCTATGCACCCGGCTTCCCTGGGTGAGGTAACACGAGTACTCCGGTGCTCCCGTGGGTAGAGACTCTTCAAAGTCCTAGATCTCAAAGGGTTTTGTCCTAGTCCTCTTTAAAGTGTCCCTTTCCTCTATTTTCCCGATCCCGACTTTCTCCATAGAAGTTAACGGCGTATCGCGGTTGTGTATTTACACTGCACGCGTCTCCCGTGGGTCCCCTGTGTCACTACCTTGGGTGGTTCCTTGTGGTCCAAGCACTTCTAGAGGCTCTAGGCCTAGTGTCTAGTTCAGTCGTGGTTCGCATACCACTTTATTGGTATATGGTTTGGTACGCCCCTAGGGCCCAAACGTGTATTTGTGCTATTACTGTGATTTAAGATCTTATAACCTATGTATTTCGAACTCTAGCCTCATAAAGAGACTAGAGGGGTGTGTTTAGTAATAAATACATATATTTTGAATATATACCTGGTGTGGTGCTCTTTCATTTGGTCACTCAAGAGATTATAGACTGGTAAAACAAGCTGCTTTACATTCCTTCAAGACTTAGCCTGAAGGCTGCTCTCCACAGCTACCACTAGGATAGCTTTCAATAAGGTTGTCTTTAACCTACCTACCATAAGAGTCGATTTGGACTGGTGCAAGGTGCCCACTATAATTAGTGGACAGCATATGCCAGGCCAACTTCTCACATTGGTGTGCAGCGTGTGGGATTCCAGCTTGCTATTGTTTTACCAGATAATCTCAATTGAATTGATCAACTGAAAACCACTAAAGGTACCTAAGGTACATATAATTTAAGCTTAGAATATCAGTAAGTTCTACTGAACTTAGAGTTGTGTGTTAAGGGATAGCACAACCCTTTCTACAACTCAAGAGAGTTTAGTAGGCCACACTAGAGTAGGTAGTGCATACACCACACCACACTAGTAATGTCTTTAAAAGCAGGATCCAAAGATGCCCTGCAGGAAGCCATTGAGCTTCCCCTCCAAGTATGACACACTCCCATTCTTGGAACTGAGAGCTTTGTGTAACGTGAGGAAATTAAGGACAGGCCAAAGTCCCACCACCCAACACCTCCAGGAGTTGTTGGTGGCTTATGATCTTAGTAAGTCTTCAGAGACTGAAGGGGTAGGAGCAGAGGGTGGGCCAGCAGATGAGGAAGGGGCCAGGGGTACTACTACCCCCAGCCCCCCTCTGAAACTGACCAGGAGGGTGACAATGACCCTGACCTGGAAAACCCAATCCCTTCTGGGGAAGATGAAGATGAGGATCTAGAGAACCACACCTTTGTCCCCCCAGGAAGGATTATGAGTGTGCTCAGAAAGTCTAGGTCTCCTTCTCAGGAGTCTAACCACTCTGGCACCTCAATAGGGAGCTCTGTTTCTTCTCACAGGAGGGAATCCTCTCATGAGAGAAGAAAGAGACTGGTCCAGTATGAGGAAACTCAACTAGAGATCAGGAAGAAGCAATTGGCTTTAGATAGAGAATCCCTAGATCTCCTTAGAGAGAGAAGAAAGTTGGGACTAGAGTCCCATGGTGGCAGCAATATCCCTAGAGATAGGGACAGGTCTTATGACCATAGAAACCTAAACAAGATTGTCCCTCCCTACCAGAGTGGGGATGACATCCACAAATGGATAACTGCACTGGAGAGGGCCTGTAAAGTTCAGAAGGTCCCCCAGAGGCAGTGGGCAGCAATCTTGTGGCTCTCCTTTGCAGACAAAGGTAGAGACAAGCTCCTCACTGTAAGAGAAGAGGATGCTGACAATTACACAGTCTTGAAGAGTGCTCTGATAGATGGGTTTGGCCTAACCACTGAACAGTATAGGTTGAAGTTCAGAGACACCCAAAAAGCTCAGACTCAAGACTGGGTTGATTTTGTAGATTGTGCTACAAAGGCTCTGGAAGGTTGGATACATGGCAACAAAGTGCATGACTTTTTAGGATTGTACAATTTGATTATGAGGGAGCAGATCCTTAATAATTGTCAAAACCAGCTTTTGCACCAGTATCTGGTGGACTCTGATCTGACCTCTCCCCAAGAATTGGGAAAGAAGGCAGACAAATGGGTCAGAACCAGAGTAAAAACTAGAAATCAGGGTGGTGACCAGAAGAAAGATTCTACTAAGTCCCAAGAGAAAGGTGGGGATAAATCTAAGGATAAGTCCCCTACAGGGCCCCAAAATTCCTCTTCTGGGGTGGGTCCCAAACTCCTTCCTCTCCTGAAAAGAAACCATATTGCCATGTCTGTAAAAAGCCTGGGCACTGGAAAACTGATCCCAGTTGCCCCAGGATTGGCAATAAAGAAAATGTTCCTCCCACAACTACTACCACCCCTCCTGGTACTACCAGTAGTAATCCTCCAGTTGGGAGTAGTGCACCCAAAAAGTTGGGTGCTTTTGCAAGAGGAACAGAGGTGGGCCCTAGTTTAGACAGGGACCCCTCAACAGACTCCTCTGACTCTGATGGTGGTATAGGATTTGCCACCTTTACCATGGGTCCCATAGCATTGGGCAGGTACAGACTGGAGCCAATGATTAATGGTCAGAAAGCTGTGGCATTTAGGGACACAGGGGCTAGTGTCACCATGGTGGCAGGGAAACTAGTCCCCCTCACCAGCTTTTACCTGAGTTTAAATACCAGGTGACCAACATTGATGGTGTCAGAACAGATCACCCCATGGCCATAGTCAATCTCAGCTGGGAGGGGGTCACAGGCCCAAAAGAGTGGCAGTGTCCCCAACCCTACCTGTAGATTGCCTGATGGGCAATGATTTGGAAATTTCAGCCTGGGCTGAAGTTGAACACCAAACCCATCTTAGGATGTTGGGCGTCCCTGCAAAGGTTAGTGGGGCTGTGATGGCCACAGCCCCAGCCCAAGACTTTGGAGAGATGGAGCCTGAAAGAATGGCCCACTCTCCCCCAAAAGAGAGCAAAAGGGTTGAAGAAAAGTCTTCTTCCCCCAGACAGTAGGTAAGGGTCAGCCTCCTCAGGGAACTGACCCTACCCCTAGTGAAGGAACTGCCACAGAGGTAGTCAGGCCTGGCCTGGCCACACCCCTGATGGCAGAGGACCCTTCCACGGTGGTACCCAGTCTGGAGCAGGTAACCTGCCCCTCTCTACCCTGCCTCAGTCAGCCCAGGGCTGCAGAGGTCAGGGAGGTCAGTGGACCCCCCGGGCCCCCTGTCCAGAGGAAGCCCCCATCAGCAGATTAGGGGCAGCCAGTCTAGTAGCCCTAGCCAGGTGAAAATTCCTCTACACACTGAGGGATCCCCCATACCTTTATGTAGGGACCTCCCCCAGAAGGACTCTGGTAGGCAAGGGCAAACCTGGGACCAGAAGGTTCCAAACCTGCCATGTCCCTCCAGTGTTCCATCCAAAGGGACCCAACCCCCAGCTGTAGGCAGCCAAAGGTTGACCCTTAGAGCAAAGTGCAACTCAGTCATGGAAAGACAGGCATACATGGTGACCAGTGATCTGAGGAAACTGAGGCCAACATTCCTAGGGCCTCACTTCCCTACTCAGACACCTCACCAGCCTTGTACTTTACCTAAGCACACCAGAGGTAGTGATTCCCCATGGTGGAGACCCTCTCATACCCTTAGGGTGAGGGATTGCTTAGTGGACCATAACATAGGGGGCAACCATGCTAGTGCAGGTGCTTCCTTATATGGCCACTTAGTCAATATAGGCTCAACTGGCCAAGGTTAGCCTTATCTCCTTTCGTTTGGGGGGTTATGTAGGAAGGTGGAATCTGACTATATGGTTGCCCCCACTTTTTTTATGGTGTTTTGCTGGTTTATGACTTAGTTGGACTGGGATCCTGCTATTCAGGGCCCCAGTCTATCTGCTTTCTCTGTAAAATGGATTCCATGTGCCTTAGGCACATCTCTGATTGGGATCTGGAGTGCCCTTATAAGTCCCTAGTATATGGTATACTATGTACCAAGGGCATAGGTACCTCAGAGGCCTGCCAGGGGCTGCAGCATGTATTATGCCACCCCTGGAAGGCCATCCAAACTGACACCACAGGTCTGCTACTGCAGCCTGGGTAAGGTGGTGCATGCACTCCTTACTGTGATATAGGTTACCTATATCACGAAATACATACACACCTAGAAACCTATAAGTCACTCCTAAGGCAGGCCTTATCAATCCTAAAGGCAGAGTGCATGGTTCCTATGTGAGAGGGTGCCCCTGCATGAGCAGGGCCCCTCTGCAGCGTTCGGAGACCATCTCTGATGCTGTTTGTAGTGCAGCCTGACCATATACTCTTAAGCGCATTATATCCTCGCGGTAAAATGCTAACTTTGGAATGGCTGCACCTAAACATGTCGTGTTTGGTGTCAAACATCTTGAATACTACCCCCCGCCAATCCTGGCGGCGGGGGTAGCATTCCACCCTTCTAGAGGGAAAGACATGTTAACTCTGGCTTACCCGGTAACTTCTTTCTGAAGCCCTGGCATCACAAAATGGATGCTGCTGCCACAGACACAAGTCTGGCCTCCTGCTGCTGGACGAAACTCCGGCAGGGGAGGCCTGGACAATAGGTTTCCTGTTGCAGGGAGGTGTGACCACCTCCCCAGACAGGATAATGTGTATTGGGGCTGGGTGGGTGCACTCTTAGAGTGCTTTGAAGTCCTGCACTGGGGGAGCAAAAGGCTCCTCTGTGCATATGCCAGTTCAAACCAGCTCAGGGGCTACCTGCCCCTGCTCTGGCGCGAAACTGGACAAAGGGAAGTGGGTGTAGCCACCCCTCCCTTGACCCTCCCATAGGTGGGGTCATAGAGTTAGTCCCTCCCTGTTTTACTAGTTAAAATGGGGAACCCTTGCCACAGCAAGATTAGATATCCCTGGACTAAACTTTGAAACTGAATCCTGGACCTTCGACGCTCTACATCACGATTAGAGGACTGAAGAATCTCCCTTGGGGTCAAGGAGTGACTCCCTGCTTGGCAGGCACCAAAACGATAACGACGGTCGCAAACTATGCCGCTCCCGCCGGAGTCCGAAGTCCCTGCAGCCCAAGAAGTGGATTTCCTGACTTCTCCAAGGCCATCGTGAGTCCCCAGCGAAGCTGAGGCAAGTGGACCCCACGAGTGACGAGGAACCGCGACCCCTGGGTACCGTGCACTATTGTCGAGTGCAACCCCTTCACAACGTTCTACGAACCTGTGCTTTGGACCACGTGTGGTCCCAACCTCCAGCAGGAATCCCTCCGAAGATCAGAGGCCTACACCGTCCCGAGTGACCGTGGGCCCCTGTTGAGTGATTCCGCCCGAGGTGTCTTTGCGATCCCTTGCCAGCCGGCTCGTGGGTCCCCAGAAGACTTTCTAAAGAAACCAAAGGGCTCCCCTGGTTGCTCCAGGCCTGCCCTGACTTACCCTCGCTGGGTGAGTTCCCCAGACCTTGCTGGTCTGCACCATCGACGATCTTCAGCTACATCGAGACTTGCCGTTGCCAAGGCTTGTTGGGTCCAATCCGGTCGCCGACACCGCAGCACTCGACAGACATCGTGTACCAGCCCGAATCCTGCTCCTGGTCGCCGACAACGCCTCCTGGACCTCGTGGCTGCAGAAACGAGACGACCGTCAACGCACCTGAAGCACTCGACATCGGTGGGCATCTGTCCATCGCCTTCCTGGTCACTGGCTAGTGACCCAGACTCTGTCCCCTCTGCTTTCAGGTTCACCAGAACTCCGATCCACTCTTGGATCCACCCGGACACTTTTCTCCTGGTCGCCAGCAGCACTTTGCAGCAGATCGCCATAAGAAACGACGACGAAACCCGACCCCGAAAGGCACCTATGCACCCGGCTTCCTGGGTGAGGTAACACGAGTACTCCGGTGCTCCCGTGGGTAGAGACTCTTCAAAGTCCTAGATCTCAAAGGGTTTTGTCCTAGTCCTCTTTAAAGTGTCCCTTTCCTCTATTTTCCCGATCCCGACTTTCTCCATAGAAGTTAACGGCGTATCGCGGTTGTGTATTTACACTGCACGCGTCTCCCGTGGGTCCCCTGTGTCACTACCTTGGGTGGTTCCTTGTGGTCCAAGCACTTCTAGAGGCTCTAGGCCTAGTGTCTAGTTCAGTCGTGGTTCGCATACCACTTTATTGGTATATGGTTTGGTACGCCCCTAGGGCCCAAACGTGTATTTGTGCTATTACTGTGATTTAAGATCTTATAACCTATGTATTTCGAACTCTAGCCTCATAAAGAGACTAGAGGGGTGTGTTTAGTAATAAATACATATATTTTGAATATATACCTGGTGTGGTGCTCTTTCATTTGGTCACTCAAGAGATTATAGACTGGTAAAACAAGCTGCTTTACATTCCTTCAAGACTTAGCCTGAAGGCTGCTCTCCACAGCTACCACTAGGATAGCTTTCAATAAGGTTGTCTTTGACCTACCTACCATAAGAGTCGATTTGGACTGGTGCAAGGTGCCCACTATAATTAGTGGACAGCATATGCCAGGCCAACTTCTCACATAGCAGATCTGGAAGGGAAAACAGAACAGAACTTGTATAAGAGCAGATCTGGATGGGAAAACAGAACAGAACTTGTATAAGAGCAGATCTGGAAGGGAAACAGAACAGAACTTGTGTAAGAGCAGATCTGGAAAGAAAAGGAGAACTTATATAAGAGCAGATCTAGAAGGGAAAACAGAACAGAACTTGTATAAGAGCAGATCTGGAAAGAAAAGGAGAACTTGTATAAGAGCAGATCTGGAAGGGAAAACAGAACAGAACTTGTATACGAGCAGATCTGGAAGGAATAGGAGAACTTGTGTAAGAGCAGATCTGGGAGGGAAAATAGAACTTGTATAGGAACAGATCTGGAAGGCAAAACAGAACTTGTATAAGAGCAGATCTGGAAGTGAAAACAGAACAGAACTTGCATAAGAGCAGATCTGGAAGGGAAAACAGAACAGAACTTGTATAAGAGCAGATCTGAAAGGGAAAACAGAACAGAACTTGTATAAGAGTCGATCTGGAAGGGAAAACAGAACAGAACTTGTATAAGAGCAGATCTGGAAGGAAAGGAGAACTTGTATAAGAGCAGATCTGGAAGGAAAAACAGAATAGAACTTGTATAAGAGCAGATCTGGAAGGAAAAGGAGAACTTGTATAAGAGCAGATCTGGGAGGGAAAACAGAACTTGTATAAGAGCAGATCTGGAAGGCAAAACAGAACATGTATAAGAGCAGATCTGAAAGGTAATACAGAACTTGTATAAAAGCAGATCTGGAAGTGAAAACAGAACTTGTATATGAGCAGATCTGGAAGGAAAAGGAGAACTTGTATAAGAGCAGATCTGGAAGGGGAAACAGAACTTGTATAAGAGCAGATCTGGAAGGGAAAACAGAACTTGTAAAAGACAGATCTGGAAGCGAAAGGAGAACTTGTATAAGAGCAGATCTGAAGAGAAAAAATAACTTGTATAAGAGCAGATTTGGAAGGGAAAAGGAGAACTTGTATAAGAGCAGATCCTTAACCGAAAACAGAACTTGTATAAGGGCAGATCTGAAAGGTAATACAGAACTTGTTTAAGAGCAGATCTGGAAGGGAAAACAGAACTTGTATAAGAGCAGATCTGGAAGGGAAACAAAACAGAACTTGTATAAGAGCAGATGTGGAAGGAAAAGGAGAACTTGTATAAGATCAGAACTGGAAGGGAAAGCAGAACTTGTATAAGAGCAGATCTGGAAGGAAAACAGAACAGAACTTGTATACAAGCAGATCTGGAAAAAAGGAGAACTTGTGTAAGAACAGATCTGGGAGGGAAAACAGAACTTGTATAGGAACAGATCTGGAAGGCAAAACAGAACTTGTATAAGAGCAGATCTGGAAGGCAAAACAGAACAGAACTTGTGTAAGACAGGATCTGGAAGGGAAAACAGAACAGAACTTGTATAAGAGCAGATCTGGAAGGGAAAACAGAACAGAGCTTGTATAAGAGCAGATCTGGAAGGGAAAACAGAACAGAACTTGTATAAGAGCAGATCTGGAAGGAAAAGGAGAACTTGTATAAGAGCAGATCTGGGAGGGAAAACAGAACTTGTATAAGAGCAGATCTGGAAGGATAAGGGGAACTTGTATAAGAGCAGATCTGAAAGTTAATACAGAACGTTTATAAAAGCAGATCTGGAAGGGAAAACAGAACTTGTATAAGAGCAGATCTGGAAGGGAAAGGAGAACTTGTATAAGAGCAGATCTGGAAGGAAAAACAGAATAGAACTTGTATAAGAGCAGATCTGGAAGGAAAAGGAGAACTTGTATAAGAGCAGATCTGGGAGGGAAAATAGAACTTGTATAAGAGCAGATCTGGAAGGCAAAACAGAACTTGTATAAGAGCAGATCTGAAAGGTAATACAGAACTTGTATAAAAGCAGATCTGAAGTGAAAACAGAACTTGTATAAGAGCGGATCTGGAAGGAAAAGGAGAACTTGTATAAGAGCAGATCTGGAAGGCGAGACAGAACTTGTATAAGAGCAGATCTGGAAGGGAAAACAGAACTTGTAAAAGACAGATCTCGAAGCGAAAAGTAGAACTTGTATAAGAGTAGATCTGGAAGAGAAAAAATAACTTGTATAATAGCAGATCTGGAAGGAAAAGGAGAACTTGTATAAGAGCAGATCTGTAACCGAAAACAGAACTTGGATAAGGGCAGATCTGAAATGTAATACAGAACTTGTTTAAGAGCAGATCTGGAAGGGAAAACAGAACTTGTATAAGAGCAGATGTGGAAGGAAAAGGAGAACTTGTATAAGAGCAGAACTGGAAGGAAAACAGAACTTGTATAAGAGCAGATCTGGAAGGGAAAACAGAACTTGTATAAGAGCAGATCTGGAAGGCAAATCAGAACAGAACTTGTATAAGACAGGATCTGGAAGGGAAAACAGAACTTGTATAAGAGCAGATCTGGAAGGGAAAACAGAACAGAACTTGTATAAGAGCAGGTCTGGAAAGGAAAACAGAACTTGTATAAGAGCAGATCTGGAAGGATAAGGGGAACGTGTATAAGAGCAGATCTGGATGGAAAAACAGAACTTGTATAAGAGCAGATCTGGAAGGGAAAGGAGAACTTGTATGAAATCAGTCAGGGAAGGGAAAGCAGAACTTGCATTAGAGCAGCCCTGAAAGGGAAAACAGAACTTGTACTTGAGCTCATCTGGAAGGGAACGCAGAAGTTGTATAAAATCAACCCTGGAAGGGTGAGTGGAACTTTCATTAGAAAAGCTCTGGAAAGGAAAGCAGAACTGGTATAAAATCAGCCCTGGAAGGGAAAGCAGAATTTGTATGAGATCAGCCTGAGAAGGGAAAGCAATACTTGCGCTGGAGTAGCTCTGGAAGGGAGAGCAGATCTTGTACAAGAGCAGATCTGGAAGGGAAAGCAGAACTTAAGTAAAACCAGCCCTGGATGGAAAAAGAGAACTTTCATTAGAGCTGCCCTGGAAAGGAAAGCAGAACTTTAGGACAGCTCGGCACTGTGCAGTTAACTTTCAGAAATGTGAGGATAAAAATCCTGAGTTCTTGCATACGGAGACTCTGACCACTGTGGGACTCAGTAAATTGCACATAGTACATATAGTTCCTGCCCTTAAGTGCCCCTTCCTGATCCATCATTGATGTGGATATAGTTCCTGCCCATACGTACCCCTTCCTGATCCATCATTGATGTGGATATAGTTCCAGCTCATAACTGCCCCTTCCTTATCTATCATTGATGTGGATATAGTTCCTGCCCATAAGTGCCCCTTCCTGATCCATCATTGATGTGGATATAGTTCCTGCCCATAAGTATCCTTCCTGATCCATCATTGGTGTGGATATAGTTCCCGCTACAGCATACCATCAGGAAGACGCTACGAGGATCGGATATTATTGCCACGGATCCTAATTATAAAAGGGCGTGTGGAAACCAGAAAAAAGAAAATACGAAAATAAGCATAAAAATCTTGAATTTTGCGATTCTCTGACCAGTGATTAAAGAAGTCACGAGAGATAGAGTTTATCCTCAAACTTTTTCCTTCTGGTCGTATGAAAAACGAGGCGGCGAGTTAATATTAATTTTAATTATCCAGACATCCATATATTTCTTCATTTTGGATGACGGAAGGTTTTATTTTTCCTCCTAAGAACAGACCAGTTTCTGTATATCGCAGCAACATATTCCACTCATTATAGGTGGCTTTTGACTGCAGCACTTTTGTTTGTTTTTTAATTCTTTGAGAGTCGGAAATTGTTGGTCTTGATAAAGATGGTATCATTTATTAGCCATCGAAACGCGTTGACGCACCTTTAAATACAACCCAATCTGTGCCATGGTCTGGGCCTTTTGAGTATCCAACGAAGTGAGACATACCGGGCTCCAGCCTTAGAATTTGTATAATCACAGAGGGTTGATTGTTAATGACATATTATTTCTGTCTAGTTTTGTGTACTCTCACATGTTGTTTTATAATTGTTTTCGAGATATATGTGTATAAATTTTGTGTAGATATTTTGTGTTATTTAATTTTATGATCTAGTGGTTTTGTGTTTTAACATATTCTATGAAGTTTTTTAATAAAAAATCTTTTGATAAAAATGTTTTTTGATATTTGTCTAAAAATGTATTACATGATTGCTTAGATTGTCATTCAGATGCATGAGTAGCCTTCCCAATGGTATATGTGAAGTAATAGTATTTGAATGGGTTTTGCATGACTGTGTTAGGGTTCCAACTCCCAACTCCACTGTTAGTAGTATTTCAGTCCAAAGGATTCTCTTTTTCCTATACTATTGGATATAGTTCCTGTCCATAAGTGCCCCTTCCTGATCCATCATTGATGTGGATATAGTTCCTGCTCATAACTGCCCCTTCCTGATCCATCATTGATGTGGATATAGTTTCTTCCCATAAGTGCCCCTTCCCGACCCATCATTGATGTGGATATAGTTCCTGCCCATAAGTGCCCCTTCCTGACACATCATTGATGTGGATTTAGTTCCTGCCCCTAAGTGCCCCTTCCTGATCCATCTTTGATGTGGATACAGTTCCTGCCCATAACTGCCCCTTCCTGATCTGTCATTGATATGGCTATAGTTCCTGCCCATTAGTGCCCCTTCCTGACCCATCATTGATGTGGATATAGTTCCTGTCCATTAGTGCCCCTTCCTGACCCATCATTGATGTGGATATAGTTCCTGCCCATAAGTGCCCCTTCCTGACCCATCATTGATGTGGATACAGTTTCTGCCCATAAGTGCCCCTTCCTGACCCATCATTGATGTGGATATAGTTCCTGCCCATAAGTGCCACGTCCTGACCCATCCTTTATGTGGATACAGTTCCTGCCCATAAGTGCTCCATCCTAATCCATCATTGATGTGGATACAGTTCCTGCCCATAAGTGCCCCTTCCTGACCCATTATTGATGTGGATATAGTTCCTGCCCATAAGTGCCACGTCCTGACCCATCATTTATGTGGATATAGTTCCTGCCCATAAGTGCTCCATCCTAATCCATCATTGATGTGGATATAGTTACTGCCCATAACTGTCCTTCCTGATCCATCATTGATGTGAATATAGTTCCTGCACATCAATCAATCAATCAATCAAGTGGCTTTTAAAGCGCGACTACTCACCCATGAGGGTCTCAAGTCACTGGGGGGTGTGGGGGATGGCTGCAGTTCTGGCGCAAGGCACTGTGGTTCAGTCGCAGAGCCAAGTCTTGAGGTCCTTCCTGAATTGGGGCAGAGATGGTGATTGCCTTAGGGGGAGAGGCAGGGTGTTCCAGGTATTTGCTGCGAGGTAAGAGAAGGATCTTCCCCCGGCCGTGGTCTTGCGGATACGTGGGATGGCGGCTAGGGCCAGTTGAGCGGAGCAGAGGTCTCAGGTGGGTGTGTGGAATGAGATGCGGTGGTTGAGGTATGCAGGTCCCAAGTCATGTAGGGCTTTGTAGGCGTGTGTGAGGAGCCTGAAGGTGATCATTTTGTTGACTGGGAGCCAGTGGAGGTCTCTCAAGTGGCTGGTGATGTGCCTGTGGCGGGGGATGTTGAGGTTGAGTCTGGCGAAGGCGTTCTGGATGCTTTGCAGTTTTTTTAGGAGTTTCTGGGTGATTCCGGCATAGAGTGCGTTGCCATAGTCGAGTCTGCTGCTGATGAGTGCATGGGTGACCCTCTTTCTGGACTCGGTGGGGATCCACTTGATGATCTTTCAGAGCAGGCGTAGCATGCGGAAGCAAGATGATGAGACGGCATTCATCTGGCGGTTCATGGTGAGCGAGGAGTCCAGTATGATGCCGAGATTTCTTGCATGGTCTGTGGGTGTGGGCAGAGGTCCAATATCTGCAGGCCACCAGAAGTCATCCCAAGCGGAGGGGGTGGAGCCCAAGATGAGGACTTTGGTCTTCTCTGAGTTTAGTTTAAGGCAGCTGTCCTTCATCCAGGTGGCGACAGCCTTCATCCCGTCATGGAAGTTTCTCATGGCGACTGTGGGTTCATAGGTCAGAGAGAGGATCAGTTGGGTGTCGTTGGCGTAGGAGACAATGTTGAGTCCATGCTTCCTGATGATGGCTGTGAGCGGGGCCATGTAGATGTTGAAGAGAGTGGGGCTCAGGGAGGAGCCCTGAGGCACTCCACAGCTGATTTCTGTGGGTTCCGAGAGGAACGGTGGTAGGCTGACTCTCTGTGTTCAGCCGGTGAGGAAGGAACGAATCCATTCCAGGGCATTTTCGTGGGTGTCGTGGAGTCTTGTAAACAGGGTACGGTGGGAGACGGTGTCGAAGGCAGCCGAGAGGTCCAGGAGGATGAGGGCTGCAGTTTCGCCTCGGTCGAGGAGGGTGTGGACGTCATCTGTGGCGGCAAGTAGGGCGGTCTCCGTACTGTGATTGCTTCGGAAGCCGGATTGCGAGTGGTCCAGGATGTGGTTCCCCTCGATGAACTCGGAAAGTTGGGCATTGATTGACTTCTCGATGACCTTGGCTGGAAAGGAGAGCAGAGAGACGGGTCTGAAGTTCTTGAGGTCCTTCAGGTCGGCAGAGGGTTTCTTCAGCAAGGGGTTGATCTCTGCATGTTTCCAGTAACCCTGTGCGTAAACTCTGCTCCGCTCGTGGAGTTTGCGGATTTTTGGCAACTCCGTGTTCCGCGTAGAGCGCGGAGTTACCGAAAACTCCGCGCTCCGCAGTGGAGCAGAGTTTTTTTTGTGTTCGCGCTCTCAAAATGCGTTTTTTCACGCGCGGGAGCGATTTACCGGGATGCCTGCGATCGCTGATGAGATTTCCCATCTGTTCGCGAGCGCCACGAGATTTGGTAGCCGGCCGCATGGTCCCGCGAGAGGGTGCAATCGCGAACACGTCATTCGGGCGCGCCATCGGAGTTCCAGCGGAAGTTTTGCGAAGATCGCGATCCTGAACACGCAGAATTTGCAATCTGGAGAAGAATCTCTCTCGAGCAGCATCAAAACCTTCTCGAAATGATGATTTGGATTAAAAAAACTCCTCCGATTGACATTTGGCTTTACTGTTTGTGCAAGGAGTCCTTTTTCTTTTTTTTTTGAAGAGGAAGGAAGTGCACCAGAGTCTCCAACTTCCTGTCCAACTGGCTCCTCCCAGTGCTTTGTCCATCTCCTGTTCACTTTTCATTTGGATTTGGAGCTGGAAGGATCACTCTTTGTTGCTGCTGCATCATATATCATTGGATTTGAGGACTTTTGAATCTGAAATTTCACAAGTAAGTTGGAAAATTGGTGTTGTTTGTTTGATTGGGGCATTGCACCTACATTTGTTTTGTACTTTTCATCGTTTGTTAAAAATTTATTGTTGTGGGTGACCTGTAGTTCAGTAGGAGCCTAGTTGTTTCTTTGTAAGTAATTTTTCATCTTTTATAAAGGAAACATGTTGCACAGTTCACTGCATTTTCTCCAACTTTTGAAATTAATTTGCAATATTTATTTAATTCACTAGCCCTCCTTTGTCTGGCCATATAGGCCTGCTTGAGTTCATTGTTTTCCAGGCCTCCTGCTTGTTGTGAGTGACCATGTGGCTGGTGGCCATTTTGTGGTGGTAGTTAGTGTGCTGCTTTTGCCATAGGCCTGCATGTCTTTCCTTTGTTCCTCTTGGCTTACTGCTTCTTGTTGTTGTGGCCTGGCCATCTGGCTGGCGGCCATTTTGTGAAGGCAGCCAGTATGCTTTTGCCATAAGCCTGCATTGTCTGTCTTCCCTTTCTTGTTGTTGTGGTGGCCTCGCCATGTGGCTGGCGGCCATTTTGTGAAGGCAGCTAGTGTGCTTTTCCCAAAGGCCTGAATTGTCTGTCTTCCCTTTCTTGTTGTTGTGGCCTGGCCATGTGGCTGGCGGCCATGTGAAGGCAGTCAGTGTGCTTTTGCCATAGGCCTGCATTGTCGGTCTTCCCTTTCTTGTTGTTGTGGTGGCCTGGCCATGTGGCTAGCGGCCATTTTGTGAAGGCAGCCAGTGTGCTTCTGCATTAGGCCAGCAAGCCTTCTTTGTGGTGCCCATGCCTTGTTGTTGATTTGCATGCAATTTTTTCTTCTTTTACCCAGCAAAAAATGCAGCACAGTTTACTACATTTTCTAATACATTTGCAATATCATTGATTTGAATTGATTCACTATGTGGCCTAGTCTGCAAATGGGCTTTCCAACCAATAGGCCCAGAGCTACTCATGGGTGCATGAAACAACTGTTTCTGTGGTGTCTGTTGAATTTAAACATCATTTAGGGCATTGATGGCATTGGATTAAATTGCAAAATGTTTTTTTTTGGGTATTTCACTTTTTTCGTGTGCGTTAAATAAATGCCTTTGTTGGATGTGTGTGGTGTGGTTGTTGTGTAACTTGCAAACCTTTTTTAGCCCTGTGGGTTTTTGTTTTTGCATTGTTGCATTAAAGCTGTGTTGTTTAGCATGCCTCCTTTGTCTGGCCATATAGGCCTGCTTGAGTTCATTGTTTTCCAGGCCTGCTGCTTGTTGTGAGTGACCATGTGGCTGGTGGCCATTTTGTGGTGGTAGTTAGTGTGCTGCTTTTGCCATAGGCCTGCATGTCTTTCCTTTGTTCCTCTTGGCTTACTGCTTCCATCCCCATTGCCTGCTGCAGCTTCCTGAATGCTGCATCCCACGTGATGCACAATGCCAAACAGGTTCCATTACATTTGTATTTTTGTTTTTGTTCTTCTTCTTTCCTATCCTTCCTGAGTGTACACAGTACACCATGAAAGCCCTTGTTGTCAAAGTCTCACAAATTGCTACACTGTTGTTATGTTTTTTTAATAACTGAGTTAATAAAATTTAATAATATTAATAATAGCACTAACAAGTGTAACCACACACTAAGTTATATATTATATTTGTTTGTTTGTACTAGTAGTAATTGAACCACAACAACAAATGCCACGTATCACTGATGTTCTTCTTGCTTCTTTGCTTTTAGGTGCACAAAAGAGGAGGAGGCGTCATCACCCATTGTACTGCCAGACAGAAGTCCTGCTGCGCACGACGTCACGTGATGTATGACCACAGACATCTCTTCAACTTGTGCCACTGCATGCTGCTGACATCTGAAGAAGATGGCCCCAAAGAAAGGTACCAGGTCCTCCAGTACCAAGAAAGTTACCAGTGAGAAGAAGGAACTGCCACTTACCAAGACTGGTGTGCCACCCAAGATCTTTTTTGGGAAACAAAAAATTGCGCCTGCAGCAGCGGTGTCCGGGGAGCAAGCTGGGAGCAGCACCCCAGCATCAGTGGACCCACCCCACCAACCTAGGCCCAAGCCCATGTCTATCGCAGAGGCAGCCAGTCTAATCACGACAATGCCAACGAGCAGTGATGCTGAAATTGACTTATCGTTATCACAAAGTAGTACCCAATCAATGCAGGAAACTCAGATAAGTGGACAACAACAGCCGCAACCACCGCCCACAATAGTAGTTGTTCCTCCCGAAGTAGGTGCAGTTCAGGAAATCGAGCTTCCTGCAGAGGAAGAAGAACAGCAAGCCACTCTTTCAGAAGGTCCATTGTCTTCCAGATCCCCAGCAAGGACAAGGAGGGTTAGTTCATCGAGTTCTTCTGCAAGTCCCCCTTCTGATGATCTAGATGCCACTTGGAAGCCATCACCTCAGTCTGAGAGTGAGACACGCCACGAGACAAGACTAGGGAAAAGGAAGGTTCCAGAAAGCCTTAGAGTTATGGAGGTAGATGTAGAAGAAGAGGAGGATGATGATGACGAACCAGTCATCATGGACATTCGTCCCGCCCCAGTGGAGACCGACATTACCCCATCTCAAATTGCTGTGAGTGATGTGGCACGGATACCACCAACACATATAACATCAACACCACCTCCAGCTTCTATATTTGCATTTGCAAAGGCCCGGCAGCGACCTACATCCAGCACAACCACCACAGTAGAAGTAGGTACTGCAGAGAGTCAAAGTCCACGCCCACCTATTAGTTCATCCGGGATTTGAAAGTGGCACCAGCAGCTCTAGAAAGTTGACCTCCCCAGTTTGGGACTTCTTTTCGGTTAGCAGGAAGGAGGTGAACATTGCGATATGCTCCATTTGTGGACAAGGTGTTAGTCGGGGTAAGCTTGGTACAAACTATGGTACCGGAGGCCAAACAACCCATCTGAAAAAACACCACATGATCCAGTGGGAGGCGCACCTTAGTGCCCAAAAAACTACACCCATTGTTATTGGTGAGGATGAAGGAGTAGAAGATCCGATCACAGTGGAAGGTGAACAAGAGGGAGGCATTTCTATAGTACACAAAGTAGCCCTGTCCCCAGCAGTGCAGTGGTACCGGCCAGATCCGCATCAGCAACATCGCAGTGGCACAAGAGGAAGAGTCAGGCTGAGACACCAAGGGGTCCCAGGCAAGAGTGTACCGCAACAAAACGTGTGTTGAGCCTAACAACATCTGCATCAAGGAGATGTCACCTGCATCAGTGGCACCAGAAAAGAAAAAAATCAAGGCTACCATTCTCAGCATGTTTACGGTCGAAAGGGCAGTACGAACACAACCACCCAACGGCACGTTTGTACAATGCGAAGCTGGCTAAAATGTTAGCGCTGGACCTTCTCCCTTTTTCTTTTGTGGAAGGGGTGGGTTTTCTTGAATTTGTGACAGCCATCTGCCCAAAATGGAAGGTTCCCAGCCGGTCCTATTTTGCCAGAGTTGCTGTTCCAGCACTACATCACAACGTGCATTGCTTGGACAATTTGTGCAGCAGAGTGCTGTTCACACTATCCACCTGACAACAGACATGTGGACCAGTTGCCAAGCCACTGATTACATGTGCATCACTGCACACTGGATCTCTTTTGTGGGGGTTAGAGAAAAGATATCTGTAGGGGTTGACACTGCTGAGATTTTTAATGCCACTCGGAAACATGTAACTGTAGCCATGTTCGCCATGAAGAAATCTCATACTGCTGCAAACATTTTGGAAGAGTTTAACAGCAAGGTCTTTGAATGACTGCACCCAAGAGGGCTTAACATTGGTTTTGTTGCCATGGACAATGGCAGTAATATAGTTAGGGCCATGTACGATGGTGGCTATTTCAAGGTCCTGTATTTGGCGCACTGCATTAACATTATTGTTCAAGACTTTCTAAAAAAAGAAGACCGAGTCAGCAACTTACTGACCACCTGCAGAAGAATCTGCACACATTTCAGCCATTCTTTTAAAGCCCGGAAGCAGCTGAGGATCATTCAACGTGACCATAGAGTGCCAGTTAAAGCACTCATCCAGGAGGTGCCAACACGGTGGAACTCAACTTATTACATGCTTGAACGTCTGTTTGAGCAGTACAGACCAATCAATGAATATGTCATGCAAAGAGGGGATGCTACTGTGAAAGGCATGACCGTTGAGATGGACCATTGGGGCCTAGTTAAATGCCTGACAGAGATGCTACTTCCTTTCGAGCTCTTCACCCATGAAGTCAGCAAGGAGGACTGTACTATTGGCCAAGCTATCCCATTGTTGCACATGTTACAGGATCAGCTGAAGGGGGTGTCTGCAATGTACGCAGGTGTGGAGGAAAAAAAAGAAGCATTTGAGTTGGTGGAGAGCTTAACCCTTTGCTTATCTGAAAATACAAGGGTGCAAAGAGGCATTGTGTCATCCAACCATTACATTACATTTCTGCCACAATTCTGGATCCATGGTACAAAGCAGTACTGAACACTAACACATTGATTCCTTTTTTAGAAGTGGATGTTGCCAAGTACAAAACTTGGATAGCTGCGGAAGCCAGTCGCTTAGAAAACAAGCATTGGCATAGCCAATAGGTCTCGCCTTTGGGACCTTATAAGTGTTTAGCCATGCAACAGTTGCATAACTAAATACTTATAAGGTCCCAAAAGCGAGACTTATTGGCTACACCATTTGCTTGTTACTTTGCTATAATCGCGGCACCCGCGCTTTACTTTAACATTAAAAGTAAAGCGCTTTAACGATAAAAGTAAAGCGCGGGTGCCGCGATTATAGCAAAAGTAAAGAAATAGATTATTTTTCTATTTCTTTACTTTTGCTATTGCGGCACCCGCGCTATACTTTTAATGTTAAAAGTAAAGCGCGGTGCCGCGATTATAGCAAAAGTAAAGAAATAGAAAAATAATCTATTTGTTTACTTTGCTATATCGCGGCACCCACGCTTTACTTTTAACGTTAAAGTAAAGCGCGGGTGCCGCGATTATAGCAAAAGTAAACAAATAGAAACAAGCATTGGCACGGCCGCGTGGCCGCAAAGCCGCGAAAGTGAAAGTGATCGCGATGCACTTAATGACCCGTGACGGAGGAAATACAGATGGCAGCTGCGCGTGTGCACGCTCGCGTGAACGCAAGCTGGTCGCCAGCAAAAGCCACTGCTCTTTGCACTTCCAAAACCCGCTTACTAAAACTCTCGCTGAGAGCAGCGCTAAGCGCTGGCTCAGGCGAGACCTAAAAAATGGCTGGGAATTAGAGGCCCGCTACTCCAGCCCACAACAAGTACTGCAGGGCAGCCGGTGTCAAGTTCAACTTCAGAGCCTGAGGGCAGTGCGGTTGGCTCACAACAGTCAAAACCACCAACAACACCAAGAACAACATCAACAACAGCAAGAACAGGATCATCAGCCCCAGTAAAATTGGCACACGAATGGTATGTACGGCAAGGGCTTGTTATGTCCAGTGCTAAGGGAAAGGCAAAAGAGGCTGAGCAAAGCGGAGCACCCCTGAGCATTGAGCGGATGGTCCAGGCCTATCTGGATGACCCAACAGAGGTCTACATTGATCAAAACCCATTGGTGTATTGGTTTGGGAAAAGGGGCCAATGGCCAGTGCTCAGCAGGCTGGCAATAAACTATCTGGCTTGCCCTGTCGCAAGTGTCTCTTCTGAGTGTGTTTTCAGTGCTGATGGTGCAGTTGTAACAGTGAAAAGGACCAGTCTCTCACCCCAAAACGTGGAGAGGTTAACCATGATCAAAATAAATCAGCACTTTATACCACCGGATTACACCATACCTGAAGTAGCACAGCAGGAAGATGATGACAGCGACTTAGGTCATGGACGTAGTGTGTTAGATGACCTACTTCTGGGTGAACCACCAGAATTTGAGGACAAGCTCTACTTCCCTGACAACTAGGCTTTCAACTTGTTACTTTCTTTCTTCCTTATTTACTTTTATTATGTGTCTGTGTCTCTGTCTTTCTGGTTCGAATCACAACAAATCCATCACCACCATCTTACTCTTTTATTGCCGGATTGGAGTTGCAACTGTGTGCAGTCATTAAAGAAGTAAGTCCACTCCTCCGAGTCCTGCTCCAGTCCACTCCTCCTGACTCGCCCTAAATCAATTTCCCTCAAGCCAGACATTGGATGGAGAATAGTACAAGAAATGTGTGCCTGTGCTGCCTCATCGAGTCCCTCCAAAGAACATGGCTATAGCTATCCTCCTTTCCGAGCTGAGAGGGACTGCCCCTTAAGAACAGGTAATGATGATGGCATGCATTGGACGCTGACTCTGAGTGATTGGTGTTTGTGTTGTTGTTGTGCATGAAGTATTTAATCTACACACAAAAAAGTGACTCAAGTCAATGTTTCCCTTCTTGTTGTTAAATAACAAAATTGTACTTCTACTGCGGCTGATCCATTGCATTTTTGAATATGGAATCTGGACTCACTCGGTACACTACAGAGTTGGACACCATGATGACCATACTATACTCGTCGTAGTGAGTCAGTAGGATCGGAGTTGATTGATGGAATAACTCGGGGCGTTTCATGAAGTGGCTTAAAAGGTAAACAAGTCAACAACAACCACAGCAGACCTACATGTCTGTGTAGTGGTGGAGGCGAGTGTAGTGGTATGACTGACAGCGTTGCATTGATTTAGTTACTTAATTTGGAAAATGCTATGTTGTATTTTTTTTAAAACATATTTTCATTGACATTTTATGAGTTTATTACAATTACACGAGCAGTATTTTGCCCAAAATTTTCGGTATAATTCTCATTTATCACTTAGACAGGGTTACATACATTTCCATCCTGGGGTAGTGCATAGTGTCACATATCTCGCACGTAAGTTTACTGACCACTAATCTTTAGGTGCCCACCAGCCCCCATCTCATTTTGCTTGCGATTTCCGTAGCCCCGTCTTTTTCCCTGCCCTGTCTCGGTGGGCGGTTTCGGCCGCTGACCAGGATTCAGGTAATGTCCTCATCAATGTTACACTTATTCCAGTAACCATAAACATTTAAACCAATAAGGGAAAAAAAGGAAAAAAGAAAACTAAGAAAATTCTGCATGCATAGGGGGACAGAGTACCATCTGATTCTAAGGATGCACTTATTAATCCTATCAATTACATGATATGTTCTGTACAGTGTGCGTATCCTCCCGAGGAGGGGGGGTTGTCTGTCCCCTCATCCACCGACCTCATTCTCTCACCTACCACTTATCTTTCCCACTACTAGAGCTACTTGTTCGCCTTCCTGTAGTGGATAGACCGTGCATGCCCCCACCATGCGGGGCCAAGGCCGTTTGTATGGGACCATGCAAATCACTCACTGTCACTCCCGATCTCCACCCCCACTTCTTGTTCCCGCTCTGGGTTTTCCCAGGTCGCCAGCACTTCTTACCATAAGTCCGCTATCGGTCGTCTCCGGATGCCCCTCCCTTCTGCCCAACTAATAAACTCTCTGTTCCAACTGGCCACTTGTGGCCCAGAAGGGGATTTCCACACCAGTGCTATCCGCCTCTTAGCTAGGCCTAAGGCCAGATCTATAACTCGATTCCCCACCTTTCGTTTGGGAGGACGTGGGAAGAGCCCTAACAAACAGACTTCTATAGTCAGCGCCAGCTCCCTCCCCAGTGCCTTCTTTATCTTAGCCAGGATTTCCTCCCAATACACTACGCCACAGCTCCAAGTCATGTGTATAAACCCAGCATACACATAGGTACACCTCAGGCACTTTCTCATTTTGCCCCATAAGTAACATTGAGTCTATGAGGTGTCATATAAACCATATGAATGTAGTTGAACTGCGTATACTTAAGTCTGGTGTTCCTCGATATTTTCTTGTGGGACCTTATTACCTTCCCCCATTCTCCATCAGTAAGTTCCCTGTCTATCGCCCTGCAAAGCATTATGGGACGATATTCTAGAGTGCGGTGAATATTATAGTATCCAATATCAAAACATTCCTCAAGGGGCAGGCTCTCCGGCTTAGCTGAGAGCTAATACTATAATATTCACTGCACTCTAGAATCTTGCCCCATAATGCTTTGCTGGGCCTTTGGTTGGCATTGTATTTTTGCCCATAACTTTGCTTGGGGTGCTCCTAGGAGGATGGGACCACCACTGAATCGTTCAGCATGATATGCTCTTTGTGTTCAAGGCATCTGCTTGCCCTCCCCCTAGGTTAGGGGTGACCCCAAAATCATCACCTCTCTCATTGCCTGATATTTTTCAAAGTTCACTTTTGTGAATTGGTTATATGCTTTTTAGCATGTAAAGGTAAAGTTGGTTTTTCAAAGGGTTGTGGGTACAATAAATCACTCCGCCACGTGGTAGAGTAGGAATTATTGCATGAATTCCGTCTGCAATCTCCGCTAGCGGAGCGGAGTTCATTGCCCACGGTTACAAAAAAGTACAACAGTCTCTGCAGCATGACCATTTTAAGTAGGGAGATTTGTGCCATGATTGGCAGTTGCAGTGAGCGCCAGAAATGTACACAAGGCCGGAGTGACCGTAGCATCCTATCCAGATTCCCTTCCCGTAAGTCCTCCAGAGAATGAAAAACATGTATTCCTAAATATTTAATTGAGTGGGGAGCCCAGTTAATGTCGTTCGGCAGTATCCCCGGCCTGGGTTCCGGTCCCAACAGAGGGAACAGGTAGGTCTTTTTCTTATTAACCCGTAAGCCCGACAGTGCCTCAAACCGCTCCAGTAGTGCAAGCGCAGTTGAGGTGCCAGGTACCGCCTCTCCCAGGTATACCAACAGATCATCAGTATACAATGAAATCATATGCATCCGTCCGTCTAATCTAAGCCCTATCCCTGCTCCACCCTGCCGGATCAGCTCTGCAAGGGGTTCAATTGCTAGGGCAAATAATAAGGGCGAGAGGGGGCACCCCTGCCTAGTACCCCGCTGTATCAGGTATTGGGAGGACACGGATTTCCCGGTTCTGACCCGCGCAGTGGGCGATGCATACAACAGTCAAACCTACTTCACCCAGCCCTCCCCAAGGCCTAACCGTAGCATAGTCTCAAAAAGGTACTCCCATCCTACCGTGTCAAAGGCCTTCTCTAAGTCGACTGACAGGGCAGCCACCGAGGGCATGGATCTCGTCTCCTCGTGAAACAGAACATAGTACAACCTGCGCAGGTTATAGGAAGTGTTACGGGAGGGGACAAAACCATTTTGGTCTGCATGGATGATGGCGTGCATATGCGGGAGCAATCTAAGCGCCAATATTTTACTGTGGATTTTAAAATCAAGGTTGAGCATAGAGAGTGGTCTGTACTGTTACTGGGGTGTTTGCTTCTTTAGTCTTAGGAAGGGGTATCACTAACGCGCTCTGGGTCGACTGAGGGAGGCCCGCACGGTGCAGAGACTCTGCATATAGAGTCACTAATCTTGGCGCCAATAAATCCCTATAAGTTACATAAAACTCTGCCGAAAGGCCATCAGGCCCTGGTGTCTTCCCCTTTGCCATGTCTGCAATTGCAGCCCTGACCTCATGCAGGGTCGCTGGTCCTCCCAAGTCATCCTGCACCTATTCGTCCAGCACCTTTAATGGCAGTCCTTCCAGGAAATCCCGGATATCAGAACGAGGGACTGGCCCAGGGATAGTGTATAACTTCTCGTAAAAGGTACGAAACAGGGTATTAATGGCATCAGGGTCATGAACCAATTCCCCGGAGTCCGTCTGGACCTGCATAATCGGTGCCCCTCTACTTTCAGGCTTAATCAACCAAGCCAATAGCCGGCCGGCCCTCCCCTCCTCTTTCTGCACTCTGTATAGGTATTCCCTATAACTGTGGCACCGCAGCCTCTCTAACGCGCCACTATAGCTAGCGTGAGCCTCTTGTAAACGCTCAGCAGAGTTAGCCTCTTGCCCCTGGACATTGTCCAGTTGCCGAATCCGAGACTCCATATCCAATAGTTCTTGCCTAATTTCCCGCTGTGCACCAATCGAGTGCCCCAGGCAGTAGCCCCTCACCACCACCTTAAATGCCTCCCATTCCACTAACACAGAGGACGCAGACTCGGCATTAATTGGGAAATAAGTCTCGATAAGAGCCCTCAGGGATTCCCGGAAAGGCCCATCTTCCCACGCAAGTGGGCTCAATCTCCACAGCGGAATCGGGGCCGTCTCCCAAGTGGTTGTTGAGTCAGCAGCAAGGGGCTGTGATCCGCAAGGGTCCTACCCAGATTCTCCTTTTGCGTAACGGATGCGCTAAAGTCTGGCGTGCCTACGAAGGCGTCTAATCTGGTGTGTACTTGGTGCATTGGGGAGAAATACGAGTATTCCTATCGGTCGCATGCTGCACCCTCCAGATATCTTCTAGTCCCTAGTGACTCATCCAGTTTCGGAACCCCACTGCCCCCCGGTGAGTCTGTGATCCCGGAAGGGGAGTGTGCGATCTATCTGCCATAGTATCAGCCACACAATTAAAATCACCCCCAATGACAGCCTGTCCCCCCATATAATCAACCAGCTGAGCCGAGAGGGCGGTGAGGAATATCACCTCCTCCACATTTGGTGCATACACACTCCCAAACATCACCTCTCTTCCAGCCAATCTCCGTGCCACCAAAACATACCTTCCCTCACTGTCCACCTTAGTGTGGATTTGCTCAAAGGGAACCCCTGGCCTCACCCATATCAATACCCCCCTAGCAAAGGCAGAGTAGGTAGTAGCATATATCCGGCCCCTCCACCTCCTACGTAGTTTCTCCACTTCGCCACTAGTCAGATGGGTCTCTTGTAAGAGGGCTACATGCACGTCTCTCCTCTTTAGATATGCGTAAATTTTATATCTTTTGGCCATGGACCCCATCCCCCTTATGTTCCATGTAATGAACTTGAAGGTATTATGCATTGAAAGGGATGATATCCAAGCTCCCCCCCAAAGACCCCCACCGCACTCCTGACGACTAATACTCCAGTCTTCACTCCTCCGCCCCGTCTGCATGCACAAAACAATAATCAATAACAAACATCCCCAATAGGACAACTCCTCGACCCCAGAGCGGTCTAGCAACGACCATCCGCCCAAACCGCAGACAAAACTGCATCGACTAGTTAAGGCCCAAAGCTACTAGCGCAAGGACCTAAGGGGGAGCGCGGCAACCACAACAGGTACCCAACAGAGGCACAAATGTTCACCCATGGCGCGTCAGCCCTGGCTGGCCGCTCCGGCCTACTTCAGAGGGATGCACCCGGCCACCCTCCCCACCTTCCTCGGGGACCCAAGCTGAAGGAGAGAAGGCTAGGTGAGGGGGAACAGGGAGGGGGAGCGCAGCACAGGAGAAGAAAGGGGGGAGAGCAAGAGGAAACGGGATTAACAGCCCACAGATCATATTATCTCATTGGCCGTGTGAGGCGTCACATCTGGCAGCCGAACACTGCTGCTACGGGACGTGTCTGAGTCCGACCCGTCAGTCCCTCTTTTTGATCCTGAGCCCCTCTCCGATGACAATCGCTGGCCCTGCATCATGACTGCCACTGCCTGTAGCACCTCCGCTCTCTCCTTTTCGGTCTGTGACGGGCTTGGTTTCTTTGTGGTCCCCTGCCTCTGTTGTCTTCGTAATCTCTTCCCTGACTCTCGTTCTCTAGTCTGGGCCTCTCCTTTCTGCGTCACAGGTAGTCCCTCAGTTTTGTAGGCCTGAATCCATTCCCATGCGGACTTGGGATCATCGTAAAAGTGAGTCTTCCCGTTCAACATTATCCGAAGTCGGGCCGGGAATATCAATGAATATTGGATCCCTTCTTCCCACAGGGCCCTTTTAACCTCAAGGAAGGAGGTGCGGCGCCTCTGAACCTCTAGAGTGTAGTCTGGAAACAGCAACACCTTACTGTTTTCAACCTCATACGGCCCAGCCGAGCGCGCTTTCTGTAATAACGCGTCTCTGTCTTTAAAGTGGAGCAGTCTAGCCACCACAGGGCGCGGGGGCCTCTCCGGGGCCGGCGTCCTGGCGGGCACGCGGTGTGCTCTCTCCAATGTGTAGAACTGGGACAGGCCCTCTGGCGCCACCACCTCCCGGAGCCAGCCCTCCAAATACTTGATCATATCGTTGCCTTCCACTCCTTCCGGCAAACCCAAGACCCTCACATTATTCCTCCAGTTACGCCCCTCCGCATCCTCGGCTCTCCTTTCTAATATGCTAACTCTGCTGGATAATTCCCCCACCTGGCTGGTCAGAGCCTGTTGCGCCGGGGTAATAACTAGGGGTGGGCGGAATTTGCGTAGTCGCGTTACGCAAATCTCTGCGAAATTGTTAAAAATCTCCGCGAGCACGTAGAAATTCCGCGAAGACGCGGAATTGCTTGTCCCGCCTGTTCGCGATGTGTTTTTGCGTGCTCGCGGGGAAATATATCGCTAACTTGCCCATGCGGTCGCTAATGGGCGTGGCCATCTTGTTTTGCACTTGTCCCGCCTGCTCGCGATGGTTAATTCCTGTTCCGGGTCGCGTATTGCATGCTCCCGCCCGCTCGCGATGCTTATTTCCAGTTCCGGGTCGCGTATTGCATGCTCCCGCCCGTTCGCGATAAGTATTTCATGTTTGGGAACGCGCATTACGTGTTCGCGACGCTTTTTGCGTGCTCGGGGGGGAAATATTGCGCAAACTTGCCCATGCGGTAGCAATGGGCGCGGCCATCTTGTTTTTCACTCTATTGCTATGGTTCTGGGCCTGCTTTTCAATCCTCCCTCTATCTTTTCAATCCTTTGTTTCTGGAAACTTTTTTTGATCTTTTTTATTTATTATCTATCTCTCTATTTTCCTGATTCTATATTTTGAGTTTTTTTCTACTTTTTGTGTGTTTTCACTACTTTTTCACTCTTTTTCTATTACCTGCTTTTTAATTTCTTTTACTTACTTTTTTAATTCCTACCTTTTCTTTTCCGCCCCCGCCTACCCAGAACCATGGCAAAGGGCCACAGGGCTCGTAGCCAGAGCCGCGACTCGCCTTCCTTGCGGAAGGCGGCGCCAAAGGGTTGCAGGCACGGGCCTTATTCGGTGAGGCGGAGGTGGCCGCACTGGTTTTTTTTGTTCAGCGCCACCTCCCCTGAACCCTGGCAGCAGGCGGCAGGCCTGGGTCCGGGTACGGGCTCCGGGAGCGTCGGCAGCGGTGGGGCAAGGTGCGTCGGGCAGTGTTTCGCTGCTGTGGTGTCCGGCGCACCAATAATCAGCTGACGCACCGGTGGTCCGATATTCTGGACCGGGAGCAGGACCTGCTGGACCTGCTAGGAGTGGAGGTCCCGGGGCTTGGTGAGTAGCTATTTAATATTACTACTTTGTGTTCTTCTGCTCTGTGTTATATATTGCGAATATTTTTTTTTCCGACCAGCAAGAATGCTGCTGCTTACATTGCAGGTAAATTACGTTTAAAAATCTGTGATTGTTATGACACAGTCGCTCGGCGCTACTAATCTTACTTGTTTGCAACTTTGCGCTCGCTTGGCCTGATGATTATGTAAGAGTTTACTTTAGAGAACTTAAGTTAGGTAATGCTAGAGAGACTCTAGTCCTTCCTTTGTCCTCCTGCCACTAAGAAGGGATAGTGGTGGATTGATTGATAGGTTTAGTTACTTATTAGTTGGTAATTTTTAAGTGGTGTGCGTGACGCATCCTCTGTCACGTCACGTGCTGCTGAGTGCTGCTTACCCCAGTCCTTAGTAGAACCTTTTGTAGTTTGTTTAGTGAGTGTTAATAGGCTTATATCATCACTAGCAGAACATCAGCAGCAACCAGCCAACAATTTGGTGTATGCAAAAATGTATGCATGTGTCCTCCATCTATGCATTTTTGAGGACTAAAATAAATGGAAATGCAGACTTACTGAACAATTGGCCCGTCTGCTTTGGAATAGGTGGGCTAGGTCAGGTGGTAGTTAGGCTTACTAGACGGTCCGTGAATCTCGCAATACTACTAGTCGATCAGATTAGATAGGTCAATTTTATTGCAATTGTTGTTCACAAAAATGTTTGTGGAGCGTATTTTAAAATATTTTATTTGTTTCACACCAAACTTTAATTTTGGTCTCTTTCTTTATGAAATCTTACATGATCAGCACCCAGGGGCATAAAGACGGGGTCACAGGCGGCGGGACAAGAAGATCATCAAGATCCCAGGGCCAGGACCGCTCCTCTACCGAGGGCTCTGCTGCTGGCCTCCAGTGGTTAATATTAATAATTATATTTCCCTAACTTTTCCTGCACCTTATTTCTTCCGAACTATTATTTCGGTATCCTAATTCTATGTTTTACAAATTCTTCTTTGATCTATACTATCTGTTTCTAAATTCTTGTTATCCCTGCCTCTAACTGCGTCTGCTATGACTCTCTGTACTACTACTATTAGTCTGTCTGTAGCTAAGCTTGCCCAGTTGGCCACTCTTTATTTAAAATATTTTAAATAAAACTCAGATTCACCAATAGCTCTAGCCATTGAGTCCAGTCCTTTGGGTTGTCCTCTTCTACTACTTCCAGTCTTCTTAATCTTGAGGCTTTTCGACAATTCCCACCAAGAAAATGCCCAACCAGATTTTACTATTTTTGATAGGATAGGACATACTACTACTGTTGTAGGGATTCTGCAGCACATACAGAACTTTGCACAAGAAAATAGGACGTTGGTGATGGGAGGTTGGACCTTCCTCACACCTCAATCAGAAGCCACCACAATCCCCTGACCGACTAGTTATAGTGTCTCATTAGCTCTCCGAAACCCCCCCCAAGATACCAAATGAGTAGACAACCCAGAACATAACACTCCTGACCTCTGTCGCGGAAGCAATGCACACCCTTTCGCTCACTCACTCGTGTAAGTCCACACCAAATACCACTGAGTCTATGTAAGTTCAAAAGGTTTATTTTCAACTGACAAGCTCTGTACGTTGTTCTATAATGCAGCAGCAACAGCAAAATGCATAAGATTAAACAATAAACATTGTTACACTTAGTTACACTTACAACTACAAGTCCATAGAAGACAAAAGGCGAAATCATGATAACTGAACAGTGGTGGAAGAACCACCCTCCCCTTGGTAGGGATATAGTTTATATAAAATTATAAATGGAGATCTGAGAATTCTGGGGACCCCTCACCTTAGAAGAACCTAGTACTGGTTACAACATAAGCTCTGCAAAGCTCTGGTTCGTATAAGGGAATCTTCCGTCTTTTGTGAGAAAAATGGTGCGCGTTAGTATAGTGCAAGCATTTCTCAGTCGTGCCAAAAAGTGTAGTATTTTTATGGATAAGCAATATGGACTAAAACCAGAACTCCATAACAAAGTGGCTTGTTTTTCGACCTTGTACGCAGCGCTCAGACAGTAGCAGTATGAGCTCATGTGGGCTCAAAGGCGTCTTACACAACAAGCTGCGAGGTAACTTGCACAAAAATAAAAGACACAAAGCTAAAATGGTTGCATGGCTCGGGGTAACTTAGCAAAGCCTAGAATGACCCTAGGGACCATATAACACTACTAGTGTCTACTCTACTACCTGATTTGTACTAGTGATGTATGTTGTATATGTATTATGTATGTATTAACTTTTTTTCAATCTTGCTAGTGAAAAATAGGGGGAGGTGTATATGGCATCTGAAAAATGTGTAATGTTTTTCTAGGCGTACTACCGACCACCAGTACCGGGGCCAGCGGCGAAGGTGACGCGGCCGCTGAGGGTACAGGAGATGCGGCAGTTGCAGGAGGAGCTACAGGGGGTGAGCCAGCAGCAGTGGCGGGCGGTGGTAAGTTATATTCCTAATCCTTACTTATTGACATTACACTCGCTGCAAGGGTGTAATGTATACTGTACTGTTGAGACTTAAGTAAGAAGTTGTTGTGAACGGTTGAAGAAGACACCCTTTACTTAGCATTAGCAATAGCATTAGCGACGGGAGTGTACTGTTGAGTAACCAATGGCCTCTTCTATCGGACTTCAACTCAGCTGTGAAAGTTTTATGGAGAAGTCTAAAAGTCAGATCAGATGACCTTGATGGATGGGTTGAACGAAAAGGGAAAGAAGGGTGGAAGGAGGAAGGACGGGCGAGATTTAATATTTATGACTGGCAGAGAAGGGTACGTGGGATGCATGCATAGGTGTCTGATAGGAATCAGATGCATGGGTGGTGGAATGCCTGAAACTCCCACAAATGTTAGAGGCCGAGGTAGTGGGAGGATAGATACATACCACAAATGTTATGTACTGTGCTTGCTAGTGCTACTGTGCCACTATGTGTAGAATTAATTTGTCTTACTGCTTTGCTAAGAGTAGATTTTACAATAGTCTTGTTTTTTCTTCTAGATATAGCTACTCCTTCCAAAGTGAAAGTAGACAGGAAGGAGTTGGCAGCCAAGGCCCGGCGCCGGAAGCTGGAGGCCATACAAGCTGAATACCAGCGGCTGGTGGTTCTAGAGGAGGAGGAGGAGGCGGCGGCAGCAGCTGCAGCCTCCTCCAATGCCCCGGGCCCCAGCCACCCCCCTCCAGTGTTACGGCGCCACCGTCTGGCAGCCGCCCGCCGCCATACTCCATTAAGCACTGCTGCCCCCCCCTGTGGATGCAATTGCCGCGCACTGAAGCACTGCGTGGCCCGTCTAGAGGAGCACATTCGTGTCCTGGAGAGGCGAGCCCGCTGAGACCCCGTTTATTGCCCCTTTTTTATTACTTATTTTGGTGGGTGGGAATCGGGCGTTGGGGTTTTCACTTTTGGACAATTGGACATTTCATTTGTTGGACTTTTTCGTTCCGGGAAATGGACATTGGTTGGGGTTAGGGAGAGGGGTGGGTCAGGTGTTGTGGGATTTTTTTTACATAGTTTATTTTTGTTAGGGGATTAAATTATATATTTATATTTTATATACACTGTTGTTAATGTTTTGTGGGTGGGGTTACTGTTTTACGTCACACTGTTTCCTTGCTGGTGCAGGGCCACAGCCAGTGTTTGATTTAAATAATTGGCTGAGTTACTAAGACACAAACAGATAGATGCGGTACCCCTCACTGAGGGACTTGTCCTACTAGTACTGTCAGTCTCTCCTCCTAGTCTATACATTCTGCAACTGGACTCAAAGGGTGTGTGAAATAGAATTAATGAAAAAATGTCCATTATTAATTATGCCTCCCACAAACTTCTTCTCTTACCTGTGCTTGATGTTTAACTTGGGCACGGCGATGGCTGCATGGTGATGATGGTTTTCTTTCCCAACATGCCATGGTTGTGGTGGTAGTAGTAGTAGACCCTGGCAGTAGCATTTGCCAAAAAAGAAAATGAGACAGTCAGTCGCCTGAGAGAGACTGTGGGAGGAGTAGTAGAACAAAGTACAGTATGGAACTTACTGCCAAACAATAATATGCCAAAATACAATAAAACATAATGGTGGCGGGGATAGCCTAGTACATAGAGTTACAAACTCTAGCTGTGTCGAGTCACTCGACTAGGCCTACAGTACACTCGACACAAGCGTAACCGTTAGTGCTGTTTAGGAGGATGACAACAAATCCAATCGATGCCGGCAATTAATGCTGATGGATGAGGTTCCTTTGGTAAAAAATTATCTCGCAAATATACTGCTCATGGGTGGGCAAGCAGAAGAAGATCCTCGCCCTGCCTTGAAATTGAATTAGTGTTGCTTTTGCCACATCCGCCCCAGCAAGCGTGTGATAAATTATTGGTGTACATTTAATTTAGTCACACCTCAATAAGTCACACAGCCCGGGGAAGAGGGTTAGGGTTTGATGAATGGTTGGGAAGGGGGTTTTGGGAAAGGTTTGACAAAGAAAAACAGTACGCATGGACAACAACAAAACACAATCTTGGCAGACAACCATATCCATAAATCTGTTAAGGGAGAAAAGGAAATGCATGCATGATGATGATAACTTGATGGTTAATGATAAGTAGTACTTACTAACTACTACTAGACAATTAGACAGTACAGGGCAGCAGTATATTATGCAATTTGCCTTGCCTGTCTGCCCTCCGAGAGACCCGAATTACATACAGTTTCTGTTCTGTTGTACCGGCCCGGGCTTAAAGATAGCAAAGAAAATTCAAAAATAGCTGTAGGGATGCATTGAATTATAAGCAAAGAGCAAACATAACAACAACAACAACAGATAGTAGTAATGATTGAAGACAAAAAATGAATCAAATTTAAAAGATGATGAAAGTTGATACTGTTACTGTATGTTATCCTGGTCAAAATGGGGAGTTGCATCTCGGCATTCCTCTTGGTCCTCCCTTCCATGGACGCTCCGGCCATCAATCTTTGGGTGACGCCACTGCCTGCCTGGCAGATGTAGATTCATTGGTAAGGTAAGTGAGAGTTGTTTTTCCCAGTATAGCACAGGGTAAGGGCCGGCCTGTAATTGTAGATGGGAAAACAAAAGGGATATTGAAAAATCAAGTAGAAAATAAATGCATAAATTACGGTGGAGTGCAACAAGAACACTTTCAGAGGCGGCATGGATACATCATGTCTACTCTAGTCTGTTTCCAGCATTAACCTCCAACAACAACAGGACAGAGCAGGCCCACGGCACCCGTGACCCATCCTCCATTTAGCGTACATTTTTTGACAGAGGCAGACAAAGCAGATATACAGCAACATAACATTTTACAAATTAAGTGACTAAATCAATGCCCCGCTGTCAGTCATACCACCACACTCGACTCCACCACTACACAGACATGTAGGTCTGCAGTGGTTGTTGTTGACTTGGTTACCTTTTATGGCACTCATGAAACGCCCTGATTATTCCATCAATCATCTCGGATCGTACGGAGTGACTGCGAAGATATTATGTCACTGTGGTCATCTTGTCCAACTCAGTGTGCAGTGTACAGATTGAGTCCCCTTTCCATATTCAAAATGCAATGGATCGGCCTGCAGTAGAAGTAGAAATTTGTTATTAAAAAGCAAGAATGGAAACAAACATTGCATTGAGTTACTTTTAGTGTGTAGATTAGATAATAGTACACAATGAATTAACTTCATGCACTACAAACAACAACACAAATCACTCAGTCAGTGTCCAATGCATTTCATCATTCATTACCTGTTCCTTCTCATCTTCAGTTAATGGGCAGTCTGTATCGGCTCGGAAAGGAGGATAGCTATAGTAGTCATCATCATGTTCCACTTCTTTTGGAGAGACTCAACGAGGCAAGATGTTAGTTTTTCTTCGATTATGCTACATCCAATCATCATCTGGCTTGAGGGCAATAGATTTAGGTCGATTCAGGAGGATGGAGGAGCAGGACTCGGAGGAGTGGACTGAAATGCAGACAGCTGAAACTCATATATGGCAATAAAAGACGAAGACGGTGGTGATGGATTTATTGTGGTTTGAAGTTTCCAACCAGAAAGCCAGACACACAAATAAAAGTAAATAAGGGAAAACGACAGTAAGAAGTGGAAGCCTAGTTGTCAGGGAAGTATAGCTCGTCCTCAAACTCTGGGGGTTCAACCAGAAGTAGGTAATCAGCATCTAACACGCTACTTCCGTCACCTGAGCCGCTGTCCTCATCTTCCTGTGTTGATTCATGTATTGTGTAATTCGGTGGTATAAATTGCTGATTCATTTTGATCATGGTTAACCTCTCCACGTTTTTTGGTGAGAGACTGGTCCTTTTCACTGTTACAATGGAACCAGCAGCACTGAAAACACGTTCAGAAGAGACACTTGCGATAGGACAAGCCAGATAGTTTTTCGCCAGCCTGCTGAGCACTGGCCATTGGCCCCTTTTGCCATACCAATACCGCAATGGGTTTTGATCAATGTAGACCTCTGTTGGGTCATCCAGGTAGGCCTGGACCATCCGGTCAATGTTCAGGGGTGCTACACTTTGTTCGGCCTCTTTTGTCTTTGCATCAGCCCTGGACCTAGCAAGTCCTTGCTGTAAATACCAATCCTGTGCCGTTTTTACTGGGGCTGATGATCCGGTTCTTGCTGTTGTCGATAGTGTTGGTGTTGGTGACAGCTGTGAACCAAATGCACTGCCCTCAGGCTCTGAAGTTGAACTTGACGCCGGATGCCCTGCTGCAGTACTTGTTGTGGGTTTGAGGCCTTTAATTACCAGCCGTTCCTTTTCCAATTTACTGGCTGCCTTACCTATCCAAGTTTTGTACCGGGCAACATCCACTTCTGAAAAAGGGAGTAATGTCTTACTGTTCAGTGCCGATTTGTACCGTGGATCCAGAATTGTGGCACAAATGTAATGTTCTTGTGACAAAATCTTAGTTTGCACCCTTGCATTTTCAGTTAAGCGACATGATAAGCTCTCCACCAACTCATATGCTTCTTTTTTTTCCTCCACACCTATGTACGCTTCAGACACCTCCTTCAGCTGTTGCTCTAGCATGTGCAACAATGGGATAGCTTGGGTCATAGTACAGTCCTCCTTGCTGACTTCACGTGTGAAGACCTCGAAAGGAAGAAGCATCTCTGTAAGAGATTTAACTAGACACCATTGGTTCATCTGAAGGGTCATGCCTTTCACAGTAGCATCCGCCCTTCGCATGACATATTCATTGATTGGTCTGTACTGCTCAAACAGACGGTCAAGCATGTAATTCGTTGAGTTCCAACGTGTTGCCACCTCCTGGATGAGTGCTTTGACTGGCATTCTATAGTCACGTTGAATGATCCTGAGCTGCTTCCGGGCTTTAAAAGAATGGCTGAAATGAGTGCATATTCTGCGGCAGGTGGTCAGTAAGTTGCTGACTATGGGTTCTTTTTTCAGAAAGTCTTGAACTATAATGTTAATGCAGTGCGCCAAACTCGGGACCCTGAAATAGGCACCAACCTCCATGGCCTTAAGTACATTACTGCCATTATCCGTGGCAACAAAACCAATGTTAAGCCCTCTTGGGCGCAGCCATTCAAAGACCTTGCTGTTAAACTCTTCCAAAATGTTTCCAGCAGTATGAGATTTCTCCATGGCGAACATGGCTACAGTTGCATGTTTCCGAGTAGCATTAAAAATCTCAGCTGTGTCAACAGCACCTACTTCAGATAGCTTTTCTCTAACCCCCACAAAAGAGACCCAGTGTGCAGTGATGCACATGTAATCAGTGGCTTGGAAACTGGTCCACATGTCTGTTGTCAGGTGGATTTTGTGAACAGCACTCTGCTGCAAAGCTTGTCCAACCAATTCCAGCACATCGTGATGTAGTGCTGGAACAGCAACTCGGGCAAAATAGGACCGGCTGGGAACCTTCCATTTAGGGCAGATGGCTGACACAAATTCAAGGAAACCCACCCCTTCCACAAATCAAAAAGGGAGAAGGTCCAGCGCTAACATTTTAGCCAGCTTCGCATTGTACAACCGTGCCATTGGTAACCCTGGGCATAATACTTTGCTACGCTCACGGAGCATGCAAAGTTTGTGTTACTACGCACTACGCAAATTGCACGTAGCAGAGTTAAAAACTGTGCTAACGAACGTAGCGTAGCAGCAGTACATTAAACACATAGAAATGCTTTGTTAAAGCAATTTTCTATGCTAAAAAGCATATAACAAATTCACAAAAGTGAACTTTGATAATGAAAATATCAAGCAATGAGAGAGGTGATGATTTTGGGGTCCCCCTAACCTAGGGGAGGACCAAGCAGATGCCTTGAACACAAAAAGCATATCATGTGAACGATTCAGTGGTGGTCCCTTCCTCCTAGGACCACCCCAAGCACAGTTATGGGCAAAAATACAATCCCAACCAAAGGCCCTGCAAAGCATTATGGGACGAGATTAGCAGTGGGCAGTGAATATTATAGTGTCCAATATCAAAATAATTCTACAAAGAGCTGCAGTTCAACTAGTTGTTACTAGATGTCCCTCACGAGTCAAATGCAAAAGCATTGAAATTATTAATACATCAAGCTGCAGTTCCACTAGTCGTTACTAGATGCCCCTCACGAGTCAAATGCAAAGCATTGAAACCCTTTCATGAAGCTTTTGCATTTGACTCGTGAAGGACATCTAGTAACGACTAGTGGAACTGCAGCTCTTTGTAGAATTATTTTGATATTGGATACTATAATATTCACTGCCCACTGCTAATCTCGTCCCATAATGCTTTGCAGGGCCTTTGGTTGGGATTGTATTTTTGCCAATAACTATGCTTGGGGTGGGTCTAAGAGGATGGGATCACCACCGAATCCTTCAAAAGATGTGCTTTTTGTTTTCAAGGCATCTGTTTGGTTCTCTCCTAGGTTAGGGAGGATACCAAAATCATCACCTCTCACTGCTTGTTAATTTATTGATTTCACTTTTGTGAAATGCTATATGCATTTTAGCATATAAAGACAGAGATACTTATTTTATCTTAACTTGCACTGTGCAAGATGCCTTTGGCAATTATTGTACAGTGCAGTCAAGCACACAGCTACGCACTACGCAATTTGCATAGCTACGTGTAGTTCGAAATGTACTTCACGTAGCTACGTGAAGTGCTACTACGCAAACTACGCCCAGGGTTAGCCATTGGGTGGTTGCGTTGGTACTGCTCCTCCAACCTAAGCATGCTGTCAATGGTAGGCTGGAATATTGTCCTTTGTGGTGCACCCTTCTTCTAGAACCCAGTTAGGCTCAACGACGCCGCACTTTTGCTCATTGCTGTGCCCGATTGCCTTGGTGTCTCAGGCTGACTCTTAGTACGGTGCCACTGAGATGTTGCTGAGGATGTGGGTGTTACCACTACACTGCTGGGGGTAGGGCTAGAAATGTCTCCCTCTTGTTGACCTTCCACCGTGATCACATCTTCCCCTACTTCTTCATCCCCAACAACAGCAATGGGTCCAGTTTTACTTTTTTCTAAGTGAAGTAGGTGAGCCTCCCACTTGATACTGTGGTGTTTTTTTAGATGACTTGTTTGTCCTCCGGTACCATAGTTTGTACCAAGCTTACCCCGCCTAACAGCCTGCCGACAAATTGAGCATATAGCAATGTTCTCCTCCTTACTGCTAACCGAAAAGAAGTCCCAAACTGGGGAGGAGAACTTTCTGACGCTGCTGGAGGTGCCACTTTCAATACCAGATGAACTGGAGGGTGTGCCTGGAATTTGACTCTGTGCACTTACATTACCACCACCTACTGAGGTGGTGGTTGAGCTGGATGTAGGTCCCTGCCGGGCCTTTGCAAAGGCAAATATGGAAGCTGGAGGTCGTGTTGGTGTTACCTGTGTTGGTGGTATCCGTGCTACATCCCTCGCAGCAGTTTTGGATAGTCTAATAATGTTGGTCTCCATCTCCGCAGGCCCAGGAGTGATGTTCATGATGACTGGCTCTTCATCATCATCACTCCCCTCATCTACATCTACCTCCATAACTCTAAGGCTTTCTGGAACCTTCCTTTTCACTAGCCTTGTCTTGTGGCGTGCATCACTCTTAGGCTGAGCTGGTGGCTTCCAAGTGGCATCTAGATCATCAGAAGCAGGGCTTGAAGAAGAAGTTGATGGACTAACCCTCCTTTTCCTTGCTGGGGGTCTGGAAGACAATGGATCTTCTGAAACAGTGTCTTGCTCCTCTTCGTCTGCAAAAAGCTCGATTTCCTGAACTGCCCCTACTTCAGGTGGAACAACTACTATTGTGGGCTGTGGTTCCGGCTGTGGTTGCGGCTGCGGTTGTGGCTGCGGTTGGGGCTGTGGTTGGGGCTGTGGTTCCGGCTGTGGTTCCGGCTGCGGTTGCGGCTGCGGTTGCGGCTTTGGTTGCGGCTGTGGTTGCGGCTGTGGTTGCCCACTTATCTGCTGAGTTTCCGCCTGCGAGTGCATGGATTGGGTACTACTTTGCGATAATGACATTTCAACATCACTGGTCGTTAGTAGACTGGCTACCTCTGCCACACTCATGGGCTTGGGCCTAGGTTGCTGGGGTGGGCCCGCTGATGCGGAGGTGCTGCTCCCAGCTTGGTCCCCGCCGGACACCGCTGCTGCAGGCGTAAGTTTTTTTGCCAAAAACACATCGGCCGGCACACCAGTCTTGGCAAGTGCCACTTCCTTCTTCTGTTCCTTCTTCTTCTCAGTGGCAACTTTCTTGGTACTGGAGGACCTGGTACCTTTCTTTGGGGCCATCTTCTTCAATTGTCAGCAGGACGCAGGTGCACAAGTTGCAGAGATGTCTGTGGTCACACGTGGACGTGACGCGCAGCAGGACTTCTGTCTGGCAGTACAACGGTTGAGGATGATGACACCTCCTCCTCTGTCTTTTTGTGCACCTAAAAACAAAGAAGCCCGGAGAAGAACATCAGTGAAATGTTGCATTTGTTGTTGTGGTTCAATTACTAGTAGTACAAACAAACAAACAAATAAAATATCTAAGTTAGTGTAGCCATTTGTGAGACTGTCAACAAGGGCTTTCATGGTATACTGTGTCCACTGTCAGGAAGGATAGGAAAGAAGAGGAACAACAACAAAAATACAAATGTAATAGAAGTGGACCCTGTTTGGCATTAAATTATTTGCTCATCACATCATTCAGGGAGCTGCAGCTGGCAAAGGGGATGGATGGAAGCAGTAAGCCAAGAGGAAAACCATGCAGGCCTAAATGGCAAAAGCAGCACACTTATAACTCCCACCAGAAATGGCCACCAGCCACATGGACACTCACAAATCACAAGCAACAAGCAGGAGGCCTGGAAAACAATATACTGAAAACAGGCCTATGATAGCCAGGCAAAGGCTGCATGCTAAACCACACTGCTTTGCCTGTAATGCAATAAAATGCATAAACGAAAATCCACAGGGCTAAACAAGGCCTGCAACACACCACACAACTAAGGCATGTATTTAACACACACCCCAAAAAACTGAAATACACCCAAAAATACACATTTTGCAATTCAATCCAATGCCATCCATGTGCCCTAAATTATGTTTAAATTCAACAGAACACACAGAAACAGTTGTTTCATGCACCCCTGACTACCTCTGAGCCTACTGGATGAAAGGCCTGTTGGCAGACTAGGCCACAAGCTTGCAGGCCTATGGATAAAAGCACACTACCGGGCTTCAAAATGGCCACCAGCCACATGGCCAGGCCCACAACAACAAGAAACTGAAGACAGACAATGCAGGCCTATGGCAAAAAGCACACTGCCTGGCTTCAAAATGGCCACCAGCCTCATGGCCAGGCCCACAACAACAAGAAACTGAAGACAGACAATGCAGGCCTATGGCAAAAAGCACACTGCCTGGCTTCAAAATGGCCGCCAGCCTCATGGCCAGGCCCACAACAACAAGAAACTGAAGACAGACAATGCAGGCCTATGGCAAAAGCACACTGCCTGGCTTCAAAATGGCCGCCAGCCTCATGGCCAGACCCACAACAACAAGAAACTGAAGACAGACAATGCAGGCCTATGGCAAAAAGCACACTGCCTGGCTTCAAAATGGCCGCCAGCCTCATGGCCAGGCCCACAACAACAAGAAACTGAAGACAGACAATGCAGGCCTATGGCAAAAAGCACACTGCCTGGCTTCAAAATGGCCGCCAGCCTCATGGCCAGGCCCACAACAACAAGAAACTGAAGACAGACAATGCAGGCCTATGGCAAAAAGCACACTGCCTGGCTTCAAAATGGCCACCAGCCTCATGGCCAGGCCCACAACAACAAGAAACTGAAGACAGACAATGCAGGCCTATGGCAAAAAGCACACTGCCTGGCTTCAAAATGGCCGCCAGCCTCATGGCCAGGACCACAACAACAAGAAACTGAAGACAGACAATGCAGGCCTATGGCAAAAGCACACTGCCTGGCTTCAAAATGGCCACCAGCCTCATGGCCAGGACCACAACAAGAAGCCTAGGCCACAAAGGAAACACATGCAGGCCTATATGGCAAAAGCAGCACACTTATAACTCCCACCAGAAATGGCTACCAGCCACATGGACACTCACAAATCACAAGCAACAAGCAGGAGGCCTGGAAAACAATGTACTGAAAACAGGCCTAAAATAGCCAGGCAAAGGCTGCATGCTAAACCACACTGCTTTGCCTGTAATGCAATAAAATGCAAAAACGAAAATCCACAGGGCTAAACAAGGCCTGCAGCACACCACACACAACTAAGGCATGTATTTAACATACAGCCCAAAAAACTGAAATACACCCAAAAATACACATTTTGCAATTCAATCCAATGCCATCCATGCCTCCTAAATGATGTTTGAAATTAATAAATACATCACACAGCAAAGGAACAGTTGTTTCATCATGTTTTGTCATGCACCCACCCATGACTAGCTCTGGGCCTACTGGCTACCCACAACTATTTATTTTTAAAAATGACGAAAAGTACAAAAATTGTAGTTGCAGCAACTGCAATGCCCCAATCAAACAACACCAACTTACTTGTAAAATCTCAAATCCAAAAATCCTCAAATCTAATGATAATGATGCAGCAGACACAAAGAGTGATCCTTCCAGCTCAAATCCAAGTGAAAAATGAACAGGAGATGGACAAAGCACTGGGAGGAGCCTGCTGGACAAGAACAGGAAGTAGGAGACTCTGTGGCACTTCCTCCCTCTCCCCCACAAAAAATTTGACAAAAAAGGACAGCCAAATATCAATCTGAGGTTTGTTTTTCATCCAAATCATCAGTTTATAGAAGGTTTTATGCTGCTCGCGATATTATTCTTCTCCAGATTGAAAATTTTGCGTGTTCGGGATCGCGAGCTTTACCAACATTCTGCCGGATGTCCGATGGCGCGCCCGAATGACGTGTTCGCGATCGCAATCTCTCTCGTGGTGCACGATGGCGTAGCGAATGATGTGTTCGCGATCGCACACTCTCGCGTTGTCCGATGGCGCGGCGAATGACGTGTTCGCGATCGCAAACTCTCGCGGGATTGCGCGGCCGGCTACCGAAATCTCGTGGCGCACGCGAACAGATAGGAAAACCCGTCGGCGAATGCAGGAATCCCGGTAAGTCGCTATCACGCGCGCTAGAACGCATTTTTAAAGCGCGAACAAGAAAATAATTCCGCTACGCCGCGGATCGCGGAATTGTTGGCAATTCCGCGTTCTCCGCGGAACGCGAAATTGCCTAAATTCCACAAATTCCGCGAGCGGAGCGGAATTTGACGCCCAGGCCTAGTAATAACCGCTAGGGAGGATTCTGTCTGTTTCACCCTGTCTGCTAATTTGGCATGTTCCGTCCTCAGCAAGCCCAAGCCCACTGCCACAGTACAGATATCTTGGTGCAGTGTCGCCTTGGTGTCAGCAATGGCTTCTAGTATCTTAGCCAACTGCTGTTGGTCAGGGATTTCCGAAGGTTCACCCCCCGGCTCCTTTTGCACCTGGTCAGGTGTAATGTCCTCATGTTCCGGGGGAGGCCCCATCCATTTCCCTCTGGGCTTCCCCATCACGAGGGGATTGTGATCTCCAACTGAGGATCTGGTTCGCCCCTCTCTAGGCGGTTGGGGAGCTGTCACCAGGATCTTGGCCCCACACCACTCCAGCGTTAGGTTGCAGCGTCTCACGCTGCGGCTTGCTTGTCTCCACAACCTTCACCTTTTAACCAACCCCTCACCGCAGCAGCTCAGGAATCTACTAGGACCTTCTACCTGTGCACTTCCCCAAAGTCTTGCACGTGCAGCACCTGAGTTCAGACCCTGTCACTTAGTCAATGGCTCTTCTCCTTAGTGAACTCAGCGGGGGCCATGTAATTCCACAGTTCGTCCAGGCTCTTCCGTGCCTAGGCTGTGCTTTATATTTCTAGCCAGGGACCCACTCAGTCCCAAATTTACCCTTCCGGCCTTTCTGGACCCCAGCCCGGTCCGTGACCTCTTCTGTCTTCTGGGGCCCCCTGCCTCTGCTCCTCGCTGCCACTCAGTCAGCCTCCTACCTGCCCTTCAGAGCCACTGTCCTCTGCCTCTGGTCAGGGCAACCCACCGGGTTCACAGGTCGTTATAGTGCCTCCCGGTCCGTTTGCATCTCCCCAGAGTTCTCCGCCGCTCTCCCCCGGCGAGTGGACACGACCCGCAACACCGTGTCCACCGGCGCAGCCAACTCCGCATTCACCCGGCTTTTGTGCGTTGATTCAAGTCGTGGTACGGGGCTACAGTCAGGGCAGATCCGCTCCACTCTCTCTGGCCCGCCGCAGCTCTCCCCGGGGTGGATTGCGCGTCACATCCCTAATCGGTGCCCTCGTGCAATCCCGGGTTCTCCCAATGAGCCTCTCAGGGCCCCAGACCAGTCTGCAGCCCTCTCCGGCACCCAGGGAGCCCAAGCAGGCCACCAGCCGCCGCTAGTCCACTCCGCTATGCAATGCGGTCGGCCTCCAGCCCACACTTAATGCCTTCACCTTCCTCCTCAATTCGGAGTGATGCACCAGGGTGGAAGCCGCCGCAGTGCCTCCTGCCTCGCTGGTATCCTCCCAGGCTCCTCCGCTGATCTCCTCCAGTCGATGGGCACAATCCGCAGCCCAGCGCCTCCGGCGCGGTCCGACCTGTTTTCTCTTGGCCTCCGGATGCGTCTGCAGTGCGTCTCGTGGAGTTGCCGGTCGGGGCGGATCCGCACCACTCTCCGGCTCACGTACGGCCCCTCTGCGGGGCCACGGGTTGCCGATGCCACTCTGAGCTCTGGAGTCTGTTGCCAACAAGTCACCTCATCCCCGGTGCTCTGGTCTGAGCTCGCCTCCACCTCCTCTGCTCTGATGGGGCCTCAGGCCGCCATCTTGTCCCGCCCTCAGCAGTCCACGCACTTTCACCGCTCTGCTCCCCTTTCGCCCACGGACCTCGGAAGAGCGAGATTATGTTCCAGGGCACCACCGGCGGTTCGGGCCTTCAGTAATGAGCCCCCGGGCCCTGGCCGTCACCCCGATGATCAGGATAATTGGCTCGGCTGGTGCGGAGCTCTCGGCTCACGCGTCCGCCATCGACGGCTCTTAAGCCACGCCCCCCAATGCTATGTTGTTGTATATGTGTGCTCTGTCTGGCTCAAAATCTAAGCTAAGTGGAGGTTGGGTGGGCACCGCGGGACTGCTCTGTCCTGTTATTGTTGTAGGTTAATGCTGGAAACAGAGTAGACATGATTTAGCCATGCCGCCTCTGAAAGTGTTCTTGTTGCACTCCTCCGTAATTTATGCATTTTAAATTTACTTTTCTCCTTGATTTTTCAATATCCCTTTTGTTTTTCCATCTACACTTACAGGCCGGCCTTTACCCTGTGCTATACTGGGAAAAACAACTCACACTTACCTTACCAATCCGCATCCGCCAGGCAGGTAGTGGCACCCAAGATTGACGGACGGAGCGTCCATGGAAGGAAGGACCAAGAGGAATGCCGAGATGCAACTCCCAATTTGACCATAACATAGTAACTTATAGTATCGTCTTCTTTTATTTCATTTGATTCATTTTTTCTCTTCAATCATTTTACGACTGTGTGTGTTGTTGTTTATTATGTTTGCTTATATATTTGACTCCTACAGCTATTTTTTTATTTTCTTTGCTAGCTTTAAAAGGAAGCCCGGTACAACAGAACATAAAATGTATGTAATTTGGGTCTCTCTGGGGGTAGACAGGCAAGGCAATTGCATAATAATAATAATTAATCATATACTGCTGACCTGCCCTGTACTACTAGTCTAGTACTACTCATCATTAACCATCAAGTCATCATCATGCATGCATTTCCTTTTTCTCCCTTAACAGATTTATGATGGTCGTCTGCCAAGGTAGTGTGTTGTCCATGTGTAGTGTTTGTCTTTGTCAAACCTTTCCCTCAAATACCCCTTCCCAACCATTCATCAAACCCTAACCATCTTCCCCCGGGCTGTGTGATTTATATTGAGGTGTGACTAAATAAAATTAATTTACACCAATAATTGATCACACACTTGCTGGGGCGGATGTGGTGAAAGCAACACTAACTCAAGGCAGGTCGAGGATCTTCTTCTGCTTGCCCACCCATGCTCACTATTTGCAAGTCAATTTTTTTTCCAGAGGAACATAATCCATCATAATTAATTGCCGGCATCGATTCATCATCCTTACAGCACTAAAGGTTACGCTTGTCCACTTCATAGGTCAAGTCAACTACAGTTTGTAACTTGTACTAGGCTATCCCCGTCACCATTATGTTTTATTTTACTTTAGCATTGCTTATCATCTTGGTTTCTTGTTTGGCAGTCTGCTTGTGTACTGTACTTCATTCTACTACTCCTTCCCAAGTCTTCCTCAGTCGACTGACTGTCTCATTTTCTTTTTTTGCAAATGCTACTGCCAGTGTCTACTACTACTACCACCACCACCATGGCATCTTGGGAAACCAAACCATCATCACCATGCAGCCATCGCTTTGCCTAAGTTTAAATAAACATCAATCACAGGTAAGAGAAGAAGTTTGGGGGAGGCATAATTAATAATTTGGAAATTAATTCATTAATTCACACACCCACACCCTTCCGAGTCCAGTTGCAGACTGCATAGACTAGGAGGAGAGACTGACAGTACTAGTAGGACAAGTCACTCACAAGTGAGGGTACCACATCTATCTGTTCGTGTGTTACACTATCGCAGATTATTTAAATCAAAAACTGGCTGCGGCCCTGCAGCAGCAAAGGAAACCGTGTGAAGTAAAAGAGTAACCCCCCCCACAAAACATTTACATCGTATGTAAACTTTAAGTATAAATAATTAATTCCCCTAGCAAAATAAACTAATGTAAAAATCCCACAACACCTGACCCACCCCTCTCCCTAACCCCAACCAATGTCCAAAGATAAAGAAAGAGTCCAACCAATGTCCGCTCGAGTCCATTGTCCATAATAAATAATAAATATAAACCCCAACTTTTCCCCAATGCCCAATTCCCACCCATCAAAAAAAAGATAAAAAAAGGGGCAATGCGACGGAGTTCTAGCGGCGGGGTCGCTTGTTATCCTTCAGGACCTTTATCCGTTCCTCTAGGCGTGCCACCCGGAGGAGCATGCGGCGCTTGAATGCTTTACAATTGCATCCACGGGGGGCAGCACTGTTGAATGAAGCATTCTCTTCAAAGACTCTTCATCCAGTGACAGTCTCCACCTATGCTATGATGATTGAATATCATCCAGGCATCAAAGGTAAACATGTCTATCATTCTTCTTAATCTCTCAGCAAACCTTAGTTTCACCAACAACATACATTTGTTATTTTCTTTTAAACCACCACCCATGCGTACTTCCTTGCTTGCCTTTGAGTTTGACCCATGAAACCCCCCGGAGGATTCTTCCTATCACCCATACAGTTTCTCCCACCCAGGCAGGCATCTTTTCTTTCACCTTCCACCCATCCTTCAACCACCCATGCATCCGATTCCTATCAGCCACCTATGCATCCCACTCATCCTTCTCTGCCAGTCATATATTACATCTCGCCTGTCCTTCCTCATTTCATCCTTCTTTCCCTTTTCCTTCAACCCATCCATCGAGGTCCTCTGACTCTTAGTCTTCTCCATAAAACTTTCCCAGCTGAGTTGAAGTCAGATATAAGATGCCATTAGTTACTTAACTCCCGCCGCTGATGCTATTGCTAATGCTAAGTAAAGGGGGTCTTCTTCTTCAACCGTTGTTCACAACAACTTAGTCTCTCTCAACATACAGTGTACACCCTTGCAGCGAGTGTGTAACTATTGTCAATAAGTAAGGAATATAAGTATAACTTACCACCGCCCGCCACTGCTGCTGGCTCACCCACCCCTGCGGCAGCTGCCGCATCCGCTGCTCCCTCCTGGCTGGCGTCGCCTGCCCCGCCGCTGGCCCCGGCACTGGTGGTCGGTACGCCTAGAAAAAACATTACACATTTTTTAGATGCCATATACGCCTCCCCCTATTTATTCTTTTTCACTAGCAAGATTGAAAATAGTTAATACAATACATACATACACCACATACATCACTAGTACAAATTGGGTACTAGTGTAGAGTAGACAGTAGTAGTATGTCCTATCCTATCAAAAATAGTAAAATATCTGGTTGGGCATTTTGTTGGTGGCAATTGTCGAAAAGCCTCTCAAAATTAAGAAGAGGACAACCCAAAGGACTGGACTCAGTGGCTAGAGCTATTGGTTAATCTGAGTTTTAAAACTTTTTAAAAATAAAGAGTGGCCAACTGGGCAAGCTACAGACAGACTAATAGTAGTAGTACAGAGTCAGAGGCAGTTAGAGGCAGGGATAACAAGAATTTAGAAACAGATAGATCGAAGAAGATTTGGTAAAAAATAGAATTAGGAAACGGAAATAATAGTTCGGAAAAAATAAGGTGCAGTAAAAGTTAGGGAAATATAATTATTAATATTTACAACAGGAGGACTTACTGGGGCCAGCTGAAGAGCCCTTGGTAGAGGAGGGGTCCTGGCCCTGGGAGGCATCTACAGCTCCCGCCTCAGACCCCGTCGTCTTCTTGCCCCTGGGTGCTGATCATGTAAGATATAATAAAGAAAGAGACAAACGTTGATGATTGGTGTGAAACAAATAAAATATTTTAAAAAATGCTCTAAAAACATTTTTGGAAACAACAATTGCAATAAAATTGACCTATCTAATCTGATCGACTAGTAGTATCACGGGATTCGCGGACCGTCTAGTTATTATTTTTTAATCCAGTGTTCCATTCTGATTCCAGAATCCTAAACCTAAGTACCACCTTACGTAGCCCACCTATTCCAAAGACATTGGAAATGAATTTCCAAAAATATATTTGCTTCTTCTAAGTTTCAATCTCATTCGAAATCATCAGTGAATCAACCTCCTTTGACGGGCCAATTGTTCACTAAGTCTGCATTTCCATTTATTTTAGTCCTCAAAAATGCATAGATGGACGCATGCATAAATTTGCATACACCAAATTGTTGGTTGGTTGCTGCTGATGTGCTGATGACTTAGGGGCATATGTATGAAGCCCTTTTCCCGTTCGCAAAGGGGCCGATTCTCAGAATCGGCCCGTTTGCGAACGGGAAAAAGCCTTTTGGGATGTATCATCCCAAAAGGCCCTTGCAAAATAGGAAATTGCAAAATTTGCAATTCCCTATGTTGCGAATGCATTTAAGGAATCGCAAATTGCGATTCCTTAAATGCAATGCAGGAAGCACCCAAGTTGTGCAATTTCTGGCTTAAGAAATCGCAAATTACCACCAACTTCAAGTTGGTGGTAATTTGCGATTTCTTTGAAAAATGCATTTGTTTGCATTTTCAAAGTGCCATGTGGTGCACATACATTCCCTTAGGGCATGTATGTGCGCCACATGTGCACACATGCTTATTTCAGGGGTGCAACAGGGTGTCCTTTTGACACCCTTGCACCCTTGAAATTGCATTCGCAATTTGCGAGTACCTAATGGGTACTCGCAAATTGTAAATGTCTTCCCATTCCCATGGGCCCATAGGAATGAATGTCTTCCCATTCATTCCTATGGGCCTCTAGGCCTCTAGGCCCATAGGAATGAATGGGAAGGTATTCCTTAATAGAGAATCGCAATTTGCGATTCGCTATTAAGGAATATGTAGGATTCACATTTTTTTTGCAAATCCTACATACATTGCATTTTGCGATTCTCAAATAGCGAATCACTAAAATTCGCTATTTGAGAATCGCAAATGCAATTCTTCATACATATGCCCCTTAGTTGCTATATTACTCACTCACTAACAAACTACAAAAGGTTCTACTAAGGACTGGAGTCAGCTCTCAGCAGCACGTGACGTGACGGAGGACGCGTCATCCAGACCGCTAAAAAATTTCCAACTAATACTAAGTAATTAAACTACCTATCAATCCACCACTATCTTAGTGACAGGAGGACAAAGGAAAGGACTGGAGTCTCTCTAGCATTACCTAGCTTAAGTTCTCTAAACTCTCTTACATAATCAGCCCAAGCGAGCGCAAAGTTGCAAACAAGTAAGATTAGTAGAGCCGAGCACCTGTCTAGTGTCTAGAAGAATAACAATCACTTAAGATTTTTAAACGTACCTTACCTGCATGTAAGCAGCAGCATTCTTGCTATTTGGGAAAAGAATAATATTCGCAATAACAATAACACAGAACAGAACACAAAATACTACTATAATTAGCTACTCACAAAGCCCCACGACCTCAACACCTAGCAGGTCCAGCAGGTCCTGCTCCCGGTCCAAGATGTCTGACCACCGTTGAGTCCGCTGGTTATGGGTGCGCCGGACCCCAGAGCAGAGAAACACTGCTCGGCGCAGCCTCGCCCATCGGTGGTGACACTCCTGGGTAGCGTAACCGGAGCCGGGCCTGCCACCTGCTGACAAGGTTAAGGGGAGGTGGCGCTGTACAAAAAAAACAAGGGCGGCCACCTCCGCCCCGGTGAAAAGGGCCCAGGGCTGCACCCCTTCCGGGTGCCGTGTGCCGCAAGGAAGGCGGCTCTTGGGTGCAGGCGCCTTCCCCTTCCCCTTACTATTCGAGGTAGAGGTAGCCTTAGCCATGGTTCTGGGTGGGCGGGGCGCGAAAAAGAAAATGTAGGAGTAAAAAATAAAGTCAGGAGAAGAAGTAGGAAAGTAAAAAAGCAAGTAATATAAAACAGTAGAAAAAAGTAAAATAATGGAGTAAAAGTAGAAATAAAACGCAAAATATACACTTAGGGAGAGAGAGGGATAGATAATAAATAAAAAAGATCAGAAAAACAGTGTAAAAAACAAGGGGTTGAAAAGATTAGAGCGGGATGAAAAACAGGCCCCAGAACCATGCAAAGACTAGGAAAACAAGATGGCCCATTGGTGTCCACGTGGTGAAGTTTCCGCAATATTTCCCCCCGAACACGCAATCGTCGTTGCTGAACGTCAAAAACATCTCGCGAGCATGCGGAACAAGCAACTCCGCATTCTTGCGTAACTCCGCGTACCGCCTGGGGTTAGTTTCCAGTCTTCTGGGAATGTACCGGAGTTGATGGAGCATTGATGGTGCGGCAGAGTTCGGGGGCGATGGAGTTGCCGGGTCTGTTGAAGACGTGGTATGGGCAGGATTCCAAGGGTGAGCCTGAGTGGATGCTCTTCATGATCTTGAGGGTATCATCAGTGGTCAGGGAGTCCAACTGATCAGGGTCTGCTGGAGTATGGTGTCGTTGGGTGCGATGAATGCGAGTTGGGTGAGAGGGTCTTGGGTATCGAGGTTGTTGTAGCTGTCATAGATCTCCTTAATCTTGCAGTGGAAGAAGGCGCTGAGGGCCTCTTTCTTTGTTGTTCTGATGAGGTGATGATGTGCGGTGACAGCGCTTTTGAAGGCTTAGCGGTCTTCCATGGTCTTACTGCTCCTCTACCTCTTTTTGAGCCGTCTACAGGAGCGTCTGGACTTATGCAGGGCAGGGGAGAACCAACTGGCTTTTTTGGAGTGTGGTTTGCCTGGCACTTGCTTGATAGGAGCCAGTGCATCAGCGCAGTTGGAGATCCATTGGTGGAGGGTGTGAGCTGAGGTGTAAGCATCCGCAGAAGTTGGAGGTGGGACGTTGCTGAAGGAGGTGGTGAGCTGTTCTTCCGTGACCTTGTTCCAGCTTCTGCGACGGTAGCAGTGGGCGTGGTGGTGTACGGTGGGTTTGGTGAAGGAGAAGTGGACACAGCAGTGGTCGGTCCAAGGCTGCTCGGAGGTGTGGCTGAAGGAGACGTTATTGCTGGCAGAGAAGACAGGGTCGAGCTTGTGTCCTGCTGAGTGGGTCGGAGAGGTTACCCGTTGTCTGAGTCCAACGGCGGCGAGGTTTTCCAGCAGGGCCAATGTGTTCTTGTCGTTGGGGTTGTCCAGATGAAAGTTGAGGTCGAAGAGGAGAATGTGGGGGCATATCATCAAGGGCCTTATCTCCGCTTTTTTGGCTTTAAAAGCCAGAAAAGCGGAGATAATGTTTTCGCCCTATTAACAAGAGGGTGCTAACATGCATAATCGCATGTTAGCACCCTTTTTCCCTACGCCTCCCTTTGCATCTCTAATGAGATGCAAAGTGGGCGTTCCTTCCCAAAATAACTGGAGAAATGTCGCTAACCGACATTTCTCCAATTATCAATGGGCACGCTAACAAGCATAGCGATAAGAAAAGTAGCGCTAACCGCGGTTATCGCTACTTTCCTTACACCTGCTTTTAGTTTGACTTAGCCATGATATCCAATGGAAGGTGGATATCATGGTTAAGTATGTCCTGCCCTATCAACAACGTAGCGCCAAACGTTGTGCGATTATCGCTGGAATCCCAGCGATAATTGCACATTTGGCAGCTAACTCGGTTATTTTTATCGCTCTGGAGATAAGCGTCGCTGATAGCGCGCTATCTCCGCGATAAAAACAAGCGATAGCCGGCGATAATTATCCTAGCGCTAAGTGCGCTTAGCAATGATTATCGCCGGTTGTTGATGATATGCCCCGTAGTCGGAGGAGTCGAGACGTGAAAGTGAAGGTGCTCCTTGTTGGTCGCGTGGTTGTCTGAGTGGCTGGTGAGGTGGTGGGTGCTTTTGTGTACGATGGCGATGCCTCCGTCCGGTTTGTAGATGCAGTCCTTTTGAATGATCTTGTGCCCGTCCGGGATGGCTGTGGCGATGTCCGAGGCAGAGGCGGAGTTCATCCAGGTTTCAGTGAGGAAGGTGATGTTGGGGTGCCGGAGTCGAGTAGGTCCCAGATCTCCATAGCGTGTTTGTGGAGGGAGCGTGTGTTGAGCAGGATACAGCTGAGAGAGTCGGGTCCGGTATGTGTTGGTCATGCGGTGGGTGGGGCTGGTGTGTGGTGGCAGGCGAAGGTGCAGCGGCAGTGTCTGCAAGAGAAGAAACCCTAGGTGTCATTCGGTGATGCCGTTTGACAGGCGGTGTGGTGTCCGGTGTTGAGGGCGTAGAGTGAGCTGGCTTTGTAACGGGGGATGGATCTAGGACCGGGGTCCGTGGTGCTGGGAGCGCTCCAAGTGCCTTCGGCGCACCTGTGGCATGCTCGCTGGATGCACCCGCTGCGCAGTCGCGCCGCAGTGACCATGGAGTGGTGTGAAGGGGGAGGTGTGGACAGCAGGGGACAGGGAGGTGGGAAAGGGGAGAGCTGCGCAGGAGGAGGGCGGGCCTGCAGGGAGCTAGCAGCTGCTGGGACACAGCGAGAAATATCACAATGCAGCAGGTGGGAAGAGAGGAGAAAATGCAGAAAGCAGAAGGAGGAGAAAGTGACAAAATGACAGAGGATGCAGAAGTGAATAGCTTGACGGAAGAACACAAAATGTGAAAGGAGGAAAAGAGAATAGCTCAGGAGGGAAGGCAGAAGCCGAGAGACAGAGCAGTCAATGGTGGCAGTCCCATTCCCAGTCAGTGGGCCCCAGCCGTGTGTATCAGCATCCACTTACCCAGGCGGATCTTTGGCCCAGCAGGGGGTAGCAGCAGCCTACCCAGGGCTCAAGGAGGCAGTCTACCAGATGGGGATATGGTTTTGCAGGGGAAGCAGGAGTGGCCACAACAGCCTCCCAGGACCAAGGAGACACCCATAAGTGTCATTCCGGATCCATCACTGATGTGGATATAGTTCCTGCCCATAAGTGTCCTTCCTGATCCATCATTGATGTGGATATAGTTCCTGCCCATAAGTGCCCCTTCCCGATCCATCATCAATGTGGATATAGTTCCTGCCCATAAGTACCCCGTCCTGACCCATCTTTTATGTGGATATAGTTGCTGCCCATAAGTGCACCTTCCTGATCCTTCATTGATGTGGATATAGTTCCTGCCCACAAGTGCCCCTTCCTGATCCATCATTGATGTGGATATAGTTCCTGCCCATATGTGCCCCTTCCTGATCCATCATTGATGTGGATATAGTTCCTACCCATAAGTGCCCCTTCCTGATCCTTCATTGATGTGGATATAGTTTCTGCCCACAAGTGCCCCGTCCTGATCCATCATTGATGTGGATGTCATTCCTGCCCATAAGTGCCCCGTCTTGACCCATCATTTATGTGGATATAGTTCCTGCCCATATGTGTCCTTCCTGATCCATCATTGATGTGGCTATAGTCCCTGCCCATAAGTGTCCCGTCCTGATCCATCACTGATGTGGATATAGTTCCTGCCCATAAGTGCCCCGTCCTGACCCATCAATGATGTGGATATAGTTTCTGCCCATAAGTGTCCCTTCGTGACCCATCATTGATGTGGCTATAGTTCCGGCCCATAACTGCCCCTTTCTGATCCATCATTGATGTGGATATAGTTCCTGCCCATAAGTGCCCTGTCCTGACCCATCATTGATGTGGATATAGTTCCTGCCCATAAGTGACCCTTCCTGACCCATCATTGATGTGGATATAGTTCCTGTCCATAAGTGTCCTTCCTGACCCATCATGTATGTGGATATCATTCCTGCCCATAGGTGCCCCTTCCTGATCCATCATTAATGTGGATATAGTTCCTGCCCATAAGTGTCCTTTCCGATCCATCATTGATGTGGACATAGTTCCTGCTCATATGTTCCCTGTCCTGACCCATCATTGATGTGGATATAGTTCCTGCCCATAAATGCCCCGTCCTGACCGATCATTGATGTGGATATAGTTCCTAACCCTGGGCATAGTACTACGCTACGCTACACTCACGGAGCATGCATAGTTTGTGCTACTACACACTATGCAAATTGCACACAGCACAGTGCATAAACTGTGCTAATTGACGTAGCGTAGCAATAAAATCATCAACATCTACAAATGCTTTGATGAAACAATTTTACATGCTAAAAAGCATATAACCAATTCACAAAAGGGAACTTTGAGAATGAAAATATCAGGCAATGAGAGAGGTGACGAATTTATGGTCCTCCCTAACCTAGGGGGAGGACCAAGCAGATGCCTTGAACACAAAGAGCATATCATGCTGAACGATTCAGTGGTGGTCCCTTCCTCCTAGGACCACCCTAAGCACAGTTATGGGCAAAAATACAATCCCAACCAAAGGCCCTGCAAAGCATTATGGGACGAGATTAGCAGTGGGCAGTGAATATTATAGTGTCCAATATCAAAATAATTCTACAAAGAGCTGCAGTTCAACTAGTCGTTACTAGATGTCCCTCACGAGTCAAATGCAAAAGCATTGAAATTATTAATACATCAAGCTGCAGTTCCACTAGTCGTTACTAGATGTCCTCACAAGTCAAATGCAAAAGCATTGAAACCCTTTCATGAAGCTTTTGCATTTGACTCGTGAGGGACATCTAGTAACGACTAGTGGAACTGCAGCTTGATGTAATAATAATTTCAATGCTTTTGCATATGACTCGTGAGGGACATCTAGTAACGACTAGTTGAACTGCAGCTCTTTGTAGAATTATTTTGATATTGGATACTATAATATTCACTGCCCACTGCTAATCTCGTCCAATAATGCTTTGCAGGGCCTTTGGTTGGGATTGTATTTTTGCCAATAACTGTGCTTGGGGGGGTCCTAAGAGGATGGGACCACCACCTAATCGTTCAACAAGATGTGCTTTTTGTTTTCAAGGCATCTGCTTGGTTCTCTCCCTAGGTTAGGGAGGATCCCAAAATCAGCACCTCTCTCACTGCTTGTTAATTTATCGTTTTCACTTTTGTGAAATGGCTATATGCATTTTAGCATATAAAGACAGAGATACTTATTTTATCTTAACTGGCACTGTGCAAGATGCCGTTGGCATTAATTGTACAGTGCTGTCAAGCACACAGCTATGCGTAGTTCAAAATGTACTTCGTGTAGCTGCGCGTAGTGCTACTACGCAAACTACACCCAGGGTTACCCCTTCCCTATCCATCATTGATGTGGATATAGTTCCTGCCCATAAGTGTCCTTCCTGATCCATCATTGATGTGGATATAGTTTCTGCCCATAAGTGCCCATTCCTGAACCATCATTGATGTGGATATAGTTCCTGCCCATAAGTGCTCTGTCCTGACCCATTATTGCTGTGGATATAGTTCCTGCCCATAAGTGTCCTTCCCGATACATCATTGATGTGGACATAGTTCCTGCCCATATGTTCCCCGTCCTGACCCATCATTGATGAGGACATAGTTCCTGCCCATAAGTGCCCCTTCCCTATCAATCATTGATGTGGATATAGTTCCTGCCCATAAGTGTCCTTCCTGACCCTTCATTGATGTGGATATAGTTCCTGCCCATAAGTGCCCCTTCCCTATCAATCATTGGTGTGGATATAGTTCCTGCCCATAAGTGTCCTTCCTGATCCATCATTGATGTGGATATAGTTCCTGCCCATAAGTGCCCCTCCCCTATCAATCATTGATGTGGATATAGTTCTTGCCCATAAGTGTCCTTCCTGACCCATCATTGATGTGGATATAGTTCCTGCCCATAAGTGCCCCTTCCCTATCAATCATTGATGTGGATATAGTTCCTGGAGACAAGTGCCCCTTCCTGATCCATCATTGATGTGGATGTCGTTCCTGCCCATAAGTGCCCCGTCCTGACCCATCATTTATGTAGATATAGTCCCTGCTCATAAGTGTCCTTCCTGATCCATCATTAAATGGGGCTATAGTTCCTGCCTATAAGTGCACCTTCCTGATCCATCATTGATGTGAATATAGTTCCTGCTCATAAGTGTCCTTCCTGATCCATCATTAAATGGGGCTATAGTTCCTGCCTATAAGTGCCCCGTCCTGACCCATCATTGATGTGGATATATTTCCTGCCCATAAGTGCCTCTTCCTGACCCACCATTGATGTGGATATAGTTCCTGCCCATAGGGGCCCCTTCTTGATCCATCATTGCTGATATAGTTCCTGTCCATAAGTGTCCTTCCCGATCCATCATTGATCTGGATATAGTTCCTGCGAATAAGGGCCCCTTCCTGACCCATCATTGATCAGTTCCTGCCCATAAGTGGATATAGTTCCTGCCCATAAGTGTTCTTCCTGATCCATCATTGATGTGGATATAGTTCCTGCCCATAAGTGCCCCTTCCTGACCCATCGTTGATGTGGATATAGTTCCTGCCCATAAGTGCCCCTTTCCTATCCATCATTGATGTGGTTATAATTCTTACCCATAAGTGCCCTGTCCTGACCCATCATTTATGTGGATATAGTTCCTGCCCATAACTGCCTTCCCTGATCCATCATTTATGTGGATATTGTTCCTGCCCATAAGTGCCCCTTCCTGAACCATCATTTATGTGGATATAGTTCCTGCCCATAAGTGCCCCATACCTGATCCATCCTTGATGTGGATATAGTTCCTGCCCATAAGTGCCTCTAACTGATCCATCATTGATGATGATATAGTTCCTGCCCATAAGTACCCCGTCCTGGCCCATCATTTTTGTGGATATAGTTCCTACGCATAAGTGCCCCTTCCAGATCCATCACAGATATGGATATAGTTCCTGCCCATAAGTACCCTGTCCTGGCCCATCATTTTTGTGGATATAGTTCCTGCCCATAAGTGCCCCTTCTCGATCCATCAATGATGTGGATATAGTTCCTGCCCATAAGTGTCCTTCCTGATCCATCATTGATGTGGATATAGTTCCTACCCATAACATAAGTGTCCTTTCTGATCCATCATTGATGTGGATATAGTTCCTGCCCATAAGTGCCCCTTCCCGATCCATCATCGATGTGGATATAGTTCCTGCCCATAAGTACCCCGTCCTGACCCATCATTTATGTGGATATCGTTGCTGCCCATAAGTGCCCCTTCCTGATCCTTCATTGATGTGGATATAGTTCCTGCCCACAAGTGCCCCTTCCTGATCAATCATTGATGTGGATGTCGTTCCTGCCCATAAGTGCCCCTTCCCGATCCATCATTGATGTGGATATAGTTCCTGCCCATAAGTACCCTGTCCTGGCCCATCATTTATGTGGATATAGTTCCTGCCCATAAGTGCCCCTTCTCGATCCATCAATGATGTGGATATAGTTCCTGCCCATCAGTGTCCTTCCTGATCCATCATTGATGTGGATATAGTTCCTACCCATAAGTGTCCTTTCTGATCCATCATTGCTGTGGATATAGTTCCTGCCCATAAGTGCCCCTTCCTGACCCATCATTTATGTGGATATAGTTGCTGCCCATAAGTGCCCCTTCCTGATCCTTCATTGATGTGGATATAGTTCCTGCCCACAAGTGCCCCTTCCTGATCCATCATTGATGTGGATGTCGTTCCTGCCCATAAGTGCCCCGTCCTGACCCATCATTTATGTGGATATAGCCCCTGCTCATAAGTGTCCTTCCTGATCCATCATTGATGTGGATATAGTTGCTGCCCATAAGTACCCTGTCCTGGCCCATCATTTATGTGGATATAATTCCTGCCCATAAGTGCCCATTCCCGATCCATCATTGATGTGGATATAGTTCCTGCCCATAAGTGCCCCTTCCTGACCCATCGTTGATGTGGATATAGTTCCTGCCCATAACTGCCCCTTCCCTATCCATCATTGATGTGGATATAATTCTTACCCATAAGTGCCCTGTCCTGACCCATCATTTATGTGGATATAGTTCCTGCACATAACTGCCTTCCCTGATCCATCATTTATGTGGATATTGTTCCTGCCCATTAGTGCCCCTTCCTGAACCATCATTTATGTGGATATAGTTGCTGCCCATAAGTGCCCCTTCCTGATCCTTCATTGATGTGGATATAGTTCCTGCCCACAAGTGCCCCTTCCTGATCCATCATTGATGTGGATGTCGTTCCTGCCCATAAGTGCCCCGTCCTGACCCATCATTTATGTGGATATAGCCCCTGCTCATAAGTGTCCTTCCTGATCCATCATTGATGTGGATATAGTTGCTGCCCATAAGTACCCTGTCCTGGCCCATCATTTATGTGGATATAATTCCTGCCCATAAGTGCCCATTCCCGATCCATCATTGATGTGGATATAGTTCCTGCCCATAAGTGCCCCTTCCTGACCCATCGTTGATGTGGATATAGTTCCTGCCCATAACTGCCCCTTCCCTATCCATCATTGATGTGGATATAATTCTTACCCATAAGTGCCCTGTCCTGACCCATCATTTATGTGGATATAGTTCCTGCACATAACTGCCTTCCCTGATCCATCATTTATGTGGATATTGTTCCTGCCCATTAGTGCCCCTTCCTGAACCATCATTTATGTGGATATAGTTCCTGCCCATAAGTGCCCCATACCTGATCCATCCTTGATGATGATATAGTTCCTGCCCATAAGTACCCCGTCCTGGCCCATCATTTTTGTGGATATAGTTCCTACGCATAAGTGCCCCTTCCAGATCCATCACTGATGTGGATATAGTTCCTGCCCATAAGTACCCTGTCCTGGCCCATCATTTTTGTGGATATTGTTCCTGCCCATAAGTGCCCCTTCTCGATCCATCAATGATGTGGATATAGTTCCTGCCCATAAGTGTCCTTCCTGATCCATCATTGATGTGGATATAGTTCCTACCCATAAGTGTCCTTTCTGATCCATCATTGATGTGGATATAGTTCCTGCCCATAAGTGCCCCTTCCCGATTCATCATCGATGTGGATATAGTTCCTGCCCATAAGTGTCCTTTCTGATCCATCATTGATGTGGATATAGTTCCTGCCCATAAGTGCCCCTTCCCGATCCATCATCGATGTGGATATAGTTCCTGCCCATAAGTACCCTGTCCTGGCCCATCATTTTTGTGGATATTGTTACTGCCCATAAGTGCCCCTTCTCGATCCATCAATGATGTGGATATAGTTCCTGCCCATAAGTGTCCTTCCTGATCCATCATTGATGTGGATATAGTTCCTACCAATAAGTGTCCTTTCTGATCCATCATTGCTGTGGATATAGTTCCTGCCCATAAGTGCCCCTTCCTGGCCCATCATTTATGTGGATATAGTTGCTGCCCATAAGTGCCCCTTCCTGATCCTTCATTGATGTAGATATAGTTCCTGCCCACAAGTGCCCCTTCCTGATCCATCATTGATGTGGATGTCTTTCCTGCCCATAAGTGCCCCGTCCTGACCCATCATTTATGTGGATATAGCCCCTGCTCATAAGTGTCCTTCCTGACCCATCATTGATGTGGATATAATTCCTGCCCATAAGTGCCCATTCCCGATCCATCATTGATGTGGATATAGTTCTTGCCCATAAGTGTCCTTCCCGATCCATCATTGATGTGGATATAGTTCCTGCCCATAAGTGCCCCTTCCCGATCCATCATCGATGTGGATATAGTTCGTGCCCATAAGTACCCCCTCCTGACCCATCATTTATGTGGATATAGTTGCTGCCCATAAGTGCTCCTTCCTGATCCTTCATTGATGTGGATATAGTTCCTGCCCACAAGTGACCCTTCCTGATCCATCATTGATGTGGATGTCGTTCCTGCCCATAAGTGCCCCTTCCCGATCCATCATTGATGTGGATATAGTTCCTGCCCATAAGTACCCTGTCCTGGCCCATCATTTATGTGGATATAGTTCCTGCCCATAATTGCCCCTTCTCGATCCATCAATGATGTGGATATAGTTCCTGCCCATAAGTGTCCTTCCTGATCCATCATTGATGTGGATATAGTTCCTACCCATAGGTGTCCTTTCTGATCCATCATTGATGTGGATATAGTTCCTGCCCATAAGTGCCCCTTCCTGATCCATCATCGATGTGGATATAGTTCCTGCCCATAAGTACCCCGTCCTGACCCATCATTTATGTGGATATAGTTGCTGCCCATAAGTGCCCCTTCCTGATCCTTCATTGATGTGGATATAGTTCCTGCCCACAAGTGCCCCTTCCTGATCCATCATTGATGTGGATGTCGTTCCTGCCCATAAGTGCCCCGTCCTGACCCATCATTTATGTGGATATAGTCCCTGCTCATAAATGTCCTTCCTGATCCATCATTGATGTGGCTATAGTTCCTGATTCCACATTGATGTGGATGTCGTTCCTGCTAATAAGTGTCCTTCCTGATCCATCATTGATGTGGCTATAGTTCCTGCCCATAAGTGCCCCTTCCTGATCCATCATTGATGTGGATGTAGTTCCTGCCCATAAGTTCCCCGTCCTGAACCATCATTGATGTGGATATAGTTCCTGCCCCTAAGTGTCCTTCCTGACCCATCATGTATGTGGATATCATTCCTGCCCATAGGTGCCCCATCCTGATCCATCATTCATGTGAATATAGTTACTGCCCATAAGTGTCCTTCCCGATCCATCATTGATGTGGACATAGTTCCTGCCCATTTGTTCCCCGTTCTGACCCATCATTGATGTGGATATAGTTCCTGCCAATAAGTGCCCTGTCCTGACCCATCATTGATGTGTATATAGTTCCTGCCCATGAGTGTCCTTCCTGATTCATCATTGATGTGGATATAGTTCCTGACCATAAGTGTCCTACCTGCTCCATCTTTGATGTGGATATAGTTCCTACCCATAAGTGCCCCTTCCTGACCCATCATTGATGTCGATATAGTTCCTGCCCATAGTGGCCCCTTCCTGATCCATCATTGATGCTGATGTAGTTCCTGTCCATAAGTGTCCTTCCTGATCCATCATCGATGTGGATATAGTTCCTGCCCATAAGTACCCCGTCCTGACCCATCATTTATGTGGATATAGTTGCTGCCCATAAGTGCCCCTTCCTGATCCTTCATTGATGTGGATATAGTTCCTGCCCACAAGTGCCCCTTCCTGATCCATCATTGATGTGGATTTCGTTCCTGCCCATAAGTGCCCCGTCCTGACCCATCATTTATGTGGATATAGACTATAGTCCCTGCTCATAAGTGTCCTTCCTGATCCATCATTGATGTGGCTATAGTTCCTGATTCCACATTGGTGTGGATGTCGTTTCTGCTCATAAGAGTCCTTCCTGATCCATCATTGATGTGGCTATAGTTCCTACCCATAAGTGCCCCTTCCTGATCCATAATTGATGTGGACATAGTTCCTGCCCATAAGTGCCCCGTCCTGAACCATCATTGATGTGGATATGGTTTCTGCCCATAAGTGCCCCTTCCCGATCCATCATTGATGTGGATATAGTTCCTGCCCATAAAAACCCTTGTCCTGGCCCATCATTTATGTGGATATAGTTCCTGCCCATAAGTGCCCCTTCTCGATCCATCAATTATGTGGATATAGTTCCTGCCCATCAGTGTCCTTCCTGATCCATCATTGATGTGGATATAGTTCCTACCCATAAGTGTCCTTTCTGATCCATCATTGCTGTGGATATAGTTCCTGCCCATAAGTGCCCCTTCCTGATCGTTCATTGATGTGGGTATAGTTCCTGCCCACAAGTGCCCCTTCCTGATCCATCATTGATGTGGATGTCGTTCCTGCCCATAAGTGCCCCGTCCTGACCCATCATTTATGTGGATATAGCCCCTGCTCATAAGTGTCCTTCCTGATCCATCATTGATGTGGATATAGTTGCTGCCCATAAGTACCCTGTCCTGGCCCATCATTTATGTGGATATAATTCCAGCCCATAAGTGCCCATTCCCGATCCATCATTGATGCGGATATAGTTCCTGCCCATAAGTGCCCCTTCCTGACCCATCGTTGATGTGGATATAGTTCCTGCCCATAACTGCCCCTTCCCTATCCATCATTGATGTGGATATAATTCTTACCCATAAGTGCCCTGTTCTGACCCATCATTTATGTGGATATAGTTCCTGCCCATAACTGCCTTCCCTGATCCATCATTTATGTGGATATTGTTCCTGCCCATAAGTGCCCCTTCCTGAACCCTCATTTATGTGGATATAGTTCCTGCCCATAAGTGCCCCATACCTGATCCATCCTTGATGTGGATATAGTTCCTGCCCATAAGTGCCTCTAACTGATCCATCATTGATGATGATATAGTTCCTGCCCATAAGTACCCCGTCCTGGCCCATCATTTTTGTGGATATAGTTCCTACGCATAAGTGTCCCTTCCAGATCCATCACTGATGTGGATATAGTTCCTGCCCATAAGTACCCTGTCCTGGCCCATCATTTTTGTGGATATTGTTCCTGCCCATAAGTGCCCCTTCTCGATCCATCAATGATGTGGATATAGTTCCTGCCCATAAGTTTCCTTCCTGATCCATCATTGATGTGGATATAGTTCCTACCCATAAGTGTCCTTTCTGATCCATCATTGATGTGGATATAGTTCCTGCCCATAAGTGCCCCTTCCCGATCCATCATTGATGTGGATATAGTTCCTGCCCATAAGTGTCCTTTCTGATCCATCATTGATGTGGATATAGTTCCTGCCCATAAGTGCCCCTTCCCGATCCATCATCGATGTGGATATAGTTCCTGCCCATAAGTACCCTGTCCTGGCCCATCATTTTTGTGGATATTGTTACTGCCCATAAGTGCCCCTTCTCGATCCATCAATGATATGGATATAGTTCCTGCCCATAAGTGTCCTTCCTGATCCATCATTGATGTGGATATAGTTCCTACCCATAAGTGTCCTTTCTGATCCATCATTGATGTGGATATAGTTCCTGCCCATAAGTGCCCCTTCCCGATCCATCATCGATGTGGATATAGTTCCTGCCCATAAGTACCCCGTCCTGACCCATCATTTATGTGGATATAGTTGCTGCCCATAAGTGCCCCTTCCTGATCCTTCATTGATGTGGATATAGTTCCTGCCCACAAGTGCCCCTTCCTGATCAATCATTGATGTGGATGTCGTTCCTGCCCATAAGTGCCCCTTCCCGATCCATCATTGATGTGGATATATTTCCTGCCCATAAGTACCCTGTCCTGGCCCATCATTTATGTGGATATAGTTCCTGCCCATAAGTGCCCCTTCTCGATCCATCAATGATGTGGATATAGTTCCTGCCCATAAGTGTCCTTCCTGATCCATCATTGATGTGGATATAGTTCCTACCCATAAGTGTCCCTTCCAGATCCATCACTGATGTGGATATAGTTCCTGCCCATAAGTACCCCGTCCTGGCCCATCATTTTTGTGGATATAGTTCCTACGCATAAGTGTCCCTTCCAGATCCATCACTGATGTGGATATAGTTCCTGCCCATAAGTACCCTGTCCTGGCCCATCATTTTTGTGGATATTGTTCCTGCCCATAAGTGCCCCTTCTCGATCCATCAATGATGTGGATATAGTTCCTGCCCATAAGTGTCCTTCCTGATCCATCATTGATGTGGATATAGTTCCTACCCATAAGTGTCCTTTCTGATTCATCATTGATGTGGATATAGTTCCTGCCCATAAGTGCCCCTTCCCGATCCATCATTGATGTGGATATAGTTCCTCCCATAAGTGTCCTTTCTGATCCATCATTGATGTGGATATAGTTCCTGCCCATAAGTGCCCCTTCCCGATCCATCATCGATGTGGATATAGTTCCTGCCCATAAGTACCCTGTCCTGGCCCATCATTTTTGTGGATATTGTTACTGCCCATAAGTGCCCCTTCTCGATCCATCAATGATATGGATATAGTTCCTGCCCATAAGTGTCCTTCCTGATCCATCATTGATGTGGATATAGTTCCTACCCATAAGTGTCCTTTCTGATCCATCATTGATGTGGATATAGTTCCTGCCCATAAGTGCCCCTTCCCGATCCATCATCGATGTGGATATAGTTCCTGCCCATAAGTACCCCGTCCTGACCCATCATTTATGTGGATATAGTTGCTGCCCATAAGTGCCCCTTCCTGATCCTTCATTGATGTGGATATAGTTCCTGCCCACAAGTGCCCCTTCCTGATCAATCATTGATGTGGATGTCGTTCCTGCCCATAAGTGCCCCTTCCCGATCCATCATTGATGTGGATATATTTCCTGCCCATAAGTACCCTGTCCTGGCCCATCATTTATGTGGATATAGTTCCTGCCCATAAGTGCCCCTTCTCGATCCATCAATGATGTGGATATAGTTCCTGCCCATAAGTGTCCTTCCTGATCCATCATTGATGTGGATATAGTTCCTACCCATAAGTGTCCTTTCTGATCCATCATTGCTGTGGATATAGTTCCTGCCCATAAGTGCCCCTTCCTGACCCATCATTTATGTGGATATCGTTGCTGCCCATAAGTGCCCCTTCCTGATCCTTCATTGATGTGGATATAGTTCCTGCCCACAAGTGCCCCTTCCTGATCCATCATTGATGTGGATGTCTTTCCTGCCCATAAGTGCCCCATCCTGACCCATCATTTATGTGGATATAGCCCGTGCTCATAAGTGTCCTTCCTGATCCATCATTGATGTGGATATAATTCCTGCCCATAAGTGCCCATTCCCGATCCATCATTGATGTGGATATAGTTCTTGCCCATAAGTGTCCTTCCCGATCCATCATTGATGTGGATATAGTTCCTGCCCATAAGTGCCCCTTCCCGATCCATCATCGATGTGGATATAGTTCCTGCCCATAAGTACCCCCTCCTGACCCATCATTTATGTGGATATAGTTGCTGCCCATAAGTGCCCCTTCCTGATCCTTCATTGATGTGGATATAGTTCCTGCCCACAAGTGCCCCTTCCTGATCCATCATTGATGTGGATGTCGTTCCTGCCCCTAAGTGCCCCTTCCCGATCCATCATTGATGTGGATATAGTTCCTGCCCATAAGTACCCTGTCCTGGCCCATCATTTATGTGGATATAGTTCCTGCCCATAATTGCCCCTTCTCGATCCATCAATGATGTGGATATAGTTCCTGCCCATAAGTGTCCTTCCTGATCCATCATTGATGTGGATATAGTTCCTACCCATAGGTGTCCTTTCTGATCCATCATTGATGTGGATATAGTTCCTGCCCATAAGTGCCCCTTCCTGATCCATCATCGATGTGGATATAGTTCCTGCCCATAAGTACCCCGTCCTGACCCATCATTTATGTGGATATAGTTGCTGCCCATATGTGCCCCTTCCTGATCCTTCATTGATGTGGATATAGTTCCTGCCCACAAGTGCCCCTTCCTGATCCATCATTGATGTGGATGTCGTTCCTGCCCATAAGTGCCCCGTCCTGACCCATCATTTATGTGGATATAGTCCCTGCTCATAAATGTCCTTCCTGATCCATCATTGATGTGGCTATAGTTCCTGATTCCACATTGATGTGGATGTCGTTCCTGCTCATAAGTGTCCTTCCTGATCCATCATTGATGTGGCTATAGTTCCTGCCCATAAGTGCCCCTTCCTGATCCATCATTGATGTGGATGTAGTTCCTGCCCATAAGTTCCCCGTCCTGAACCATCATTGATGTGGATATAGTTCCTGACCCTAAGTGTCCTTCCTGACCCATCATGTATGTGGATATCATTCCTGCCCATAGGTGCCCCATCCTGATCCATCATTCATGTGAATAAAGTTACTGCCCATAAGTGTCCTTCCCAATCCATCATTGATGTGGACATAGTTCCTGCCCATTTGTTCCCCGTTCTGACCCATCATTGATGTGGATATAGTTCCTGCCAATAAGTGCCCTGTCCTGACCCATCATTGATGTGTATATAGTTCCTGCCCATAAGTGCCCTTCCTGATTCATCATTGATGTGGATATAGTTCCTGACCATAAGTGTCCTTCCTGCTCCATCTTTGATGTGGATATAGTTCCTACCCATAAGTGCCCCTTCCTGACCCATCATTAATGTCGATATAGTTCCTGCCCATAGTGGCCCCTTCCTGATCCATCATTGATGCTGATGTAGTTCCTGTCCATAAGTGTCCTTCCTGATCCATCATCGATGTGGATATAGTTCCTGCCCATAAGTACCCCGTTCTGACCCATCATTTATGTGGATATAGTTGCTGCCCATAAGTGCCCCTTCCTGATCCTTCATTGATGTGGATATAGTTCCTGCCCACAAGTGCCCCTTCCTGATCCATCATTGATGTGGATTTCGTACCTGCCCATAAGTGCCCCGTCCTGACCCATCATTTATGTGGATATAGACTATAGTCCCTGCTCATAAGTGTCCTTCCTGATCCATCATTGATGTGGCTATAGTTCCTGATTCCACATTGGTGTGGATGTCGTTCCTGCTCATAAGAGTCCTTCCTGATCCATCATTGATGTGGCTATAGTTCCTACCCATAAGTGCCCCTTCCTGATCCATAATTGATGTGGACATAGTTCCTGCCCATAAGTGCCCCGTCCTGAACCATCATTGATGTGGATATGGTTTCTGCCCATAAGTGTCCCTTCCCTATCCATCATTGATGTGGATATAGTTCCTGCCCATAAGTGACCCTTCCTGGCCCATCATTGATGTGGATATAGTTCCTGCCCCTAAGTGCCCTTCCTGACCCATCATGTATGTGGATATCATTCCTGCCCATAGGTGCCCCTTCCTGATCCATCATTCATGTGGATATAGTTCCTGCCCATAAGTGTCCTTCCCGATCCATCATTGATGTGGACATAGTTCCTGCCCATACGATCTTCTTTCTGACCCATCATTGATGTGGATATTGTTCCTGCCCATAAGTGCCCCGTCCTCACCCATCATTGATGTGTATATAGTTCTTGCCCATAAGTGTCCTTCCTGATTCATCATTGATGTGGATATAGTTCCTCCCCATAAGTGCCACTTCTGGACCCATCATTGATGTGGATATAGTTCCTGCCCATAGGGGCCCCTTCCTGATCCATCATTGATGCTGATGTAGTTCCTGTCCATAAGTGTCCTTCCCGACCCATCATTGATGTGGATATAGTTCCTGCCTATAATGGTCCCTTCCTGATCCATCATTGGTGTGGATATAGTTCCTTCCCATAAGTACCCCGTCCTGATCCATCATTGATGTGAATATATTTCCTGCCCATAAGTGCCTCTTCCTGACCCATCATTGATGTGAAAATAGTTCCTGCCCATAAGTGTCCTTCCTGATCCATCATTGATGTGGATATAGTTCCTGCCCATACGTACCCCTTCCCTATCCATCATTGATGTGGATATACTTCCTGTACATAAGTGCCCTGTCCTGACCCATCCTTGATGTGGATATAGTTCCTGCCCATAAGTGCCTCTTCCTGATCCATCATTGATGTGGATATAGTTTCTGCCCATAAGTGCCCCGTCCTGATCCATCATTGATGTGGATATAGTTCCTGCCCATAAGTGTCCTTCCCGATCCATCATTAATGTGGATATAGTTCCTGCCCATAAGTGCCCCTTCCTTATCCGTCATTGATGGGGATATAGTTCCTGCCCATAAGTGTCCCTTCCTGACCCATCATTGATGAGGATATAGTACCTGCCATAAGTGGCCCTTCCCGATCCATCATTGATGTGGATATAGTTCCTGCCTATAAGTGCCCCGTCCTGACCCATCATTGATGTGGATAAAGTTCCTGCCCATAACTGGCCCTTCCTGATCCATCATTGATGTGGATATTGTTCCTGCCCATAAGTGCCCTTCCTGATCCATCATTGATGATGATATAGTTCCTCCCATAAGTGCCCCTTCCCGATCCATCATCATGTGGATATAGTTTCTGCCCATAAGTACCCTGTCCTGGCCCATCATTTATGTGGATATAGTTTCTGCCCATAAGTGCCCCTCACTGACCCATCATTTATGTGGATATAGTTCCTGCCCATACGTGCCCCTTCACGATCCATCATTGATGTGGATATAGTTCCTGCCCATAAGTGTCCTTCCCGATCCATCATTGATGTGGATATAGTTCCTGCCCACAAATGCCCCTTCCCGATCCATCATTGATGTGGATTTAGTTCCTGCACACAAGTGCCCCTTGCCGATCCATCATTGATGTGGATATAGTTCCTGCCCATAAGTGCCCCTTCCCTTTCCATCATTGATGTGGATATAGTTCCTGCCCATAAGTGACCCTTCCTGACCCATCATTGATGTGGATATCATTCCTGCCCATAGGTGCCCCTTCCTGATCCATCATTGATGTGGCTATAGTTCCTGCCCATAAGTGCCCCGTCCTGACCCATCATTTATGTGATTATCGTCCCTGCCCATAAGTGTCCTTCCTGATCCATCATTGATGTTGATATAGTTCCTGATCATAAGTGCCCCGTCCTGACCCATCATTGATGTAGATATAGTTCCTGCCCATAAGTGCCCCTTCCCGATCCATCATTGATGTGGATATAGTTCCTGCCCATAAGTGCCCCTTCACGATCCATCATTGATGTGGATATAGTTCCTGCCCATAAGTGCCCCTTAATTATCCATCATTGATGTGGATATAGTTCCTGCACATAAGTGCCCCGTCCTCACCCATCATTGATGTGTATATAGTTCCTGCCCATAAGTGTCCTTCCTGATTCATCATTGATGTGGATATAGTTCCTCCCCATAAGTGCCCCTTCCGGACCCATCATTGATGTGGATATAGTTCCTGCCCATAGGGGTCTCTTCCTGATCCATCATTGATGCTGATGTAGTTCCTGTCCATAAGTGTCCTTCCCGACCCATCATTGATGTGGATATAGTTCCTGCTCATAAGTGTCCCTTCCTGACCCATCATTGATATGGATACAGTACCTGCCCATAAGTGCCCCTTCCCGATCCATCCTTGATGTGGATATAGTTCCTGCCCATAAGTGCCTCTTTCTGATCCATCATTGATGAAGATATAGTTCCTACCCATAAGTGCCCCTTCCCGATCCATCATTGATGTGGATATAGTTCCTGCCCATAAGCACCCTGTCCTGGCCCATCATTTATGTGGATATAGTTCCTGCCCATAAGTGCCCATTCCCAATCCATCATTGATGTGGATATAGTTCCTGCCCACAAGTGCCCCTTCCCGATCCATCATTGATGTGGATATAATTCCTGCTCACAAGTGCCCCTTCCTGATCCATCATTGATGTGGATATAGTTCCTGCCCATAAGTGCCCCTTCCCTATCCATCATTGATGTGGATATAGTTCCTGCCCATAAGTGAACCTTCCTGACCCATCATTGTTGTGGATATAGTTCCTGCCCATTAGTGTCCTTCCTGACCTATCATGTATGTGGATTTAATTCCTGCCCATAGGTGCCACTTCCTGATCCATCATTGATGTGGATATAGTTCCTGCCCATAAGTGCCCCGTCCTGGCCCATTATTTATGTGGATATAGTCCCTGCCCATAAGTGTCCTTCCTGATCCATCATTGATGTCGATATAGTTCCTGCTCATAAGTGCCCCGTCCAGACCCATCATTGATGTGGATATAGTTCCTGCCCATAAGTTCCCCTTCCCGATCCATCATTGATGTGGATATAGTTCCTGCCCATAAGTGCCCCTTCCCGATCCATCATTGATGTGGATATAGTTCCTGCCCATAAGTGCCCCTTCCCGATCCATCATTGATGTGGATATAGTTCCTGCCCATAAGTGCCCCTTCCCTATACATCATTGATGTGGATATAGTTGCTGCCCATAAGTGACACTTCCCGACCCATCATTGATGTGGATATAGTTCCTGCCCATAAGTGTCCTTCCTGACCCATCATGTATGTGGATATCATTCCTGCCCATAGGTGCCCCTTCCTGATCCATCATTGATGTGGATATAGTTCCTGTCCATAAGTGTCCTTCCGGACCCATCATTTATGTGGACATAGTTCCTGCCCATATGTTCCCCATCTTGATCCATCATTGATGTGGATATAGTTCCTGCCCATAAGTGCCCCGTCCTGACCCATCATTGATATGGATATAGTTCCTGTCCATAAGTGCCCCTTCCCTATCTATCATTGATGTGGATATAGTTCCTGCCTATAACTGCGCCTTCCTGATCCATCATTGATGTGGATATAGTTCCTGCCCATAAGTGCCCCCTCCTGATCTATCATTTGTGTGGATATAGTTCCTGCCCATAAGTACCCCATCCTGATCCATCATTGATGTGAATATAGTTCCTGCCCATAAGTGCCCCTTCCTGACCCATCATTGATGTGGATATAGTTCCTGCCCATAAGTAGCGTTTCTGATCCATCATTGATGTGGATATAGTTCCTGCTCATAAGTGTCCCTTCCTGACCCATCATTGATATGGATACAGTACCTGCCCATAAGTGCCCCTTCCCGATCCATCATTGATGTGGATATAGTTCCTGCCCATAAGTGCCCCGTCCTGACCCATCATTGATGTGGATATAGTTCCTGCCCATAACTGCCCCTTACTGATCCATCATTGATGTGTATATTGTTCCTGCCCATAAGTGCCCCTTCCTGACCCATCATTGATGTGGATATAGTTTCTGCCCATAAGTGCCCCGTCCTGATCCATCATTGATGTGGATATAGTTCCTGCCCATAAGTGTCCTTCCCGATCCATCATTAATGTGGATATAGTTCCTGCCCATAAGTGCCCCTTCCTTATCCGTCATTGATGGGGATATAGTTCCTGCCCATAAGTGGCCCTTCCCGATCCTTCATTGATGTGGATATAGTTCCTGCCTATAAGTGCCCCGTCCTGACCCATCATTGATGTGGATATAGTTCCTGCCCATAACTGGCCCTTCCTGATCCATCATTGATGTGGATATTGTTCCTGCCCATAAGTGCCCCTTCCTGATCCATCATTGATGATGATATAGTTCCTCCCATAAGTGCCCCTTCCCGATCCATCATCATGTGGATATAGTTTCTGCTCATAAGTACCCTGTCCTGGCCCATCATTTATGTGGATATAGTTTCTGCCCATAAGTGCCCCTCCCTGATCCATCATTGATGTGGATATAGTTCCTGCCCATACGTGCCCCTTCCTGACCCATCATTGATGTGGATATAGTTCCTGCCCATAAGTGCCCCGTCCTGATCCATCATTGATGTGGATATAGTTCCTGCCCATAAGTGTCCTTCCCGATCCATCATTGATGTGGATATAGTTCCTGCCCACAAATGCCCCTTGCCGATCCATCATTGATGTGGATATAGTTCCTGGCCATAAGTGCCCCTTCCCTCTCCATCATTGATGTGGATATAGTTCCTGCCCATAAGTGACCCTTCCTGACCCATCATTGATGTGGATATCATTCCTGCCCATAGGTGCCCCTTCCTGATCCATCATTGATGTGGCTATAGTTCCTGCCCATAAGTGCCCCGTCCTGACCCATCATTTATGTGATTATAGTCCCTGCCCATAAGTGTCCTTCCTGATCCATCATTGATGTTGATATAGTTCCTGATCATAAGTGCCCCGTCCTGACCCATCATTGATGTAGATATAGTTCCTGCCCATAAGTGCCCCTTCCCGATCCATCATTGATGTGGATATAGTTCCTGCCCATAAGTGCCCCTTCACGATCCATCATTGATGTGGATATAGTTCCTGCCCATAAGTGCCCCTTAATTATCCATCATTGATGTGGATATAGTTCCTGCACATAAGTGCCCCGTCCTCACCCATCATTGATGTGTATATAGTTCCTGCCCATAAGTGTCCTTCCTGATTCATCATTGATGTGGATATAGTTCCTCCCCATAAGTGCCCCTTCCGGACCCATCATTGATGTGGATATAGTTCCTGCCCATAGGGGCCTCTTCCTGATCCATCATTGATGCTGATGTAGTTCCTGTCCATAAGTGTCCTTCCCGACCCATCATTGATGTGGATATAGTTCCTGCACATAAGTGCCCCGTCCTGACCCATCCTTGATGTGGATATAGTTCCTGCCCATAAGTGCCTCTTTCTGATCCATCATTGATGAAGATATAGTTCCTACCCATAAGTGCCCCTTCCCGATCCATCATTGATGTGGATATAGTTCCTGCCCATAAGCACCCTGTCCTGGCCCATCATTTATGTGGATATAGTTCCTGCCCATAAGTGCCCATTCCCAATCCATCATTGATGTGGATATAGTTCCTGCCCACAAGTGCCCCTTCCCGATCCATCATTGATGTGGATATAATTCCTGCTCACAAGTGCCCCTTCCCGATCCATCATTGATGTGGATATAGTTCCTGCCCATAAGTGCCCCTTCCCTATCCATCATTGATGTGGATATAGTTCCTGCCCATAAGTGACCCTTCCTGACCCATCATTGTTGTGGATATAGTTCCTGCCCATAAGTGTCCTTCCTGACCTATCATGTATGTGGATTTAATTCCTGCCCATAGGTGCCACTTCCTGATCCATCATTGATGTGGATATAGTTCCTGCCCATAAGTGCCCCGTCCTGACCCATTATTTATGTGGATATAGTCCCTGCCCATAAGTGTCCTTCCTGATCCATCATTGATGTTGATATAGTTCCTGCTCATAAGTGCCCCGTCCAGACCCATCATTGATGTGGATATAGTTCCTGCCCATAAGTTCCCCTTCCCGATCTATCATTGATGTGGATATAGTTCCTGCCCATAAGTGCCCCTTCCCGATCCATCATTGATGTGGATATAGTTCCTGCCCATAAGTGCCCCTTCCCGATCCATCATTGATGTGGATATAGTTCCTGCCCATAAGTGCCCCTTCCCTATACATCATTGATGTGGATATAGTTCCTGCCCATAAGTGACACTTCCCGACCCATCATTGATGTGGATATAGTTCCTGCCCATAAGTGTCCTTCCTGACCCATCATGTATGTGGATATCATTCCTGCCCATAGGTGCCCCTTCCTGATCCATCATTGATGTGGATATAGTTCCTATCCATAAGTGTCCTTCCGGACCCATCATTTATGTGGACATAGTTCCTGCCCATATGTTCCCCATCTTGATCCATCATTGATGTGGATATAGTTCCTGCCCATAAGTGCCCCGTCCTGACCCATCATTGATATGGATATAGTTCCTGTCCATAAGTGCCCCTTCCCTATCTATCATTGATGTGGATATAGTTCCTGCCTATAACTGCGCCTTCCTGATCCATCATTGATGTGGATATAGTTCCTGCCCATAAGTGCCCCCTCCTGATCTATCATTTGTGTGGATATAGTTCCTGCCCATAAGTACCCCATCCTGATCCATCATTGATGTGAATATAGTTCCTGCCCATAAGTGCCCCTTCCTGACCCATCATTGATGTGGATATAGTTTCTGCCCATAAGTAGCGTTTCTGATCCATCATTGATGTGGATATAGTTCCTGCTCATAAGTGTCCCTTCCTGACCCATCATTGATGTGGATATAGTTCCTGCCCATAACTGCCCCTTACTGATCCATCATTGATGTGGATATTGGTCCTGCCCATAAGTGCCCCTTCCGATCCATCATTGATGTGGATATAGTTCCTGCCCATAAGTGCCCCGTCCTGACCCATCATTGATGTGGATATAGTTCCTGCCCATAACTGCCCCTTACTGATCCATCATTGATGTGGATATTGGTCCTGCCCATAAGTGCCCCTTCCTGACCCATCATTGATGTGGATATAGTTTCTGCCCATAAGTGCCCCGTCCTGATCCATCATTGATGTGGATATAGTTCCTGCCCATAAGTGTCCTTCCCGATCCATCATTAATTTGGATATAGTTCCTGCCCATAAGTGCCCCTTCCTTTTCCGTCATTGATGGGGATATAGTTCCTGCCCCTAAGTGTCCCTTCCTGACCCATCATTGATGTGGATATAGTACCTGCCATAAGTGGCCCTTCCCGATCCATCATTGATGTGGATATAGTTCCTGCCTATAAGTGCCCCGTCCTGACCCATCATTGATGTGGATATAGTTCCTGCCCATAACTGGCACTTCCTGATCCATCATTGATGTGGATATTGTTCCTGCCCATAAGTGCCCCTTCCTGATCCATCATTGATGTGGATATAGTTCCTGCCCATAAGTGCCCCGTCCTGATCCATCATTGATGTGGATATAGTTCCTGCCCATAAGTGTCCTTCTCGATCCATCATGAATGTGGATATAGTTCCTGCCCATAAGTGCCCCTTCCTGATCCGTCATTGATGTGGATATAGTTCCTGCCCATAAGTGCCCTGTCCTGACCCATTACTTATGTGGATATAGTTCCTGCCCATACCTGCCCCTTCCTGATCCATCATTGATGTGGATATAGTTCCTGCCCATAAGTACCTCTTCGTGATCCATCTGTTATGGGACGGGCTGGTATAGGACTGTCAGGTTCCTGGACAGGTTGCAGATGGTTGGTTGAAACACCATCATCGAAGACTCGTCCCAGCTCTCCCCAACCACACTCGGGGCAGTAAATCTGGGTTGAAAATGACTACCATAGGGCTGAAGCCACTGGGAAAACAGCCAACAGAAGGGCTGAACGTATACAGAAGGAGGATTGCTTACTAGACTTCAAGAGAGGGAGAGTTCCATAAGATCTGCCTGGCATTGCGCACACCTCCCCGTACACAACGGTTTAGGTACTGCATGTATTTTAATTGCATCGGTATAGCGCATAGAAATGCTTCTAAAGTAATAGCTTTTAGTTCAAGAAAAGGGCCTGTGTCATTCTTGATGCAGTAATTGTAATACCACAAATCTTAGGAGTATATATCGCAAAAAACAAAGCAAAAAGATGATTGGTAGATCCACAGGCCCTGATCAGCTTTAGTTAGCACCATCTAGAAAGGAAGACAACTGCTTGTTTCCCAGAAGCCAGTTAAACAGGAAGTACAACATAGAAAGTCAGTTCAGCTGAGCTGCTTTATTAAAGGGAGAAATAGGAGCCACCATCTTGGATTGGCATACCCTACTTGGATTGATGCCATATTAGTGGACTCTCATCCTTGACTACACTGGCACATTACCTTTGCTCTGCATCTACTGTCCCAGCCTCCTGTCACTAGTTGTCTGTGTCTTTATCCTTCACAGGGGACCCATAACTTCAAGCTACCATGATCCTCAAAACTATCATAAAGTATACAAAGTATGTTGCTGTAAGTGGAACTGGTATGCCAGACGTGGGTCCTGTGCTCACTGTGTCACTGGAACCAAGCTCTACCTGGCTGATGAGCCCATAACTAGGGTGAAACCATTCCTGGATTGCTTGTATTCCAGTTCAGGGAGGACCTGGCTTGGCAGTTCGGGCTGGACTGTTCGCATTAGGCGCAAAGTCAAGACTGATTTGCATATAGCTGGGTCCAAACTGAGGTGGCATGATATGCAAAATAAAAAAGGACTGGGATGCGACCCCAAGTAATTGGCAGTGGCTGAGATTAATTCAAGCATTCCATCCATCACTTTGTGTAGGGGAGTGGATGCGTTGGTTCCTTAGTGCTGCGCAGGGGAGTTGATGCTCGCTTCCTTACTGTGTGGGGAGTTGATGCGTTGGTTTCTTACTGCTCTCCGGTACGATGCGACAAGATGGCACCTCGATGCGATACTCTTCTCCGGTGCGATACGACAAAATGGCGTCTTGGTTGCGATGCGACAACGTTGGTGTGATGTGTGCACGTCCGACGGCCTTGCGGCGACTCGATGATCTTTGGAGCCGCGACAGGCCTTGCGACGCGCTTCTCCGGTGATGCGACGATGACCTCTGTGGCAGCATCCCGCTTCTCCGGAGATGTGCCGCGCTTCGGCGATGCGATGATGACAGTGGCAGCAGCGTATCGCTTCCTCGGCGATGCAATGACAGCGGCTGCGGCACACTGCTCGTCGTTGCGTCGCGCTTCCAGCTCCCAGCGACACGCAGTCTCTCAGAAGGCCCAGCACAACAGCAGGCACTTCAATTCCCAGCAAGGGAATTCAGGGGGGAGCTGGTTGGTGAAGTCTTGTATCCCTGAGACTTCAGGCAGGAGGCAAGCTCTAGTTCAAGCCCTTGGAGATTCTTCTTCAAGTTGATAGAAAGCACACTCAGTCCTTTTCTCCTCTCTTTGGTAATGAAGCAACCACTGCAGGCCAACCCCCAAACACACAGCACAGGGGTAGTCTCCTCCTTCAGCTTCCTGGTTCTTCTCCTCAGCAAAGGTTCGTCTTGAATCCCAGAAGTGATCTAAAGTTCTTGGGTCTGGGTCCCAATATTTATACTACTTTTCTCTTTGTTCTCTGAAGGCAGAGAGGCCTTTGCTTAGTCCAAACCAGTTCTGGTCAGTCCTGGAGCACTTTGTTTACAGGACTCCTTCTCTTCCTTTGACAGTGCAGGCCAGGGACATCAGACACACCACAGGAGGTGGAGCCAGCATTGTGGAGGAAAGGCACAGCCCTATTCAGGTCCCAGGTGCAACTCCTCCTTCCCATCTGCATGCAGATCTCTCTATTCAGCTCTGTGCTGACTCACCCTGTCTCCTGGAATCCCCCAGCCCCTGTCACTCAAACTGCAGACAAGGAATACACAACCTAGCAGAGGCAGGCTTGGATAGTTAGGCACAAAAATACCTACTTTCTAAAAGTGGTATTTTCAAACACAGAATGTTAAAACCAACTTCACTAAAAGATGTATTTTATCATTCTGAGTTCAGGCATACTAAACTCGAATTTCTACCTGGTTCCCTGAGTCAGTTAGGATTATAAGATGTAATAATCTAACTGCCCATTCTGGCCTATGGGGAACAGGTAGCCTTGCAATAGTGAAAAACGAAAATGGCTGTAATTCACTATTAGGACATGCCACACACATCAGGGCATGTCCTACCTTTTATCTACAATGCACCCTGCCCTTGGGCCTACCATAGGGGTGACTAATATGTATAAAAGGGAAGGTTTAGGGACTGGCAAGTGGATGCACTTGCCCAGTCAACATGGCAGTACCAGACTGCACACAGGCCCTGCAATGGCAGGCCTGAGACGCACTTTAGAAGCTGCTCCGGTGGGTGGCACAACTAGTGCTGCAAGCCAACCAGCAGTATTGGATTTACAAGCCCTGGGCACACGCAGTGCACTGTATTAGGGTCTGACAAGTAAACCAATCAAGCCAATCATGGAGTCACTAATCCATACATCAATTTACCATAGGGAGCACTTGCACTGTGGCACTGAACAGCAGTGGCACAGTGCCAAAAAGCATCTAAAACCAGCAAAAACATAAGAGGCAACAGCAAAAAAATGGAAGGGAGACCCACGCCAATGGTGCCAGGTCTAACACGTGTCCCCTCCAGCTGAAAGGTGGGGAGAACTACCCTACCTCCTGGGAGTTCTCATCACTAAGGCGGAAAAATCTGGACAGATCATCAGCATTGGCGTGTTCTGTACCAGGGCGGTGTTCCACCGTGAAGTCCATCCCCTGTAGGGATATGGACCACCTCAACAGCTTTGGATTCTCACCCCTCATCTGCATCAACCATCTGAGGGGCCTGTGGTCTGTCTGAACCCGGAAGTGAGTCCCAAACAAATATGATCTCAACTTCTTCAGTGCCCAGACCACAGCAAATACCTCACGCTCAATTGCACTCCACCTCTGTTCCCGTGGAAGTAACCTCCAACTGATGAAGGCTACAGGTTGATCTAGGCCCTCTTCATTAATCTGTGACAAAACAGCCCCCACACCATGCTCTGAAGCGTCTGTTTGAACAATAAACTCTTCTGAGAAGTTGGGTGCCAGGAGCATGGGCGCCGTGCACATGACAGTCTTCAGGGCATCAAAAGCTCTCTGACAGGTGTCAGTCCAAATCACTCTCTTTGGCTGCTTCCTGGAAGTCAGCTCTGTCAAGGGTGCAACAATGCTGCCATACCCCTTGACAAACATCCTGTAATACCCGGTGAGTCCTAAAAAGGCTCTCACCTCTGTCTGGGTCTTGGGGGGTTCCCAAGCCAGGATGGTCTCAATCTTGGGCTGTAGGGGCGCCACCTGGCCGCTCCCAACCTGGTGTCCCAAGTACACCATGGAACCCTGCCCGATCTGGCACTTACTCGCCTTGATCGTGAGGCCTGCTCTCCGCAGTGCCATCAACACTTCCCAGAAGTGGCGCAGATGTTCTTCCCAACTGGCGCTGAACACTGCAATGTCATCCAGGTAGGCGGCACTGAACTCTTCCAGTCCAGCCAACACCTGGTTGACCAACCTCTGAAAGGTGGCAGGGGCATTCTTCATCCCAAAGGGCATAACCCGGAATTGGTAGTGCCCATCTGGTGTGGAGAATGCTGACCTCTCTCTTGCCCCATCAGTCAAGGCGATCTGCCAGTACCCAGACGTTAAGTCAAACGTGCTAAGGTACCGGGCAGCCCCTAACCGATCGATGAGCTCATCAGCTCTGGGGATGGGGTGCGCGTCAGTCCTGGTGACTGAATTGAGCCCTCGGTAGTCCACACAGAACCGCAGTTCTGGCGTGACACCCGGTGCGGCAGCCTTTGGGACCAAGACCACTGGGCTGGCCCAAGGACTGTTAGAGGACTCAATCACCCCTAAAGAAGCATCTTGGAGACCTCCTCCTTGATGCAGGCTCTCACCCTGTCAGTCACCCTGTAAGTTTTGTGCTTGACAGGAGGACTGTCCCCAGTGTCTACATCATGGACGCACCAATCAGTGACACTGGGAATCAGGGAGAACAGGTCAGAAAACTGTCCCAGCAATTGGTGACAGTCACTCTGTTGCTCTGGGGTCAGGGTGGCAGAGAGGTTCACTCCATCCACTGACCCGTCTCGCTCTGTTGCAGACAGGAGGTCAGGAAGAGGCTCAGTCTCCTCCTCCATTCCAGTATCTGTTGCTAGGAGCATGCCCACTTCGGACCTCTCTAAGTGGGGCTTCAGGAGGTTGACATGCAGGACCCGCAAGGGGTTCCTGGGAGACCGCAAGTCCACCAGGTAGGTAACCGGACTTTTGCGCTCCACCAACTCAAATGGTCCGGTCCACTTATCCTGGAGCGCACAGGGCTCCACGGGGGCCATGACCCACACTTTCTGACCAGGCTGAAGCTCAACCAGAGTGGCATTCTGGTCATACCACCGCTTCATCTCCTCCTGGCTGGCTTCCAGATTCGCCTCAGCGAGTTTTCTGAATCGCCTAGTTTGGTTCCTGAAGGCCAGCATGTAGCTATATACATCCTGGGGAGGTTTCCTGGGAGATTGCTCCCAGCCTTCCTTGACCAAACTCAAAGGTCCTCTCACTGGGTGTCCATAGAGAAGCTCAAAGGGACTGAACCCTAGAGATTTCTGTGGCACCTCACGGTATGCAAACAGCAGGCATGGTAAGAGGTCGTCCCACTTACGCCTCATAGGTTCCTCAAGACCCATAATCATGCCTTTTAGGGTTCGGTTGAATCTTTCAACCAACCCATTTCCTTGGGGGTGGTAAGGAGTGGTGAACTTATAGGTTACACCACACTCCTGCCACAGGGACTTCATATACTTAGAAATGAAGTTGGTACCTCGGTCTGACACCACCTCTCTAGGAAGCCCCACGCGGTAGAAAATCCCCATCAGTGCACAAGCCCCACAACGGGGGCCGTCAATGTCCTGAGAGGGATGGCTTCCGGGTACCGGGTTGCATGGTCCACCAAGACCAGGATGAACCTGTTGCCCATGGCTGTCTTGGGATCCAGAGGCCCCACAATGTCAATGCCCACCCTTTCAAAGGGGGTGCTGACCACAGGGAATGGCTGGAGAGGAGCCTTGTGCTTCCTCCCACTCTTGCCACTTGCCTGGCAAGTCTGACAGGTCCTGCAATGAGTGTCTGAACTCTTGCGCATTTGGGGCCAATAAAAGTGGGTGACAAGCCTTTCAAAGGTCTTGTCCTGCCCCAAATGTCCGGCTAAAGGCACATCATGAGCCAGCCCCAGTAGGAAGGCTCTGAAGCGCTGGGGTACCACCAGCACACGGGCTGACCCAGGCTCAGCAACCTTAGGCTCACTATACAGGAGACCATTCTCCCAGTAGATCCAATGTGATCCAGACTGATCACCTACTGCCTGGTTTGCAGCCTGCTGCCGCAAACCCACAAGAGAAGGGCACTTGTTCTGCTCCTCACAAGAACTCTTCCCTGGAGGGACCTCCTTCTTGCTGCCAATGGGTCAGCTCAGGCAGGTCTCCCAGTTCAGCAATCTCTTCCCCGGTAGGCTCCAGGGCATCCCCTCAGGGTCTGCCTCCTCCTGGGCCGTGGGAATCTCAGGGGCCGGTTTCCCGTGCCCCCTACCTCTTCTCTTTAAGGCAGGTACCTGGGCCATTTTCTCAGGCTCCAGGTCCTCTTGAACACCCTTACTGGTTGCCATAGACCGAGTGGTCACGCAGGCCCACTCAGGCAAACCCAACATCTCTAAATGAGCTCTTTGCTCCACCTTAGCCCAAGGGGAGCTCTCCAAATCGTTACCTAACAGACATTCAACAGGCATTGCTGGCCTCACAGCTACTTGAAGAGTCCCTGAGAACCCCCCACTCAAAGGGAACCTGTGCCACCTTGCAGTGGCTCTCTGTGTTGTCAGCGGCAACAACTGGGTAAAATGCATTGGGGACTACCTGCTCTTCAGACACCAGCCGACAACTGACAGTTGTCACACTGGCTCCGGTGTCTCTAAGAGCTTCCACCCTCTTGCCATTGATGGTCACCCACTGCCTGTATTTTTTAGTGTTATCAGGCATCTGGGTCCTGGGGACCACCTCATAGTCTCCTAAAGAGACAAAGGACATCTCTGCGGGACCCCACCCACCTTGGGCACCCATCTCTTCCCCCAGGGCTACAGTAGCCAACTGTCGGGGTGGTGCACCAGTGGGTGCTGTCTTCCCATACCACGGACATCTAGCATCATAAGAACAGGGGCCTACTAGACCACACTTAAAACAGGTCTTGGGCCTCTTGTGAACAGGCTTATCTGTCTGGGCCACTGCCTTCTTCTCAGGGGGAGGCTGGGAACCTTTCCCTTGGTTCCCTTGGGGATTACTTTGGGGCCCTTTCTGGAACTCCCTCTGTTTACCCTTGTCCCCCCCACTCTTCTGCTGGGGACCCTGCCCACCTTTGGCGAAGTCTCCCACATGACCTTTCTGGACCCGGGTGCTCACCCAGTGTTCCGCCTCCTCAGCAAGCTTCCTAGGGTTAGTCAGCTTGCTATCAATAAGATGCTGGCGTAGCTCTGGAAAACAGTTATTTGACAAGTGCTCCCATGCAAGCAAATCATAGAGCACCTCAAAATTATCCACTTTGCTACCCTTCACCCAACCAGCCAATGCTCTGCAAAAGAAAGACACATATTCCACCCAGTGGTAGACTCCAGTTTTCTGCAATTTCTAAACCTTTGTCTGTATAGCTCTGGGGTCAAACCAAATCTGGACATTAGGGCTCCCTTCATGTGGGTATAGGACATCTGCTCCTCTGTAGGCAAATCCAACAAAGTGTCCCTCCCATCACTAACAAAGCGGCCCCACAACCCCGCTCCCCAATCCTTCTCAGGGACCCGGTGGGCCAACATTGCAGCTTCATAAGCCCTAAAACCACTGACCAATATCCTCATTCTTGTGGAAATCTTTAACTACATCTTTGGGAATGTAGGCTCTTTCTTCTACATGCACTGGCGGTGTGATGCCACCAGAGGGAGGAACCTCTAAACTTTTGGCCTTGAGTTCCAATTCCCTCAATCCTCTCTCATGCTCAAAATGCATTCTCTTTTCCTCTAAGGCTACATTTTTCATGTCTAATTCCATCCCAAGCTCTATTTTCTTGCTCTCTATGGGGCACATTATCAACGGCCAGCGATAATTATCGCTGGCCGTGCTTAGCGATAATTTTGTTATCGCAGGCTATCTCTGGAATTTATCGCCCTGGTAGCGCGTTATTAACAACGCGTTTCTCCAGGGCAATAAAAATTCCAGAGATAGCGAGGTTATCGCCGTTTTGCAGGGAACATCGCTGGTTTTCCAGCGATGTTCCCTGCAAACAGCGATAACTTTGCTGATACGACCCACAGGGTCGTATCAGCATAATCCACCCCAATGTTAGGGATAGGTAAGTCTGCATTTTAGCAGACGTTAGTTTTTGGAGTAAACAGCGGTTTTCTCCAAAAACTAACAAGTGCTAAAATGCTGGGGCAGCCTTGTAAATATCGCGATGTGAACATCAGCGATATTTGCAAGGTAGTCCATCCGGGGTACGCCCACTTTGCATCTTATTAGAGATGCAAAGGGAGGCGTTGGGAAAAAGGGTGCTAACATGCGATTATGCATGTTAGCACCCTCTTGTAAATAGGGCGATAGTTTTATCTCCGCTTTTTTGGCTTTTTAAGCCAAAAAGCGGAGATAAAGCCCTTGTAAATATGCCCCTATATCTTTCTGACCATCCATTTTGAGCCTAGCTAGCTCCAACTTATGCATCCTTTCTTTTGCTCTGTCCTCCAGCTCTCCTGGGGACAATCCCTTGGAAGAAACACTGCTGCCTGCCCCTGAAGGTGCTTTCCCTCCAGTTAGGCCCACTGGCCCCTCAAGTTGCCCATTTAAATCCTCTGCCTCCATTGCTGGCTCCTCAGGATGCTCACTGGCATTCCTAGATTCTACCCAGGCCCTCAGCGCCTTCTGGTATTCCTCTTTCCTGGTGAGGCCTTTCACAGAGATTTTAAATTTCTTGCATAAAGCTTTGAGATGAGGCACAGTGTAAGTATCAATTCTCTCTTCTTCCAAAACAATGTCTACAGATACTATGGATGCTGACTTGCTCATGGTAGCAAAAAGACTGGCAATTCTCAGGAATAAAAAATAGAAAAGAAGTTCCAAGGAAAAATCCTCTCAAAAAGTATGTGGTTGCGTTATGGTCTGCACTCACTAGTAGTGTACACCAATCACTGTATATGAATCACAAATGCAAGTCCAAATCCCCACCGCTGACCACCAATGTTAGATTTGGGGGTCTCTAGTTGCATAGGTAGGTACCTGTGACAAATAGGGACCCTTGCGTCTAGTTAGGGTAAGGGGCTACACTCCTAAAATAACCCCTGCTCACCCCCTTGATAGCTTGGCACGAGCAGGCAGGCTTATCTCAGAGGCAGTGTGTAAAGCATTTGTGAACACATACAGTAATACAGTGACAACACTACAGATGGACACCACACAGGTTGTATTATAAAAATAGTATTTTTATATAGACTTAACACAAGACCAAACAACAAAAATCCACAATACTGTACTCAAAAATAGACTTTAAAATGTTATAAAATAGCTCAGTTCTCTCAAGTTGTAAATGCAACACTTTACTCTCAATGTACCTTGAATGCGTAACGCAAAGAAAACAAAAGGGTCGCAGGGAAGGTGATGCGTCGGTTCCTTACACGCAGGGAGTGGATGCGTCGGTTCCTTACTGCTGCGCAGGGGAGTTGATGCTCGCTTCCTTACTGTGTGGGGAGTTGATGCGTCGGTTTCTTACTGCTCTCCGGTACGATGCAACAAGATGGCACCTCGATGCGATACTCTTCTCCGGTGCGATGCGACAAAATGGCGCCTTGGTTGCGATGCGACAACGTTGGTGTGATGTGTGCACGCCCGACGGCCGTGCGGCGACTCGATGATCTTTGGAACCGCGACAGGCCTTGCGACGCACATCTCCGGTGATGAGACGATGACCTCTGTGGCAGCGTCCCGCTTCTCTGGCGATGCGCCGCGCTTCGGCAATGCGATGATGACAGTGGCAGCAGCGTCTCGCTTCCTCGGCGATGCGATGACAGCGGCTGCGGCGGCGACACGCTTCTCGTCGTTGCATCGCACTTCTAGCTCCCAGCGACACGCAGTCTCTCAGAAGGCCCAGCACAACAGCAGGCACTTCAATTCCCAGCAAGGGAATTCAGGGGGGAGTTGGTTGGTGAAGTCTTGTATCCCTGAGACTTCAGGCAGGAGGCAAGCTCTAGTTCAAGCCCTTGGAGATTCTTCTTCAAGTTGTTAGAAAGCACACTCAGTCCTTTTCTCCTCTCTTTGGTAATGAAGCAACCACTGCAGGCCAACCCCCAAACACACAGCACAGGGGTAGTCTCCTCCTTCAGCTTCCTGGTTCTTCTCCTCAGCAAAGGTTCGTCTTGATTCCCAGAAGTGATCTAAAGTTCTTGGGTCTGGGTCCCAATATTTATACTACTTTTCTCTTTGTTCTCTGAAGGCAGAGAGGCCTTTGCTTAGTCCAAACCAGTTCTGGTCAGTCCTGGAGCACTTTGTTTACAGGACTCCTTCTCTTCCTTTGACAGTGCAGGCCAGGGACATCAGACACACCACAGGAGGTGGAGCCAGCATTGTGGAGGAAAGGCACAGCCCTATTCAGGTCCCAGGTGGCTCTCCTCCCTCCCATCTGCATGCAGATCTCTCTATTCAGCTCTGTGCTGACTCACCCTGTCTTCTGGAATCCCCCAGCCCCTGTCACTCAAACTCCAGACAATGAATACACAACCTTGCAGAGGCAGGCTTGGATAGTTAGGCAAGAAAATACCTACTTTCTAAAAGTGGTATTTTCAAACACAGAATGTTAAAACCAACTTCACTAAAAGATGTATTTTATCATTCTGAGTTCAGGCATACTAAACTCGAATTTCTACCTGGTTCCCTGAGTCAGTTAGGATTATAAGATGTAATAATCTAACTGCCCATTCTGGCCTATGGGGAACAGGTAGCCTTGCAATAGTGAAAAACGAAAATGGCTGTAATTCACTATTAGGACATGCCACACACATCAGGGCATGTCCTACGTTTTACCTACAATGCACCCTGCCCTTGGGCCTACCATAGGGGTGACTAATATGTATAAAAGGGAAGGTTTAGGGACTGGCAAGTGGGTGCACTTGCCCAGTCAACATGGTAGTACCAGACTGCACACAGGCCCTGCAATGGCAGGCCTGAGACACACTTTACAAGCTGCTCCGGTGGGTGGCACAACTAGTCCTGCAAGCCCACCAGCAGTATTAGATTTACAAGCCCTGGGCACACGCAGTGCACTGGACTAGGGTCTGACAAGTAAACCAAACCAACCAATCATGGAGTCACTAATCCATACATCAATTTACCATAGGGAGCACTTGCACTGTGGCACTGAACAGCAGTGGCACAGTGCCCAAAAGCATCTAAAACCAGCAAAAACATAAGAGGCAACAGCAAAAAAATGGAAGGGAGACCCACGCCAATGGTGCCAGGTCTAACAATACTTAACTATAAAGTTAATTTAAACGTTTTTTTCAGTGAATTTCTAGAGTTTTTTAACGTGAAGTAAGATCTTATTACCATACCTAAATATAACATCACTTTAACCTTTGGTTTTGTTGTGAATTTCAGTTCAATTCAGACGAGTTTATTATATTGTGCATGGCGACCACACTGGGCCTTCAAGCGCTAAGATCAGCTAAGACACTATTGAATCTTAGTCCTAAAAAAAAACTGGTTTTCAGTCATTTTCTGAATAGTTCTTCTTTCTCCATAAGCCTCAAGCTGAACGGAAGATCATTTCAAAGTTTTGCCACTAGGAAGGAGAAGGAACAACCACCTTCCTCACTTTCCGCTCTTTTGGCTAACTTTAGGGAGGATGATCTAAGCGATCTCCAAGACACGCGAGGGCGAATCAAGGAAAACAGAATTTGAGGGACTTTGTTATGATAAGCCCTGTAGGCAATGCATAGCGACATATTGAATTCTGCATGAGACCAGGAGCCAATGCAAGGCCGCCAAGGACCCGAATACCGATTGCTATCTCAGTATTCTCAAAAGCAACCTCACAAGTGCATTCTGCATTACCTTTAGTCTTTTCAAAACAAAACATAAAGTGGCCAACACAGGTAACGAGAATTTCCATAATCTAATTGGTAAAGAATCAGTGGCTGCACCACAATTCTCCATAAATGCAGTGGGAAAAGATCAAGGATTTTTCTGAATACTCTCATAATGCCAGAACATGTGGAGGCCAATTTACCAACTTGGGTCTCAAAGGTGAGATTTTCATCGAACCAAAAGCCCATGGGGCATATTTATGTAGAAAAGAGGCAGCGCACCACAGCAAGTCACCTTGAGGAAAGAGCAGGAATGCGCCGTATTTAACATAATACGGCGTATTCCTGCTTTTTTCCAGCGCTGCCACACAATGTGCCGCCTAGCGCCAATGCAGGCACTCTTGCACCATGGTGCAAGGGTGCCTATGTTGCAAGCAGGATTGTTTTTGTGCAGGCAGGGACACCTTCCTGCACAAAACAATCCCCTAAGGCAGAATGCAGCACACATAGAAAGAGGAAAGAATGAGGAGAAATAAAAATATTTCTCCTAGTTGCGCCTCCCCTGGGGATTCATAGCAGTTTTGGAGCATTCCCAGGTCTCCAACTTATGGTAAATGTGGGAATACGTCAAAATCCATGGGCTTTGCATAGGAACAGCCAAGCACCACCCAAGGAACACCATCTGGGGCAGAGTAACGGAATGCAGCGATTTGCTCTGCATTCCATTACTCCGGGTTTATCAAGTCACTCAGGGCCACGCAAGGGGGTCTTGCGTGGCTTGATAAATCGCTTCTTAAGGGTTGCATCACTTTTGCACCCCATTGCATGGTGCAAAAGTGACGCAACTCTTTGATAAATATGGCCTCAAGTTTTCACTAGTTGGTTTAGGCTGGGGCCAACTACCGAAAGATTCAGGCCATCTAACCGATGCCCATAGATTGAGGTTGTTACCAACCACCAACACCTCTGTTTTCTTCCCATTGCGTTTCAAACAAAAGTGGACCACCCAGTCATCAACCTCCTGGGGTGTTTTGATCATACTCATCCACCTCCTCTACTGAGCATGTTTTTGACCATGTACAGCAGGGGGTTGGATCCCAAAGGCTATGTGTGGCATGGGGTTGGGCAGGTGCTGTGCCCACCCACCCGCAGGCGACCAACCCTTGCTGTGCACATTCAAAGGCTGTGTTCAACGTTGAGTTGGCTGCAGGTCCTGGAATTTGGCCAGGCCCTAAGGCCAACCCCTCGGTGCACACGGCCTTCGGCATCCAATCCCCCACCATGAACTACGGTGTAGGGTTGGCTGCATGACCTGGCACGTGGCATGGGATTGGCCTTTGGGACTGGCTAGAAGCTAGGCCCTGCAGCCAGCTCCCTGAGGGCTGCCACTCCCCACTTTAAACGGCCTTCAGCTCAACCCCTCATGCACAGTCAATCCCCTGTGGGTGGCAAACAAATCACCCAATGACCATCACCCATCATTTTTCTTGTTGAGTTTTTTTGCTGTGCCGCGGCTCCTGCGGGAGTCCCACGGTACTACACGGGGTCCACGTTGTATCCTGTGGGAGAACCACGGCACCCAAAAATATGTATTTTGACCCCCTCCCTCCTGCTGGGACCCTCCTATAACTGCTAAGGGGTCAGGGTATCCCCACACCTATCTTCATATTGCGGCCAGCCAATCAGATTGTTCAGATGGTCCCACCAGATCAAATGGGCTGATGGGGAAAAGCCCTAAACAATATGACTCAGCACTCTGTCTTGCTATAACAAGGTGTGTGGTCCCTACCAAACAAAGTAGGCTCTGGCTACAAGCAAAACTATATTTGGATAACAAAGTCATTAATAAAGGATTGTGTGTTAACCTGAATCGTGGACCATCATGACATTATTAGAAAGAGTATTATAACATTTGGATGTGATGTGTCCATTGAACACTAAATTTGACATTATTGTTACGGAATACGTTGTTACGGAATACGTTGTTTGGTGGGGTCCATACCCCTTGTTAAATCAAGACAGAGTGCTGAGTCATATTGTATAATATTTTGAGAGCTTCTCATTCAAGAAGAAGGTGTAATGGCTGCTCTCCTTGGACTCTTTGCACCTGACATGAAATGAAGTGTCACTTGCGGTGATAGTGGCATGTGCGGTGTTTTTTCTGTCAGCCTCAGCCATTAAATCTAAGTCTTTCATTGGGTAATGCTCTATTTTATTTTAATTTGCGGTACCACAAGTGTGCCGCGGTACCCCAGCAGGACTATCTATCCAGATATCACTGTGATTTAATCCCTAATTTCTTGAAAACTTCTGAACGGATTTGCACCAAGAATCACTGTTGAGGTGCCCGGTGGGATGGGCACCTCCATCAGACCCACCAGAGTTAAAGGAAACTATTCCTCAAGCCGTAGCGGCTAGCGGGAGAGCTGATACTATAATGTTCACTGCACTCTAGAATCTCGCCCCATAATGCTTTGTGGGGCCTTTGGTTGGCATTGTATTTTTGCCCATAACTTTGCTTGGGGTGGTCCTAGGAGGATGAGACCACCACTGAATCGTTCAGCATGATATGCTCTTTGTGTTCAAGGCATCTGCTTGGTCCTCCTCCTAGGTTAGGGGGGACCCCAAAATCATCACCTCTCTCACTGCCTGAAATGTTTCAAAGTTCACTTTTGTGATTGGCTATATGCTTTTTAGCATGTAAAGGTGAAGTTGTTTTACCAAAGGGATGTGGGTGCAGGAGCTAACTTCATTATGCAGCGGAGTCGGAGTTTTTGCCTGAACTCCGTGTTCTCAACGGAACGCTGCCCACTGCTAATATATATATTGCATTCTTAAACTTTTTAGAAACAGCCACTGGATGATGTCATCAGCAGTGAATTGCAGGGGCATGAGTTATAGTTAGCTTAGCTAACTATAACAGCTGAATTTCTCTGGTTTTGTACGAGTGAAATGTCACACTAACTATAACGTCCCTGAAACCTGTGGTTTTGTCAGTGAAATCTAAGGCTTTTTAAATGCTAATTTCTAACTATAAAGTTTCTGAATCCTGTGTTTTTTTAGTGAATGTTATATATATGTATTCAATCTCCTCTCACTCTTACAAGGAAAGAATCAGCACTCAGGTTGTAGTTTGGAAGTATTTATTCTGCAAAGGACGCGATCCACGCGTTTCGGCTCGTCCGAACCTTGATAACGATGCAAGACATCATTGTAGCTTCCTTATTTAAATGTACAAATGCCTCCAGTTGCCAACATTAACAAAGGACTACATATTACATTAATCCAAAAAGGTGGCGGCCATATTGGCCTGGTCACGATGCGAAAATTCAGGAATTCATACAATCAAGAAAAGAAAACAAGTGTTAATATGCACACAATGTCATTTCAGCATATCTTGCCCCATGACCGCCATACCTGTATGTTTGTCAACGTGACTTGTTCATAATAAACATACTTACGATTGCAAACATCAACATAAACAATGGACTACACATTACTTTAAAGTGAAAGGCTATCAGCCATATTGATCTGGGCAAGTTGCGTATAATAATGGTTCTTACACAAAATAAAATAAAATAAAGGGGTGTTAATATACACACACTATCCCTAAATAAAGTTCTAGCGATTATAGTTCCATTCCATTCACAGCTCATTTGAGATGTCATGAGTGATGTCAATGACCATGTCATGAATGATGTAATGTCTGAGGTCATAAGCAGTGCATTGCGGGGGCGTAAGTTATAGTTAGCTCAGGCAACTATAACTGCTGAATTTTACTGGTTTTGTACGAGTGAAATCTGAGTCTAACTATAACGTCCCTGTAATCTTTGTTTTTTCCAGCAAATTTCTAGGTTTTTTTAACGTTAAGTAAGATGCCTATCACAATGAATGGTGGAGGGTTGGAAGCAGGGCTTGGCCTGGCATTGTGCTGCCCCCACCCAAGCTTGCTGCTCCTGCCTCCCTCCTCCTTGCCATCCATTGTCCAAGTCCATGGCCCTGCTCCCTCATTACAGCCCTGTGTGGCCGTTGTTCTGCCACTGGCCTTTCTGCCTTCTCTGAACAGTTAGCTTGCTGCCCCATCCACTTCCTCCCTATCCTCTGTTGTCTGAATCCATGCACTAGCCTCCTCCCTCCTGCCATGCATGGTCTTATGTGCTGCCACTGCTCTCCATTTAGCATGATGTCCCAGTCCAGTCCTCCTGCCCTCCATTGCCCAATTCTATGCCCCATCATTGACCTCCTGCTTAGCCTCTGTGCTTAGCTTGCTGCCCCTACTCTCCTTCCCCCTGCCCTCCGATGTCTGTGTGCATGCCCCTGCTCCATCCTTTTTGCCCACCATGTTCCATGGACCTGCCACTCCTATCTACTCTGAGTGTTCTGTTGAGCTGCCACTGCCCTCCCACCTGCCTAGCATTGTCAGATGACTGTAACCTGTCCCTGCCACCTCCACCCTGCCTGTCCACGTTCCATGCCCCTATCCCCTTCCTCCTGTACTCCATGGTACATTTTACTGCCACACCCTTCTGCCCTCCCTGGTCTGTTGTCCTGCCTGCCCCGTGTGGTCTGTTGTGAGGCCCCTTCCCCTGAACTCTCCTGTCTGTGCCTAGCTCCTACCCCTCCCATCTATCCTCCATGGTACTTTGTGCATGCCCCTGCCCACTCTTTCTTGCCCATCATGGCCATTGTGCTGCCACTAACCCTCCCGCTTGCCATGCATGGTCTTCTGTGCTGCCACAGCCCCTCCTACCTTCCCTGTGTGGTCAGCTAGCTGCCCCAGACCCCCTCCCACCTTCCCCCCATGGTCTGTGTGTATGCCATTATAGTCTCACTGTTGCCCTCCATGGTGTGTTGTGCTTCTAGTGCCCATCCTGCCTGACCTCCATGGTCAGCTTGCTGCTCCTGCCCTGGCCCCTTGCCCCCTACCCTCTGTTTTCCATGTGCGGATCCCTATTCCCTCACTCCTGGCCTGTCTGTTCCATTGTAATGCCCCTGATCCCTCCCTCCTGCCCTTTATGGTCCGTTATGCTGCAGCTTTCTCTCCTGTCTGTCCATTATGGTCAGCTTGCTGCCATTGCCTCTTTCCCCTCTGTTGTCCATGTGCATGGTCCTGTCCCCTCCCTATTGCTTTCCATGGATTGTTTTGCTGCACTGCCATCCCGCATGCCCTGTGTGGTGTATTGTGCTGCTGTAAACCCTGATGCCTGCCCTGTAAGGACAGTTTGGTACACCTGTCCATGTCCCGTCTATCCTCTGTTATCCGAGTCCATGTCCTTACCCCAATTCCTCCTGACTTCCATGATCCAATGTACCATACTTGCTAATATTTTGAACTTGGTAAGAGGGAGATTTTGAGAAAAAAACTGGGGAATTGATTTTCTCCATTGGCTTACATTGAAAAAGAGGAGATTGCAGACAGGAGACAGATCAAATAAAGCCCATTTGGGCTTAAAAACATTGGGCGTTTCCTGGCTGAATTGGGTCTGTTGGCATGTATGGTTGTACTACCACTGCCTCTTCCTTCTGCCCACAATGGTCTATTATATTGCCACAGCCTCTCTTGCCTGTCCTGCATTGTTTGTTGCCCCTGCCTCCCTTTCCACTGCCCTCCATAGTCTGTTGTGCTGCCACTGCCCTTCCTGTCTGCCCAGTGTGGTCAAATAGTTGCTTCTGCACCCTCCTACCTGCCTTCAATTTTCCGAGTCCGAACCCTGACCTCTGCCTCTCAACAGTATCCTAATGAACAACTAGATTGCTAACATTCTATATTTATTACAAAAGTGTGGCACGCCTGACGTCATCTTGATGTAATCAAAACTGTAATACCTAGAGCATTTCCTCTAGAAATTACAGAAATGAGAGGGTTTTATTTGCATCAAAATTATAGTTAGTGCTCTAAAAAACTAAAATGAGGACATATTTTCTGATTTTTCAAATAGCGACAAAGCACTTTTAAATTATTTGTGATCTTTATGTTTTTTTATCCAGTTGACCACTTGATTAAATGTTGCACTTAGGGGAGAGGATGTGGTGTTACTTCCAGACTTTGCAACTGGGGAAACAGGTTGGAGTTTCTGCTTCAGCTCGACATTCTGTGATTCTGGTCAATTCACTTAATCTCCCCATGCCTACAACCAAAATGAATTTGTCCTTGTGTGATGTAACCAATGCTAATGTAAAGCACTCCAATACCTGACCAGTCTGCACTATATAAAACTGAAAAAAAACAAAAAATAAAAAGTGTTTTCCACACTTCTGGCATTGTGCAATACGTGGGCTACATCTGGGTGATATTTGTGCTACATTTGGGCTCCTTTTTCTCTGGTGGCCATCTTGGGAGACTTCAATTCATTCAATAAACTTTATTCGATCTGATTTAGAAACATAGATCATAAAAGTGTACATAAAAACAGTAAATCCTCTTTCTTAATACAATGAGAATTAATTAAAACCAGTAGGTAAAAACGGGTGTTACAGAGAAACTTCAGTTGAACAGAATAGTAAAGTTCAATGTTTCGCAAGATCAATCTCAAGTACTTCGTGCAAAATATGCAATAAGGGGTCCAAGTAAGATGCAATGCTCCAATACCTGACCAGTCTGCACTATATAAAACTGCAAAAAAACAAAAAAAATAAAAAGTGTTTTGCACACTTCTGTCATTGGGCTATACGTGGGCTACATCTGGGTGATATTTGTGCTACATTTGGACTCTTTTTTTCTCTGGTGGCCATCTTGGGAGACTTATTTGTTATGAAGTTTTCTAATTTCCTCATTTACTGCAGTCTCCTCAGTAGGAAATACTTTCAGTTTTTTACTTTGATTCCATAAAGAAGGCATTCAGATGTGTCACACATTTGCCATAAATTCATAAATTCAGCACTCTAGTTGCTCATTAGATCACTGTAGTAAAGCTACTGCTCACCAGGGAGTTAACTGGAAGTCTGCTGCTGGTATTGAAAGTGCATGTTTCAGTCTGCATGTCAGACTTTTTTAATGAAATAGAAGAGGATTTGAGAAGTCACTCAATATGTGCCCTAATTTTTCTTTCTGCAGCACTAATCATAATTTCTATTGCAAAATGAACTCCCTCATGTTGTTCCTTTTTAAATTAAATGTTTTAAGTGTTACCAGTTTATTCCAATCAAGATGGCTTCAGGTGTGCCATAATGTTGTCATAAGTAAGACTGTTAGCGCTCTAGTTGTTCTTTAGAACACTCTGGGAGGCTGCAGTAGAACACTGGGTATCACCTGATAGTCGCTGCCCTTGTTGGATGTACATGTTTTACTGAGAATGTCAGACTTCATTCTCACATGACTGAGAAAGATAATGTGAATTTACAGAAAATATGCTCTCATTTTAGCTTCTGGAGCACCTTCCAAACCTCTATGGGAAAAGCATGAGAAAATAGTTTTCTCTCAAACATGATTCATGATATCCCAGTAGAAGGCTTTTTCACAGGGTAAAATCACCTTATAACACACCACAATTCCTAAAATTAGTATGGTACCTTCAACAAATGATTTATAATGTAACTAAAGTCTGTTATCACCCTTTATACTTTCTCCTTTTGGTGACCCTCAAAACCTTCCATTCACTACAATGCATTTTAATGGGGTGCTATCATGTATATTGGTTCCAGGATGGCTGCCAACACTTCTTGGATGAAGTGCTGACAGCCAATCAGATCTCACGATGAGATGTGTGGTTAGGCTCTGCCCAGATATATACATTTCTTTTTCCTTTATTATTTAAAAAACTACTGAACGGATTTACACCATTTAAACCAGAGTGCACTCTGGACCAAGAGCTACCTTTTTGCCAAATTTGGTGTAAATCCGTTCCGCAGTTCGGGCTGTAGCCGCGACAAATGTTTCCTATGAAAATTAACATGGAGAAAACACGTTTTGGGACCCCCTTTTTTCTCGGCCCCCGCTTGACGAATCACCCCGAAACTTTCAAGACAGTAGCTGACCGGAGACCCCATTAGTTTTGAAAATTTCGTGAAGATTCGGCAAACGGCGTCAAAGATATTGGCAAAAGAAAAAACGCTTTTTAAATAGAAACAAGGTCCCAACTATTACTACCTACTGGCCGAAACGCGTAAGGATATGAGAATGCAGCCACTTTCATGAGAGAATAAAATGCACAGCGTTTTCTAAATCAGGCCTCTGTATCTTTTGTCTATTGGATTAATTACACAAGATCTCCATTCCTGCTCGCAGAGGCCGCCTTGCAGGGTTGTGGGCCCCCGCAATGGAGTTTGGTTGTTTTATGGTGACATTTACCGGGGGAACAACTCGCTTGCCTCATATCAGACGTAATCTGCACTTGCTTTGGAATTCTGTATTATGAGGTGAGAAAGGGAGATGAGAATGCCAACTACCTTTCTCGGACAAATTCAAATTTCCAGCATGAGAAATCTTTGTGCTATTTTTCAACGAACATGCACGTGGTCACTTTATTTTTTAATAACATAAGATGCACTGACAAACATTTTAATCCTGACTGTGGTGAATATGATGCAATGTGGCAAATATTAACATGGCACCACAGACATGGACATTGAAATAACAGCACTGGTGCATTGTGGTAACTGTAGGAGTGTGACATCATACCACGTGGGTGCAGGGATAAAAGCACGCCTAGTGTTTGCATTTCACTCACCTGTGATCAAGGCCGGCCAGCCGAAACGCGTCATGGCGGATTTGATGTGAGAAAATAAACAAAATTGCACGAAAGTTGGGTCTACGCTCGTTTTTTCTCCACGGAGGAGATTGTAGCAGACGAGGACTCTCGATATATATATATAATATATATATAATCTACTGGCGGTCGCCAGTAGATAGTTATAGTTAAAACCTATTTTCCATAGGAAATCCGCAACATTCTATTTGAAATAACTCTTGCGCCGGTTGACGAATCTTCGCGAAAGCTTCCAACTTGTTGGGGCGCTCCGCTCCGCTCCTACCCTGAAAGTCTCGGGTTGATTCGTCAAGCGGGGCCGAGAAAAAGGGGGTCCCAAAACGCGTTTTCCCCATTCATTTTTCCATAGGATCCTTTCATCGCGGCTACAGCCCGAACTGCTGAACGGAATTACACCAAATTTGGCAAAGAGGTAGCCCTTGGTTCAGTGTCGTGCCTTTTGCTTAAATGGTGTAAATCCGTTCAGTAGTTTCTGAGAAAATCACAAATAAAATCACATATATATCTATGGCCGAGTAGGGTCCGTGTACCCTCCCGATCATGAGCTGCATGCTAATTGGCTGTCAAGTGGCTGTCAACACTCCAAATCAGGAAGTGTTGGCAGCCATTTTGTCCCTCGGTAGAACCGAGGGACAGAAACAAGTGCGCAAAGCGCAAAAGGGGCAGGGTAGAAACACCCTGACCCTCTAGGTCTGCTCAGGGGTCCCACAAGGACCCCTGGGCAGAAAAAGCATTTTTTTTAAAAAGTGGCGGGATGCGCTTAGGGTGCGCGGATCCCGCCGAGAAAAAAAGAAACAAGTGCGCAAACGCACAAAGGGGGCAGGGTAGAAACACCCTGACCCCCTAGGTCTGCTCAGGGGGTCCCACAAGGACCCCCTGGGCAGAAAAAAGCATTTTTTCAACAACAAAAAATCGGCAAGATGCACTTAGGGTGCGCGAATCCCGCCGAAAAAAAAAAAAACGAAGCGCGGTCTCCCGTGCTTCGTTGTTAATTGGCCCCCGGGTGGGCCAAGTCCCGGGGGTAGGTGGGCCCTCCCGCAGCCCCGGGGACCGCCACCTCCCCGGGGCTTCTTTAATAATTTTTAAAACAATTACCTGTGTGGGGGGCTCGAGCCTCCCACACGCCCCGGGACTGCCACCTCCCCGGGCACTAAAAATTTCAATATGGGGGTCCTTTACGGACCCCCAGAGCCCCGGGACCACCACCTCCCCGGGGCTTTGTCAATGGAGGGAGGGGGCCGCGCGGTCCCCTCCTGGAGCCTGTAATGGCCCTGGGGACCACCACCCCCAGGGCCAGCTCCTGCAGTGTCCCGGGTGCCTACCCCGGGACACTGTAGTTTGCTATGACAGGACGGGAGCCTCGCGGCTCCCGTCCTGTCATAGCAAACTGCTTTGGATATTAGAGCGAGCAGGAAACCTGCTCTCGCTTCCAATATCCAAAGCAAATTGCTTTTCCACATGGGGAGCTGCATGTTAGCAGCTCCCCATGTGGAAAGCAATGCCGGCTCCCGCAGGAGGCGGGGAGCCGGCAGGGTCCGTGGGGGAGTTGGGGTCCCCCACGGACCCCAAAGGATAGGGCCAGCCCCGGGGGATGGGGTCCCCGGGGCAAGTAGTGGCCCGGGAGGGGGCCACGCGGCCCCCTCCCCAAAAATAATAATAATAAAAAAAATAAAAAAAAATAAAGGCCTGCCCCGGGGATGGGGTCCCCGGGGCAAAGGAGGCCTGAGGAGGGGGGCCACGCAGCCCCTCCTTAAAAATTTATTTAAAAGTGTGGCCATGCCCCGGGGATGGGGTCCCCGGGCCGGATTCGGCCATGGGAGGGGCCACGCGGCCCCCTTCCCGTTTAATTTAAAAAAAAAAAAGGGATAAGGCCCTGGGGGATGGGGTCCCCAGGGCCCAAAAATAGGAAAAGTAAGGGGGCCACACAGCCCCCTTGGGGAAAAAAACCCAAAAAAACGATCGGGCCGCAGGCCCCGCCCCTTCCTTTACCACTCTGCAAACGCGCCCCTGGCACGTTTGCAGATGGGGAACGATCCCCTTCAATACTGGGGTCCTGGGGCCAACTAGCCCACCAGGAACCTCCAGTATGTGCCAGGGGCTGCGTTGCAGAGAGGTGTACAGAAGCTACGCCCCTTTTACACCTCTCTGCAACGCAGCTCTGTGGCGCTTTTGGAGGTACATGGTGAGCTAGTTGGCCCCAGTGACCCTCAGGATTCAAGGGGACTTAATCCCCCAACTTAAAACGCGCCACGGGCGCGTTTGCACAGTGGTGAAGGGAGGGGGCGGGGCTTCAGGTGACATGTGTGCAAACAGGCCCTGTGGGCATTTTAAGATGGGGAATTAAATCCCCTTCAATCCTGAGGGTCCCTGGGGGCCAACTAGCCCACCAGGTACCTCCAGTAAGCGCCACGGAGCTGCGTTGCAGAGTGTTGTAAAAAGGGGCGTGGCCTCTGAACACCTCTCTGCAACGCAGCTGTCTGGGGCATACTAGAGGTATCTGGTGGGCTAGTTGGCCCCTAGGGACCCTCGGGATTGAGAAGGAATTAATTCTCCAACTTAAAATGCGCCACTGGGTGTGTTTGCAGACATGTCACCTCAGGCCCCACCCCTTCCTTCACCATTGTGCAAATATTCCTCTAAAATCAGCCGAACTACGAATTCCAATTTACTCACCTGTTATCAGGAGAGACCTCAGTGCTGCATCTTTCAGCCCAGTACTGATCCTGAAAAGTAATTTTAACCGTACTTACCAGTAACTTGAATTTCCTTCCATAGGATATCATTGCCTGCTTTTTGCTGAAAAAGTTTCTGTCGATTTTTGAAACATACAAATATTCCTCTAAAATCAGCCGAAATACGAATTCCGATTTACTCACCTGTTATCAGGAGAGACCTCAGTGCTGCATCTTTCAGCCCAGTACTGATCCTGAAAAGTAATTTTAACCGTACTTACCAGCAACTTGAATTTCCTTCCATAGGCTAACATTGACTGGTTTCACTTGAAAATTCTTCTAAGTGTGGAGTTTTGGAATTTTATAATATTCCTCTAAAATCAACCGAACTACGAATTCCGATTTACTCACCTGTTATCAGGATAGAACCCAGTGCTGCATCTTTTAGCCCAGTACTGACCCTGAAAAGTAATTCTAACCGTACTTACCAGTAACTTATATTTCCTTCCATAGGAATCCATTGTCTGGTTTTCAGCAGAAAAGTTTCAAAGTGTCGATTTTCACAAACTACAAATATTCCTTAAAAATCGCCTGTATGACTTAAACGCATTCTTTCAACTGTTTACAGGAGATGCACCAGTGCTGGATCCAGGATCCAACACTGAGTAAGAAAAAGTAACGATAACACTACTTACCTGCTAAGTGAATTTCCTCCTATAGGATAACATTGGTGATTCTATGTGAAAAGTTTCAGTGTCAACTTTTAAAATACAATAATATTCCTTAAAAATCACTACTGTAACCAAAACGCTTTTACTCAACTGTTTACAGGAGATGTCCCAGGACTGAATCTAGGATCCAGTCCTGTGGTTAGAAAAGTAATCCATAAAGTAACTAATTGCATTTAACTAGAAATTCACATTGAGCTCAATGTTGCATTGTGTTTGAAATTGTGTTGCCCATTGCAACAACTGTAACTACTGTACTTAAAAGTCTATTGCCTATTTGCAAAGTATTTAAACTAAAGTAATTCATTCAGAGAAAGTATATTTTGTAATGTAATGTATAATGTAATTACAATGTAATTTAAAAAATAAAATATGTAAAAATAAATAGTTTAAAAAAATGTAGTAAATCAGTATCCAAAAAATAAATATAACAATTAATACATTTAAAAATTGTCATTTACAAAACCTTTGAAATTCACTGAAAAAAACATAGGTTTCAGACATGTTATAGTTAGGAATTAGCATTTAAAAAACCTTTGAAATTCACTGAAAAAACCATAGGTTTTAGGGACAGTTATAGTTAGAAATTAGCATTTAAAAAACCTTTGAAATTCACTGAAAAAACCATAGGTTTCAGACACGTTATAGTAAGAAATTAGCATTTAAAAAACCTTTGAAATTCACTGAAAAAACCATAGGTTTTAGGGACAGTTATAGTTAGTTGGACATTGCACTCGTACAAAACCCGTGAAATTCCCCCGTTATAGTTAGTTCAGCTAACTATAACTCGCGCCCCGCAATGTACTGCTGATGACGTCACATATTACATCACTCATGACATGGTCAGTGACATCACTGATGACATCACTGATGACATCTCAAATGACATCACTGATGACATCACTGATGACATCATCCAGTGACTGTGTGTTTCTGTAAAGTTTCATTTTGTTTTATATATATGCCAAGCTGTATTGAGGAATGAGTGGGTGTATAAGTGTCTGTATGGATGATTTAGTAGGTGCGTGACTAACTGTATAAGTGAGTGATTAAACGTATCTTACTGAATGCATGGGTTAGTGACTAAACTGGGTGAATGTCTGTATCCGTCTGTCTGTTGCTGTGTAAGTGGCTGCATGGGTTTGTGAATAGCTACATGAGTGTCTATATGAGTTATTGATTGGTTGTCTGAGTATCTGTATGGGTGCCTGAGTGTTTGTGTGGGTGGGGTGTGTGCGACTCTGTACATAGATGTGTGAGTGGGTGATTCACTGGGTGCATGATTTGAAGAGTGCGTCTGTGATGGACTGCTTGGGTGGGTGAGTGTGTGTATGGGTGTGTTAGTGAGTGAATGTATATCTCAGTGGTACATGTGCGAGTAACTACATATGTAAAAGGCAGTATATATGTGTGTTAGAGTATTTAAAAGGCTATAAGTGAGAGTGTGTGATTGTGAGAGTGGCTGTATGGATGCGTGTGTGCTTGTATCAGTTATTGTATAAGAGCGTAAGAATGTGCTAGTATTTGTATGAGTAAGTGAGCTGGTGTGTGTATAACTCTATAGGTGAGTAAATGGGTGTGTGATTAATTTTTTGCATGACTGACTAGGTGTGTGACTACCTCTATGGATGAGTGGCGGTGTGTGAGTGTTTATATAGGTGTATGAGTGCATATGATAGTCCTGTACTGAGTGACTGTAAGTATGAGTGACTGGACGGGTGAGTGAGTAGATGTGTGTGTGTAGACCTAAGAATCAGTGAGTGGGTATATAGTTATTGGTATTGGAGTGTGTATGGTTTTGCGAATGGCAGTCTGTAATTTAGAGTGGGTGTATCAAAAGTTATATTAGGGTGTGAGAAGATGCATGAAATTATCACATGGATGATGTCATCAGTGATGTCATTTGAGATGTCATCAGTGATGTCATGAGTGATGTCACTGACCATGTCATGAGTGATGTAATATGTGACGTCATCAGCAGTGCATTGCGGGGCGCGAGTTATAGTTAGCTGAACTAACTATAACGGGGGAATTTCACGGGTTTTGTACGAGTGCAATGTCCAACTAACTATAACTGTCCCTAAAACCTATGGTTTTTTCAGTGAATATATATATATGTATATATACCAAAAACCAAAGAAAAAAACGAGAGAACGATAAGGCATCTCATCATCAGAGGAAACCTACATCTGCAGGTAGCCTGACTCACTGCAGGTTTTAACAAGCAACGTTCGTTCTTGTAATTGTGATAAAATGAGTACCCTTGACTTGTGCAGGAATCAATATCTATGACTTTTTAAGTTTTCAACGGCGTTATGCACTTGCTATCAAAGCACAATACCTTACACACTCCCGCCTAAAGTAAACGGCATTGCATCTACATATACTCAGCCAGAGCAGCAAATTCATCATAACAGCTGGAATATAACAAACTACTTATAACTGAAAAAGGTTCACTTAATGTAGTGATCTATCTGGTATAGGACATATAGAAATACCGTGGCTGAACTTTCCCGAAGCTCCATACTGAAATATTTTTTAAAACCTCACAAAAATAATGCTTGTGGCCTTGTGCTATATAAGTGGCTGCTCCCATACCTACAATACATTTCAAGTAATGTATTTTGCGCATACACGTTATTTTCCTCTGAAATCTTAAAGACAGGAATGCTTGGTATCTTACAACAATTCTTGCTGTCCCTCTCTTTGACTAGTATCATTATACACATTTTCTTTACTTTTGATTTATAAATCATTTGACTTTTTTAGATAGATTGAAACAATCTGCTTTCATAACCATGTGCATCTCCTGGAGAAGGTGTGAAGTGACATGCTAAGTGAATACCTTTGTTCCCTCCTTTTAGGCGGCTCAGTCTAGAGCCAAGGTGTGGAAATGTCCACCCGCTCCTCCTTTCACCCCCAAACACCTGCGTTTCACTGATAGAACATCGATGTAAGAAACATCGATGTTCTAAATATCGGAAAAAAATATTGACTGCAAAAATATCGACACCAATACCTTAACAGGTAAGTACAAAAATATTGAATCAAAAATATCGAGGTAAAAAATATAGATGTAAAAACTATCAATTTAAAAATATATATAAAATAAACTAATATATAGTAAATATATTAAATATTAATATTATTTTTAACAAAATAAATTACATTTCATATACATTTTAACTGAATATAACAAATAAACTTAATTAAAAAAAATATAAACACACAAACAATAATTTATACATATATTTACTTAAAAACAATTTATTAACTATTATCTTTATTTAATTTTTAAACTTTAAAATTAAATTAAAAAAATATATATAACAATAATTTAAAATAAAAAAATTCTATAATAAATTAAAACATTAAACTATTAAAAAAATGTAAACTTACATTTCCCAATACATGTATGGGGGAGAGGTTTTTTCCCTTGATCCAACCTATGAGTGGGATAGATTGGAAGGGGTAGTGCTTAAAATACTTTTATCACTCCCCCAGGGTACCATGGTCCAGGCCATAAGGAGAGAGTGCAATCTGGTTTCTTGGAACATGGCGGCCTCTACTCGGGCTCTAAGATATTTTAACACATTGTTGGAGGATGATGAGGTGGTTAAAGTCTCCAAATTGTGTTGGGAAGAGATCCAAAAGTAGTGAAAGGATGTGGGCAAACCAGAACCAGAAAAATTACACTTAGGAACCTCCATTTAAATAGTGGTACAGTCACATCTTGGCTTCCCTTTCCAGGCAAACGAGCACTGTCAGAATCTGTTGCTACGGCGTCCAAATCCGAATCGATCGAGCTACTGTATCTAAAGAAGAGATCATCTATTAGCATCTCGATTGCTACATTGGGCCAGGATAGCGTTTTTTCTTATTTATCACGGTTACCAGACACAGGATTGAGGAATGAAATATTAAGGGCTAGGGTGGGATGCCAATCTATTCATCCCGCCCACACAGGATTAGGGTGCAGAATAATAGTGGTCTCTGCCTCTGCCCCTTGAAAGTTAAATGTACCCTTACGCATATTCTTATGGACTGCGTCTTTTATTTTGCAAATCGAATTAAGTTTTTAAGACCTTTGTTTTTTAAATGTGATGCTCTCCATAGGAATAAAGCTGTGGAGCTATTGTCCGAAATGCATTATCTCGATGAGGCAGTTGGAATTGCTTGTTTTTTTCAATCTGTCAAACAGAATTTTAATTACGAAATGCAGTGGGTTGGGGGGTAGGGTAGTCAGGAGGGGGGTCCTTTTAATGTTTTATTTGTAAAGTGTGCCTTTTTAGAATGTTTTATGGACAAATGTCTAAATAAACTTGTTTTTTGAACCTGAACCTGAACCAATACAATAAGTGCAACAATGGGGAAAGTGTTGGATAGCGGAATAATTAAATTAACTATTCGAACTCCAGTGAGTGGAACAGTAGGGAAAGTGTTGGATAGCGGAGGGGTAAAAATTACTATTCCCACTCCGGTGATAGCAACAGTAAGAAACTGTTGGATAGTGGAGGGGAAAAATTACTATACCCATTCCAAAGAGTGCAACATTAGGGAAAGTGTTGAATAGCGGAGGGGTAAAAATTACTATTCTCACTCCAAAAAGTGCAACAGTAGGGAAAGTGTTGGATAGCGGAGGAATTAAATTTACTATTCCAACTCCTGTGAGTGCAACAGTAGGGAAAATGTTGGATAGCGGAGGGGTAAAAATTACTATTCCCACTCCAAAAAGTGCAACAGTAGGGAAAGTGTTGGATAGCGGAGGGGGAAAAATTACTATTCCCACTCCAAAGAGTGCAAAACTAGGGTAAGTGTTGGGTAGCGGAGGGGTAAAAATTACTATTCCCTCTCCAGTGATAGCAACAGTAAGAAACTGTTGGATAGCGGAGGGGAAAAAATTACTATTCCCATTCCAAAGAGTGCAACATTAGGGAAAGTGTTGGATAGAGGAGGGGTAAAAATTACTGGGGCATATTAGCAACGCTTTGCGATAACTATCGCAAAGCGTGCTTAGCGCTCATTTTCCTAACGCCGGCTATCGCAGGTATTTATCGCGGAGATATCGCGTTATTAGCAACGCGTATCTCCAAGGCGATAAAGATTCCTGCGATAGCGGGAAATCGCCGTTTTGCATGGAACATCGCTGGTTTTCCAGCGATGTTCCCTGCAAACGGCGATAACTCTTGCTGATACGACCCTGTGGTCGTATCAGCAGAATCCACCCCTATGTTAGGGATGGCTAAGTCAGGATTTTAGCAGACGTAAGATTTTGGCGAAAACGGCCGTTTTCGCCAAAATCTAACCTCTGCTAAAATCATGTGGGCTGCCTTGTAAATATCGCGATGTGAACATCAGCGATATTTGCAACGTAGTCCATCCGGGGTAAGTTCAGTAACGCCCACTTTGCATCTCATTGGAGATGCAAAGGGAGGCGTTGGGAAAAAGGGTGCTAACATGCGATTATGCATATTAGCACCCTCTTGTTGTTAGGGCGATAGTTTTATCTCCGTTTTTCTGGCTTTTAAAGTCAGAAAAACGTAGATAAAGCCCTTGCTGATATGCCCCACAATTCCCACTCCAATGAGTGCAAAAGTAGGGTAAGTGTCGGATAGCGGAGGAATTAAATTTACTATTCCAACTCCTGTGAGTGCAACAGAAGGGAAAGTGTTGGATAGCGGAGGGGTAAAAATTACTATTCTCACTCCAGTGAGTGCAACAGTAGGGAAAGTGTTAGATAGCGGAGGGGCAAAAATTACTATTCCCACTCCAGTGGGTGCAACAATAGGGAAAGTGTTGGATAGCGGAGGGGTAAAAATTACTATTCCCACTCCAGTGAGTGCAACAGTAGGGAAAGTGCTGGATAGCGGAGGGGCAAAAATTACTATTCCCACTCCAAAGAGTGCAACAGTAGGGAAAGTGTTGGAGAGCGGAGGGGTAAAAATTACTATTCCCACTGCAGTGAGTGCAAAACTAGGGTAAGTGTTGGATAGCGAAGGGGTAAAAATTACTATTCCCACTTCATTGATAGCAACAGTAAGAAACTGTTGGATAGCGGAGGGGAAAAAATTACTATTCCCATTCCAAAGAGTGCAATATTAGGGAAAGTGTTGGATAGCGGAGGGGTAAAAATGACTATTCCCACTCCAAAAAGTGCAACAGTAGGGAAAGTGTTGGATAGCAGAGGGGTAAAAATTACTATTCCTACTCCAATGAATGCAAAAGTAGGGTAAGTGTTGGATAGCAGAGGAATTAAATGTACTTTTCCAACTCCTGTGAGTGTAACAGTAGGGAAAGTGTTGGATAGTGGAGGGGTAAAAATTACTATTCCCACTCCAGTGAGTGCAACAGTAGGGAAAATGTTGGATAGCGGAGGGGTAAAAATTACTATTCCCACTGCAGAGAGTGCAAAACTAGGGTAAGTGTTGGATAGCGGAGGGGTAAAAATTACTATTCCCTCTCCAGTGATAGCAACAGTAAGAAACTGTTGAATAGCGGAGGGGAAAAAAATACTATTCCCATTTCAAAGAGTGCAACATTAGGGAAAGTGTTGGATAGAGGAGGGTTAAAAAATACTATTCCCACTCCAAAAAGTGCAACAGTAGGGAAAGTGTTGGATAGCGCAGGGGTAAAAATTACTATTCCCACTCCAATGAGTGCAACATTAGGGAAAGTGTTGGATAGCAGAGGAATTAAAAATTACTATTCCCACTCCATTGAGTGCAACAGTAGGGAAAATGTTGGATAGCGGAGGGGTAAAAATTACTATTCCCACTGCAGTAAGTGCAAAACTAGGGTAAATGTTGGATAGCGGAGTAATTAAATTTACTATTCCAACTCCAGTAAATGCAACACTAGGGAAAATGTTGGATAGTGGAGGGGTAAAAATTACTATTACCACTCCAGTGAGTGCAACAGTAGAGAAAGTGTTGGATAGCGGAGGGGCAAAAATTACTATTCCCACTCCAGTGGGTGCAACAATAGGGAAAGTGTTGGATAGCGGAGGGGTAAAAATTACTATTCCCACTCCAGTGAGTGCAACAGTAGGGAAAGTGCTGGATAGCGGAGGGGCAAAAATTACTATCCCCGCTCCATAGAGTCCAACAGTAGGGAAAGTGTTGGATAGCAGAGGGGTAAAAATTACTTTTCCCACTGCAGTGAGTGCAAAAGTAGGGTAAGTGTTGAATAATGGAAGAATTAAATTTACTATTCCAACTACAGTGAGTGCAGCAGTAGGGAAAATGTTGGATAGCGGAGGGGTAAAAATTACTATTCCCACTCCACTGAGTGCAACAGTAGGAAAAGTGTTGGATAGCGGAAGGGCAAAAATTACTATTCCCACTCCAGTGAGCGCAACAGTAGGGAAAGTGCTGGATAGCAGAGAAACAAAAATTACTAATAACACTTACACAATTGAAAATACCCAAAAAATATTACAACATTTTAAAAATCATAAAAATAAATAAGCAATATTTTAAAAATATAAAATTAAATATATTAAACATATATTATAATATTAATTACATATAACAAAAACCTACAAATAATATATAACATAAATTAATAAATACATTTATAAACAATAATTATTTAAAAGTAGCAAATATTAACAAACAAAAAAATATTTAAAACATAAATGTATTTATTGTATTTCCTACCCTTTAACACCACACCAATAATAAAACACCTCAACATTTTTAATTACATTTATTTCCATAATTAACATAATTAATAATCAATAAAAAAATCTTATTAATAAAAAAAACAATGAACATTCATTGAGAACACATGCTTTAACACTATAATATCCACAACTCACACCTAAATTAAACTGTAAAATATTAAAACACAATTAAATATTATTTTTAAAAGAAAAACTGTTACTAATAACAACTAATAATTAAATAATTAAAATTCATTTAATACCCACCCTTTATCCCTTTAAAAGTAAAAACAACACACAAAAACACAAAAATAAATATCAAATATCAAATAATTAACATTAATTAACAACTAAATGTAATTAATTAAACACAAATTACTTCCCACCCTTTACTCCTATATAAACCACAACACACACCTAAAATTAATTACACAATTACCATAATTAATTACCAATTAATTTATTAAAATTAATTAACAACAAATTATTGATTAATCAATTTAAAAATAAATGACTTCCCACCCTTTACACCTATAAACACCACAACACACACCTAACATTAATTACAAATTTACCAGTATCAATAACCAATTAATTAATTAAAATTAATTAACAACCAATTGTTAATTCATAAATTAAAAATAAATTACTTCTGACCCTTTACACCTACAAACACTACAGCACACACCTAAAATTAATTACACAATTACCATAATTAATTACCAATTCATTAATTAAAATTAATTAATAACCAATTATGAATTAATTAATAATAAATTACTTTACACATTTAACAGTATGACATATCAATTAAACAGAGATTAATAAATAAAAATTAATCAATACATTTAATATAATTAAATTACTTCCCACCCTATTCCCCTATAAACCCACAACCCGCAACCCGCTACAGAACTAAAAACATAAAATACAAATACAAAAATATTTAATAAATTTAATATAATTAAATCACTTCACAGCCTATTCCCCTATAAACCCACAACCCGCTACGGAACTAAAAGCGCAAAATTAAAAAAAAAAATAACTACTAAATATTTAACACATATATTAAAAATACAAACAATTCTTATACAAAAACATACATCACATACATATAAAATATATACTAACATACATAACAATAATAAAAACCGATATTTTTAACAACTATATTTTTGCAAACGATATTAAACACTTCGATATTTTTTAAAATCGATATTACTTACCTTAAATCGATATTCTTGCTGTCGATATTTCTGACCCACGATATTAATGACTCGATATTTGTGCAACTCGATATTTTGTACTCAATATTCTGTCTCTGCACCAACTCCTGCTCTCAGCTAGCACACTCTTTAAAAGAAGAATTTCTGATTGTCCTTGAAGTGAGGCATTTGGAGCAGGATCTGTTAGCAATGAAAGAAAGTGTGTGCAGCGCCGTTCAGGCTGCACTTCACACCGTTACAGTGCATACGTAAAGTGCACGTGCATGGCAGCAGTGCACCCCGATGCTGGCACCCTGCAGTGGGGCATCAGTGGGTGATGTGCCAGAACCGGAAGCTGCTGGAATCTGGCTGGTCCTCACTGGTCGCCGGCACTGTCAGGCACGCTTTGTGTCACTCTTCTCATGGTCTCACCGGGCAGCTGCTGTAAGGATGGCAGTCTGCAGAGGCATCTGCTGATCTCGGTGACCGTAGGCGCAGTATGGTGCGCCTAGATGTCATCTGGACCATGCAGTGGACACAGTGCCCAGAGAAGAGGGCAGGGTCAGTCGGGCAACTGGATATTTAGAGAAAACCTGCACAGAGTCAAGGTCATGTTTGTTGTGTTAAGACACTCTTAAGCCAGGGTCAGACCTTGGTTAATGAGGCCCATTGACTCATTGAACAAAGGGAGGAAACCACAGGCTCACTCAAAGGTCAGAGCAGCTGCTAGTGGAAACGTGTCAGTGGTGCATGGGAATTCTGCTACTTACCGATGGGGCATGAAATGCTTTTACAGGTGTGGTTTCTGTTTTCTTGAATTCTAGCGTTTAATGTATGAGAATTTTTTACGTTACGCTAACCTAAGTCGATTTCATGCGTTCTTCCATCTTGGATGTGACGTTGTAATGTACCATGTGATCAGTGCCATGTTGTTTCTCTTGGTGTAATAAAGAATTGTAAGCCTTGCACTGGAAGCCTGAGACTTTCCCAGTCACACTGAATGTGATGTACCTAATCAAGAACAACCCTAGCTTTCCTCGGCTCATTTACATACTATGTATCAAGTCGTGTCACCTGAATATACTCTGGGGACCTCTGAATCTAATGTAGTGGACTTGTGAGAGAATTCTCAAATGTATTACGTAATAAATTGTTCCTTTATGCTTGTTCCCCATTGGTGCATACTCTGTGAACAATGTATTGGTGTGTTGCATTTATGAAACACTTTGGGCCAGATGTACTAACGTTTTTTTGCGGGCGCAAATGGGTTTTAGACCCTTTGGCGACCGCAAAAAACGTGTGGCCCATGTACTAATACTATTTAGCGACTTGCTATTAGGAAGGGGCATTCCAAGGGCATCCCTTTCTAATAGCAACTCCTGAAGCTATGTATGACTGTTTTGCGACCGCAATTGCGGTCACAAAACAGTCGCAGTTTACCACCCTTCAAAGAAGGGTGGTAAACCACTCGCAAACGGGAAGGGATCCCAAGGGGACCCCGTCCCCTTTGTGAGTGGCTCTCCCAAAAAATTTTAAGGGCAGGCAGTGGTCCCAGGGACCACTGCCTGCCCTTAAAAAATGAAACTGAAAAGTTTCATTTTTATTTTTCAAATGCATCTCGTTTTCCTTTAAGGAAAATGGGCTGCATTTAAAAAAAAAAAATGCTTTATTTAAAAGCAGTCCCAGACATGGTGGTCTGCGACAGCCTCATTAATATGCATGAGGCATGCAATTTGTGACCCCACTGGGAATCGCAAACAGTGGCCCAGACACTGTTGTGCATCCCAATTTGCGAGTCGCAAATTGCAAGTCGCTAATGCGATGCAATTTGCGACTCGCAAATTGGTGAGTTGTACATCTGGCCCTGTGTCTAAAGTCCTTAAAAAGGATCAGCTTTACTCTGTTAGAGCCCCCACCTTTTCCCTTTCTTAGAAGGTGAAGCTATGCTGGATTTTCAAGAGAACTTTACTGAGTGCACTTAATGATTTATAGGCCTACATGCTTAGTTGATTGATGGTCCAGCTATGTATTTCGGTACTTACATTATTTGAATCAACTTTTAAACTTTAGCCCTTCTCTGTCATTCTTCTTGAGGATGTTTACCGCTTCATTCTAATGTACAGAATTTATTAAGTTGAGACGGGTCCATCGGGGAGCACCAAAGTCCACATAGGGACACTACAGCGCTCCCGGTCCAATCCGTCGGCGTGGATTGTGTGAGATAATGAGAGACTGGTTTCTAAGCTGACACAAGTCCTTAGAGAGTAGTAAGATAATACATTATAAAGTAGTACTTAATAATGTGGTTTTTACCACCTCAAAGTGCTTTAAATAATTATTGTTGCTAGGGCCCAGCTTAATAGTACCCAGTTGATTACCATAGGAAGGATAAAGAGCTCAGTGACACCCGCAGGGAGTTCTCCACCCACAATCCTTAGAAGGACGCCCTCGACTTAAATGGGGCCATTCAGGATATATGTCAGAGTTGGGATGTCTTATGTGTGTGGCACAGAAAAGAGATCTAGAACCTCCCATTACACACAAAAAAGGCAAAGTGAAGCCAGAAAACATGCAAGGACAGAATATGTGAAGAGGTCACTGGGACAGCATCTCTACACTATAACAATAGTGGTAAAGCAAACGGGACAGAATCGAGGCACTGTCTGACACTGTGTGCTTGCATCCAGACTCCACAACGTATCACTCATCCTTCTGAATCTCCTTGCCGCAAGCTTATTGAATGCAGGAACAGGCGAAGCCTCGACGAATGCAGGAACAGGTCAAGAAATGATGAATGCAGGAACAGGTCAAGAAATGATGAATGCAGGAACGGGTAAAGAAATGATGAATGCAGGAACGGGTAAAGAAATGATGAATGCAGGAACGGGTAAAGAAATGATGAATGCAGGAAAGGGTAAAGAAATGATGAATGCAGTAACAGGTCAAGAAATGATGAATGCAGGAACGGGTGAAGCCTCGACGAATGCAGGAACAGGTGAAGCCTCGACGAATGCAGGAACAGGTCAAGAAATAATGAATGCACGAATGGGTAAAGAAATGATGCTTGCAGGAACGGGTAAAGAAATGATGAATACAGGAACGGGTAAAGAAATGATGAATGAAGGAACGGGTAAAGAAATGATGAATGCAGGAACGGGTAAAGAAATGATGAATGTAGGAACGTTTAAAGAAATGATGAATACAGGAACGGGTAAAGAAATGAATGAAGGAATGGGTAAAGAAATGATGAATGAAGGAGCGGGTAAAGAAATGATGAATGCAGGAACAGGTAAAGAAATGATGAATGAAGGAACGGGTAAAGAAATGATGAATGCGGGAACGGGTAAAGAAATGATGAATGCAGGAACGGGTGAAGAAATGATGAATGAAGGAACGGGTAAAGAAATGATGAATGAAGGAATGGGTAAAGAAATGATGAATGCAGGAACGGGTAAAGAAATGATGAATGCAGGAACGGGTAAAGAAATGAATGAAGGATCGGGTAAAGAAATGATGAATGAAGGAGCGGGTAAAGAAATGATGAATGCAGGAACGGGTAAAGAAATGATGAATGAAGGAAAGGGTGAAGAAATGATGAATGCAGGAACGGGTAAAGAAATGATGAATGAAGGAACGGGTAAAGAAATGAATAATGCAGGATCGGGTAAAGAAATGATGAATGAAGGAGCGGGTAAAGAAATGATGAATGCAGGAACGGGTAAAGAAATGATGAATGAAGGAAAGGGTGAAGAAATGATGAATGCAGGAACGGGTAAAGAAATGATGAATGAAGGAACGGGTAAAGAAATGAATAATGCAGGAACGGGTAAAGAAATGATGAATGCAGGAACGGGTAAAGAAATGATGAATGAAGGAACGGGTAAATAAATGATGAATGCAGGAACGGGTAAAGAAATGATAAATGCAGGAACGGGTGAAGAAATGATGAATGAAGGAACGGGTAAAGAAATGATGAATGAAGGAACGGGTAAAGAAATGAATAATGCAGGAACGGGTAAAGAAATGATGAATGCAGGAACGGGTAAAGAAATGATGAATGCAGGAACGGGTAAAGAAATGATGAATGCAGGAACGGGTAAAGAAATGATGAATGCAGGAACGGGTAAAGAAATGATGGCCGCAGGAACGGGTAAAGAAATGATGAATGCAGGAACAGGTAAAGAAATGATAAATGCAGGAACGGGTAAAGAAATGATGACTGCAGGAACGAGTAAAGAAATGATGACTGCAGGAACAGGTCAAGAAATGATGAATGAAGGAACTGGCAAAGAAATGATAAATGCAGGAACGGGTAAAGAAATGATGACTACAGGAACGAGTAAAGAAATGATGGCCGCATGAACGGGTAAAGAAATGATGAATGCAGGAACAGGTAAAGAAATGATAAATGCAGGAATGGGTCAAGAAATGATGGCCGCAGGAACTGATAAAGAAATGATTGCAGGAACGGGTAAAGAAATTATGAATGCAGGAACAGGTAAAGAAATGATTAATGCAGGAACACGTAAATATATGAGGATGCAGGAACAGGTCAAGAAATGGCAGTGATCCTAGCAGAGGTGATTCATGTTCGCAATCTCTTGGATGTGAGAGGGTGCCTCATTTCTACTGTAAACACACTAATACAAAAAAGACCTTTGAACAATAGTAAACAGACTACATATTATTACACACCTCTCACTTTTTTGTGGCCTTTATTTCATATGTGATAATCGTTAATCATGTAGCAGGGACCAGTTTAGTTAGAGCTTGTTTCACTATTCAGTTTTACAGCTATTGCCAAGCAACTTGTTAGGTTTTGTCTGCAGACATCACTTGTGCTGTCCGCAGGGGAAGTCTTTTGTAGGCTAAAAGCTTAATAGAAGCTTAGAGACTACTCATTAATTGCCATTGGTTGGCTTGCATGTCATTCTCGTTTACTTGCTTCTATTGGTCAGTGGTTCCCTGCTTTGCCCTGAGCTTTGAGTTCCATCCCTACCAGTAGAGCATGGGCTAACTACAGTCTCCTGTCTGCTGCCAGTGTCCTTCCACAGGCTACGTGCTACCCGAGGTACTTCTTTTTTACTTTTAGACAAGAATTCTCTAAGAGTGCATGTGTCTGCAGTCCGTCCGTCCTTCCCAGGGACCATGCTTTACCTGACTCCCTCTCACCTCCCGCGTCCGTGGTCTTGCTCAGACCTCCTTCTTCCATCACCCCTCATGTTGCTTGCCCTCCCTCCCTCTCCTGCTGTCCATTTTCTTTTGCCCTCCTGTGAGAAAGTGCCCTCTTTTTTGCATGGTATGCCCCCACTTTTTGCTGAATTGCTGATGTGCTTTGACTGAGTGTGCCCTGGGCTCCTGCCAATCAGGTACCCAGGGCCTGTGTTCCTTCCTTAAACTGCATTGAAGCCTAAACCCAATTGGCATCTCTGGCCACAGGTAAGCCCCTGGTAAATGGTACCACTGGTACCCAGGGCACTGTGACCAGAGAAGGCCTCCAAGGACTGCAGCACTTATTGTGCCACCCTTAGAGGCCCTGTACCCTGACACACACACACTGCCTTTGCAGGCTGCGTGTCTTGGTGCAGAACAAAGTGAAGAGTCGACATGGCACACATCCCTGTGTGCCATGCCCACAAACCACTGCCCTGGCATACATCAGTCACCCCTCTAGCTGGGTGCCCTATGCCAGTGGTGAGGGTACAGGTGCATGAGCCCTGTACCCCTACAGTGCCCAAGTCCATTCCAGGGCACTGTAAGTGCAGTGCTGCCATTAAGAGTATATGGTGCTGGGAGTTTGTCAGTACAAACTCCACAGCACCATAATGGCTACAGTGAAGACTGGGAAGTTTGGTATCAAACTTCTCAGCACATTAAACCCACACTGATGCCAGTGTGGGATTTAATGTAAAATGCACAACAGAGGGCATCTTAGAGATGCCCCCTGAAACTCGACCAACTCCCAGTGACCTGACTGAGTGGCTGCCGAGGCTGCCACCCCCAGACATGTTTCTGGACTCCTGGGCCGAGAGCTTGCTGCTCTCGGGGTCCTGAAACAATGCACATCCTGGGACGAGGTGCCAAGCCTCCTCCCCCAGGATGGGCAGGGTTCACAAAGGAGAAGCTTCAAAGGCATACCGCCTTTGTGAGCCTCTCCAGACCACTTGCTGTACTCAGCTACTGGTCCCCACTGGTTCCACCCCCCCTTTGGGCGGGAAACCCAGCGGGAAAAACAGAGTGAGGAAGAGGTGTGCCCACCTCTGCCAACTCCACCCCTAGGGTGGGGAGGCGAGGTGAAGCACAACCTTGAGTCCCCGCCATCTTGAGGATGGGGGACCCAGCCAACCGAGGACAGGCTCCTGCCCCCTCCCCTGGAGAGTGGCAGAGTAGGGGGTGTACTGACCCCAGGAAGGGACCCATTGGTCCCTGCCCTTACCTACCTGTAACGCCCCTAAATTCAGTATTTAGGGGCACCCTGAACCTTCCTTCCTCAGATCCAGATTCTGAAACAACAAGAAGAACAAGAAGAAAGAAGACCAGCCGTGCAGCTGCTAACAAGAGGAAGACACCAACTGACTTGGCCCCAGCCCTACCGGCCTGTCGACCCTCGAACCTGCTTAACCCCGGCCTCTTCAGTGGTCAGCAACCTCGAAAACCCCGGAGGACCTGACTGCCTTGCTCAACTAAAAAGACTGGAACTCCCACGAGCAGTGGTTCTGCTCAAACATCTGCAACCCCAGGCCCCGGCCTGAGACCGCGGATCTTGCCCACTCTGCACCCGCCGAGCCCGGCCCGAGCCAAAGTGGACAAAGACCACGAGGACGTCCCCCCGGCGACTGTGACCAAGAATCCAGCTCCCAAGGACTCACCTCGACGCTCCTGACGACGCCTGCAGCCTCAATACCAGGGACCCCTCCAACCGCGACCAGCAGAGGGTAAGATTTCCCGATGCCTAAAGACACCCCTGCACCCGGCGCCCCACGGCCCCCTGTGCCCCACTCCTGGGTGTCTACCCCTCCTACAGCATCCCAACTTACCTCTTGAAGTGGTGGTCGCACCTGAAGAATCACCGTCCCCGAGTTTGCAGCCTTTGTTCGTCTTGCAGCTTTCCCATTGAAATCCATTGGGCGCCCGACGGCCCAAAAGCCCACTGCGCCCGGCCGCCCCAGTGCTGCTGAGGGTGCACCAACTACCCTGTTCGACTTCCCCACTTGCCCTGAGTAAGTGACCAGGAGCTTTGCTCCCACAGCCGAGTGGCCTGCCTGCCAGCAGCCACCAACCAAAGGCCTCCCGCCCGCCATAGGCTAACGTTGGGCCTACTCTCTCTGCACCCGGCCGCCCCTGTGCCGCTGAGGGTGTAACAACAGTACAAACCTGAACCTGGGAGACCCCTGAGTCTTGCCCCAGAACCTTAACTCTGCCATCCGAGTACTTACCTGAAAGCCGATAACTTGCATTTTGTCCATAGGGTAACATTGACTGGTTTTCACTTGGAAATTCTTTTAAGTGTCAAGTTTTGGAACTTCGAAATATTCACTAAAAATCGTCCGAATTCCAAAATCGAAATTACTCACCTGTTCTCAGGAGAGATCCCAGTGCTGGATTTAGGTACCCAGCACTGACTAGAAAAAGTGATTACAACTGTGATTTTCCGGTAACTTGATTTTCCTCCATAGGATAACATTGCCTGGTTTTTGCCAGAAATTCTTCTAAGTGTCGATTTTTGCAACATACAAATATTCCTTAAAATCGCCTGTGTAACAAAAACGATTTCTTTCAACTGTTTACAGGAAATGCACCAGGGCTGAATCCAGGATCCAGCACTGAGTAAGAAAAACGTTTGTAAAGTAATTCTATTGCAGTTTACTTAAAAATCCCATTGAGCTCAATGTTATAGTATACCAAGTATTGTGTTGCCTATTGCAACCCCTGTGCCATATTGCATTTATAGTCTATTGTTCATTGAAAGTATTCAACAAACAGCATCTTATTTTGAGAAAGTATTTTTATGCAAACCTGTGGTTCTAAAATAAAACAACAGTATATTTTTTTATACAAAACAATTGGCCTAGAGTTCAGTTCTTGAGTGTGTGGTTTCATTTGCTGACTGAGTGTGTACATCAAATGCTTAATACTGTCCTCTGATACTGCCTTACTGCTCGACCAAGCTACCACTTTAGAGAGTAAGGTTCTATCTAACTTTAACCTCTGCCAAACCTCTGGAGACCCTTGGACTCTATACACACTGTACCTCACTTTTGTGCAGTATATAGAGAGCCAGTTTCTTACACCTCCCACCCTTCTACTTCCCTTCCTCGTTTTCCATTCCCTTCCCGTGTTGCTTGCCCAACTCTCCCTACTCCCCCCTCCTGCTGTCCACTGTCCCTCCATGCCCCATCTGGCCCTCCCTTCTGCAACTAAAAATACATTAGCGAAGCCACATAACTCATGAAGAGTTATTTGACTATGTTAATGTTTTTAAAAGAGTTTCCCAGTAGCGTGGGCTGCTGTGCAACATGACTTAAAGTAAACAAAAAAGCCCTATGACACAGTCAACACTGGCTGTGCCATAGCGCTTTGTTTTTATTTATTTTAAGCCATGTTCCACAGCAGCCCACGAGTGCTTGCAACACCTAAAAAAACCATTGACAACGCCAATAGGCCTCGCATAGGCGAAACCTATTGGCTTTGCCAATGCTTGTTTTTATTTAGCAATTCATACCACATTCTTATGCATTCCTAACTGCTTTATATAACATTTGTTATAATTATCTTATTTTGTTGTGCTTATGAAGAGTATATGTATTATTACATAGCCCATTATTTATTGTATTTCTTTGAACATTACAGTGAGTTAACAAAATTCTACAAAGATTTGGTAATTGACACCAATCAGACTTTGCCAAAAAAGAAAAGAACATTTAAAAAAATCAGTACATACTCAGCATTTGAGGTTATATGGCAAGCCCGGCAGCAGGGCTTGGCGTGCCCAAGGGAGGCACGCGAGTAGCCCCTCATCGAAGGACCCCTAAAAAATTAGGATCATGGGCTATTGCCCACTTTGCCCACGCCTTAAAATGTCCCTGTAGCGGTCCTCTTCTTCACTGCCCTGTGCCACCAGAAAGCAATAATATTTTCTTTATAGACCTTAAGATGATGGATCGCTCCAATCAATTCCCTATGTTACGCACACTCGCAGAATCACATAATGAATGCCGTCTGCCCACTTTTCAGTTTCAGTGGCTTTCCAAATTAATTACATCTGTTAAAGATCACAATTCATCTTCACTTTTGGCACAACTTAGTCAGTTACTCAGTATCAAATTGTGCATTTCATTGAGCTACCATCCGTAGAATGATGGAGGGAAGTACATAACTAATGAATGTATAGAACTAAAAATCCAGTACCATCCTACATCTCTGAATTTCACGATTAATAGCAGTGATGGATTTTAAAAGTGGTGGGGCGGAAATGTCATACCCAAGTATAATACACAAGCAAGCGCAGCAAGTGAGCCCAAACGTATAAGGGTGTGTGGAGGGGAAGCAGGGAATGGGGGTGGAGAAGGGGTAGGTAGTTTGGGGAATTCAGCGATGGAGGCACGGAAACCCATATAGGGATCACATGAGTGCAGGTAAAGCAGAGCCACGCACAAGAGAATCTGATGGGATGGAAAAAAGGAGCACACGGATAACTACAGTAGGTTCTCATCCCTTGAATACATCCTACATGTGATATATGCAAGCCATCCTTCTGCATTTGAAGCCTGAAAAGAATCGGGTCTTGTGTCCAACACACACTCACCACTACTACCCATGTGCCACACTCACTTGGCATGCATGTACCACATGCACAAACGGATACCCTTCAGACAACTTTGTCCCCTGCGCAGTTTAGTCCCAAGAGGCATGTGCTCCTCTGCCACTCGTGTCATGAAAACATACTCTTGCCACACACCTGTCCATTAACCTCACACTTCTGACACTTAATTGCCCTAACCTCTTACTTTCTAGCGGCCATACATATGCACTTATGCTATGCAAGAGCCATAAACATAGCCTTGCCACCCAGATCCGTGCTACTTTTAAACTCTTCTGACACCATACACACTACACTTTTTTTCTTAGGAGCCATGGGCATACTCATCTGCGTCTCACGTCCTCTCCCTGCTCAGATGCACGCTTCCCCCTCCCTCGGTAGCTGTGAAATAAGGCATGCAGATGAGTAGTGTGTGGAACTGTTGATTAGGGCCTACGCCTATGTACCGTGAGCAGCACCTGGAAATGGGGGGAAAGTATTCACTCATAGATTAGGAACGATTGGACAAGAAGGATCGTTTGAGAGGCTCATGCTCCCTCGTACTTTGCTCCTTCTACCTCTCCGCCTGCCCCTCCATCTCCAATATATGCATAGGTGTCTTTACCTGCAAGCCAGACTCATGGACTCCAATAAGTGCATCACCGTGGGGTCTGTGATCTCCTCTGGTGCCAGGATAGGCTCGTCCTCGCTCCTTGAGGAAGTGTGTGGACAAAGCTGTTTATCTCACAGCACCTCTGATGTCCTCTTGAGGCAGCAGGGGAAGAGAGCAAGGTGATAACGGCACCCTGGTCACGGCCCTGGCGCAAGTTAGGAAATGGGCCCCCTGACCGCTGTTTCAATTATAAAATACAGCAATAATCAGGGTTCAGTAGGCATCTGAGGCTTCTGGGCCCCGTTGCCACTACACCTGCTGCACCATTGGAAGATACTCCCCAGACTGTCTCTTGCTTCCTTGCTGTACTGGAGGCGTCTCGAGCTGATATTTTTTCATGCTGGTGAGGAGGAGCTGTTCTGTTGATGTTGCTGCTGACCTGGGCGCCGTAAGGTCAAAGGCTGTTCCGATCATGGGAACATTAATCAAGTCGACCGTAAATCAGGCAGTGTATGTCAACGTGTCCTCTGTTCCTTTCCACAGTGGATTCCACTTGCTTCTGTCTGCTTGTCAGTAGCCTACTGCTGAAAATAAAACCCAAGCATTTGCAATGCAATAGGTCTCGCATTTACGCGAGTTTCAGCTATTGTTGGCATTGTAAATGACAATGCCTTTTATTTATGTTTTAAAAACGAAAACAAAAATAAAAGGCATGGTCATTTGCAATGTCAATAGCTCAAATTCGCGTAAATTCGAGACCTATTGTATTTCAAATGCTTGACTTTATATATACAAGAGATGGTATCTTGTGGGTAGAAGCCTATATTAAAGAGCAGAATCGGCTTAACTCTACACCACAGTGATTACCACGGAGCCCTCTCCTACGCTGCCAACAAGTCGACCTTCCCTCATACCACCAGATAACTACGCCCAGCAAATAAAAGTCTTCCCTGGCCTGATGCTTTACAACTGCCCTCGATAGGAGGCCGTAGGATCTTTACTGAGGGCAGTACACTCTGGAATGGCTTACCAGAAGCTCTTCTTTCTGAGCATATATTGATGTGCTCAAGAGTACTAGAGCCCTGTTGACGTACTGTGACCTCTTTCCATACCCTCTCACATGTCTCACTAGTCCAGCAGGATTCAGTGTCAGTGACCATCTCTTTTCTAGAAAGTAGATGCCCGAGCAGATCTCAGAGTCCAAGGTGAATGTTTTACAACACTCCCATGCTTTACAGCTAGGTTTGCACCACATAAATACATATGCATACATAAACCTATGTCACTGGACTCATAAGGTTCCCCAAAAGGCCAAGTACTAAACTGTAAAGGGCTAACTGCATGACTATTTTAGAGCGCTGTTTCTCCAAGGATCACTTCATTTCTGGGCGTTTATGTGCAAACTTCACATGTATATTTGTAAAGGCACATTCACCCCAGCAGGGGAATTATGGCACTGACAGAAAAAACGGATGTTTATTGTTATCCAACTGTACTCCTGTCATCGACCTTGGAAGGATGAAAGCGTGCGAGCCGCACCCCTCCCCCAGGGATTTGAACCTTTTGACCACGCAGTCGAATACAGATTCCTGCCTGAATGTGTTATCACACTGAGCCCCGAGACCAAGCTTATATTTTGCTGGAACATGTGATTCCGCTGTGGCACTTCTAAAGTGTGTTCTTTTGCCTGGAAGCACGCCTTTAGGGCATGGTTGCCTACATGCACGCCCACACTACATGCAGCTGCCTGACCTCTGGTTGCTGCCACCTTTAAAACTGCAACATCCGTGACCAGAACCACACGCCTTTACAGCAAACTCATTAGCTGGTATGGGGATCCAATGTCTTCACCAGATTCCCATAATGCCCTGGGCAGTATCACAGGCACACTGAGGCGAAACTCCAAAGGCTTCGGAGAGTGCAGGCGAGCAAGATGGCTGGCCCCTCTGATCCCCTGGTGGAAATGCGCTCTCCGAGGTGAACGAAAAGCGGTCTGTGATGTAATGTGTTCTCTCTAATTACAGCAGCTGACCTATCACAGGCCTGGTGCAGTCGGCGGTGGGCACTTGGGCTTCTCGGGGACTGAGCAATGCTCAGCAGCAAATAACTGGCTTAAGTGTACAAGGCGCGACTGGAAGCAGCAGCAGCAAGAGCCAGCTTCTGTCAGTGCTCAGCCGGTTGCAGGTGCGCATGTTAACAGTCAGGGCAGGCAGCATCAGCCACATGGGGCACCTCATGTCACATCGATGTCTCCCATGACAGTGTATCACTAATAAGCCCCTCTGTATCAACAGCACTAAGAAGTTCCAAAGCACTAGCAGCCACTATACCATCTGTGAGCCCAACTGCCCCAGCTATGACGACAAGCTCCACACCCCTTGCTTCTCTATCTACACCTACGATGAGCTCCATAACTCCTGCTGTTAGCAGTCACTCCCACCAACTTACTCGGCACAGCTCCACGTTCCGTATGTATCCTACAGGGGCTGTCAACAGTGCAAGCAGCAACAGTTCAAACATGACTTCTATGCGGGGAGGGAGAGAAACCGAAAGTGCGCCATGCGCGCGCTGTGCTAAAACGCCGCGTACGCGTGCACATCTCCTGTCCTCTATGCGTGCACATCTCCTGTCCCCCTTAGGCACAGAAACCGACAACAATAGATCTCGCCAAGGCGAGCAGCGCATGCGCTGCGTCGCTAGGCGAGACCTAAAAAGAGAGGGGCAGGAAACCAGGAAAATACGTGAAAACACATGTGCTGGTACCGAATCTTACTGGAAGAGCAGCTGGACTCCAATGGCGTAACGAAACTTGAGGGGCCCCCCTGCTAGGTACATGGAGGGGACTCCCCTCCCGATTTAATCAGGAGCTTTCAGGCCAGAGTGCTGTGCTAAGGGGGGCCCCTGCAGGTCGCCCGCCCCCCCCGCCTCGCCTGAAGATGAGAAAACTGTTGCCACCCACTTCTATTATTGTTTCTAAATCGGCCTCCCCGCCTCCAGCCATTTAAATAAATGTACATCAGTAAGCGCCTCCCAGGGCCATGGTATAAATGCCGCGAAAACAGCCCTATGTGCATGCTTTTCAAAATCCTACACACCCTCTGCTATGACATCACTGCTCTAGCTTCTGCATTCAGGTCAAAGAAGACCTCGCCCGGCTCAGCATATGTGCAGCAGGCCGCGTCCAAATTCCGACCCCTCGAACTCTATTGAAAAACAGATTCTCAGCCCATTTTACCATTGAGCATCAAACAGCCACTTAGCCATTTCTTTCAGCTGCTCAGTGTTGCTTTTGCTCATGTTGCATCTCCCCTTAGGTAGTAGGGCAACGCCCATTTTGCCCATTAATACCAGCCGCCCCTAATAAATAGTCTGTGTTGCCTGAGATTGGGAATTAACTTAGAGCAATGCTTAGCATTCTTACAGAAAAATAACTACAATATTTGGATATCAAGCATATCATCCCCATATCCAACCAATAATCAAATTTAGTTAGGATGTCTCAGCATCCCCCTCTTTTTCTTTTAAGCACCAGCAAAGTTAGCTGAAAAGTTTATGTTACCTTGAAACAGCTGCGAACGGAACAGGACAAAGACAGATTAAAGACCTGGGTGGACATAGATTTAACTGTCTGACATAATTCCACTTATTAGGCTGATCACTTTGGTTGGGCTTGTGAACATTTATTGATGGACTTTGCTGAACTTGTTGTTCCAAAATGGTTGGAAGGAGTGCATTGGACAAACAGCGGGAATATTTACTTCTATGGGAGGGGGGACACGGGGTTGAAGATGTAGCTCCTTGGCATCTAAAGTAAGCCCTGGACAGCTGGATCCATGTCAGATTTTCTAGGATCCCCATATAAGATTATTTACAAATAATGGATCTAAATGAAAGCCATGTACATAGACTGTGGTTATCTTGGGAACATAGAATGGATCTGGATCTCCATGACCTATGTTGGATAATGCCTATGTAGAAGAAGAGACAGAGAAAAGAGAGAAGAAGAGACAGGCTGCATAATAGGTCTGTTTACATAGCTAATAAGTGCTGATAATAATAGATTAATAGGATCCTCCTCATGCAGGAGCAAGAAACGTGAGAGGATCACAATTATGATATTTCTGATATGTTTCTGTGCACTGTTGATAATGGTACTTTCTGGTTGGCTGAGGCGGGAAGAACCTACCACTCCCGTCAGGGGCGGGTGATTACACTCACTGTATAACCTGCGCTCACCCTCGGGTAGCTTGGCACTGAGCAGTCAGGCTTGTCACAGAGGCAATGTGTATTTATCTCAGCAACTCACTGAGAAGCAATGAGTGTAAGAGGGAGACGCATCTTTAAGGTATGCACAGAATGACAGTGAAGTATTTTGAGCGACAAACCAATTAGTTGCTCACCTGTGGTCAAATGACAAAAATCTCAGCAATAGACAAAAACAGCACTCCTCTCATTCTATCCGATTTCTTCATGTTTAGTTATATCTCTTCATGTATATTCTTCAACTATTTTATAAATCCATTGTTATTGCAAGAGATGATGCATTTCACAATTAATTAATGTCTTTTTCATCAAAGGCCAAAGATACACACTGAAGGCAGTACACTTTGTTAGATATCATTCCAATGAAAGTTAGCCTTCTTAACCTAATCTGAATCTAGACAGAAAGAGTTATTCTGCACCGAGGAAAGCATCATTGCCAGTATACAAGAATGTCTGTGCTACAATGGAATTCACAAATGTATGTTTGCATGTGTAGATCTACTAACATGTAGACCTACTCCCACATGTATGTGTAACTCTCACGTTTTTTGTTATTCCCCATTTTCCATTGGAGATTTAAACCTAGCTGTAGATGTACATGTCTCCAACCCCTCAAGTGAGGGAGTTTAGACTTCTATGAGTCGAAATTTACTATTAGTTACTTTCCACTTGTTCGAGCAGATAGCCACCAACGGGGAGGTGATCTCCTTATAGAAAAGTATCAGGAAATTTAATTACGTTTTTTTAATGATTTCTTTATTTAAAACATAAATGTATTAAAAAATAATAAATAATTACAAACATTTAATGGGAAATATAAATGCAAACTAGTGCAAAAATATACTATTAACCTGGAGCTAACAAAATAAAAAGTTACTACTCATTCCTTTCTCAGATTTTAAGTTAATTATACAATAATTTGACTATATTAATTTAATTTATAAAAAGTAACCCCAATAAACCCAGAGACAGAAGTGTGGTAGAACAAACCAGGGTTCATCAGCAACCAGACAGTGGATAGACATGTGGATACACAAGTGCGCCCCCAGTGTTTTATGTGAACACCAGCAGACCTGTCAAGTAGGATTTGACACTCAAGCAGGATTTGGCACTGTCATGTAAACCTCTGTTGAAACAGCTGGGTGTGGCCAGGTGGCTGGTCTTCCTCTTGTTCAGAGAGAGAGGAAACTCCCACTCCACTTCCTGGAATCCAGGAAGTTTCTTATCTGTCTCTCCAACAGATCTTGCTACCAGCTTGGCTCCTGCAAAAGAAGATGAAAGGACAGACAGGTTAGTGCTTCACCAGGGCTAAGACATCAACCAAGGCTAAGAGAGAGAAAAATATGCATTTGCAACCAAGCATCACAGATTTTCAAGTTGGGAGTTAAAGATTCAAGTATAAAGGCCTGTCACGCAGCACTGTTCAGAGGACATTTGCATACACTTTAGAACTGCAGTAATGGGCATTACAGTACAGCACAGATATGCACGGAATATATAAGAATAACTAAGGATTATATGGAGACAGAGGTCTTTAACAAGATGTGATGCAACAACTGCTGGTCCTCATCGGTCATTTCATGTGGGCCAAGACCTGACAACTTCTGCACAGAGCTCAACAAGGTGCTAACAATGATTAGTGACTGCAATGTTTGTGGTGTGAGTGAGGTGAAACCATGTTAGTTTACCATCATTTACCATTGTATATGCAAAATGCAAATCCTTCATTCAGTTCCATATTTTAGTGTGAAATGCATCCATGTGCCAGTTTTTGAGATGAGGATGTATTTCCTGCAAAAAACACACATGGAACACAATTGTCGTGAACAACAGCCACTCGTGTTCTGGTTGTTCTGGTTGTTCTGGTTGTTCATGTTGTTCCCGCACTCCTGCAATATAATTTTGCCACAAATGCCAGCGTAATTATGCAAGATGCATAATGCTGTAATTTGAGGAGTTCCGCAGGACAAGTGTAACATGAGATTTCTGAAATTATATAAATTACGCCGCCATAATTTAAATTTCTCCTGGCCTAGTTTAGTTGTCTACTTCATCATTACCTAGGCCACCCGTTGGGTTAACACAGCACCACCGGGTGGAACATGATGGAAATAAAGATTCAAGAAGACCTAAAAGGAGTCCTCTCACTTCATCTCGTCTTTCATCATTCCATTCCGAATTATCCCCACTTCAGGGCCAGAGTGGACCAATATTTAGTAATGTTCAGCTCTGGTGATGGGACGGTCACTGGTGAGCTCCAGGTCGTAGCTTCATCAGCTCTCCGAGATACAGGTTAGTTTCTTTGGCACACTGTGATGTGGCACTTTTGTATGGCGAGGCCTAGGAGGGAAGAAAACTCTATTTGTATAAATTCTACCAGAAAGACATTAAAAACTTGATCTGAAGTTCCTTTTTAATATGTAGTGAAAACTCTAGTTCAATGGTGAAGCTGAGTTTTTGATAACTACATTGGAAAGGCACAGTGGTGTAGCAAAGGGGGGGGGCGGTGCGTCCTGGGCGGCACGAGTTTTGTGGGCGGGGCACCCCACCCCCGCTCCTACATGCGTTTTCCGCGGGGGCGGCAAAAGTAGAAATCTTCACCAGCACCCCTAACCCCCCCCTACCTCCCCCGCTCTTCAGTGCGGCCGTCGTGGGGTGGCAAAGGCAGGTTGCCTAGCTACTCCACTGGAAAGGCAACTTTTTGAATCCATACTTTGCAAATACATTGAACCTCCATTAGTAATTAGTTCAGTTCTTCTGGGCTTCCCTCCTGGCGATGATTAAACTCTCTTTGCAATAAAACCGTAGGATTGCTCCTGTAAGCAGGAAGGCTGGGGAGGGGTACTTGCTGGTCACTCACCTGGAGATGTGCCACTTGGGACTGGACGTGAACATGTGCCCAAACAAAGGACTTTGGCTAGGGCCTGGCTTTTGACATGGTGATGCCAACAGGGGGATTCTGTGACAGACATCTTTCATCAGCGGTGCCCTCTCAGACATTCATGTCTGCTCTCAGTAGGAGAGAAACCTGGTCCCAGATCAAAAAGAGAGAGTGGTCCCTCAATTCCACAGGACTGGGCCCAGAAACCAGGTGTTCTAGAGAGGGGAGTCTAACTTCTGACAATTTAGACAAAGGTTTCTGGGATAATTTGCAGGAAAGCCAGAAATGGCTGAAAAAATAGGATGGCTGATGTTTGGAAATCTGCAGCGATTGGCCCATGGAATGTCATAAGTAACCACCATAGTACCACCGGGACACTCCTGGACCTGAAAAAACATTCAGAAGAATGATCCTGCCTGTGAATGGTGTGCGGTATCTTCTGCTCTCCACTTGAACCAAGGTAACTAGACATTCTCTCCAGTGGTCAGTCAGCTAGCCACCTGTACTGCCTCAGGCACATAAAAGGCTGAAGAGGGGGTCCATACTCAGTAGGAGAACCAGCTGTCTAGATGGCTGCAGACTACACTCAACCTTGTGGATAACCAAGATGGAGAGATTCATTGAGCTTAGAGGACTTCTCTAAAAGCCTGGAGATGTGAGAGCGACTGGGGTGACTTTCACAGCATCTTTAAAAAGTGGCACTTAGTCAGTTATTTGGGGATTTGTAGATCTGAGACAAGGCACCAAAGCTCCTGGGAAAGGTGCAACCTTGCAGGCTTAGAACTGCTGCTTTGGCCTGCTCAGTGCATTTTCCAGTGATGATCAAGACTGCTGATTAATTAATTAATTTATTTATTTATTAAAGAGTTTTATATAGCGCTGGCCAGACCCGAGGGTATCGGAGCGCTTTACAACATACGTATCCAGGAAATCAAACAGTAACGCAGTAGTATACAAAATGTCTCGTGGCGCTTCGGAGATCTGAGCGTGCTGTACAGCATTAAGGCAAGGAAGTCAGATAGGATTCTAGCCGTGTGCACGTTGGCTCAAGCCGACCTCCTTCAGGGAGGGGGGGATAGAGGGAGGGGTCCGGTGGCTTGGCGGAGGTAGAAGTCTTAATGTCAAAGTATCGGAATGCTGCCATGTACAGGCTTGTGTGCTCCGGCGGCATCTATCGATTCGGGAGCAAAAGATTGAGGAAAAGGTCTTTGAGCTGCCTTTTAAATTTTGAAAAGGATGGGGTAGTCCTGATATTTACTGGGATGGAATTCCAGATTTTGGGCGCACTTCCAGAGAAGGAACGGGCTGCGGTTTTTTGTTTACGAGGTTTCGGCGGGATGAGGAGAAGCGTATTGGAACTCCTGAGGGTCCTTGTCTGACTGGCCTTCTTAAGTTTGGAGGCCAGGTAGGCGGGTTTCCCTGTGTGCAGGGCTTTGTGCGTGAGGCAGGCAGTTCTGAAGTTGGCACGCATTTCGATTGGGAGCCATTTTAGCTCTCTGAGTGCGGGTGATATGTGATCATATTTCTTTACACCCAAAAGGAGTATTAGCCACATGGGGCACTCATTGACAAACTCAAAGGGGCATATTTATGTAGCTTTTATGCAGAACAGCACCGTCTTTAACATAATACAATGCAATTCTGTCATTTCCTTGCACTGGGTCACTTTTGACTTCTTAGCGCCAAAGCCGGCACCTTCCTGTACAACAACAATCCCCTGAGGCATTTTCCTCTTTCTATTTGTGCTTCAGGATGCAGCATATGTAGAAAGAGGAAGTAAAGAGGAGAAATAAAGTTATTTCTCCTTGTTACACCTCACCTAGGGAGGCGTAGCATTTCCCAGGTCTACCAGTGTTGGTAAATCTGGGAAGGTGCAAAAGTCCATGGGTGGATGCATGGGTAGACCCATGCTCCTCCCATAGTGGTGTCTCTATCATCAAAGCCGGATGATGTGGCAATAAAATTTAACAACTGTATGGTCCACATCATCAGATGGATGCGTGACAATGGTTTAAAGTAGAATACCGACAAAACTGAGGTGGTACTATTCGGTAAAAATACTTCTTTCTGGAACACATCTTGGTGGCCAGAAGCAGCCGGGCCCTGTCCATCCCAGTAAAGAAGGTAAAAAGTCTAGACGTTATTCTAGATGACCAACTGTCCTTATCGGACCAGGTCAATCATATTACCTCATCCTGTTTCTACACGCTGAAGATCCTAAGTAAAATCCTACCGTTCATTCCTTCTCCCACCTCGCCGCCAAGACCTGGAACACCCTTCCACTAAGCCTACGACAGACCCAAGACCTGCTGACCTTCAGGAGGCTACTCAAGACCTGGTTGTTCGACCAGTAGCAGCACCCCCCCCCCTTTTTTCTCCCCCAGCGCCTTGAGACCCTCGCGGGTAAGTAGTGCGCTTTACAAATTCTGTGATTGATTGATTGATTGATTTGACCTAAGGAAAACAGTGATTGTTGCCTTGGTGTTACCAAAAATCGACTATTGCAACGCCCTTTATCTGGGTGCAACGAAGACAACCTTATGCAAGCTTCAATCAATACAAAATGGGGCAGCACAACTGCTGCTTAAGATCCCCAAATTCAGTCCGATATCTCAAAGTATTCGAGATCTGCACTGGCTTCCGGTCCAGGTAAGGGTACAATTTAAGTCATTGTGCATGGTTCAGAAGACCCTCCACGCGGTCGGACATGCCTACTTCAGCAGACGCATTAGATGGCACATCCCACTACGTAAGCTTAGGTCGTCAACTGCCTCCATGCTAGTCGTTCCTAGAGTGAAGACCGTAAAATGGGGTGGCAGAAGCTTTCTTCATTTGGCTTCCAAACTCTGGAATACTCTGCCACTTACACTGAGAAGCCAAACAAATAGGAAGTTGTTTAGAAAATCGCTAAAAACATGGTTGTCTGCCTGCCCCCATGATCAAGTTTCAATGACAGCTCTAGCGCTAAGATGCCGTGGCATACACACTCTTTACAAAACCCTCATTTCATTTCATTTAATGGAACGCCTCCCTGGCGCAGAGTAACGCAATGCAATGATTTGCACTGCACTGCATTGCGTTACTCTAGCTTTATTTTAAGCCTCGCAGGGCAATGCATGATGACCTTGAGCGCCTTGATAAACCTCACCTAAGTGTTGCGTCGATCTTGCACCCCATTGTGTGGCACAAGGGTGAGTGCAGAGATTCCTCCCTGAGTGCAGTGATTCTTCCCCGAGTGCGGTGATTCGCCCCGAGTGCAGAGATTCCTCCCTGAGTGCAGAGATTCCGCCCAAGTGCGGTGATTCACCCCGGCTGCAGATCTCCCACCCTGAGTGTGAAAAATCTGCCCCGAGTGCGGTGATTCGCCCCGAGTGCAGAGATTCCTCCCTGAGTGCAGAGATTCCGCCCAAGTGCGGTGATTCACCCCGGCTGCAGATCTCCCACCCTGAGTGTGAAAAATCTGCCCGGAGTGTGGAGATTCCTCCCTCAGTGCAGAGATTCAGTCCCGAGTGCAGAGATTCCACACCGAGTGTGGAAACTCCGCAGTCGTAAGGATACTACTCGCAAGCACGTTGGGGGTAGGGCTTGGGTTACGCAGAGACATGCTTCGCCCCTCCAGCGCAGACGCGGATGATGTCTCGGCCCTGGAAGTGGTGTCGTTCCTGGCCAAACTACTGTGCGCAACCGCAGCGCTGAGGGCGGCTCTATACCTGCTGCGCAGACTGTGCCTCGCCATAGCTTGGAAGTACGGGGGCACTTGCCACGCCGAGCTGGTCAACAACCTGCGCAAAAAATGGAATAATAAAATCTGATTACGTTTTTGAAGTAATGCTGTGCACAGATCGTAGACACTATGCAAAATGCAATCCAAATATGGACTCCCCACTATCAATAGGTTTTCAAGCAACCATCAGCGCTCCCCATATGCACGCCTATGCACTAGAGCTTCTTCATGACCAACTGCACGAAGGAGAAAAAGCGCTAAATGTAGGATCTGGAAGTGGAATCCTTTCTGCATGCTTTGCACGAATGGTTGGTCCAAGCGGACAAGTTGTTGGAATAGATCATAACAAAGAGTTAGTAGACGACTCTATCAATAATGGAAATAAAGATGACCCTACCTTGTTGCCTTCAGAAAGAGTGAAATTGATAGTGGGAGACGGTAGATTGGAATATCCTGAAGAAGCTCCTTATGATGCTATTCACGTAGGCGCTGCAGCTCCTGTTGTCCCACAAGCACTTATCGATCAGTTAAAACCTGGAGGAAGATTAATATTGCCTGTTGGTCCTGCTGGCGGAAACCAAATGTTGGAGCAGTATGACAAACTAAAAGATGGTGGCGTCAAAATGAAACCTCTAATGGGGGGCATCTATGTGCCTTTAACAGACCAAGAGAAACAATGGTCCAGGTGGAAGTAATTTTCTGTTCCACTCTTTCTTCTAAATCCAGAAAAGGGGTGAGTTATAAAAACCGCACCCGTTTGATCCAACCGTAGTATTACAGTGGGATACTCATCTCGAATTCAAAAATCTTTTTGAAACAGTAATGCAGCTTTCTTGGACTTTGTTGTGCTGTTATGATCGGCATGGAAACGCATCGTGTTGTATAATTTTTTCTAGAAGCTGAACGTGCTAATCTGTTAGAGAATGGTTCAAAATAATAATTCGGCAGCGTTTTGTTTACATGCCTTTTATTTGTCTAAAGAAGAGGAATTTGTCAGATTTTATTATTATTTGTGGTCACTTTACATTTTAACTTAACTGTTCAGAATTTTCGTGGTTCTGTTTGCTCATGCACTCCTTGACACTACAGTACGTGCAGGAGACATCGTTTACAACGAATGCGCTACAACGCATACCATTACAACGCGGTCGTTACAATGACTGCGTTGTTAGAACGCGAACCATTACATCACAAGTCGTTACAACGACTTGCTGTAGGGGGCAGAAGGTGTTGGATTTTGAATGCAACACCTTCCCTGCTGTTGCACAAACTGGAGTAGGAATAGTAAATTATACTATTCCTAAGTTCAGCGCCCCCCTACAGCAAGTCGTTGACTTGCGATGTAATGGTTCGCGTTGTAACAACACGGTCGTTGTAACGACCGCGTTGTAATGGAATGCGTTGTAGAGCATTCGTTGTAAAGAGATATATTCGTACGTGCACATTGCCAGATTCTATATATATCCAGATGTCTGCTAAATGCTATAGATAAAACAGAGATCAGCTTCCTTTTTCAATCTTTTGAAGTGGTGTCATCGAATAGCATGTAGTGAATACAACCTGCTGCTTTGCTACATTTAGACAACCCGATATTTGTACATAATAAACTTGAATAAATTCGGGATGTTCGCTTATGTTATTGTAAGCTCCGCTGTTCAAAACGGGTTTAATAGACACAGATTTTCATATTTCACTTTGCTCTATCAACTTCCTCATTTACTATTCATGTTCTGTGTAAGCTATGCCCATGCTACTGAACAGCGTATGCAATGATGCTTTGCCAAATAAAAACAAAAGCAAAACAAAACAAAAAAAAGAAAAAAGATACGACTCATAACTTAACTTTGTGAATAAGGGAAAGGAGTAAAGTTAGACTTTTGGTCTAAACGTTGACGTCTGGTCTAACTTCACCTTTGTGAATCGGGCCCACAATTCTTGGATGCTTCTACAGGTGCTAAGAACAGGGGACTGGGAGGAGACAATGGCAGGCGTTCTCATTTGTGCCATCCGAGCTGGGATAGCGTTATACGGCTTCGTCTTCAATTCCAGCAGAAGCCGACAAGGTAAATTAACATTGAAGTACTGTGATGGATATTGTTCTGAAGGCTGTGAAATCATTAGGTAACCCCATTAAGGATATTGATTGGTCCCTTGTCTCTTGCTGAGCTGTGCAAGACTTCTTTCTTAAGGTACTTGTGTACACATTGTACTCTGTTTTGTGATTATGTGACTATGATAGGTGCAATGAGTGTGATGTCTGGTGTGCTGCTGTCACGCTTGTTTAGCACAAGTATGACTGAATGAGGGATACCTTATGCCTGGAAATATATTTCCGGACAGTATCCCCACACCTAAGTCAAGCTATAATGAGGTAAAGCCCAACGAATGGGAAAAGACTATGCAGACTCAATTTTTCTGGGCCATATCCCACCCGGTGTTCCCTATTCCAAGTGAACTGATACGAGGATTTACCGCCTGCGCTGAAACATTATAAATGGGAGCAGCGGCCAGGATGGGAGAAGGAGATGGGGCGTGTGACAGGTAACAGGGCCCCCCATGCCGTAGAAGTGGGCTGGCCAGGGGCTGGACTGCTCTTGCAGCCTGATTTTCATGTGATTTTGTGGCAAGATATCCTGGCTGGTAAAGGTGGACTTGGGGGCATATTCACAAGGAGCTATCGCCGAATTAACGGCACTTTATCGCAGCCAAAGTCGTGATAAATTTACCCCCCTATTCACAAGCCGGTGTAAACAGCCCACAGCACCAGTTTACCCGCGATAGCAGCCGCAAAAAACATCACCACAGAGGACCCTCGCAAATATCGCTAATGAGATGCAGAGTAGGCGTTCCCGTGCCAAAAGTTGAGACAACATCACACCTCAACATTCACAACGACCAGCCACATCTGCGATAAAACCACAAAACAGGCGATAAGGCGCGTTAGCACCAGGAAATCTACACCTGCTCTGACCTGGTGTAAACTCGGACGGCAGGCAGCACCACAAAAGGGAGCACAGCCCAGGGCCACATCCGAAGGGTAACAGATGCCATGGAGCCACACATCATGCGGCCCGGACACCCAAGAGGGCCACAACACCCACCGCCACCACCCCAGGACCACCCCTCCCTGGCAACCCCCGACCAAAGACATGCCACATCAGCCACACCTAAACATGTACAAAATATTCTGCTTGATGCCGCACAATCACAACTGGTGACGTGGATGTGTCATCACAGAAATGACCAGCACACATACACTTTCGAAGCAACAAATGAAACTTTATTAAAATGAACAACGAAATAAAATGAAGACACATGGCCGCTCCCCTCCGGACAATACGTAGGTCACAGCCTGTAAGACAAAAAACATGATGAGAAGGTGTGTCTTGCGCACATCAGAGGACAGAGAGAGAGCGAAGGAGAGAGAGAGGAAGAGAGGGAGAGAGAGAGAGAGAGAGAGAGAGAGGAAGAGAGGGCGAGAGAGAGAGAGAGAGGAAGAGAGGGAGAGAGAGAGAGAGAGAGAGAAGAGGAGAGAGAGAGAGAGAAGAGGAGAGAGAGAGAGTGTCGCCCCTGCGCACCCAGGCCACACTGCTCACCTGCTGCCACCGGTGTGTCTCCAACCACGTGCCGGTATGTAGGGCAGTTCACCAGGTCTCACATCTGATTCAGAGCCGTCAGTTGAAACAGAGCCCAGATACATGACTGACACAGTACACACACTTGCACAAGACAACATCGCCTGCCCGCCCATGCACACCCAGGCTGAGGCACCCCAACCCCTCCCGCCGCCCATAGGAGCATGCCCGCCCATGCACACCCAGGCCTCAATGCTCACCTTCCGCCACCGGCGCGTTGACAGGAGGTCCCACCATGTGCCGCTGCAAGCCACAAGCCCGGGGCCCGCGGACATGGCACCCTCCACATCATGCAGCCCCGCTCCGCAGGCCACCAGGTCTCACGTTTGGTGCTGGGTCTTGATGACTCCATGGCAGAGGACATACCAGTGCACCCGGCACCATCGCAGGCTGCACACCCGCTCAGCCCAATGGGTGCCACCACCTCTGGCATCCCGGAAGCAAAGCCACGGGGCGGTAGGCCCGCGCTGCCCGCTGGCTCTGGCCTACACTGCGGTCCAGCAGGGCACACAAAACCTGAGCTGTCCGGACCGCCGGGACGGGGCATCATCGCAGGCTGCACACCCGCTCAGCAGCTCAAAGTGCCACTGACTCAGTGCACCCAAAGTCACCGTCCCATGGTGGGGGGCCTGTGCTGTCCGCAAGGCCTCTGGTGCCACTAACCCCGTGCAACCCCAGTCTGCGCCACGTGGTGGTAGGCCCATGCCGTACTCACAGGCCTCGGATGCCACTAACCCTGTGCAACCCCAGTCTGCGCCACGTGATGGTAGGCCCGTGCCGTACTCACAGGCCTCGGATGCCACTAACCCTGTGCGCAGCAACTCATGGGCCCTATATGAGTGCGAACCGTGTGGCGTCCGTCATCCAGTCACCACCGGAAGAGGGGAATGTGACGTCGTCGGACCCTTATGTTGGCAGAGTCACATGGCCTGTGACGCCTGTACCGGATGGGTGTGGTGTGTGTGAAAACCTGCCCTCAGGGAGTGGCTGTGACATGCTGACGACTAGACCAGTGACCTGCACACCACCAGCGAGTACGGCTGCGACGGGTAGCAATGAGGGCCCCCCTCGGTGCGTAAGCGGAGTGGACTAGCCTGCCGTACGCCCGACCAGCGCAGGGCTTGCAACAATGACTCGTGGGCTCTGGGCGTGGTCCAGTCCATGTCCGGACAAGGAAGTGACTGATGCGTGTGTCCCTGCTGCAGTGTTCACGGAACCCGCTACACAAGATGCAATGTCGCACCCCCTTACTGGCATCCCACAGGATGAACATCATTGATGCAAGGGAAGGCACTGTCCCCACATTCATCCACACATCCACACAGGAATGACGTAAGACATTACACAGCAGTGCGTCACTGGATGTTTATTTACACATCCAGTGCAGTCATGCAGCTGGAGCGGTACAGGGCAATGCCAAGCACACCACACAATATGGGCCCGTGCAGGGCCAGCCAGTGTCCATCCCGGGAGGACCTGTACTGCGGAAGAGGAAGGGTACAGTCCGCAGTCTGTCCGCCGTGTCATTGGTCGTCAAACAGCATGTGGCAGTCCATGTCGCTGTCCAAGGTGAGTGCCTCAGAGTGTATCGGGGGTCAGTAGTAGGTCTTGAGGCCATGTGCGGCACCAAGCAGAAACAGGCAAGGTGGCGGTAATGGATGCTAGTGCCTGGTCCTCCTGACCACAGTCCCATCCACGTCCTCGTCCCCGGGTGTGTGCCCTGCCCCACCTGTGGGTGTTGCAGTGCCGGCTGCGGTACTGTGTGCCACTGACTCATCAGGGGCCGGAGGAGAATTGTCGGCCACATCAGGTGCCAGCCACACTGGAAGGCACTAACTAACCCTGGGCATAGTTTGCGTAGTAACGCTACGCGTAGCTACACAAAGTAGACTTTCAACTATGCTCAGCTACGCAAATTACACTAATTGCGTAGTGCAGGGCATCTTGCACAGTGCAAGTTATGGAAAAATAAATATTTCTATCTTTATATGCTAAAATGCATATAGTCATTTCACAAAAGTGAAAATGATAAAGTAACAAGCAGTGAGAGAGGTGATGATTTTGGGATCCTCCCTAACCTAGGGAGAGAACCAAGCAGATGCCTTGAAAACAAAAATCACATCTTGTTGAACGATTCGGTGGTGGTCCCATCCTCTTAGGACCAACCCAAGCACAGTTATTGCCAAAAATACAATCCCAACCAAAGGCCCTGCAAAGCATTATGGGACGAGATTAGCAGTGGACAGTGAATATTATAGTATTCAATATCAAAATAATTCTACAAAGAGCTGCAGTTCAACTAGTCGTTACTAGATGTCCCTCACGAGTCAAATGCAAAAGCATTGAAATTATTATTACATCAAGCTGCAGTTCCACTGGTCGTTACTAGATGTCCCTCACGAGTCAAATGCAAAATCTTCATGAAAGGGTTTCAATGCTTTTGCATTTGACTCGTGAGGGACATCTAGTAACGACTAGTGGAACTGCAGCTTGATGTAATAATAATTTCAATGCTTTTGCATGTGACTCGTGAGGGACATCTAGTAACGACTAGTTGAACTGCAGCTCTTTGTAGAATTATTTTGATATTGGACACTATAATATTCACTGCCCACTGCTAATCTCATCCCATAATGCTTTGCAGGGCCTTTGGTTGGGATTGTATTTTTGCCCATAACTGTGCTTGGGGTGGTCCTAGGAGGAAGGGACCACCACCGAATCGTTCAGCATGATATGCTCTTTGTGTTCAAGGCATCTGCTTGGTCCTTTCCCTAGGTTAGGGGACCCCAAAATCATCACCTCTCTCATTGACTAATATTTTCATTGTCAAAGTTCACTTTTGTGAATTGGTTATATGCTTTTTAGTATGTAAAATAGCTTTATCAAAGCATTTGTAGGTGTTGATGATTATGCTGTTACGCTACGTGTTTAGCACAGTTTTTGTGCTGTGCTACGTGCAATCTGCGTAGTAGCACAAACTAGTGTAGTACTACGCCCAGGGTTAGCACTCACACACCATGGGGTGGATGGTGTGGGGGCAGCAGCATTCATCATTGCTACGCCTTGTGGCAGCAATGACATGACGAGGACATGCAGGGCACGGTAGATCCCATCTACATTTCGCTGATGTGCAGCGGCGGCTGCCATCCTTTACCCCTCCATCCACACCATGTCCTCCATGAGCCTCCGCATGTGTGCCAGCTCAAGGCTGGCATCGCTGGGGCCACTCTGAGCGGACAGATATTCTTCCCTCCGCGTCATGACTCCAGAGATGTCAGTCAGGGCTCGCTGGAGATCATGGGGCGGACATAGACACCCAAGGATGGCGTCCAGTTTGTTAGCCATGAGCTGGAACCCCACCCGCACCTGCTCGGCCGTCTCCCTCTGGCCCTCCAGCACACGGCGTTGAAAGGCCATTTGTTGTTCCTGGGGGTCTTGGGAGGGTGCCGGGGCTGTGGGTGCCTCCTGCTGGGTGGTTTGGCTGGTGGGTGGGGTCTCATGGATGTAGCTGGGCTGCCCTGATCCTGGAGGTGAGTTGCGGAGGTGGTCAATGAGGTCTTGGATGGTTTGGATGTCGATGCTGGTGTTGTCCTCCTCCTCGTCATCAGTGAAGAGTGGCTGTGACTGCTCCGCAGGAGGTGTTGAAGATGCCCCTGCGATGTGAAGGGGAGATGGTGTATTACAATGTGTCCACATGTATGTAGCCGCATGGTACAGGTTGACATTCAGACAGCATGGCATTGTACATTGTGACAGTGTGTGGGTCTGGGCGAGGACCCAGAGTGATTGTGGGTGTGCACTGTGCCCTGCTTGCTTGTGCATGTGTGCCAGTGTGGCCATCTCCCCCGTCCCCCAGTACCTGGTGGTCACTCACCCTGTTGAGGTTGTGTTGTGTCCTGTCGAGCAGTTTCCGGTCCCCGACTCCGGCCACAGTCTCCACACTGATGACTGTCGACACCAGCTCCTCCATGTCATCCAGCTCCAGCTGTGGCGCTGGGCCCCCACCTCCGGTCTGCGTTGCTGCCTTCAGGTTGGCGGAGAGTTTATCCTTGGTCTTCCGCTTGATGTCATTCCATCGCCTCTTGACCTCGTCCATTGTCCGCTTGTGCTCTCCGACGGCATTCACCTTGTCGACGATGTCCCGCCATATTCCATTTTTGGTGCCCAATGACACGTTGGAGGTGACGAAGAGTTGTTGATGGTGTTCCATCACCTCCGTGACTATGATCCTGTTCGCCTGCGGACTGAACTTGGTCTTCCTGGTCTTCTTGTCCTTGCCCTTCCCTGTCCCCGAGGTCCCAGGCTGGTCGTCCGGGGTGCTTGTGGGGTTGCGCTCGTCCTCTGCGCCTGCTCCGGATGCCTCCATGGTACTTGTTTGTTGGTCAGTTTGTGTGTGGGTGTTTTTTTATGCTTTTATGGAGGTTTTTGACGCCTGCCAGGTGTGTGTTGCAGGCCTGGCGCTGCTTGTCGCTGGTTTCCTCATCGCGCTTTGGCCCATTGCGTGTTTTTTGGTGTTGTGGTTTGTGTTTTTATCTCCATCGTGGTGGTTGTATCGGAGACTTTGTCCGCGGTTTCGGCAGACTATCGCATGGTACCGCCTTGTTGTGAATTCCACGTTGACACAGGGTTATTTTCCCGTGATAGGCTGCGTTATTGAAATTTGCATTACGCTACTCTTGCGGTAGTTATCACACGTTCTTGTGAATATACCCCTTGGTGTTTCCACACCTGTGGAACTCTGGGCCATTTGTCACTGGTCGGAGCGAATACTCCTCAGTCCAACTCCAGTGTTGTTTGCTATCTGGAAGTAATGAGGGAATGAAGTGATACCAGCATGGCATCGGGCCTCCCTATCTGGTTTAATAAGTCATAAGAGGGTTTCGATAAGGAAGTTACATAGGTCACTACATTTCATGAGACTTATTTAATGAAGGTCTTGTTAGTGTTTTTATAGGGTTGATCACATCCAAATACACTTCACCCAAAAGGTCAAAGTTAAAAGTAGGAAAAAGGTAAGTATTTGGTAAGCTGAATCCAGGGGAGGTAACAGGGTTTTTCTGTAGAGGTGGGCGTAACTGACGTATTTCTCTCCAGTGAATTTACTCGTAATTACTGCAAAATTACTTATAATTTTGTGTAATTGTGTGAAAAGTGTATTCCAGCATTTATCTCTATTTTCCTATTGCAAAATGCACCCTTGTGTCCAAAATGGGTCAGAGGATGCATTTTGCATTGAGAAATTCGCACTAAAATGCAAGAGGACATGAACAGCAGTAGCCAGCAGCCACTCATCTCTGTTAGGGGTATATTTACAAGAACTGCTGCTAACTTGCGTTAGCGTTAGTCAGCGGCAGAATTCTTAATGCGGGCCATCGCCGAAAACTATCGGCCTGTTAGCGATGTATTTGCAATAGGTCGCTACATGGCGATAGTTTTAGGTAGCCGCGGTGAACACTTCCGCTAACATTAGCGTGACGGCGATACAAATTCTGACATTAGCGGGCGAAAACTGATGAAAGGTCAATTTGCGGGCAAAAAACTCACGTTAGTCAGCAGAACTTCACCTTTTTTGCCTCTAAAGGCACAAATAGCCAATAAGTCCACCTCCAATGAAAAAAATAAAAGGAAAACAATGGAATGCAGAATGGAACAGCCATTGACAAGTGCAGCACAGATCAACAACCTCCCCAAACCCTCCAACAGCCAGGATGACCAGCCAGAGTCCCAGGTGAAGAGGAAATGCAGAATCAGGGCTACATATATGAAAAGAGGCGCATTGCTGGGGAAAACATGTGGTGCATCACTTCTCATAGCGCCCTCCTTGCAACACCATGGCAGCCACAACCTTGAAAGCACGGACAGTCCCCCAAGGCCTCACTGTACCTGCATCTGGGACCCGGAGTGGGATGCAGAGGTGCTGTGGAGTTGCTGGGCCATGGCGGTAGACATTGAGGCATCAGCGATCACCCTCACCTGGTGGTGAAGTCTGCCATGTCGAATGGAGACATGTTGCTGACCTGTGTGAGAAGACCGCCTGGTGCCCCTTGGAGCTGTGAACGGTAGAGGCGCTCCTGCACACCAACATAGGGTGGTCTGCATCACATACCATGCGTCACCACTACACCGGGGTGCACGGAGGGGATTACCAATGGTGGCCCGCGCCTCCCTGCATCACAGGCCGGAGGATGTTGCGCTGGCCGGAGGCTGTGGAGGATGAGGCCCCTCAGCTGCGCCGAACTTGTGTGGCGGGAGCACTGAAACTTCACGCATAAGGGGGCCCTGTTGCTTCACTTTTATCGGGAGGTTCCCCAGCGTACTTGGCGGTGACTGCTGTACCCAGGCTTGTGAAATCCCGCCTGGCTGAGGCTCCTGCTGGCTGAGTCACAGATTTGGAGAGAGTGAGGGATTGCACCACGGTGTCAATGTACAGGTGAGGAGAAGGTGGGACGCGTAGCGGAGGAGGCCCGGGGGTCGAGTCGGGCCCAGGCCTAGAGCCTGTGGGTGACACACCCCCAGTGGCAGCTCCTCCGCTATGGCGGAAGAACATCGCCCCACTGCTTTCAAGCAGTGCAAGAAGAGGAAACATAACATGATAACTTACTGATATTCTCATGCTATGTTTCCTTTGAGGGCAGGAGGGTTGGTGGGGCTGCTCTACCCAGGCCAGGGGCAGAGTGGTATGCCCACTCAAGTGCGCAATGACTGTTTGGTCGGTCCTCTCAGGCCGCCCAAAGCAGTCATGCGCACTTCCCTGTTCGCAATGCAGGCTTCATTACAGCCTGCATGAAGAACATGCCCACCCCTCCAGCCCCTGCTGAACGCCTTGTCGCGGCGCTCAAGAACAATCACAACGCCGCATTGCAGCATTGTGATTGGCTTAAGGGAGGGGGCCTGGAAGCAGACTCAGGAGAGCAGGAGCACAGAAGAAGCGGCCTCGAGGTAAGGTTGTTTTTAAAATATATTTACAACCCAAGTTTCCCCCCGCGTTCCCGCCCCCTCCAGTGTCCTTTCTCGCCTCCCAGCTGTCAAGCCCCCCCTGCAACACTACTTAATGTCGGCCTCTGTGCGACCATGCGCAGTGGGCGTACCACGGCTGCACCAAAGGCAAGCCCGTCTGCGTTCATCCGCCCCTGGACCGCGCCCAGCACCAAAGACCCTTCCTCTCGGACACTCCACCGCTACGACGCAAGCGCCATCCTCGCCATCAACCCTGAACGCCACACCGCCTGCCATTTAGCATCACTGTAGAATTCCCTTGCACCCTGCGCCTGCCGAAACTGCAAAAGCACCTTCTGCCACATCAGCACACCAGCGCCTCCTGCTGCCCAGTCAACAAACAGCGCAGCCGACCGGCTCAACTGCATCCTCCTCAACGTGCGGTCCCTCCACAAACAACCAACAGAAATCTGGGACCTCCTCGACGCCACCTCTTCAGACATCGCCTTGTTCACGGAAACCTGGACCAACCTCTGCTCCGGACAGGACATCGCCATCACCATCCATGACGGCTACAAATTCACCGGCACGGACCACCTGAGCGCCCAGGAGGAGGCATTGGCATTGTCTAAAAAAGCACACTCTGACTGACCACACACTCTAATGACCCGAATGCTACCATGGAACACCTCCACTTCCAGATCTGGACCAACCCCAACCCCACCCTCTGTGGTATCCTCATCTACAGGCTCCCCGGGCCCATGAACCCCCATTCACCAATGCCATTGGAGACCTCATCGCACCACATGCTCTCCCATCCACTGACTACATCCTACTCGGAGACCTCAACTTCCACCTAGACAATGCCAGTGATCAGAACACCAACACCCTCCTGGTGAACCTCGCCAACATCAGACTCAAGCAGCTAGTCATCGCACCAACCCACATAGCCGGACACACGCTCGACCCCGTCTACTCCGTCAGCGGGAACTTCAACTACAGCCACACCACCGAACTCTCCTGGACCAACCATCATAGTATACATCAAGCCTTCACCATGCCCACCGTACACCACCACCATCATCGCTCCCCCAGCCGCAGCTGGATCAAGGTCATCAAAGAACTTTTCGGCAACTCCCTCAGCACTACCACTTTGCCACGCTTACAGACGCCAACACCGCAGCGCGCAAACTCCACCGATGTAGCTCCAACTGCGCCGACACCCTGGCAGCTCCTCTGTGTCAGTGGACTGAGCATCTGGGGGTCACTGGCCGCCGGGGAAGGTGACAGCAGACACCCTGGATGCCAAACTAGACTCTGTACACAGGGACATATCTAGGCATATGCGTGACCTTGTGAACCCCTAAGCCACATTATACCTGCGTCAGGCAGGATGTATGCATGGTGGGCATTCCCACGCAACAAAGCCTCGTAGGAGGGGCGCAGTGAAATCTATGAGATTTCACTGCAACAATTCTAGGACGCCACTGCGTCAAAACCTTACGCCTGCCTCATGGCGGGAATAAGGGTGACTCAGTGCCATAGGGATAGGCCTGCCCCATGCATTGCTGGAGTTGTGTCATGCTTGTGATAAAATTGCAGCAATGCGTGACTTTAGCGCCGACAGATACATCAGGAATACTGACATATCTGTAAATCCTTGCGACATGGAGCGCCATACAGTAAATACGGCACATCCATGGTGTCGCAAGGAGGGCTCTATTTTGTTGCAGCGATGCAACACTTTTCATGAATGAGGCCCAGGACTGCGCCCTATCTTATTGTGGGGCGCATTCCAGAGCTTTTGTTTTGGCGCAGGGCAGCGCAGCAATATTCTTTGCTGCACCGTCCAGCACCAAAACCTCTGAAATGAGGCCCCAAGTGTTTGCACCAATTTTAAGACCAGCTGTTTTCTGGTCTTAAAAAAACTGCCTCTAACTGAACTTAGAGGCAGTTTTGGGGGTTTTGCACCATACAAGGAATTCCTTGTAAATATCCATAAGTGGGGTTAGCTGCAGTTTTTTCACCCAAACGTCCACCTTGCATCTCATTTTCGTTAATTCTCGCTAAAAGAAGTGGCGATCTTTAAAATTCACGTTTTCGCAGGAAAAGTGCTGCTAACCCCAGTTAGCTGCAACTTGTAAATAAGGTGATAAAAAAATAGCCGCCATAACGGCAAAAAATTGACGCTACGGTGGGGTTAACTTCTTGTAAATATGCCCCTTAGTTTGTTGTTCCTGTGCTCCTGTGATAGCATTTTGCCTTAAATTACTCTTAAGTACTCAAACTGGCATAATGGCGTAATTTAATTAATTCCGCATCACAAGAGTAATGCGTAATCACTGAAATTACTCCTATTACTCTGGCGAAAATAAAATTTCTCCCCGCTCTATTATTCTCACACCGTCTATCAGAGTACCACTACTTATCCTTTCTCTTTATTTGTTAGATGCACACAGACACGTGCTGTAGCGAGAAACAGAACCAGCGAGAAGTGCCTGCACTCAGAAGGACCAGACTAGCCGAGAACATTGCTTCTTCTTTTCACCCGCTTCCCCTTTCCCCTGAGTACTGGCCCTCTTTGAATCTTCAGTCTGGATTCGGAGGGAGTCAGTGGTAGGGTGGTGTAGGGAACTGGCTTCTAGGATCCCCTCTTGCTCCCAGGGGATTGCACTACATAAAGAAGAAACTAAAAAACAGGTTAGTGCCATAGAGTTACAGTAGGGTACCAGAAGTAGGGACGACACTCCAGGTTCACACCCCACCCATTTTATTGGGGTGAAACGACATCCCAGATTCCTCTCGCTCCAACTCCTGTGTAAGGTTAAACCAGATGTAGGTAGGACACTGCAGGTTCCCACCCCGCCATGTTTACGGTCATACCAGTCTAGGGTCCAACCAGGGCTAAGAATGGCTTCTTGCTCCCTGTCAAGCAAAGAATAGAATTCGAAGCCTTAACGCTAGCGTTCCGAGCCAGTCATCGGAAAGGCCCTGTGTGCATCTGCGATAAAATCAAAAGATATCTCCCTGGCAGAGCCATACGCTCAGCCACTCAGAACTTGTTATGTATCCCTAAGATCAAGAAGTCCAGCGCTGGTGGGCGTGCTTTCTCCTTTCTGGCCCCGAAACTCTGGAACCTCTTACCAGACTACATAGAGGTTCCACTTTAGAAAACTCATTTAAGAGTCTGTTTAAGACCCACCTCTTTAGAGAGATCTAATCCTGATACTGCCCTTTCACGCCTTCCTCTTCTGCGCCTTACTTCTCACCTAGCGCCGGGACGCTCCGTTTTGGAGCAGCTGTGTTGCGCTTTATAAGTTTATTTCATTCATTCATTCATTCCAGGTCCTATTCCCTCTCCCCCAAAGTAAGTTTCAACAAAAACCCAAGCATGGAGTCCCACGTTTTTCACTGTCTTCCTCCTGTTGAATCAGGTGACAGATGAGCCCAGCACTCAAGGTATTCACCCTCTAACCCCCCCTCATCTCCTCCTTCCCCCATGCAGTTTTGTATGGTATTGGATAAGGAGTTTTGCTGATTGCACCTGAAGGTTGCTCGGCACCCGGCATCACAGAGAAGACCTACTATAACATAGCGTGAGCAGAAGGTGAATCTGAAATGTGTGTTTTCTGCTTCCAGTGATATTGCAGGTTAAAATATATCACTATATCTCTAAAACCAAGAAAGTGCAAACATGTCTAACTTAAGCTGTAGGCGAGATGAGCGTCACAAGTCTGTCCCTTTGCGCGCCCTGTACTTGGTGTCAAGCTGCGCGCGACCCCTGGTACCTCATTTTATAGCTAATCGATGTTATTTCCTCCTGTTAAGGCGCTGAGCTGGTTGTGAAATACATTTCCTGGTTATGCCAGGGGATAGCAGTGATATTAACATATAAATAGAGAGCTCTGACTTTCTTACATATAACAATGCTCTATAGAAAACTCCGTAAAGGCAATTTTAAATCCATGTTTGTTGGAATGCTGCGCGCTCATTCTGCAGATATTACTTCTCTTGTGTGCTCGGCTCCTTTTGAGGCAGTGTCACGCCAGGCTTGCCTGAATTGTGTCCAGAATTTTTTATATGGTGTCGGGATATGTGTGCACCAGTCAAGCTCGCTTTTTTTGTTTCTCAATTCGTTATTTTATTTTCAAGTTACATCTTCTGAAATATTTAAAGCTAACAATGCACGAAAGAATATTGCATGTCACAAAACATAAGTGAGAGAGAAAGAGGCTTCTGATGTGAAGTGCATTCCAAGAATGTTTACTCTTTGAAACGTTATCAAAGCATTTTTTCTTAAATCTTTCCGAATCAGTATGGAAATGATTTTCACAATCTCGCTCAGTGCAGAAGTGTGTTTAATGTATTAAATTAAAGCACATACAAATGTAAAACAATGAAGACATATTTTAAAATGTTGAGAGTGTTGTATTTCAATTCAATATTCTGTATGTCAATTATTGTGCATTTTATTTGCTCATTCTGTCGTTAACTTTATCTCTTGGGCTGACTGTGACTTTAAAAAATATGCCACGCAGTGGAGTAATGTGGTCTAGGGCTCCTCGGTGAGGTATAGCTTGGCTCCTTGGCTCACTGTGACACTGGAACAAAGCTAGGCCTTCCTGATGAGCCCCAACGAGGGCGAAAACAGCCCTGGGTTGCTTGTGCTCTGTTGTAGGGAGGACCTGGCCAGGCAGTTTGGGCTGCACTGTTCCGATTGGAGCAGTGGCAAAAATGATTTGCATATGGCTGGGTCCAAAGTGAGTTGGCATGGTGTGCAAAATAATGATGGACTGGGATGCGGCCCCTAATGATCGCTAATGGCTGAGATTAATTCAAGCATTCCATCCATCACCGTTTTGTATACTTATTGTGTCGCCCTAAGTGAGACGGATATGCCCAGACGTGGGTCCCATGCACACTGTGTCACTGGAACCCAGCTGTACCCAGCTGATGAGGCGAAACTAGTCCTGGTTCACTTGTGTTCTGATTCAGAGAGAACCTGGCCTGGTGTGGCAGTTTGGACTGGAGTATTCGCATTGGAGCGGGGTTCAGTCTGATTTGCATATGGCTGGGTCCAAACTGAGGTGGCACGGTGGGCCAAAAGCGATGGATTAGGTTGCAGCCAGAGCGATTACTGTGTCACTGGCTGATGAGCCCTTATCAGGGTGAAACCGGTCCTGCGTTGCTTTTGTTCCACTTCAGGGAGGACCTGGCTTGGCCGTTGGGGCTGGATTGTTCTCATTGGAGCACGTCAAGAATGATTTGCATAAGGTTGAGTCCAAACTGAGGCAGCACAGTGGGCTAAAAACGATGGACTGGGATGTGGCCTGAGCGATTGCCAGTGTCTGAGATTAATTTAAGCATTCCATCAATCACCTTGTTTTTGCTCTTTACCTTAAGATGTCAAATGCAATTATAAACTGTGCTACTCATGAGTGGTTCAAGGGTGTAAACACCCACATGTTGCACGCGATCTTGTATCATCTCTCAGCACCCCCTGTTACGTACAGTGCCCTGTGCCTAGCCAGCAAGACTTGCACTATGTAAGTAGTGACACGGGCATCAAACAGTTTGCCGTGAAGTGCTGCATCTGTGTGTCCCAGAGAAGCAGCAGTGAAATCCAGTTTGCAATCAATGGAATGCAGCTTCGCTGGCTGCATCCACAAGAGACAGGGTGCCCAGATGTTGGCACGTGATCCGGCCGAAGGACGCGAAGTAAAATGAAACTCCAAATTGTTTTACTGTGTCTATCCTGGAAATTGGATCTGACAAGACATCTGAAAGTGCTTGTACAGATGGGCCTAATACTGGCCAAATGGATATCACATAAGTGGGGGGACTCTATCGACTGCTATCTGAATACTTGTATTACCCCCATAAACTCTCACATGTCTGCCAATAGGTTACAGGCCCATAGACAGGGCCGCTGGAATTATGTGATTGTGCAGCCGCTGCGATTTTTGCATAGTTATAGATTTGCCTTATTTGCCATATAATCCATCATCTGCTGCATAATCTGCAGATTTTAATAAATAAATTGTTTCTCGCTCAAATGGGTCAAAAGTTGCTAAAAATGCAGTGACACATGTTGCCGCGCAGTGGAATGCCCTCTGCAAACCTGGACTGGTCACCTTTCTCTTGCTTATTGCTATATTTGGGTGCCAGAATGGTACTAATGAGGTGCAACCAATGCATATACAGTATTACCAAGTTTAAAAATGACGAAATAATGAAGTAACACTATTACGAAATGTGCTGCAGTATGCCACATAATTTGGCCTTTCTTGCTGCATAATGTACCCAATCCTGCTGCATAATTTGGCCCGCTCATGCCGCATAATTCCAGTGGCCCTGCCCATAGGATAGCTCGTTGGGTAGGTAGTGTTCCAGATTCTTGGCAAAGGAGAGAGATTGCTTGCCGAATCTGTGTCAGGTGGTAAACATTCTGCAATTTTGTCCACCCTTACACAGCATAAACACGTCTATTGATGCAAAACCGCTGCATCAGAAGAACCGTCATGATGGGCAACCATCTCCATGGTAGCCCTCTTGTGAGTTATCTGTAGACTAAAGTCTGAGCACAGCACAGGGGTGTTTAGTCTAGGCCTCACTGTTCTCCTGCCCTAGACTCGTCCTGGGTCCTATTCTGCAGAGCGTGAGGTGAGGCGAAGGGATGTGGCAACCATGTGGCAACCTGCTGCCTTCTCTAGTAGTAAACAGGAAGACCCCCAGAGGCCCCATATGGTGATCTGGAGCTCAGGTGCATCTGTGCCACCAGTGCATGTCTGGAAGGACCTTAGTGTGATGCGTGTTGCTAAGATCCCCCTGTGTGGCAGTGATGGTACACTCCCTGGGGAGGCATAACCTCATCTGGGGGTGCTGGGCCGGGACTCATCTGCCGAGACGGAGTCCCCTAAGAAGCAGAGAACCTTTCTTGGTACGTTGGTAATAAGCTGCTGGGGTAAGGAACAGGTCTCAGTAACTCATGTCTTGGGTCCAGAGTCTTTGTCTCTCTGTAAACAAGGTGTGCGCACTTCCGCCACTCTCACCCACTGACGTAACAGAAAATGACGGGGCCCCTCTACAGAATGTGATGAGGGCCCCCTGAGTCTCCTATATTTTACAGATATTGATTGTTCTTAGGCTGAATACCGGGCTCCCTTGAAGGTTTGTGGACCACCCCCTGCTGCGCCACAGGGGCTGAAGGGGCTTGCGTTACGCCTTTCCTCTTGCCCTGCACTTTAAAGCAGGGGAGCAGGCAGAGTGACAAGGGCCTCGGTACACAGTATCCTGTAACAACGATAATACATTTTTATGTAGTGCTTCACATGGCACTTCTGCCACATCTAAGCACTGTAAATAGGAGATCTTTCCTCTATAACTCAATGTGAGGGCATTCAATGTACCCAGGTCGGAAGGATGGAAGGCTGAAGTGACAGAGTCATCTTGCCGACTGCATTCCAACACAAGAGGGAGCCACCTTGTCCCTACAGAGGAAAGGGTGCAAGAGGACCTCAGTTCAGATGGCCTCTAAGGAAAACCAGTAGTAGAAAGAAGTATCAGCCACATTACTATGCAGAGGTGTGCAAGCCACTGAACTCTTGAACCAGGTGCCCAGCTCTGGCTGAGCTCAAGGTCTTGTGCTTTCAAGTCCGAAACAAGCTACTCATGCTCTAACCTCATGCGCCGAGAACTGATGAGAAGGTGTTAACCTTTGACGTAGGAAAGAAGAGTGTTGGAAGAATATTCAGCACAGAAGAAATAGTCGGAGACGGAATAGTCTCTGCAGTGCGTGTTTATTTGAAACACACGTCTGTCCAGATCCAAGTACAAGTTCAGAATAATCGTTTTCCATTCTATCCCCCCGCCCAACCTTCCATGAATCAAAACATAACAATACAACGTTTAATCGCGAGGCAGCCACGAGCCATGACACGCAGTGGCATGTTCGTGTTCGCTTCGCGGCACACAATGAACACAAACGTGCACCCGACACACCTTCCCCCCTTAGAAGAAAAAAAAACAACATATAATTTTGAAAAGACATATCAATTCATAACATAGTCTCTGAACCTCATAGGAAGACGATGGACCCTTACATTCTTGGGAGGAACATTTGTAGTACTAACAGATGAAGAGTCCTGGCACACAACGTTATCATGTTCTCTGATATCCAAAATAACATTGCTGCTAGTATCCTACCGGTGAGGTTTTCTCACCTTTAAACAGAGAAACTCTATTTAAATTCCAGACGCTGCCACCATCCACTTTGACAGCATTTCTGAAAACATTCACAACTCTTTTGGGTGATGACCAGACAGGATAACCTTTGGCAGCCCCCTCTTTTTTCTTTATGCGAACCATATCTCCAATCACAATTGCATGTTTACTTACAGATCCCTGTTTTCTTCTCATATCTTGTTTCATTTTTTCCTTATACGCCTCAACTCTATGTTGAACCTTCTCGTAGTCTACGTTAGTGAAATCACTGCTCTCACCTAAATTCTTCTTCAACCACCAAGGAGCCAGCTTGGTACTGGGTTTGCGTCCTCTCAAAAGTTCAAACGGACTGACTAAAGTTACAGAATTAGGAGAAGTTACAGAATTAGGAGAAATGGCATTGTTTAAACTGCGTAAGTCTACACATAGCCTGAGCTCACCAGAAGATTTGACCGAAATCACTACCGGAGAAACCCACAGTGATGATTCAATAGGTTCTATAATGTTTTTGTCACATAAATCCTTAAGCAGGTCTTAGAGTTTGCTCCTATAGGAGAGAGGAACATATCTCACCCTATGGCGAATAGGTACAACAATGTTATGCAGTTTAATAGGGTGTTTAAAGCCCTAGTATTCACCTAATTTCCCACTAAAACACTTGGGAATTGTACTTTTAATTCATCAATAAGATTGGCATTATTACCATCACTGGTCTTAAAGGACTCTACCACATAAACAGGGGGATTGGCTCTGGGATCAAGTCTAATTCCCATTTACTCCTGGTGTGGCCACCCCAGAAGTGATTGCCCTGACCTTGCGACATACACTTTCCCAACAGTGTGACGTCCCAAAAACACCAAATTTGCCCAGAAATATCTGACCAAATCAATTTTGGGCCCAGTGTAGCCTCCAGCCTCCTGGTGTAACATCAGGAGCAGAGAGGATCTTATTAGGCCATTTGTTATTGACAATGTCTAAAGCAATGATGGTATACCATGCGCATGAATCAACAAAAAATTTCTATTTAACGCCATCAACAGAAATAATACAAGAAGGGAATTTACTGATTCCTTCACTTCCGCAAACGTTGATAACCGTGTTAATATCATTATCATTACTGTCATAAAAGCTATCATAATCATCCATACTTTGTATCATGTTTACCCTTTTTGACATGGACCTGCATACTTTCCTAAAATGTCCTTTCTTGCTACATTTAGAGCAAATTTTCCCAATGGCTGGACAGACTTTAGAGTTAGCTAAATGCCCGTTACTTCCACATCTGTAACACAGTAAAAGACTATTCCTTCTTTCAGTTTTCATACTTTTAAATTTTCCTTCAGGTCTAGGAAAATTCTCAACCTTTTGTGAAAAAAACTTCTTCGGTTTATCAACTTCTTTGGAAATATCAAATACATCACTTTTATCATTGCCTCTTATTTCTTTAACAAATTTCTCAGAATGCTCTATGGATTTGGCTATGTCAATAGCAGCATTTAAAGACATGTCAGATGTGGTCCCCAACCATTCTTTACCTTTTTTGTTGTTTGTTCTCATTAAAATCTGATCCCTGAGTACCTGTTCATAAGAAATGTGCTCGAAATCGCACGTAACTGCAAGAGACCTAAGTGCTGATACAAAATCTTCAATAGATTCATCAGGTTGTTGTTTTCTGGAATAAAAAATATGGGGCCTATTATCAAGGACGGCGATAAAATTATCGCCGCTTTAGCGGCAGAAAACTGCCACGATAGCGGCGATAATGGGCTTGATAATATGCCCTGGAGAATTCCAATAGGAGCCCATGTTCACACCAGAACATGGACTTCTATTGGAATTCTCAAGGGCATATTATCAAGCCCATTATCGCCGCTTTAGCGGCAGTTTTCTGCCGCTAAAGCGGCGATAATTTTTATCGCCGTCCTTGATAATATGCCCCTAAATCTTTCCATGACAATATTCTTCTTTTTCCCATACCTTTGGTTGAGTTGCAAAGATGCACATTCGTAAACATTAATATTGCCAGGATTAATTAAAGTAGGCAAGTTTTTGAATTCCTTTAAGCCAATTCCGCCTAAGCAATATTTCAACAGAGCAAGCTTCCTTTCGGGTTCACACTCCTCCCCCTCAAGTACCTCAACATATGCTAAAAAATACTGGTTCCCAAATTTCCCAGTCCATAGGTGGTTCACCAGACGTTGCCAAAAAGGAAGGAGGTGGTACAATTCCTGACATAGCAGTAGTGAAAGTACAATTGAAGAAAAGGGGAAAAGAGAAGAGAAAAAAAACACAATGAAAGATAAAAAAATAAAAAAAAGATAAACTAAGTAAACAACACAATAAAGGTAATCACTGTGGTTCTTAAATGATGTATGCGCTGTGTGTGTGTGCATATCACAGAGAAGGGTGTATGCACACGATCGGTTCCTTGTACGTGTACAACCTTCACAAAACCTCACAATCTTTAATCATAAACTGTTGTGGGGCAGGTAGATTCATTGTATCCATGTATAAAATAAGAAACAAATAATATTGTGGAGTATAATAAATTAACAAGTAGAATAATATGCACGCTTGAAATCTAGTGAATCCAAGTTCAAATCACAAGAAATGTACCTTAAGTAATACGCGGTGTGCGTATCACCTTTGAAGCAGAATGTACCTTGTTGATACACGGTGTGTGTATCACCGTAAAGAATTTGGGGAAACATTGGTAATATTCATAACAATAATGAAATGCGCACTTTCTTGCCGGTGTAATGCCTTCACGAAATTATTGCACTCAAGATGGCTGCACGTAAGGTCAACCAGTGTAATCTTGCGTGATGACGCGTTGCTCTGTAGTACGTAGCCAAACTGCAGCGTGTTCACCAAACGTCATTGTTGCTTGGAGACGCAGGAGGTTAATCTGCAGCGCGGGCGTAGAATGGTGCCGCCGCTCGAAAAATGTGGCCGACGGCAGATCCCCAAACGCTTCTACACTGCTCACTCCAGGCACACAGCAATAAAAAGTATATGCGCATCTGTGTAACGCTGGCAGAGATTACCTCGTTTCACGATTACTGCAGCAATTATTTCTTGTAGACTTCCCACAAATCCACACACGGAAAGAAATGCCAAAACTTCCCGAAATAGGAATATAAATGAACGCAGCTGGACAGTCAAATTCCTTGCCCTCGAAACGTGCCGTGGGGTGTAGCTTCCTTCGAAAACGGCAGGCTCAAGTTCAATCCAGAGGAAAGATAATAAAGAATAAATAAATACTTGAATGCGTAGTATCGTGGCTCCGTGCCCACTCGTCGCCAGTGTTGGAAGAATATTCAGCACAGAAGAAATAGTCGGAGACGGAATAGTCTCTGTAATGTGTGTTTATTTGAAACACACGTCTGTCCATATCCAAGTACAAGTTCAGAATAATCGTTTTCCATTCTATCCCCCCACCCAACATTCCATGAATCAAAACATAACAATACAACGTTTAATCGCGAGGCAGCCATGGGCCATGACACGCAGTGCCATGTTCGTGTCCGCCTCGCAGCACACAATGAACACAAACGTGCACCCGAAAAAGAGAGAAAGACATACCAATCCAGTGGCTAAAAGGCACATTGTGAAACCAGAAAACATGGGATCAATCCCTGGTTCCTGCATGACCAAATTGTGTGATTGTGGGCAGATTTGTTTCTACACAGAGCCTCCTTTTTCTTCATTACCACATATGAGATCAGCTTCTAGTTCCTGGCTTCAAGACGTGTGCTGTACAAAAACCTCTTGTGTTGGGTTTAATCGACTAAAATACATTGGAGATTGCAATCAGTGTATAAAAGCCAGTCTCTAATCTGCTTATTACACGAGACTTGACACATCTCCCCACTTGTAATAAAGAAATGATGTAGCCGGTCAACTCTAGTAACTTATTACAGTTGAGTTCTGAGTCACAATGCCTGCTGCCACAGCCAGCAGCCAAGGGGAAGGCAAGTCACGAGGCATCACTGCAGCTGCTGTTTAAGCAGAAAAAGGGAAACCTGACTGTCCCTCCTTCTGCTTTCTTATTCTAGATGAGCAGAGATGAGCAGAAAAGAGATATTTATGGCAACATGTTTCTTTTTTGTGGGCTTTAGGTAATTATAGGAAGGACTAGATCTCTCTCCTATTAAAACAACAAAGCATTTTTTTTAACCTGACTTGTATTTATGATTCCAATATATTTTGCAACAAATATCTAACTGCTTTTTTGGTGGTGTTAAATTTTGCACTACTGATTGTTCTTTTCTTCGTCATGTTTACAAACACCCTTTATCTTTCATATGACTGAGCAACACACCAAGGAATTAAGTAGTTTGTGGGAAGGATGATGGTGAGACCATGTATTATAAGGAATAAAGTACCCCTGCTGTACTGTACATTATAAGGATATTGCAAGTCATCTTGGAGCTCCTGACCTTAAACTCAGCCTTCAGCCTCATTCCTCAATATGGCCACATAACTCCTTGTGACTTGCAATATCTGTACAATGTATGGCAGGGGACATTTTATCCCATACATTATGTTTAGGACTCCCGGTTTTATGGTATTTATTTTTTTAACATTTCCGTCTGTATTTATCCATATTTATTTTTTGATCATTTTATCTGTATTTATCCACATTTTATTTTGCTGCAAGCAAAAACAGAAGATGCAGCTAGTATTTTTCAACATTTATTTCAATAGGCAATGCACGCTTGGTTGTTGTAGGTTTAGGTAGATTTATGTAGATGGTAAATGGGTTACTGCTTTTAACAAAGATCCTTTTGTTACTTGCAGTTAATAAATTGCAGTCCTCCTAATGTAACCCTCACTGTCTTATGCAACACATCATATACATTGATTTACACACATATGATTTATTGTCAAGCTCTCTGACACCTTGCATTATGATGAGTAGGGCTATAGCGCTATAAAAGAAATAAATCCAATAGAAGAATTTAGGGGCATATTATCAACGGTCAGCGATAATTATCGCTGGCCGTTCACAGCGTGAGAATAGTTATCGCCGGCTACCGCAGATAATTATCGCCATGCTAGCGCTGTATTAACAACGCATAGCGCAATGGCGATAATTATTCCTGCGATAGCTTGTTTTCCATGGAACATCGCTGGTTTTCCAGCGATGTTCCATGGAAAACGGCGAGTACCTTGCTGATACGACCCTGTGGTCGTATCAGCAGAATCCATCTCCCATGTAAAGTATGCTTAAGTCAGGAATTTAACAAACGTTAAATTCCTGAGTTAAAGCTGAGGTAGCGCGATTTCTTTTATCGCTGCACCTCCTTGTTAATATCGCGAAGCTGCCTTCGCGATATTAACTTGTGTTGTTTTCACAGCCACGCCTTCTTTGCATCTCATTAGCGATGCAAGGCGAGGCTGTGAAAAACGGGCTCTACATCAAGGAAACACGCGCTAGCGTGTCCTTGATGATATTGCGATATAATTATCGCCGCTTTTCGCCCGAAAACGGACGCTAAAGCGGCGATAATTATATCGCCAGCCCTTGATAATATGCCCCTTAAATTGTTATTTGTGTAAATACTGGGATAAACCAACACATCTAACATTCCTACAGTGCGTTTATATCTCTTGGCTCCAGTGACTGAACTAAGTCAAATGCAGGCCTCTCTTAAGTACCTGTGAAGTGATAAGCTGTGCTCATTTGTTTTCCTTCGATTGCTTTTAGGGATGCGTCTTCCTCCTCACCGGCCCCCACCCCACATAGCTTCCAGCCAGGATACTTAACCAAAAGGAGGCCTGATGGCCCCTTAATGTCGACCTTTGTTATGGGCTCAGCTGAAATTTGATAAGCCCTCTCCCCGTCCTGCACTGGGACAGGCTCGTCCTGGCACACAGCAGCAAAGGTAAACATATTTATTGGCATTTTTCCGTTTATACTTATAAATACAGGCGAAAGAAAAATATTTTTCCGTCTGTATTATTTTATATGCAAAAATCCGTTTAAACGGGAAACCGGGAGCCTTAATTATGTTGCTTCAAGTATAATAAATAATCTAGGCAACATGCAGGGTGCACATGAGAACTGATCTACCTCTTATATCACTAGTAGCATTGTCATTAGGGCCAAGGAGGGGGAAGGCTGGAAGATTTTAAGTTTATGTTTCAAAACAATAACTTTTAATAAATGCCTTTCAATGTAGGGATATAATTTGATGTACTTAAGTGAAACCCTTATGGATATTGAAGAAATACACTTTTTGGATTTTAAAAAGCCTTTAGCATATTTTTTGCATTATGTTTTTTGCACAATTCACACAGCAACTATTTGCAAGAATTGGCTCATGCATGGGCTCTTAGAGCTAAGCCAGACCCTTGGCTCAGCTCCGGCTTGGCTCTCATTGTTAATTTGTTTGGTTGCCAACCTCTATTACTAGAAAGGCACGGGCAGAGCCCCAATGCATTAGTGAAGACGTCGAGCTGCTGCAAACTTCACCAAGGTCAGAGGTCAAATACATATAGCAATCTGTCCACCAGCTGAGACTCGGCATGCATGCAGCAACCTGAAGGGGTAGTGTTGGACTTGGCTCTTTCTGCAGGGTCATCCCTTAAACTTTTTGCCTTCACCCTCCTGTTTTCTGAACCCGTTACTGTTGACTTTTAGGATTCTGCGAACTTTACCACTGCTAACCAGTGCTAAAGCGCTTGTGTTCTCTCCTTCAAACACGGTAGAATTGGCTCACATAATTAGTTTACTTGTAAGTCCCTAGTAAAGTGGTGCTACATGTGCCCAGGGTCTGTCCATTAAATGCTACTGGTGGGCCTGCAGCACTGACTGAGCATCCCACTTAAGTAGAGCTTTAAACATGTCTCAGGCCTGCCATTGCAGCCTGTTTGTACAGTTTTACACTGACAGTTCAACCTTGCAAGGTAAGACTCTTGCCAGGCCAAACCCTCCCTTTTTAATACATATAAGTCACCCCTGGGGTAGGCGCTACACAGCCCAGAGGGCAGGGTGCAGTGTATTTAAAAACTTGGGTATGTACTTTTAAGTTTTACATGTCCTGGTAGTGAAAATTCTTAAATTCTTATTTTCACTACTACAATGCCTAACTCTCCCTTAGGATAATATTGGGTTACCTTATTGCATTTAATAACTGATAACTTTCAATTGGGAGCATGTAGAGAGGTTGAGTCTGGTGTCTGAAGAGCTGTAATTAAAAGGCCTCTTTAATGGCAAAGTCAGATATTTTGTCACAATTTTGAAAATGCCACTTTTAGAAAGTTGGTATTTTCTTGTCTTAACCATTTGGTGCCTGCAGCCTGTTCCTGGGTTGCATGACTAGGTGTAGCTGACAATTGGTCTTTGTCTATTGTTTCCAGACAGTGAGATTAAGAGGAATTAGGTGTTGGCAGGATGGGCAACTCTGTGATGGGAGGGGGAGGAGCTGTCACCTACCATACTTGCACATCACAAAGTCTTTGCCTGAGCACTGTCAGAGAGGGGTTTGACATTGGTCTTTTGTGACCCCAGACAATCTGGGGCCAAGACAGGGGGTAGGGGATGCCTGACACCTCAGGGGGGTGGAAACCTCTAGATGCCTCTTCTACTTCAAAGTGGGGACCAGGTGCAAATATTGTACCCTTAGACATCAACTCTTCAGTACACCACTGGACCTGTGGACTCTGCCAAGAAGAAGGACTACTGTGCTGCTGAAAAGACTGTCACTCTGCTGGATTGGTGCCCCACTGTGTTGACCTGCTGCCCTCCTGTCTGGGTGAGAAGGACTGAGCCTGCAACTCCTAACCCATGAACCCAGAGTGACTCCAAGGGCTAGTTGGCTGGCCTGATCAGAAACCTCAGGGACAGAACAAGCTTCCGACAACCTTGAACCCAGCACCTGGACTCTGCCATATTTGAGTCCTGCCCTCCCAAGTGGTGCCACCCCAGTCCTGGACCCTTGAAAGTGGGCGTGAAGGTGCTCTGCCAGGCCATCTGTGGATTCAGAAGAACCAACGCATCCCCTCTGTGGAGCGGTGCTTCTCCCACAGAACCAGCAATGCCTTTGAGGATTGAAGCATCGTCCTCAAAACCGATGCATCGCCTCGCCTCTGCAGCGCGGACGTCCTCTGTGCAAGGACTTCACATCACCCATCGCAGCCCATTGAAACTGCTGCTGCGTGATGTATCTCCTTGCACGTACATTGCCTCGCCGAACGCAGCCCATTGGAACCACCACAGTGCAACGCATTTCCACGCAAGTACATCGCCTCAGCCAACACAGTCCATTGGAAGCTCAGCTGCCTGATGCCTCTCCACGCAAGGACATTGCATCACATTTCTCAGCTCCCTGGAACCGCAGATGCATGACACATCCCCAACAGGGGACTCCACATCTCCTCGCAACCAGGGCTTAAAGCACTCTCATTCAGTGGGCCCAAGTGTGTCTCTGTAGCCGGCCCGCGCTTCATCACGGTTGGCCTGAACTTATGACTTTATCCTGGTCCGGTATTATCAGATAACCATAGTTGGGGTTTTGTGCATTTTGCCGCTATCTTCACTTAAATCTTTAAAAGTGCATATCTCCAATTCTACTGATTGGATTTTTGTTGTTTTAATCTGGATTTTTTTGATTAAAACTAACTCTATTTTTCAAACTTGGTGTGGGCTTTTTCTTGTGTTGTGTTTTTACTTTATGACTGTTTGAAGTGCTGCATAAATACTTTGGGGCAGATTTACAAGCCCCTTGCGTCCCTTTTGCGTCACTTTTCCCATGTTAAAAGTGACGCAAAAGTGGCGCAAGGGGCTTGTAAATCTGCCCCTTTATACATTGCTTCCAAATTAAGCCTGATTGCTCTGTGGCAAGCTACCAGAGGGTTGAGCAGAGGTTAATTTGGGGTTTGCTTATGACTTCACCCTGACAAGGCTTGTGGTTGTTGCTTGAGTAGGGTTTCACCCCTCTCAACCAGTAACGCAATTTCTCAGAGGTAGCATTAACTCGGCAGGCACATGGGGGCAGGTGCCATAAGTGGAACTCATTCCCATTGTGCCTATTGCACTGGAAGTGCCCATGAAGCGTGCATATTTAGGCACAGTGGCAAACATGCAAGGCTGTCAGATGCCAATGGTGGGTAACCACGAAAGGGCTGGATGCTTAGTAAGTGTAACCCATGCTGACACAGGACCTCACATGACACATGTGGACTCACATCTGACACTCATGCCATGCAGGAGACTGTGCACTTGGCACCCAGCCTCAGATGTTTGCGCCTTGCATCATGCCAGTTCAAGATGCTGACCCATCAATCAATCAATCAGGAAATTTGTAGGGCCTGATTCACAGAACTAACTTACGTCAAAATCCTAAACTTACAACAATTTTGGTATTCACAGAAGGAACTTACTCATCCTAACTTTATGTCCGCCACCGGGCCGGAAATTCCGGCCCGAGTGCGGACATAAGGTTAGGATGAGTAAGTTCATTCTGTGAATACCCAAATGTGTAAGTTCATCCTGTGAATACCCAAATGTGTAAGTTCATTCTGTGAATACCAAAATTGTTGTAAGTTCATTCTGTGAATACCCAAATGTGTAAGTTAATTCTGTGAATACCAAAATTGTTGTAAGTTAATTCTGTGAATACCCAAATGTGTAAGTTCATTCTGTGAATACCAAAATTGTTGTAAGTTCATTCTGTGAATACCCAAATGTGTAAGTTCATTCTGTGAATACCAAAATTGTTGTAAGTTTAGGATTTTGACGTAAGTTAGTTATGTGAATCAGGCCCGTAGAGCGCACTACTCACCCGTAAGGGTCTCAAGGCGCTGGGGGGTGGGGGTGCTGCTACTGCTCGAATAGCCAGGTCTTGAGTAGTCTCCTGAAGGTTAGTAGGTCTTGGGTCTGCCGTAGGAGGATGGGGAGGGTGTTCCAGGTCTTGGCGGCGAGGTAGGAGAACGATCTGCCACCGGAGGTCACTCTTCGGATGCGAGGGACGGTAGCTAGGGCGCGGTCGGCGGAGCGGAGCTGGCGGTTTGGGGTGTAGAAGGTGAGTCGTCTGTTGAGGTATGCTGGTCTGGTGTCGTGGAGTGCCTTGTGTGCGTGGGTGAGGAGCTTGAAGGTGATCCTCTTGTTGATGGGCAGCCAGTGCAGGTCTTTCAGGTGGGGTGTGATGTGGGTGTGTCGGGGGATGTCGAGGATCATGCGGGCAGAGGCGTTCTGTATGCGTTGTAGTTGTTTCAGCAGTTTGGTCGGGACTCCCACGTAGAGGGCGTTTCCGTAGTCCAGCCTGCTGCTGACGAGGGCCTGGGTAACCGTTCTTCTTGTGTCGGTGGGGATCCACCTGTAGATCTTGCAGAGCATGCAGAGGGTGTTGAAGCAGGAGGATGAGATGGCATTGACTTGCTTGGTCATGGAGAGTGTTGAGTCAAGGATGAACCCCAGGTTGCGTGCGTGGTCGGTGGGTGTCGGTGCTTCTCCCAGGGAGGTCGGCCACCAGGAGTCGTCCCAGGCCGAGGGGGTGGGGCCGAGGATGAGGAGCTCCGTCTTGTCCGAGTTCAGCTTCAGACGGCTGTTCTTCATCCATTCGGCGACGGCTTTCATTCCTTCGTGGAGGTTGGTTTTGGCGGTGAGTGGGTCCTTGGTGAGGGAGAGGATCAGCTGTGTGTCGTCGGCGTAGGAGATGATGTTGAGGTCGTGTAGTCTGGCGACGTGGGTGAGCGGGGCCATGTAGATGTTGAACAATGTTGGGCTGAGGGATGATCCTTGGGGTACGCCGCAGATGATCTTGGAGGCTTCGGATCGGAAAGGGGGGAGGCGGACGCTCTGGGTTCTGCCGGAGAGGAAGGAGGTGGTCCAGTCCAGTGCTTTGTCTCGGATTCCTGCGTCGTAGAGGCGTGTGCGTAGGGTGCGATGGCAGACCGTGTCGAAGGTGGCTGATAGGTCCAGGAGGATGAGGGCCGCGGTCTCGCCGTTGTCCATCAGGGTCCTGATGTCATCGGTGGCGGCGATGATGGCAGTTTCGGTGCTGTAGTTGCTGCGGAACCCGGACTGGGACGGGTCCAGGATGTTGTTCTCTTCGAGGTAGCGGGTCAGCTGTTTGTTGACAGTTTTCTCGATGACCTTCACCGGGAACGGGAGCAGGGAGATGGGCCGGAAGTTCTTGAGGTCCCTCGGGTCTGCCTTGGGTTTTTTGAGCAAGGCGTTGATCTCGGCGTGCTTCCAGCTCTCCGGAAAGGTTGCGGTCTCGAAGGAGATGTTGATGGCCTTGCGGAGATGGGGTGCGATGGCGGCGCTGGCTTTGTTGAAGATGTGGTGTGGGCATGGGTCTGACGGGGAGCCGGAGTAGATGGTGTTCATGATTTTGATGGTGTCGTCGTCGTTGATGCTAGTCCAGGTGAGCAGGGGGCCGCTGTGGGTGGTGGCCGTGGGGCTTGGGGTGTCGCTGGCTGTCCTGGTGGTCTGGTTGTTGTAGCTGTCGTGAATGTCTGCGATCTTGCGGTGGAAGAAGGAGGCGAGGGAGTTGCACAGGTCTTGCGATGGTGGGATGTCGTTGGTGTTGGAGCTGGGGTTGGAGAGTTCCTTCATGCTGTTGAAGAGTGCTTTACTGTTGTGTGCGTTGTTGTCGAGGCGGTCCTTGAAGGAGGTCTTTTTGGCGGATCTGATGAGGTGATGGTGTTGGCGCATGGCGTTCTTGTGGGCTGCGTGGTTCTCTGGTGTCTGTTCGTGGCGCCATTTCCTCTCTAGTTTACGGCAGGTTTGTTTGGAGGACTGGAGGTCTGTGGAGAACCAGCTGGCACTCTTGTTGGTGCGACTGTTGGAGGGTTTCTTGATCGGGGCGAGGGTGTTGGCGCAGTCGTCGATCCAACGCCTGAGGTTGCTGGCGGCAGCGTCGGGGTCGGTGGGGTCCGTGGGTGGGCTTCGGGCCAGGGCGGTGTTTAGCTGTTCTTCGGTGATTTTGCTCCATCTGCGGTGGGGGGTCTGTTGGGTGCGGTGGTGCGTGGTGGGTTTCCGGAAGGTGAAGTGGATGCAGCGATGGTCGGTCCAGTGGAGTTCGGTGGTGTGGCTGAAGGAGACGTGGGAGCTTGCGGAGAAGATGGGGTCAAGCGTGTGGCCGGCAGAGTGGGTGGGTGTCGTGACGAGCTGTCTGAGTCCGAGGTTGGCGAGGTTGTCGATCAAGGTGGTGGAGTTGGTGTCGTTGTTGTTCTCGAGGTTCAGGTCTCCGAGGAGGATGTAGTCTGTGGAGGCGAGGGCGTGTGTGCTGATGAAGTCGGTGATGGAGTCGCTGAACTGAGGCCGGGATCCGGGGGGTCTGTAAATCAGAGTGCCTCTGAGGGTGGTGTTGGGATCAGTGTGGATCTGGAAGTGTAGGTGTTCGGCGGTGCTGAGGGTGTCGTCGGAGTTGGTCGAGACCTTGAGGGTGGACTTGTGGATGATGGCGATTCCCCCTCCTACTCCGTTGGTGCGGTCTCTGCGGGTGATCTTGTAGCCGTCCGGGATGGCTATGGCGATGTCGATTATGATGAGTAGGGCTATAGCGCTATAAAAGAAATAAATCCAATAGAAGAATTTAGGGGCATATTATCAACGGTCAGCGATAATTATCGCTGGCCGTTCACAGCGTGAGAATAGTTATCGCCGGCTACCGCAGATAATTATCGCCATGCTAGCGCTGTATTAACAACGCATAGCGCAATGGCGATAATTATTCTTGCGATAGCTTGTTTTCCATGGAACATCGCTGGTTTTCCAGCGATGTTCCATGGAAAACGGCGATAACCTTGCTGATACGACCCTGTGGTCGTATCAGCAGAATCCATCTCCCAAGTAAAGTATGCTTAAATCAGGAATTTAACAGACGTTAAATTCCTGAGTTAAAGCTGAGGTAGCGCGATTTCTTTTATCGCTGCACCTCCTTGGAGGAGTTGTTCATCCAGGTCTCTGTCAGGAAGGTGACGTCCGGGGAGGATGAGTCGAGCAGATCCCAGAGTTCGACGGCGTGTTAGCCTGCGGAGCAGGTGTTCAGTAACCCTGGGCATAGCTTGCGTAATAGCACTACACGTAGCTACGCAAAGTACACTTTGGACTACGCGTAGATACTGCGTAGTTGTGTGCTTGTCTGCACTGTGCAATAATTGCCAACAGCATCTTGCACAGTGCAAGTTAAGATAAAACAAGTATCGCTGTCTTTATATGCTAAAATGTATATAGTCATTTCACAATAGTGAAAATGATAAACTAACAAGCAGTGAGAGAGGTGATGATTTTGGGATCCTCCCTAACCTAGGGAGAGAACCAAGCAGATGCCTTGAAAACAAAAAACACATCTTGTTGAACGATTCGGTGGTGGTCCCATCCTCTTAGGACCACCCCAAGCACAGTTATTGGCAAAGATACAATCCCAACCAAAGGCCCTGCAAAGCATTATGGGACGAGATTAGCAGTGGGCAGTGAATATTATAGTATCCAATATCAAAATAATTCTGCAAAGAGCTGCAGTTCAACTAGTCGTTACTAGATGTCCCTCACTAGTCAAATGCAAAAGCATTGAAATTATTAATACATCAAGCTGCAGTTCCACTAGTCGTTACTAGATGTCCCTCACGAGTCAAATGCAAAAGCATTGAAACCCTTTCATGAAGCTTTTGCATTTGACTCGTGAGGGACATCTAGTAACGACTAGTGGAACTGCAGCTTGATGTAATAATAATTTCAATGCTTTTGCATTTGACTCGTGAGGGACATCTAGTAACGACTAGTTGAACTGCAGCTTGATGTATTAATAATTTCAATGCTTTTGCATTTGACTCGTGAGGGACATCTAGTAACGACTAGTTGAACTGCAGCTCTTTGTAGAATTATTTTGATATTGGACACTATAATATTCACTGCCCACTGCTAATCTCGTCCCATAATGCTTTGCAGGGCCTTTGGTTGGGATTGTATTTTTGCCCATAACTGTGCTTGGGGTGGTCCTAGGAGGAAGGGACCACCACTGAATCGTTCAGCATGATATGCTCTTTGTGTTCAAGGCATCTGCTTGGTCCTCCCCTAGGTTAGGGGACCCCAAAATCATCACCTCTCTCATTGCCTGAAATTTTCATTCTCAAAGTTCATTTTTGTGAATTTGTTATATGCATTTTAGCATGTAAAATTGCTTTATCAAAGCATTTGTAGGTGTTGATAATTTTGCTGCTACGCTAAGTCAATTAGCACAGTTTTTGCACTGTGCAATTTGCGTAGTAGCACAAACTACAAATGCTCCGTGAGTTTAGCGTAGTACTACGCCCAGGGTTAGTGTTCAGGAGTATGCATCTGAGGTGGTTGCGGGTGGGTGGTTTGGCGGGTCGGATGCTGGTGAAGCTGCAGTTCCGGCAGGAGAAGGGTCCTTGGGTGCGCTTCGGGGCGGCGAGGAAGCAGGTGTGTGATCGTCCGGCGTTGAGTGCGTGGAGGGTGCTGGCATCGTAGCGGAGGCGGGTGTCGTGGCGTTCGCGGGGGCCAGGAGTTCTGACGCTGGGTGCGGTCCAGGCGCGGACGGGCGCAGATGGGCTTGCCTTAGGCGCGCCAGCGGCGCGACCGCGCAGCGGCCTCCATATCAGGGGAGGTGGGAGCAGGGTGGCGAATGGGCGAGCAGGAGGGCTGGGCCGCAGGGACGCAGCAGCGGGAAAAAACGGGTGAGGGACGGCGGAGGGAACAGAAGGCAAAACAGGGCACAGGAAATAACAGGAGGGAGAAAAAGGAAATTAAGCAATAACAAATGACAAGAACAGCCAAAAACAATACAAAATACAAATGCAGAGAGCAAACCTAAGGCCTAGTAAACAACAAGGGGGACAATGAGGGCTTGATAAAGGTCCACCGTACTTGCCCTGGGTAGAACTAGAAGACAAAAGAGGTACGGTGTTCCTGGGTGGCAAGTTGGGAATCCTCTGTAATTATTTTTATTCTGGAGAGGTCACAACCTGAATAAAAAGTAAAAAGAAGAAGGAGGGCGACTATTTTGTTTTAATCTGACAAAAATTACGCTCTACCCCTTAGTGGTCAACATGTTTCTCGCCTATAAAATGTCTCTAATAGATCAGTTGGCGATTCCTCAGGACCTAGTGACTAAATGAAAACTATCTACAGTGTGTGGTGTGGTTCTACATACCACTTCTTCTCTCGGTAGGACGTTGCCCCGGAGAAAAGCAGCCAACCTCTTAAGGATTCAAGTGCTGCTTCATCAGACCGCAGCGGAGTATATGGACACTCAACGTAGTGTCGCTGCTCCCGCTCAGAGCAGTCCGGCTCCCCTACCCGCTCTGCTGCATCAGTCGCCCTCCTTCTTCTTTTTACTTTTTATTCAGGTTGTGACCTCTCCAGAATAAAAATAATTACAGAGGATTCCCTTACCTGTTTTAACCCACACACCACATCTATATCTTACCAGGCCCCTCACACCCACGGCACCTATACGGCAAGGAACAAAAGATCTCCGATAAAGAGCCCCTTTATGGGTGCCCGTCGAGCATTGCAGCGCCGGCTCGACGAGGAGCAGACCCATATGATGAAGCATGACACCTAGCTTGCTGGGTGTGTGAGGGTCCTAGTTCCGAAAGGAGGTATTCCCCACCTCCCCACCACTCTGAGTACTAACCAGGTGGCCAACTTGCCACCCAGGAACACCGTACCTCTTTTGTCTTCCAAACCTAAGGCCTACCACTGGCCACCAGGGATGAGGCGTAGGTGGTAGCCTGCGGGTGGAGGAGGGCCTCGAACTCGCGTCAGGCAGCAGCAGCGAGCTGGGGGGGCGGTCACAACAGGTGGTGCTTTTGCGGCGGCGTGGGGATCGACCTGCCTGAGAGCAGGGTCAAGGGTCGCTTACAAGGCCTTGCACAATGAAGGACCAGCACAATGCACAATGAAGGACCAGCATACATCAACGAATGCCTGACCTGCCACCTCCCTCGCAGACAACCCACAGATCTGCCGAACCAACAGTAGAGGACGCTCCTTCTCACACCCGGCAGCCAAGGCATGGAACAACCTATCTCTCCATCCTTCCAGCATTTCAGGAAAGCGCTAAAGAAATAGATGTTCGAATGATCAATCCACCACGCAGCAGACAACATTTCCAGTGCCTCGAGACCCTCATGGGTGATTTGCCAAGCATTATAACTGTTTGATTGATTGATTGATTGATTGATGGTGTGAGATATGGCACAGCACAGCTTTCTGAAGGGGCAATTATAGACTAGCCTTAGGCCCCTTGACATCTTGTTAAAGGTGTTTACACGGAGCTACAAGAAGCACTGATCTCTGAGCCTGTGATCTCTTGCCAAGAGATTGGCACACGTGAAGTGTTGCACAATGGTGCCACGCACGGGTCTGCTCACTGGATGAGGAAATGCCGCCTCCTACCCATGCTGAGGGCAGAGAAGGCACCGCTGGCAAAGGCGGAGCTGGGCGGCTGCCAGCGCTCAACAAGTACTCTGCGTGTGAGCGATTGCACAAACTAAAGTTCATCTTACATCACATGAAACCACAGGTTTATTGATCATGCTAGCAGGGTGAACAGGCACAAGTGTGTTCAAACAAGACACAGATTTAAATTTTTACTGATTTTTCCACTTACATTCCGAAGAAAGAGAATATTTCCCTGTCTGCCTTTATGCTTTAGAATTGGGAAAAATTGAACATATGCTTAAGTTTTTGAGCAACTCTCAATGCTGTCAGCTGTGACTGCCTGGTTAGAAGCTTCGCAGACTAAAAGCATGCGGCCAGTTGGCATCATGGGGCAGACTGGCATCATGGGTTAGACTGGCATAATGAGACAGACTGGCATCATGGGGCAGACTGGCATCATGAGGCAGACTGGCATCATGGGGCAGACTGGCATTATGGGGCAGACATGCAGTATGGGGTAGACTGGTATCATGGGGCAGACACACAGCATGGAGCAGACTGGCGACATGGGGCAGACTGGCATCATGCGGTAGAAACACAGCATGGGGCAGACTGGCATCATGGGGCAGACTGGCATCATGAGGCAGACTGGCATCATGAGGCAGACTGGCATTATGGGGCAGACATGCAGCATGGGGTAGACTGGCATCATGAGGCAGACTGGCATCCTGGGGCAGACTGGAAAAATGGGGCAGACTAGCAGCATGAGGCAGACTGACAGCATGGGCAGACTGGCATCATGGGGCAGACACACAGCATGGGGCAGACTGGCATCATGGGGCAGACTGGCATCATGGGACAGACTGACATCCTGGGGAAGACTGGCATCATGGGGCAGACTAGAAACATGGGGCAGACTGACAGCATGGGGCAGACTGACAGCATGGGCAGACTGGCATCATGGGGCAGACTGGCAACACGGGGCAGACTGGCAGCATAAAGAAGACTGGCAGCGTAGGACAGACTGGCAGGAGGGCAGACTGGCATCATGAGGCAGACTAGCAGGAGGGCATACTGGCATAATGGGGCAGACTGGTATCATGGGGCAGACTAGCATGAAGGCAGACTGGCATCATGGGCCAGACTGGCATCATGGGACAGACGAGCAGGAGGGAAGACTGGCAGCATGGGGCATACTGGCATCATGGGGCAGACTGGCATGGGTAAACTGGCATCTTGGGGCAGAATAGTATCAAGGGGCAGATTGGCATCATGGGGCAGACTGGCATCATGGGGTAGACTAGCAGGATGGGGCAGACTGACAACATGGGTCACACTGGCAGCATGGGGTAGACTAGCAGGATGGGGCAGACTGGCATCATGGGGTAGACTAGCAGGATGGGGCAGACTGGCATCATGGGGCAGACACACAGTATTGGGCAGACTAGCAGCATGAGGCAGACTGACAACATGGAGCAGACTAACAGGATGGGGCAGACTGGCATCATGGGGCAGACACACAGCATGGGGCAGACTGGCATCATGGGGCAGACTAACAGGATGAGGCAGACTGGCATCCTGGGGCAGACTGGCATCACGACTCACGAGGCAGACTAGCAGTACTATTTCCTTTTCACTGCAGGGCAGCAGGGACATCCAGGAGTGACAGTTTAACTGCACTACACTCCTTGCAATCCAAGCCCACTGTCACATGTCCCATGCAGGCCCATTGCCATCTTCCCTATGTTAGCATGAGTACGCTGCAGTCCTTACTTTGCTTTACACAAGTTACGATACACATGTACTTTGCCTTGTGGCACTCTGTACTTTCACACAGAACTTACTGTTATTTGTGTTCTGTATTTCCCTGGGATTTGTGGCCAGATGTACAACTCTTTTTTGCGGCCGCAAACGGGAGATCCTCTCGTTTGCAACCGCAAAAAAGGGTAATGGTATGTACAAATGCTATTTTGTGAGTCACTGACTCGCAAAATAGCATTTGCAACTCCCGCTATTTGGAAGGGGCGTCCCTTCCTAATAGTGAGTCACCATGCCATGTACAATTGTTTTGCAACCTCATTTGCGGCCGCAAAACCCTTGCAGTCTACCACCTACTTCAAGTAGGTGGTAAACCGCTCGCAAACGGGAAGGGGTACCCAGGGGACCCCTTCCCCTTTGTGAGTATGTGAGAAAATATTTTTAACTAGATGTCCCTCACGAGTCAAATGCAAAAGCATTGAAACCCTTTCATGAAGCGTTTGCATTTGACTCGTGAGGGACATCTAGTAACGACTAATGGAACTGCAGCTCTTTGTAGAATTATTTTGATATTGGATACTATAATATTCACTGCCCACTGCTAATCTCGTCCCATAATGCTTTGCAGGGCCTTTGGTTGGGATTGTATTTTTGCCAATAACTGTGCTTGGGGTGGTCCTAAGAGGATGGGACCACCACTGAATCGTTCAAAAGATGTGCTTTTTGTTTTCAAGGCATCTGCTTGGTTCTCTCCCTAGGTTAGGGAGGATACCAAAATCATCACCTCTCTCACTGCTTGTTAATTTATTGATTTCACTTTTGTGAAATGCTATATGCATTTTTAGCATATAAAGCCAGAGATACTTATTTTATCTTAACTTGCACTGTGCAAGATGTCTTTGGCAATTATTGTACAGTGCAGTCAAGCACACAGCTACAGCTACATATAGTTCAAAATGTACTTCACATAGCTATGTGAAGTGCTACTACGCAAACTACGCCCAGGGTTAATGTTTATACATCTTTAGGACGTAATAGTTTGGAGTCCAGACCATCTGTACAATCTTTGGGCAAACCTTCTCCTGAAAAGGAAGGTCACCTGGTTTTTCCTAAGAAATCTTGGACTAAATCTAAACAACAGCAACAGAAGGCCAGTTCTCGTGGTGGGTCTCTGCCACAGGACGCTTTTGAACGTAAATACAATTTGTGGGCCCAATTCACAAAAGTAATCTGAGACAAAATCCTAACTTTACGACTTTCGGTATTCACAAAGGGCATTTAGGAGTTGTAAAGTTAGGATTTTGTCTCAGTTAAACTTAAGTTTTGGTCTTAAGTTTAACTTAAGTAAAACTTAAGTTTAACTGAGACAAAATCCTAACTTTACTACTCCTAAATGCCCTTTGTGAATACCGAAAGTCGTAAAGTAAGGATTTTGTCTCAGATTACTTTTGTGAATCGGGCCCTGTGTGATCGCACTAAAATTAAGACTCCGGAGCGTTTTCAGGTTCCTGGTCCTCGTTCTCCTCATTCCTTTCAGGAATCATCTGAGCAACAGTACGACAGAGGAGGGCGAGAGGATCGCAGGCAAGGCGAGTCCTTGCAGCTTAAGCTGTTTAAGGACAGGCAGCGCTCTTTTGAAGCTAAAGTCAAGAGAGATGAACCGCCTCCGTATAGAGCTCCCTTCAAAAAGAAGGTTGCTGCTTTATCAGCGAAATATGCCGCAGATGATGAAAACCCTTCTCCTGGACAGGAGTTGGGCTGTGACCCTCCTCGACAGCGCAGCAGAAGTCACCGTAGTGCACCAGACACTCCGCCGCTTTCTGGAGGCGAGAGCAACTGAAACCTTTGTTAAGGTTGAGACCGCGGATACCTGTGTTGTACCTCATGATCGACTTTATCATTTAGACATTCAGATTGAAGGTGATATTAAACGCACCATTAATGCTATTTTTTTAGACAATTTGACTCCTACATATAACATTTGTTTAGCGGAGGTCGATTGCCTCCCTCCTTTGTTCTTGCTTGTCCTCGTGCGATTATATAATCCCCCCTTCTTTTTCACATCTTTTCCCTGAGGAGTTGAAGCATGCTTATGCTTCTGAGTAGGCCCTTGCATTGGCTCCTGCCCTATATCGCAACCATGTTGGTTGGGATGTGAACTCTCCACAACATGTTATTCCGATTTGTTCCTCACCTTAACCACAACCTCAAAATCCAATTAAACGTGACGCTAAAGCGTCCATTAAAGACGTTCTTACTCAGCTGGAGAATCAAAATCAATTTTGAAAAACTCTCAAATTGCGTTTCTTGCTGTTTTTTTCCTTGGCTATGAATTAACCCATGAGGGTAAAGGTTTGGCTCCCCATTTGTTGGAGAAGTGTGCACAATTGCAACCACCTTCTACCCTCAAAAAATGCGGTCTCTACTTGGGTTTTTGAATTTTGGCAGGATTTACATTCCTGAGTACGCTCAGTGAATCAAATTTCTATATGCTTTGATACATCCGACTTTTTCCGCTTTCTCATGGCTTCCATGACACATAGAGCGATCTTACGCGACTTACAGTCTGATTTACTTGCTATGCAGTTTTTAAAGATCAGGTTTAACACCACTAATTTGGTCACCCGGATAGTACTGTGTGCAGTTGGTTTTACTTATGTCACGTTCAATGAGGGTGACACTGTTCCTATTGCTTACAAGTCGCATCTTTACACTCCAGCGGAGATGCGTTTTTCCTCTACTGAATGAATGAATTTTAACTGTGGCGCAGATGGCCATCCGTAAATAACGGCCTCTCACTCATGGTAAACACATCTTTGTTGTTTTACCTGTGCCTGCCTTAGAGGCGGTCACAAAAGCTAGCATTCCCAATTCTAAAGCCCTTCACCCATGTTGGATTCAATGGGCTACATGGGCTACATCTTTGACGTCTGTTGATGTTTCCTTTGTTTTTGATCCTTCGCTACAAACGCAGAAGAGTCTTCAATATGAACATGTTCATCCTCTGCCTTCTACTCTTCTTCCTCTTGATCAGTATAAATGCATCATTTATACTGATGGTTCGGCAAACCGGCAGTCTTATTCTGCAGCTTGCTTGGCAGTTCGGGCTGGACTGTTCCCATGAGGCACAGGGTCAGACTGATTTGCATATGGCCATGTCTGAACTGGGGTGGTGGAGTGAGCTAAAGAATGATGATGGATTAAACCCAGATCAGTTGACTGGGGGTGAGTGTTTGATTTGCTCTAGCGCTCCGTCCATCATCCCCTTTGGTATTGCTTTGTTCGCCCTAAGTTGGCAGGGTATGCCCAGACGTGGGTCCCTTGCTCACTTTGCCACTGGATTCAAGATAGCCTGGCTTATGAGGGTTTTGAACCCGAAACCGGTCCCAGGATGCTTGTTTCCGGTCCAGGGAAGACATGGCTTGGCAGTTTGGGCTGGACTGTTCCCATGAGGCACAGGGTCAGACTGATTTGCATATGGCCATGTCTGAACTGGGGTGGTGGAGTGAGCTAAAGAATGATGATGGATTAAACCCAGATCAGTTGACTGGGGGTGAGTGTTTGATTTGCTCTAGCGCTCCGTCCATCATCCCCTTTGGTATCGCTTTGTTCGCCCTAAGTTGCAGGGTATGCCCAGACGTGGGTCCCTTGCTCACTTTGCCACTGGATTCAAGATAGCCTGGCTGATGAGGGTTTTGAACCCGAAACCGGTCCCAGGATGCTTGTTTCCGGTCCAGGGAAGACATGGCTTGGCAGTTCGGGCTGGACTGTTCCCATGAGGCACAGGGTCAGACTGATTTGCATATGGCCATGTCTGAACTGGGGTGGTGGAGTGAGCTAAAGAATGATGATGGATTAAACCCAGATCAGTTGACTGGGGGTGAGTGTTTGATGTGCTCTAGCGCTCCGTCCATCATCCCCTTTGGTATCGCTTTGCGCTATTGTTGTAGGCAAAATGATTGAGATTTCCAATTCACTTTGATTCATACACAGTCTCTACGGTACTTTTGGCTCTTGAGCATTCTGATCCTGAGTCGCTCACCCAGGTGGTGTGTAATTCTTTCTACTGTGTGCAATCTTACAATGACAATTTACATTTTTAGGAACAAAATGACTTTCAGGATTACAAAGGCAGCACAATAAAGCATAAAATGCTTTGGGTAAAGGTGGCTGTTCTTAAAGATCGCCTACCGCTTACACATGTTGTACATACATTGGGCCATCAACATGCAGAAGCGCATGCTGTTGGCAATTCGATGGCTGATGAAGCAGCCAAATCTGCAGTAGCCATGACTACAGTAGCCGCAATTATGCTTTCTATGCCTAAAACTGATGATGACATCTTGGCTGCTATAGCCGCATGTTTGGAGGGAACTGCTTTTCCTCAAGGATTTCCTTATAAGTATACTTATCAGTTAACTACTGGCAAGGTTCCCTTTGTAACAATTCCTGGGGTTGGTGATTGCCTGATACCAAATCTCGACCGCAGACACTCTTTAATAATGGCCGCTCATGAAGGCTTAGCTTCTGCACACGCGGGGGTTTTGGCCACTGTTTCCTTCTTACAGCAACGTTACTGGTGGCGAGGTCTATGCCAACAGACTTGCCGTTATGTCTTATGTTGTGACGTTTGTCAACGAATTAAATGTTCTACTATGTCCCATCAACCTCAGACACATCTTTATATTTTGAATCAGCCATTTAGCTGTGTTTATCTTCATCATTGCGGTCCCCTTGTTTCAGACAAATACATTTTGGTTGCAGTGGATTCTTGCTCTAGGTTCCTCTGGGTCTGGCCACAGCGCTCGGCTGACGCTCAAACTGTTATTAAGGATTTGCAGGTCTTTGTCAGAACATATGCCTGTGGCGCTTTTGCCTCTAAGGCATACTGTGATTCAATGGCGTAGATGGGGAGTGCAGGTGCATTTCCTGTCTCCATATAGGCCTGAGAGCAACTCTGTTGTGGAGCGGATGAACCGTGACTTAAAGCAGTCTTAACAACAAGGGTATTAGGTACGGGGCTTGGTTGGTTGACTCATCTTCATGGAGTTCAGCGAGTGCTTAATAATCTCCCTAAAAGATCTCTGGGTGGGCAGACCCCATAGGATATGCTCTTTGGCATCAGGTTGTGTGTTTCAGACCTTGATGGTCTAGATGTTGTGGCGGCGGCCGCAGCCTTTGACGTATATAGCCACTGTGCTATCTTGCAGGATCTACAGACAAGTCGAGACGTTCTGGCCAGAAATCATTTGCCATCTTCTGTTCAATCCAATGTGGATATTCAGATTCCAGTTACTGGCTGGCTCCCTAAAGTGGGTGATTTAGTTAGTGAGAAGATCGCAGTCAAGAAAGAGTTTGGTCCCTCCTACCGTGCTCCTGTTCAAATGCTTGGTCTTCAGGGTACCCAAACTGTGATTTTGCCTCCACTTCCTGGTTACAAGGATAATCGCTTCATTTCCACTGAACATGTCAAGTTAAACCATATGGCCAATCCTAAATAGTATGCCATGAGGTGTTTCTGCATAGAATTTTGCTTTACAGCCCATGAGCACCATCCTTGCTGATTCTCCCCAGCTGCAGGAGGGGATGTCGAGACTTCAGTTGACCTGATACCTGTTACATCTGCGGTATGAGAACCAGCGTTCTCTCCAGAATCACAGCCTCCTCTATTTCGACTGAATTCATCTGGTTATTATATCAATCAAGATAATTTTTCTCTAGTCAGTTCTTCGTTGTCTTCCAGTTTTGCCTTCACCGCCAGTACAAATTTGTGTTTTCATCTCCTAGTTAAAACACACTTATCTGGTTCCACCTTGGATATATATCTGGATTGTATTTTCCATGATATTTTTTTTCATGTGGATTGGGTTTGTAACTGTTTGTTTTTCTTTTGATCAACGGACATTACCTCCCAGAACGCTCTGCTACAGATCTGGTTGACGGGGTGTTGGCTCCACATGCTTCTTCACATAAAATGAAAAGAGACCAGCCTTTTGTTAACATTTCAGCGGTCCCAGTCACTGATGGAATTCTATGGGATAAAGTACCATTCGATGTATTTGGTCTTACTGAGACCGTGCAAATACCATATATATTGTGTGTTTCCATGGGTGATGTCATAGTACCTGGATAACGTTCGGATGACTGGGATGTTGATACTATGAATTTGATGTTTTCTGAATTGCAATATTACACTGTCTTTGACGCTGAGGATTTGTATTTAAATTGTGCCAACTATGCTGATTTATCCTGTTATCAACATTATGGACATCATTTTTTGCATCAGATTAGTGGACAGAGACCCCAAAATAATTATACTCAATGGGAGCATTGCCCAATTCCACCTCAGGGTACCTCAAAAACACAAAAATTAAGTGTGCATATGTCTCTGGTTATAAAGCATCAGACCCAAAATCATACTTTTTTTTTTATTTTGAATAATTTTTATTAAGAATAATAGAAAAAATACAAACAAAATCATACTATTTTAAATTGATTCCCACTCCTTTGAAGAAATATATGCTCACACAAACTAAACTAATCTTTACAGCATGCTTCATTGAAGAATTAGTCTTAAGAGGCTGTGATTATTGGAAAAACAGTATCAACTTGAAATCAGTTTGGGGCACTAGGTCCTAGCAGGTCCGGGGCAAAGAATCTTTGTTCCGTGCATGTCTTATACCCACACAAATTATTTTTCCGAATGATACGATCCAGCAAACTATTCGTATGGAACTGTCTAAAATTAAAGATTTGAATACTCCAACTATTCCATCCCTCGCCCTGTTTGATAATTGGCATTTTCAAACTATACTGAAGATCAATTAAACGGCATGATACAAAATGGTATCTTTAATTCTTCAGCTATGGCTCCGGGTGAGTGTTTGGTGTGGCCATTAGACACTAATGTCTGTCATGCTAATTTTTAAATTTCACCCCTGGGTTTAAATCGAATAGACCTGATCCCCGATATTCCCAATACACGCAACATAACACTGTTACTACTTACTCTGTGGGTAAATTATGCCAACAATGGTTAGAACATTCCACATTGTCTTCAATGAGACAACATCATTCCCTCTTATCCAAAGGCATGAATCTTTCTGATTTCCTGTTGGGCCCAAAATCCTCCCATTCTAAACGATTTGCTTATGCTGTTTTTAACGAAATTTGGAAATGATCGCAAATGGAGGCTGCAGTACGTTTACGCCAAATCGATCAAGATAATTTGGATAAAGTCCTTGCTGTGGTAGCAACAGTATAAATCTCTTGTCATCTCGTATTTATAGTTTAAATAACATTGTATCATCTGTCATTGATATTGTGCAAAGTGATGTATCTACATTGTATCATGGTCAGATTTAACTTAGATCCATAATGCAATTTGGTTGGATACTCCAAACACTGAAGAACGGGCGTGTTCGTTGGCATTACCTTAATTCCACCGCTTTGTTCTTACCATTTAATTTGACCAGTAGACAGCAATCAATGGCTATGAAAGACGCTAGTTATACTATGTTACACATAGAGAAACTTGTAAAACTTCCCTTTACAATAGCAGAAACACTGTCTGCAGTCTGGTTAATGCACAGGATTATCTCATTACCTGTCTCTACATTTTCAGTTCACTGCCTGCATGAAACACTTTCCAGTAGGTAGATACGAACCTCTTGGGGGAAGTTATGTACATAAATTATGGTCCTGCCATTTACATATCGTCGTCAACGGGCTGAGAGAGAAGTTTTTCTTACAGGGGAGGAATGTGACCCCACTGCCGGTCATTCTCTTGTTTGTCAACACGTAAAGTTCATGGCGCATGTAATGTGTCTGACCCTAATTTGGCTTGTTATTTAAAAGGAACTCCTGTTTCCGCTATTATTCTCACTCTAACTTTGTGTTCAAATGGAAGCTATCTAGTCCTGAATAATCAGGACTGTGGCGGTTTGCGGGCAGCAATCTCGTATGTGGTGTCCGTTTCCCAGTTAGTCACTTGCTGCAATAGCGTTCTGTTTCCTCCTCCACACTGGAGTGTTGATAGTTCAATCTGGCCTTCCATTCCACCTATGAAAACGGATTCTAATAAACTAGGCAAACTCAATGCGTATTGTTTCAACAAGAGGTGGCTCTCACTTCAGCTCGCGAAACCTTTGAATTGCCGGTGTCGAGAACATCCAGTGAAATACAGTCATTGTTAAATACAAATCTCCCCCTACATTTCGGGGAATTAATTCATCAAATATTTAATGCGTCTGATACCACGGGCCTGCTATGGCTCTTTGGAGTAAGGGCTCTGGATGGCAAGTTTTGTCTAACCTTCCGCTACGCTTACTTCACCTGTGTGCAACCTGTGTTTCATTGCATCCGGGGCCCCTTTCAATGGGCTCTGGACGTCTGCCTGGCTACACCAACACAAGCTGCCTTCCATTTTGAACTGTTGATGAGTCCCTTAGTGGCCCATTACCAGGACTGTTCCATGGGTATGCGACTCGTTCATAACCTGGCCTTATGGCCATTGGCCGACACTGGGCCCTGTGCATCGGCACAGCGTCTTCTGGATCTCAGTTTCATCAAAATCAACGCAGGTTGCCCCAGGATGCTATTGTCGACAACCGGTACTGAGGAGCATGTGTGTTCATTTGCCTTGCTCAACTGTATGGCTAATATCTGTACCTTGGAAGGTTATGGTCTGACACTGGAATCTCTGATTTGTCAGTTGGCATCCCGCATTTTGGGTCCCCACTACGCGTTTTAATTGACTGCTATGTTTTCACAATATATATATTTTATTTCTTTTTAACTCATTCCCCCTCTCCATATTTTTCATATTCCCTTACCATGTTTCATGATGACTGAACTGTCGTTCATACGCTTTGGTTCTGCTTACCACCTGAATTCTGTCGTCATTTTTCTGCTACCATCCTGACCAAGGGTAGGGTGTATACAAAAAGAGAACTCTCTTGGACATACGCCAAAGTTTACCTACGTTCAAGTGCACAGTCAACCACAATTATCTATTATATCATGCATACATATATACTCAACTCAATAAAAACACAGATCTGAACCCAAAAAGCAACCATATATTGCACAAAGACAAAGAACTCATACGTATACCATAATCAGGGTTTATTAAAAATCAATAATAAAGAGTAACACAGAAAGAAAATTATTTTACATAAATTCATATATTAAAAACATTAAAACATTAAAAAACATCATGAGAGACAAAGAAACATGTGAAATGCTTAAATTCATCAGACAAAGGTTATTCCCAATGGAATCAAGTATATATGATGACTTCATTTTGGCATGCACTGAACTGGTGCTGAAACATAATCTGTTCCTCTTAAAGGAAGATCTCTATCTCCAGCGTAAGGGGACCAGTATGGGGGCCACTTGTGCCCCCAGTCTGGCATGCCTCTACATAGGACAATTTGAGGAGACTCATGTTTTTAATGAATCTGCTCCGTTTTTTGAAAATGTGGTGAAGTGGAGCAGATTCATTGATGACATTCTTTTTGTTTGGGAAGGCACTGCTGACCGTTTGGAGGAATTTTTAGAGTGGTTGAACTTGGGGGATGCCAACCTCAAGTTCACCTCTGAATACAGTAATCAGAGCGTGAATTTTCTGGACTTAAAAATCAAAGTGATGAGTGGGAAATTGGAAGTTGAATTATTCTCCAAACCCACAGATAAGAACACTCTGTTGCACTATTCAAGCTTCCATCCAAAGGCACAGAAAGATAACATCCCATTTGGGCAGTTCCTCCGTTTAAGGAGGAACTGTTCCTCTCTCAATGACTTTTATAAACATTCTGAGTCCTTGAAGGTAAAACTTAGGGATAGAGGTTATCCCAGGAAACTCATTTCACATTCTTTCAAACGTGCCCGTTTTTATAATCGGGAGAGCATGCTAATAGATAGAGGTGTCAAAAAATCAAGGCAAGATGAGAAACAAAAATTAGTGTTCATGAGTCAATACTCCTGCTTGAGCAATAAAATTAAAAACATAATAAATTCAAATTGGAGTCTTTTAAATGATACTGAATCACCTAGACTAGAGAAACCTTTATTTGCTTTTAAACGCAAATAATTTGAAAAGGGAACTAGTACACACCTATAGAGAGGGTCCCAAAATGCACCAACGCACTTTGATGGGTACTCAAGCAATTGGCAACTATAAGTGCAGTAATTGCAATATGTGCGGACAATGTGTGGAGGGGAAAGAGGTGGTCTATAATAAACGCACCTTAACCTCGAAAACATTAAATAATTGTAGAAGTAAGAATGTAGTATATTTGCTTCTATGTCCGTGCGATTTGGGGTACGTTGGTGAGACGTCTTGAGAACTCCGTATACGGTTAGGGGAACATAAATCTGCCAATAAAAATGAAAAAGTGAATGCCCCATTGGTTAGCCACTTCATAAAGGAAGGTCATACCCTCACAGACTTTAGGTGGTTTATTATTGAAAAAATAGAGGGCAATAAGAGATTAGGGGATCTAACACTTAAACGAAAGAACCGTGAACGATGGTATATTTCAATTTTAGACACCATTCGTTCAGGTCTGAATACAAAGGAGGACTGGATGAGGTTGATAGAATAAACGAAATGATTTATGCTGATGTAGTTTCCATATAGAATGATTATTTAATTAGGCCGTAGCCAGGTTGTTGTGGGGTCTTTGTTTGACCACTGTGGTTTGACACGAGCGGTGTACCGGCAGCCGCGGTTGTTGAAAACGGTGGTTAAACCTTGGCTCTACAATACCATTTAGGGGTTACATACAGACTTGAGGTAGTGATTGGATGTGTCAATGCTTTTTGCTGTCACACCATGTTAAAATGTTATTTTGCTAAAATGATGTGTTACATCATTTTACTTTATCTTTATGCCCACATCTGATAGGATTTGTGAGCGTAGAGTACATTTGTATGAGTTTCGCCAGCGTACCTAATACTGAAGCGGTTACAGTCATATTTAAATAATAAGACTGATCAGGAAATATATAAATTAGATCATTGCTAATTACAATAATGGTCGTGTTGTCTAACATAAACGAAAGGATGTATATATTGCATATGATTTATATTGGCCCATTTTGTACTACTTTGCCAAGTTTACCGTTTTAACAAAGGCACCGAAAATATTCGGGTTGGACCCACCAGTATCCAATATAAGATAGGGCCGCTTTAAGAGGATTTGAATCGGGACTTCCGGGTGACGTAGTGGTCACAGGTGATATTGATTTCACCTAACTTTATGTATAAAAGACACACCATAGAAAGGTCCGTTGGTTGGTTTGATTCCCTGAAACAAAACGCCAGGAGACGACGGATTATTACGCGGCTATCTGTCTTTATCACAATCAAAGGTAGGCTAAAAATGTGGTGCCGCTGTAATAATGATTTTTTTAAATAGTTTAAATAATGTAAAAAATAGTCTGCAAATAACGTGGATAACATGCTTTGGTGGAAGTATCATGCTACATGATTTTAACGGATTTATTAAACAGCCTAAATAACACAAGATATCGTGTAGATAGTTTAGATTATATGGGTTAAGAGGACCGGGAGGTTTTTATGGTATTTTATGGTGAGTATCGTTATGAGAAGGGTCCTGGAATAATTGATAGTTGCCCATAGGCTAATATAGGGGCCGAATTCATTAGAGGAAACATGGAGCATTAAGCTTTATGATAGAGAGGCCCTCTTATATAGATACTATTTGCTTACTTTTTCTCCCCTCTCTTTTTTTATGAGGGCTATTAGCCCCTTAAGTGTAAAAGCATCGGGGTAGTTTAGTGATGAGTACAACTATTACAAAAAATTGATGAACCCATGAAGTAGGATGATAATAATAAAGGTAACATATTGTCATTTTAGGTGTGAAGCACGAGTGTCCAGTTTGAAATATAATAACGGACTCCATAAATTAAGTTCCGCTTTGACTTTTTGGCGGAAAGTGTGTATACACACGAACCAACTTAGGTGAGTGGTTGACCTTAATGTTTGACTGTAGTAAACATCTGAACCCCATAGATTTGATAGGGGCAGTATTTAGACGTTCAATTATTGTTTTTTCGATAGGATTACGTTCACCAAGTAGGTGAAGAGACGGTGGATCTAATTGGACCATGCGTAAATTTTAAATTCGTTTGGAAGGATCGATTACACAATCATCTTCCTTCGTTTATACAGAATTAGTGGTATGTATCTTTTTGTGAGACTGTTTATGGATATGGGTGTTTGTATGATTGTGTGGTCATGATGAACCCAATAGACAACTATATGGACACACGGATAATAGACCTTAATATAATTATGATTGAGGGCATGCGATAGGTTCTTTTATTTGTTTATATATAAATCCCTTTGAAGATATCAGTATTGTTTGTACATCTAAATTGTATATCGTTGTGCAAACAGTTGATAGAATGCGGGAGGGATTTTCTGGCAAAGAAACTAGGAGTTGTTTCAATTACTAGGTATAATAGATTGTAAACCATATGCATCTTATAGTTAAATCGCATATAGTATTCTTAGGATGTGGGAGGGGTCTGTAATAAATGTAATGATTGGTATAGTCAATGTTTTTTGTAAAAAATAGATTATAGGTGATACTTATTGTGTATATATATATTCTTTTTGTTTTAACTAGGTACATTTTAAACTTAACCTGTTGAGCGAGAGACAAGCTCTATACATGTCCTGATGAAGGTGGTTCTTCAATAATCCATTACCACCGAAACGCGTCGACGCTTGTGTTTTTATATTGGGTTATATTCAGGAACAACCTCATGTCTAATGCAACTAATGAGTGAATAGACGGATGGTGCCATATATACTTGATTCCATTGGGAATAACCTTTGTCTGATGAATTTAAGCATTTCACATATGTTTCTTTGTCTCTCATGATGTTTTTTAATGTTTTTAATATATGAATTTATGTAAAATAATTTTCTTTCTGTGTTACTCTTTATTATTGATTTTTAATAAACCCTGATTATGGTATACGTATGAGTTCTTTGTCTTTGTGCAATATATGGTTGCTTTTTGGGTTCAGATCTGGGTTTTTATTGAGTTGAGTATATATGTATGCATGATATAATAGATAATTGTGGTTGACTGTGCACTTGAACGTAGGTAAACTTTGGCGTATGTCCAAGAGAGTTCTCTTTTTGTATTTACCAGTGGTACCCTGTCTCTTGGTTAGTGGGGTCACTCCCTGTGTTTTCTTCACAAGGGTAGGGTGTCACATGTCCTGTGCAGGCTCATTGCCAGCATGAGCACGCTGCAGTCCTTATTTTGCTTTGCACACATTACGATACACATGTATTTTGCTTTGTGCCAATCTGTACTTTCACACAGAACATACTGTTATTTTGTGTTCTGTATTTTCCTGGGATTTAGTCTGAACACTGCAGACAAGCTCAAACAACAATGCCCCTTGTTATTCTGTTTTGGTCAGGGTCTAGCACATAGATGAAACACACGCATGCAGCTGTTGTTTAGGAACAAGTACTCTTTGTTATATAGGTACGCACAGACAGGCAAATACACAGACGAGATCACAACTACATCTGAGATGTAGAACCTTCATCTGTGCATGCTACGGTACGGGGTCTGATGCAAACACGCAGAGATATTTTGATATATAATCACTTTGCTTCTGTATAAGGGGAGGGGGGCTAGGTTAGCCTCTCTTTTACGATGACAGCTCCTTTTATCATTTATGAATTACTTACTATGCTGACCGTATTTGCGCTAGGCATTTTCTTACTCATTGTGGCACATATGCTGCATATTAGAGCACAATAGTTAAAATAAATATTGTGAACTTTTCTTCTGTCTCTGTCAGATCTTATTGTGTAAGTGTACGAGCGTGAGAGCGAAAGGGTGTGTTCTGTCACCGTGATTCCTGAGAGGATCGGGAGTGTTGTGTTCTGGGGTGTCTAATTACTTGTTCCTCTGTGAGTGAGTAGGACAAGTGAGACACTACAGCTAGTTGGTCCGGGCTCATTGGTACTAAGGTGGTAGGATAACTCAGTCCCTGCCTACTAAGGTTCTATGGTCCCAAGCATAGTTCTGTGATTTTGCAGAATCCCTGCAACATCACCACTGTAACTCCACGTGATGGCCTGGAAGAGACAGGCTCTATTGGTTTGGTAAGGTACGTTTGGAGACTCTAAAAGAAGATTATTCCAATGCAAGATGGCACAACAGAATCACCAAAAGTGGCCCGGATCACTGGAAAGAGAGAGAAGAGGTGATATGGTCTAGGGCAGTGTCTATGGAGCGCTCTGGACAATATATTGGCAGAGACCCTGGCCCACATTAGCTCCTTCTGCACTTAGACGCTGTCCTGGCAGAGTTGATAGTTTCTGAGAAGGCATTCACAGGAAAGATGGATCACAAAATATTAGTGTCTGTACTACATACGCTCGGTGGGAAACAGTGTGCGGCGTATTGTTACAGCTTTTACCACTCAATTAAGGGAATGGGTTTGTGCAGCCATATTATGCGTGTTAGTAGACAGACTGCATTTGAGGTACAGAAACATAACGCAAATAATCATGAACAGTAAAATGCAATCCTACAAAACAGCACAGCACTAAAGTAGCACGTCACTTCACCAATATAACACATAACTCAGCAGCACAATGCACCAACCAAAACACTACTCACAACACACCAACACAATGCATTTGTTAAGTTATCGCACCCCATCTTCATCCGACACCTGCATTAGATTGGAATCCAAGATCTAGCTCTCCGCTGGGTTTGTTCCTTCCATACCGGAAGAACACAGTCAGTCAGCCTGGCCCCATACTCTTTGGAAGCTCCCAACCTCATCTGCGGAGTAGTGCAAGGATCCTGTTTTAGCCCAGCACTCTTCAATGCATACATAACCCCACTTGCAAGCATCATCTGCACCCACACCATTGTTGTTCCATCCTACGGCGTTGACATCCAGCTTAAACTCTCCCTCTTGGACAAGTCTCCCAACATCTGGAACAACTTTACCACCTGAATAACTGAAGTCGCCAACTAGATGATCACCAACTGTCTCAAAGTTAACACTGACAAGACAGAAGTATTGGGATTCAACCTGGTGGATGGCTAAACTTCGACCTACGCCCACCCATGCCAAGAACCTCAGGGTCATCATTGACAGTCAACTCAACATGACTGCCCAAGTCAGTGCCGTCACAGCTTCCTGTTTCCACACCCTGAACATGCTGAGGAAAATCTTTAAATGGCTCCCAACAATCACCCGCAAAACCGTCACACACAAGCTTGTCAGTAGCAAGCTGGACTATGGGAACAAACTCTATGCTGGGATCAGCAAACAACTCACCAGACTACTGAAAACCATTCAGAATTCAGCATCCAGAATCACTCAGTCTACTATGCTGCATACACCCCAGACCGCACCTTAAAGAGCTTCATTGGCATCGAATATAAAAACGAGCTTATTCCATCTCCTCACACACACCTTCAAAACGTTACATAACACAGGCCCAGCCTACCTCGATAGCTGAATCTCATTTCACAAACCCTCCAGACACCTCCTCTCAGACAGACTCCTACTTACACGCATCCCGTGCATATGCAAAACCAGAACAGAAGGTCGGGCCTGCTCTACATCACTACTAAAGCCGAGAACAACCTACCACTGTACAATAGAGACGCTTCTTCAAATCTGGATTTCCACAAGAAGCTAAAGAACTGGCTCTTCGAATAGATCCACCCGTCAGCCATAGGCCAGGCTAGAATTACACCTGCTTCAGCGCCAGGAAACCCACCAAAGCGATAGTGTATTTAACAAATAATCATAACAGCAGAACACAATTATACAACAAAACAAGAAACAACACAAGAATGAATGATCAAAAAAGGAACAACATAAGAGAGCCACACACAAAATCATACTACAGAAAAGAGCACAACAAAATAACAACACCCATACAAACATAACACAGTACATCAATACAGAACAACCACACAAAATGATGCAAAACAATACAGTTGTGTTGCATTTTATGTGTCCAGCTTCATAGGGTATATCTTTGTTGTGTTGTGTTATTGTGTTGCTGTATACGGGAGGTGTTCTGTTTTTGTTCTGTTATAGAATCTTGCAGACGCCAACAAATAATGGCGTCAGAACAAAGCAATAATCAATGCAAATGATGCTCCAATACCACTACCCTAGCACCGCACTATGGGCATATTCTCAAGGACTCATCGCCGATTTAGCGGCACTTTTCGACACGAAAGTGGCGATAGATTTATCGCCCAATTCACAAGCCTGCGCTAACAGCCGACATCGTCAGTTTTCCTGCGATAGCTGGCGCTAAAAACATCGCAAAGGCTGACAGCGATAACTAACGCTAATCATATGCAGAGTAGGCGTTCCCGTGCAAAAACTCACGATAACACCACTTCGCGATATTCTCAACGACCAGCCAGATCGGCGATGCGGGCCAAAAACAGGCGATAAGGCACGTTAGCAGCAGGGACTTAAGACCTGCTTTTTTCTGGTCTTAAGTAGGACGAAAACCTGCAGTATAAAGGGAGCCCAGCCCAGAGCCACATCTGAAGACCAACAGATGCCATGGAGCTACTAATCATGCAGCTTGGAGACCCAAGAGGGCCACAACACCCACTGCCACCACCCCCAGGACCACCCACACCCCCAGGACCCCCCCCGCAGTACCACCGAGGCAGCGCAGAACAAGACAGCTGGTCCTCCGGGGGGTTTGTGGGGTTCTGGTTGGCCTCTGTAGTTGCTCCAGCTTCTTCCATGGTGCTTCTCAGTTGTTTGGGTTTTGTTTCAATTTTTATTTTTTATTTTTGCAGCTTTTATGGTGATTTGTCCCACCAGACGTGGGAATAGCAAGCCTGGCGCTGCTTATCGCTGATATTTTTATCGCTGTTGGGCCCATCGCCACTTTTTTCACGTTCGGGTTTCCTTTTTTATCGGCGTCCCAGTAATTTTAACGAGGACATTTGACGCGTTATCTGGAAACTATCGCCTGTTGCCGGCATGTTAAGAATACGCCGTTAACACAGCGTTAGTTTCCCGCGATAGATGACGTTATGTAAAATTGCGTTAACCTAGGTTGGCGATAATTATCGCCCGTTCTTGAGAATATCCCCCTATATCTTCTCAAAATATCAATGCCCCAAGGCCATGCAGCGCACCGTGCCTTAAAAGAGACCTTTCTAAGCGCTCTTTGTGTCAGCCTTCCCAACGAGATGTGAAGAGTGAGTGCGCCTGACCAACACTCAAAGAGCACATAATGGCATCTGTGATTCACAATAGAGGCGAAGCTTTGGGAGGCCAGAAGGACAGTACAATGTGCAGAGAGGAGCCAGGAACAGAATGGGAAGCTCAGGGGCTCCTGTGGAGAAATGTTCACTGTTTGAAGGATCTAAGGCCCGAGGTACAATGCAGTCAGAAACCCGAGGATTCACAAAATCACAGCTTTTGTGACCACAAAAGACCTCTGTCTACGTCGTGGGGCAGAAAAAGCAGGATTTGCCAGACCCCTCCCCCCTCTTACATGCGGCCGATGGGAGGAGCCAAACCCTGGGACCTCCGCGGGTGGCCAGAGGTCTAGCTACGCCATTGGTCTACGTACCGAAACAGTCTTTTTGACTCACAAAATGGGTTTTGCGATCCATTTAAATTTTCCATTAGGAGACGGCACAAAAGGGGTGTCCGCTCTAATTTCGAGTCACAATGGTATGTACCAATGGTTTGCAACTATCGATCGGCTATGAGCGCCTCGAAGGTGATCACAGCTTCCATGGAAAACGAGGGTTATCCGCACTGGGTTTAGATGTGAGCAATACAAGGATGTATAGACTGCAAAGCAGAGGACATGCCGTATTGTACAGGAGTCGATAGCCCCAGGCGCCTCGGGACGCTGTACTCTTCCTTCAGGTGCTCTACAGTGGCAAGAAGGCAACAAGTTGGCGCTTTACCAAACTCCCAAATATAGAGTTAATACGACTCCTGATTGCGCTGTAGACCCCTCAACCTCCGCCTGTGAGGCGGTCCCCCTGGACGTCCAGCAGAGCAGCGCCACTGATAGCTCCATGAAGCATCAACAGTCCATTGGTTCATGGAGCCCCCCTGAGATCTTTCCTCCTGTGAGTGAAGTTAGCAGAAGTTAGTTGGCTGCTTGAGAACCTGTCTTTAAACCTTCCCTTGTGCGGTGCCTGCACTTGCCTCTTTAGGGCCCTGCCCAGGCCGTCCAGGGGTGTTTTGCTGGCAGTGCTCACCTACACAACACAAACACCAATTAGCAGTTGTGTCTGTCTGACACATCCTTCCCCCCGAGACCCCTGTCCGCCTCGGCGCCTTGTGGCCCATGACCACCACTGATGAAGTCACCAGGCCCAGCTCCCAGCCTTGACGGATGTCTGTCACTTGAGCGACAGGTGCCCGCCGGAAGCCAGGCCCCCCAGGATGCTCTCATTACCTGGCGACCCTGTCTACCTCTGACTCATCTCGGCTCCGTCTCGACGAGCCGCCGTCTAATTCTGGAGGCCCGGGCTGCAGTGCAGCATGAACCTTTCCGGCGGAACCAGGCGCGCAGCAGCCCTCTCCGGTCCCCATCTGCCGCTGCTCCTGCCCGTGAACATCACTTACAATTGCCAGATGCAGAACAACAGACAGAACAGGCTGCAGACGGGTCGCCATGGAAACAGGCACTTTTCTTTCCCCGTCTTTTACATCTTCCAGGAGTTCCCCATAGTTCCTGCTTATTTGTGTTTGTTTGTTCGAGTTTCATGGCAGGAGAAGAGCCGCATAGTTATGTGTGTGGTCCCTTGCTTTGCACACTTCGCAGCAGCAAATCACAGAGCACCTTATCAGAAGGGATATCAGTGACGTAAGTCCCTCAAATTGCACTCAACTGCCTGATCGGGTTATTCACTGGCAATTTTGGGTCCATGAGCACGTTTGCGCCAGGGGACTTAGGGCCAGATCCACAAAGCTTTTTTTCAGCTCACGACGTTTGCAAACAGAAAAAAGCATTTCCAAATGTACAAAGCCCCATTTGCGAGTCGGTAACCTATTGCCTACTCGCTAAATAGGCTTTGAAAGTTTCTATTAGGAAGGGGCGTGCCAAGGGGGACCCTTCCTAATAGAGTGTCGCAGGGGGCTGTACAATTGTTTTGCGACAAAACAATCACAATTTAGCGCCTACTTCAAGTAGGTGGTAAGATGGTCGCAAATGGGAAGGGGTCCCCAGTGGTTCCCTTCCCCATTGTGAATCGTAGCAAAAATGGTTTTTAAGAGCAGGCAGTGGTTTCACGGACCACTAACTACCCTTAAAAAAAGAAACAGAAATGCTTCATTTTTCATTTTGAAACACATCTCGTTTTCCTTTAAGAAAACGGGATGCATTTTAAAAAAAAGTTGCTTTATTTAAAAGCAAACACAGACATGGTGGTCTGCTGTCCCTACCAGGCCACCATCCCTGTGTTATTGCCCATTCACAATGGGTCGCAAATTGCGACCTGCATCATGAATATTGATGAGGCAGGTCATTTGCGACCCCATTGGGAATCGTTAATGCGTCTGAGACACATTAGTACATTTCATTTTGCGAGTCTCTATTTGCGAGTCGCAAAAAATTGCAATTATAGACTCGCAAAATTAAATGTTGGTACATCTGGCCCCTTAGAGTAATGCATGTGAAATGTGCATATGTATGGGTGCACCCAGTGACATTAGGCTCGCTTTGTGAAATGATGATGCTAGGGACATGGCAGCCATGTTAGAATTGTTGTTTTGGGTAATGAAGCCGTTAATACGTGCATACCTTTTAGCCAGGCCTGAAAATGATGGATCAACAGTCCTTTTATTGTTTCAGTGTTTACTGTTCTCGTTAGCTGTTTTAAAGAGTTTACTCTGGGGACTTTTTTATGTGAATAACTTAGTTTTAATCTTGTAAGAATAGATGATCTCTTTGCACTCAGGAGTAACTAAAATAGCTACCCAGTTTTTAGGTCTCGCCTAGCGACGCAGCGAAGCTGCTCGCTAGCGAGATATATTGTCGTCTACTTAGTTTGGAAGGGGGACAGGAGATGTCCCTTTCCCAGACAGCCGATATGCACGCTCACGGCGTGTCTATCAGCTTGGTCTGGCACAGCACATGGGCACGGCATCTCTTTAACTCGTGTGCTTCACAGCTGGGCCCGGCGCCGGACAGCAGACGTGCACACGCACGGCGTCTCTTTGACTCGTGTGCTTCACAGCTGTGCCCGGCGCCGGACAGCAGACGTGCACACGCACGGCGTCTCGCGGGCTTCAGAGCCGCAATGTCGAGAGCTTGTATTTTGTTGCCCGTGGCTATTTTCTGTATTTTCTGTCCCATTCGGAGACATTCTAGGACAGGGCCCTGCTCGCTGCTTCATGAGGGGTCAAGGGACCCCGCGGCTCCCTCCCGCTCCTCCACCCCCACACGGCAGGCAACAAGAGAGTCTCAGCTCCAGTTCATGGATGGAGAGCAGGGGATGATGGGCCCCGCAAAGGCACTAAAGCGGTGCAGAGGGCCGAAGAAAAGCAAGCTAAAGAAACAGCCCTCTGCCCCATCCCACCCCCTTTGCCGTACCCCCTACTCCTGTTTAGCCATCCATTCAACTCTTGCGATACGGAAGAGATGAGGTAGGCGATGATGCTGTTCAACAAGGACACGGGAGGCCCTAATCAAATTCAGATTAATCGCTCTGTGTTATCCTGGGCAAATTGCATTATCGCTTTGTGTGCAATTTAATCTCATAAATTTATGAGCGCTTAGAAACATGCTTTAGAACAGAAAAGTGCCAGTGTGTAGCAATATAACATATCACTCACGTTTCACAGGGGCCATGCGGGAGGAATTCCTCTAGTTTAGGATTTTCTGGGACTTGTAGCTGTGATATTATAACGAGATAAACACAACCTTCAAAGAATGCAACGAAATAGAACTTGGTGGACGAACTGTTCTCACATGCGTATCAGTGACTTTAAAGCTCATATCAGCACTGGATTACTTCTTTAGAATGTAGCGCTACCAAATATATCGAGGCGCTGAAGGTTTGAACTTTCAACACTGTGGACTTCACCCCCCACCCCCGTATACTCCGAGCAGTATGGATAGGAGCACTCGGAGACGAGAGCTGGGTGAAATATTTTGTCAGCGGGATGCAGGAGCTGTTTCACAAATCGGCAACATGTCACAGACTTGCCTCCGTCTACCAAAGAAAGGGAAACCGAGGACCTGCAGCCGGTGATCCTGCAAATAGCTGTCAACTATCCAGTTCATGGGTACATAGAGTATCCCAGTACCTGGTCATGCCAAGTAGAAGCACGAGCCACGAGCCGTGTGAACCTGGGCAGTGTCTATAGCCCAGTTACCTGGTCAGGGTCTATAGCCCAGTTTCGCTCCACAGGTGACCTGAGATCGGATGGATTTTACCTGTTTTGAAATTTGCAAAATTCTTTCGCCTCCTTCCTCTTCACCCTATCCTCTCCAGTGTGCCTCCTGATGTCCTGCAGCACCAGTGCTGTGGATTATTTACCTGGGTTTCAGTGGAGTGCATGTGCACCCAGTGGTAGAAGTGGGCTGGATCGGAATTTAACACCGTCCGTTCCCCTACTACTTTATTTTAAAACGCGTCCCAGGACGGCAGCAATTGTCCGAACTTAAAAAATGTTGCGTGATCGTCCAGCCCTGTGTGCTGCACATTGAGGAAGGCATCTGCAGTTGCCACAACCTCCTCCCCCTTCCCCTCTGCATCTGTGGGCAGGGGCCTGCCCAGCAACACTGTAGGAGCAATCAACCAGCACACGAAAAAGGCAACCTTTGGTGGCCCTGCTGCTCATGTGATTTACACCTAATTTAGTGAGGAAGCCCCCTGCCTGCCCCCACTGTGACTAATACAATGGTCAAATCAGGATGCATTTTAGGCACTACCCTTGACCTCATCTGCCCTTTATTTTCGGGCTCACACAGAAAGGAAGAGCACTCCAGTGTAGAATTTCTGGCAGACTATGCCCAAACCTTGGCGCTTTAAAAAAAAAAAAAAAAGCATTTACAATGTTACAATACAATGCAAAAGGTCTCGCATTTTCAAAACTTTGACCTATTGGTATTGTAAATGACAATACCTTTTATTATTGCAGGTTTTTTAAACATAAATAAAAGGCATTGTCATTTACAATGCCAATAGCTCAAAATCTCGCAAATGCGAGACCTATTGCATTACAAATGCTTGTTTTTCCTTGTGGCAGTTCTGAGAATTGTGGACCTCCTGGTCTCCTTCTACCTGTGACTTGGGGAAAATTGATCCCCGACCTCTTTCGTTCAGGTACTTAGGGAGACTTGTGTGAGCCCACTGACCTCTTTCGTTCAGGTACTTAGGGAGACTTGTGAGCCCACTGACCTCTTTCGTTCAAGTACTTAGGGAGACTTGTGAGCCCACTGACCTCTTTCATTCAGTGATTTAGGGAGAATTGTGGGCCTCCAAGCCTCTTTCCTCCATTGACTCTTTCCGAGGCTCGTTTACTACTGCGCTTCCAGACTTTCCACCGCAAACAGACAGGACTTATTGGGACTGAACTCTCAGGACAGGACTCCAGGGAAGAGCTGCTCTAGTGCTCAAGAACATATAAGCGAGGAGTGGCATCTTTTGGGTGCAAGAGAAATGTAGAAACAGGAGTAGATGCAAGTCAATCGGGCTGTGGTGTCAACTTTAAAGGAGCAAAGATGGTGAAGCGAGGGGAGTGAGTTCATTATTAACTAATTAGACTGAAGTCCAGTCAGAATTACCTCTGGCACCTCCTTATGTGTATGGACAACTGTGAGGAATTGGGTTTTTGGTTGGCTCGGTTGTGAACCCTGGTCAAGCAACAGCCACAATCCCTTGCAGGGTGAACCAATAAAATTCTTTAAATTAACCTGTGCTTAACCCTGGGTAACTTGGCACATCAAGCAGTCAGGCTTAACTTAGAGGCAATGTGTAAATGCAGCACACAAACAGTAATAAAGTGAAAACACAACACAAGAAAAATCCCAAACCAATTTAGAAAAACAGAGTAAATTTTAATAAATTATTTGACACCAAAACAACAAAAATCTGATCAGTAGAAACAGAGTTATGAATTTCTGGAGAATAAACTGCAATATAGCACCTAAAGGCAGAAAGCGCCAACTGCAGCTATCTGGTCATCCTGGATCAGGTCAAAGTCAAAACTTCAGGCCGACTGCGATGGAGCGTGGTTCGCATACAGACCAAGATTAGACCCGCTGAAGGTTTACCTTCTCAAGTTTTGTGCCAAAAGTTCCATTCACATGGAAGAAGGTGTTGGGATCTAGAATGTGAGTGGGTGGGAGCTCGTGGGTTTGGGGGGGGTTCCGAGAAGGAACGTGGTGTGTCGTTGTAGCGGCAGTTGCTGCCGGGGGTTGGAGCCTACTAGATGTAATAAAGAAGTGGCTGAACTTACCTTACCTTGTGGACTTCTCTTCACTGGCGACGAGTTGTCTGGTAGCTCCATCACCCCTCGGTAAAGTATCCGGAGCTGCGCCACATCAATGTCCCGGTCTGCGTTGCTGTGTCCATGCTGTTTGGATGTTCCTTTCTGGATTTGCAGAGTGTCCCTCCGTGTGAGCGGAGAGCCTGGAGTGCGTGGAGCGGAGGCCTCGAAGTCCTGGTACAGGGGTGTACAACCTCCAATCCCTGTTGGTGAGTCTTCGCTGATTCTCGAGGCCCGCGCGCTTCCATGTTGCCGTTGAAGTCTCGCGGATGCAGTGGCCCGTGCTGGCATCCATCGCTGCCTCAATACATCACAAGTCCTTCCCTGCTCACGTCAGACGCACACCTAACGTTGCACGTCTGACACATCCGCCATCTTGGATCGGGCAAAGTAAAGCCTGGGGCCTATTTCTACAACGAGCTGCGTGTCGGTGATGCGCACACCACTTTACCTCATTTTTTCTACCAACGTTTGCGCAATCGGTGATGCACATACCACAAGCCCAACATTGTGAATGAAATTCTGCATAATCGCACTGCACACTCATTGATGCGCACAACTGTTATTGGGTAAAAAAAAAATGATTTTCTTGTGACTGTTTCAACAGCAGTGTATTTGCGCGTTTGTGTATCCGGTGATGCACACACCTTTTAACAAATTCTCTGCTTAAAATTATCTTTAAATATTAATCTAGCATGTGCTGATTTCGCCAAGATGTGTTCAGCTGGGATAATACCTTTATAAGCTGTCTGACAATTATTTATAGCATGGTATTGCTATTTCATGTATGATTGCTAAAATTGTGTGGGGTAAGCTATATCTTTTGTTGTGTTTTGGGCAGCAACTCACCCACGCATGGCCATGGATCGTGTTTTGGCACCTCCACCTTTTTTGCAAATAGCAGGTACTCCGCCATTGCAGTGGCAGCAATGGAAGGATACTTTTGATGCCTACCTGGAGGCTATTGATGGTGACACCTTTACTGCCAAAAAGAAAAAAGCTTGGTTGATCTATAACTTAGGTTCGGAGGGCAGAAACATTTGGAAACAGTACCGTTGGAATTAGTAAGCACCCGCGTAAGTGGTGGTGACGAAGGAGACTCACTAATTGTTGATGACTATGCATCTATTGGCAAAACTTTGGACAAAAGATTCAATCCTAAAAGGAATGTTGTACTCGAGCGCCACAAATTTTTACAACGTGCTCAGATTCCCAGCGAGTCCATTGATGACTTTGTGGCTGCCCTCAGGACTTTAGCAGTCACCTGCAACTACAGAGAATTCAGGGACGAAATTATCTGTGATCAACTTATTGAAAGAACAAGTAACAGAAAGATTCAAGAGAAACTTTTGGCTTCTGATGATCCGACCTTCAGACTGCCCTTTCTTTAGCCAGAAGTATTGAACACTCTCAATTCTGTGTAAAAGAAATGAGTAGTACTACTTCACCTGGGGAGGTTAAATTATTGAATACGAAACCCAGTTTCAAATCTCTTAAGGGGCCTAATGCCAATCCTGTGCTTCACGTGTCACAACCTAAAGCCAAAAGTGAGCAAGGAGAAGTTGTATGCTTCCACTGTGGAAGCAAATCACATTTAGGGAATGCCAAGTTCTGTTTTGCCTTAAATCAAACATGCTTCAAATGTGGGGAAAAGGGTCATTTTGCTCGCATGTGTAAAGCTACTTCTTTGAAGATAAGTCCTGCACAGATGGTGAAAACAATTGCACAAGATATGGCTGATTCTGAAGAAGAGTGTTATGAGTTATTGATGTTGTCCTCTTCTCCCTCACACTCTGAAGGCATTGTGGAAATATCTTCCATGATAGGGTCACACAAGAGGAAATCTCCTGCATGTAAGGTTAATGTTAATGTTAAAAAGAAAGCCACACAATCACGCTCCTTCTCTGGTAATGCCCCTATCATCTGGAATGCCCTCCCAAAAAACCTGCGCTGCAACCCCTCCTATTTCAGCTTCAAAAAAGACCTCAAAATCCACCTCCTCAATTATTATTGGGAATCCTAACCTGTGACCTGCACTCGATCTCCAATTTCACCATGTTATATTAGTCCAGTAATACTTGTCCATTTCATGAACATAATCGGCCTAATTACTTGATATGTATAGCTCCTGCCCCTGTTTATCTATTTGATTTGTTTATCTATTTGTTTGATTTGTTTATCTATTTGATTTGTATATTTCACATGTTGTTGTCATTATCTTTTATCTACTTATACGCCATGTTTGGCCCAATTATTATTGGGGGTCCTAACCTGTGACCTGCACCTGATCTCCAATCACCATGTTACATTTTGTCCAGTATTATCTGTCCATTTCGCGAACATCATATACCTAGTTACTTGAAGTGTATAGCTCTTGCACCTGTATATTTATTTTGTTTTGTATATTTCATATGTTGTTTCATTATCTTTTTATCTACTTGTATGCCATGTTTGCTTTATATTATCTTCTCATGTAAAGCGCTCTGATACCTCTGGGTCTAGCCAGCGCTATATAAAACTTTTAAAATAAATAAAATAAAAAATAAATAAATAATGTCAACGGGAAGTGTATTGGATTCTTAGCCGATTTGGGTTCCCCTTTCACACTTATTAATGCGAAGGATTTTGGGGAGGGTTAGATAGCATCCAGTTGCAACCATCCAACATCAGAATTTTCGCTTATGGTGGGAAAAGAGTAGAAGTGGTGGGGAAGTTTATGGCTGACCTTGCTTTTGGTGAGGATTTGGCTACAGGTACCGTGTATGTAGTGAAGGAAGGTGCAAATTTGTTGGGGTGGGATGAGCAAGGTGCCCTTGGCATCATATTGGACCCCAATCATCCAGACATGGTGGTATCCCGGAGTGCTGTCAACCAATTCTATAGTTTGCCGCCACCGTGTAGTGTGTGTGTGGTTGCCCAGGTTCCAAGCAACAAGGGGATACAAGATTACCCTGATGTGTTTAATGAAGATCTTGGAAAATTAAAGGGGTTTCAGCATCGTATTGTGTTAAAGGATGGTGCTAGACCTGTGGCTCACAATGCGCAAGGTACCCTTAAGTCTCCGGAAGGAGCTCAAATGCAAACTAGAACAGTTGTGTGCTATAAGAGTAATTGAGCCCATTGAGGGTTCTGAATGGTTGGCCCTCATTGTCTTACCATGCAAGTCCGACAAATCTCTGAGGATGTGTGTGGACTTGAGGGATCTCAATTCCAACATTTGGATTGATCGCCAACCCCTGCCGAACATCAATGAGATGGCTACTTTGGGCAGTGCCAAGTTTTTCACGTCCTTGGAAATTTCTTTCGCTTACCATCAAATAGAACTATGTAAGGAGTCAAGATATCTCACGTCTTTCATTACTCCCGAGGGACCCTATATCTACAAACGAATGCCTTTTGGTCTTGCCTCGGCTTCTGCAGTGTTTCAGCGATTAATGAACAATTTGTTCAAGGACACTGCAGGAGCCGTGTTTTTCCAAGACAACATTCTGATTCATGGTAAAACAGAGTTGGAACATGATGATAAAGTTAAGCGTGTTTTAGACATTGTCATATCTAGTGGCCTTACTTTGAGAAAAGACAAATGCAAATTCCTTCAAGAGGGTGTGGATTATCTTAGTCACCATATCTCCGACAAGGGTGTCGAACCTAAACTGAAAATTATGGAGGCTATTCAAAATGCACCCACACCTGTGAACAAAGGCCAGCTTCGCTCCTTTTTGGGGTTGGTAGAATACTACGCCAAATTTGTGAACAACTTTTCCAGCAAAACTGCGTCTATGCATGGTCTCTTGAAAAAGAATGTCAAGTATGTGTGGGATGATGATTGTAGCAATAATTTTGAATTGATAAAGCAAGAAATTGTCCATGCCCGCCTTTTTAAATTATTTAACATCAATGACCAGTGCATCGTGTCCACAGATGCAAGCAATGTGGGTTTGGGTGCTGTTCTTTTGCAGAAAAGAGCAGATGGTTGTGAAGAAATGATTGCTTTTGCTTCTAGAACATTAAAGGGTGCTGAAAGTACCTATTCAACCATTGAGAAGGAAGCTTTAGCCTTGTGGTGGGGTGTTCAACATTTCAGGAATTTCTTGTGGGGCAATGAATTTGTTTTAAGGACCGATCACAAACCTTTGATTGACCTTTTCTCTACTAAAGGTGGTGGGAGGGCTACTCCCCGCATTGCAAAGTGGCAGTATAGGCTGCAAGAATTACATTGCCGCCTGGAATATGTAGCTGGTGCCAAAAATCTCATGGCCGATTGCTTATCCAGGCTACCTTTTACCGGAAGTGTGTGTGGGATCACCTGATGACTTGGAAATGGTTTGTGCGGTGTGTTCCTTGGAAAATACTGTGGGTGGTGCTCTTTCTGAGCAAGAATGGTTGCAAGCCTTGTCTAGTGATGTTGAAATTAGAATGGTCATCGACTCTTTTTCGGGTGTGTGGCCCATCAACAAGGACTGTCCTTCTGAGTTGATTCCTTACAAAAGGATCAGCGAGGAGTCATCTGTGGTTGGTGGAGTGTTAAGGAGAGGTGGTTTATTGGTGGTTCCTGCATGTATGCACAAGAGGATTGTAGACTTAGCCCATGAAGGTCATCTGGGAATTCGTGCCATGAAACATAGAGTTAGGGAGGATTTTTGGTGGCCCGGATTAGACAGAGATGTTGAACACTATGTTCATGACTAATGCATTTGTGTTGTGAGCGACAAATCTCAGGTGACTCATCCTTCCCCGGTGGATCCCGTGGTAGTGAAAAACTCGCCCTGGTGCAAACTTGCTTTTGATGTTGCCGGTCCCTTTGGGCTGACTGGGAGTCCACCCAAGTATGCTTTGGTCCTCATTGATTACATGTCAAAATGGCCTGACGTCAGGTTTGGGGATAATGTTAATTCTTCGTCTGTCATCAAATTTTTTCAAGATGTATTTCTCAGGGAGGAGTTTCCAGAAGAACTGGTGTCGGACAATGGAACCCAATTGGTTTCCAGAGAAATGCAGGACTTTCTCAAGGACATTGGTGTTAGGCATATTCTTACTTCCCTTTATCATCCCCGCAGCAATGGTTTAGTAGAACGCTTTAACCGCGTAATCAAGGAGCATTTGCAACTGGCCTTGGTTAATGGCTTGCATTGGTGGCAAGCTGTTACCGACATGTTGTGGGCGGTGAGAACTACCCCTCATGTTAGCACTGGCATGGCTCCATTCACTTTACTCAGGGGTAGAGTTGCAGGGTCCAAGTTGAACAAGGAGTGGATGTCCAGGAAGGATGTTGATAAAGAGAAGTTGATGGATGTGGTGGATGTCAGAACTGCTGTTCAAGCCAAGTATGGCACTAGGTCTAGCAATGCTGGTGCTTTGTCTGTTAATGTTGGTGATTGGGTCAGAGTCAAGAAACCGGGCTTTATCCGCAAAGGCGAGTCGCGCTTTTCGGCACCTATGAGAGTGTCTGAGGTGAAAGATCATGTTGTGCTGTTAGAGAATGGCAAGGTGTGGAACAAGTGTGCTGTTTCTGTGGTGCCTGAATCCAAAGTTGGTTATGTCAATGAGAGAATTGGTGTTCATTCTTCTTCCGCGGCCGTGCCTGGTGGTGCTCATGTGAGGTTGGGTGTTCAGTCTGGTTGTGTCCCTGGGAGGGGTGCTTCTTCCAGGTTGAGGGTTTTTCCTTCTAAGTTCCAAGATTACGTCATGCTGTAGATCCTGTTAATTTCTGGGTCTCATATTTTTATTCCTTGCTATGTGCATGTGATTGCTTTTATCGTACTTACTTTGTTTTGCCAATTTTGTACTATTCTGTTTGCCTTTGCTATTTTCATCTTGTTTTTACTGTTACATTTGTTGTGTTATGAAGGAAGGGGGGGGTGTTGGGCTGTGAATGTGAGTGGGTGGGAGCCTGTGGGTTCGGGGGGTTCCGAGAAGGAAGGTTGAGTGTCGTTGTAGCAGCAGTTGCTGCTGGGGGTTGAAGCCTACCAGATGTAATAAAGAAGTGGCTGAACTTACCTTACCTTGTGGACTTCTCTTCAGAAGGTCAATGGGAGCAATGAGAGCATCGCAGGCGGCAGTCAGCATGGTGCAAAGAGCAGGCCGGGCGTCACGAATGGGCTGGAGCTTCGCAGTGACGGTCTACACGGGCTTACGATAATGTTGGGCGGAGAGATGGGCTAGCGCCACCTCGCGATGATTTTCGGTGCTAGCAGCATGGTTCTAGTGCAAACGGGCCCATTCAGGGTCGCAAAGAGCTCAAAAGATTTAATTTAAGAACTCAAGAGCCACAGCAAGGGTCCAGGACCTGCGAGATACCTCTTGGGGGCCACAAACACACTGCAGACGGGTCCAGGAGCTGTTGGGGAGCCTGTAATGTCCCTGAGGCTCAGATCAGAAGGCCAGCAGACTAGTCCTTTGAGTCACTCTGGGGTCCTGCGTGCAATATGGAGTTGCAGGATCAGTTCTTCTTCCCCAATCAAGAGGGCAGCAGGTCAGCACAGCAGGACAGCAGTTCTTCCAGAGCAGCAGTCCAGCAGACTGACAGTTCTTGTAGCAGCACAGCAGTCCTTCTTCCTCGCAGAGTATCCACATGTCCAGAAGTGTACTGAAGCGATGCAGTGAATGTTCTATTTTTATACCCTGGTGCCCTTCTCTTGGAAAGTGGGAGAAGCTTCTGGAAAGGTTCTTAAAAGTGCATGGAATATTCTGACAACCTGCGCTGCCTCCAGGCTGCAGAGGCCATATGGAGTCTTTAGGCCCTTTGTGTAAAGGCAGAGCACAGGCTATTCAGGTTAAAATGAGGCTGTGCTAAGCCCCGCCTCCCATCTGGCCAGCGTTTTGCCCATTCAGACACAACTAATCCCTCTAGTGTGTGACTGTCTGGGAGGAATTCATAAAGTACAACTGTCAGCTACCCCCAATACAGGCTGCTGGCACAAAGGGCCATGGGCAGGAAAATGCCAACTTTCTAGATGTGGCATTTTCAAAATTGTAATGATTAATCTGACTTTACCATTAAAAAGGGTTTCTCATCATAATTTCATAGGTACCAAACATGACATATCTAACTCCTCTCAATTAGGAATTACAGTTATTTAAATATAATAAGGAATCACAAATGTTATCCTATGGGAGGGGTAGGCCTCACAGTAGTAAAAAACGAATTTTGGAATTTTTTCACTACCAGGACATGTATAACATACAAGTACATGTCCAACCTTTTAATTACACAGCACCCTGCCCTATGGGCTACCTAGGGCTTATATTAGCGATGACCTATATGTAATAAAAGGGGAGGTTAGGGCTTGGCAAGGAGGTTTTAATGCCATGTCGACATGGCAGTGGAAATCTGCTTTCAGGCTGCAATGGCAGGCCTGGGACATGTTTTAAGAAGCTACTAAGTGAGTGACACAATAAGTGCTGTTGGCCCACTGGTAGCATTTAATTTACAGTCCGTGAGTATATGGTACACCACTCTACAAGGGACCTTTAAGTAAATTAAATATGCCAATTAGGTATATGCGAATCAAACCAGGGTAAGGGGAGTGAATACAAGCACTTTCGCACTGATTAGCAGTGGGAACTAAGGCCTAAGGCCTAAGGCCAACAAAAGCAAAAATCCAGCAAACATTAGAGGTAAGTAGGCAAAATGTTTAGGGGAAGACCACCCTAAGGCTGACAGGTCTAACAACAACACGTCTGGGATATTCTGTCTGAATGCACAAGGGTGACATGCTCCAAGAAGTACCTAGACAAGATATTAAAAAAACATGGAAGTTATTGCTAAGCCCGGGCAGAGAACTCCGCTCCTCCAGTGGAGTTTGCGGAGTTTTGCCTACTCCGCGCTCTGTTGAGAACGTGGAGTAGAGTCAAAACCCCGACTCCACAACGGAGTGGAGTTAGCCAGCCCCCCCCTGCACAACAAAAGGGGAAAAAAGGCACATACCTCTGCTGTGGCATTTCCGGGCTGCCCTCCTCCTCCTCGCCGTGGTCTCTCTTGCTCTCTCCTCGTCCACCCACGCAAACCCCTACGTCGGACGTACGTCTTGGTAGGACTGTGCATGCACGCACGTGCGCACGTGCGCAGTTCTCGCAAGACGTATGTGGACGAGGAGACGGCGAGAGAGATCACAGCAAGGAGGAGGAGGGCAGCCCGGAGACACCACAGCAGAGGTAAGTGGTTTTTTCTTTTTTAATTTTTTAATTTATATTTTTTATTAGGGGGGTGGAGGCGGGGAGCGGAGTGGAGTTCCACAGAGTTTTTTCCCAACTCTGTGGAACTCTGCATAGTGGCACTCCACCAACTCCGCCAGGGGTTAGTTATTGCTTGGCACAGGGGCTGTCGGAACAGGTTTTAAACATTCTATAATATATCAGAAAAGACCTGCTCTGATACTGGACTGTTATTTTAAAAAAACCACAAACACCGTACTTGGCTACTATACTTATGGAATAGCTTCTGTAATACTATTCAAAATAGGGTTTTGCTGCCCAATTTAAAAAAAAAAAAAACGTGTGTGTCTACCGCCCCTACTTGAATCCCCTTCTAAAAGTGCTCAATGAAAAAAGTGTGTGAAGGTCTGAAAGTACCTCACGTAAGCACCACCAAAGGAGCTGCTGGTAGGTACTCACCAGTATGCTCACGTCTTCATCATCGGTATCTTTCAAGACCAAAATGAAATGTGTGAAAACAGTGTAAAGCAAGGCTACTCTATTAGTGTGTGAACAAAACAGACCGCACACGTTAATCATGTGCGTGCTATCCTACTATGACACCATAGTGCAAAGGAAAGAGAAAAAATGTTTTGCTTCTCCAAGCTAAAAATGAGATAGGACCCACTGGCGATACTGCCCACTTTAATCGTTGCCCGTGGACCTACTCCAATTAAAAAACACACAATGTTGCAAACCACTTCAGTTTAGGCAAGGCCAACATGTTTCATTGCCAAAGAAACTCACGGCAATTTTGTCAGGGCTCGGGGTCAGTCTTCACCACACTAGTATTCCTTCCTGAGCCAGGTGGTTGCCCTCAATGCTCCTACCGGCAACCCACCTCGTGGGGATGTGTGTGATTTCTGCAACACATATATCACATCACCCTGGCGTGTATTCACGGTTGCTGCTTGTCAACCGGTACGCCTCCTGCGTCTGGTTCCGAACTCCGCCAAACATTCTATGACAGAACATTGTGACAGATCGTGAATTAAGGCCTTTGATGGATTGTAGTGCTGGTATTCTGTTTCTTATCATTCAAGCCAGCAAGGAAGTTTGTGATCCCACGGAAGTGGATATTTATACCTGTCAGCCAGACGGAGGTCTAGACCATTTAATCAGCTGGAGGTGAAACCTGGAAACCTGGACATCCAGTGCTTTTCTGGTGGACCAGATGTTTCTCAGATGTTTCTCAGAGGCTTGCCTTGTCCTAATGTGCGAGGGTTCTCTCGGTACTCTCTGCTCAGCACTCATCAGCACCATCCACTCCTAGAGTTGTCTTCACAAAGCATGTAGTTGATGGGTGAAGACTCTTGTCTTCATTCTTCTCTCAGTGCATTCTTTGTGATGCCTCCGGAGAACATTCAGCAATCCTAAAGAAGGCCCTTTCTTTCAATATACTCTTCAACACTGCCTTGTTATGTCCACGTACAATATGTGTGTCCTGTGTTGTGATAAAATTAGATTTTTGGTAGAATATTAGTTGCAATCATGAAAAGCAAGAAGGTGGGTGAAAACGAGCTCATTTGGCATTTAGTATATAAATACATGGGGGCAGATTTACAAGCCCCTAGCGCCTCCTTGTGCCGCCATTGCGTCACTTTTTTAGACGCAACGGCGGCGCAAACAATGCAGCCTATTTACAACGTGACGCATCTAGGGAGATGCGTCACGTTGTGAAGCCCTGCGTCACATTATACCTGCGTCAGGTATAATGTATGCAGGGTGGGCGTTCCCACGCAGAAAGGCCTCATAAAAGTGACTCAGTGAAATCTACAAGATTTCACTGCGTCACTTCTAGGACGCCACTGCGTCAAAACCTTACACCTGCTTGAAGCAGGCGTAAGGAGTGACGCAGTGTAGTGGGAATAGCCCTCCCCATGCATTGCTGGAGTTGCGTCATACTTGCGACACCACTCCAGCAATGCGTGACTTTTGCCCCAACAGATGCGTCAGAATTTCTGACGCATCTGTCAATCCTTGCGCCATGGTGCGCCGTATTGTAAATACGGCGCATCCATGGTGGCACAAGGGTTTCTGAGGGTGGCGCAGGGAAAGTGATGCATCTCTACAGATGCGTCACTTTCTGGTAAATCTGCCCCAGGGTTTACCCAAAAACACAAGGAACTGGGGTAAGTAAGTTTTCAAGTTTGAATAAACATTTTTTTAAACTTTGGCAGCCCGCTGCTGTCAGGAAGAGAGAAGCGATGCCTGAGGAACAATGGAAGTTGGCGGCCACACAGTCAAATGCTGAATAGGAATACACAGAGGAAAACTGCTCCAATGGGCTACATCAAGGAACAAATGTAATCACCTTTTCTTAAACAATTTGTGAGTAAATCCAAAGAGCTCAGGGTCAAAGGCGATACCAGTTTCCCAAGTGTGCACATTTTTTTCCGCAAACTTGAGAATCTGGTATTGTCATTGGCTTTGAAAGCTGTGACTTCCTGTTGACTCCTTTTGATACTTTGGTGCATTATTATATAGGATAAAGCAGGTGCTGATGATCTGATCCTGAAGGATGCTTTTGATTGTATGACACTAGGTGACTGAGTGCTTTCAGTATTTACATATCCTCTTTGACTCAGGCCAGCCAGAGATGTTTGATTTACCGCAAGACTTCAGAGATAGCGTCCTATTTGTCTAGGAACTACGACATAAGTCACGCTTTTGGTGTTCTCCCTAGTGACTTGCTTTTTCATCTTTCTTAGAAACTGTTGTGGTTTATACATGAAACTAGGCTTCCTATATAGCTGAGAGTTATCCCCTTTGAGGTTTAGTGCATCTATAATATGCTTATCACAAAAATCGAATGATTCGAAGCAAACCTGCCCGGAGAATGGTGTGTGGGAACAGTGGCGGCTCCTGGTGGGAGTGCTGCGGGCGTTGGGGCGGGGCAGGGGAGGGGCAGGGTGGGGGGTAGTAAACTCCAGCTACGGCCGAACAGAGTTAAGTAACTAAATAAATAAACAAAACGAATTACGCTCCTGCATAACCGTTAAGTCGTAGCACGCCTCAATCCGTAGAGGATTGGGATGAACCCCAATGATGAAGCATGCCACCAAGGGGCAACCCCGGTGGGTGAAGGGTCTCTAGGAAAACAGGTTTTTTCCTACTGAACGATCACAGTGGAATCTTGCTGTATCCCACACACCATTCCCCGGGCAGGTTTTCTTCAAATCTTTCGATTTTTGTGATAAAAGTATCTGCAAGGAGGATGAACTTAGCCTCTACCTCCCCCCTATTTTTTGTTGCATCTATAATATGCCTCATTAGGGAATAGCTTCCTTTGTTTCTCGCTGTAATGGACTTTGAGGAACAAACCTAAGGTCTCCTGTTTCTCTTTTGCTTGTTGGTTATTGCTCTATGCAATTGTCTTAGTTAGGGATTATAACATTTTTATATATAGGTGGCGTCTGTGGTGCTAGAATTTTATAATGATTCTAGCAGACTTGTAACAGATAGTTTTATACGATCATTCCATCCTGGTGCATTGAGATAGAATGCCCTATTACTTACCGGTAATCTTCATTACTCCTGGTCCCATTGTCCTCGTCCCATTCCTTACAAAGTGGAGATGACCATCTCCACGACAGAAAAAAGAACAGGAGAATGTTGGGACACCTAACCCACCCCCTCCCACTGGGAGTACATAAGCTGTACCAACCCAGCATTCCGCCTGAGCTACAAAGCCACCAACCTTAAGTCCGGTGTCCGGGAGGGAGGGAGGGGCGTAAGCAATGGGACGAGGACAACGGGACCAGGAGTAATGAAGATTACCGGTAGGTAATAGGGCATTACCTCCGGTCGCTCCAATCCACGTCCCATTCCTTACAAAGTGGAGAATACCAAAGCAGAAAAACCTGGCCTTCCGAACTCTCACGAGCCCTAGGGACACCACACTGAAAGCAGCACCCCAAAGGAAGCAAACGGAAGAACAACAAGAAAAAACACAGGCAGTAGCACACAACCTGCAATGCTCCCAACCAAACAACATGGCCAAAACCCCCAAAACAAGCAGGGGATGACAAAGAAGAGCAAAACACAGAGCCAAACCAAGGAGCCGCCATCCAAAGGGCAGACAACCCACACCAGGAACCTCCAAACCAACCACAGAGGAGGAGAAACCAACAAGAAAGGACCAGAGATAGGCCTCACCAGAAGCACAGCGACGAGGCCAACCACAGAAGAAGACCCAGGGCAACCCGACACTGCAAGAAGCCAAGGCCACACCAAGAGGGACACAAGACCCCCAGGCAAGGCCAGAAAGGAGGCCAAGCACAGAGAGCCAAGGGAACCCCCACAGGGGCCGAAGCAACCAGCCCCCCCCCCAGGGGGCCCAGAAGAAGCAGAAGCACCCACAGGGCACAAAAAGCCTGGAAGGGCACTCACCCAGTGAGAAGGCCTGCAAGGGCAAGAACACCACCCAGAGCCCAGAACAGAGGGCAGAAACGACAAAGAGTGACTCCCCCACAGACAAGGGAAGAACACCACACACCGCCGAAAGAACCCACAATGACCCCACCAGAAAGCAGAGAGGAAGCAAGGAGAACCTCAACAGGCCCCACCCAAAGTAAGAGACAAAGAAATGACACGACCAACCACAGGACCAACCCCAACACACCAGGGGAGGCCCCCAGCAGATCAGCACAGAAAAAAAAGAGGACGGGGCCCGCCAAAAGAGCCAAGGCACCGACCCAGAGGAACAACCAAGGGCAGGTCCAAACAGAGCAAACCAGGAAGAGAGGGAGCATCGACCAAGAGCAAGCTCCCTCCAACCCGACAGCACCGCCAACAGAGAGCCGAGAGGATCCAGCCACAGAAACCCCCAGAGGCAGACCAGATCACGGTTCAGGAACCCCCAGCATTAACCACCAGCGGAGACACCGGACAACAGCCCAAAATCCCCTTAACCCGGCGAAGGACCCGGGGCACAGGGGACAGGCCAACAGGCCAGGACAGAGGCAACCACACCGAAAGCAGAGGAGACCAGGACACAAACCCAGCACCCCAGCCAACGAAGGCAAGAAAGAGGCCAGAAGCGCAACCCCCCCCCACCAAAATGAGGCCAACAACAGGACCCCACTCAAGGAAAAGAAAGGGACGGACCCCAGCAGACCCCGAACCAGACCAGAGTACCAAACCAAGAGAGGGGAGAAGCAAAATACCCAAGGCCACCGAGACCAGAGGAACCCAATGACCAAACAGGGTCAACCGGGAAGAAGCAGCCACAAACAACCCCCACCAAGGGCGACACCCCCAACCAGAAACCCGGGGGCAAACCACAGGGGTGAAACACTGGACCGGGGAAGACCAAGCCACTGGACACCGAACAAAAACCCAGAACAGGGAAAGGGGGAAGCCCCCAAACGAACCAACAGCGGACTCAACGGCAAGGATGACAAATGAGGACATTAAGGAACCACCCCAGGCAAGACCCAAGAGTAGCCGCAGAAGGGCAAAAACAGGAGAGAAAAACAGGGGAGCTCACAGCCCAACCCCGCAGATGCCCCCACAAACACCCAATAAGCCAGCAGACGGAACAACAGACATGCCAGCAAGACACAAGGCCACCAGCACGGTGCCCCACGGGCCCAGAAGGAGTGGCATAGGGCCAACCACCCCAACCAACAAGGGCACAGGGAAAGGCACAGGAGCCAGCTTCAGCCAGGACCCACAGGGAGCACAAAGCGGCAGGAAGACAGGGAGGGAGCCAAGCAGCCCACACCTGCACGCCAGCGCCAAGGCGCAGCCCGCACCAAGCAGGTGCAGAGGAGAGCCCAGCGGAAAGGGAAAGCAGGCCAGCCTGACACCCAGCAATAGCAGGCACAGGACGGCCGACCATCAAGGGACCGAAAATCCCACACCCAAACTAGGCACAGAGCGACCCCAGACAAGGACACCAACAGACACCTAAAGGCGACCCCCAAGGGATCAAGGCCCCCACGGGTGGAGCCGGACCCAACCAGGCAGAAAGGTACCACTGACCCACCCCGAAGAAGAAAACGAGAGGCCAAACACAGGAACAGCGAGGCCAAGACAGACAGAGGCAATGCCAAGGCCCCACCACCAGACCAGAGGACCTGAGGCCATACCACAACCCAAGGAGGGACGAGCCCGGAGAAACCAAAGGCACCTACACCACCGAGGGGGGTGGAACATAAAGATGGCAGAAACTGAACCCCAGCAGGCCCCGCAACCGCAGAGCCCCCAAAAGAACCGGGGCCAGAGCCACAACAGGCCCAAAACCAGCCCTCGGACCAGAGTGCACAGCCAGAAAATACACAGCCGGAAGGTGCGCAGGAAAAGGCCCAAGCCCAAACGACAAGAACACCACAGGCACCCCCCAAACTGGGCCACCGGCAGCTAGGCACAACAGGAAGCCGACAGCACCAGGCAGACCCAGACAAACTCCCATCCAGGAACCAACCAGGCCAGACGCAGCAGGACACCTGAAAGCAGTTGAGAACAGGAGCAGTCAGGGGCGAAAACGGAAAACCGCAACACGCCACACACCCAGGCAGGCAGACACCAGATCACACAGGCCGCTCCACCAACATCCCTACCAACCAGGAAGAAGCAACAGGGGAGAAGCCAAGAAGCTGCAGAGGCGGAGGCCAAGGACGACCCACAACACCCAGCCACCACCAGTGATAAACAAACCAGCATCAGAGAGGCAGAGGACCCCCAAAAGAGGCCAAAACACACAAAAGGAACCAAAGAGGGGAGTAGGAAACCGCACACAGCACCCAAACCCCACAGCCATCCCAAGCGCCACACACAACCCAGCGCCGGGCAGCAGGCAAACACCAACCCCGGCAACCAGGCCCACCAAGGGCACCACCAGCGTAGCCCCTGAGCCAAAACCAACCCCAGACAGCCACAGGAGACCAGCAAGAGGCAGCCGAGGCACAGCGCGCCAGCGCCAAAGGCCACCCTAGACAAACGAAAAACACCCGGGAAGGCAGACGCCACACAACACCAGAAACCCCCACCAGCCAGCCAGCCCACGCACAGAACAGCAACACAGCGCAGGAAAACAGGCTGCAAGCAACAGGGAGGCTGAGGACCCCAAAGGCCCGAGCCAGAAATCCAGAACAAGAGACAAGCCGCCACGTGGAACTTATTTCTGGGAGAGACAGACACCATGACACACAGCCTGCCCCCACCAGTCAGTCCAGAAACCAACAGCCAGTGCAGCGCTGGGCAGAAGGCCATCCGGAAACATCCACTGAAAGAGAGAGAGACAACAGAGACCCAAACATCAGACCAAGCAACAGGGATGCCGGGGCACCAAAAAGGCCAGAGAGCAGCCAACACCAGCAGGCAACTCCAGGCGGCCATCCGGGAAAGGCAAGAAGGGCAAAAACAGCAGCAGGAGGAACCAGGAATGGTTAAGAAAACTGCTATGTGGTACTCACCCCTGGGGCAGGCAGACATCAACACACACTGCCTGCCCCCACCAGCCAGACCCGGCGCCCTCCAACAGACTAGCGAAGGGCAAACAGGAAAGGCCTGCAGCATCCAGCCAGAAATCCTACGCACTCTCCCAGCCAGGAACCAACCAGGCATGATGACTCCCAACTGCAGCAGAAAAGAGACACGCCAACACAGGATGGAACCATGCAGCAGAGCGCAGGTACAACAGTCCCCCGTTATTCCAGCCGTGCCACAATTCAGAAGAACAGGGTTCGTCGTGGGAATGCCATCAAATGGCTGGTCGGAAGACCAAGGGCTTTGAGAGTAGAGACAGCCGTGTCCCCTTACCTCCCGGCATGGTACGAGAACCGGAGCACCCAGGGAGGAAGGCCGCAGGAAGAAAAGGCCAGAATGCAGCCAAAAGCACACCAACCAGCCAGGAACTCCAGGGGCATCATCCAGATCAGCCCCCGAGTTACCCCACAGATGCAGCAGCAGCACGTCCTCCAGACCGGCTCAGCCACAGGAAGATGCACCCTCCAACCCGGAACAGACTGGGAGGACCGGCGCCCCAGCCACAAAGGCCGGCTGCAAACCAGCGCAGCTCTCGGCAAGCCCGGCAGGCCAGGAGACCGCGCAGCAGGACATCGAGGACAGCCTAGCAGCCGGACAAAAACATCCAAAGTACAACAGGTAAGTGCAGCCAGCAAAATTCACGTCCCATTCTGTTGGAAGACAGAAAAAAGAACAGGCAGAATGCTGGGTTGGTACAGCTTAAGTACTCCCAGTGGGAGGGGGTGGGGTTAGGTGTCCCAGCATTCTCCTGTTCTTTTTTTCTCTCGTGGAGATGGCCATCTCCACTTTGTAGGGAATGGGACAAGGACTGGAGGGACCGGGAGGTAACGCTTGTTATTGAGCCTCTTTAACTGAGCTCTTTGGATCGACTAACACCTTCTTTTAAGAAAAAATTATTACATTTATTTATTTATGTATTCCATGGGGACATTTCCTTTGTATATTCTCACTTACCATTTGGCTGTTTGGCAGACAGCTTCCATTGTTACTGAGGGATTGCTTGCTTCTGTCATCCTGACAGCAGCTGGGTCGCCAAATTTTACATTGTCCCCCATTCTGGTTTGAATTCTTAGCAACTTTGGAGAGAAAAAACATGCTATGGTGTCAGTACATAATTTCCTAAGTATAGGGACCCTATACATTCTACAATCATGACATCTCACAATACATTAGGGCCCAGATGTCAGACCATTCACTTTAGCGAGTCGCAAATGGCGTCGAATTGCGACTCGCAATTTGCGACTCGCAAAAGTGAATGTACAACAGTGTCTGCAATTCCCAATAGGGTCGCAAATTGCACGCCTCATCAATTTTCAGACTCTGGCAATCTTCTTTTACTTTTTTGTGTGTAATTTCTTGGCTTTTCACACGTGGTTCTTTTCAAAATCGTCACCACTTTTGTAAATGAAGAAAGGTCCTTGTATGTAATCAGTCCAGTAGCCAGTAGGTTTATTCAGCTACAGGTAAGATGGTACAGGCCCCACCGGGAGCAGCATCCAGCTGCTCAGCCCCACCCATTCCAACTGACCACTCATCCAAACCATGCGCTCATGAACATTCTATTACATCACACTCACACAGGCTGAGCAGCAAGGAACCAGGAGACACAGGATATAACAACTGCCACCAACCACCCGCTAACCACATGGGAACAGTTCAGCACACCGGACACTACTGCCTTAATGAACTCCATCCACTTGGGAGCACCATCTTACCAATGCCCCCATTGGCTCTTCAACCTCGGAAGCAATGAGATCAGCCACCAGCTCACCACCGTCCTCAGAGCCTCCATCGCCACAGCCACCTTCCCCAATGCCTGGAAACAGTCAGAGGTCAGACCCCTCCTCAAGAAACCCTCAGCAGACCACGATCTCCAGAACCACCACCACATCTCGCTACTCCCGTTTTCTGCCAAAGTCCTGGAAAAGGCCATCAACCTCCAACTCACCAAACACTTGGAAAGAAACAACCTGCTGGACCTCTCCCAGAGCCAACCACAGCACCGAGACGGCCTTGATCGCCGTAACAGATGACATACGCACTCTACTCGACAGAGGAGAATCGGCCGCCCTGATCCTTCTTGACCCCTCCGCAGTCTCTGACACCGTCTCCCACCACACACACTCATCAAACATCTACATCAGATCGTAAACAAAGAGGACACTCTCAGAAGGAGTTATTCCTCATTCCTCACGGCCCGCAACCAGAGAATCCGCCTCTCTCCCTTCACCTCACAACCTAAGCGCACAATCTGCGGCATCCATCAAGGTTCATCCCTCAGTCAAACCCTCTTCAACATCTACATGACACCGCTAGCAGACATCGTCAGAACCCACAACATCAACATCATCTCCTATCCTGATGACACCCAGCTTTTCCTCTCACTCTCAGCGGACCCCACCATCTTCCACGAATGCATGAAGAACATCTCATCCTGGATGAAGGACAACTACCTGAAGTTCAAAATGGACAAAACTGAAGTGCGGATTTTCGGCAGCCACACCGCCCTCTGGAACTACTCCTGGTGGCCAACGGAACTTGGACCGACCCCAATACCGAAAGACCACGCCAGCAACCTCTGCATCATTCCGGACTGCGAACCTTCCATGAAACGACAGGTTAACGGTTACGAGTGCGGGGATCACAGGTTCTGCCTTTTTCGTGGATCTCCTCCTTCCTGAAGGATCTGTCACAGAAGGTACACCTGGGAGGCTATGCATCTAGAGAAAAAGTACTCCCATGTGGGGTTCCCCAGGGATCTGCTCTGCCCCCATGTGGCAGCACTAGCACAGCTGGACTGCCAACTCTTTTATTAGGCAGATGACACCAAGCTGATCCTGTGGATTGATAACTCTAAGCAAGCGCAGTTGAACGTGCAGAACATCCTTAGGTTTATGATGAACTGGATGATGGCTAACTTGCTCAAAGTGAACCCAGATAATACAGAGGTCCTGGCAATCACCAGCAATGTTAATCCTTGGATAGATGGTTTTTGACCCCAGGAGATAGGTTTTACCCGGTTGTGAAGAGTCTGGCTATTAAGCTGGATAAGAAGTTGGCAATGACCGGGCAGGTGACGACAGTAGTGGTAAGCTGTGTGGGCCTACTTAGGCAATTTCGGAAACTGGTGCCTCTTCTATCTTTCTCAACAATGAGAACAGTGGTGGCAGCACTGATTGTGTCACGGCTGGATTATGGCAATGCTTTATACATTGGGCTCCTGGACAAGCTGCTGGGTAAGCTCCAAGTAGTTATGAATGACGCTGCAAGATTAAAATATACTCTACCAAGACAGACGCATGCCTCGTCATTGTTGCAACAATTGCACTGGCTTCCAGTAAAGCAGAGGGCCAGGTTCAAGGGCTTATGCATTGCACATAAGATCCTGTATGGGACGATACCAGTCTATATTAAGGACCGTCTAAGGCGATATGTACCGGGACGCTGTCTTCGCTCCACTGAGGCAACTTTTCTGACCTGGCAATGTTTTAACAAATCGACCATGGGCGGTCGGGCTTTCTCAGTCCTGAAACCTCAGCTGTGGAACAGACTCCCGGAAAGTCTGCGATGAGAAAATGCTCTCCTTCTATTTCGGAAGAGATTGAAAACTTTTTGTATAAACAGGCCTTTGGACATTATAGAGTCTGATCAAATGTCTCTGTCAAGTATTAACTGGTGCTAAGTGGCTAACCCATAGACAAGCGCTAAGAGACCGATTGTAATTAGGCACTATATAAATGTTATTAACATAACATAATGCTGTCTCTTCAGCCTGCTTCCACACTCTCTGCATGCTCCGCAGACTCTTCAAATGGCTCCTCATAAGCACCAGAAAAACAGTGACACATGTCCTCATCACCAGCCATTTGGACTACGGCAACGCACTCTATGCAAGCACCACAAGTGAACTCATGAGAAGACTTCAGACAATACAGAATGCAGAAGCCAGACTGTCTCTAAACCTGCCCAATAGGACCCAGCACCTGAGAGGCCTTCACTGGCTCCCCATCCGCGAAAGATACCTCTTCAAACTCCTGACCCACGCCTACAAAGCCATCCACGACCAAGGACTGGCATAACAGGACCACTGCCTAAACTTCCACCAACCTTCCAGAACCCTCTGCACCACCCACCTCGCACAGACACCGCGTATCTGCAGCTGCCGCACCAGAGGACACTCCTTCTCCCACCTCTCGGCCAAGTCCTGGAAGGCCCTTCCCCTACACCTCCGAACATCACCCTCGATGACAGACTTCAGGCGGAAGCTCAAAACCTTCTCTTCTACTGAAACCCACAGCCCAGTGCCTGGGTACCCTTACGGGTGACATGCTGCGCTTTACAAGTACTGTATGATTGATTGATCCATTTATTCGCTCTCCAAATCAGTCCTACCGTGACATGTAGATATCCAAAATACATCAATCATGTGGCGTTCATTTATGTCTCAATCTTTCTTGTAGGCAAAATATAAAATATGCATTGTTTTGCGACGTCTGGTAAAATGACTACTTGTAGTCGATGAATCTAAGGGAAACCAGATCATGATTCACTTCACTACAGAGTTCTAGGGCCCCGGTTACTGAATGTAGCTAGTGTGTCATCTCTGTGCTCTGTGTGTTGTACGGTTTCTCTTACAATGTCAGGATATTAGTTAATAACTCTCATTATTCAACATAGCCCACTTTGATACTATCTATGGTTATAGTGGCAAAAAGAGATAGGTTCTATTGTATTTGTGAAAACGAATTTTGATAATGAGAAAATAATGTTTATTTCCATGTGTTTAAGGTAGCATCAGTAGACTACAATAAAAAATGACTAGGCCTCAAGTTTGAATTACTAGGGCTTAGCCTGCTCTCAGTGACACCCATTTTAAAGTTGCTGAAGATGAATGCACAATTTATTGTTTTGTGAAAGAGCTTTCCTTCATGCTTGTTTTCTCTCCCGTGTTCTTCCATTTCAGAAACTAAGCGAAATAGAAGCATTTTCATGGTGATGTTTCTCTAGTGTTGTATAAAATGTATTTACTTGTATGTCTTAGAAGGAAGCGACTAATACAGAAACAGCTCAAGGTCTTTTGCCCAGCCCTGTTCAGTTAGTCAGTCTCTTATTGTGTGCTGTTGCAAAGTTACTTCCTAATGCTTAATTATGTATGCAAAGTAGATGTTCCTAAATGTTTTTTGTTTCACATATCATGTTTATATGAATGATGATTTGTTGTTAGCCATACAATCTCACTCCACATGTTGAGAGTGTGCCTTTCACTATCTGTAAACCTATAGAATGTGCCCTTTTTGGGATGTGTGCTGGACTTTTCTTGCTTTTCAAACCTAGCAGTCTCTATTTCAGACTGTTGGGAAAATAATTACAATGGCTTATGTTATAAGGTTCACACAAGAAAAGAGTGGTCCCAATGACTGGATGTAAAGTCCTGAAAAAAAAGAAGTCTGCCCCTGTGGTGTTGCTCTCTTGGCACCAACACCCTGCCACAATGAGAGAAATCCCACCATGGTGAGCTTTGCAAAAAAAGGGTACCGAAGCACTCAATTAAGTCCCAGCAATTCTTATTCCATATACAATCCAATAAAGTGTCAGTAGTGGAGGTGAAAACGGTTTGTTTTATTGTTCTTCACATTTCCTCTCTAAAGTCTTCCATTTGAATACAACACATCTACGAAGTGGCAGCCGGCACGTGTTTTGTCTACAAGACTTTTTCAAGGCTGAATGCTGTGAGGTCCTACGGCCCTGTGATGTCAAATTAAATAAAAGCGAAACTGAAACTCTGTGCTATTCCAATAAGTGTCAAGGCACGTATATTCTTAAAGCAATTACGTAAACTCTCCTCACTGCCACCCCAATATCCGGTGGTCAGGCGAAAGGGCCACTTGTATTTACTGGGTGCTCATAATAAAGTGTTGCAGATATGGTTTATGTCTGTGAGTTATTCCCTAAGTAAAAAGCAATGGCATATAATACCTTTCATGTAAAGTTGCTCTTCAAGTCACACAGACTGCAGCAGCCAAGTCCGGCAAGATACTGCAGTTACAGACACAAGGCTGTGGTAAGCCTCGCTAGTGCAGTCAGTGACCGTGTGACTTCCCCTAGGTCAGACTGTTATTTGACTTTATACTTAGACTTTTCTTTGCTTAGAATTGAATTGACTATTCACTTGATTGAAGGTAGGTCCTATGTTGGTCCTCTCGTATTTAAATTATTTGATTGATTATTGATACTGATTATGAACCTAACTATTTTTACTTTCTGTAATGATTCTTATTTTTAATAAACCTTTATGGATTTGCCTTTGAATCGTATCCAGCAAAGCTTTGACTTGTATTTCCAGGGCCACTATCCTGTGGGACTCACACGGCCCGATCCGGCATATCAACCCTTTTAACTTTTTAGTTAAGGCGCTGGCACACTACATATTGTTTAATCCCCTCGACAGGTGCCAGAGTTACACACCAAAACCTGCCTTACTCCCAGCCTTCCTTCTTGTGCAGCACGGGTTCTTAACCTGTAGATGGGGGTCTCTAGGGGTCGGCAATGCCTACTCAGGTGGTCCGTGACTGCTTAGAAAATTAATTAATATGAAGTGATTAATGAAGTGTATATAAATAAAGAATCAAAATGTGCAATTGAAAATTTTAAAACGCTTCGTAAATTTGAAAATATTTGAAATTGGAAGCTAGAAAATTAGGTAGTATCCTCAGATTGATTCATGGGAGCAGTGTAAATGTATCAAACAGAATATGTTATTGATGATGAGTGGCCGCACTTGAATTTAGAAAAGCTCCAACCTTTCCATTCAAATTTAGATTTTTTTTATATTTGTTTGTAAATTAAATAAAATATTTCATCATTTGTATATTTATTTGATAAATGCTTGTTTCTGTATTTTTTTATGTATTGCTTTTTGGTACAAATTATAGAAAATGCTTAGACTGGACTCACTGGCTTCCACTAATTACTCAGTGAGGGTTCCCGGATTCCAATAATGATTCACTGGGGGTCCCCGGGATAAAGTAAGGATTAAGTGGGGGTCCACAGAAATAAAAAGGTTAATAACCACTGTCGTAGAGGGTCATCCATACCTTACATGACTCCCCTGCACACTCTTTTTCATTCCCTACTTCACAGAAACACTTCCAATATCGGCACTATCTTCGGTGAGGGAAGGGCGTATCTTTGAACTAGAAACAACACCGCAATGGAATATCTATGCATGTGAGTATGCGGCATCCGCATGTTAGTATGACTCCATCATAGTGCACTTCCTAATGCAAACACCCTCCTAGTGACCAAAGAGGCAATAAATGCAGTCAAGTGTTAAAGATATATGTTGGGATCTGCTGAGCTTAACACTAACAATAAATGCAGAATTAATAAAGGTAGAGTAGCTCTATTTCCCAGTTTTATCATACACTCAATGTCTAAATACAGACATACTCATCAATGTCCTCAATTGGAAATCAAAGGCTAATTATTTCTACTTTTAGAACGTGAGATATCAGTTAGTAAATCGCGTATCAAGACACGGCTCCCCTGTACCTATATCTTGTGAATATCAATACAATCTTTCGAGGAGTTTTACTGCCGAAGGGCCGACACAATAATGTGTTTGTAATCAAATATTGTTTTTCTTTCAGTTGTTTTCACCACTCCCATGAGTGGATAGCCAAAACGGTTGTCCTAATAAACATTTTCTGTTCATATCACCTCCTCTTCAGTGTCCCATAATCTTTTCTGGGGCTTTCCATTTAATATATTCTGCACCAGGATTTACCTCTTGCAAGCGGCAGCAAGAAGGACATCATCTGGTGGGTTCTTATCGAAGATCGGTGTTCTGTGATTCTCAGGTTTACTTCCCCTTGAGCTTCCTCTACACTGCATTGCATCTGGTTTAGAGCTCGGTGGACGGGTTACTCCATCACAAACGGGACAGATATTCTATCTGCTGTATTGCAACCACTTTACATCCTATTGTACTTGTAATAAAGGGGGATGGGATATCCCTCACGCTTGTGACAGAGTGACCTGTTCGCCAAACTCCAAATCAGGCCCACAGATTGTTCACATGGGCATTTAATCAGGTATATGACATTTTTTGACCATTCATATGAATCTATTCATGCATCATGTTTCTTCATTCTCAAAAGGTTGGTAATTTTGCGTTACTCTTGTTACACAAAATTCCCCAAATTACACCACTATGCCACTTCAAGTAATTACACTCAATTTGTGGTCAAACTTTACTGCAAATGCACAGATCGCAGTAACAATGCACCACAAAATTAATGCAATTACACTAAAGCAAATTACACAAGTTTTGCCCAACTCTAATCAGAATTAATACCTCGTTATGGCCTTGTAGTTTAGGTAGATGCTACAATGTTCCTCGAGTATCCTCTTGTTCTAATTCTTTGCACAGGATTGTTTCTCAGATTTAAGTCCATTTTGAAAGCACACAATGGTCTTTCCAAACTGTTCTAATGGCGGATATTCAATATGTTTATTTGATTACTCCTGGGGCTGAAGTGCGGTTGTGAGTAGGGGTCAGCTCTTTGAGTCGAATAAGTGACGCACATCATACGGGCATATTTTCCCCATTTAATTAATATCCAGTGTTAAATATAAGCATTAAAATCCAATTAACTCTTGGAACAATTGATGTTCATCAATTCTTAAAGAAGATTGTTTGCAAAACAATCCTACATCCATTTCGGAGACATGTCCCTTCTGCAGCAGGAATTTTAGCAAAATGATAAGAAATAGCAATAAGAACATAAACACATTAAATAAGGTTCAATACTTCGAATTACTATGATATTCTAAATATTACATTACCTATAATTCCTACTTTGTCCCACACTGAGTCATAGCACACTGCTACACTTATTGTTGTCATTTACAGTGTCCTCATCAGGTTCCCGTCACCTTCTTAAAATTAATTCCCCTCTTCCTGTTTCCTGGAAACTAAACCCTAGTCTTTCATCCTCATCCATTGTAGTTCAAGTAGTTTTTTTATTACCCATGATCCATCCTTCTGTCTTTCTTTCCTGGTTTTCAGCAGTAGTTCTAACAATTGCTAGGAGAATTTTAAAGAAAACAAATACATTTTAATCACTCATTCATTCATTCAATTAAGTTAAACGGTTTGCAATTTCAATATTCACTAAGGCTCTCTACCTCACACATAGAAATTGTTCAAATGGAAGCCTATCCTTGTGACTTGCCGTACGACTACTTGAGTAAGGTATTAATGCATTTTTGTAGGTAGGTTTAGTATATAAGTCAATCTGCAAGACTCTTTCATAGTTAATACAGATGTCTAGAAAGTTTTATTCCCTGTATTTAACCACTTTAAAAATGTGTTCCGCTTCTCTTCTTCTACGTCCCAGGCGAAAAAGAAGTCATCTATGAAATGGTACCAGTGTTTAAAAGTCTTTTCAAAGAATGGTGATATTTCATTGTTCAAATGTTATGCTTAAATTACGTTAAATATACATTTGTTATGCCAGGTACACATGTGCCCCTATAGATGTCCCCTTCACTTATGAATACATTTGTTCCTCAAACAAGAAAAAACATGTTACATAGTACTGCATTTAGTATTTACATCACAAATTCTACTAGTACTGCCAAGGTATTATATGCTGAAAAATTCATTATAGCCATGCCAATTTTTTACCCATGACAGTGTCTCTCTCTTCTTGCTGTAATTACTCCAGTGGAAGGTGCTTGGTTGGTACTAATGTAACCCCCTTTCCTCTCCCCTGGACCTTGCTTCATTTACAACATTCTGCACAGACATAATAACAGATATAAAATCTCCTTGGTTCAGTATTTGTGGACAACCAGTACTTATTTATTTATAACAATTTATATAGCACAAACATGACCTATGAGGGTATCAGAGCGCTTTACAAATGGTCATGTGGGACAAATCAATTAAAGCAAACAACACCAATCTGAAGACGATATAGGATGCAGCAGCTCCTAGGGTGCGGGGAGTTGCTATCGCAGATATAGCATATATACGTACAAGATAGTAACAACCAAGTGAAAGCATGGTAATAATATTGCATTGAAACAGTGCTCAGGGAGTAGAGTCCTATGGATTCAAGAGTAGAGATTTGTTAATCAATAACATTTTAACTTCTTTTTGAAAGATGCAGTTGAAGGGTTCAGTCTGGGATTGAGGTAGGAGTTAAATACTCCTGCTTCAGAATCTGTTGAGGAACTGGAGGCACAAAAGTTTTATAAGCTCTTTTATAGCAATTCTTTTGAAAAGTGTGGCTCTGGTTTTCAAATTAGTTTGCCTTTAAATACTTGTAAACTTTCTCTTAAGAATATATTAATAACTTTCCTCAACTTGTCAACGTTCTTATTTACAGTACATTCTTAAAATGTTTGCTTTTGTATGTGATTTTATATATGTTTAATTTTCAAGACATGCATTCAAATTGCCCTCACATGCTGGGCGTTTCCTGCCCACGTGTGGGGGCATTTCACAAGTTTTCTCTGTTGAACCTTCAACGGTTTGCTGAACGCCCTGGTGCAAGTAGCACCAAAGGGCTGCCCTCAACTGGGCTTTAAGCCACTGCCTAGAAATCAAAGAGGAAGGACAGGATAGCTCCCTTTTGTGGTGGAACATCTGTCACTAAGCTCTAGTAAATGAGGCCCTGTATCCCTCCTCCAGTAAATGAGGCTCTGTATCCTTCCTCCAATAAATGAGGCCCTGTATCCCTCCTCCAGTAAATGTGGCCCTGCATCCTTCCGCCAGTAAATGTGGACCTGTATCCTTCCTCCAATTAATGAGGCCCTGTATCCTTACTCCAGTAAATGCGGCCCTGTATCCTTCCTCCAGTAAATGTGGCCCTGCATCCTTCCTCCAGTAAATGTGGCCCTGCATCCTTCCTCCAATTAATGAGGCCCTGTATCCTTCCTCCAGTAAATGAGGTCCTGCATCCTTCTTCCAGTAAATGAGGCCTTGTATCCTTCCTCCAGTAAATGAGGCCCTGTTTCCATCCTCCAGTAAATGTGGCCCTGTATCCTTCCTCCAGTAAATGAGGCTCTGCATCATTTTTCCAGTAAATGTGGCCCTGCATCTTTCTTCCAGTAAATGAGGTCCTGCATCCTTCTTCCAGTAAATGAGGCCCTGTATCCTTCCTCCAGTAAATGAGGCCCTGTATCCTTCCGGCCCTGTATCCTTCCTCCAGTAAATGAGGCCCTGTATCCTTCCTCCAGTAAATGAGGCCCTGTATCCTTCCTCCAGTGAATGAGTCCCTGTATCCTTCCTCCAGTAAATGAGGCCCTGCATCCTTCCTCCAGTAAATGAGGTCCTGTATCCTTCCTCCAGTAAATGAGTCCCTGTATCCTTCCTCCAGTAAATGTGCTCCTGCATCCTTCCTCCAGTAAATGAGGCCCTGTATCCTTCCTCCAGTAAATGAGTCCCTGTATCCTTCCTCCAGTAAATGTGGTCCTGCATCCTTCCTCCGGTAAATGAGGTCCTTGCATCCTTCCTCCACTAAATGAGGTCCTGTATCCTTCCTCCAGTAAATGTGGCCCTGCATCCTTCCTCCAGTAAATGAGGCCCTGTGTCTTTCCTCCAATAAATTCGGTCCTGTATCCCTCCTCCAGTAAATGCGGCCCTGTATCCTTCCTCCAGTAAATGAGGTCCTGCATCCTTCTTCCAGTAAATGAGGCCCTGTATCCTTCCTCCAGTAAATGAGGCCCTGTTTCCATCCTCCAGTAAATGTGGCCCTGGATCCTTCCTCCAGTAAATGAGGCTCTGCATCCTTCTTCCAGTAATTGTGGCCCTGCATCCTTCTTCCAGTAAATGTGGCCCTGCATCTTTCTGCCAGTAAATGAGGTCCTGCATCCTTCTTCCAGTAAATGAGGCCCTGCATCCTTCCTCCAGTAAATGAGGCCCTGTATCCTTCTGGCCCTGTATCCTTCCTCCAGTAAATGAGGCCCTGCATCCTTCCTCCAGTAAATGAGGCCCTGTATCCCTCCTCCAACAAACGAGGCCCTGTATCCCTCCTCCAGTAAATGAGGTCTTGTATCCTTCTTCCAGTAAATGAGGTCTTGTATCCTTCTTCCAGTAAATGAGGCCCTGTATCCCTCCTCCAACAAACGAGGCCCTGTATCCCTCCTCCAGTAAATGAGGTCTTGTATCCTTCTTCCAGTAAATGAGGTCTTGTATCCCTCCTCCAACAAACGAGGCCCTGTATCCTTCCTCCAGTAAATGAGGCCTTGTATCCTTCTTCCAGTAAATGAGGTCTTGTATCCTCCCTCCAGTAAATGAGGCCTTGTATCCTTCTTCCAGTAAATGAGGTCTTGTATCCTCCCTCCAGTAAAAGAGGCCCTGTATCCTTCCGCCAGTAAATAAGGTCCTGTATCCTTCCCACCTCAAGGGAAAGATATGTACTGGAGTTTCAATATACAGGTCACATTTGTTTTCTACTTTGTCCATCGTTGCTGTGCACTTTTAATCGTCATGTGTGCATGACAGACTTTGTATGTGCTGTTTTGCCATTAGTACACTGCCAAAGGTAGCTTTATCCCACATTAGCTAACAGAGTGTGCATTATTATCAGGTTTCTGTGTGAAACATTTCCCTCGTTGGATGGGACACTTCATTAAATAATTCAAGATGTTCTTGTTTAACTGATCTTTTCCTACTTCTGCAGCTAGGGGCTCTCTTTGTGGCTCCAGCATTGCTTTTATCACTGTCATCCTCTGCAAGGTGGTAGTTTGTGGTTGCTGCTGAGGACAGCACAAATGGAGGGAATATGCATGTAATAGCTGCCTGTTAGCCCTGTATAACATTTATATTTCTTTGTGCATCGGGAGTATGCCTACTGATGTGCCTGGAAAGGAGGAAGCACTGGCTGCTCCACCAGTGATAGGGACACAAGGAGATGATGCGCAAGAGGACGCTGCGAGCGCAGTGAGACAAGCGGCTGACAGCACAGCGCTAGAGGAAGGAACACGGGTTGACTAGCTTGGAGAACTGTATCAAAGCTCCCCCCTACAATAGACTCACTCCACTCTCCAGTGACGCAGATAAAGATGAACCCCTGGAACGCTCTCCAGATGTTCTCCTCGTGTTGAGAGATTATCCAGGTCCGGGGGAAGATATACTGTCCACGTCCCGTGGTCCCCTCACATTTAGTCAATATTAAAAAACTATTCCCTTATACATACGAAAAAACCCTTATTGTATTGTATTGTATTACAATTGACTTTATATAGCGCTCACTATCCCTGATGAGGCATCAACTCTCTTTTTGGGTGAGTTGCACGCTACTCCGGAACCCATAAAGGATTAGTGGTGAATTAGTATAGTGAAATATGGAAGTAATTTGAGTGGTGGATATGTTAGTAATTTGGATTGAGAAGGAAGAGGGAAGGGTGTAGGATTTGTTTTGGGGTGTTTATAGTCGTTCCAACACTTTCCCTAGGGTGCTTAAGGGTACTTATGATTTTGTGAGGAGGTGAAAACAGTGTTTGGATGTTATAAACTGGATTGGTCGGCTGCAAATCAGTTGCTGAGGTTGGTGGTGCCGAGTGAAATGAAAGACAGATTTGTGGAAAAGAGTGATTCTCCGCAAGAAGCCTCTGCTGATGGCGCTGCTTTGGCAGCAGCCAAGGATGGGTGGTTGAATGCCGTGATTGAAGTGTGTCTAATCAAATCAGATTGAACAAAGATTCCAAAGTGTAAGCAAACTAAAGAAGGATCTCCAGCAGATTCCATAGACCGATGGAAGGATATCTTCAAGAGATCCTCAGGCACCTCTCAGCTGGCCGAACAGGCTCTGGAAGCCGTGGCTTCTCCTTTTGCCAAGGGACCATAAGGTGTAAGAACCCTTGTTCACTGTACAGTGGTCGCCAGACAAAGTTTAACTGAATTGGCCACAGTTGCACCCATTGCACTGTGGATTAAGAACGGAACAAGGAGTCAAATGACTCTAGGATCATGGCTCTGCAAATGCAATCATTGCAGCAAGCAGTAAAAGTGAGGGGGAATCAAATGATGAATGGGGGGAGGCAGGAGTGGCGGGGAGGAGAGAGGACAAGCCAGAAACAAGGGAGGGGAAAGGATGAAAAAGATCCTCCGGGGGGGATCACGTTTCCTTTGTGACCAGTTGGGACTTTTGAAATATGACTGCCCAAACTTGACGTCTGGTATACCAGCCCAACCCAGTCCTCCTGAAAACACCCAAATATTGCAGAATCACTTTCAAGGCTATTAGGACAGCTTGAGAGAAGCAGATTGTGCGGTAAATACTTTAATTCCAGTTGATCAAAGTGGCCCATATGCAGTGGCGGCTGGTAAATTTAGCAAGGAGGGGGTGGATGGGACACATTCAGGGCTTGAAACCAGTGCTTAATTTGTAAAACAATAAGTGCCAGGGCCCTCGTTATGAGGCTACCACAGCTCGCACTACCCGTTGCCCCTGACAGTGCTGCCAACGACAGTACCAACACAACTACTAACCATCACACTCCTTCAAGTGTGACATTTCAGACTATTCCAGGACCCTAAAGCTAAAAGAATGGCTTGGGCAGTAATTATTGGTCATTTTTAATGTCTTTTGAGTGAATAAACAACTGTTCTTGTGCTGCTCTCTAAATCAGACAAACAGTGCTAGGCTTCGGCAGACTGCTGTAAGTCCCGTTGTTGACAATTAAATGCCAGTGCCAAGCACCGGAAACCACCGGCACAAATTAAGCACTGCTTGAAACTGAAGCACCCAGGTCCGAGGCAATCGTTGACGCTCCCCCTCATCAGGAGGGGAAGGGCCTCGAGGTGCTTTGCCAGGCTGAAGACGTCACACCCATAGGAGCTGTGACATCTTCAGCCTGGCAAAGTTACACTCAGGCATCCAGGAGTCTGTGCATTTAGTGCAAGTCTAGCTCCTGGCTGCCTGACCTGAAAACAAAGAGCGTCTGTCAGGCTGACCTTTGCTCAGCCTGACAGACACTCTTCATGCTGGGCAAAAGGTGAGGGGGCGTGGTCCCTCCACCCTTTAGGTCAGAGGGACCATATGTGAAATCTTGTTTTATGTATACCAAACGATGGCTTATCTGCTCTGAAAACCTCCGGATTGCCTTCCTTTCTTATCTTGGGTGTGTCCGTTGATGCAGTAAACATCTCCAAGATCAAAGTTCGTCAACACATCACTGACCCTGTTTCTATCATTCGAAGGAATTACTGACAGAATAATGGAAACACAAATATGGTGCGGACAGAATAAGCTTTCGAAAATATCCAGGGCCAAAATATCGAGAAGGTAAGTGCACGTAGGTGAGTATGGATTAACTGTTCCTAACTCAATATCTGCATTACTTGAAGCTATGTAGTGTCAAGGTACATATATGTGGAGTTATAGATAGTAAAACTTTGCTTGCCAATAGAAACTTACGTTCACAATATTTTTGTCCTCGATATTCTTGACACAATATTTTGCTCATGTGATATTTTTCTCCGTTATTTTGTCTAAACGCCCCATGACTGACCGCCATGCCTATTTGTTGAACTCTACTTTGCCTACCAATTTGTTGAGAAGAGATTTGTTGTGTAAGCTTAATTGCACCTCCTACTGTACAAATGATGGGGTATACCCCAAAGTGCCTAAGATTAAAATAAATTAGGTTTTATCTGTTTTATTGCAGTCAGATAAGAAGAACGGTAACCCTGAGAGCCAAGTGATTCACTCTTGCGATGAGTTACTTTAATAAGTTCCTTCTACTCTATGGTCTGAACATGTGATTAATGTTGGTTGTTTTTTTTCTGCTGAGTCAGTCAAGATCAAAACTAGCGCCCAGAGGAAACTGCCTCATATCCCATAGCCTTCTGTGGGGTATGAGGCAGTATTCTGTGCAGCCGGAAGCCAAAGTCGGAATTCGACGTATTATTCCCCAGTTTTTAAAACAAGCAAGGTGTCTTGCAGTAGCGGTCGGTGGTGGGAGTGCCGCCGGGCGCTGACGTGGGGCGGGGAGGGGCAGGGTGGGGGTAGTAAGCTACGGATTACGGCCGATTTCAGGTAAGTACACAAATGAATAATTAAAAGGAATTTCGTTGTGTGCGATGCATCGCATTTGGCGATGCAGCGCGAGAAACGAAATTCGTTTTATTTATTCATATGTGTACTTACCTGTAATCGGCCGTAATCCGTATATTACTACCCCCCACCCTGCCCCTCCCCCGCCCCACGTCAGCGCCCGGCAGCACTCCCACCACCGACCGCTACTGGTGTCTTGACACCAACGATAGGCGTCTGCAAAGCCCCTGCACTACCTATCAAAAAAGGCTTCATTAAAGACCCTCGTACGATTAATAATGTCATACCGAAGTGTCCAGTGGTGCCCAATCCCAATCCCAATCCCACTGCCATACTTTACTGCATTGAGCTACAGCCAAGTGCTTTACGGTTGTAGATGTATGTTCTGCCCTCTTTTTTATTGCTTTACATGAGGAAAGTCAGTTTCTCTTCGCTTTCCAGTTCATCAGAGGTGACCTAACATGTTGGAGACTTCATAAAGGCTTTACAGAGTTTCCTTCCATTTTTTCTCATGCTTTAGAGGGAGATCTTGCACCCTAGTCTTGTTTGAATGTTCCACATTAGTGCAATATGTAGCTGATGTGTTACTTTTATGAACCACCCCATGCAAGGTTGACTTGCTGAATTTGCTCACTGAATTGGTTAAGAAAGTGAATAAGGCTTTGAGAGAGAAATCTTAATTTTTGCTCACCCCTGTTCAATATGTAGATCACAACACGCACGTTCTTGGTAATGGTGGGTTACTGTAGATAGCGGATATGGGGATTTGATTCCATATTAAGGCCCCTTGGAAACTCCAGAGCACTGGCAGTGGACCGACGAGGGCAAGCAGGCTGTCATTAGAGTGAGGATGGCATTGCCATCAGCCCCTGCATCAGGACTACAAGGTTATACTAATTCTTTTACTCTGTATTGCCATGAATGGAATGGGTACAACTGGTGTTTTGGTGCAAGACCATGAGGAACAAAAAACCCACCAGCATTCTATTCCTCTGCCTTGACCCCGTGGCTACAGGGCTCCCGCCTTATTTGTGTATGTAACCACTCCAGCCGACCTTGTAGAAGCCTCCAAGAATATTGTTTTAAGTTCCACTCGTATTGTGGCCGTGGCCTATTCTGCAGCTGCCCTATTGCTTACTACAAAGACTCAGGGCCAGATTTACAAGAAACTGACGCATCTGTATAGATGCGTCAGTTTCCCTGCGCCTGCGTGAAAAACCCTTGCGCCACTATAGATGCGCCGTATTTACAATACGGCGCACTATGGCGCAAGGATTGACAGATGCGTCAGAAATACTGACGCATCTGTTGGCGGAAAAGTCACGCATTGTTGGAGTCGTGTCGCAAGCACGACGCAACTCCAGCAATGCGTGTTGCGGCCTATTCCCAATACACTGCGTCACTCCTTGCGCCTGCTTGAAGCAGGCGCAAGGTTTTGACGCAGTGGCGTCCTAAAAGTCACGCAGTGAAATCTTGTAGATTTCACTGCGTCACTTTTACGAGGCTTTCCTACGTGGGAACGCCTACCCTGCATATATTATACCTGACGTAGGTATAATGTCACGCAGGGCTTTACAACGTGACGCATCTCCCTAGATGCGTCACGTTGTAAATTTGCTGCATTTTTTACGCTGCCGTTGCGTCACAAAAGTGACGCCACTGCAGCGTAAAAGTGACGCAAGGGGCTTGTAAATCTGCCCCTGAGTACCTTTACACTGTCAGGCTAACATGGTAAGAGCTCTTACTGCTTTCTGCCTCACACACTACCCTGGTCCATTCCCCAGCACTGAACCCAACTTCACTGATGCCCACCGAACAAATGGGTGACGTGATTGCTTGTTATGACACATATAACAAAACCTGGAAATGATCTGTTTGATGCACCAATACTGAATACCAAACTTGCTCAGTGTGTGGATTGATCCTATTTTAGGAATGATGCTGGAGATCTGGCAGCAGGTGTGGGAGGGAGATCCCAAAATAGTACACCCTGAAAATATTTACTTACCAGCACATGTATGAGTTGGTGAATCGGAGAGTATGTTAAACTTCAGTTTCATGAGGTAATGTGTCCCCGAGATAAGGTACCCCACAATATATTAATACATAGTGGCATATCTACAAGGCCTGGCGATAATTATCGCTCAGCGCTCTTAGCGTGAGGATAATTATCGCCGGCCAACTCTGAATTTTATCGCGGAGATACCGTGCTATCAGCAACGCTTATCTCCAAAGCGATAAAATTCAGAGCGCAAGCTGCCAACTGTGCGATTATCGCTGGAAATCCAGCGATAATCGCACATCTTTTGGCGATAGCTTGCTGATAGGGCTACACATACTTAGCCATGATATCCACCTTCCATAGTATCGCTATTTTTCTTGTCGCTATGCTTCTTTGCGTGAGGCTTGATAATAGGAGAAATGTCGCTTAGCGACATTTCTCCCGTTATTCTGGGGAGGAACGCCCACTTTGCATCTCATTAGAGATGCAAAGCTGGGCGATAAGGAAAGGGCGAAGAAGCATGGATTCACGCGTTAGCGTGTCCTTGCTAATAGGGCGTTAAAATTATCGCCGCTTTTCGTCCGAAAACGGACGCTAAAGCGGCGATAATTTTATCGCGGGGCCTTGTAGATATGCCCCATAGTTATTTAAGCTGACAGACAAAATAACTGAGTTTTAGGGCAGAAATCAATGGTAAGGATTTATTGCAAGAATTCAAAAGGTGTGGTACAGAAATCATAATTGCAAGTGCATTAAGTCATTGCCATGTAGACTCTCAGTAAATAGGACATACAGAATACAGTGCAGAACCAGAATAATTCTCAGTCCCAAGTTAGCAGCAAAATCAACAAAGAAACGGACAGCATTCCTAGTAGTACAGGAAAGTTCTCTGGAAAGTTCTGGCTCGCCCCCAAAATCATGGGTTTATATACAATTTCTCACATAGAAAAACATCAAATTCTGATAAACTGTCATGGTGGGAGCAAAATAATTACATTCTCAGTAAATCAGAACACTGCTTTATTAAAACGTCATAATGTCTGAGCATCTGAGCATTATCCCACTACATGAATATTGATTCTGTTCACTCTGTGCTACAGTCATCCGGAGACAGCAGGACAAACAAGTTACATGAACAACAGAAAATTATTATGAATAAATAGTGTACAGTGAGCTAGCATAAGGGCCTCGAGTAAAGAAACATTATTGTGACTATGGTGGAAAGTTTCCTTCGAGAGCAGCAAGAACAGCACCAATAGAAATAAACAAACATGACTGCCTGCTGCAGAAGAAATGAATAGTGAACTTGCAGAAGAAGACATCCTTTCTGAACAAGATGGAGTTAAGGCCTAGTTAACATAAGCCAGAAAAACACAGGGGCATATTAGCAAGGGCACTATCGCCGCTTTAGTGGCACTTTTTGCCGCTAAAGCGGCGATATTCATATCGCCCTATCAGCAAACTGTCTCTAACAGCAGTTAGCAACAGTTTGCGGGCATTAGCGCCCGTTTTTTTTACCGCTTTGCATGTCAGCGATATTTATCGCTAATGACATGCAAAGTGGGCGTTCCCGACGAACAAACCTGGGAAACACTCGCTAACAGGCCTATCGCCTATTAGCAAGGTGGCCATGGCCCCAGTTAGCGACGTGAAAAGTCGCGCTAACCGGGGTCATCGCCATTTATTTAACACCTGCAATTAGCAGGTGTTAGCCATACCTAACATGGGGGGGTGGATTATGCTGATACGACCACAGGGTCGTATCAGCAAGGTGTTCTCCCTTCTCCATGCAACATTGCAGGTTTTTCAGCGATGTTGGCCCATTTCCCCCCGCTATCGCTGGAATATTCATCGCCATGGCGCTAATCGTTGCTAATACAGCGTTAGCGTGGCGATATATTCCAGCGATAGCCAGCGATAAAAAAAATCACGCTAAGCAGGGTTAGCGATGATTATCGCCTCTTCTTGCTAATATGCCCCACACTTTCATGTTTCTAGTGTAATAGCACCATCTCAATGCGCACAAGTAAAATCAAGAGTAAATCCACATTGTGCATGTTGTTAATGCACAGAAATTCTAAAATGCACAAAAAACTTTAGCACAGGATGTATGTGGTACAGTGAAGTTGACCTAAAGTATGGTCTGCTTGAGTGGCAGAGCGTATTGTACATTCCAGGGCATGTATGTTGGCTACAAAAAGATTGTCACTGTGTTTACTTTGAAGCGGCCCATGACTTTGGGCTCTTGTGGATGCAAAGGTTCGCAACTTTTGTGGGGACCGCCATAAGGAACAAGATTTATGTGAAAATCTGTTAGACTCTCATGATGTCATGTAAAGTTACTATTGTTAAGCGTGGTGGCCATTAGTTAACCCAAGATGAAGAGTCTTAAAGAATGGTCTTTGCTGGTGAAGTGGCCAAAATGGCCACTTTGCCCCTAATTGTGAACTCATGATGCATGTTGTTCAGCCCGAAAGATTTCCTTTTTCAAAACTTAAAAGATCTATCTATGTTATAGGAGCAGGCACTTGGCATTGAAAAACAAGCTTGTATTAAATAGATGTATAAAAGGGACCCCGATGGAGTGTACAGAGGCAGCACTTGGATAGTGGTGGTCTCAAAATGTGTACTCCCTAACCTGGCATGCTTGGATCATGGTCCGCCCCATATTGGAAGGGACTGTAGGATTTGTGCTGCCACGGCCCGTAGACATGCGCCTTTCTTCCCTTCCATTGTCTACCAGCAGTACATCCGTTCCTGAGCCATGAGTCGAGCCGACACTATTAACTAAGAGCCTCATTTATGAGCACATTTGCGCCACCGGAGTGCCACTTTTTTGACGCTCCAGCAGCGCAATATGGCATGACATATTTACAAGGCCACATAAAGCCACTTTATGTGGTTTTTCATGGCCTGTAAATGTGTGCCCCTTTCACGCAGAACACTGTGTAAAAGGAGGGTTTTGTGGATGTTGCTGTGGGTGTTCCCAAGCAACACCCATGGAATCTGAAGCATTCCTAGATTTATGAGAAATCATAAACCTGGGAATGCGTCAGAATCTAACACCACCCCTAGGGTGGTGTTAGGGAGGCGCAACGAGGAGAAATGTTTTCATTTCTCCTTGTTTTTTTCCTTTTTCTCTGTGTGCCTCATTCTTTAGCACACATAGAAAGAGGAAATCGACTGAATTGATTGATTTTGTGCAGGAAGGTGTCCCTCCCTGCACAAAATTAATCAGCCCCGCAGTGCAGGCCCCCTTGCACCATGGTGCAAGGATGCCTGCATTGATGCATGGCAGCCCATTGTGCGCCAGTGCAGGGGAAAAGGACAGGAATGCTCCATATCTGATAGATATGGCACATTCCTGCCCTTTTCTTTTGCCGTAGGGCAGTGCAGCAAGATTCTTTGCGGCGCTGACCTACGTCAAAACCTCATAAATGAGGCCCTAAGGGATTAGGACCACCCCAGCTGCCCACCCACCTCCTTGGGCCCCTTCATCCATTTGTGGATGGACTTTATACAGATGCCAAAATGTTGCTTCTACTCATATGTGCTTGTAATTGTATGCTTCTGGCAGGGACATAACAGACACCCCTACAGCCCCGTGGTTTTATATATGAAGAGTGTCCTCCTCAGGTTGTCTGCACTAAAAACATATCATATGTGCCTCTCTAAGGCAGCTGCAGTGTGCAGCAAGATCTGAGCTGACACCTCACTGACCCAGGACCAAAGAGAAACAAAATAACTTATTTCTTTCTTTTCTGGTGGCAGATCCTTCAAGGCACCTCGTCCAGAGTGTGTAGGGCCCCCTCAGAGAATCCCAAAAAGAAACACAGCCTTCCTTGGGTAGACAATTACTCTGGAGGAAACATATTCAGATACTTTTATAGGTAGTTCTTGACAGCTTTTTTAGAGTTCCAGCATACTGGCTGAATGCAGTCATTTAATGCACCTTTATGTTCCTGGGAAAGCTTGTGCCTCTACTATCAGGTTTGTTTTGTTTGGTCTGTTGTGCATGTGTGAATAGCTTCTATTCTGGGGCATAGTTTCAAGGACCTGTTTCCAGACCTCACGTCCTAGGGCCTTACTTTGTGCTACTTTCCTGAGTATCTGAGGCGGTGAATACATTGTCCTGAAGACAAACCACGGAGTAACTTCCTAACTGATGTGGATCTGTGCTGTAGGGTGGGGAGCTCCTAACTCAAGTTCAGGCTGAGGATGTGTCTCCGCTCTTTGGTCGATGGACCAACTGGTAGAATAAGTTGATGGTGATTAAGACCAGCTCAATCACAATTAAAACCTTTTAACATTTAATCATAAATGTACTAAAGAACCACAGACTCATTTTAAGTTAGAATATATTTTTATCTAATTTTTCAATCAAATAAGTGAAATTCTTTATTAATCAAACACATTTAATATATCAATAATCATTTAAGAAAAGTTTAATGGAAAAATGGAAATTTATGCATTACCCTTAGTCATAGGACGCAGACAGGAATGGTTCACCAAAGGAAGATAAACCGCAGATCACAAAATAGACTCCCAAACTGACTGACTGTCCCGCTAACCTCCTCGGACGCACCTCCCGAGCAGAATTCCCGCAACGATCTCGTTCCTTCCCCAGTCAAAGTTCAAAGTCCAAAAATGACAGAGTCTTTCGCAGTATCGAGGTGGAAAAATGAAAAATAAAGAAGCGGCATGGCAGGAAAAAACATCAACCACGGCAGTAGCATCAGCATTTAGCAGCAGCAGCAGCCACACCAACCAACCCCCACATAAGAGCAGACTCTCTTATACCCTATTCTCTGGCTTACTACACATAAAAGTTGCAATCCTTAGGTGCAAGAATCACGCTAATTGGTCCATTGGAGGGGTGGTGATGGTCACCTCATCGCCCTCCTTGTTCAAACTGGTTTGGGGACAATAAAGCATACAATAAGTCTTATGACTCTGGGGTCAAAAGCAGTCCAACTTGTCCATTTATTTTGTTGCGATCCTTGATGGTCACATTTTAGTCCATCCATTGTCACTCGGTTCTTTCCCATCCATTCCCACGAATACATGCTGAATCTTTTTGGCACGCTCTTTATTGTAGGTCAGTTCGACCTTGACATCTCTCACTCCGGGTACAGGCTGCACTCACGTGACTTGATTTTCTTTATTGCTTCTGCGCAGAGGCCATCTTGGCTGTCTCACGTGATCTCATCCTCTCCAGCAACCATTTTCCACTCATGGCCTAACAGGCCCGAACGAACTATCATAAGAACAAACACAACCAAAATTAAAACAAAGAAAATAAGCCTTTCTGTTTACCACCCGCCGTTCTAAACACCCGTGTTAGGTGTTATCTAGCAGAAGCGACATTTAAAGCCATTTTACTTACCATCCGCATTCTTTTGCCACAATACAAATCTACTATGCAATATAAATCCTTACTTTGTGGTACTTTCCTGAGTATCTGAGGTGGTGGATACATTGTCCTGAAGACAAACCACGGAGTAACTTCCTAACTGATGTGGATCTGTGCTGTAGGGTGGGGAGCTCCTAACTCAAGTTCAGGCTTAGGATGTGTCTCTGCTTTGATTCTTTCCTTATGATACATGGTTTATGCATAGCACAGCTTCATCAATTCCTTGGACTCTTGGCGCTATAGCAGGTAGCCCGATGTAGACTGTTGTTAGCAGATTGTCGGTTTCTCCCATGGAAGTGGCTCAGCAGGCGTGTCAGGGGTTACGACCTTCGACCTTGCCACTATAACTTAGATTGGTTGGATTGTGGAGAGTGGACAGCCCACACGAGGGTCCTCTGAAGTGTGCCTGTGCTTGTGTATCTGTAAGAATGTCTGTGCAAGTGAGAATGCATGTCAGTGTGTGAGAGATATCAGTCTGTATGTGGGTTATCGCTGCGCTTTTAGGCCTAACTTGTGATTTATCAGACAAGCACAATTACCATTTAATAATGAGAAACAGAAAGTAGCAGCACCTACAATCATCTTCATCAATCAATGAATCAATCGTTTATTGTTGGAGAAGTGTGGCTCAATGGTTAGAGCGGCAGACCATGATGCAGAGATCTGGCCCGGGACCAGGGTTCAGTTCCCGCCTCGGCGGGTCTTGGGCTCAATTTCCTCGGACCTGATAATTCTCGCCTCGGTGCCTATTCTAATCATGGGTCCCACTCTGCAACTCTGGGCAATAGCTTGCTTAATCTCCACAACGGCCCCAACAGCGCTGGGATGCCTGGCTTCACCCTGGAGTGGACATTTCACAGGGAAAAGCCAGGAAGGGTTCCACAGTGGTATGCGTACAGCGCCTGGACACCCCTTTGGGGGTATGGGTGCGCTTTACAAGTACAAATTTCATTTCATTGTTCAGTTAATTAAAATCTTAACAGAGGTTCAGTCAGTGTAATGCAAAATCAAATAATGAAAATATGTTGTTTGCATAAACATGGCCAACAGTTGCAAACATAATGTAAGCTAAAAACCCCAAGCTCCACTGAGTGAGGAAGTAAATTAAAATTCTAAAGAGAGTGCAAAGTGCGAAGAGCAGCGAAACACATGCCTTAGTTTGATTCAAGTTTGAAACCGCAGCAGAAAGAGAAAGTTGGTTGAAATACAAGAGAAAATCTAAAATGCAAGGAGCAGCGAAACACAGGGGCATATTTACAAGCCCCTATCACCACTACAACGTCACTTTTCTAGACGTTGTGGTGGCGATAGGAGCTTCGCCTTATTTACAAGGCAGTGTTAAGCCACTTAACGTGGTTCAACGCCGCCTTGTGAATAAGGCCCCCTTTCACGCTATAGCTAGAATGAAAAGGGCAGGCAATGGGTGTTGTGGTGTGTGTTGCACCACAACACCTATTGATTTTGACACTGCCCCATGGCGTAAATATAGGGCAGCACCAAAATTGAGACCAGGGAAACCTGGCCTTACCCTGGTGCAAAGAGGAGAAATGTTTAATTTCTCCTCGTTTTTGCTGTTTCCATGTGTGCTGCGTTGTGCAGCACACATAGAAACAGCAAAACGCCATTGATTGTTTTTGTGCAGGAAGGTGTCCCTTCCTGCACATAAACAATCATTAAAAAAATGACGTTTTGCAACTTCTATGTGTGCAGCATTAAGCAGCACACATATAAGTTTCATAACGCCATTTCAGATTGTTTATGTGCAGGAAGGAACACCTTCCTGCCCATAAACAATCCTTTCCCTCAACACAGGCACCCTTGCACTATAGTGTAAGGGTGCCTGCGTTGGTGCTAGGCAGCTAAATTAGCACCAGTGCAGGGGGAAACGCAAGACTGCACCATATTCTTGCAAATACGGTGCAGCCCCGTGTTTCAGAAGTGGCGGAGCACCGCATTAAGCCAAGGAGACTAACGCCGCGCTCTGCCACTTCCTTATAAATATGCCCCACAATGCCTTAGCTTGGTTCATAGATGGAACAGCAGCAGGGTAGCAGCAAAGCACGATGCAGAAACTTGGAGAAAGGAAGTAAGATTGCCAGGTTAGGTGCCACAATTAGCATCGAAGTGAGTTAGTACACTTTGGGGTTATCCTTCCCTGAGCAGTGAATAAAATGCTTGATATAAAGTGCAGGGTTCAGGATGGAAACAAAGGTTCAACAGAAGGACGTCAGCCAAACACTGGTAGTGCGGAGGCAATAGTGCAAGAGCGCAGAGTGGAGAACAAGGAAGTGAAAAAAGAAAGAACAATTGTAAAGTAGGGCTAGATGAAACAGGGTAAAGGCGGAACCGTCGCGCAGGATTGAGCGGTAAGTCAGTTTTAGAGTCCTGCTTCCAAGGAGGCGTTGTTGTCAGCAGTTCCCAGCTTCGCTGCAGCGGCTTGGAGGATCTTAATGATTTTAACATTTAACATGGTGTTCTCTGAGTTCAGGCCAGCAATTACAGCCTGGCGGCGGGTTCAGACCCCCAGGCAGTGAAAGTCTCTGCGCAGTAGATCTTTCCTTAACTGTAGCGAGGAGGGGCGGATGCACAGAATGTGAATGATGATTTCTTTGCTCTGGCTGCAGAGTAGGCACCTTTCTCCTTTTGTTGAAGGATTTCGCAATGCTGGGGTATGACCCCGCAGATTCCGCTCCCCTAGTCTGAGCGCTACAAACGTGGGGGCAGATTTACAAGCCCCTTGCATCATTTTTGCGCCGCCGTTGCGTCACTTTTTGTGATGCAGTGGCTGTGTAAAAATGCGGCCTATTTACAACGTGATGCATCTAGGGAGATGCATCACTTTGTAAAGCCCTGCGTCACATTATACCTGCGTCAGGTATGATGTATGCAGGGTAGGCGTTGCCACGCAAAAAAGCCTCGTTGAAGTGACGCAGTGAAATCTACAAGATTTCACTGCGCCACTTCTAGGACGCCACTGGGTCAAAACCTTACGCCTGCTTGGAGCAGGCGTAAGGAGTGACGCAGCACAATGAGGATAGGCTTCCCCATGTATTGCTGGAGTTGCGTCGTGCTTGCGACACGACTCCAGCAATACGTGACTTTTGCGACAACAGATGCGTCAGAATTTCTGACGCATCTGTCAATCCTTGCGCCATGGTGCGCCGTATTGTAAATACGGTGCATCCATGGTGGCGCAAGCGTTTCTCAGGGTGGCGCAGGGAAAGTGACGCATCTCTACAGATGCGTCACTTTCTTGTAAATCTGCCCCGTGGATTTTAACCACATCGGGTGGGTGCAGGTAATGTAGTGCTGCTGTTTCTGCGGTTCGTAGGAATTCATTACTGCCCAGGCATGAGAACACTTACTCCGAGTAGCGATGTCATCTATCCACGATAGTTTTTTTGCAACAATTGTTGAATGTTTTTTGAGTGCCGATTGCGGGAGATTTTTTCCCTATGCTTCTTTAAGCGACAATTGGCTAAGCTAGTCTTGAAGGTGGTGATTATAGGTGGAGGCATGTTGTGAACTGCTGGTCTCGCCAGACTAGACTATTCATGCTTCTTGTGGGGCTAGTCCACATCTGTGGCTGAAGTTTAAGAAAGAACTGCTTCTAGCCCAGGTCTGCTTTGTGAGTTTGAAGTCAAGCCTTATTTGTGCAGGTGACGCTGTCTTTGGAGATAGACTGCTGCTTTATAAATTCTAATGGTAATCTCATCTAGCAAGGTACCCTCCTTACCCAGGGTAATTTCACTCCCTTAAGTTAGCGTTGGTGATACCTTAGCTTTCATCACCTGAGGTGGAGGCTCTAGACCCCGACGTTTCTGAGATAGAGTCCTAAACCCAACCATGAGGACATTGCCTTTGGTTTTCAAGGAATTTACGCGGGTGTTAAAAGTTCCTGAGCTGTCAAGATAAATGCCCAGATATGTATACTCTGCGCTTTACAACAGCCACTCCCCATTTTGATGCCACTTTCCACGTTCTGTGATTTTCTAACCAAAGATGGCTGTCTTGGTTGTAGTGTGATTGATTTCCAGGCTGCTCTTGCCAATGTAGAGGTGGAGAGTTGATAAGATCTCGCAGCAGGCTTATTTTGGTTTGGCTCATCTTCATCTGAAATGTTAGGATAAGCACCCCTTCCATTAAGACATTTTTTGTCTATACTTTCCAATTTTAGTCGTGCGCTCCGGCTCAGCTTTAGCTCAGCCCCTTACTAACCAGAGATCTGCCAAGGTTAGAGGAAGACATTAAATAATTTCAAAGGCATTTTAGCAAAACCGCAGGGTATGTGTGCAGCTCCCAAGTCACAAAGTGAAAAACATTTTATTAAAAACTTCAGGATTTAGAAACAGTTCTGAAGAGTTTCCAAGCTTATAAAATATTCCATCTGAAAAGTGTATTAGCCACAATATGGGCTGCAAGAAGAAACATGCGTTTTGTACCACAGAAATAGTGTCTGTTGCGTGGTACCCAAGAAGAAAAACATTTTCAGAGTCAGTGAGAGCCTCAGAATCAAAACATCTGGCATCATATTCATGCTCCTTGCCATCACGTGTGTCAGGGACGATCAATCCAAACAATCCCAAAAGTTGTGAATCTTAACATTGTAAGATGTTGGGGATATTGCAGATTTAACAGAGGCCCAACCAGATGCAAATAAGACAGAACCCACTCCAAAGCAAAAAACCTATATTATTCACTAACTATAGTTTACTGAGCTAACATTAACTTGTGCCCCGCCCTTCACTGATTATGACCTCACATATTGCATCACCCATGACATGTTAAATGACATCATTGATGACATTATTGATGACATCTCAAATCACATCATCCTAAGTCACAGCCTTACCACGACTTCAATACCCCAGTCTTTGTCTACTTTTGATTGACCCCTGGTAGACTGCATTCTGGAAGCAAGCTAGATGGAGAACCTCAAACACACTATGTGTGTGTCAATAAAGCTTATGTGTAGTTGCCCACTGACTGATCTGGAGCTTGCAGTCCACCTCCTATGTAGTCCCAGCTATTTGCCATACCCCGGCTGAAACATCACATCGAATTAGAGCTGTTAGGGAATATTTGATTCTGCTAGTTTTTTTGCTATTCTGTTTCCTATCTATGGGGTAGGAATAACCATCCGTGAAATGAAGACTATTGTGAGAACACCAGAGGAGGTAGCAAATGCTACCATAATTGCCTCCGGTCTTATCCCAGATCAGCTAGAAGCTTAAAGAGCTGTAATTGTGCAGAATCCCATGGCTCTGGAATTTGTCCTGTCTGTTAAGATTGGCGTGTGAGTTGCTGTTGGTGCAGAGTGTTGCATATAAATACCCAACATTTCTTTCAGTGTCTCTGAGCAGATACACCATAATAGAGACAGTCTCAAACAATCAATCAATCAATCAATCAGGGTATTTTAAGCAAGCTACTCACCCGTGAGGGTCTCAAGGCGCTGAGGGGAGGGGGGGTAAGCAGCTCCGTTCAGTCGAAGAGCCAGGTCTTGAGTGTCTTCCTGAAGGTGTTTAGGGAGGGGGCGCGTCTGATGTAGATCAGGAGTTTGTTCCAGGTCTTGGCCCCGATGTAGGAGAAGGCTCTTACACCCGTTCTGGCTCTGCGGATGCATGGTGTTTCGGCGAGGGCGAGGTCGGCAGATCGGAGGTTTCTCTTGGGTACGTGGAAGGAGATTCTCTCGTTGAGGTATTGGGGACCGGTGTTGTGGAGGCATTTGTAGGTGTGGGTGAGTATCTTGAAGGTTACTCTCTTCTCAACGGGGAGCCAGTGGAGGTTCCGCAGGTGTTGGGTGATGTGTTCGTGTCGAGGGGTGTCGAGAATGAGTCTGGCTGCGGTGTTCTGTATGGTCTGGAGTTTGCAGAGCAGAGACTTGTTGATCCCGGCGTAGAGGGCGTTTCCGTAGTCCAGTCTGCTGGTTATGAGTGAGTGAGTGGGTGACGGTCTTCCTTGATTTGGGGGGATCCATTTGAAGGTCTTTCGGAGGATGCAGAGGATGTTGAAACAGCTGAAGGTGACAGTGTTGACCTGTCGGGTCATGGAGAGGGAGGAGTCGAGTACGATGCCGAGGTTTCGGGCATGATCCGTGGAGGTGGGAGGGCTGCCGAGGGCGGTGGGCCACCAGGTGTTGTCCCATGCGGAGGGGAAGGGTCTGAGGACGAGGACCTCTGTCTTTTCCAAGTTGAGCTTCAGGCAGTTGTTGCTCTTCCAGGATGCGACGTCCTTCATTCCTTCCTGGAAGTTGAGTCTGGTGGTGGTGGGGTCCTTGGTGAGGGATAGGATGAGCTAGGTGTCGTCGGCGTAGAAAACTATGGTGAGTCCGTGCTCTCTGGCGATGGCGGTGAGGGGGGCCATGTAGATGTTGAAGAGCGTGGGGCTGAGCGACGATCCTTGTTGTACTCCGCAGTTGATTTCTGTGGGTTCGGAGAGGAAGGGTGGCAGTCTGATTCTTTGGGTTCTGCCGGTGAGGAAGGAGCGGATCCAGTCGAGGGCGGTTCCCTGTATGACGGCGTCATGGAGTCTGGCGGTGAGTGTGCGGTGGGAGACGGTGTCGAACGCTGCAGAGAGGTCGAGTAGGATCAGGGTTGCGGTGTGCCCTTTGTCGAGGAGGGTGCAGATGTCATCTGTGGCAGCGAGTAGAGCGGTCTCGGTGCTGTGGTTGCTGCGTAATCCGGATTGGGTGGGGTCGAGGATGGCGTTTTTTCCAATGAATATTGTTAGTTGGGCGTTGACGGTCTTCTTGGTTACTTTGGCCGCGAAGGGGAGGAGGGAGATGGATCGGTAGTTCTTGAGGTTTGTGGGATCTGCTGAGGGCTTCTTGAGCAGGGGTCTGACTTCTGCGCATTTCCAGTGATCAGGAAAAATGCCAGTCTCGACGGTGGCGTTGATGGTGCGTCGTAGTTCCGGGGCGATGGCGGTGTCGTCTCTGCGGAAGATGTGCGGGTGGCAGGGATCCGTGGGGGCTCTTGAGTGGATGCCTTTCATGGTCGAAGTGGTCTCTTCGGTGAGGACTGGGGTCCAGGAGGAGATGGTGGGCTAGCTGGCGTTGATGGAGTAGAAGGTGGTTTCGGAGTCATGAGTCTGGTCGTTGAAGTTGTCATAGAGGCCCTTGATTTCCAGATGGAAGTAGGAGCCGAGTTTGTTGCAGAGGTCCTGGGATGGGGTGATGTCCGTGGTTTCGCTGGGGGGCTCGGTGAATTCCTGGATGACGCTGAAGAGTTCCTTGGAGTTGCTGGAGTTGGCGAGGATCTTGTTCTGGATGAAGGTCCTTTTGGTGGATCTGATGAGTTGGTGTTATTCCGTCATGGCGTTCTTGTAGGTGGTGCGATCTTCTGAAGTTTTGCTGTTTCTCCAGTTCTTCTCGAGACGTCTGCAGGTGCGTCTGGATTCTTGGAGGTCGGTGGTGAACCAGGTGGCCTTCCTGGGGCGCTGTCTGTCGGGGTTACGTAGGGGTGCAAGCTCGTCTGCGCAGTTGGAGATCCATCTGTGGAGTTCTTTGGCTGCATGGTTGGCATCGGTCGAGGTGGTGGGGGCGTCGCGGTTGAGGGTGAAGTTGAGCTGCTCCTCAGTGACTTTGCTCCAGTTTCTTCTAGGAGGGCGGGGTGCAGGTTTGGGCGGCGTGGGTTTGTTGACGAGGAAGTGTACGCAGTGGTGGTCTGTCCATGGGGGTTGCGTGGTGTGGGTAAAGCAGATGTTGTTCCCACCTGTGAAGATGGGGTTGAGGGTGTGTCCTGCCTTGTGGGTAGGCATGATGATGAGCGGTTTCAGCCCAATGTTGGCGATGTTGTCCAGGAGGGTGGTGGAGTTGGGGTCGCAGGGGTTCTCGAGGTGGAAGTTCAGGTCTCCGATGAGTATGTAGTCCATGGAGGCGATGGCGTGGGGTGCGATGAGGTCAGCGATGGTGGTAGCGAATGGAGCGCGAGGTCCAGGAGGTCTGTAGGAGAGGGTGCTCCGAAGAGTGGTTCTAGGGCTGGTCTGGACCTGGAAGTGAAGGTGTTCAGTGGTGGAGAAGGAGTTAGTTGTGGTGGAGGTGGAGAGTCGGAGGGAGCTCTTGTGTGCGATGGTGAGTCCTCCTCCTGGGCGGTTGGGCCGGTCCTTCCTCTGGATCTTTTATAAATCGGGGATGGCAGTTGCGATGTTGGGGGCAGAGGAGGCGTTTGTCCAAGTTTCTGTAAAAAAGGCGACGTCTGGCGAGAGGGTGTCGAGGAGGTCCCAGATCTCTGTGGCGTGTTTGTGCAGGGAGCGCACGTTGAGGAGGATGCACTTCAGGGCTTCGGTGGTGTTGGCGTCCAGTGTAGGGGCAGCGGCCGTGGTGGTGCGGAGGGTGGTGAAGGTTCGGTGGCAGTGGCGGCAGGAGAACTGGCCCTGGGTGGTGTTCGGTGTGGACAGCTGGCAGTTGCTGTTCCTTCCTGGGTTGAGTGCGTGGAGGGCAGCTGAGTCGTAGCGGTGGCTTGTTGGAGATCCAGGGTCCCTGGCGCTGGTCGCGGTCGGGTCACGGATGGGCACAGACGGGCTTGCCTTTAGTGCGCCTTTGGCACGTCAGCGGCGCGGCTATGCAGCGGCCGCCATTAAATAGAGGAGGGGGGAGGGAGGCGCAGCTGGGAGGTGGGAATCGGCAGGGGGGAGGGGCCGCGGGGGCAGCAGCGGTAGCGGGAAATGGAGTAGAAGAAAAGAAGAGACTAGGTACAGGGCACAACAAAAAAGGCAAAAACGGGCAGAACACAATTACGGTACAACAGGGCAATGATACAGGCAAAAAACGAGCAGAACACAATCAAGGCACACCACAGGGCTCGAACCCCTACCTGTACCGATCACTGCACAGGGCAGCGGCACAGTAGCGGAGCTGTAGAGGAAGAGAGTAGGACTTTGGCCAGGAGGTCAGAGTTCCTGCTCGCGGTCCCTCGCAGCGGCCCCCAGTAAATAGGGGAGGGGGAGGGAGGCACAGCTGGGAGGCGGGAATTGGCAGGGGGGAGGGGCCGCGGGGGCAGCAGCGGCGGTGGGAAAGGGAGTGGGAAACGGAGTAGAAGAAAAGAAGAAACTAGGTACAGGGTGCAACAAAAAAGGCAAAGACAGGCAGAACACAATTAAGGTACAAAGGGCAATGATACGGGCAAAAAACGAGCAGAACACAATCAAGGCACAACACAGGGCTCAAATAATTACACACAATAAATAATGGATTTAGCGTGGATGGGGAAGGAATTTGGTTATGGTTGAAGGGGATATTTGGAGGATTGGTGATTCAGGAAGATTGAAAATGTTCTTGCTGTTTTTGTCGCACTGATCCTTCTCTAAAAATTCATATATATTTGTGTATGTGCGTGTGTGTGTGTGTGCCTGCTATTCATTGTCTCACCCATAATAGAGTTTCATTTCTAGCTTTCCCACTTACAGTTCCTGAAGGCAATGACAGCACATATCGGAATTCTCGCAATGACATCAAAAAGTGCCTTGAAGACAATGATATGAAACATGAAATTTTTTGATTTCAAAATACTTTATTGATTTTTTTAACAAGGGCAAACAGAAAGTCTGTAACAGGGTTAGCATAAGTTATCCAAGGCAAGGTTTATGCATATGAGTCCTAAGACAGTGTGTTCCGCTTATATAGCTAACCCACATGATCAATAATAAGAGCAAATGAAAGAAAGTCAGGCAGAAGAAGGGAAAGGGTGGAAGGAAAGATAAGAGAAGGGAAGAAAGAATGACGGTTCTTATCATTACTTCTGACATTCTATGTAGATGTTGGCACAAGAGCAGACCGGTATTGATAGGCCTCCCCCCCCGCAGCAGCCTAGTGTAGGCAACAAGGGTTAAATCAGTTAAGTACAATTGTTCAGGTGGTACGCCCGTAGAGGGTACCTGGCTGAGTAATAACGGTATATCATATTTTTCATGGAGGTTCGTAAGAGTCTAGGTACGTGTCCAGAGAGTTCCGCATCCTTCTGGATGAAGGTTTCCAGGGAGAGTTCTGTAGTGCTATGTTGTCCGCTCCTCTGAGATGGGTGATCCAGTTGATCCAGCCTTTGTAAGATGTCTTGCTCGTGTCCTTCCAGTTGGCAAGGACCATTTTCACTGCAGATGTTAGTAACAGGTCGAGTAGATCTTTATCAGAGTCAGTTCTCAAGTCTGTGTGGCCCCCTTCTTTTTCTTTTTTTGGGGCCCTGGGGACCCCATCCCCCAGGGCCTGACCCCTTTTAAAAAAAAAAAACAGGAGGGGGGCCGCGTGGCCCCCCTCCAGAGGCCAATTATGGCCCCGGGACCCCATCCCCCGGGGCCTGGCCACCCTGTTTATTTAATATTTTTTTGTTCGGAGGGGGGCCACATGGCCCCCCTCCTCAGGCCAATTATGGCTCCGGGGACCCCATCCCCCGGGGCCATCCTGCCGTGTTTTAAAAAAAAAATATTTTTGAAAGGGGAGGGGGGGCCACGTGGCCCCCTCCCAGGCCACTTCTGGCCCCAGGGACCCCATCCCCCGGGGCCTGGCCTCTCCGTTGGGGACCGTGGGGGGAGCCCCAATGCCCCCATGGTCCCGCCGGCTCCCCGCGTCCTGCGGGAGCCAGCATTGCTTTCCACACGGGGAGCTGCTGACATGCAGCTCCCCTTGTGGAAAAGCAATCCTGCTTTGGATTTTGGAAGCGAGAGCAGGAAACCTGCTCTCACTTCCAAAATCCAAAGCAGAGTTTGCTATGACAGGGCGGGAGCCGCACGCCTCCCGCCGTGCCATAGCGAACAGCAGTGTCCCGGGGGTGGACCCCCCGGGACACTGCAGGAGCCGGCCCCGGGGGGTGGCGGTTCCCAGGGCCATGGAGGGCTCCAGGAGGGTGGCCGCGCGGCCCACCTCCCTACTAGTGCACAGCCCCGGGGAGGTGGTGGTCCCCGGGGCTTGGGGGTCCGTAACGGACCCCCGCATTTACATACTTAGTGCCCCGGGGCGGTGGCGGTCCTCAGGGCGTGTGGAGGGGCTCAAGCCCCCCCACACAGGTTATATTTTTTTTTTTTAAAAAGAGCCCCGGGGAGGTGGCGGTCCCCGGGGCAGCGGGGGGGCCGTGTGGCCCCACGAATATTTAAGAAAAGCCCTGGGGGTGGCGGTCCCCAGGGTTTGGGGGGCCTTGGAGGCCCCCCACAAATTAAAAAACAAGCCCTGGGGGGTGGCGGTCCCTGGGGTTGCGGGAGGGCTGCACGGGCCCCCGCTACATTAATAAATTGCCCCCGGGACTTGGCCCACCCGGGGGCTTTGAAAACGAAGCACAGGAGACCGCGCCTCGGTTTTTTTTAATTTTCGGACCGATTCGCGCACCTGGCGCAACCCTGCCCCCTTTTCTTGTTTTTTTTTATCTTTCTCTCACCTTTTCTTTCTCCCTCGGTCCAAGCACAAGATGGCTGCCAACACTTCCTGGTTTGAAGTGTTGGCAGCCAATCTGAGGCAAGCTCGTGCTCGTGTGGTTAGGCTCCGCCCAGATATCGAAACTTTTTCTTTTTCTAATTTTTCAGGAACTACTGAACGGATTTACACCATTTAACAAAAAGGGCTCTTTTCTGAACCAAGGGCTACCTTTTTGCCAAATTTGGTGTAATTCCGTTCAGCAGTTCGGGCTGTAGCTTTGTCTAAAGTCAGATCCTGCAGACAAAAAAAAGATCGAGGAGGCCATAATAGACTACCTTAAACATAACGACACTCCGGAGACTAGCACTAACACACTCTGGGATGCCCTGAAGGCTACCATCAGGGGCACAATAATTGAAATCAAGACAAAAATAAACAAGAGTACAAACCTGAGACTAACCCATCTTGAACAGGAGATCAAAAGTTTAGATCTGTCCCACGCCACGTCCATACATGATAGCAAGCTCCTCGAGAAACTAACACAAAAAAATACGAATACAACAAAATCCTAAGTGAGAGAGCAGGGCTGTGGATTAATAAATACAAAGCTCTTAACCTATGCGAAGCTAATAAAGCAGGGAAACTTCTTGCCTCCTACCTCAAACACAAACAGAACCAGTTTGTCATTTCATCCATTAAAGACTCTAACAACCAAACCCATACCAAACACAAAGACATCCTTAGGACCTTCAAAGATTTCTATCAAGAACTCTACAAAAATGATTAGACCTTTAACTTAGAGGAGTGTCAAAATACCTCGAAAAACTCAGCTTGCCGCAGCTAAATAGCGAGGAAACAATAAGGTTAGGACAAGAAATTAACTACACAGAGATTGAAATGGCAGTTAAATCATTAAAAGATAACAAAGCCCCTGGGCCGGACGGCTTTACAGCCTCCTTTTACAAGACCTTCTTAAACCAGTTGAAACCAACCATGAAACAAGTCTTTAATCACACAGCATCTAAAGGGATGATTCCACACACTATGTCGGAAGCTAACATAATAGTCATACCAAAGGAGGGGAAGGACCAACTGTCACCAAAAAACTATAGACCTATATCCCTTATTAACGTTGACTGCAAAATATATGCTAAGATCTTAGCAGTCAGACTCAATTCTGCCCTCCCCAAGCTAATAAGTAACTCCCAGGTGGGTTTCCTACGTACACGTATGTCTAACGACAACACCCGCCTACTATGCCACATTTTAGAACATGCTGCCACTAAATCTGAACCAGCAGTAGCTATCACATTAGACGCTGAGATGAAACATGAAATTAATAGACTAAAGATGATTCATTTATTCTAGGGTGTGCACCGAAAGGTGCAAAAGGGAGAAACTGTAAAATCATATGAAATTGATATAAAAATACTGTAATAGCTGGCACCACATTGTTTTGGCAGCAGCCATATAGCACACCCATGTTCAACTCACAGCTGCTCAGACTGACTCACCTCTGATGTATTTCACCTTATTTTCATGCCTGGCACCCCAAGTCAGGATTTTGGATTGCCTATCTCAATGTTTTGAAGTTCTTCTTGTATTTTTTCTCAAGGCCTTTTACACTCTTTACAAAAGTAAATGGTGCACCTGCGGCACTATCTAAGTTTCAGTGTTCATCATATGTGTTTCGTTTTGATGATTTAGTGCAAATCGCCTACAAAGAGCTCAACATGTAAAGAGGGAGAGAGCAGCATCGGATGCTCAATCATTTTGAGGGGGAAACTTCAACGCTTTGCGCAGCGATATCGCATTTCGCTTGTTTTGCTTAATAAATGTGTTCAGACTTCAAGCTGGCTTGAGAGCTATTTTTCTTTGACAGAAACATGAACATAGGCAAAATTAGCAGTTGACGTATAGCACTATGAAGCAAGAAGCAGTAAGCGTTACACTGAAAAAAAATATATTTTTGGGGGGGGTAAGCTCATGCAGAAGCAGTTAAAACTTCATTTGGTTTACAGCAGATAACGCAGACTGCAAACGCAGCGGCTGTAAAACACTCGCTCATTCATCATTCAGCACACCACCCAGAAGAGACTCAGAAAATAGGGTTAGAGGTTTCTTCCTCTCTAGCTGTTATTTTTTATTCACATTTTACACGGCCTCTGAATAGCAGCTAAGCAGGTTTCTGTAGCGTTTGCTGTGCCACCTTCACTTCACAAGCTGGGTTCGCGGAGTCACTGTGCACGCGGCAAACCAACCTGCAGAAATCAATAGCAAATCCGCTGTGCTTTTACTCAAGTGTAACCCCCAATGACGAGCCCGCGGCAGCAGCCAGAGGCAGCAAGCAGCGACTAGAGTGAAAAGAAAAACATAAACAGAACAGGTACGTCATGTGCAGCTGCTGGGCAAGCTTCACAGAACAGGTGCCGCACAGTCCACAGCAGTGCAAGCTTTGCTTGCTCATAGAACAGGCCCGTACAGGCCTCAGCAGTGCAAGCTTTGCTTGCTCATAGAACAGGTCCATACAGGCCTCAGCAGTGCAAGCTTTGCTCGCTCCTAGAACAGGTGCGTACAGGCCTCAGCATTGCAAGCTTTGCTCGCTCCTAGAACAGGTGCGTACAGGCCTCAGCATTGCAAGCTTTGCTTGCCCATAGAACAGGTGCGTACAGGCCTCAGCAGTACACACTTTAATTGCTCATAGGACAGGTGCAGCGCAGGCTGCAGCAGTGCAAGCTTTGCTTGCTCATAGAACAGGTGCGTACAGGCCTCAGCAGTGCAAGCTTTGCTTGTCCATAGAATAGGTCGTACAGGCCTCAGCAGTGCAAGCTTCGCTCGCTCATAGAATAGGTCCGTACAGGCCTCAGCAGTGCAAGCTTTGCTCGCTCATAGAACAGGTGCGTACAGGCCTCAGCAGTGCAAGCTTTGCTCGCTCATAGAATACGTCCGTACAGGCCTCAGCAGTGCAAGCTTTGCTCGCTCATAGAACAGGTGCGTACAGGCTCAGGGGTGTCAGCTTTGCTTGTCCATAGAATAGGTCCGTACAGGCCTCAGCAGTGACATGCTCATAGAATAGGTCCATACAGGCCTCATCAGTGCAAGCGTTGCTTGCTCATAGAACAGATGCGTATAGGCCTCAGCAGTGCAAGCTTTGCTTGCTCATACAACAGGTGCGTACAGGCTGCAGCAGTGCAAGCTTTGCTTGCTCATAAAACAGGTGCATACATGCTGCAGCAGTTCAAGCTTTGCCTACTCACAGAACAGGAGCGTACAGGCCTCAGACGTGCAACCTTTCCTTGCTCAGAGAACAGGTGCAGCACAGGCTGCAGCAGTGCAAGCTTTGCTTGCTCATAGAACAGGTGAGTACAGGTCGCAGGATTGCAAGGTTTGCCTGCTCACAGAACAGAGAATACAGGCTGCAGCAGTGCAAGCTTTGCTTCCACATAGAGCAGGTGCATTTAGACCTCGTAACTGCAAGCTTTGCTCGCTAATAGAGCATGTGCATACAGGCTGCAGCATTGCAAGCTACAGGTGCTTACAGGCCGCAGCAGTGCAAGCTTTACTTGCCCATAGAGCAGGTGCGTACAGCTCTCAGCATTGCAAGCTTTGCTCGCTCACAGAACAGGTGCTTACAGGCTGCAGCTTGCTCAGAGAGCAGGTGCAGCACAGGCTGCGGCAGTGCAAGCTTTGCTTGCTCACAGAACAGGTGCATACAGGCGCAGCAGTGCAAGCATTGCTTGCTCAAAGAGCAGGTGCAGCGCAGGCTGCAGCTGTGCAATCGTTGCTTGCTCACAGAACAGGTGCATACAGGCGCAGCAGTGCAAGCATTGCTTGCTCAAAGAGCAGGTGCAGCGCAGGCTGCAGCAGTACAATATTTGCTTGCTCATAGAACAGATGTGTACAGGCCTCAGCAGTACGATCTTTGCTTAGTGATAGAACAGGAGCGTACAAGTGCAGCAGTGCAAGCTTTGCTTGCTCATAGAACAGTTGCTTACAGGCAGCAGCAGTGCAAGCTTTGCTTGCTCATAGAACAGGTGTGTACAGGTCGCAGGATTGCAAGCTTTGCCTGCTCACAGAACAGAGCATACAGGCTGCAGCAGTGCAAGATTTGCTTGCTCACAGAACAGGTGCAGCACAGGCCACAGCAGTGCAAGCTTTGCTTCCGCATAGAACAGGTGCATTTAGACCTCGTAACTGCAAGCTTTGCTCGCTCATAGAGCATGTGCATACAGGCTGCAGCATTGCAAGCCTCAGGTGCTTACAGGCCGCAGCAGTGCAAGCTTTACTTGCTCATAGAGCAGGTCCGTACAGGTCTCAGCATTGGAAGCTTTGATCGCTCATAGAACAGGTGCTTACAGGCTGCAGCTTGCTCAGAGAGCAGGTGCAGCACAGGCTGCAGCAGTGCAAGATTTGCTTGCTCACAGAACAGGTGCATACAGGCGCAGCAGTGCAAGCATTGCTTGCTCAAAGAGCAGGTGCAGCGCAGGCTGCAGCTGTGCAAGCGTTGCTTGCTCACAGAACAGGTGCATACAGGCGCAGCAGTGCAAGTATTGCTTGCTCAAAGAGCAGGTGCAGCGAAGGCTGCAGCTGTGCAAGCGTTGCTTGTTCGTAGAACAGGTGCGTACAGGCTGCAGTAGTACAATATTTGCTTGCTCATAGAATAGATGTGTACAGGCCTCAGCAGTACGATCTTTGCTTAGTCATAGAACAGGAGCGTACAAGTGCAGCAGTGCAAGCTTTGCTTGCTCATAGAACAGGTGTGTACAGGCCACAGCAATGCAAGCTTTGCTCGCTCATAGAACAGGTGGAAACAGTCCTCAGCAGGACACACTTTAGTTGCTCAAAGAACAGGCGCAGCGCAGCCTCCAGCACTGCAAACTTCTTGTTCTTGGAACAGGTGCATACAGGCCTCAGCAGTACAAGCTTTGCTTGCTCATAGAATAGGTCCATACAGGCCTCAGCAGTGCAAGCTTTGCTTGCTCATAGAATAGGTCCGTACAGGCCTCAGCAGTGCAAGCTTTGCTTGCTCATAAAACAGATGCGTACAGGCTTGAACAGTGCAAGCATTGCTTGTTCATAGAACAGGTGTGTAGAGGCTGCAGCTGTGCAATTTCTGCTTGCTTGCATAACAGGTACAATGTAAGCAGCAGCTGTGAAAGTATCCTTCTAGCACATGTCATTTGAAATGAAGGTATCAGCAGTTGTACGAGGCTGGCTTAGTATATGGTACTCACTTATGTAAGTGTAGCACCCTGCACTAATCCAGACAACCCTTATGTTGATTTTAGTGGTCTTTCATAACCATAGAAAGCTCTCTAAGTGGTAGCTGTGGAGAGCAGCCTTCAGGCTTTGTCCAGAAGGAGTGTTAAGCAGCTTGTTTTTCCAGAACTAATCATATAGTGTAGGTTAAACGAAAAAGGACCACACTGTGTAGTTATAAAAATAGTTATATTTATTATACACACTCACTAATACATTGGTATAGCTCCTACCAAGAGATATCAACACAATACACACAATATGTCAAATGGAAACAGGTAGGTAAGCACAAATACACAGTGGTCTCCAGGGGGAGACCAAACCATATACTAAAGAAGTGAATTGCGAACTGCGACCGAAGTCGAGACTTGGACCAGAAGACTCAGAAGAACTGGGGACCCAAGGAACCACCCAAGGTAAGTACCCAGGAACCCCATGGAGGCTGTGTGCAGAGTGGAAACACAGCCGCGTACTTAATGGAAGTCAATGGGAAGGTCACGGTTGCAGTTTCTAAGAAGAAGGACCCTTCCCAGTGAACCTCAAAGAAACCCCGTGGAAGATGGAAGATTGGAGAGTCACCCCACCCACGGATACCCCAGGAATCAGGATACCTACACCAGGGAAGCTGGGTGCATAGGTCCGAAGTGACGTCGGAAATCGCCGTAGACCACAATGTAGGACTTCAGTAAAGATGCCGCTGGTGAAGAAGGTGAAAATGTCTGCTGGAGTCCAAGGATGGATTCTTGAAGAGAGGTACCTGCAAGCAGAGAGGACAGAGTCTATGCCACTCTGGAGTGACCAGGAGGGATGGAAGACCAATGACAACTGATGACGGAAGATGCAGGAGTGATGACGTGACCTTATTGCTGCAGCTATGAGGACCACGCAATGCTGTGGCAGACCCGGAACCGTTCACGAGCTATCCCACATCGGAGGTCAAGTACCAGGGGGTCGGTGCCCAGCGGGAGCAAGAACAAGCCTTGGCAGCAGCAACAGATGTAAAAAACGAAAAAGGTACAGCGTTGGGACCAGCAAGGTCTGAGGGACTCACCAAGTGCAGGAGAGTCAGAGCAGGCCTCGAGCAAGCAGGGGAGCCAACTGAAACCAAAGAAGACCCTCAAGAGGACCCACATGCCGAAGGCACAGGAGACGCAAGAAGACTCGAGAAGCTCACCAAAGATGCAGGCCCACGGTGCGGAAGATGTGGTGAGGACAAAGATCTTGGCAGGAAGAGATGCTAGAGGCTGGAGCTTCTTGTAGCCCGAAGATCTATGGAGGACAGAGTCAACAAGCCTTGGCAATGGCAAGACAACACGGTGCACAGGGGTTCTGTTCCAGCGGATCTGACGAGGGATACTTGCTGGGAAGACAGTGCCGGCCTCGTGGGAGTTGCAGAACTACCACCTGTGTTGCTGAGCCTTTTGGAGTCCGTGGGACCTCAGGAGCAGCAGACCGGTCAGCTTCGTTGCTGTGCCTGCAGATGCAGGGAAGTGACTCCTTCACTCCAGGGGAGATTACTTTGGGCGTCTTTGATGCCCACAGGCCTGTCGAAGAACCTGGTTGAAGCACAGGCACAGATGACTCAGAAGACTGGCAGGAAGATGAGACCAGGAGCAACAGGAGTCTTCCTTGAGGCAGTATCGGTTTCAGGCAAAGTCCAACGAAGTCTAAGGTGCCCAGACGGTTGAAGTTGAAGTGGTTTCGGATCTGAATCTTGTCCCATGACAAATCCGAAGAGCCACCCACAGGTAAACCCTTAAGCACCCTAAGGAAAGGGTTGGGGCGATTCAGGGGTTCCTCCCAGAGGAGGGGCTGGACAGAGGGGAGGATACTCCCATGTCCTTAGTCTAGTTTAGCAGCAGAGCGGAAGCCAATGGCTCCCTGAACTGGTTCCAAGTGAAGTATGCAAGGAGGGCACCAAATGTGCCCTTGAAAGCAGTCTGGTGGTGCTGGCAAGCGCCCCCACCCCAGCCCAATACACTAAGTCCTGTCTGGGAGGTGGTCACACCTCTCTGTGACAGGAAACCTATTGTTCTGCCTTCCCCTGCTCGAGCTCAGCTCAGCAGCAGGAGGGCAGAATTGTGTCTGTGGTTGGCAGCAGCATTAGCTTTCTGTTAGACCCTAAAAGGCTGGTACCGGGAATACAGGGGAGTACCCTAGGGGAGCCCCCCAGTGCATGGGATCCCACATCCAACACTGGAATCGGTAGGATTCCAACATGTTTGATACCAAACATGACCAGTTTTGGTGCAACCAATATATAGTTAGGCATCTCGTATTTGACTTGATGTCCACTATATTTATTAAATGGCTGACCGCACTTACAAAGCCTGGGGAATCGACTCCAGGGTTTGTAGAGGGGTCCTGCTTCTTTAAATGGCTGACGGCACTTACAAAGCCCGGGGAATCGACTCCAGGGTTTGTAGAGGGGTCCTGCTTCTTTAAATGGCTGACCGCACTTACAAAGCCTGGGGAATCGACCCTGGGGTTTGTAGAGGGGTCCTGCTTCTTTAAATGGCTGACCGCACTTACAAAGCCTGGGGAATCGACCCTGGGGTTTGTAGAGGGGTCCTGCTTCTTTAAATGGCTGACCGCACTTACAAAGCCTGGGGAATCGACCCTGGGGTTTGTAGAGGGGTCCTGCTTCTTTAAATGGCTGACCACACTTACAAAGCCTGGGGAATCGACCCTGGGGTTTGTAGAGGGGTCCTGCTTCTTTAAATGGCTGACCGCACTTACAAAGCCCGGGGAATCGACCCTGGGGTTTGTAGAGGGGTCCTGCTTCTTTAAATGGCTGACGGCACTTACAAAGCCTGGGGAATCGACCCTGGGGTTTGTAGAGGGGTCCTGCTTCTTTAAATGGCTGACCGCACTTACAAAGCCTGGGGAATCGACTCCAGGGTTTGTAGGGGGGTCCTGCTTCTTTAAATGGCTGACCACACTTACAAAGCCTGGGGAATCGACCCTGGGGTTTGTAGAGGGGTCCTGCTTCTTTAAATGGCTGACGGCACTTACAAAGCCTGGGGAATCGACCCTGGGGTTTGTAGAGGGGTCCTGCTTCTTTAAATGGCTGACCGCACTTACAAAGCCCGGAGAATCGACTCCAGGGTTTGTAGGGGTGTCCTGCTCATGCAGGTGCACCCTCACATGTGTAACCAAGCAACCTGCCCTCAGGACTGAAGAGCCTGCCATAGGGGTGACTTATAGGTTTTAAGTGCAGTGACCTCAGACATAAGGAAACGTATATCTGGTATAAGTGTTGCTAGCACCAACTTACACGGGCTGCAATCGCAGGACTGTAGCCACAGTTTGAGTGGCCTCTCACAGGTGGCATAATACATGCTGCAGCCCATGGGAGACCCCTGGTGTTCCCATGCCCTGGGTACCTTAGTACCATATACTAGGGACTTACCTGGGTACACCAGTAGCCAATTAGGAAGCTACCAAAGTACTTACCACTGTCAAATGTAGGGAGGGAGCACAGTGACTGGGGTCCTAATTAGCAAGATCCCAGTCAGACTAGTTAGAAAACAGAATAACAGCAGCACAAAGTGGGGGTGACCATGAAAGCAGATCCTACTTTCCTACACAAGTCATAAAACATGTGTGTGCACACAAAACAGCTACAATGCTGGGAGCTGCAGTGCAGTTTCCTTGAAACATAAAACAGAGAAATGAAGGCAGCATTGGTGCAGGTTTCCCACATACAGCACTGGTGCAGCGGACAGGAGATGGGTGAGCATTAAACCTTGGTACATTTCAGTCCCCTCGAAGTGGAACGATCCATACAAGAGTGTGCACAGAATGCAGCCCTGGTAAAACCTCAGCGTGGTGTTGGTGCTATACTGGGGTGACCTCCACACATTGTTCAGCATCCTCAAGACATTCCTTGCCTTGTTCAGTCTACTCTTGGAGTCACTTCCTGCCCCTCCATCATGTCTGATAGTACTGCCTAGATAGATGAACTCTTCAATCATGGTACTCTCCATTCACCTTGACTGGTGAAGTGTTTGGGATGACTTATAATTTCTTCATGCTGATCTTCAGGCCCACTTGCTGTGCAAAGATGTTGAGGCGAGACATCTTTTGCTGCACGTGCTGGTGTGCGTGAGTCCTCCAGTATAGAGAACGAGGTTCATCTGATCCCTCTGGCTTGCCTTCCATTGTGTGTCACATCACCCAATCGATGACTGGGTTGAAAAGCAATGCTGACATCACACATACTTGTCGCACACTGGTCTTGACTTCGAAGATATACTCACTATCTCCAACCTTGCAGGTAACATTATCATCTGAGCTCTTGGGGAGAACTGCTGTGGTATGCTACATGCTGTATGCTATATGCTGCATACAACAGAGTCTGTCACAGTAGATACTGTCAAAGGCTTTCTCAAAACCAATGAAGTTGTATGGATCAGAATGCTGGCGGATGACGAAAAGCGACATCACCAGACGTCAGCCTTCCACACCAGTCACCACAGAAGAAGCTTGTGCATTTTCTGGCCACAAACCATCGCCACAATCGAAATGCTCACCAGGTGTAAGCAAGAGAGTATTGAAACCATCACTATGAGAAAGAGATGCAGAAGGATAGGACACACCATTAGAAGAGAATAATTCTCCATCACAAGAACTGATCTCGGCTATACCCCAGAACGCAAACGGGAGAGAGACAGGCCAAAGAACACCTGAGCTGAGCTGCAGAAACAGAAATGAAGACCCTGAACCACTGCTGGGGCGCCGAACAGTGGAGGTCCTTGGTTGCTGCCCTACATGTCAGTTGGCATAACGGGCAGTAAGTAAGTGGAAAGAGGCCACAGGGCAGGTGGTACCTTCCTGTCCCAGGATAGCAGGCCTCATGGTGGCTCAAGCTGTCCTGTCCAACAGGCGTGAGATGACAGTGCACAGGGACATGAGCATCTGCCTGCCCAGAGGCTTCTCTATCACTGCCACATTTTTGCAGAATCTTCCTGCTCAGTCAAGCTTTATGCCCACTCGTCCACTCACTTAGCCAGTCGCTCACTCCCACCAGGCTTACTGGTAGCCAGCACTCATCATCCAACATCCACAGCATAGCGCCTCTGACTGGATTTATATCAGGACAAGATACTGATTGCATTCTCTTCTTCCGCCCCCAAGAAGCATTGACACAGTTATGTTATGCCAACTCTCCTTCATTCACCATAACATCCTGGGGATGTGGTCTGCAATCACACAGGGGACCCTAAATAAGGTATCCTTATGAGGGGGAAGCTTGACACATTCTCAGCATTCTAGATAGGGGTCATAGGTCAAACAAATAGCTATTCTCACACTTGCATGCATTCTCGCTCAGCAGTAGTAGCAGCAACACCAAGGGTTGGGCAGTAGGACTTGAGTATCAACTTACTCCCTGGTTTCTTCTTTCCTTGGGCTCTGTATGATGCGCTCATCCATGCCCCTCTGGCATCTCTACCTGAGGGATTCATCCATAGGTGGGGGCACAGGCCCTGTCCTGTGCAGTGGAAAAGGAGTGCAGACCACAGGGCCCATTCCCTTCTGTGAAGGGAGTGTCGCAGGGATCGGCCTACCCAATGTGCCTGATCTAAGAACATTGAGGCTCAGCCCTGCTACGCAGTGGCGTAACAAAACTTGAGGGGCCCCCCTGCAAGGTACATGGAGGGGCCCCCACTCCGGATTTAATCAGGAGCTCTCGGGCCAGAGAACTGTGCCGAGGGGCCCCCTGCAGCTCGGCCCCTGCACCGCGGAGGCTGTGGGGGCCTGTGTTCCACCACTGCTGCCACGTACCAGACATCTGGGGTTAGATTATGGCAGGCCAGTAAGTCTTCCTCTTGACTGAATGGCCAGAGACTGTGATAAAAAGCTGCTGACGTGTCTGTCCACTTGTCTCATGATTCCCTGTCGAATCATGGCGGTCTCAGCCAATGGGAACGATTGTTGCTGTCCATGCGGCTCGGTGCTGGCTCTGATTTGAGGGAATGAGTGCTCAGCTCATTCGACGCCTCCTATCGGTCACTGAATTGTTCTGCCCTCTTTCACGCCAGGGATTGGACTGTCAGGTGGAACTCACCTTTCCAGCAGAAGGATCCTGCCTGAGCACCCGTGGCAGCCCCAGAGGGTTCCTGCGGTACGAAAACTCGAGTCCCTGCCAGGATGCGTGTCTCATACCCAGAGAGAGTGCAGTTTCTTGAATGAGCGCCCTAAGGGCCAGTGCTTAGTTTGTAAAAAAATTACGCTTCAGGGCCTTCTTCAAAAGGCCTATGCAGCTTGCAACATCCATTGCCCCTTCCAGCGCTGCCAGTGACAGTACCAGCACGACTACTGACCATCTCACTCCTACTAGGGTGACAATTCAGACTATTCCGGGACCCCAATGCCATAAGAATAGTTTGGGCGGCAGGTATTAGTCATTTTTAAAGTATATTGAATTAGTAAACAACTGTTGTTGTGCTCACACTACTAAATCAAACAAACAGTGCCACCATGTGGCAGACTGTCATAAGTGCAAGTGAGGACAATTAGATGCCAGTGCCAAGCACCGGAAACCACTGGCTCAAAATAAGCACTGCTAAGGACTCAGGGAAATATGTGGCCATAGGGTCCAGTCTGCAGGAACCCTTATATCAACCAACTTACCTTTCACTACTGTAAATAAAGCCCTGTTTGTTTATATAAAGCAGGGGGCTAACTGGATATTGAGTTTACTGCGTGATATTTACTATGTTACACTCAGATCCTAAGCTACCCTCACCTTCCAGAGTAACTCTTCACTGCTCGCCAAGAGGCAGAGTCCAAAGGCGGTGACTGGTGAATACTGTTGGAAGTAATAATTGGTAGTGTTTGGGCAACTAGTGGTAAAAGAACCCACCAGACATGCTCGCCCATAAACTCTGGGTCTCCCAGGACCCCAACAAGAGGCATCACCCCCCCTCCCCTGCCCCCCCTCACCCCTCCGATAAGAGTCCCTCCGCCCACAGTTCTGTTCCTCCGACTGAGCTTCTGTGTGTGATGGATTCGGCTACGAACCCTCCCCAAATACCCCGTGGATGGCTATACGTCCAGATAAATACAAGTTTTAAAAAGGCATAAAAAAGCAATAAAAGTAAAAAAAAAACTAAAAAACAATGAAAGTGAAAGAGTCTTTGCATTAAGGCAGGGGGTGAGCCTGGAACTGTGTCAGATAACTGAACCCAGGAACATAGAGGTCAGTGGTGACTCAGCGCTGACTCAGTGCAGGTAAAGACAGAGGTTAATGGTGACTCAGCGCTGAGTCAGTGCAGGTAAAAATAGAGGTCAGTGGTGACTCAGCGCTGAGTTAGTGCAGGTAAAGACAGAGGTCAGTGGTGACTCAACCTTGAGTCAGTGCAGGTAAAGACAGAGGTCATTGGTGACTCAGCGTAAAGACAGAGGTCAGTGGTGACTCAGCGCTGAGTCAGTGTAGGTAAAGATAGAGGCCAGTGGTGACTCAGCGCTGAGTCAGTGCAGGTAAAGATGGCGACAGGTATGGTGTGCGTGCTAATGGTAGGGATAACTGCCCCCTATCGCATTCCGCTCTGTGCTCTCGAGATGGTTCGGTTCCATGCTCCTGTTGTAACTTCCCTCAAATGTCAATTTATAATCGTCATTTTTCTCCCTGGAAGTTTGCCTGGCAAACCAGCCCAGATTGAGAACTCCCCACCAGACGGCCTCGTCTGGCATCCCCGGGGCTCCATCTCTCCATCCCATTCTTCGGATGCACAGATACCCTCCCCCCCCCCCACCCCGTTCACACACACACACACATATCTGCATCAACCCCTTCCCGCATCAGTCGCCTGCCAGGCAGTTTCGTGCAGCAAACTGATGCCGCGTGACCTTGAGAGCGGGGATGGGCCTCCCTGCTGCCCGAGGGGTGCAGGCGCGCACCCGCGGTGCACCCCAGGCCTGCAACAAATGCAAAAACAACAATTGATGGACAGAATGCAGAACAATGTCGTACATTCACCCCAGTACAGAGATCTGGGCCTAAATCCATCGTTTTTTTGCTCACCATGCCATTCCAGTTTGGACCCAGCCATATGCAAATCAGTCTTGACCCTGCGCCCAATGGGAACAGTCCAGCCCGAACTGCCAGGCCAGGTCCTCCCTGGACTGGAAACAAGCATCCTAGGACCGGCTTCGGGCTTTCAGCCCTCATCAGCCAGGATAGCTTGACTCCAGTGGCATGGAGAGCACGAGACCCACGTCTGGGCATACCCGTCCCACTCGGGTGACAAATGCAAAAACAACAATTGATGGACAGAATGCAGAACAATGTCATACATTCACCCCAATACAGAGATCTGGGCCTAAATCCATCGTTTTTTGCTCACCATGCCATTCCAGTTTGGACCCAGCCATATGCAAATCAGTCTTGACCCTGCGCCCAATGGGAACAGTCCAGCCCGAACTGCCAGGCCAAGTCCTCCCTGGACTGGAAACAAGCATCCTAGGACCGGTTTCGGGCTTTCAGCCCTAATCAGCCAGGATAGCTTGACTCCAGTGGCATGGAGAGCACGGGACCCACGTCTGGGCATACCCGTCCCACTCGGGGTGACAAATGCAAAAACAACAATTGATGGACAGAATGCAGAACAATGTCGTACATTCACCCCAGTACAGAGATCTGGGCCTAAATCCATCGTTTTTTGCTCACCATGCCATTCCAGTTTGGACCCAGCCATATGCAAATCAGTCTTGACCCTGCGCCCAATGGGAACAGTCCAGCCCGAACTGCCGGGCCAGGTCCTCCCTGGACTGGAAACAAGCATCCTAGGACCGGTTTCGGGCTTTCAGCCCTCATCAGCCAGGATAGCTTGACTCCAGTGGCATGGAGAGCACGGGACCCACGTCTGGGCATACCCGTCCTGTGGTGGCAGGGTGAGCAAAAGAATGATGGATTTAACCCAGATCTCTTGACTGGGGGTGAATGTTTTGATTTGTTCTGCATTCCGTCCATCAATTGTGTGTCTTTTGCTTTCTCACCCTAAGTGCGCCAGGTATGCCCAGACGTGGGTCCTGGGCTCACTGTGCCACTGGAATCAAGCTATCCTGGCTGAAGAGGGGTGAAACCCCAAAACCGGTCCTAGGATGCTTGTTTCTGGTCCAGGGAGGACCTGGCTTGGCAGTTCAGGCTGGACTGTTCCCATGAGGCACAGGGTCAAGACTGATTTGCATATGGCCAGGTCTAAACTGGGGTGGCATGGTGAGCAAAAGAATGATGGATTTAACCCAGATCTCTTGACTGGGGGTGAATGTTTTGATTTGTTCTGCATTCCGTCCATCAATTGTGTGTCTTTGCTTTCTCGCCCTAAGTGCGCCAGGTATGCCCAGTCGTGGGTCCTGGGCTCACTGTGCCACTGGAATCAAGCTATCCTGGCTGAAGAGGGGTGAAACCCCGAAACTGGTCCTAGGATGCTTGTTTCTGGTCCAGGGAGGACCTGGCTTGGCAGTTTGGGCTGAACTGTTCCCATGAGGCACAGGGTCAAGACTGATTTGCATCTGGCCAGGTCTAAACTGGGGTGGCATGGTGAGCAAAAGAATGATGGATTTAACCCAGATCTCTTGACTGGGGGTGAATGTTTTGATTTGTTCTGCATTCCGTCCATCAATTGTGTGTCTTTGCTTTCTCGCCCTAAATGCGCCAGGTATGCCCAGACGTGGGTCCTGGGCTCACTGTGCCACTGGAATCAAGCTATCCTGGCTGAAGAGGGTTGAAACCCCGAAACCGGTCCTAGGATGCTTGTTTCTGGTCCAGGGAGGACCTGGCTTGGCAGTTCGGGCTGGACTGTTCCCATGAGGCACAGGGTCAAGACTGATTTGCATATGGCCAGGTCTAAACTGGGGTGGCATGGTGAGCAAAAGAATGATGGATTTAACCCAGATCTCTTGACTGGGGGTGAATGTTTTGATTTGTTCTGCATTCCGTCCATCAATTGTGTGTCTTTTGCTTTCTCGCCCTAAGTGCGCCAGGTATGCCCAGACGTGGGTCCTGGGCTCACTGTGCCACTGGAATCAAGCTATCCTGGCTGAAGAGGGGTGAAACCCCGAAACCGGTCCTAGGATGCTTGTTTCTGGTCCAGGGAGGACCTGGCTTGGCAGTTCGGGCTGGACTGTTCCCATGAGGCACAGGGTCAAGACTGATTTGCATATGGCCAGGTCTAAACTGGGGTGGCATGGTGAGCAAAAGAATGATGGATTTAACCCAGATCTCTTGACTGGGGGTGAATGTTTTGATTTGTTCTGCATTTCGTCCATCAATTGTGTGTCTTTTGCTTCCAGGCCTGCAACAGGCAGCATCATGGCTGCCTCTCGGATCACTCGGCCGTGCATCGCCTGCACCCCCAATGAAGCAGTCACCCTTCCCTGGCTGCACAAGGTCACACAGCTGTCCATCACGCAGCAGCAACCGAGGAAAGATTAGAGGCTAAAAAAACTGCACTTTCGTACCTCTCCTTTTCCCTTTCGTACCCTCGGTGTAGTCTTTGTACTCCTAGGGCCATATTCTCAAGAACGGCGATAACATTATCGCCGCTTTAGCGGCAGGAAACTGCAGCTAAAGCGGCGATAAAGCCCCTTATCGCCGCTTTAGCGGCAGTTTTCTGCCGCTAAAGCTGCGATAATATTATAGCCTTTCTTGAGACTATGGCCCTTAGCTTTTTGTGTTTCCCTTTCATACCCTCTTGCCTTTTATTGCCTTTTCGTACCCCTGGCGTGATCTTCAATACTCCTGGCTTGTTCTTTTGTAGCCCGGGCGTGATCTTTGCACCTCTGCCACTGTCCTTAGCTTGCCCTTTCCTACCCCACGCTTACCCCCTTTGTACCCCACATTTGCCCTTTTCGCATCTCTGGCTTGCCCTTTTTTACCCCTGATTTGCCATTTCGTACCCCTAGCACTCCCTCGATACCACTGGTCTTAACAACCGTGCAGTTAGCACAAAAACAGTGTGTACAGGGCCCTCTTTCTGCCCACGTCTTGCCGTTCTCATAGATCTTTGCAGCAAACAGGAGGCTCTTTAAGCGCTAAGCGTGAGATAAGGGGCTCAGCCTGTGATGTCATGGGATACCATAGGCTGTGAGGTCACTTCTTTTCTCCCAGGCACTTTGGTGAAATAACGAGCAATATAATAGAAACACTATTCCCACCAGTTATTCCCCAAATGCCCAGTCTGTCTTCCATAATCCCCGGATGTGACAGCGGTAATGACATACAGCCACATGTGACATACTTCCGGTGCACGTCCGTAATCTGAGGTTTACGTCCCCCCCCCCACCCCGGGAGAAAACTTTAATGAAATAATATGGAAATACGTGTGACCAGAGTCGGCGTGGCCATATGGGCTTGGGGACTGCGCGCAGGCTGGCACGACGCAACCAGGAAAGCCCAATGGCACATTCTGCATTTTTAGGTCGAGCCTAGCGCAGCGTGCATGCGTTGCTCTAGGAGAGGGCCTCTTGGAATCACTCCAGACTTCCCAGAGACTCCTCCCACACATTTCATTGGCCTTGCGTGTGGCTTTCAATAATGAAAGAACGCAAATGGCCAAAGACGGGTGCATGTCCTGCCTTTCCTCTAAACGTTCACTCCCATGGCCTTTGGGTCTCGGGAGCGAGCAGCGGCGTGCAAGGTGGCAGCTGGTCGTGGATCAGGTTACTAATTTAACATAGCGCGGTCGTTTTCATTTTCGCGGCCGCGCTTGTTTTGTGCTTGACCGTGATTATTAATGTATTTTACAGTTCAAACTACACGTGGGTGGAGGGGGGATAGGGGTGTTTTCTTCCTTACATAACACACTGAATACGTCACTGCAAGCAGGCCTGAGCGCGCTCTTCGATACCTTCTCCCGAATTACTTATTTTGAATTTCTTAATCGGGCCGGCCTGCCTGACTTCCACCTTCATGTGCGCTCGTTTGTTAACGACCTCTCGCACCTAGGTGGCATTCCAGGCCTGTCTGCATATTTGCACTTGCAGATTCGGCGGCCCTTGCACCTTTTCATCTCTCCCCGCCCCCTGGCTGCGCTCCGTCTGCCCTTCCATTCATGCTTTTTAAAGGCTGCCTCCCCTCCCCTGCCCCCCTCACCTTCAGCTCATTCATGCTCAAGTCTCCCTCTGGTTACACCCCTGCCATCAATCAGCTGTCTGCAGGGCTGCTTCCTGTCTGGTGAAGCCTCCGCCCCCCCCCCGCAAACTGCTGTTGGCTTGGGTTTTTTTCTGCTCTGTAAATGTTTGATGAAGTGTTTGCTTAGGTTGGGATTTCCAGTGCTCGCCAGGGCCGGAGCTATTACGTGAGCAGTATATGCAGCGGCCCTGGGTTTGAGAAAAACTTTAGCAGGGGAGTAACGCAGGACCCTGCGCACATAAAGGCCCCAACCTTTCCGTGAGGGGCGGGGGACATGCTTTTGTCTGATTAAACACCCCAATATTTGCAGGTTGTAAGAGCTAGTCTGGGTGAATTAAGGGGCGCACATCAAAAGGGGTTCGCCAAATCTGCATATTGCACGCACCCCCTATTCTCTTTATGAAAGCATCTAACATGGCCCTTAGCTGCACGATGCCCCCTTCCTTTTTGATAGTTGAAACTTCCCCCATCCACCTCCCCCAGTTACATCTCGAATGGTTATGGCAGGTTTCCCTCTTTGCTCCTCTAGACTTTGCCTCTTCAAGATGGCTTCCTCTCCCATACGTCTTTCGTTATGTCATGGGTTGCAGCCTCGGTATCTCGTTTACTGCGGTTTTTGTCAATCATGGGCGCTGGAAGCAGGGGTGCTGCAGCACCCTAGGTAAAATCATGCTGGAGTTCAGAAGGTTTATAAGTAATAAATATGCCATTTCAATATTGTGTATATCTTGTCTCGGCTGCGTTCAAATACAAAGATCAAATATCAGGCTAAGTCTTGTGATAAGTTACTGCTTATTCTGAGACTGGAGTGTACTTATAATTTCTCTGACTGCAAAGTGAGAGAATTTTGTAAAAGTGACCTGGGTGGCAATCCTGCTGGGGTAAAGGAACGTTTGTAGCATCTCGGTTTTTTCTAACGCACAGCAACATTTAAATATTAGGAAATCAACTATACACATATTTTAAATATATCAGCACTCTACTCAATGCAATATAAATACACTCCACATAATACCACTCAGTACCACATAATTACACACCACGTAATTACACTCTACTCAATGCAACATAAATACACTCCACATAATACCACTCAGTACCACATAATTACACGTCACATAATTACACTCTATTCAATGCAACATAAATACACTCCACATAATTACACGCCACATAATTACACACCACATAATTACACTCTACTCAATGCAACATAAATACACCCCACATACCACTCAGTACCACATAATTACAAGCCACATAATTACACTCTACTCAATGCAACATAAATACACTCCACATAATACCACTCAGTGCCACATAATTACACGCCACATAATTACACTCTACTCAATGCAACATAAATACACTCCATATACTACCACTCAGTGCCACATAATTACACGCCACATATTTACACTCTACTCAATGCAACATAAATTCACTCAACATAATACCACTCTGTACCACATAATTACACGTCACATAATTACACTCTACTCAATGCAACATAAATACACTCAACATAATACCACTCAGTACCACATAATTACACGTCACATAATTACACTCTACTCAATGCAACATAAATACACTCCACATACCACTCAGTACCACATAATTACACGCCACATAATTACACTCTACTCAATGCAACATAAATACACTCCACATAATACCACTGAGTGCCACATAATTACATGCCACATAATTGCACTCTACTCATTGCAACATAAATACACTCCACATAAATGCACTCTATGCCACATACCACCAATCAACATAAATGCACTCCACACCATGACACAATTTCACTAAGCATAATTTCACTCAACACCACAGTTCCAGGCCACACAATTCAACTCCACACATTTCCAATACACACCACATAATTACACACCAAACAACATATTTCAGCTCCACAACTCCACAATCCACAACGTACCTCCAATCCACACCATATAGTGGCACCACCTGAGCACCAAACATCACTCACCACCACCATTTTGCATCAGCGCACCACCTAAGCATCACCTAAGCATCACCTAAACATCACCTAAGCATCACGTCAGTCTGCCCTCGGAATCTGGCATCTGTTGATTTTCCCCTAGTGTCCGTCCGCTGCTCGTGTTCTAATTAAATTACTGTTTTCCAACCTCCACTCCCGCGTTATTTATGTCCAGCTCCCCCATAACAAAAAAAATTATAACAAACAAGCATGAGAACAGGCAGGAAGAAGTTGCCAGCAGTGCAAGTACAAAAAAACTAGAAGACATTTTTTATGTTAAAATCTTTTTTAATCAGGTTGTTCAGTTGTATATAATGTCGTCTTGGTTTGTATAAAGGTAACAAAAATGCTTAACACTTTTTATTATAACTTTTCAACATGATGCACAGCAGCCACAATGCTCTACAACATAGCCAAAAGTTCTGGCTAAACACATAAGGTCCCAAAGGCGAGACCTATTGGCTATGCCAATGCTTGTTTGAAATTGCGCTGTTAAAACCTGAACAGCGTCCCCACTCAGCACTACCAAGTGTTAGCGAACCCCTTCATTCTGCATTTTGCCAGGCATGATTTTGGTTTCTGGCTCTGGAGGTGATGACGTTTATGTCACCGGCAGCAATTTCCACAGTATTGGGGACAAGCAGGGGATTTTTGGGGTATATCAGCAGAGACAATGTTTCTGCCATGCATGACATAAAGTCTCTTGCTTCCAGAGACCTGTCCAAAATCAGCGGCGGCTCCTCCATTATGGCAGAGGAGCATCGCCCCACCTGCTGCGAGGGCAGCAGGCACACACATTAATAAAATGGTAATAAATACCATTTTATTAATGTATCCAAGGCTTGCGCTGTTACAGCGCGATGGCAGGAGGCGCGGCTCTTCAGTGCGATTGCACTAGTACTGGAGCCCCCTGCCAGTGCGCAGGTCAGGTTGGTCTGCTGCCTACAGCCGACCAATCTCACATGCGTACTTCGAAGCCTGCAATCCCAAGGCTGAGAAACAGCTGAGGGATTGCAGCCGCAGGCCCGCAGCCTCAAAATGAGCGCTCGTTTAGCCTGCTCCCGCCAATCCTGGAGCGGCAGTGGAGCTCCCGGATTGGCTGATTTCACATTTTCCTAGGGCGGAAGTCCTTCCCTTTCCGCCCAAGTCAGCCGAGGAGAGCGCTGGGAGGAATGAGTGGGAAACCGCATCCAGAGCCAGCGAGGACACAGATATTAGCGTCGGGCGGCAGGTAAGTTCTTTGTTTTTTTTAATGTTCATTGTCTGTTTTCCTCCCCACCTCCCCGCCCCCCCTCCACACCCATGCCCCGCTACTCCGCCCCCACACCAGCCGCTACTGCAATAATTAACAGGGGGCGTGCGATATTTCAGGGACAACTCTTGGTATTACCGTGGCAGCCTCCGGAAATGTAGATTTTCCTAGTAAATTATGAAGGACAGTCTTAATTTTATTAAAGACACGGAGGCTCCTATTATTCTTTCAATTCTTGCTTTATTTTTTAAGAGCAGCAGTCAAGATATATAACAAAACTACACATCCCATAAGGCTTAGGAAACACAGCCAATGGGATAGAGAACGTAGTACACATAAATAGCCAATGGAAACCTAGTAACACCTATAATACCTAGCTTGACTGCGAACAGCCCTCTTTTCTTGTGCGAGAAGTTACATTTGCCTTAGAGCGTGCCGTAGCAGGATCTACCAGCCATTAAAGGCCTGCTCCAGTCTTAAAGGCCAGAGCCGAAGGCGAGGGCTTTAACAAGGGAGTGGGCCTTTAATGGCCGGTAGAGCTCGCTACGGAGGGCTCTAAGGCTATTAGAACATGCCGCCCCTAGAGGGCAGAATGTTTTAATTTGTAAAACAAAGACCTCCCCTGGGCTCCGTGAGGCCTTTGTTCACAGCTGTTGCTGTGAACAAACATTGGAATGTTGATGCTCCGGGCTTCTACTGGCCATTAGTCAGACCCCCCAGGATTTTGCGGCATAGATTTGCAAATTTTGCGGCACAAAAAATGAAATTCAGTAGCACGACAATGAAAATTTAGCGGCATTATTGCGGCACTTTATTTTACTCATAATCATTCATTTTCAGCCTCAAATCAATGGAACCTGTTTTAGCAGAGTATTCCACTTTGAAATAGGCATGTTTAAAGTTTCTGCAGCTTTATGGTAGCACAGCTCCAATCCTATCCTCGTGGAAGGGGGCCTTATTTCTCACTAGGATGTTCTAACACCCATGTATGCACCCCTGCCGGGGCACAGCGGCCTCCCGCATCCGTGAGGCATGACACTTCTTCCTCAGGCACCCTAGGCGCAGGATCTCAGTGGGTGGAGAAATTCGTGGTAGTGGAGTACGTTTTCCACAGTCACATAGGCATTGGGTAAATCTTATACAAATATTACTTAGCGATGGTCTGACCAGAAATCACAACTCTGCCCCAGTCATCACAAAGGAATGCATAATGATATCCCTGAAAGGAAACTCTCACGTATCCAAATGTATATTTATTTTCAGTAAAGTAGCTGAGAAATGTCTGCTGAATGGGAGTCTTGCCGCTCCTCATGGTGGTCTACTGGGTTGTTTTCCGGGTCCCCTGGGGGCAGAGATTATATATTTAGTATTTTTTATTTTTTTAGTAATATCAAAATGTGAACAATGCCCACAGTCACGGTGACAACGTCACTTGCGTCCTATTTATTTTGTGTGATGATTAGGGTGGTGGCAGTCCAGCCACTGGCCGTCAGTGAGGACACCTAGCATATCTGGATCAGCCGTGAGGGTCATTGGTAGGACCAAGTAATGTATTCAGACCAGAACTGGGTCATGGGTCAAAACATATAGTCCAGACCCGTGGAATTTGGATTCTGAAAGGAACTAGCTGAGTCTGAAACATCCAGATTGTTACTCCTTCGAAAGCATGATTGATTTCTGTGTCTGCAGTGAATCAAGGTCTGAAGGAGCGTCCACTGATGCTTCCTGGATTGCTGAGATGGACTGAAAACTATGAATGTGGGAAAATGTTTGTGCCTCTTATAGCCTGGTATGACTGAGGCAGGCTCGAATGTTTGGCACAGGCGGACTATGCCTCAATCTTACCATCCTATCAGAGGTAGCGACCTATTGAGAAGTCTCCAGAGTTCTCAGTAAATCATTAAACATCTGCAGTTTGCTTTATTCAATAAAAAAACAGTCCACGGCCTTGGTGATGAGATGGTGGTGTGGTCAGTATTTCAGTGCATAATTTTAACACTTACCTGCAATTTATTAAATCGTTGTTTTCCACTGCCTTCCACCCACAACATTTTAGCCTTGGATGCCCACTCTGGAAAGCTTTTTCATGCTTCAGGGCAGTACATGTGATAATAATTCAGCTATAATTAGCAAGCACAATAGTCATGTTACCGTGATGTCTGCAGCTACTTAAATAATAATATGTTGCAGCAAATCCCATATTACTACACACAACAAGCTCACCCCGCAGTGGAGTCTTCAATTGATTGATACATTGCACCCAGAGAAAAACGTCATTCTGCACTCGCTGCCAGGTGTCCTTCTCATACAACACATCGCAATCTGTGTGTTACTGGCGCGTCCAAGTACTGACACTGTGGGGTTCCAGTGGCAGTGTTCCAAAGCTCAGGGATGAACCACAGAGCATTCAGTTTCCATCATAAAACCGGAAGGGGGATGCTGAGCAGAATCCACCCACTTCTCCTTAAGTGGTGGCCTTGGGTGAAATAGGCAAACAGACTATAAAGCAGACTCTGGCAAAGTGGCACTGGTTTAAACTATGTCCCCGGCTGATGAAGAGCCAAACTAGTCTCAGCCACCAACCTTTCTGACTCTGACAAAGACTGCTGAAGGCAGGATAAATTCACGATACACTAAAGAGATTACGGGGCATATTATCAACGGCCATCGATAATTATCGCTGGCCGTGCTTAGCGACGAATTTCCTATCGCAGGCTATCTCTGGAATTTATCGCCCTGGTAGCGCGTTATTAACAACGCCTTTCTCTAGGGCGATAAAAATTCCAGAGATAGCGAGGTTATCTCCGTTTTGCAGGGAACATCGCTGGTTTTCCAGCGATGTTCCCTGCAAAACGGCGATAACCTTGCTGATACGACCCTGTGGTCGTATCAGCATAATCCACCCCCTATGTCAAACATAGGTAAGTCAGGATTTTAGCATACGTTAGTCTTTGGCGAAAACGGCCGTTTTCGCCAAAATCTAACGTATGCTAAACTCCTGTGGGCTGCCTTGTAAATATCGCGATGTGAACATCAGCAATATTTGCAAGGTAGTCCATCCGGGGTACGCCCAGTGACGCCCACTTTGCATCTCATTAGAGATGCAAAGCTGGGTGTTAAGGGAAAGGGTGCTACGGCAAGGATTCACGCGATAGCGTGACCTTGCTGATATGGCGATAAAATTATTGCCGCTTTTCGGCCGAAAACGGACGCAAAAGCGGCGATAATTTTATTGCGCCGCCTTGATAATACGCCCCTACGTTTATTTGCATCAAACTCAACTCTTAGGAGTGGTGTCTCCAAGAATTGGTAGGTATACAAGACTTCGAGAAACTTTTAGCAGCAGAACTGACATCTAGTGAACTATGTGCAGAGGAGAACACAATGGTATACCTGAAAAACGTATCAGTAGATTCTGCTAACTCACTACTTACTCCTTAGTGCTTGGTTGAGAGGCAAACTTTGAGTTTAAGTTCATGGAACGTATCATCTCATCCAGTGGAGAACAAAATATTGACTGATGTCTGAGCTCGGTCCTCTTCCTGACTTCTTCGTACGGGGGGGTAAGTGTTTGACATTGTTCAGTATTCCGTCCATCATTTGTAGGCATAAAGTGTGTCAGGCTTAAAGAGCGGCAGACATAACGTGCCAGCCAGAGAGTGTGCCTGGTTTAAAGAGTGTCAGAAATATTGCATGCCAGGCAGAAAGCGTGCTATCCTTATAGTGTGCCAGACATAACGTGTGCCAGGCAGAAGGTGTGCCAGGCTTAAAGTGCACCAGACATAATGCCAGACATAATGCGTGCCAAGCAGAAAGTGTGCCACGCTTAAAGAAAGATAATGTGTGCCATGCACAATGTAGTGTGCCAGGCTTAAAGTGCGCCCACCAGAATGTGTGCCAGGCATAAACTGCGGCAAGCATAAAGTGTGCCCGGCATAAGGTGCACCAGATATAAGGTGTGCCTCCTGGAAGAGGGTGAGACCCTGGAAGTGGGCAGAGGTGTGGCACAAAGCTTGTGGCGGTGCAAGAGTTGACAAATAAAAGCTGGAGGAAATGAGGGCAGATTATAAAGGAGAAAGGGAAGACGGGGGCAGTGAGGTGGATGTATGGATGCCTAATGCAATGTCTTTTTATACTGAGTTCTAGTAGCTGTGCTCCTGGTTTAAAGAAGAACACAGCCACACCTGCTCTTTGCCTGTCCCTAATGCATCTCTCTGTCCGAACTCCCTGAGGCCCCACACTCCTCCTTATTTCTGTCCTCCCTGAGGCCTTCCTCTCTAGGAAGAAGCTGCGGCATGAAAAGCATGTCCCTAATAACCTTTCAAACTTTCATATCGCATGCTACAAATTTCACGGGCAGTTTTGTAAAAAGCGCCTGGAGTACTCCATTGTTTTCAATGGAGCTTCCAACATTCCAATGCTCTAATAAGTATTGAATAATGGAAAAAGAGAAAACACAATAGCCATTGCCATAGTCAGAGAAAAAAGTTCTTGGCAAAAGTTCATCGAAGTAGGCCCCAGGAAAACAGATGGTATTGCAGGAGACACAGAATCACCACGAAGGTCCGAAATTGAAGACTGTAGAGAAGAACCAGGATGAGATGTGAGATCCTTAAGAGGAGGCAGGCGGAGGTGCTGGAGCCACTGTCAGGGAGGGAAAGAAACATGGAATTAATCATTGTTGAGGCGGGAGAATACATGCCTCTGTGTCTTTAATAAATGTAAGACTCTCCATCATAATTTACTAAGAAAATCTACATTTTATTGCAAGACTGGAGGCTCCAATTCTGCTTGTTTAAAGCATGTTCACAACAACAGGAGAAGCCGTATGTGCAGGTTTGCAATAGAACGTTCTGAACACATTATCATTAGACCAATCAGCTTATCTCAGAATGTCTTCGAGACGAGAACCATTCCAAAAAGCTTTGGAAGCCCTGGCTCCTCTGGAAGAATGGGCAACAAAAATGGAAGTATCAATACCCGCCAAAGGCATAATCCACTTCACCCACCGATCAAGGGTAGGGGAAGAGACTGGTTTCTGGGGTTTTCTGAAGGAAATAAGGAGTTGGTTGTTCGAGGACGTTCTGAGATTAATTGTCTTCTGCGCATATATTTTGAGACATTGTCCAACACATAATTTGTGTTGATTAGGAAAGTAGGGATAAAACACAGACATTAAATTTGTTATAGTGCGTTTATGAACTGTGAACAAAACACCTGTGGGTGTAAATTGAGAAGAGGAACGATCTAGTGCTTAAACAACAGACAAACGTTTGATGGAAATCAGACATAATAATATGGTAAGTTTGGCAGATAACATTTTCAGCGAAAGGAAAGCATTATCAGGCCAAGAGAGAAACAAATTCAAAACCACATTCATATCCCACAAGGTACTGTATTTATGAATAGGAGGATTGCAAAATTGTACTACCTTTAACAGTTGACAAATGAGCGAAGGCTCTCCCACCGGTTCTCCATTGATATTGGGATGATTAGAAGATATGCCCGATCTGTACAGGTTGACAGTCCGGAAAGTTTTTCCGCTGCTAGCCTCTGCTGCCAAGAAATTAACAATGTAAGTTATATTCGCTAAAAAAGGATCAATATTTTTCCCCATACACCAGCTTGCCCATAAAGACCAAGCTGATTTGTAAGCTTTTGTAGATCTATTAATGTAGTCTGAAGCTTCTGGCGAAATGAGAGGGAAAGATTGGGAGATCCTGTTATCTTTCAGCCTGAAAGAGTGAGAGAGTTGTCTACAACTAGATTGTATGGAAGACCTGAGGGGCCCAAGAGGAGATTGGGAAAGGAAGGGAGAAGAACTGGAAAGTCCATTGCCAATTCCAAGTGGAGAGTGAACCACACCCGAGATTGCCAGAACGGAGCTACCTAGACGAGAACAGCTTGCTGACATCTGACTTGTGCTAAGACCCTGTTTATCATGAGGAAAGGTGGAAAAGCGTAATTGGTCGAGACAGACCAGTCCTGAAGAAAAGCATCTGATCTAAGGCCAGGGGATCTGGGCGGCAACTGAAGAAAAGAGGAAGTTGGTGATTCAGACGAGAAGCGAACAAGTCTATTTGAACAGCACCCCATTTGTGATGTAAAGAAGCAAACACTGCAGGATGAAGTTTCCAATCACTGGAATCTCGAACATAACAGGAATGTCAATCTGATACAGAGTTGAGATTTCCTGGCAAGTATTCTGTGTGTAAAGAAATGTTGTTTAAGAGGCAGAATTCTCAAAATCCCTTTTCCAGTTCCGCTAGGGGTTTTTATCTGATGTCGCCTAAATGATTGATGTAACGGATGGCAGAAATGTTGTCCATCCGAAGAAGAATGGCGCAATGAACCCTGCTCTTTGCCTGGCTTCTGATTGCAAAGGAGCCTGCAAGCATCTCTAAACAGTTGATATGCAATTTGGACTCCTCTAGAGACCACATAATAGTCGAGTTTGGTCCACAGCGGGCGACCCAGCCCATTCAACTTGCTTCTGATTCTAACACAAGATCTGGGGCTGATGCGTAGATAGTCTTGCTCTTTCAGGCATCTAAATGGTCTATCCACCACTGAAGTACTAGCTGAGACTCCTGATCCATGGAGATGGTGTCGGAATAAGAGAGGCTTCTTTGTAAATGCCGAATTTTAAGCTTTGGAGAGCCTGATAATGAGGATGGCCTGGAAATGTGGCCTGTATGGAAGAAGAGAGGAGACCTACAATTCTCGCCAGAGTTCTGAGGGAGATTACCGAACTCCGAAGAGTCTGGAGAATCTCGGAATTTATTGTTTTTACCTTTGCAGATGGAAGAAGTAGGGTTGCAGTGGATGAGTTTATTAGGAAACCCAAGAATTCTATCAGCTTTGTTGGTGTTAGTAAAGATTTTTCCATGTTGATAAGCAAACCCAGGTCCGACAAAAGGGAGCATGTTGGATGAACTTGAGTCTGCAAAAAGAGTAGACTTTGGCTCATCAAAAGAATGTCATCTAAATAGATGATCAGTCTGACACCTTCGGCCCTGAGAGAGGCTACGACTGGTTTCATAAGTTTGATAAAACACCATGGTGCTGAAGAAAGTCCGAAAGGGAGAGAAGAGAAATGAAAAGTTTGACCCAACCATTGAAACCGTAATCCGGATGGATTGGGACCATGAGGTAGACATCCTGTAAATCCAAACGAACCATCCAGTAGCGCTGGAGTAAGGTGTCTCTGAGATGAATAATGGTCTCCATTTTGAAGTGACGGTACACAAAAAAATGATTGGACTGTTGGAGGTTGATGACAGGCCTCATTTTCTTGTTTTTCTTCTGAACTAGAAACAGGGAACTGAAGTAACCAGAAGGATCAGGAAGGGATGGTAGTATTGCCTGTTTTTGTAATAATGCCTGAATTTCTAGGGATATGAGGTTGGACATTTTGGAAGAAAAATGTGGAGGGCAAGAAAAAACAGTTTGGAAAGGCTTGGAATAGAGCTCTATAACATAACCTTGGACGGTGCTTAACACACATGGATCTGATGTTATGGAATGCCACTTTGTAAGAAAGAAACGAAGACGGCCCCCTATGGAAGGAGGGCCAGAAGAGAGACTCACCTGTTTGGGCATTGTATCTGGAACCTTTGTTTCCATGACCACGTATGCCTCGGCCTCTCTGGGGCTAGACTGAGGCTTGTAGTCCTGGTAAGATGAAATGAAGTAGCCTCTGGAACCTTGGTTGTTTTAGTTGCGGCCGGTAAAGCGGTTCCTGCCTCTATCAGCCCTAGAGAAAACACTTTGCGGGAACATTTTCTCAGAGACTGTTGAGCTTTGTCAAGCGATGCAAAGGTCGACACATATTTATTAAGTTCTTTTATGAAAGAGTCTCCTAACATGAGACCCTCTGCCTTTATGCCAGGATCCATAGACGGAAGATTGACCAGTTTAGGGTCTAATTTTAACAACAGTCCCTTCCTGTGTTCGTGGTCAAGGTGGAGTTTGTGTTGCCAAGCAAGCAAAAGGCTTGTTGTACCCACAGAGAAAGGTTGACGGGATCAATGGGGGAATTGTCCAGCCGTGCAGATTCCGCCAAATCCAAAATCCAGGCCAGGGGGCCAACGATATTTAATAATTTGTCCTGGCAGGTGGCCCAGGCTTTGCCTACCCCTTTGTGTAGGTCTTTCCCAAACTTTGAAAAGAAAGTTAGAATAGAGGGATCAATGGCAGGGGTAGCAGTAATCTTGGACGGAAGAAAAGGGCGGGGACATTCAGACTTAAGTTTGGCTCTTGTTTGCTTGTCCAGAGGGGAGTGCAGCCTAGAAGGCACATACTCCCCCACATAATCAGCAGGAAACCACTCAGTGGAATTAGGGTCATGGATAAGGTTGGGGTCGAACATAGGGATACCCTGTGAGTCCATAACCAGCTTGACCTTGAAAGGGTCATGAGAGAGAGAGACCATTTCTTGTTTCATAGGAGGAGGAGAAGCGCAAGGGTCCACGTCCCCAACTCCATCCTTGTCATGATCCGAATCCAAGTCACCCATATCGTCGTCAGTATTAGGGATATGAGTAATGATGACAGGAGACAAAATATGCTTTAACTTTGCTTTATATTTGAAAGAAGACGATTGTAAATTGGCATTAATTTTATTCTGTTTATTCCCCTCCTTAGTAAGAGGCCTGGGAGCAACCATGTCCTCTGTCGTGTGTGAGGAAACCTCACCAGTCAATAGTGCAGAATTATTAATCATTTTGGCTTTAAAACTAGCCACAGGGGGAAACCCCATTGCCTTGCTCTTCCTGCTTTCCCCGACAGAATGGGCCAGAATCTACTTTGACATTAAATTAAGCACTGAATTTTCTATATTCTTGGTGACTTTATCCATCGAGGCTGCAACAGCCTGCTCCACTGAAGCCTGAATAAATTCATTGAAATTGTCCTTGAGGGAATCGTCCTCATCATTATTTTCATGTAAAATGGGAGAACTATATAGCTCCATAATTCGAACAAAAAGGCAAAAAAAAGAAGAAAAAAATCAAATATAACAGGGACAAAAAAGGGTTAAGAAAAAAAAGAAAGAGAGTGGCGAGAAAACCAGGCCCCTCCTATAGGCGTTCCCCGAATGCCAGACAGAGCTGAGGGAAGAACGGAGGCGGGAACAGAGGATGCACCCCTGAAGGAAATGAGACGCTAGATAACCGTCGAAACGTCGAAGGAGAAACAACACCAAAGGAGCGCTTAGCCCTGTGGAAGGTAACGGGCATAATACCGCTACTCCAGAGAAAGAAGGCGCAGCATGAAATGCCAACGCACATCTCGGACTGCAATAAAATGGCTACCGCGGTCCGAGATGCATCGGTGCGCGAGGAGCTCAGTACTGGTGGGCAATGACACAATGTGCTGACTGGGACCAAAGAACGAACCGTAAAAATTAAGAACCGATAACCACAAATTGCAATAAAGTAGGTGCAAATTCATGCAAACAATACATGCAATAGCAAGAGAAGTAATATGCAAATACTTATCTTGACTTCGGCTCTGGCCTTTAAGACTGAAGCAGGCCTTTAATGGCCGGTAGATCCTGCTACGGCACACTCTAAGGCAAATGTAACTTCTCGCACAAGAAAAGAGGGCTGTTCACAGTCAACCTAGGTATTATAGGTGTTGCCAGGTTGCTATTGGCTGTTAATGTGTACTACGTTCTCTATCCCATTGGCTGTGTTTCCTAAGCCTTATGGGATTTGCAGTTTTGTTATATATCTTGACTGCTGTACTTAAAAATAAAGCAATAATTGAAAGCATAATAGGAGCCTCCGGTCTTGCAATAAAATTACCAGGAATGGCTGCGATCCTGATGGAGCAGGGTAAATGTAAAAATTTTAACCTCCTAATATTTTCGTACAATATTAATAAACATGTTCGTTAAGTAAATAACTAACAATGTATGTAAAGGGTTAATGGTAACACGCAATTCAGTGTGCAAATTAATTGACTTATAATTGTTTACGTTTCTAACATAGCATAATATTTGCGTACTAAAATAATAATAAATGCATGATTTGTGCTTTAAAATAAAACGTGTGGTTGCAAAATAAAGCGATGGTAAGTAAGGGACAGCTTTATATGTTGCTTCTGCTAGGTAATACCTAATTGGGGAACGTAGAAAGACGGGAGGGAAACGAAAGGGTTTATATTTCTTTGTTTTAATAACATTTTGTTTATCTTTGAAAATAGTGCGCTTAGGCCTGCCGAGCAGCAATATAAAATGGCCGCGAGTTACTAGAGTGCGCAGGAGCGGATGAGACCATGTGATAGAGGAGAGAGGCTGTGGAAAAGGGATGATTACGTGCTGTTGCCGAGAGGCTAAGATGAAAGTATGGTCAAGGCTGCTGTGACCCTTCTGAGCAGATGTGTGCCAAGATGATCAGCAAGAAGCATGAGAAGCCTGGTTGAATCAATAGACGGAACTGTGTTATACAAAATGTAGCAGAAAAAGATACAATTTGGACTGATCAAAACGGATGAGCAAGTGCATGAACTGTGGGAAACGATGCTTGCATGGACATTCCACACGGAACTGGTTAAGACCAGGAAGTTTGATTAAAATGTATATGGACCTGAGTTTTTGACCAATGAGAATGAATCGCGCCATGTAAGAAGAAACATTTTATGCTGTAAGCTAGAATTAGGGTATAAGAAGACCTACTCTTGGTGGGAGGGGTTAGAATGCTGGAGTAGAATGCTGCGGGATGCTGCGGGAGATGCTGAAGAAGTTAGATGCTGTAGATGGGAGAGTTTGCGGTTGCTGATGCTGACGAGCTGATGCTGCTGCTGTTATTTTCCTTTTCCAGTTGAGTATAAAGATGCTGCTTTAGGAGAACTTTTATTTGATAGATTTTTATTAGAATTATTAGGATTTCCCAGAGAGATAGATAGGTTGATCTATAGAGTTCTTAGTATGATAACCTCGTTTTTCCGTCTAATAAAAGTGCCATGCAATTTCAAACTATTCTTATATTGATGATAAATGCAATGAACTGAATAATAAGATTAATCTCAATTTCCTGCATTTAAAAACTTTATATAAACTTTATTATTCATTAAACAAATGACTCAGTGATTTTCTTTAGCTCAATGATTAATAATGAAATGGTAAAAGAGTTCATTGTGATTGAGCTGGTCTTAATCACCATCAACTGATTCCTACTAGTTGGTCCATCGACCAATGAGCGGAATACCTTAAAAGCAAATGAGAAATATTATGTCATTATAAAAGAGGTATCCCGTCTCCTTCCAGCGAATCGTTTTTCTCCTAGGTTTCATGACGGAGGAAATCCAGGGAACAAATGAGTAAGTGAATGTATATGCGGTGTTATGGGCCCCACCGTCATATGGATATAGTGTGTGTGTTAGAGAAATAATTGCACCTGGATGACCAAAGCATAATAGGAGAAATTATTTTTATTGTTAGCGCTGGATCAGATTTCTTGGTAGCAGAGTTATGGTTTCTATAGATTAGTTTGGTGATTATTGATTTATGATTATAGATTATTGATAAGTTTATGTCTAACACTTTTTGTTGAGTCTCGTTATGTTATATGTAAGTTTTCACGCTTCCGGGAAGTAGGAAGTGGAACACGTGTGGCAAGAGAAGTCGCATGGAATTTTACACTGTCTGAGGTCATTTTTGGTAATAACACAGGTTGTGTTATATTAGGGACATTTTGCGTATAAAAGATGTGTAAGTGAAATAGTGATCGGTTTTCTTGTGAAACTCTGGCCTTAATTCTCAGGAGCAGTATAGTCTCCACATGTGTTTTATCCCCAGAGAAACGGGTTTACTGATTGCTTGAAAGAAGGGTAAGGTAGAGGGAAGTGCTACTTTATCGACGAAACTGAAAGTTCTGTGGTAGGGTAGAGGTAAGCGCTGCCTACTGGAAAATACAGAATTCTTGTGTGAATGGTCGAAGCTATCTTTTCGGTTTAGCGAATCAGACAATGGAAATGTGGATAAAATGTGGTAACTAACAAGAATTGTTGAAAAAGAAAATTGCCGATAAATTTTGTAAAGGAGGGGTCAAGAGCAAAGTGACGTAGACAAAAGCCGCGCTGGGATTGGACAGTGCGCTAGTCACATGAGAACAGGAGCAGGACTGACGTAGACAAAAGCCGCGCTGGGATTGGACAGTGCGCCGTAGACAGAAATCGCTGTGATTGGAGTGTTGGTGTGAGTCGCGCTAGTATTGGTTGAAATAACGCATAAGGAACAGTGGTGAATTGCGGATTGTTTAAGGAGAAAAAGGTTGTGAATCATGTCGTACTATGAGTATGGAAAAGAGAAAACGTCTTGGATGTCGAAAGTTAAGAACTTCTTTAAGAAGGACAAAAAGGTAGTGACTAGAGAGGGACAAATAATTCCTCCGCCGAAATCACCAGCTTCACATATGATGCTGAAATATGGATATCATACATGCATATGGTTAGAAAATTGGACAAAATACACCAAGAACGATGGAGCATTGGCTTTCCCTGAGAATGGTTCATTTAATGTAGCTGTATTACGGAATTTGAGAGAAAAGATGGTGATGTTAGAACCTAGACCTAGACCGACACAGTTTGAAGCATTAACGGAATGGGAAGATGAGATGTATGAGCGAGAGAGATCCAGAGGATTAAAGAATCATGAGTTTATGCCTGGAAGGTTGTGGGGAATAAATCATGAGGACAGAGTAAAGCGTTGGAGATACGCAAACATGGCAGGAGGTTTGTTTCCAGCTTTTGCGGTTGAGGAAGAAGCAAAGAGAAAGTGTACCGAGAAAAAGAAACATGTAGTGGTAGAAAAGTATGTGTATGGTGGTAGTGAAACAGATGACGAATTGCTGGAAGATATTTTAAACAGAAACCCACCTCCATACCAACAGACTTCTGTGGTGGTGACACCTAATGCACCGCCAATGGAAACTGGGAGGAATAAAAAACCCGAACGAAGAAATGAAATAAATAGGTCACAAGAAACATTTAAAATTTCACAAAATGAAGAGACAGAAAGTGACAATGCAATTGAATTAGCAAAAACGACAAAAGAATTGACTGAGAAAATAAGAGAATTGACAAAGAATATGGAAGCTGTAACTGTACCAGTAACGATAGGTCCAGTAATGCCAATTTTTGAGAATCAGAAAATCAATGAACATTCTTTAGTGATTCCCATGAATTCACATTTGCAAAGAAAAAGAGAAGGGATGGAATTGAATAATGAAGGTGCACACAATTTGGCTAGTACGTGTAGACCAAGCCCACCTACAAATTTGATGATAAATGAGAATGAGATTAGGAGAATGCCTATGGTGACAGAGTCCGCATCAGGAACACCAGAAAGAAGCAGTGATTGGATAGAGTTAAATAGTACGCCTGTAGGTCCGACTCCAGAAGAGTTAAATGAATGGATGAAAGCGCTAAAAGCAAAAGAACCAGAAGAAAAACCATTAGATGTAATTAGGTTAAAAATAGACATGGAAGAATTGATTTTGGGAACAATTGGAACAGAAAAACTAAAAAATTATCAGGATGACGAGATTATGTTTTTGTGCAAGAGTCTTACTTGGAGAGCTAGAAATTTACATGACAAATTGGAAGAGATTGCAGGTGAACTAGGAGTAGAATTTGTGAAAGTGAGGACGTTGCAGAAACCGTACAGAGTAGATTTTTGTGAGAAAGACATAGAGAATTTGAACACATCAGGAAGACTGACCCAAATAAAAGAGCTGATTGTTTTATTGAGAAAATGGGGTGATGTGGATAGATGGAGAAATAGATGGACAAAGAGGAATGAGAAAACAACAGATAAAGCATCTTTGGCTTTTGCAGTGACAGATAGGGAACCAGTTGCTAGGGAATACCCGATGAGAGAAACACCAGGTGGTAGTTATATGCATGTTCCGTGGACCAGACAGGATATACTGTCATTTACAAATGACTTCCCAAAATTGAGAGAGAAACCAGTAGAATGGTACAGACAAGTGGAGAGATTTGTTAAGGTGTCAAAAGTGCTGTGGATAGATCTAGATGGATTGTTTGATATAGTAGTGCCTGCTGATTTATGGACAGAATGTAAGATTACAATTGATTGGCCAACTGTAGAATATCCAAGGGATGCTAAAACAGGAGCGCCAGGTCCAGAAGTGATGAGGAAGTATGATCAAGTAGTTACCTTTTTGAAGAATAAAATTCCACCAAAAGAAACAGATTGGGTAAAAATAGACAGAACAACACAGGAAAGCAAAGAATCAGTGCACGCGTACTATGAGAGATTGTTGTTGGTTTTCAAACAGTATAGTGGTTATGAGACACTAAGTGAGAAGGACATGAGTCATTTTGTATATAGGTTTGTGTATGGAATAACACCAGAGATAAGTGAAAGGATTAAGCAACACTGGATAGGATGGCAGAATAGCACAGTGGATGAAGTTTTGAGATATGCTAAGTATTGCAGTGATGAAATTGAGAGTAAACAGCGTAAATTGAAAGAAAAAGCCATGTGGGCACAGGTAAAAGTTGCAGAGAAGCAAGAAGCTCAATTGAATAATACTAGCAGTGAAACAGGACAGTTTAAATCCCGACCTAATATAGGTAAAGGAAAAGGACAAATGAGCATAGATGAGGCAAAGAAAAAGTGGCCATGCCACAACTGCGGAAAGCTAGGACATTGGAGAAACGAGTGTAAATTTCCTCCAAAACCTAATGTGGAAAATCAATCATTAAATTCACAGGTGCAGAGTGAGGTAGTTACTCAACAAGGTCAGGTGCCACAACCACCACTTCCCAAGAGTGTTAACCAACAGAAATACAGTGCAGAAACAGGATTCTACGGAGGAGAACAGGTAAAACAGTTGTCACGTGCAGCTGAAATTTCACAATATTGGTTACGACAGAATGAGGATGAGTCAGATGAAAGTTCATGACGGTGTCTAAGAGAGAGGGAAGAGTGCGTGCTTGGCGCAACTCTAGAGGTAGATCAGTCAGGTCCATTTGTGGATGGAGAAGTGAATGGTGCAAATGTAACATTCCTTGTTGACACTGGAGCTACCCATTCTACTGTTAGGTCAGTGGAAATTCCAAATCTTCCTCTCTCAGGTGAACATATCCAAGTGGTTGGAGTTTCCAATCAGCAAATTGAAACGCCTCTTACTAGATTAGTAAAGGTAAGAATTGGTCCATTTAGTGAAATGCACCGATTTGTGGTGTGTGATTGTAGTCCCGTGAACCTTTAGGACGCGATTTATTGTGCAAAATGAACTGCACAATTTATTGTACTCCAGACGGAATTGCATTTCAGACCCCAGATGAGGATGTGCTGTATAAAATGACAATGGTAAATTTAGAACCAGAAGTAAATGGTTTGTTTCCTGTATTTGATGCAGAGAAAATCCCAAATGAGTTGAAAAAGACAGTGAAAGAAGAAGTGTGGGACTTGACAGGAGAAGATGTAGGATTAATGAAAGGAGTAGATCCCGTTAAAATTACAGTAAAAGAAGGAACGAGTTACCCAAATACGCCACAGTATAAATTGACTCCAGAAATAATTGAAGGAATAACGCCAGTAATAAATAAAATGATTGAACAAGGGATTCTAAAAGAAATCATGAGCAGTCCATGTAATTCGCCAATAACGGGACTGAAAAAGCCAAACGGAACATATAGAATCGTACAGGATTTAAGAAAGGTAAACAAAATTGTTGTGCCTTGTTGCCCAATAGTACCGAACCCTGCTGTGATTCTATACCAGATTCCACGCGAAGCAGAATGGTACACAGTAATTGATTTATGTCATTCATTTTTCTCTATTCCATTGCATCCAGATAGCCAGCCAATATTTGCGTTTACGTTTGGAGAGCGTATTTTGGCATGGTGCCGAATTCCTCAAGGGTACACAGAAAGTCCCTCAATCTTTAATCAGATCCTAAAGAAATCATTGGAAGATTTAAGAATGCCAGAAAAGTCACTAATGGTTCAGTATATTGATGACCTACTGGTGGCATCAAAAACGAAAGAAGCATGTGTCAATGATACAATTGCTTTGCTGAATCATTTCGCGAAAAGAGGACATAAAGTGTCCCCTTCAAAATTGCAGTTTTGTCAACAAGAAGTCCAGTATTTAGGGCATAAAATTGAGAAAGGAGTGCGAAAGGTAACGACAGAAAGAATAAAAATGATTCAAGGAATGAGAGCTCCAATGACACAAAGAGAGGTAAGAATGTTTTTGGGAATGGTTGGATATTGTCGACAATGGATAAGCGGTTTTTCACTAATTGCTAAACCATTGCAGAAACTGAAAAAGAAGGATGTTAAAGATCCTTTTGAAATGAATGATGAAGAAATGAAAGCATTCAGAGAGCTGAAAAAGAAATTGTGTGAGGCTCCAGCATTGGGAATGCCTGACTATGAGAAAGATTTTGAGCTGTATTGCAGTGAAAGAGATGGATGTGCATTTTCAGTTTTGGTGCAGAGACATGGAACTATGAAAAGACCAATTGCATCTTTTTCAGCTGTTTTAGACCCCGTAGCGAAAGCGTTGCCTGGATGTTTGAAAGCGGTTGCTGCTACTTGTGTGAGTCTGGAACAGAGTGAAGGCATAGTGATGGGGTATCCATTGAGAGTGTATGTTCCCCATTCTGTGGAAATTCTTTTGACAAGAACGAAAACCCAATACATGACACATAGTCGGCTGACTACGTATGAGGTAATTTTGAGTGCAGATAATGTGACCATTGACAGATGTATGAATGTGAATCCTTCAACATCATTGCCAGACGAAGAGAATGTGATTGAAATGGATGAAGTAGATCACGATTGTCTGAATGTGCTCGAATACTGTACAAAACCAAGAGCTGATATACGAGATGAGCCTTTGAAAGAATCAGATTATATTCTGTTTGTGGATGGCTCATGTTTGAGAACGAGTGATGGAGTTCTAAGCGCAGCATATGCAGTTTGCACAGTAGCAACTGTATTGGAAGCATCTTGTCTGAAAGCAGTACGGTCTGCCCAAGTTGCAGAATTAGTAGCTCTGATTCAAGCATGTAAGTTGGGAAGAAATGTACGGGTTACGATTATGACTGACAGCCAGTACGGCTTTGGGGTCGTGCATGATTTTGGTCAGATTTGGTCACAAAGGGGTTTCTTGACGTCTGCAGGGACGCCCATCAGAAATGGAGATTTTGTGAAAAAGTTGCTTGAGGTCGATACAGCTGCCTAAACAGATCGCTGTCGTGAAGTGCAATGCACATAAAAATGGGGAAGACTACATTACTGTTGGCAACAAATATGCTGACGAGATGGCACAGTACTGTGCAAAGAATGTGGTTTCTTTGAATAAATGTCGCGAAAGAGAGCATATTTCTTGTCCTTTGCTTTTTACTAACTCTATTGAAACATGGGATGAGGTGAGACAGTTACAAGAAGCTGCAGAAGACGAAGAAAAAGATACTTGGCTAAAAGCAGGATGTAGAAAACATGAAGAAACTGATGAATGGGTTTACAGGGATGAGAGACCAGTTATGCCTGATAGCATGATTTCTGACATGGCACGGATGTACCATGGGCAAGCCCATATTGGGAGAGATTCAATGATCAGACTTTTTAGACAAACATGGTACAATCCAAAATTCAGAGCCATAGCTGAGAGTCTTTGTCAGAGATGTCTTATTTGTCAACAGTTAAATCCAGGAAGGAAGACTGTAGTGAGTCTAGGAAGAATAGGACGAGAAGGGGGTCCTTTCACTAGAATGCAAATGGATTTTATTGAAATGCCACCTTGCAGCAGATTGAGGTATGTTCTAGTGGTCGTCTGTTTGTTTTCCCGTTGGGTGGAGGCATATCCAACAAGAAGGAATGATAGTATCACGGTAGCAAAACTTTTGCTGCGAGAATTCATTCCAAGGTATGGTTTTCCAGTCACGATTGAAACAGATAGAGGAACACATTTCCAAAACGAATTAGTTAAACTGATTTGTGAAGCACTTAGTATTAAACAGAAACTGCATTGTGCATACAGACCAGAGGCTTCTCGAATAGTAGAGCAAGTGAATGGAACGATCAAGAACAGGTTAGGAAAAATGTGTCAAGCTACAGGACTCAAATGGCCAGATGCTCTGCCATTAGTTCTGATGACAATCAGAAGTATTCCGGAAAGGAAGACTGGACTCAGTCCACATGAAATAATCATGGGACGAGCAATGAGACAAGCACAAGTACCTGTCAACAAGCTACTGACTATAACTGATGATCTAGTACTGGATTATTGCAAAGGATTGGCTGATGTGGTGCGTTCTGTGTTTCATCAGGTTGGACCGGATGCGACCACTCTTGAAAGAAAACCAGCTCACGACTTGAATCCAAGAGATTGGGTTCGAATAAAAGTCCACCGGAGAAGAAACTGTTTGGTTCCTCGCTGGGACGAACCACGACAAGTGATCCTAGTGACGACCACCGCAGTCAAGTGTGCAGGAGTGAAACACTGGGTACATGCCAGCCACACCATCAGAGTTCCAGAACCTAAAGATCGACATGTGAGTCGGCATCTGGAAATATCGGATAACAGTTCAGCATCAGAAAGAGAAGAGGAGACAAACAGGGTGCCAGAACCTGAAGATCGACCTGTAAGTCGACATCTGGAAGACCCAACTACAAGTGCAACGATAGAAGAAGAAGAGGAAATAGAAGAAATAGCTGAAGTTCCAGAATTTGAAGATGGACCTGTAAGTCGACATCTGGAAATATCTGACACCAGTTCAGAATCTGATACAGAACATTCGGAAGGTGAAGAAATTCTAAAAAGAAAGTGGAATTTTGAAAGCATAAGAGAAGAAACTGAGCCAGAAGATAGTGACAGTGAGCAACCAAGTACAAGTTGTGGTAAAATTCCTTCGAAAATAATATTAATAGATGAAGAAGGGAGAGTTTCAAACCAAAAGTTAGAAAAATCGGAAAAACGCCGAGGAGCAGTAGGGACAGATAGTCAAACACAAGAACAGGGAAATTTAGAAGCAGATAGAGAAACTGACACAAAATCGGAAGAACCTCGAGGAGGGACAGAAATAGGGGAACGAAGGAAGATAAGAAAAGAACCACAAGTAGATGAAAGCGAAATTATAAGCTTTAAAATAAGAGGAAATAACGAAAGGATTGAAACAGAATCAGAAGAAAGTGGAGAAGAAAGAAATGAAAAACTAGAGACAAGAAAAAGAAATTGGAAAACAGAAAGAGAGGAAAAAGGAAGTGAAGCAAAAAGGCCAAGAAAAGGAGACAATTGGCCCAACGAAGTAAGAAAATTAAGATACAGAATCATAAAATTGGATGGGAAAAGTGCTGAACAAGTGAATGAAATAACAAGTCAAAAAGAGCAAGAAAAACAAGGTGGAAAACATTTGCAGAAAACGAAAAGAATAAAGAAAGTAAATCAAAAGTACAGATCGCCTGAATGGTTGTATCGTGCTTTGACTAGTCACAAAGAAGAATTGAACGCTCACGAAAACCCAGAACAAGGAAACCTGATGGGAGAAAGTGAAGTGCAACAAACCTGAAGCAACAAACCTGAAGTAGTTTAGATAGTTTTACCGGATTTGACAAAACACTGATCTGACGAATTTACCGGATGTGACAAAGAAAGAATTCTGAGAAAGAATTAAAAGAAAGTACCAAGCAAAGACAAAATATTGGAAGTACAGAGTGGCAAGCAAGTCATTTCTGAGGTGTAGTGACACAATTTTCTAGAAAGCAAGTAAATAAGGTTAGAAGACAAAATGGAGAATATTAGAGATAGAAAGTGTAGATGTGAGTTTTTAAGTAGATGGTGCAAGATGTGCTGTTTTTGTACAGGTTTATTAATAACAGTATGGGTGGTTTTAGCAATAACTATTCCAATTAGTTTAGCTGTAGTAGAAAAATCTAATAACACTGAGAAAGAAAAAGGAGCTAACACTCAAGAGCCAGTTATTTTAAAGAGTAGTGCAGAATTACATAAGGACAAATCAATAACAGATTTTTCAAAAAATGTCTTTACTAAATTACTGTATGAGTATGTAGAAACAATGGATGTAAGAGATTGCTATGTTTGTATGCAGTTGCCTGCATCTGTAGCAGAGGGTGTGACTTATCATCACCTCCCTTTGACGTATGGAATAACATGTAGTGTTTTAGCAAGTTTATTTTATAAAACAGGTAGATTAGAATATTATTACACTGATATAAATAAGATTTTTGCAAAGGTTTCTGTAGTTCCCGAGCTTAACAAAATAAAAGAGGGAAAGACGTTTGCTGAATATTTTTTAGAAAATAAGGGGGCATATTATCAAGGGCTTTATCGCCGCTATTAGCAAGTTGTCGCTAACAGGCGTTAGCGACAGCTTTCAGGCGTTAGAGGCCGCGTTTCCATCGCCTTGCATGTCAGCGATAATTATCGCTAATGACATGCAAGGAAGGCGTTCTCTACTAAAAGCGACTGAATACAGTCGCTAACACCACTACCCCCTATTAGCAAGGCAGGCGAAGCGATAAAATACTCGCGCTAAGCGCGTTTATTGCTAGATTTTAACACCTGCTAGTGAGGATGACTTACCTGTTTGTAGTATAGGAGGTGGATTCTAATGCTGAACCCACCTTAGCGTTAATGCGAGAATATCGCTGGTTTTCCAGCGATATTCTCGCATTATGCCACTATCGCTGGAATAATCATCGCCATTGCGCTAATTGTTGCTAATACAGCGTTAGCGTGGCGATATATTCCAGCGATAGCTGGCGATAGAATATTTCGCGCTAAGCGCGCTCTGCGATATTTATCGCATTTTGTTGCTAATATGGCCCAAGATTTTAACATTAGATAGTATAATTAGGTACAACCTTACCTGTGAGTTAAAGAAGGAAGAAAAGGTATTTTTAGAAATGGTTGAAGAGAGAAGAGTGAAATTTCAAAGAAAAGTGATAGAAGAGACAAAAACACCTCTTTGGGCGTTTGAGGAAGACCGTCATGACAAGAAAAAGACAAATGCAGCTATGACTCTGGACTGGCCCCAACAGGGAAGGTTGTGCATTAGAAGAAATAAGACAAGATATGACAATTATTTTGTGGGTTCCAGCAATTGCCATGACAATTACCAAATTCTAGGCGGATGGGGATTCAAAGGGGGAAAAGATCCAATATTTCCAGGGATTTATTATGTTTGCAGGAATAGGGCTTATTATAGGTTGCCGGACCATTGGTATGGGTCATGTTACTTAGGCCTGGTCTTTCCAAAGATTTTTCATGTGGTAGAAAAGAAAAAGGAACACACAAAATGATAAATACCTTTACACGTAGAAAAAGGGAAAGTTTTTCAGAAATAGTAGGTGATATTTTTGGTGCATTGATACCAGCAGTGGGAATATCTTTGAATGCATTTAGAATTCGGAAATTATCCACAGTGGTAGATCGTTTATCTACAGATACTGCTGGAGGGTTCTTAATGGTAAATACCGAGATGGTTGCCATGAGAGCTATGGTGATGCAAAATCGTCTTGCCCTTGACATTCATTTGGCAAGTGAGGGCGGAGTCTGTGGAATGCTGAAAGTCCAACATTGTTGCACTTACATTCCAGATAAGAGCGAAAATATACAGAAGTATATAACAAATATTACAAATTTGCACAAAGAACTTGTTCCACTGGAGGTTGAAAGTGTGTGGGGAAAACTTGGTAAAGGGTTTTCTTCTGTTACAAATTGGTTAACAATAATGAGTGGATTAATAATAACCCTGGGCATAATACTTCGCTACGCTCACTGAGCGTGCAAAGTTTGTGCTACTACGCAAATTGCAAGTAGCAGAGTGAAAATCTGTGCTAATTGACGTAGCGCAGCAGCAGTATAAGAAACACCTACAAATGCTTTGATAAAGCAATTTTCGATGCTAAAATGCATTTAACCAATTCACAAAAGTGAACTTTAACTATAAAATATCAAGCAATGAGAGAGGTGAGGATTTTGGGGTCCCCCCTAACCTAGGGGGAGGACCAAGCAGATGCCTTGAACACAAAAAGCATATCATGTGCAAAAGCATTGAAATTATTAATACATCAAGCTGCAGTTCCACTAGTCGTTACTAGATGTCCCTCACGAGTCAAATGCAAAAGCATTGAAACCCTTTCATGAAGCTTTTGCATTTGACTCGTGAGGGACATCTAGTAACGACTAGTGGAACTGCAGCTCTTTGTAGAATTATTTTGATATTGGATACTATAATATTCACTGCCCACTGCTAATCTAGTCCCATAATACTTTGCAGGGCCTTTGGTTGGGATTGTATTTTTGCCAATAATTGTGCTTGGGGTGGTCCTAAGAGGATGGGACCACCACCGAATCGTTCAATAAGATGTGCTTTTTGTTTTCAAGGCATCTGCTTGGTTCTCTCCCTAGGTTAGGGAGGATCCCAAAATCATCACCTCTCTTACTGCTTGTTATTTTATTGATTTCACTTTTGTGAAATGCTATATGCATTTTAGCATATAAAGACAGAGATACTTATTTTATCTTAACTTGCACTGTGCAAGATGCCTTTGGCAATTATTGTACAGTGCAGTCAAGCACACAACTATGCAATTTGCATAGCTACGTGTAGTTCAAAATGTACTTCACGTAGCTACGTGAAGTGCTACTATGCAAACTATGCCCAGGGTTAATTAATAATAGGCAAAGTTATAATAATAGCAACCATGATAATAATAATAATCTTAGTGAAGGCAGAATAAGATAGAAAAAGAAAACATGATAAACAAGGAAAGAGAGAGAGAAATAGGTGAAATAGAGTTAGAAGAAATAAAAGAGAACATGTACAAGAAAACGAAGAAACAAGTTGAAAGGGATACAGTTGTGTAAACTAACAAAAGCAAACGGATAAAAGATATATTCTGTCTGAGAAAATTGTATAACTTGGGTTTTTGTGGTGATATTAAAAATCACCAAAGGGGGGAGTGGATGGAGCAGGGTAAATGTAAATATTTTAACCTCCTAATATTTTCGTACAATATTAATAAACATGTTCGTTAAGTAAATAACCAACAATGTATGTAAAGGGTTAATGGTAACACGCAATTCAGTGTGCAAATTAATTGACTTATAATTGTTTACGTTTCTAACATAGCATAATATTTGCGTACTAAAATAATAATAAATGCATGATTTGTGCTTTAAAATAAAACGTGTGGTTGCAAAATAAAGCGATGGTAAGTAAGGGACAGCTTTATATGTTGCTTCTGCTAGGTAATACCTAATTGGGGAACGTAGAAAGACGGGAGGGAAACGAAAGGGTTTATATTTCTTTGTTTTAATAACATTTTGTTTATCTTTGAAAATAGTGCGCTTAGGCCTGCCGAGCAGCAATATAAAATGGCCGCGAGTTACTAGAGTGCGCATGAGCGGATGAGACCATGTGATAGAGGAGAGAGGCTGTGGAAAAGGGATGATCACGTGCTGATGCCGAGAGGCTAAGATGAAAGTTTGGTCAAGGCTGCTGTGACCCTTCTGAGCAGATGTGTGCCAAGATGATCAGCAAGAAGCGTGAGAAGCCTGGTTGAATCAATAGACGGAACTGTGTTATACAAAATGTAGCAGAAAAAGATACAATTTGGACTGATCGAAACGGATGAGCAAGTGCATGAACTGTGGGAAACGATGCTTGCATGGACATTCCACACGGAACTGGTTAAGACCAGGAAGTTTGATTAAAATGTATATGGACCTGTGTTTTTGACCAATGAGAATGAATCGCGCCATGTAAGAAGAAACATTTTATGCTGTAAGCTAGAATTAGGGTATAAGAAGACCTACTCTTGGTGGGAGGGGTTAGAATGCTGGAGTAGAATACTGCGGGATACTGCGGGAGATGCTGAAGAAGTTAGATGCTGTAGATGGGAGAGTTTGCGGTTGCTGATGCTGACGAGCTGATGCTGCTGCTGTTATTTTCCTTTTCCAGTTGAGTATAAAGATGCTGCTTTAGGAGAACTTTTATTTGATAGATTTTTATTAGAATTATTAGGATTTCCCAGAGAGATAGATAGGTTGATCTATAGAGTTCTTAGTATGATAACCTCGTTTTTCCGTCTAATAAAAGTGCCATGCAATTTCAAACTATTCTTATATTGATGATGCAATGAACTGAATAATAAGATTAATCTCAATTTCCTGCATTTAAAAACTTTATATAAACTTTATTATTCATTAAACAAATGACTCAGTGATTTTCTTTAGCTCAATGATTAATAATGAAATGGTAAAAGAGTTCATTGTGATTGAGCTGGTCTTAATCACCATCAACTGATTCCTACTAGTTGGTCCATCGACCAATGAGCGGAATACCTTAAAAGCAAATGAGAAATATTATGTCATTATAAAAGAGGTATCCCGTCTCCTTCCAGCTAATCGTTTTTCTCCTAGGTTTCATGACGGAGGAAATCCAGGGAGCAAATGAGTAAGTGAATGTATATGCGGTGTTATGGGCCCCACCGTCATATGGATATAGTGTGTGTGTTAGAGAAATAATTGCACCTGGATGACCAAAGCATAATAGGAGAAATTATTTTTATTGTTAGCGCTGGATCAATCCTCTGCAGCTGAAAAAGTCCTGTACCCGGATTACTGGCTCCCTACATCTGACTATCTAGTTTTCTGAGTGGCCCAACTTTTGTTGTGCTGACTTCGAAGGCACAATTTCAACCAAAAAGAAGCCGTTTGTGAAAGTCAGGCTCAGAATGCTAAAAGCATGGAGGGTGCAGCACTGGGTGTATATTTCTGTATCTGGCTTCAAATCTTATTTTCTCAGGGATCTTCAAACATTTCTCTAACCAGCCGCACACTCTGCACTGTAAAGAGTTTTCAGCTTCTGATGTAGGCAGCTGCATAAACAAAAGCAATTTTATGAAAATTGGCTGAATTTCATTGAAGTCGATAATTCTGGGAGATTAGACCAAACTGAATTAATCAGCTGTCAAGATGCTCCGGTGATTATGCGAGGTTCTTATAGTTTCTTTTTGATAAATTGCATTTATCAAAATGAAGCGCCCCCAAACTGCCCCTGCTGAGGAGGATTATAGTTAATTGTATGAAATTATGAGAATTTAGTCAAATAAAGGAACAGTGGTGGGAGATGAAACGAAAAAAGAAGAGGGAAGCAGGGGTGTTTCTGGGAAACCCAATATTATTCTGAAAAGAGTTTGAGATCTATAGGTCTGAGCTCAAAAGCACACACTCGTGGGTGTCTTCCGAGTCCCATCGCTGCTTAGGTGGGCACTTTGTACCTTCGAAATGTAAACCTGCCCAAACCTTTTCTGCTGACTTCAGCCGAGATGCTGCTGTGGTACCGTGTCCTGGAGACACGAAGCCTCAAAACACAGGAGAGGACTACCTACTGCTGCTTCGAGGCGCTTTCACCAGCTCCTCACAAGAGAGCACTAAAGCCACCATTCTTTTACGTACTGGAGTAGTTTGGTTCCTGGAAGGGCTTTGCCAATGATGCTACTTGTTTTAGGTAGGCTTGGGAGAAATTTTAATTACGCCGGAGTAATTGGAGTCATTTCGTGTTACTCTTATCATGCAAAATTATAGGAAATTATGCAATTACGCCTGCTCGTGTAATTTAGTGGAGTTTGGTTGAAAAATGCCTACCCCAAGAGCCCAGGAACAGAGCATGAGAGGCAGCTGGCTGCTGCTGTTCGTGTTCTGTCGCGTTTTGTCCTATTTCCTTAATGCAAAATGCATCCTCTGGTCCATTCTCCATCCGCGGGTGCATTTTGCACATAAAAAATAACGCGAAGTGTAGGTAACGCTCTCGCATTATTCCACATAGTCACATAATTTGCTGTAATTTCTCCCAAATTAGTCTACAGCAGATTATGCGAGTTACATCAATTCCTAGTTTTAGGTCTCGCCTACAGACAGATGTCCGTTGTCAAACTAGCTATTGTGGAAATACCAAATCATAGACTGGGATTTGATTTAGTCCATTGCATTTGACTGAAGCTCTCCCAACTCTGGAGAGCTGGTGATATGGCAGAAGGCCAAGGGCCACCTCCAGGTTCCCAGCGCTCACCCCAGGCCTGGGGGTTGGCCGGGGGCAAGGATTGGCTGCATGGGCGTTGACCCCGGAAGGGTCGCATGGTCAAACCACACCCCATAAAAAGGAGACGCGAGGTGGCGGGCAGGTCTTTGTTCCTTCCCGCTGCTTTGGACGCTGCGCTCCTTCTTCTGTAACCCAAGTCCCCGGATCACACACGGCCCCATCCCCTAAACCACTATTGAGCACAGCGATGAGGCCACAGCACTCACAATGGGCTCTCATCGCACGCTGCCTGGGAGCAGCACGGGCGGAGCTCTGGTTTATGGGGGGGAGTGTAATCTAGTGGGGCCCTAGGCCCCATGCATATATAATCACGACACAGACACAGGAACATAGTGGGTAGAACTGGCCCAGGGCACGTGCGCCCGGCCCCTTTTATTAACAGGGTCACATGTCCTGTGACGTCTGTTTTGGTTGGGGGTGGGGTGTAAGCCAGCCCTCGGGGAGTGGCTGGTGACAGAACAACTAGAAGAGTGACCAGCCGGTCACTACATCCCTCCCAAATTTTATTCAAACTGGAACCACAAAGTCCAACCTGGGGAGAGAATAAAACAACAAATGCAAAACTTCCACTGAGTCTATTCAGCTGCTTTTAGAACAGGATGATGCTACAACTGCAGCTAGGATCACCAGTTCTGCTTGGCAAAGTTCAGTGGTGCCCTGCGGGTCCGGTCCTCCCTGGACTCAAGGTCTGGAAGTTGACACCCAAAGTCTCTATATGTACAGTTCTCTGTGATGGTGCAGGTGGAGTGATAGTGAATCTGGTAGATGTTCTATTTTCACAAATCAGTCCTGGTTGTTGTTGTGTCTTCGCAGAGGCAGCAGTGCTTCTAGCTACAGAATGGTGGAGTAGTTACAAACATCCCTCTCTCACCAGGATGCCCCTCTCCCGGGTGTTCCCCTCTCACGGGATGTCCCCGAGGCCCTCTTCACAAGGCTTCCACTTGTCTGGGTGTACTTCGCCGTGTCACTTTAACGCCACCATCTAGATTCGTGGAGGAAGCGTTACGAGTCCCACCTTCACGTCCCTTGCTCCACCTGGAGGGTAGGTGTTTCCTGATAAGATTACTCCTGCCATCCAGACTCTGGTGCACCGGCATAAATAGGATGGTCTTTGGAAGAACCAGCTTCCAAAGACCATCATCTTCATCTTCCTGGGACCTGCGGAGGAGCAGCTGTAGACTCATCTCTCATGGCGGGACCCGCTCTCACCGGCCGTCCCTGAGCCCTTTGCCCCTGGATCGCCACGGTCTGGTGTGGAGTGGTCGGATCCTCTTCTAGACCCCACATCCGAGGTCACTCAGGACATCCGAGCAGTCTCACAATCCAGTCTCCCGTGCGACCCCAAAGGAGGATGTCACAAATGGTTCAGCTTGCTCGCATCTGCAGTTGCCAGGTTTGCTCGGCGTTACGAAGACTCCTGAACAGCTAGCCTCTCATGGTGCTACTGATGTTATCAAGGTACTGTGCTTCACTCCCGATGTTATTACACACAGTCGTCCTCTATTTTGCGGTGTGCGAGGTGTTTGATCACATACTCCTCTCTTCTTTTCTCTTCTTCTTTGAACTTCTTCTGCGGTGGTCTCATGCCATGCGATTTCCTCTTCCTTGTTCTTTCACTTTGCGATGCAGTCTGGTCCTTTCTTCTTCACAGTCTTCTCTGACCAGGCCTCGCCATGTGACGTGCACTTCACACGGGTCTCCCTGGCCATGTCCTACCTTTAGGACAATCCTTTCTCCTCTGTCATTGTCCAGACCACTCGTCATGACCTTCTAACTTTCCGACTTCTTTTTGGTCTTCATCCTTCGGTTTCAGGTCAGTCTTCTCTGACCTCTCCTCAGTCATATTCTCTGACCTCTCCTCGGTCCTCTTCTCTGACCTCTCCTCAGTCATCTTTGCTGACCTCTCGCAGGTTATCTCATCTCTCTCGTAGGTCGTCTTCGCTGACCTCTCGCAGGTCATCTTCTGACCTCTCGCAGGTCATCTTCTGACCTCTTGCAGGTCATCTTCTCTGACCTCCCATCAGTCTCCTCTTCGACCTATTGCAGGTCGCTTCTCTTGAGAACACGTTTCTGGCACCTCAATGCCACACTTACGTGTCTCTCTCTCTGCAGCCTCCCCTCGGGCGGCTTCACTGGATCTCTCACTCCATGTGACAACATGGGCCCCCTTCCTAGCCAGGCACTCACTCCTGGGCTCCAGCCCGGACAACCAGCTTCTCTGACACTGTCTGCAAGCCAGTGACCTCTCTTGCAAGTGCACATGGCATTAACCCTCACTGGTCTTTCCTGCGCACTCAGATATTTTTTCTTGTCCTCCTGGCTGCTATCTTGGCGTGGACAGGCTCAAGTTACTTTGGGGTCCTCTCTCTCCTGGGTAATACCGTCGGTCCTCATTTACACTCTGCAGCCCACATGGGTCATGCAGCCCTCTCAGCTGGTTCTTGTCTTGGCAGTCCCTTCCAGTTGGTCCTGTTCCCAACACTTGGCAGTCCACTAGGGGCATGTTGCATCCTCTGTTCAGTCTTTTCGCCCAACTCATACCCCCTTAGTGCTGACCATCATTTTGTTTTTCAGGACCACCTCTCCATCTTCACGCTGCATGATTTTCCTCAATGGATTTTCTCTTTGATCCCTTGCGGTAACCACCTATGGCCATTAGGTGGCACCGCAACACCATTTACGGTCCTCCACAGCTGGGCCCTATTTACCTTCCTTATTGCCGCTTTAACAATCCAGAGTGCGGTGTCTCCCCACTGCCGCCAGGTGGCGCCTCTGCCCTCCTTCTTCATCCCTCCACTGAAATTGTCCTTTCCATCTTGGCCCCAAACCTCTCATCTGCAAGCGCTGAGGGCTACTCATGCAGCAGGACGGGCTCCCTCTGCCAGGTATAACAGCCATTAAGGTTGGCCGCGTTGCTATCACTAATGCAGGGGCCACTGCGGCATTTAATTCCTCTTTGCCCCACAGCAACCAGCCTCTCTCTGGCGCCTCTACTGCCCCTTTGGCTCTGGCAGTCTCTTCTTCTTGAGCCACGCGGGGGTCTCGCACCGTGCAGGCGCAGCCTCGCCTCCAGCCCTGCACCTCCTACCTGCAGGGAAAGGACCATCTGCCGGCCGCAGGCTCACATCACTATGTCCTCCGCCGGCCAACAGCTCGGTCTCTTGTGCTGGGCTCACCAACATGAGGGCGGCCATGCCAGTGCTCTGTCGGCACCTACCCTAATTTGCATATGCTTATCCACACTGCTGCGCCACCCACTTGCGGTGCCACAGACAGCTATGCTGTCGCACCACGATTGTTCTCTTTCCACTGCAGCAGCCTCTCACCATACGGGCTGCCGCCGTCGGGGAAATTTCGGTGCTTGGTGTCGCTATTCTGCAGGCCTAGACATCAGTCAGGTGTCCCGACAGCCGTTCCCTTGTCGGGCAAGCATGGCCTCATTTCTTCAGGCCCTCCAACCCAATGCTGCTGACCGACACCACTCCCTCTTCTTCGGCAGCCACCCCTCCTCACGCCGGCTGTCCTCCTCCACAGCTGGCACTTCGGACGCGGGGTGGGCTCCCGGTCAGCTTCATATTCAGGGTTCGTACATTGGACCCGGCACTCCACCCCTTCTTGCATAGGGGGGGAACACACCGCTCTCTGCACCTACTCCTCCACGGGGGCTCACCTTATGCCCACCGGGAAGGCTGGTGCTTCGCCTGCTCCTCACTAGCTTTTCTGGGGTCGCGACAGACCGCATACTTCTCCTGCCTGTCCCTCCTCGAGTCCGGGGACATTATTCTTGGTGCAGGTGCCGGTTCACGGCAATGGACTGCGGCCGGGTCCTGCGCAGGTGGGCACCATCTGCTTCGCCTTTGTCCTGCGGCATGTTGACAGGGGAGCCCTCGACAGAGGCACTGCTTTCCCCCTTTTTCCACCCACAAGGCGGCTGCACAACGGGGTCAATCCCGCTCATCGCCAATGTAATGAAGTAGGGCCCTAGGCTCCCATGCATATATAATCACGACACAGACACAGGAACTTAGTGGGTAGAACTGACCCAGGGCACGTGCCCCTTTTAATAACAGGGTCACATGTCCTGTGACGCCTGTGTTGGATAGGTGTGAGGTGGGGTGTAAGCCAGCCCGCTGGGAGTGGCTGGCACAGCAACAACAAGAACAGTGACCAGCAGGTCACTACAGGGAGGATCGAGCAGTTTTAAAGTTTTTCTTCCTTTTGCAGGTGTGATCGGGTGTTGGCGGGATGGAGAAGGGTGGGATCTCAGTGCGCGGAAGGGACGAGCTTTGGGGAGCTGCTCCTGACTACTTGAAGGAGGCAGGTGTCGGTCCCCGGGTGGCAGTTGGTGACTAAGGCCTAAGCAGTAGGTGGGCCGGCCTACATAGTATTGCTTTTGTTAGCTACCTAAGCGATACAAAAGGGGACGATGGACGGAACGTTTGAGCCAATCAAACACTCACCCCCAGTCAACTGATCTGGGTTTAATCCATCATCATTCTTTAGCTCACTCCACCACCCCAGTTCAGACATGGCCATATGCAAATCAGTCTGACCCTGTGCCTCATGGGAACAGTCCAGCCCGAACTGCCAAGCCATGTCTTCCCTGGACCGGAAACAAGCATCCTAGGACCGGTTTCTGGCATTTCAGCCGTCATCAGCCAGGCTTGCTTGAATCCAGTGGCAAAGTGAGCAAGGGACCCACGTCTGGGCTTTGTTAGCTACCCGGCATTGTTTTTCTTGGATCGCGTGACCTCTGTCAGGAGGGCCGGGCAGAGGGCTGGTGCCTGTTGTTCTGTTTTATTACACATATCTCTTTAAATCAAAAGAAAGAACATAGCTAGCGGTACCATGGTTGTCTCAATATCTGTTCTCCAGGGAGTGATGGAGGGGCAGTAAGGGGGACTGGCTCCTTATTTAGCGACGCAAGTAGTGCCCAATTAATTTGTGTTCCTGTTTGATCGTTTGGGGTAGAACCTTTCCAGGTGTGCCTGACGATGTGATGAATTAGCGACACAAAATCCTGCTGAATTAATCGATTGATTTCTGAATCCTCCATGAGATTTCAGATTAATGTGCTTTGATATCTTCCCTAATGGTGGAAACACTCAGTACAATATTTAGAATTTTTGTCCTACTTCAAATTGATGTACCAGGCCCACCATGATGTGCGGCTCCCACAAGTGGTTTGTAGCACAGATTGGGGTTTTAAAAAATGGTGTTTATCTCATGTATCCTCTTTTGGGGAAACAAGTAAATGTAGTGTAGCTTCTGCTAGTGTCTATACATATATCTTCTCTGGTGTGTTTTGTTTGTTCCCATGGTACCCGTTTGTGGGGGGGCGCTTTTCGCTCCTTGCAGTGCAACTTGCATTTATTGAACTTAAGTATGTGTGATAACGCCGATTCTTATCTAATTATCTATAAGAACCTTCTGGTCGCCAAGATCTTTTTACCTGTTGAATAGTGTAAAGGAGAGAATCTCATCAGGTTATATATCAGCATTCATTTTGTCTGAAAGGACCACTGACTCCGAATTCAAGTTTGAGAATTTATTATCGCCAAAAATAACTGAACGTGTAAGCACCTCAACACGAGGTTCAAGAAATAGATGGGCACTAATACAAATAATAATCTACGCAGGAATCTCATCCGACTCAGGATAAGGAGAATAGAAAGTTCTAGAAGGATCAACCAGACTATGATTGCTCCAATTTCTAAGTTACTCTTCATTGGATTAAACAAGCTTAAAATCAATTGCTGTCCCTACACTAACGCTAAGTGACATCCCTGCATAACGATTTTCCCAGGCAAGAAAGAATAAAAGGTGTCAGCTGTGAAGACTTCCTATGAAGTGCAATCACATAATACCTAAGCTCAGCTCTGTCCTTCTCTCTGGTCTCCCCTACCGCTTCTCTGGCCTCCTCCCTCAGGGCACTATCCCTAATACAAAACCCCAATACAATTGTACACGCCTTTGTCACGCCTCCTTGGCCAGGTCTTCTTTCTTGTGCTTTTCCATCGAAACGGTTACTTCATCCTGGACGGTTGCGATGACCTTGAGTCCCAGGCACCTTCTCCGCTGAAAGTATCATCCCTAAATTCCATTTCACTCCCCGTACCATGCCTCCCCTCTCTCTAGCTTTCGAAAACAAAGAGTTAGTCTTACTAACGAGACATGTGTCCTTGCACCTGCAACGAAAGATACTTTCAACAGAAACCTGCTACTGTGCAAATTAAATCTACCGTTTGTGCCCAGAGAGCCTTACCAAGAGAAACTCTTCTCTGCCTACAAAATAAGCTAACATAAGAATAAACCAGGCCTTCCCTAAACATATATGTAGTCAGGCCTTTACGTATAACTTTTAAACACACATCTTACTTTTCCCTATAAGCATTTTCATTACAATTCATATGCAAACAATGAATTACATGTTTAACTTTAATATGATGCACGTTTAAACTTCTGCAATTTCATTACACACGAACTAATTTCTCTATGCATTATATTCACACAATTCAATAAGCATTTCATTACATCATTATCCTAACACCATTATGCTGCTGATTCGCTTTGTCTCAGCAAACTATTCATTCTTTACTAAACATGCATGGATATACAACTGAATATAAACGAATATATGTCTGAATACATGTGGGTGCGGCCTATCAGTGATTATGATGCACCCCTACAATTCACAAGAACATTTCGCTCTAGGAGTCATCCCCCCTTTGATGACTCCTGTCATCACATTTCATTCTACTCCCTCGGAGAAGGAACCGACCTAAACAGAACTTGTTGCCATCTTCCCTGATCTTAGTTTCTCCATGCTCTTGAGCCTTTGATACTAACTGTCCTGCAGTCTTGCCAACTTCATGTCATTTTCCCTCAAGGCTCTCTTGACTCGGCCTGCTCGATACCACTTGTAGGCCTTGATCAAGATCCACAAGCCAACCACACAACCCACCAAGATAAGGAGGGGTCTCAGAAAGTATCCAAGGAATCCCTTTCCTAGGTTCGCAAACCAACCTCCCACTTGACCAAAACCCTTGCCGACCTTTTCCCAGGCCCCTTCTTCGGTCAAATCCGCTATCTTTGTGTGGATCGTAGTGATGTTACTTATATATTTCTCCAGATCCTTGCTACGGTCTGGTATATAAGTGCAGCACTCTTGAACCTTCAACATTTTACAGACTCCGCCCTCTTTTGCCAATAGGACATCCAAAGCAAGGCGATTCTGCAAAACCATTCCCCTTATCGACAACATCTCTCCTTCCACCAACACCAACGACTTTGCTGTATTCATCGAAAATTCATCCACCACAGTCGCTAACCTCCGGATCTTCACATCATTCAAGACTACTCCCAGACTGGGTATCATAGCTCCAAAGATATCCCCCACAACGATTCCTGCACTTGCAGCTCTTTTCGTTCTTGAATGCTCTCCACCTTCTAGAAGATCTAAATCTTCTGTATGGTAAATCTTTGGAAATATTATTGACAAATAACATGTTCCATACCAATTTGCAGGCAACCTCACATAAGCATTCTTCCCACATACGTAATACACCGTTGGTATCACTTGTACAGGACCTTGGAGAAAATCTTTTGCCACATCTGCCATGGTGAAAACGTGATCACAGGTACTCTGTCCCACAGCTACCTTCTCGTAGTAAGTCTGATAACGCCTTATACACAACTTACCCCTCTGCTCCTTATCTAACGCTATAGGACCATAGCTTCCCTTGGTCTTATGCAACTGCTCTTCCTCTGTCCAATCCGTCCTGTGATGCCCCAAGTCTCGGGAGTGAGTCAGCTTTCTATACCTATCCTCAACCTGATCTACAAACTTTCTCTCTACATCCGACATCAAACAAGTCAGATTGTGTCTGTGTGCGAATGCTGTATCCAATTCCAAACTCGGTATGAAGTACTTCCTCAGTCTGTCTTCGGTCTTATAATAGTCATACTTATTCAAATGCTTGTAAGCTGGGACTTCAGGAAGCACTGCGTCGAAATTGGAAAAGAAATACTCGAACTGATCTCTCTCATAAAACAAACTAAGCAAAAGACTACATGAAATACCATAAGTCAGTGGAAGATGGTGATACCTAATACCCTCATCCACCGAAGTAGGCAACTGCATACACACATAACAATCTTTCGCATCCATCACATCAACATACTCATACAACAACTTAGCATATGCATTCAACTTAAAATCACCTTTAGATAAATCTACATGTAATCTACGACTTTCTTCTAATAGCAAAGCTCTGTCAGCTGCCCTGTCTACCCCCTTCTGACTAGGTGTGATAGGTGTCGGTGTCCCTGTCACCTCCTCTACTTCTTGCTCGTGCGAACCAGTATATGAGACTACAACTACTATGATTATAGAAATTATTACACTACTTATAAGAATGCCTACAATCCACTTTGATCTACGATTGGGATCTCCCGGCTCCATGGTTTCGAAAGTTCTCAAAAGTCTTGGTTATCGCAAAGAACCCTGAAAAAGTCTCTGTCCTTTATTTGTAACTTGCTTAACCAGCTCGAGCAACCATGAAATCTCCGGACTTTCCCTTTCCGATCACAATCTTATTTACACAGTCCAGAAAAAGACTTCCCTAGTTTTCGTTCCTCTTCTGTGGAAAGTCCCTAAGTTTATTCTTCTTCCACTCGGACCTAGGTTATCTTCTTCTTTTGGACTTTTATTTACAGTTTATAGTTGATCCACAATAAGATCCTCATTGAGCAATACCAGAACGTGATACAAAAGTTCAAGACGCAAAATCAGCACTTCATGTGAAAACGGCTCAACTCCAAAAGGCGGGAATTCGAGTCGATGCAGAACCAAGTTTCGGACTTCACTCAGAAGCGGGGGATTCGGAACCGTGAGGGTCAGTGTTCCTTCTATTTCGAGCCCTGGCATCAGCAGCACCACCTTCACCACCACATTCGGGCTCCGACGGACCACCTGCACTGACCTCAGCCTTCCCGTGCTCACCACCCCCTGCATCAAACACAGTGTAAGTCCACTCAGGGGTAGAGTATCTGCGACAAGGCACTCTTGTTCTCTTTGACCTTCACCGACTGTCTTGTGCTTGGTCTTCGTCACTTGCTTCCGTTTCAGATGCTTCGGACACTGGAGCAAGGTCTCTTTCAGGTGCTAACCTCAGGTTCAGTCGCCTCTGTCTTTCAGGCCAACTTTCTGCACTTCTGTTCGTTCGTCTGCCTTCCCCTTCTATACCCAGTGCACTACTTCCTCTTTCTGCTGAATCTGACTCTTCTCCGCCCACTGCACCGTTTCCGTCTTCGGTGTCTGAGTCAGGGTTCGAACTGTGGAAACCCCCTTCAGCTTGCTCTAGTGCACCACCAGCTGTGTCAGCGACCCTTACAGCTTGACTTGTCCTCCCATGTGGCCCTGCCACATCAGCTGGATTTTCATTTACGAGAGGAGCTGTTTCTTCCAAGGGTGCTGAAACTCTGCGGGTATGGGAGGCATGCACCCAGTTCGGCAATCCTCCACACTTCACTGCTGTGTTCGTGATAAGTATCACCTGATACGGGCCACGCCAGCGGGCATCCAAGCAACTCTTCCTCACGTGCTTCCGGACGAGCACCCAGTCACCGGGACACAAGTCGTGGCACAGATCACTCGAGGCTGGGACCACTGCTGCTTGCACCTGCTGGGATACAGAACGGACCACATCAGAGAGTCCTTTACAATAATCGAGAATCAAATCATCAGTGATGCTTATCAAGGCTGTAGCTGGTACTGCTGGCAATCTCATTGCCCTTCCCATTAATATCTCATGGGGGGACAACCCGGTCTTTCTGTCTGGGACACTTCGCATGCTCATCAGCACGAGCGGCAAAGCGTCGGGCCATTTCAGGGATGTCGAAGAACACATTTTTGCCATCCGGGCCTTCAAAGTTCCATTAACTTGTTCCACCATCCCAGAAGCCTCTGGTCTGTAACTACAGTGGAGTCTCTGGTCAATGTTCAATGCAGCACAAAGTAACTTCATGATTTCACTATGGAAGTGCCTTCCTCTATCTGATTCCAAAGAGGTCGGGATCCCGAATCTAGGGATGAGCTCCCTCAACAATAACTTAGCCACTGTGAGAGTGTCACACCTGCGTGTGGGGTAAGCCTCCACCCACCGTGAGAATACACATACTAGCACTAAAATGTACCTTAATCCATTGCACTTAGGCATCTCCACAAAGTCCAGCTGTATTCTATTGAAGGGCCCTCCTGACCTTCCAATGTGACTCAACGTAACTACAGTTCTCTTTCCAGCATTCATCTGCTGACACGTAACACACCTCTGACATACCGTCTCAGCCATTGCTCGGAACCGTGGGTTATACCACGTCTGTCTAAACACTCTCATCATTGTGTCTCTACCAAGGTGTGCCTGTCCATGTATCAGTCTTGCCATCGGACTCAGCAATTCCTCAGGCAACACGGCTCTCCCATCGTTGGATACCCACACATCCACATCTCCTTTCTCACACCCAGCTTTGATCCATCCCTCTCTCTCTTGGTGTGAAACTTCATCCTGCAATCGCTTAAGCTCTTCCCAAGTGTCTGCCATGGTCAACATTATGCTGAGCTCGGTTCCTTCTTGGCTCTCCCCTATCTCTCTTTCCGTGAATATGCATCCTTGTTCTGCACAGAAACGGGCGACTTCGTCCGCATAATTGTTTCCCAAGGATACAAAGTCCTCCCCCTTCCCATGGGCTGAACACTTTACCACAGCAATTTCTTTCGGATGCTGTAATGCATCTAACAATTGTCTTACATATTCTCCATTACGAATGGGTGAGCCAGATGATGTCAAAAATCCCCTCTGAGACCATAACTGCCCGAAGTCGTGCACCACGCCAAACCCATATTGGCTGTCTGTGTAAATCGTGATTCGAATTCGATCAGCGGCCAAACAGGCACGGGTCAAGGCAATGATCTCAGCTACCTGCGCGGAGCGTACTCCTTCTAGGCAAGCAGCCTCGACCACTCCTGAAATGGTACACACAGCAAACGCTGCTCTCAATTGCCCCACACTGTCTCTTAAGCATGAACCATCGACAAAGAAAATTTCATCTGGGTCGGCCAATGGCTCATCGACAATGTCAGGTCTCGGTTTGGTGCAAAGTTCGGTCACATCGAGACAATCATGGTCCGCACAATCTTCATCATCCGTGCTCGGTGTAAGCATCAATGTCGCAGGGTTCAAGACAGAGCACCTTTTCAGAGTCACATTCTCTGCGGCAAGTATGACTTGCTCGTACCTCGTTAACCTATTGTTCGTTAGGTGCTGTGTCTTGGTCCTGGTCATCAATAACTCAACCGAATGTGGCACATGTACAGTCAATGGATGTCCCATTACAATGCTTTCACATCTTTCAATGCTGACACCTGTTGCAGCAACGGATCTTAGACATCCGGGCAACGCAGAAGCTACTGGATCTAAAGTAGCTGAAAAATATGCCACTGGTCTACGGACACCTCCATGGTTCTGAGCTAACACTGCTAATGCACATCCTTCCCTCTCGTAACAAAACAATGAAAAGGCCTTGTTGTAATCAGGCATTCCCAGTGCCGGAGCCCTGCACAAATCCTCTCTCAGTTTCAGGAATGACATCAAGCACTCCTCGTCCCATGGTACCGGATCACTCACATCCTTGTGCGTAAGCCTCTGTAAAGGCTTTGCTCTCAAGGAGAAACTAGGAATCCACTGTCGACAGTAGCCAACCATTCCCAGGAACATCCTAACTTCTCTCTGTGTGGTGGGTACTGCCATGCTCATTATTGCCTCAATTCGATCGGGTGACACCTTCCTCTTGCCTTTTTCCAATCTGTGTCCCAAGTACTGTACCTCTTTCAAACAGTACTGCAGCTTGTTCGGGGACACCTTATGTCCGTTCTCTGCTAAGTGGTTCAACAGAGCTACAGTGTCAATTCTGCAAGCATCTTCTGTTTCTGAGGCAATGAGCAAGTCATCTATGTATTGCACGAGAACTGAGTTCTGCGGCAACACGAGACTCTCAAGGTTCTTCTTCAGGATCTGGTTAAAGATCGATGGACTTTCCGTATACCCTTGAGGGATACGACACCATGTTAACACGCGATTTTCTAGCCTGAACGCAAAAAGAAATTGGCTTTCCTCGTGGAGCGGTATCGAAAAGAAGGCTTGACACAAATCGATAACCGTAAACCACTCGGCTTCACATGGGATCTGGAACAGTATTACTGAAGGATTCGGTACCACTGGACAACAAGGGACAACTATCGTGTTGACCTTTCGCAGGTCTTGCACGATCCTGTATTTCCCGCTCGGTTTCTGTAGTCCCATTATGGGCGAATTACAGGGGCTACCTCTGATCTCTTTCAAAATACCCTTCTCAATGAAAGTCTCGATCACAGGTCTTATCCCTGCGATCGTTTCTGGCGACAGGTTGTATTGAGGTGTCCTGGGGAAATCAACATTCTGCTTCACCTCAATCCGCACTGGTTCAACCCCTCTGATTAGACCTATTTCGTCGCCTGCGAAATCCCACACCACAGACGACACTGCGTCTCTCAGATCAGGTGGAAGTTCTTCCACAGTCACCATTGGGTACAGATCTATACACAGATGCTGATTGGTAATTTTAAAGTCAGCATCATCATCTCTCGTCTGGACCTCCACTCCCCGTGGTGTACAATAAATCGTGCAGTTCAACTTGCACAACAGATCTCTCCCCAAAAGGCAAACTGGACTCGTATCACACACTACAAACTGATGTCTAGTTTGGAAGGAACCTATCTTTACTAGTATCGGTTCTGTCAATGGGCTGCTTATTCTCTTGTTCGCTACTCCAACAACCTGGATTGATTGTCCCGAGAGGGGTAGGTTAGGGACTACTGCTGATCTTACAGTAGACCGGGTAGCACCAGTATCAACCAAAAGTGTGGCAGGATGACCCTCAATATCTGCCTCCACAAAAGGTCCTCTCTGGTCTACCTCCAAGACCGCTCCAAGCGTGCAGTCTTCCTCCCCTCTCAGGCACCGTCAGGATAAAGGGTCTAAGCTATTCTCGTCGTAATCTTCGAACAGGGGCATCTGTTGGTACGTTCGTGTTCCTTGTGAAATCCTTGGAGCTTGGGGAACCTGGGCGTGAGAACTGTATACCCCCCCTTTCATCGTCCTAGGCCTCGTCACTGTGTTAACTACCTCTTGCGCGGGTGCCTGAGCCCCCTCTTCCTCTTCCTGCAACTGATTAGCTGGGTTCAAAGGACACTCGCGTTTCCAATGTCCGACCTGGCGACAAAGATGACACGCAGTGGTCTTCTTCAATGTGGCCACGTCCACTCCTGTCTTGGGGTCTACTGGTTTTCCCTTTCCCATGGCTTGCCCATTCTGGTTTCCCTGGAAATTTCCTTGCTTTCTTCCTAAGGTCCCTCCACTAGGCTGACTCTGTGCTGTCTGCATCTGGACAAGCATCAATTTGTCTTTTAGCTTTCGATGTTTCGATTCCACCTCATCACTACAGTATCTCGCATACCGCAAAATTTCATCTAGTGGCTTGTTCTGCCAGCAGATCAAATGGTGCTGTATCATGAGGCTGATTTCCATTCTCAGACCCAGTACAAACTTTGAGACAAACTGTCCCATATCCTTGGGGTCCAAGATATCTAACCCACTATACTGTTTAAAAGCTTGCAGAAGTCTTTCATAATATTCATGCACCGTTTCTTTGGGTTCCTGTACAGTCCGATCTATCTTAACCCAATCTATATCCTGAGGTGAAATCTTCAGTTTCAACCATGTAATCACCTGCTCATACTTTTTCATAACTAGGGGTGATGGACCATTTGTAACCGCCTCTCTATCCGGTTCCGAAGTCGGCCACTCAATAGCGACTTTACAAGCTGTCCACAAATCTCCCGGTACCACTATGTCAAACAAAGTGTTCAAATCAATCCACAATACTTTTGAAATTTTCACAAACCGCTCAACCTGTTTGTACCACTCTACTGGTTTTTCCCTCAGCCGAGGAAAATCATTTGTAAATGCAGCCAAATCACCTCTATTCCACGGCACATGCACGTACCCTCCATTCTGTACTTCCCGTAAAGGAAAATTTCCAACACCCGTCGCCCCCCTCCTGGAGGCGGCGTTTCCCCTTCAGCTCTCTTTGCTGGTTTCTTCTTGGACCACCTTTCTTCCCATTTGTCCAACAAAATCCATATCCTCATCCCTACGATCAAATCTCTGGTATGTGTCCTTAATCCTGTTAGTCTTTTCTCCTCCAGCTCCTGATCACTGTACTGTAATCTATGTGGTCCCTGCAACGCTTTAGTTTTATTCAGGACCACCTCATATCTTTTGGCCAATTCCTTCAATCTATCATGTGCCATCCTAGCTTTTCGAGTCACATCTTTTGCTACAAACAGCAGCTCATCTGATCCATAAATTTCTATCCTTTCCAAAGGCAGACCCCCACTGATCATTTCGTCTACCTCTGCTTTCAGCCTCACTACGTCTAGCAACCTTGCCTGTACTGCACTCCTCAGTACATCTCGACAACCCGAGCCATCCCGCTCATCACAGTCACTATTCTGTCCTTGTGACCTATTCCCTTCCATCATATTCCTGGAACTTGGTCTGTCTTCCGAGACGTTTTGTACCCTATCTCCTTGCATCCTATCCTCTTGGTTGGTTACTGTTGGTGTCCACATCCTCAACGCTGACTTAGATTCCTGCAAGGACCTTGGTCTGGCTGGTCTCTCCTCTTCTTGTCTAAAGGAAGAGTCTGCAGTAGCCGGTAACGGCGTACTTGTGTCTATTGGTCTTGGGAAATGAACCACTCTTACTCCGAACCCATTCCCACTCTCACTGGTTACTTCTTCCCTTCCCATCTGTACGGAGCCCCCTTCTCTCACTCGGTCTGGGTCATATACCGGTACTATAGGGCCAATGGTAACCGGTACTGTCAAGGAGTCCGGTAATCTTGTGTTCCCAACAGGAGGCTGTGTTATCATGGACGTCGTTGCCCCCTCTGTTCCTGTGGAAATCCTTCCCACCACTCTCATGCTAGTCTGATTCTGGCTCTCATCAACTATTGCTACTGCTGGGGTCATCTTTCCCTCTTCTGAATCTGGATTAAATGGTGGTGGCCTCTCTGCCAACAACCTATCTAACAAGCTGTCATCTAGTATCACTGTCGTCCTCATCGATTCTTATTATCTTCCCATTTTGTACTAACAATGGGTACAACTTGTCCACTTCAACCGTTGCCACCCTCCACCGTTTCTCCAGTGCATCCCACTTTGCATCCTGAAATGCCCTGATCGATTTCTTCACCCTTTCCTGACTTTTGTCTCTATTCCTTTCGTGTGCTGCTCTAATCCACGCATGTAATGCCTCAAACTGTGTCGGTCTAGGTAGTGGTCGTAATGAAGCCATTACACTTTTTAGCTGGTACAATACCTCCATCCTGAAAGTACCATATCGAGGGAACGACAACTCTCCTTCTGCTTCTGTCATTTTATGCCAATTCTCAAGCCAAATTATAGTATGCAATCCTACATTCTTTGCCATATAATGTGCTGGTGTATCCTCGGGAGGAGCTTCCTCTCCCTCCCGAACAACCACATGTCTATCACCTCTACAAAGTTCCCGTAAAGCTTTAAAACATTTCATGATGAATCAACTTCGTATTTGCACTCAAAATGTCAGCTCTTGCTTCTCGATTTCACTCCACCAATACCAGCGCGGCTCACACCAACCGGCCTATCGCAGCGCGGCACTTGTCTGACGTCACTTCTCCTCCTCTCGCAGCAGTTCCCCTCCTTTCTAATTCACTCGTTCTCACTCGCACCTGTCCCAATCATACTCTGAAATAATGTCCGTCCTACCGAACAATTACCTCTCTGACCGTCAGTCTTACCAATGACCGATCAGCCTCTTGAGCTTGTTGACCTCAATCTGGCAATCGTCTGTCCGCGAAACGACCGGACAATCGCCTTTAACACACTCGATAGGATTCAATCACTCGATGTTCTGCACACAATAACCTACGACCTGCGTTGGTTATTCACACACTCACACATGTGTTCCCTATCTTCAGTGGGTCTGTCAATGACGTCTCGTGACCCCCACAACCTCTGGTCAACGCTCTCAACTCTGGGTGTATTCTACACCACAATAAATCATCCGGTCCCGTGCGCGCTCACGGTCCGGTTCTCAATCACACAACTCTCGTTCCAACTCCGCAAGACATCACACAACAATAAAACACCGCAATCTACCAAACATCACTCTTTTCATACTCACTCTACTACGAACTGCTACTTCCGCCGCACCGGCACTCTCCGTCAGTTTTCCACGACCTCCGACATCCTTCTCCCGCGGTCCTCTGGATCTGCGTCACTCGAGCTCTATGGGGCAACTTAATCTCCTATCTTGCTCTAGATCTCCCCTTACCATCAAAGGTAACCATCCTACTCTGCTACCAACTGATAACGCCGATTCTTATCTAATTATCTATAAGAACCTTCTGGTCGCCAAGATCTTTTTACCTGTTGAATAGTGTAAAGGAGAGAATCTCATCAGGTTATATATCAGCATTCATTTTGTCTGAAAGGACCACTGACTCTGAATTCAAGTTTGAGAATTTATTATCGCCAAAAATAACTGAACGTGTAAGCACCTCAACACGAGGTTAAAGAAATAGATGGGCACTAATACAAATAATAATCTACGCAGGAATCTCATCCGACTCAGGATAAGGAGAATAGAAAGTTCTAGAAGGATCAACCAGACTATGATTGCTCCAATTTCTAAGTTACTCTTCATTGGATTAAACAAGCTTAAAATCAATTGCTGTCCCTACTCTAACGCTAAGTGACATCCCTGCATAACGATTTTCCCAGGCAAGAAAGAATAAAAGGTGTCAGCTGTGAAGACTTCCTAAGAAGTGCAATCACATAATACCTAAGCTCAGCTCTGTCCTTCTCTCTGGTCTCCCCTACCTCTTCTCTGGCCTCCTCCCTCAGGGCACTATCCCTAATACAAAACCACAATACAATTGTACACGCCTTTGTCACGCCTCCTTGGCCAGGTCTTCTTTCTTGTGCTTTTCCATCGAAACGGTTACTTCATCCTGGACGGTTGCGATGACCTTGAGTCCCAGGCACCTTCTCCGCTGAAAGTATCATCCCTAAATTCCATTTCACTCCCCGTACCATGCCTCCCTCTCTCTAGCTTTCGAAAACAAAGAGTTAGTCTTACTAACGAGACATGTGTCCTTGCACCTGCAACGAAAGATACTTTCAACAGAAACCTTCTACTGTGCAAATTAAATCTACCGTTTGTGCCCAGAGAGCCTTACCAAGAGAAACTCTTCTCTGCCTACAAAATAAGCTAACATAAGAATAAACCAGGCCTTCCCTAAACATATATGTAGTCAGGCCTTTACGTATAACTTTTAAACACACATCTTACTTTTCCCTATAAGCATTTTCATTACAATTCATATGCAAACAATGAATTACATGTTCAACTTTAATATGGTGCACGTTTAAACTACTGCAATTTCATTACACACGAACTAATTTCTCTATGCATTATATTCACACAATTCAATAAGCATTACATTACATCATTATCCTAACACCATTATGCTGCTGAGTTCGCTTTCTCTCAGCAAACTATTCATTCTTTACTAAACATGCATGAGTATACAACTGAATATAAACGAATATATGTCTGAATACATGTGGGTGCGGCCTATCAGTGATTATGATGCACCCCTACAATTCACAAGAACATTTCGCTCTATTATGTGTTTTAGTGTGCTTAGCAGCATCTTGTTTGCATCACATGTAGATAGCTCCTTGTTGTATGCTGGAAGTAACCTGGGCTGTTTGCTGTAAGCATTTGTTTTCTGTTTGTGAGCAGTAATTATCACACAGGGACACCCGCTGAGGAGGGCTCAGGTGCTCTTGTTTCATTCTAGTAGCTTTTGCAGTTTTGAGATTTAATTTACATATTTCGCTGTGAAGTTGCATAGTGGTGCCTGTGTTTCCTATGATGACATTTTTGCGTCTTAATTTTCGTTCATCCAGCAGCGGATGCTGTCACAAGTGCACACTCAGGTTTGAATAGTTATATTGAAGTACTGCACAGTGGACACAAGAGGACGTCTTTTTATATTAACAACCCGGAGGCACAGTAAACAGCAAAAGCTCCGATCACTGGATTAGCCTTATGTTACACATTCATCGCAAAGGCATCAGAGGCGCTGTGTGCCAATGGAGAATGTTCCTCGCTGCCCATGTTGTGTTCCTTCCAGTGTCATTCAGCCATGCAGGAGTTGTATTCTCAGTTGATGGCTTGGTGGGAGGAGGCTGTCAGAGAGACTGAACTACAATTCCCATGATTCCTGCTGAACCGAGAAGTATAAAAGCGGCTTCCGGGTTCAGCATGCTGCAGATTATTCTTGCCGGATCTCTGAATCAGAGCTGCTGTGCGTTTGTATCGGAGTCTTCTTGTGGGTAAGGGTGCAGTGCACAAATCAAAGTTTGGATTGCTGAAACGGTGGCTGCGGGAAGGTTGCTCTTTAATCACCGCTTGGCTTTGTCTATTTAAACAAAGTGGACATTTCTTTCTGTGTTGGGAGCGTGTTCCCCAAAAATATTTTTTATGGTGAAGTATTTGCCAGTGCTATTCCTAAGACAATTCACGGTTCGGTGAGTATTCTTCACCTTGCCCGGATAATTTGTTCGTATCTGAACTCTTTGGTATTTGGGGGAGAGAAACAGCTGTGAATTTTACCAAAGAAAACACCAAACAACCGTGTGAAAGGATCATGGCTTCCCTGCAATATTTTGATAGACTTTCAGAGTATCGATTTTGTTACTGAGATAAAAAAAAGTCCTAAGAAACTTATGAACTATACAAAGGAATTTGCGGTTATAATAATGAATAATCACTGATTTCTTGATTGCTATGACACTAATTTGTTACCCATTGGAACATTTATTAGATATTTGTATTCTCTTTTTGATATCCTAACAGGGCATCATTTGAGTCCTGGTTGGTTCAATCCATGCAAGGCTTGTCTTCTTGTTCTATTTGGTAGGTATTCATGATTATGGGACTAGTGAAGGAAATCTACCAGTACAAGTTTAGGGAGATAAATTGTATTTTTATATTACAGTATTACTCTGAGGAAAGAGGATAGTGGTGTACTTGGACTCTTGTCCTTGGACACAAGGTTATCCAGGGTTATTTTCTTTTTAAGGTAAAAAATTACATATACTAGTATAGAAGAATTTTGATGGTCATTATTCATTCAATATATATATATAAAACAAGTTCATATGTTATGTTTTACAGATCTCCTTCCCTGCTGTTCCGTCCCTTCCTTCCCTCACTTGATCACCTAAATAATCTGTGCTGTTATAGCAATTGGATTTAAGGCTATCAAGAGGTTGAGCATTTTGAGCAGCGAGCTGATCCTGAGGGACTCGATTATTGAGACTCGACACCTTATCGGTTGTTGCAACCGTGCGGTTAGGATGGTGCGAGCTGAACGATGTGCACGTTGTACATGTTATATTGCCATATATGATATGATGGAGGGTGTATAGACGGCGGTAGCAGTGAAGTACACTGAGCCCTGTGTTGTGCAAGTTACAACAAAGTGTTCTTTCAGGGTACAAAACATTTTTGGCCGATATTCCCTGACGTGTAAATAAGTTCCTCTTTCTTGGTGCTTAGTTGCATGTTGTTCTAGATGAGATTTTGCAGTCCGTATGCACCTTAACCAATTATCACGAATACAGAGACAGGCGGTTTATTAGGTCTCGCCTAGGCAGCGCTTGCACTGTCTTTTCGAGACATGCTGTATTCAGGTATGGACTTGGAGCTCTGCCCACTCTTCGCCCATCTTTTTAATTGGCTGCTGGCGCTGTCCTTTGTAAATGTTGACTTCTGATTTGTTAATAGGTATATTAGTCCTTTTATTTAATCTTTCCGCACCCATCCTATTCCCATCAATAGCTTTCACATATGTAAGGCATTCATCCTTCCATCTAGCCCAAGGAACAGGAGGGTCACCCTTGTTTTGTAAACATTTTGCAGGAGGTTCGAACTGCATAGTTACACAAAATGTGTACGACACCTAGACATAATATGTGAAAGTCACAGATCATGTGGATGATAACCCTCATATACATTGTACAATATTCAAAACCGGGGTTTATTGACTTGGTATAGAGTTTCAAACACCATGAAACACTTGTACACACTTGCCCTGCCTTGTGCATTGGCTTGATATGCTGGGTACAATGAAATCACACCAGCTGTGCAACATGGCGTCAGAAAACCTGACAGTACCATACTTAACAGCCGTTCGCATTGGCACCGAAGACAAAAACTCTTCCAATTCTACTGTAGCCATGCGCATCGGCACTGAAACAGGAAATTCAATGCGCCTGATCCAAAATGGCGCAGCTGATGGTATCCTGTGTTGTCAGCATGTAGCTGTGTGCATCGACACTGATACAGGAAAATTCAATACATGCCTGATCCCAAAATGGCACGGCTGATGGTATCCTGCATCGTCAGTACATAGAACTGTGCATCCTCATGCTTATGCTAAACGCAGTACGTCACATCATCGCTCCTCACACATTTCAGGCAGGTGTTGTAAGAGACGCTTAAAAAGAACGCGCCACGAACAATGCTGGTTAACCTCACTCCACAGCACGAGTGGAATAGCGCTAACCCTGGGCATAATACTTTGCTACGCTCATGGAGCATGCAAAGTTTGTGTTACTACGCACTACGCAAATTACACGTAGCAGAGTAAAAAACTGTGCTAATTGACATAGCGTAACAGCAGTATATATTAAACACATACAAATGCTTTGTTAAAGCAATTTTCTATGCTAAAAAGCATATAACAAATTCACAAAAGTGAACTTTGACAATGAAAATATCAAGCAATGAGAGAGGTGATGATTTTGGTTCCCCCTAACCTAGGGGAGGACCAAGCAGATGCCTTGAACACAAAAAGCATATCATGTGAACGATTCAGTGGTGGTCCCTTCCTTCTAGGACCACCCCAAGCACAGTTATGGGCAAAAATACAATCCCAACCAAAGGCCCTGCAAAGCATTATGGGACGAGATTAGCAGTGGGCAGTGAATATTATAGTGTCCAATATCAAAATAATTCTACAAAGAGCTGCAGTTCAACTAGTCGTTACTAGATGTCCCTCATGAGTCAAATGCAAAAGCATTGAAATTATTAATACATCAAGCTGCAGTTCCACTAGTCGTTACTAGATGTCCTCACGCAGTCAAATGCAAAAGCATTGAAACCCTTCCATGAAGCTTTTGCATTTGACTCGTGAGGGACATCTAGTAACGACTAGTTGAACTGCAGCTCTTTGTAGAATTATTTTGATATTGGATACTATAATATTCACTGCCCACTGCTAATCTCGTCCCATAATGCTTTGCAGGGCCTTTGGTTGGGATTGTATTTTTGCCAATAACTGTGCTTGGGGTGGTCTTAAGAGGATGGGACCACCACTGAATCGTTCAAAAGATGTGCTTTTTGTTTTCAAGGCATCTGCTTGGTTCTCTCCCTAGGTTAGGAGGATACCAAAATCATCACCTCTCTCACTGCTTGTTACTTTATTGATTTCACCTTTGTGAAATGCTATATGCATTTTAGCATATAAAGACAGAGATATTTATTTTATCCTAACTTGCACTGTGCAAGATGCCTTTGGCTATTATTGTTCAGTGCAGTCAAACACACAGCTACGCACTATGCAATTTGCATAGCTACGTGTAGTTCAAAATGTACTTCATGTAGCTATGTGAAGTGCTACTATGCAAACTACGCCCAGGGTTAAACAGCGCACACAATTTGAAAAATGCAGTGGGTCTAAAATTTGTGGTAAGAAAGCCAGGTACCAGTAACAGTGCTTACTACCTGAAATACATACAACAATTGCAGCCTGTACAAGGTGAAATTAAATCCAGGTCATCCAGCAGGCATCAAATAGCAGTCTCAGACATATTCCATAATATCCTTAAATTGGTTCACAAAGTCCAAAAAGACAACATTACTCCTGTGCTGAATTAAGTAGAAAGAGCCTCTTCAGCTCATCGCCAGTGTTGCAATCAGGATGAAACCATCCATGTAATATTTCCAAAGGCTTATTAGGAGAACAGTACAGTACCTGCCATAGCCAAGGCAGACAGCTCCCAACTCCCCATAATGCTAGATCCAGTACCCACTAGGAAAAAAATGGCAGAAGATGAACAATGGAATAAAAACAGTACCCTCAAAGCAATATGCACAAAGTATATCTATAACACATGTAAATATGTAACAGGACATGATAAGTTGATGTGGCTGCTGGATACTTCATTGCCGCCTGCCAACGCAGGGGCAAGAAGTGTTAAAGATGTGCTGGTGTTGGGCTGTTCTTACGTGAGGTGGGCAAAGGTTTTTATTCTGCAGGTCTACGCGACGCGGACAATGAAGGCCGGATATCAGATGACTTCCTGTGGTCAGGGGAGGCTGCGCATGGCCAACTAGATAACTACATTGGACAGAATGTTGCCTCAGAAGCTTTCACTACCAGGGATGGTAATCAGGCATTTGGAAGGCAATGATTTGGCGTAGGTAGTGCGAAAAGATGATTTCCCGGAGGCCATAATAGCATTGTCCAACATTGTCCTAAGATTGAATAGAGGTGGTAAGTTGGTGGGGCTAGGGATTGCAGGGGGTGGTCAGGGAGTTATCCTGAGGGTAGCCAGGCCCTCTACACAAGTGCTGGTACCTCAATGAGTTTGAAAAAACAGTGGAACAGGAAGGTGGGTAAGTTGTTGAACACAGCTAGTTTATCATCCATAACTCACAGATGCATCAAGGGTGGGCGTTTTGTCTTGCAGGATGAGGCACACTTATCAAAAGAAGGTAATGCGATGTTTCTAGAGAACTTGCTGGCCTTGCTAAGCCAACACGCACAGTACAAGGGGGTGGCCAGATAGCAGGTGAACTATGCTGGCCTGTGGTGGTTGAGGTCATGATTGTTCAGGACACTTTAGGTCCCTTTACAGCATCCTTTTAAACCAAAATAGTATTGGCGTCACTGGACACTCCAAGGGGTGCTGGCACCAGGTCGGAAGGAGGTTGCAGTGGCGCAGGGGGTTGGTCGCTTATAAGTGGTCCTTGCCTGTCAACCACCCACGCAGGCACAGTTGGCGCAAGTCAGAACAGGCCCTTAGGATTGGTGGAACTTGGGTGTAGGGGGTGCCCAAGGGAGGTATCCTAAGGGCAGCCGAGCCACCTGCACAAGAGCTCCCCGAGGTGGGAGAGCTCCCAGCCCAGGAGGCAGAAGGTGGGGTCCTCCCATAAGGAGGGACCCATCCTCTGGATGGGGGGTTTAAGAGGAAGGGTCTCAGAATTAGTCATAATCTCATTCTGAATGGTTTTGTTTGTTGGTTGAACAGTAGCAAGCTAGTTATGGTTAGATGACTCCCATGTACTAGAGTCTCTGCTAAGGCTAGGTCTCACTTGTGAACAAGATGTAAATAATGTGCTTACTGTGCAAATTTTGATGTCTAACAATGCTTTGTATGTGTGTGAAATAAATACGGCACGGGGTCTTACGACCCCTAACCCAAAGAAGATCTGGCCTCAGGCCTTGTCATTGATGGTTTGGTGGGGAAGATTAGGTATTCATGGGCCATCAGCCAATCCCTGGCCATATTATTGGTTAGATATCTTGTCAATTTCTCTTAATGTTTGCTTTCTGTTCCATGGCTTTTCTTCCTCTGTTTTCTGCTTGTCCCTACCCTGGAGCATAGTTTCTTTACCGTCCTTTTGATCAAATACCTTCTCTCCCTCCTCGACTCAATTGAGAGGACACCTTTTTCTCTTGTTTATATCACTCCATGTGAAAGAGTGTGTATCTCCCTCTCTCTCTCTCCTGTGTGCTTGGCAGGCTAAACCTGTGGAAATCTACCGGGGGAAAATACAGAGGGCCTGAATCACAAAGGGCCTCCGCACTTGTGGTGGAGGCCCTGCAGTTGTGGTGGGGGGGTGCACTCGTGGTAGAGGCCCTGCAGTTGTGGCAGGGAAGGCACACTCGTGGCAGAGGCCCTGCAGTTGTGGTGGGGGACGCACTCGTGGTAGAGGCCCTGCAGTTGTGGCAGGGAAGGCACACTCGTGGCAGAGGCCCTGCAGTTGTGGCAGGGGGATGCAATTGTGGCAGAGGTCCTGCAGTTGTGGCTGGGGGGGCCACACACGTGGTGTGACCTCCGGGTTGCAGTTTCGCATTGTAGAGGTCTCACCATGAGTGCCACCCACCAGGACTGCGGGGCATCCTCCAAGAGGAATTTGGTGAAGTTGGAACCAAATACTGCATGTTTAGCCCCTTTTATGAGTTAAAATTCAGAATAGAAGATATTTATCAGACTCCGTAAATAACTCCCTCTGCAGAGATATCTATGGTCTCTCGGCAGTCATATTATCGTCTTAGGTGGTAACTTGCGCATCATACACTTCAAATATAAGCATCAGACTTACCATACCCCCATCAAACTATACAGGTGTGGTCTAAGGGAAACAAGCAATTGCAAACGATGTAACCAGCCGGATGCTGATTTCCTGCATCTTGCGTGGGAATGTAGAAGGGTGCAGCTGTTCTGGAGGGGGGTGCTGGAGCATATACAGGAAATGACTGGGATTATTTTGCAATGTATACCATCAATTTGTTTGCTATGCTATGTCCCTCATTTAAAAGGCACAATGGGTAAGTTCGTATGCATTGCACTATTAATGGCCAAACGTCGAGTCGCTATACACTGGGAAAGCGCCATGGCCCCAAAGACTGAGAGATGGGTCAAAGACTTGGTGTACTGTAGAGAAAACTTGACATTGTACGCAGAAGAACTGCCCTCAGTCTCCAGACCTAGAGACATATGGGAGCCTCTGCGCCAATACCTGCAACAACAGACTACCACTAGCGCACAGGCCTAATGGTGATGATGCTATTGTGTATAGGATTTCATACTACCGCAAATGTATTTGTTGGAACTGATGTGAAGCTTATTAGAAAGCTGATTGTGCAACGGTCGGTCACAGAGTGGTTATATGTTTTGTTATTGTTGTACTGCCTTGTAAGGCAGAGGAATTGCACTTATTTTTCAAAATGCCAATAAACAGATCTTAAAAAAAAATATTAACGTCTCAGGTTTAGCAGGACCAGCTGTGGAAATGCCCAGCATGGGATTGCGAGCCCCAGAAACAAACTAAAACATAAAAAGACCTGTGTGGTTATCATAGGTACCTAAGGCTGCTTATTAGTACTGCCATGTATCCTGGTCCACAGAATCCGTTCTACCTGGTTCTACCTAAGATTAGGACTTTGGGGCATATTAGCAAGGGCACTATCGCCGCTTTAGCGGCATTTTTTGCCGCTAAAGCGGCGATATTCATATCGCCCTATCAGCAAACTGTCTCTAACAGCAGTTAGCGACAGTTTGCGGGCATTGGCGCCCGTTTTTTTACCGCTTTGCATGTCAGCGATATTTATCGCTAATGACATGCAAAGTGGGCGTTCCCGACGAACAAACCTGGGAAACACCCGCTAACAGGCCTATCGCCTATTAGCAAGGTGGCCATGGCCCCAGTTAGCGACGTGAAAAGTCGCGCTAACCGGGGTCATCGCCATTTATTTAACACCTGCAATTAGCAGGTGTTAGCCATACCTAACATGGGGGTGGATTATGCTGATACGACCACAGGGTCGTATCAGCAAGGTGTTCTCCCTTCTCCAAGCAACATCGCTGGTTTTTCAGCGATGTTGGCCCATTTCCCCGCTATCGCTGGAATATTCATCGCCATAGCGCTAATCGTTGTTAATACAGCGTTAGCGTGGCGATATATTCCAGCGATAGCCGGCGATAAAAAAATCACGCTAAGTAGTGTTAGCGATGATTATCGCCTCTTCTTGCTAATATGCCCCACAATTTTATGATTATACATCTCAAGCACTCACAACCACAGTTCATTGGTGTCAAGAACATGTCACTATCACCTTTCACCAGAAGATTCATTTTATAGGATCACATGCAGTTTTTATGGCTGATTTTGTCAAGACAAAAATGATCCAGTTTGTATCTCACTTGCCACCTTCTTGTTAAAAGATAATGTAATCACTGGTGTGTCATCTCCCAACTAGTAGAACCCTCTCTAGCAATTGGCAAAACCTTGTTAGTATCGTTGTACATGAACCCTAAACTAAACAACCAAATTATTATTAAAAATGTGTTTGGTGTGGTTATAAAAATTACCCAGCAGATGAATTTGTCTTACTGTTATGCTCAAGCCGACATGTTCTGCCACACTGTCTAAAGCCTATAAAGGCATTCAGAAGGAATCCTTCGCTTCCCAATACTACATATCTCGCCCCAGCCTTAGTTAATATTTTTACATTTTATTTTGTTTAATTTTTCACTTTTTTACATGAGGGCTTAGAGCGGCAAAGTGTGCTAGGCCGTTTGCTTTCTTTTTCCGCCTCTCAGTCAAACCTTCTGTATGCTTGGCCCTCCACAGTGATGGCAACCATGCTTACACTTCTGCTCCCCATGTTCAGTCTGGGAAGCTGGCTTCCTTTATCATATTTCTTGTACTTTTATTTTTTACTTTTTTAACATTTTGAATACTGTCTAACATAGTGTTCTGATTGGCTGGTAGGTCTAGGCTTTTGATTGGCCCCATGGTTCGTGTTTCTATTGGACGTAGGGCTTAGAGTTAATGTTCTGATTGGTGGATAGGTCTAGGGTTTTTGATTGGTTCCTGGGTCAACACGACGAAACACGTGTCGGCTGTGTGCGTCATCTTCTGACCTGCATTTCAACAAATATTCTGGCTGTTCATTTTTTATGGACTTTGTCTAAAATTGTGCTGTTTTGATGTGTTTATACTAATTAAAAAATTGGTTCCGTGATATTAACAGATCACAAATTCTTTACGTGTAGTGCTCTGGATTGATCAATACCAACCCTAACCTATCCACATCCACAACCAGATTAACACCGTCACAGCAAATGTACTCTACTCATCTACTACAAACTAACTCTACACAAATTTCAATGTATCAGCGTCCACTACAAAACCCCACAAACCACACCATTACACCCTTCTACCCCAACTACCACACATTTGCAATTTAACTTACACACATAACACCACTCTATCCAACACCACTAACCAATCCATTCATCACATACACAACCCAAATCCACACCATACCGAACTATATCCCATCCAGACACATACTCCCTGCTCTAATTACTCCTAACAGACCCCTTTATGTCACCAACAAACCTATGCTCAGCCTGCCATCTTTTCATCCACCAACACCCTCCTCTTTTTTTTACCCCAATAACACAACCACACAACACTTACACTCCGATGCACCACACATATTTCCTCTTTTAGAAATCGAATCAAATACAAACACTCTTAACTCATCCCCTCTCACACACCACATACACTCTTTTCCAAAACGCATCACTACTCCTTTACCTTGCAGCTTCCACTTACCAACAATACTTTACATATAAATTCTTCACAGAAAACAAATACATCATCCCCTCTTTTCACTACTCCTCAAAAACAAAGCATAAAACACACACCAGCACAACACCTCATAATACTTTCCATCACGAACTAGAAATACACTCCCACCTTCCTGACTACACAAATAATACACACAGTAAACCAACTCCAATGCCAAGCTTTCTCTCTTCCCCCACACCTACGAAATATACAGCAACACAGCAACTCTCTTTTAACCGCCTCTCATCCATTGGACGATTTCGAACCTTACACATGACCCACATGCTGCATCACCACCCCTAACGCATACACCTTTCGCCCTAAACAGACACAAACAAAATAAGCAACATGCCACTCCTCATAACTTTGCATCTCCATGTCTACTGCACAACATGGCAACTCTATAAAAATAACACAGCTCACCAACTCACTCTCTACCACTATCTCCACCATCTGCGCACGCAGACCCATCAAAATGCATTCTTAGTCTGCTGGATGAGGAATATAATACAGAACAGCTACACTATTGCTATCCTCACACATGTAATAAATACCAACACTAAGGACACACCTGCTACAAGCCTACAAAATACTGCTCACTCTTCTACAAAACAAAGTCTCACCATCACCAAGGCACATTCTCTAAACTGACTACTAATAAATGCTCGGTCACTCTCTAAAAACAAGCATCACATCTACGAGCTTTTCACTGACACACAACCTGACTTATTCTTCATAACTGAATCATGGTTGGGAGATGATATGGCTCCAGTCTTGCATGAAGCCGTTCCTATAGGCTATTAAACTATCACACAAAATCATATAGGTAAAAGAGGAGGTGACCTAGCTATTGTATACATGCAAACATTAAATATCACTAAAGCTGACAACGTCTCCATCCATACATGGTTGTGAGGCCCTCTTCACATGATGCAACCCTATAACATCTTCCTCTTGTAACTTCCTACTCCTTTACAGACCACCACTGAGCAATGCAACATTCCCAGACACACTTCTAGACACAGTTTCAAACCTTATAACACTACACTCCAACCTATGCATTCTGGGTGACCTAAACATTTGGTTTGACAAACCGAATAAGCCCCATACGAAATCAATCATCACTGGCCTAGACACACTGAACCTGCATCAGATTGTCCACAAACTTACACATATAGCTGGACACATCCTAGATGTCATTTTTGCAAATACAGAACTAGCTACCTTTCAAACAATGACCCCAGTCATATGGTCAGACCCCCATTTGTTTTTTTCCAACATAAAACAACACAAAGCAGAACACCTAAAACCACCTTACATGCATCCACCTATCGACCATGGAATAAACTCAGGGGCCTATTAGCAATAACCAGCGATAATTATCGCTAAGCGCAGTTAGCGCTTGGATAATTATCGCCGGCTATCGCAGGTTTCTATCGCGGAGATAGCGTGCTATCAGCAACGCTTATCTCCTAAGCGATAGAAACCCTGGAGAACAGTGTGAATATCGCTTGAAAACAAGCGATATTCACACTGTGACCAGTGTTAGCTTGGCGATAGGGCGAGGGGGATTTAGCCATGTAATCCACCTCCCATTGGATTACATGGCTAAGTCAGGTCTGGACCAGGCGTTAACAAACCAGCGCTAAACGTGTTTAGCGCTGGTTCGTTAATCACCTCCCCTGCCTCGCTAATAGGCGATAGCGAGCTTAGCGACTGTTTCCAGTCGCTTTTAGGTTGGGAACACCTACTTTGCATGCCATTAGCGATAAATACCGCTGGCATGCAAAGCGGCACCCAACCCGGTCGCTATCGCCTAGAAGCTGTCGCTAACAGCAGTTAGCGACAGCTTGCTAATAGGGCATTAGAATTATCGCTGCTTTAGCGGGAAAAAGTCCCGCTAAAGCGGCGATAGAGCCCTTGATAATATGCCCCGTAATTTTGAACACTTAGAAACACAACTAACATCCAGCACAGATCTAGACACAATACATTCCGTTCAAAAACCATAAGAGTGGCTACAGGAAGCTTTTGATATCCTAATACCACTAAGAACAACACAAGAGAACAAAGGAAAACAGGCACCTTGGAGAAATACAGAGCTAAAAGAGATAAAACAACAAATTAGAAAGCTACAACGTACCTGGCTCAAAACAAACACCGATCAAGATAAACTTCGCCTACAGAAACTTAACAGATTATACAAGTCAGCAATCAAAAAAACAAAAAAAAGATACTATTCAGACAGAATATAAAATGCTAAATGTGCAAATAAAGAATTCTATAAAATTCTCACCAGATTTCGTAAACCAAATTTCCTAGAAGGAGCTCATCCCCTTACTCAAGAATTCACAGACAAGCTGGCAAATCATTACACAACCAAAGCAGACACGTTGGACCCCTATTTAAAACAAAGAAAAACCACCAGCACCGACCCTTTTACAAAACAACGATTCAAGAGTACGCTAACCCAGCGTCTGCATTCCTTCCAACAAATTTCCCACAATGAATTTATGGACCTGTTCAAAACAAGCAGGCCTGCTGGCAGCCCTTCTGACCAATGTCCACCACAAACCTTCAAGAAAATTCTTCTAAATACCTTTACTGCCACACCAGTAAGAAGAATCATCAACAATTTCTTAACTACCGGAATATTTCCAGAAGATCTCAAAAAGTCATACATCCGCCCATTACTAAAGAAAACAAACCTGGTCTCACTTAACCCCGACAACTACAGACCGATTACAAATGGACCTTTCCTGGGCAAACTGATAGAAAGAGCAGCATTCGCCCAGATGTCACAATTCATTGAAGATAATTTCATAATTTCAGGCTTCCAAACAGGAGGAAGAGACACAGAATCTGCCCTTGTTGCCATCTGGGATGACCTTAAGAACACAGTTGACCGGAACGGGGTTGCTGCACTACTTCTCTTGGACCTCTCAGCTGCCTTTGACATGGTTGACCCTGACACTTTAATACAAAGGGGCCGATTCCGATCTCGGCCGGTAGGGCTCCGAATCGGATTCGGCTTTACCGGATCCGATTCGGAGCCCTATTTCCCGACCGAATCGTACGTGCGTCCGGGCGAGCTAGTACGATGCGTGCGCTCGCGAAATCTCCGACCGACTCGTACCCAGGACCCGACCGCTCCGACCGACTCGCACGGGGACAACTCGCACCGCGCTATGGAGACGTTCCCCGGCCGGGTAAGTACGATGCGCATCGCGACCGCTCCGACCGACTCGCGCAGTCCGGCTCCAAGGAGCTGTCGGAGCCACACTTTGGGGGTCCGTGTCGGACCCCCCTGGAAGCGTAGGCGTGCGAGTCGCACACAGGGGGGACCCATGGGTCCCCCCTACACGTGCATGTATGGTGCGACCCGCATCGACACGAACACGCTGTAGGGGGCGCCCTTGTTTGCGTCGTCCCCATTGAGTCAATGGGAGCCCGTGTACGCGTCGTACGACTGGCTCCCATTGACTTCAATGGGAGTCCGACCGAATCGAGTCCGATAGCATACGTGCGCATCATACTCGTTCGGTCGGACTGCTAGAGTCCGATTCGGTCGGAAATCTCTCCACTTCCGGCTCGGGCGGAGAGATTTCCGGCCCGAATCGGAATCGGCCCCAAAGTGTTGTAATGGTAAAGGAGAAGTCCAAGTAGCCTGAGAGTAGATTGTAGAAGATGGTTTATTATGAGTTAGTTACAGGTTATCAAGATGGTAAGTTTCAGGTAAGTAGATAAGTATATAGAAGATAGCCCCACCAGCAGCAGCCTCCGTGATGCTCAGCCTGCACGCTCCAACTGACACTCAGCACCACACCAGGCACCCAGGCATTCCATGACATCACCAAGCATTCAGCATTCCACTCATCACCAAGCACTCCAGCACTCATCCTGGCTGAGCAGTAGGGAAGGTGTAACTAAGGGAAAGGTGAATGACGACAGTAAAGTCTCCACATATCTCCTTTCCTTAAGGAAACTTTTGACAAAAACAATATGAAAAGCAAAAAGAATACATATAAAACTTAGGGGCATATTATCAAGAATGGCGTTAATAATTATCGCCGCTTTAGCGGCAGAAAACTGCCGCTAAAGCGGCGATAATGGGCTTGATAATATGCCCTTGAGAATTCCAATAGAAGTCCATGTTCTGGTGTGAACATGGGCTTCTATTGGAATTCTCCAGGGCATATTATCAAGCCCATTATCGCCGCTTTAGCAGCAGTTTTCTGCCGCTAAAGCGGCGATAATTTTATCACAAAAATTCGGTAGAAGATTCCCAAAGCATCAAATGCATTAAAATCACACCCATCCCCTTTCCATAGGGAACTTATTGACTTAAACATACTGTAACCTGAAAGGATGTGGAGGTTCAGGCAACCCACAATGTACGCCTGACGAGAACAAGGGTCGCAGGCAACGCATCTCATACTGTAACAGGATACACAACCCTGCAACATAGCATTAGGGTAGACAACCCTGCAACACAACACTAGGTTACTTGACCCTACAACACAGCACTAAGGTACACAACCTTACAACTCAGCACTAGGGTACCCAACAACACAGCACTAGGGTACCAGACCCTACAACGCAGCACTAAGGTGCACGGCCCTACAACGCAGCACTAGGATACACAACCCTACCACACTGACTTTATACTGTACCAAGAAACATGACGCTGCAATTGCAACACTAGAGTACTCAACGCTGCAACGCAGCACTAAGGTAAACAACCTTACAACTCAGCACTAGGGTACCCAAACCTACAACTAGGAGTGGGCAATGAACTCCGCTACGCATTCCATGAAAGCGGAATCAGCTACTAAACTGCACCCACAAATGCTTTGATAACACAACTTTACATGCTAAAAAGCACATAACCAATTCACAAAAGTGAACTTTGCAATAAAAATATCAGCCAATGAGAGAGGTGATGATTTTGGAATCCCCCCTAACATAGGGGAAGGACCAAGCAGATGCTTTGAACACAAAGAGCACATCATGCTGAACGATTCAGTGGTGGCCCCATCCTGTTAGGACCACCCCAAGCACAGTTATGGGCAAAAATACAATCCCAACCAAAGGCCCTGCAAAGCATTATGGGATGAGATTAGCAGTGGGCAGTGAATATTATAGTATCCAATATCAAAATAATTCTACAAAGAGCTGCAGTTCAACTCCTCGTTACTAGGTGTCCCTCACGAGTCAAATGCAAAAGCATTGAAATGATTACATCAAGCTGCAGTTCCACTAGTCGTTACTAGATGTCCCTCACGAGTCAAATGCAAAAGCATTGAAACCCTTTCATGAAGCTGCAGTTCCACTAGTCGTTACTAGGTGTCCTCACAAGTCAAATGCAAAAGCATTGAAACCCTGAGCTGAGAGCTAATACTATAAATTCTACAAAGAGCTGAACTGCAGCTTCATGAAAGGGTTTCAATGCTTTTGCATTTGACTGAGCCCCAAATCTAAAGAGACCTACGCCAGCTTCATGCATGAACAGACGGACCCATCTGGCTAAGGTGGCTGAAGAAACAGGTCTAAAGGGACTAACATACGAAAGGAGAAGTTGATCAGTATTAACGGGTCTGAATGTTGATATTTTATTATCATAACACTTCATACAATTAACAGCACACAATTTTTCACACTCATGAAAAAGGGGATAGAAAATAAATTCTGACATTGTTTTGGTTCTTTTCCTAAGTTCGAAGTGAACACCTTCAGAGGAAGAGAATCTATTAGAAAGTTCTAAAGCTTTAATGTCTGAGACCCTTCTAAAAGAGATCAGACACAAAAGTGTCGCTAATTTCATGGAGATTTGTTTAAGGGAGAGTAAATGGTTATTAGGCCAGGATAGGAAGAGATTGAAAATTAAGTTAACATCCCAAAGGGATTTGTAATGAGCTTTAGTGGGTTTCCTTAGTCTAACTCCTTTCATAACTCTTTTGATTAAAGGATTGCTACCAATTGCAAGATTGTTAATCAAGGCATGACCGAAGATATTGCCGATCTGTAACAATTGATAGTTCTATAAGAGAGACCTGACTCAAAGAGATGGGCTAGATAATTGGCTATGTGTTGTAGAGAACTTTGTACGGGATCCAGATCCCTTTCCATGCACCAACAACACCATTTTCTCCAAACACCTCTATATCTTTTTCTAGTTCCTGGTGCCCATGAATCTTCCAAAAGGCTTTTAGCCTCTCCCGAAAGATCAGAATATCTGTTACAACCCCTGAAATCTTCCAAACAAGAAGGTTCATCCTCACTTCTAAAACCAAAGGATGTTCTTCTTCGTCCGGACCTTGGAGTAGACCAAAAGATGATGGGATTAGCCGCGGAAAATCCACCGCCAGTTCCATTACCCCGGGAAACCAAACCTGGGATTTCCAAAAGGGGGTTACAAGAATGATGGAGCATGACTCCAGTCTCACTTTCCACAACAGTCTCTGAATCATTGAGAAGGGTGTAAAGGCGTAACCCTTGAACCTCCCCCAAGGTTGGAGAAAAGCATCTACCCCTGATGCATTGGGATCTGGTTGTGAGAAGGTGGCCTGGTAATGTATATGCTGTCCACTAATTAAAGTGGGCACCCTGTACCAGTCCACACGACCCTTATGATGTATGAGATCAAAGATAACCTTTAGAAAGCTATCCTAGTGGTAGCTGTGGAGAGCAGCCTTCAGGCTTAATCTTGAAGGAACGTAAAGCAGCTTGTTTTACCAGAGTATCACCTCCTGAATGACTAAATGAAAGGAGAACCACACAGTTATATAAAAACATGTATTTATTAATATAACACTCTCTACTAGTCTCTACACGAGATTAGGGCACAAAGCACACACTACTGAATCAATAGAAAATTCGTAAGTAGCACAATACACAGCGGGCTCCAGGGGGAGACCGAACCATATACTAAAAAAGTGGTATAACAATCACGACTTGACTAGACACAGTGCCTAGAGCACGTAGAATCACTGGGACCCCAAGGAACCACCCAAGGCAGTGACACAGGGTGCCCACGGAGGACGGGTGCAGTGAGGAAACACGACCGCGTGCTCCGTGCAACTCTATGGGAAAGTCGCGGTTGTAAAGTTACAGTTTAAGGACACTTCTACGAGGACTACGAGCAAACTCTTTGGAACATAGGAGGTTCTAAGGCCAACCCACCAGTGAGTACCGAGGTACCCGTGTTACCTATCCCAGAGGAGCCGGGTGCATAGGGGTCAAGTGGTGTCGGAAACCTTCGTCGTTTTCAATGGAGAGTTGCAAAGAAGTACTGATGCCGGGAAGGCGAAGAGTGTCCGGTGGAATCCAAGCCTGGATTCTAGGTGAGAGGAACCTGAAAGCAGAGGGGACAGAGTCTGGGTCACTTCAGGTGACCAGGGGCTCGGTAGTCGAATGCCCACCGATGTCGGATGCTTCAGGTACGAAGAAGGGATGCTTGACTCTGCAGCCACAGGGACCAGGAGATGCCGAGGATGACCAGGATCTGGAGGTGAGCTTTCCCACGAAGGATGTCGAGTGCTGAGGGGTTGATGTCCGGCTGGAGCACCAACAAGCCTTGGCAAATGCAACCCATGCGGGTAGAGTAAACAGGTTACGGTGTGGACCAGCAAGGTCCAGGAGATTCTCCAAGCAATGGGGAGTCAGGGCACGTCTGGAGCAACCAGGGAAGCCCAAGAACAAACAAGGTGACCCTCGCCAGGACCCACAGGCCAACAGACCAGGGATCACGAGGAGACCTTGAGCAAAATTACAAAGTACCAGCCCACAGAGCACTCGGTAAGTGGAGGCCGGATATCTTCGGTGTAAATGCTGCTCGGGGTCAGGACTACACGGAGTCCAATGCACAAGCTTGGGGATCACCAACAAGGATTTGCACTTGCAAATGTACGTGGTGCACAGGGGTTCGGGTTGCACAGCCCCCACAAGGGATACTGGTCTCAGAATTGCTGAGAGGTCAAATCTACCTCAGGGACCTTCGGGAACTCACCTCCTGTGTTGCTAAAATCTTCGGAGTCCGCAGGAGCTCTGGAGATGCAAGCCGGTCAGATGCGCTTAGGTGCCTGCTACTGCAGGGGAGTAACTCCTTTACTCCAAGGGAGATTCTTCAGTCATCCAGCGTCGTGCAGACAGTCAAAGTATTTGGTTTCTTCTTAGCAGAATCTTGTCCAGGTAAAATCTAAAGTCCTGTAGCCAGGTAACCCACTTTATACCCACGGGAAAGGGTTGGACAGATACAGGGGACCCTCCTAGGGGAGCGGCAGGACAGAGGGGTGGCTACACCCATGTCCTTTGTCCAGTTTCGCACCAGAGCAGGGGTCGAATGGCTCCCAGAACTGGTTTGAGCTGGACTATGCACAGGGACACCAAATGTGCCCCCAGTGCAGACTTTCTGGCTATCTCAGAGTGCACCCACCCAGCCCCAATACACTAAACCCTGTCTGGGAGGTGGTCACACAACCCTGTCTGGGAGGTGGTCACACCTCCCTGTGACAGGATGCCTATTGTCATGCCTTCCTCTGCTCGAGCTTGGCTCAGCATCAGGAGGGCAGAATCGTGTCTGTGGCTGGCAGCGTCCATTTTGTGCTGCCCGGGTCGAGAAAGCTGGTACCGGGTAGACCGGTGACCCACAGTAGTGGTTTCAGAAGGGTGGAATCATACCTCCCACACCAGTTACTGGTGTGGAGGTATGATTCCAAGGTGTTTGACACCAAACACAACATGTTTCTAAGCAGCCATTTTAAAGTTAGCATTTACTGCAATGTTATAATGCAACTTAACCTATATGTCTGGCTGCATCACAGACAACCCCGGAGAATGGTCTCCGAAGGCTGCAGAGGGGCTTTGCTCATGCAGGGGCACCCTCTCACGTAAAACCCAGCACCCTGCCTTCAGGATTGATAAGGCCTGCCATAGGGGTGACTGATAGGTTTTTAAGTGTAGTGATTTAGATAGATATAGGGAACCTATATCTAAGTAAGTGGTGCAAGCACCAGCTTACACTGGCTGCTTTAGCAGACCTGTTGTGTCAAATTCAAATTCAAATTCAGCTTTATTCGATTGTAAGATATTGCAATCATAAAAGCAATTCGTACACATTATAATCATATTAAAAGACTTAAAATTGAATATCGATTTTTCAAATAAATTCATTAAAAAATTTTTGGGCAGCAGCTATGATCATTATATCGCGCTTAATAACATCAATTAAAAATTAATAACGTTTCATTAATTCTAAAAACAATATTCTTAAAAAACAATTCCTCATGATATTATGCTCTTCCTATAGCTGACCACTTTTTTTAAAAACATCGCAATTTTCCAAATCATATTAGCATTGTCCATAGTTTGTAATGCGATGTAAGCTGGACGACATTTTCTTATCCCCATAGTTCTCAACATTGGCAGAATCCAGACTTTCCTAATGAAAGTATAAAATCCACAAAAGAAAATAACATGGATAGTGGACTGACTTGAGCAATTATCACAGGGACAGGGTATCATAGTTCGGCTCCAGTCATTCATATCGGGAAAACTAATAAGTCTGTGTACCATTCCAAGCCTGAATCTTGTTAGTAGGAATCTGTCGTATCCTTCTGATACTATCGCCAAATATGGCTGAATTTTAAAAACACTTAAAATCATTTGATTTTCCAGTACCGTGGGCTTTAATATTTCAGTCGTCAACCGTGACATTTCCAACATCACAAGACCCTCTTTTTTAAGTCTTTCCTACGTACCGCTTGCATAGAATCAGGATCAGTGAAATACTCCAAATGTCCCAGATTCTGCAGACCTGTTGTGTCATTTTTAATGGCCTCTCATGGGTGGCATAATACATGCTTCAGCCCATAGGAGGCCTCTGGGGTACCTATGCCCTGGGTACATGGTGTACCCTATACCAGGGACTGATAAGGGTACCCCAGTATCTAATCTGGAGTGTACCTAAAGTACATACTTAGCAATTTAAGGGAGAAAGCAGACAGACTGGGGTCCTGGATAGCAGGATCCCAGTCAGACTAGTCCAAAAACAGTGTGACATCAGCAAAAAGTGGGGGTAACCATAAGAAGCAGATACTACTTTCCTACACTGGTCTCCAGCTGAAATACTTCTGAACTTGGTAAGTTAATCTGCTGGTGAATAGGTCTACCAGAATTGGACCCCATAACTTCTGGATTGGAGCAAAGGCCTCTGGATTCAATTTCCAATCGCTGGAGTCGTGGATAAACGAGAATTTCAGTCTGCCCTTAAATTCTGAATTCCCGCAATAAAATCCGCCCTGAGAGTAATATTTTGATCCCAACAAAAATACCATATCTGTTTGGCAATATCTGAAAGAGTCTTGGATCTTGCGCCCCCCAGACGGTTTATATATGAGACAGCAGAGAAGTTGTCTAAGCGGATCAAAGTATTGGAGTTATTTAGATACTTTTTGAAACTCATAAGGGCATTCAGAGCTGCTAACATCTCTAGGCAATTTATGTGTAGGGATTGTTCCTCTAAGGACCACGTTCCCCCAGTTTCTAGATTGTTTATGCGTGCTCCCCAGCCGCGGTTGCTCGCATCTGACTCTAGAGAAAAGTCTGGAACATTTCCGAAAATAGCCTTCCCGTTCCATGCTTGAAGGTTCTTTAACCACCAGTGTAGATCCTCTTGTGCGTCTTCTGAGAGGGGAACTGAATCTTCGTACCATAAACCCTTTTTCAGACCTAGAGCCTTTAGTCTTTGACGACCCCTGTAATGAAGAGGGCCGGGAGAAATAGCTTGGATAGAAGATGACAGAAGACCGAGAACCCTGGCTAGGTCTTTTAGACGAATTGATTCTTTCATTAGGATAAGAGAGACATGTTTCTTTATCTTGGTAACTTTCTTGTGAGGCAGAAATAGATTGGAAAGGATAGTATTTACCTGTAATCCGAGGAATTCTAACTCTTGTGTCGGAACCATGATAGATTTCTCTATATTTATGATGAATCCCAGATTCTGAATATGATCTATAGTCATTTGTAAGTGTTTCTGAATTTTTATTTTGTCTTGAGACATAATGAGAATATCGTCTAGGTAAATAATTAGACGAACTCCTCTCTCTCTGAGGTAACTCACTACTGGACGAAGGACTTTGGTAAAACACCAAGGGGCTGAGGGCAGGCCGAAGGGGAGACACAGGAACTGATAAAGAGTTCCTTTCCAAGTAAAACAAAGGTACTTTTGGCTGTCCTCGTCCATGGGTATTGTAAAATAGGCATATTTGAGATCCAATTTTACCAGCCAATCCTTGGCTTGTAAAATGTCTCTCAAAAGATGGATCCCCTCCATCTTGAAATGTCTGTAAGTTAAAAACTTGTTTGTATTTTAGGTTTATGACAGGACGCCAACCTTTGTCCTTAATTTTTAATAGGAAAATAGTACTTATAAAACCTTTTGAAATCTCGGATAAAGGAATCTTTGAGGGCTCCCTTGTCTAACATCTGGGAAATCTCTAGTTCTATTAGTTTTGAATTCTCCGAGTCTAGAGTCATCTCTCTTGGAATCTTGATTTGAAATGGTTGTTCCCAAAATTCTATTTTGAAGCCAACTATAGTTTCTAGAACCCAAGGGTCTTGAGTAATCCTTGACCAATTGTGTGCAAAGTGTTTCAGTCTTCCTCCCACCTTTGAAAGGGAAGAAGAAGTCGGGCTTACCTTGGTAACTTTGATTTGAAGTTCTGGGTTTCCCGCCACGGGATCTTGAACTCCTCCCTCTCTGGGGGTAGAAATTTGAGTTTGATCGAAAGCCTCTGTTGAAGTGAGAGGAGCCTCTCTGGTCTTGGGGGTAGAAATGGGACCTATAGGTGTTGCGGCTGACAGCCAGTCTGCTCCTGTCAGCCCTTCCAAAAAGTGGGCGACCCCCAAAGACTCTCCGCATGCTAGACTGTGCCTTGCTGAAAGCATTGAAGGTGGAAACATATTTGCCCAAAGATTTCACAAAGTTATCTCCAAATAGGAGTCCCTTGGTATCACTCATGTCCTCCTTAGAGGATAGGTCAGCAAGTTTAGGATTCACCCTTAGCAGGACCGCTTTACGACGTTCGATAATTAAATTTGCGTTGGCATTACCAAGAAAACAAATCGCACATTGTGACCAACCCCTCAAGAGATCAATATTGACTGGAATGTTATTGGCCCGTGCCTTTTCAGTCATATCCAGAATCTTGGATAAGGGTCCAAGAACATCAAGAAGTTTATCTTGGCACTGCTTCAAGCATTTCTCTATCCCTTTCCTGGGGTCCTTACCAAATTTGAAAAGGAATGTAATCAATTCCGGATCGAGATTGGGGGTGTTGCACACCTTGTCCTCTGAGGAGGGTCTAGGACACTTGTTATGCAAAAGGTTGCGAGTTTCTCTGTCCAGAGATTTTCTCACCCATTGGGATAAATATTTGCTAATGTGGTCCATTGGCCACCATTCAGAACTGCGGGGATGACGGATAGATGTAGGATTAAACATTTCCCCTCCGAGGGGGTCCTTAATGGAAGAAGAAGTGGAAGGTTGTTCCAAATCTTCGTCAAGATTATCAACGGTATCTTGAGGATCAAAAATAAATTCGTCCATGTCTAAGTCCTCAGAATCTAAGGATTCAGAATGGGAATTAAATGAATCATTGAAATCATTTGTACCATGAAGGTTACTTCTCTCTCTCATGCCGCTACGGGCAACTTTTCTCAATGTCCCAAGGTGTTGGGATTTATCTTTTGTGCTGCTAAGAGCACCATTATCTATTGTAGCGCGAGGGCTACCAAAAACATTAGCATGGGTGAATGCCTCCTTCAAATGTTTCCTCTTCTGGGAAACCTTTCCTCTTTTAAGAGGTCCAGAGGTAGTGGGAGAGTCTCCATCAGAGAGAGAAAAATAAACCTCCTCAACAGGAGAGACCCTCTTCCTTTTAGTTAATGCGGCGTCAACCGCTTCCTTAACTGAAGATTTGAGCTCTTCCTCAAGGAACCTCTTAAAACTCTCACCCATAAGCGCCTCCTTAAGGGGGCTGCTGTGGGTTATTAATGTCCATTTTCTATTTTTTATAAAGCAGTTATAATAGATGTGAAGAAAGGCCTCAAGGCTTACTCACGGTTAATGCTGGCTTAAGGGGAGTTGTGTACCCTTATAATCAAAATGCAGGAAAATTATTTCCTCTAAATCATACTCCGATTTCTTTACTGGAATAAAATCCTTTAAAAGGATGGTAATGCCAAAAAATGCCCACCGGGTGGCGATCGGGTAGTTTTAAACGAGGAAAAAAAGCACAGGAGGGCTCCGACTCGGCGAGGCACCATTACGTACTCGGGCGAGGAGCCGTAACCATAGCAACGTGCCCCGAGCCGGAGAAGTCCGTGCTTCGCATCACCAAGGGCGCGAATGGTAACCAGGCAATGACTCGCTCTCGCGTCTCCCAGCAGGTTGCTAGGAGACGCGAGCAGAAACGAATCACGCAAGCGTGATTTCTTCGTTTTTTTGGGGAAAAAATAAATAAATAACAAGATAAGAGATAAAAGAAGCCAGAGAGCGGGCTTAAATTAAATAAATCAGACGGCAGAATTTGCGCGTCATGGGGCAGAGCCGACGAGGGCATAGCAAGTAAGATTAACCAAGAAATATAACGCGGGTATCCTGTGAAGAAAAACAATCATAAAAACGATCACTAAGACAAATAAAGATACCTACCATTCCCCGCCTAAATTGGACAGGGTAGAAGGGGACTGAAAGGAAAAGGTTAATACAAGTATTAACAAAATATTAAAAGCAGGACAAGCTATTTATCAGTTGAAAAAGAATGACAAAATAACCATAATACTAAGGAGACAAACTGTATTTAACAATAATACAATAAAGGAGAAATCATGCCACGAATGTAAGAGATACTTAGCTGTGTCAGGAGCAGCGAACAAAACATTCCTCTAAAATCCCCAGCATCAGGAGACAATATCGTATGACAATAAAAATGCACATAAAATCCACTTCACCCTCAGTAATACATACAGACTTGAACTGCAGAGCAAACACTTGTGTAATCATTTTCAGACTTTCACTTGTAGAGCACACCAGCTTCAACTTTCACGAGGCCTGGATTGTTTGAAATGACATGACCTCACCTGTACCCCACACAGCTGACAGAAAATCTGAAGACGTGGGAATCAAATAACACTTCCGCGCGCACTGCCAAAATCTCCTTCAATGCGGTGCGACACAACAAACCCGCTGAGCTCCGCTTAGGTCAGCATTGAAGACTTCAGCCACACGTCACAAGATGGGTGGTGGTGATGTTTGAACTGCACATGCTCGAAATCGCTTGTCAGTTCAAGTCCTCCTGTGTGACAGGACAAATCCTCTGTGACGCGGGGAGCCTTACAACTATGAAACCTCCAAGCGTAGACCGATGCCATGGCTCGTGCCCTCCTGAGCTCACGGTTACTCGCTCGAGCCGTGAACAAACGGTGAGTCCGTTGGCTGGGCCACAAAGCTCGAGCGCAGACTTTTTAAAAAAAACACTCACTTAAAATTAAATCAAAGGTGTTGTAGGTCGAAGGTTTTGTAGATCTCAGTAAGCACAGACGCTGCGACATCTCACTGTGGACCAGTTCTGTTAATGACCACATAGCATTACGGCGATACCCCTCTGCAAACTGCTGGTCCAAATCAAAACACAATGAAAGTTCACACCGACCAAAATAAATGCCGCAGATGCCTCATCCAGTTTCTATGTAGTGAGCAGAAGGCAGAACAAACTCCCAGGCTGTCAGATAATTTCAAAGAAACTGCCCATTTCTTTAAAAATAAATGCTGCCAGTTGCTCTTGCTGACTCACCCAACTTCAAAGTAGTCAGTACGAAGGCTCCGTGTACACTTGCTGCAAATCCTACTGCTTCCACAACTTATTGAAATCTGTTTCAGCATGTCGGGGCACACAGGCAAGCAGGCTTGCTGGCATTAGTTCACCAAGTCCTTTGATGTCAAGAAGGTAAAACGCCCCAGACTGCAGGCTGTCCAGGTGGTTCGGGACACCGGTGGGGCTAACCAAGGCGTTCCTTTCCCTTCAAGCTTCAGGTTCCTTAGTTCTAGTTTCTTCAGCAGGTTCAGATACACTCCATCTTCCACAACATGTAGGTTCTTTCTTCAAATCGTCGCTAGTGTTGTAACAGTAAAAGAAGTCTAGGCTGTACGGCTGTAGAGTAGATTGTAGAAATTGGTTTATTATGACTTAGCTACAGGTTATCAAGATGGTAAGTTTCAGGAAGTAGATAAGTATATAGAAGATAGCCCCACCAGCAGCATCCTCCGTGATGCTCAGCCTGCACGCTCCAACTGACACTCAGCACCACACCAGGCACCCTGGCATTCCATGACATCACCAAGCATTCAGCATTCCACTGCATCACCAAGCACTCCAGCACTCACCCTGGCTGAGCAGTAGGGAAGGTGTAACTAAGAGAAGAGTGTAAGACAACACTCAAGTCACAACACAAAGACGCTACGAAGCTGACATAGAGGGGGCTGCTCTCGACTGGATCACATCTTACCTTCAAAGCTGAACTAATGTCATCCACACCCCCCCTTTCTCGTCCAAACTTACTTCACAAAAGAAGAATCCCTCAAGGCTTTATCATCTCACCCATGCTTTTCAACATTTTCATGAAGCAATTTCCGGCACTGATCAACCAATTTAACCTCACATGCTATAACTATACAGATGACACACAAATATTCCTTAAACTGGAAAGCCCCAAAGACAAAAGACTACAACGGATTCAGAACTCGACTACTAGACTACTCTTACTTATAAAACCGCAAGACTATATCTCCCCTGCCTTGAAAGCCCTACATTGGTTACCGGTTGCCAGAAGATCCGCATTCAAGCTGCTTTGCATCACCCAGAAAGCGATACATGTAACAGGACCGCTCTTCATCAGAGATAAAACCACCAAATACGTTCAACAAAGGAATCTCCGCTCTAGAGTGGCACCTCGCCTCAAAATCCCACCATACAAGAAAAAAACCATGGGTGGCACATCCATTCTGTTCAAGCAGCCAAACTATGGAACTCTTTTCCCCCCCAACGTAAGATCCACAGATAACCACCTTATCTTCAGAAGACTACTCAAGAGTTGGCTCTTCACCACATAACCACCACACTCGAACATAAATATACAGCATATCCCTTTATACATTAGCATCTATAAGTACCTACATATGTGTATTGTTTTGTATAAACGTGTATTATAATTGTTTTTAAATATTTAGATATTCATTAGTTCTGCTTAACAAATGTACATATTACTTATAGTTATATTATTCTATGTTTAACATGTATATAGGTGACTGCAGAAATAAGTAAATCTTTTATCATAACTATTTATCTACTACAATTGCTTCACTATTGAATTACAAAAAAATAATAAAAACAAATAAATTAACTTAACCCCTTCGATGCTCATGACGGAGCGGTTCCGTCATGAGCATCGGTTGGGCTGTGCTTATGACGGAACCGCTCCGTCATGAGCACAGCCCCTGGGGAAGCGCTGGCGCTCCCCCTGGGGCATCGATCTTGCCCTCACAGAGGGGGATGGCAGCGGAAGAGTTTCCGCTGCCACCCCCGGCTCCCCACGCTTCCCCATGACGCCAGCGCGCACAGCGCGCGCCGACGTCATCAGGAAGCGCTGGACGCGCTGGAAATCATTTCTTTCCAGCGCATCCAGAGGAAGGGTGAGTGTTTGTTGGTGCGATGGGGCGGGGGGCCCAAATCTGGATGCCTTGAGGCATCGGGGGAGAGGAAACTGTGTTTCCTCTCCCCTGATGTCTCAATGCAGGGCATTCCTGGTGCACGATCGCGCACAGCGTTGCGATCGTGCACCAGGAATGTCCCACTAGACACCAGGGATTCCTTTTTGTTCTATAAAGGAAGTGACCCCTTGGGCAAGGGTCGCTTCCTAAGGGGGCAATAATGAAAGATTTTTCTGCCCCCCTGGGGACAGATCGGCCGATTTTTGGCCGTTTGTGGACCCAGGGGGCAGAAAAGCCCACTAAAGCCAGGGATCTTTTTAAATTAAATTGGAAGCGACCCCTTGGGCAAGGGTCGCTTCCTGGGGGCCAATTAATTTTAAAGTATATTCTGCCTCCTCTGGGGGCAGATCGTTTTTTTTATTTGGCCTTTCTGCCCCCAGGGGGGGCAGAAAACCCCACTAGACACCAGGGATTTTGTTTAATTGTAAATGGAAGCGACCCCTTGGGCAAGGGTCGCTTCCAGGGGCTAAATTTAAAAAAAAAGTATATTCTGCCCCCCCTGGGGACAGATAGCCTGATTTTTTTGGTGTTTCTGGACCCAGGGGGGGGGGGGGGGCAGAAAAGCCCACTAGAGGCAGGGAATTTGTTTTGTTTTTTAAATTGGAAGCGACCCCTTGGGGAAGGGTTGCTTCCAGGGGCCATATTTAAAAAAAAATTATATTCTACCCCCCCTGGGGGCAGATCGGTTTGTGTATTTGGCCAGGGGGGGCAGAAAACCCCATTAGACACCAGGTAGAGTTTTAAATTTTAAATGGAAGCGACCCCTTGGCCAAGGGTCGTTTCCTTATGGGCCTAAATAATTTTTAAGACTTTTCTGCCTCCCCTGGGGACAGATCACCTGCATTTTATGGCATTTCTGGCCCGGGGGTGGGGGCAGAATAGCCCACTAGAGCCAGGTATCTAAAAATAAATAAATTGGCCGCTTCCAGGGGACATATATTTTTTTATGTGTATTTGGCCTTTCTGCCCCCATTTGGGTAGTGACATAGCGTGTTATAATGTTGTTTTATTTCTTGTGAATTGCAATTGTAATGCTTTATTTCTCCTTTTTTGTTAGGTCAAGGCTTTTGCTCTTTAGACTGTTCCAGGTTGCGGTTTCGTTACTGTTTGCGTAGTTGTATGTGTTTGGTAAGAGACTTTTTTGTACAATGTAAATGAGTTTTATTTCTCTGCATGAATGTGTTTTTTGCGAATGGTGTAATAATAGCAGTATGTTTGGCTTCTGTTTTTTGAGTGTCAAAAACTTTTTGCATTTGTGCTCGATGTGTATTTTGTTGTTTTGTGAGTAATTGGTTTTGTTTTTTTCTTTCTAGTGGGATATCGTTGGTTTTTGCTGTGTCTCTGCAGAGTAGGTGCTAGTGAGTGTAGCTGTCTCTTGTAAGTGAATCGTATAGTTTTTGAGTATATAGATCTTTGTGATAAAGGCACACATTTTTTTACTTACTTGCTTTGCACAGTGTTGGTTGTTGTTGACTTGTTTGTGCAGTCTCCTTTCTTAGTAAGGATAATGGCTAGCCGCAGGATTACTGCTCAGCAGGTTGTTGGTATGCTTTTTGAGTCTTCCTCTGACCATGGTTCAGAGACTGACTCTGCATCTGAGGCAGAGGAGACAGGGGACGATTCAGGCAGTGAGTTTTCTCTCCACATGGAATCATCGGATGATGAAGCTACTCTTAGTGCGGATGAAGTGCCTGTGTTAGAGGAGGACATTGATGTGCCGATAGTGCGGCAAGAGGCATCTGGGCTGCAGCCTGGGTCTGCAAGGCTTCCTGTTGGTGTAGTGCGGCAAGAGGCATCTGGGCTGCAGCCTGGGGCTGCAAGGCTTCCCGTTGGTGTAGTGCGGCAAGAGGCATCTGGGCTGCAGCCTGGGGCTGCAAGGCTTCCCGCTGAAAGTGCTGACCTCTGGGTTGCCCCAGGCATGGTGCAGCCGGCATTGCCAGACTTTACTGGTGTTCCAGGGTGTAGAGTGAATACTGAAAACTTTTTGCCGATAAATTTTTTTCAGTTGTTTATGGACGATGTGTTTTTGGCAGAGATTGTTGAGCAGACTAATTTGTATGCCGAACAGTTTTTGAGGGACAACAGTGCCAGCCTTAAGCCCCACTCTAGAGCTACCCGGTGGACTCCCACAAATTTGGAAGAGATGAAGAAGTTCTTGGGTTTAACTTTTTTGATGGGCTTGCTAAGGAAGCCATCAATGTCTTCATATTGGTCTACTAGTCCCTTGATGGCAACGGCTATATTTCCGGCAGTCATGAGTCATGATAGGTATTTGCTTCTGCTTCGGATGATGCATTTTGTCGATAATGGTTTAGCGTTGCCACGAGATCACCCTGAATGTGACCGTCTTTTTAAGATTCGGCCTGTCATTGATCACTTTGTTGATCGATTTTCTGAGATCTATGCTCCTGGGAAAGAAATTGCAGTGGATGAGTCTTTGGTGTTGTTCAAGGGCCGCTTGGTTTCTAGGCAATACATTCCTAGTAAGAGGGCACGCTATGGAATTAAGCTGTATATGCTGTGTGACAGTAGGACTGGATATGTCTCTAATTTCAGGGTGTTCACCGGTAAGGAATCCAGGATTAACCCCCTGGTTGTCCGTCCACTTTTGGAGTGACTGAGAAAATTGTGTGGGAACTTGGTAGAGGATTTTTAACAAAGGCCACCATTTATATGTAGATAACTTCTACACTGGTGTGCGGTTGTTCAGGGAATTGGCCAAAGTGGACACTGTTGCTTGTGGCACAATCCGCTCTAACCGTAAAGGTTTCCCAAAAGAACTTGTTTGCCAAAAGCTTGTGCGGGGACAGTGCAGTGCGTTGCGTTGCGAGGAGCTTCTAGCTGTGAAGGTTTCAGACAGGAGAGATGTCTACATGCTGACTACCATCCATGATGAAAGCTCTGCACCTGTGACTGTTTGGGGTCACATTGCTGAAGTGCGCAAACCTGTGTGCATTTTAGACTATAATAGGCACATGGGTGGTGTTGACAGAGTAGACACAAGGCCCTCCACGGCACCGGACCAGCATACCTGAACAGCCGACTCAAATTCCACGCACCCCAAAGGACCCTACGATCAGCCCAGCTCTCCTACGCCGTGGTCCCTCGCACCAGAAAGACCAGATCGGGAGGCCGCTCCTTCTCCTTCCTCGCGGCCAAAGCATGGAACGCCCTTCCGCTCCACCTCAGACAGACAACATCGCTCCCCATCTTCGCAAGAAACCTCAAAACCTGGCTCTTCGACAGACCCCTTCCTTGATGGAATGGAACCTGCACCCCCCCCACCCCTAGCGCCTTGAGACCCTTACGGGTGAGTAGTCGCGCTTTAACAAACTCCTGATTGATTGATTGATTGATTGATCAGAGGTTGGAACCTTACGCTGCTCTTCGTAAGGCTTACATTTGGTATAAGAAGTTGGCTATCCATCTTTTCCACTTGGCAACCTTTAATGCTTTTGTTGTGTTCCAGGATTCTTGTCCTGAGTCAAAGATGACTTTTGTTAAGTTTCAGGAGTCTGTAATAGGCAGCCTTGTTTTAGTGGAACAGGCAAGTGTTCCTAGAGTTGGAGTGGTGGGGGATGTTGCTAGATTGAAAGATCGCCACTTTCCTGATCACATTCCTCCCACACCCTCAAAAGACTTTCCCAGTAGGAGATGTAGAGTCTGTTGGCGAAGAGGTATGCGGAAGGAGACTCGTATGTACTGCCCCGAGTGTCCTTCTAACCCTGGGCTGTGTGTGCCTGCTTGTTTTAGAATGTACCACACGCAAAAGAATTTTTGGGAGCATCCATGAGTGGTAAAGTGAACTGCCTGGCCTCTATTGTTTAATATTTTTTGTTCAGTTTCAAGGTTGGCATTTGTGTAGTGTATTTAGTTTCAGATTTTGTGTTAGTAGATTTGTATTTATTTGCAATTTGTTTGTGTTTTCTTATTTATATTTAAAAAATCCTAAATGTGATGGCGGTGTGCGTGGAGTGGCGCTTGTGTGGCGGTGTGCTTGGTCTGGCGTTTGGCTGGCGGTGTGTTTGGATTGGCGTTTGGCTGGTGGTGTGTTTGGATTGGCGCTTGGCTGGCGGTGTGCGTGGACTGGCGCTTGGCTGGCGGTGTGTGTGGACTGGCGCTTGGCTGGCGGTGTGCGTGGACTGGCGCTTGGCTGGCGGTGTGTGTGGACTGGCGCTTGGCTGGCGGTGTGCGTGGACTGGCGCTTGGCTGGCGGTGTGTGTGGACTGGCGCTTGGCTGGCGGTGTGCGTGGACTGGCGCTTGGCTGGCGGTGTGTGTGGACTTGCGCTTGGCTGGCGGTGTGCGTGGACTGGCGCTTGGCTGGCGGTGTGCGTGGACTGGCGCTTGGCTGGCGGTGTGCGTGGACTGGCGCTTGGCTGGCGGTGTGTGTGGACTGGCGCTTGGCTGGCGGTGTGCGTGGACTGGTGCTCGGCTGGCGGTGTACGTAGACTGGCGCTTGGCTGGCGGTGTGTGAGTAGTGACTAGCTGCTGGTCACTACACACACTGCTAGCCAAACGCCACTCAACGCAATCCGTGAGCTGGTGTGGTTGCTGTGTCAGGAATGTGGGCATGTGAAAGTGATGGGCCCTTGAATGGCGCTGTCTGCTGGTGTGAGTGTTGTAATGTGCTGGGCCCGCGGCTGGCGTTGTGAATGGTTTTGTATGTGTCACACGTATGAAAGGTGTATGAATGGCCTGTAAAGAGGTTGGTGCCTTGTCGTGGCTTTACAGCTCACGAGCTGTGAGTCAATGGTTCAGTTTCTCGTCCTTTCAATTAACAGTGCATTTCATTTTTGTGAAATCTCTGGTTAATACAACTGTATATACTGAACCATCACTCACCCTCGTGCCAAATCCAACCAGTATGTATGTGTGCGTGAGGAATAGGTGGTTGTGCATAAAAATGTCTTTTCTGTTTTTGTCAAGCAGGGTGTACCTTGTCCTTTTTGGTGAATGTTGTAATGTGTTTGTTTCGTGCCTGGTGGTGTGAATGGTCTTGTGTGTATCATGTATGAAAGGTGTGTGAATGGCCTGTAAAGCGGTTGGTGCCTTGAAGTGGCTTTACAGCTCACGAGTTGCGAGTCACCGGTTCAGGTTTTTGTCCTTTCAATTATTGACAGTGCATTTCATTTTTGTGAAATCTCTTGTTAATAAAATTTTATATACTGAACCATCACTCGCCCTCGTGCCAAATCCAACCAGTATGTGTGTGTGCTTGAAGAATAGATGGCTCTGCAGTAATCTTTGTCTGTTTTGTCTCTCTGCCAAGCTGTACATTTCATCTAAGAATAACCTAACAACTGTAGTTTTTGTCGTAAACTAAACACCCATGGGAGTGCATGGTGATGTCTCTCTTGTGGATTCCAACAAGTTATCTTACCCACAATGTCCTGCAAACCTCAAAATGTGACTGCGACATTTTCCTTGCATTATTGTGTCCACATTTTCACACTGCAGAAAGTAACAACAAATTTCCAACCCCCCAGCATTTCTCCAAGTATCTCAATAGAAATGGTACCTCACTTGTATGGGTGGGCCAAGTACCCGCTGCAGGGAAGGGCCCAAAACCTATTGATGCGACATTAAAATTACCTATCACAAACTAACCTGGTTTTGCAAGGGGTCCCATGAGTTTTGGCCCGGGCTCGGCGGCCATCTAGGGAAACCTACCTAACCCACACATTTCTGGAAACTAGACACTCGGGAGAGTCCAGCGAGGTATGGCTTGCGTGGGTCCCCTATCATTCTCCTACCCAGAATCCCCTGCAAACCTCAAATTTTGCTGAAAAATTCACTTTTTTCTCACATTTCTGTGGTGGAAAGTTCTGGAATCTGCGTCCATCCACAAATTTCCTCCACCCAGCGTTCCCCCAGGTCTCCTGATAAAAATGGTACCTCACTTGCGTGGGTGGGTCAAGGACCCGTGACAGGCAAGGGCCCAAAAGCTATTGAGGCGACATCAAAATTACCTATCACAAACCAACCTGGTTTTGCATGGGGGTCCCATGAGTTTTGGCCCGGGCTCGCAGCCATCTAGGGAAACCTACCTAACCCACACATTTCTGGAAACTAGACACCCGGGAGTCCAGCGAGGTATGGCTTGCGTGGGTCCCCCATCATTCTCCTACCCAGAATCCTGTGCAAACCTCAAATTTCGCTGACAAATTCACTTTTTCTCACATTTCTGTGGTGGAAAGTTCTGGAATCTTCGTGGATCCACAAATTTCCTCCCACCCAGCGTTACCCCAGGTCTCCCGATAAAAATGGTACCTCACTTGTGTGGGTAGGCACAGTGGCTGCAGCAGGAAATGGCCCAAATCGTACAATGGCCCAAATCGTACAAATGTCCTACCACGCAGCGTTCCCCTTGTTCTCCCGAGTAAAATGATACCTCACTTGTGTGGGTGTCCAAAGCAGAATTGGCTAAAAACGTATTTTAAAAAAAATGTAGCGCTTAGAATTCTCGGTGCTATACTTTAAATACCTATGTTTTGGGCTCTTCCTAGCCACAGGCCTTTGGCCCACCCACACAAGTGAGGTATCATTTTACTCGGGAGAACAGGGGGAACGCTGGGTTGTAGGACATTTATGTCGGCACGGTGATTCCACACAAAAATATGTGGAAAATGTGGTTTTTTCAGCTAAATTTAAGGTTTGCATTGCATTCTGGGTAGGAAAACGTTGGGGGATCCACGCAAGCCATACCTCATTGGACTCCCCCGGGTGTCTAGTTTTCAGAAATGTTTGGGTTTGGTACTTTCCCAAGATGGCCGCCGAGCCCGGGGCCAAATTCTCAGGTGCCCCCCCACCAAAACCAGGAAGTTTTGCTGTAGGTAATTTTAAAGTCTCCAGAGTACGATTTGGGCCATTTCCTGCTGCAGCCACTGTGCCTACCCACACAAGTGAGGTACCATTTTTATCGGGAGACCTGGGGGAACGCTGGGTGGGAGGAAATTTGTGGATCCACGAAGATTCCAGAACTTTCCACCACAGAAATGTGAGAAAAAAAGTGAATTTTTCAGCGAAATTTGAGGTTTGCACGGGATTCGGGGTAGGAGAATGATGGGGGACCCACGCAAGCCATACCTCGCTGGACTCCCCGGGTGTCTAGTTTCCAGAAATGTGTGGGTTAGGTAGGTTTCCCTAGATGGCTGCGAGCCCCGGGCCAAAACTCATGGGACTCCCATGCAAAACCAGGTTGGTTTGTGATAGGTAATTTTGATGTCGCCTCAATAGCTTTTGGGCCCTTGCCTGTCGCGGGTCATTGACCCACCCACGCAAGTGAGGTACCATTTTTATTGGGAGACCTGGGGGAACGCTGGGTGGGAGGAAATTTGTGGGTCCACGCAGATTCCAGAACTTTCCACCACTCATATGTGAGAAAAAAGTGAAATTTTTGGTAAAATTTGAGGTTTGCAGGGGATTCTGGGTAGGAGAATGATGGGGGACCCACGCAAGCCATACCTCGCTGGACTCTCCCGGGTGTCTAGTTTCCAGAAATGTGTGGGTTAGGTAGGTTTCCCTAGATGGCTGCGAGCCCCGGCCAAAAACTCATGGGACCCCCCATGCAAAACCAGGTTGGTTTGTGATAGGTAATTTTGATGTCGCCTCAATAGCTTTTGGGCCCTTTCCTGTCGCGGGTCCTTGACCCACCCACGCAAGTGAGGTACCATTTTTATCGGAAGACCTGGGGGAACGCTGGGTGGGAGGAAATTTGTGGATCCACGCAGATTCCAGAACTTTCCACCACACATATGTGAGAAAAAAGTGAAATTTTCGGTAAAATTTGAGGTTTGCAGGGGATTCTGGGTAGGAGAATGATGGGGGACCCACGCAAGCCATACCTCGCTAGACTCTCCCGGGTGTCTAGTTTTCAGAAATGTGTGGGTTAGGTAGGTTTCCCTAGATGGCTGCCGAGCCCCGGGCCAAAAACTCATGGGTCCCCCCATGCGAAACCAGGTTGGTTTGTGATAGGTAATTTTGATGTTGCTTCAATAGGTTTTGGGCCCTTGCCTGTTGCGGGTCCTTGACCCACCCACGCAAGTGAGGTACCATTTTTATCGGGAAACCTGGGGGAACATTGGGTGGGAGGAAATTTGTGGATCCACGCAGATTCCAGAACTTTCCACCACAGAAATGTGAGGAAAATGTAGTTTTGTGGACAATTTTTTAGGTTTGCAAGGGATTCTGGGTAACAGACCCTGGTGGGAGGCAGTCAAGTCACCCCATCCTGGATTCCCCAGGGTGTCCAGTTTTCAAAAATGTATAGGTTTGCTAGGTTTCCCTAGGTGCCGGCAGACCTATGGTTAAAAAACTACAGCTAGGCACTTTGCCAAAAAAGGGTCATTTTTCACTGCGAAATTGAGGTGTGTCCACGTTGCGTTTTGCGCCGTTTCCTGTCGCGGGCACTAGCCCGACCCACACAAGTGAGGTACCATTTTTCTCAGAAGACTTTGGGGATCGCGGGGCAGGTGGAAATTTGTGGATCCACGCAGATTACAGAACTTTCCACCACAGAAATGTGGGGAAAATGTGATTTGTTTTACACTTTTTTAGGTTTGCAAGGGATTCTGGGTAACAAAACCTGGTGGGAGGCAGTCAAGTCACCCCATCCTGGATTCCCCTGGGTGTCTAGTTTTCAAAAATGTATAGGTTTGCTAGGTTTCCCTAGGTGCCGGCAGAGTTAGGGTTCAAAAACTACAGCTAGGCACTTTGCCAAAAAAGGGTCATTTTTCACTGCGAAATTGAGGTGTGTCCACGTTGCGTTTTGCGCCGTTTTCTGGCACGGGCACTAGGCCGACCCACACAAGTGAGGTACCATTTTTCTCGGAAGACTTTGGGGATCGCGTGGCGGGTGGAAATTTATGGATCCACGCAGATTACAGGACTTTCCACCACAGAAATGTGGGGAAAATGTGATTTGTTTTACACTTTTTTAGGTTTGCAAGGGATTCTGGGTAACAGAACCTGGTGGGAGGCAGTCAAGTCACCCCTTCCTGGATTCCCCTGGGTGTCTAGTTTTCAAAAATGTATAGGTTTGCTAGGTTTCCCTAGGTGCTGGCAGAGTTAGGGTTAAAAAACTACAGCTAGGCACTTTGCCAAAAAAGGGTCATTTTTCACTGCGAAATTGAGGTGTGTCCACGTTGCGTTTTGCGCCGTTTCCTGGCGCGGGCACTAGGCCGACCCACACAAGTGAGGTACCATTTTTCTCGGAAGACTTTGGGGATCGCGGGGCGGGTGGAAATTTGTGGATCCACGCAGATTACAGAACTTTCCACCACAGAAATGTGGGGAAAATGTGATTTTTTTGACACTTTTTTAGGTTTGCAAGGGATTCTGGGTAACAGAACCTGGTGGGAGGCAGTCAAGTCACCCCATCCTGGATTCCCCTGGGTGTCTAGTTTTCAAAAATGTATAGGTTTGCTAGGTTTCCCTAGGTGCCGGCAGAGTCAGGGTTCAAAAACTACAGCTAGGCACTTTGCCAAAAAAGGGTCATTTTTCACTGCGAAATTGAGGTGAGTCCACATTGCGTTTTGTGCCGTTTCCTGTCGCGGGCACTAGGCCGACCCACACAAGTGAGGTACCATTTTTTTCAGAAGACTTTGGGGATCGCGGGGCGGGTGGAAATTTGTGGATCCACGCAGATTACAGAACTTTCCACCACAGAAATGTGAGGAAAATGTGGTTTTTTTGACAATTGTTTAGGTTTGCAAGGGATTTTGGGTAACAGAACCTGTGAGAGGCAGTCAAGTCACCCCATCCTGGATTCCCCTGGGTGTCTAGTTTCCAAAAATGTATAGGTTTGCTAGGTTTCCCTAGGTGCCGGCAGAGCTAGGGTTCGAAAACTACAGCTAGGCACTTTGCTAAAAAAGGGTCATTTTTCACTGTGAAATTGGGGTGTGTCCACGTTGCGTTTTGCGCCGTTTCCTGTCGCGGGCACTAGGCCTACCCACGCAAGTGAGGTACCATTTTTCTCGAAAGACTTTGGGGAACGCGGGGTGGGTGGAAATTTGTGAATCCACACAGATTCCAGAACTTTCCACCTCAGAAATGTGAGGAAAATGTGGTTTTTTTGACAATTTTTTAGGTTTGCAAGGGATTCTGGGTAACAGAACCTGGTGGGAGGCAGTCAAGTCACCCCATCCTGGATTCCCTGGGGGTGTCTAGTTTTCAAAAATGTATAGGTTTGCTAGGTTTCCCTAGGTGCCGGCAGAGTTAGGGTTCAAAAACTACAGCTAGGCACTTTGCCAAAAAAGGGTAATTTTTCACTGCGAAATTGAGGTGTGTCCACGTTGCGTTTTGCGCCGTTTCCTGTCGCGGGCACTAGGCCGACCCACACAAGTGAGGTACCATTTTTCTCGGAAGACTTTGGGGATCGCGGGGTGGGTGGAAATTTGTGGATCCACGCACATTACAGAACTTTCCACCACAGAAATGTAGGGAAAATGTGGTTTTTTTGACACTTTTTTAGGTTGCAAGGGATTCTGGGTAACAGAACCTGGTGGGAGGCAGTCAAGTCACCCCTTCCTGGATTCCCCTGGGTGTCTAGTTTTCAAAAATGTATAGGTTTGCTAGGTTTCCCTAGGTGCCGGCAGAGCTAGGGTTCGAAAACTACAGCTAGGCACTTTGCTAAAAAAGGGTCATTTTTCACTGTGAAATTGGGGTGTGTCCACGTTGCGTTTTGCGCCGTTTCCTGTCGCGGGCACTAGGCCTACCCACGCAAGTGAGGTACCATTTTTCTCGGAAGACTTTGGGGAACACGGGGTGGGTGGAAATTTGTGAATCCACACAGATTCCAGAACTTTCCACCTCAGAAATGTGAGGAAAATGTGTTTTTTTTGACAATTGTTTAGGTTTGCAAGGGATTCTGGGTAACAGAACCTGGTGGGAGCCAATCAAGTCACCCCATACTGGATTCCCCTCGGTGTCTAGTTTTCAAAAATGTATAGGTTTGCTAGGTTCCCCTAGGTGCCGGCAGAGCTAGGGTTCAAAAACTACAGCTAGGCACTTTGCAAAAAAAGGGTAATTTTTCATTGTCAAAATGTGGTGTGTTCATGTTGGGTTTTGAGCCATTTCCTGTCGTGGGCACTATGCCTACCCACACAAGTGAGGTACCATTTTTATCGGGAGACTTAGGGTAATTCAGATTTGTAAAGCAACTGTTATTACCTATTGACTTTCGATGCATTCTGCCTTCCAAATGAAAAACATTGTGTAAAAAGAAGTCATTTTAAAAAATAACCGATAATTCTCATGCTAGTATGAGTATTCCCAATTTCGGAAATGTGCAAATATCTACTGTTTCTAAACTCTATATTTTGTTCCCATTTCAGAAATACATAGGTGTCTTTCATACCGATTTTTCCATGTATACATTTTCCCACAATAATTGCTATATACCCGGTAGATAATAAAAAACCATTGCAAGACGCTGCTCAGTTATTGGCTCTGGGTTCGTCGGGTTCTTGGTGAACCTACAAGTCCTATATATCCCCACAACCAGTAAGGTCCAGCGGATTTACCGGTATATTGCTTTGAAAGAGCTGTCATAATTAGAAGAAGTTACAGGTGAAAACGTTGACACAAAAGGCTGTTTTTTTCAACTAATTTTCAATGTTTCCTATATTTAACTGTTACTTTCCATAAAGAAACCTTGATAGATCTACACAAATGACCCCTTGCTGAATTCAGAATTTTGTCTACTTTTCTAAAATGTATAGCTTTCCAGGATCCATTATTGCTTTCATAGCCATTTCTACCATTAACTGGAAGGAGGTTAAAAGCACAAAAAATAGCAAAAATAGGCTATATTTCAGAAAAATGCCAAAACTGTGTAAAAAATATTGGTTTTCTGACAAAAGTCTGTCATTCCCTAACAGCTGGGAAAATGGTGATTTCAGCCCCACAAACCCTTTTTTGATACCATTTGCAGGGAAAAACCCAGACGCTTTCATTTGCAGCCCTTTTTTCGCATTTTCCCCAAAAACCCCAAAATTTAGCTGTATTTTGGTTAATTTCTGGGACCCCTCCAGGGGAATCCACAAACCCTGGGTACCTTTAGAATCCCCATGATGTTGGAAGAAAAGGACGCAAATTTGGCGTGGATACCTTATGTGGTTAAAAAGTTACAGGGGCCTAAGCGCGCACTACCCCAAATAGCCAAAAAAAGGCTTAGCACAGCGGGGGGAAAGGCCTAGCAGCGAAGGGGTTAAAGTACAGCAACACTTGAAAGTCTGAGTTTATTAAATACAACTTAAATCTACATATATTGCCTTCCTTATACATATATACCTTCCATGTACTTATGTATCTATATATTTGTTACTTTGCTTCTAATTCAGAATATCCAATGCACTACCCTATAGCTCTCGCAATATATCTTCTACCTCCACTCTGACTCATCTCAAACCTCAGTCTACTGCTCTTTCCAATGCACTTCCCTATTTCTCACCCTATACCGCTCTCAATATATCCTCTACCTCCACTCTCCCCTTCATCCCAAACCCCATACCACTACTATGATCCCCAAAAAACCCTTTCTAGACTTTTCCCTCCTCTACCCCTCTTTGCATCATCTCATACCTCTTTTACTATTCAGATCTCCCAAACAAGCCTTTCTAAACCCTTCCTTCTAACTCTCCTTCCCTCCACCTCCCCTTTACTCATCCCAAACCTCCTACTACTGCTTTGAGCTAAAAAAAAACTTTCTAGACCCTTTCCTTTTCTATCCGTCCTCTACACTTTTCAATACAGATAACAGACTAACATGTCAACCATTAAAATTAATTTCATATTTCCCCATACTAATTCCCCACTAATACCGTTTGAGTTCCAGAGTAGCGTGCTACCCACCGAAAAGGGCTTCAACACCTCATCAGGGGTAGCAAGTGCTATATAAATGCAAACCCTTCCCTCTTCTATCCCTCCACTATCTTTTTCAATCTAAATAACAGACTAACATGTCCAAATTAATTTCATATTTCCCTATACTAATTCACCACTAATCCTTTTTGAGTTCCAGAGTAGTGTGCTACTCGACGAAAAAGCACTTAGACACCTTGTCAGGGGAAGTAAGCGCTACATAAATGCAATTACAATTATAATAGCTATGTACCATGCTAGAATGGGAAATTAAAAATGATGCCAGATGTCCCAACACAAGCATATGTATGCATCATAATACACATGTCATGACTCATGCAAATGCATTCGTTATGGCACATACTTGCACAGTAGTGATCATTTTGAAATGGACTTGGTTTAATAGAAGACCCATTGTTTAATTGCTAACCAAGCGTGCAAATACGCCTTGATGCATGCGCATGCGTGCAGTTGGCAACAAGCACGGGCAAACCAAATATCTCGGCCTTTTAGAGAAAAAGCATTGGCTTTGTCAATGCTTGCTACTACAGGAACCTCAGCTTTGGATTGCTCACTCATTTTCTTTTAACATATAAGAAAAAAAAAACAGGCGATTATCTTTAGGGTAGTCTTATAACTTGAGTCAGGATTTGTTCTATTTACTCTGCTGGATCAGTAACATTAGTAAGCTAGGGTGCCATGAAATATGGGGGGGGGTGTGTGTGTGCGTGCGTGTGTGTGTGTGTGTGTGTGCGTGCGTGCGAGCATCCATCCTGCCCTGATGCGAATATTTTGTTTGACAATTCTTTTTAAGGTCCTTGGAACTGAGGTGAACATTCAATCAAGCTGAGGCTTGTTAATGCTAAGGGTCTACAACGGATGGAAGGTTTTGCATGGTAAGTACTCCATGTTCTTGGATAAGGAGGCAGCCACGGGACATTCCTTGTAGGGCAAAGACAGCTGCACAGTTGGCGCCTTTCCTGGGTCTCACCCTTGTCTTGGACATTTTAATCAAATTCATACTGAGGTACTCAGGGTTGTCTCTAGAAGATGGCTATAGAGGAAACTGGCCTCCTGCCCTCCCCCTGCCGATTCTGTCTGAGTTTAGTAAACAGACAGACAGACTATCTCTCTCGCTTCCCTCTCTCTTCCTCTCACTCTCGCCCTCTTTCTATATGTCTCTCTCTCTCGCTTTCTCTCTGTCTGGGATTGAAGCAACGTGTGTGCATTTTTCTAGCTGATGTTTTGGGAAAGATTGGATGCATTACTAATATTAACAAGCATTTGCAATGCAATAGGTCTCGCATTTACGAGAGTTTAAGCTATTGGCATTGTAAATGACAATGCCTTTTATTTATCTGTTTTGATAATTAACACATAAATAAAAGACATTGTCATTTACAATGCCAATAGCTCAAACACTTGTAAATGCAAGACCTATTTCATTTCAAAGAAGCAGCCGCCATTGTTCCGGGCTGCTTGGAAAGTGAAAGCGCGCATGGTGCGCTGAATGTTGCAGGAATCATGTTGTGCATGCAGTAGGAGAAACTCGTTAAAGAAAATAGTGCTTACAGACTAAATAAGACATACCGTGTAACAATGGGAGTAAAAGGGCCAGTCCTCATGGGAGGTTACAAATGAAGACAAGGTGGTACTAAGGAGGGACTAACAAGCCTATTAACCAATCAGGGGCCAGTATTTACAAAGGACAATGACACAAGCCAATGAAAAATATGGGCGCAGAGTGGGCGGAGCTTCAAGTCCATAGTTCGATACTCGAATACAGCATGCCTCTCAGAGCAGCACATGCGCTGCCCAGGCTCGACCGAAAAACTGGCATTTGAGTAAAAAGTCACGCAGTGTTACAGGGACTCATTGCTGTTTCTTATTTATTTTTACCAGAGGGCACTGACTGCCATGGCCGTCATTTGGTCATGTACAGGCGCTAACTCCTCTGTATCGGTGGCGCTGTTTTTTGTCACTGCTGCTGTCTAATGCATGCACAAGTAAAGTTGGTGCAACTTTACCCATTAAGGAAAGAATATTGGGACAAGCACTGCTGCATGGGCCTGCTGTATGGGCCTGGATCTCTGCTGTTTATGGCTCGTGATCAGGGCCGGACAGGTCGTAGCGGGCACCTGGCATTTCCCCGGTGGGCCGCCAGGGTTGGGGCCGGTTTTGTGCCCCTGGGTGGCCGTTTTCATTACTGGGGGCCGGCGGCAATATCGGCCCCCGGTAACAAAATCGGCCGAAACCGGCCCTAGCAAATAGCTCGGCCGCACCCCCCGCCCCCACAGGGGGGCCGGGCGAACCGTTTGCCACGGCCGGTTTAGGTTCCCAGTCCAGCCCTGCTCGTGATTGTGAAATTTGTTTTGCTCTTAATTACCTTGCCGATTTCAAGTTGCTTGCCTGTCCTAAACACATGACTGAGAAATTCTGCTTGAAATGCTTTCGTGTCCACATTTTTCAAAGTTTATTAGGGAAGTGTGAACACCCACCATCCATGGGGAGATTAAGGGGCATATTTATGGGCCTCTTTTATGAGTCCGCTTGCGACCCCAGAACGTCTCTTTTGACGTTCCAGCGGCGCAATGTGCCCCGGCATATTTACAAGGCCATGTAAAGCTACTTTACGTGGCCTTGTAAATGCTTGCCCCTTTCACGTAGAACACTGCGTGAAAGGGGCGTTCCTTGGGTGTTGCTGTGGATGTTCCCTCGCAACACCCATGTAATCTATATCATTCCCAGATTTATGAGAAATTGTACACCTGGGTATGTGTCAGAATCTAACGCCACCCTTAGGGAGGCGCAGCGAGGAGAAATGTTTTCATTTCTACTCGTTTTTTCCTTTTTCTATGTGTGCTGCATTATGCAGCACACAGCTCACATAGAAAGAGGAAATCGCCTGAATTGATTGATTTTTGCACAAAATCAATCAGCCCCACAACGCAGGCCCCCTTGCACCATGATGCCTGCCTTGGCGCACGGCAGCCAATTGAGCGCCGGCGCTGGGGAAAAGGACAGGAATGCACCGTATCTCATAGATATGGCGCATTCCTGCCCTTGTGTTTTGACGTAGGGCAGCGCAGCACGATTCCTAGCGGTGCTGCCCCACGCTAAAACCTCATAAATGAGGCCCATGAAGGTTTTGCATCATCCTTGCACCACGCAAAGGGGCGTAAGGGCGACGCAAAACCTAAGTCAGATTTATCAAGCCATGCAAGGCCGCCTTGCGTGGCTCTTCGTGGCTTGATAAATCCAGAGTAGCGCAAGGCAGCGCAAATCGCTGCCTTGCGTTACTCTGCCACAGGGAGGCGTTCCAAGGGTGGAGCCTGGGCGTTCCCATGCAAAACCCATGGATTTTGGCGCATTCCCAGATTTACTAACACTGGTAGACCTGGGAATGCGTCAAAATGCTACGCCTCTCCAGGTGAGGCATAACGAGGAGCCTCCCAGGATTGTTTTTGTGCACAACGCAGGCACCCATGCACCACGGTGCAAGGGTGCCTGTGCTGGCGCTAGGCAGCCAACAGGGTGCCAGTGCAAGGAAAGGGCAGGAATGCGTTGTAATATGATGAATATGGCGCATTTCTGCCCTTTCCCTTTCATGCAGCGTGGCTAGGTGGCTTGCTGCACTGCGTGAAGGCTACAGAAATATGCCCCAAAATTTGGCTGGCACACCACAAAGTAAGGCAGAGGTTTATTAGTTGCCCTTCAGAACATGTGGGTGTGAAGCTCACTACAAAATGCATGATTTGACCCTGCATTTTTACAAAATTGGCCAGAGGAGGATCACCCCACAGCCATGCTAGAGAAAGTTTGGGTCTTACTGGCTTTACCTAGTTGCCCTGTGAAATTCGAGTTATTTACACCCCACCACTTTCAAAGTTCGGTATATATAAGAGGAGGATGGACAGATAACCAGGGTTTATGCCAGTGATGTCTGAATAACTTATCTCACTGAAAAAATAGCATATAGGACTTATTCAGGATATATGGCTTCTGGTCGGTGGCCCTTTAATTAACCTAACGATATGAGGACTATTTTGCAGCCCCAGGTAGGTGTCCTTCCTCTGAAAGATGTGACAGGGGCCTGGAGTGTGTTACCTAGGTGGAGTGGCCCCAAAAGACTGTACAAAAGGTACTGAAAGTGCTCCTGATGTGTATCTTTATGTCCCAATGCATGATACTCTGCAGAACCTGTTGTAGCTTAGGGACTGTGAGGCAAATGTTACTAAATGTTAAATTAATAGCAGGATGTAAGATCTTTGGTTTAATGTCTATTCAAAGAAAAGCCAACTAGACAAAACATTCTGACGAGTCTTCTTTGCATTCGCCAGGCTGACGAAACTAACCTCTTAAGTGCTCTTCGAGATGGAAAATCGTTTTGTGTAGGCTGGCTTTATTTTCACCTTACTACCCCTCCTGATTTTTTAACCCCCCTCCTTCCTGTAAGTCCCTTTATTCTCCCACCACCCAACTTTCTGGACAGAGGTTTCACCCTCCCCCCTTGTTCCCTGCTACTTCTAGTTTGTCCCCACTTCCCCATGGGTAGTGGGACCCTCTCTCCTCCTTCCTCCCACCTACTTCCATGTGTTGTCACTAGCCCTCAAGACCCCATTTACCTGCTTACCTTTGTTTTCCTTTTGAAGGTATTCAGCAAGCTACACCTAGACCCAATTTTCTGTCGACTCAGTAGTACTAATGCGTTAACCATTTGCAACAGCAGCATATCTGTGAAATTGCCCACATTCAGTCGATATTATGATCTGTTTTTAGTAGTATTCATCTGCATAAGAAATGTAATGGCTTTGTAGACGTTGATGTGATCAGCAACTTGTTAAACCTGTAATACCGTTCCAAAAGGTTTTTGGTCATTATTTACTTTAACAAAATGTGCCTATTAAATGCATCATCTAACATAGAATTTTACGTCAACAGATTCACACCTATACAGTAGCCAATGATAAGGCATGCAGAACCGAACCATATGGGCTATCCTCAGTAGTTTGTTAAAGTACCCTATACATATTCTTAAAATGAGCAAAATGGCGTACACCATTAGAACAACGCTTACAGTCATATTGGAACTTGAACCGTCTGTGAGTCACCCATGCATTATACATTCAACAACAATGTATTATGACTCAGAAATATCACGGAACTTCAGGAAATAAACATCTGCACTTTATAAATCTACCGTTTATACAGAAATTGTCGATAGCACTGCAAGAGAACTCTTTAATGTCATCATGTGCACAGAAATCCAAAGGTGAATACTGCATTGTAAGGAGAAGCTTAAGATTTTCCCACATGTTTCAGCAACAGGCTTTAATTTAAGCTACAACCTATTGGAAAAGTATATCTGAAACTCACACTAGTTGGGCTCTGTCTTTACCTGGTTTAAATGAAGTGCTGCTTGCAATTAAAACTATGCTGTCCTTAACAGTTACATTTTTATGTCTTATTATTTTTTCTTCATATTGCACAAGAAAGCGGATGCCTCAAAAATATATATAATCACCCCCATATATTCATGACTTTGCTGGAAAGATCTTATACTCATCAGTCAAACCTATTTAATGATGATTATTACTCCCCCAAATAACACGCCAATTCTTCATCAGAATTTAATCTCTGGGTTACTCTGGTGTCAAGCTCGATTATGTATTTTGACTCTAATTGTCGCAGTTTGCGAATTCTGTCCTCTCCCCTGATGGTTTTAGGGATACGGTCACCCACATAGAAGCGAAGGAAATCCCTATTGCTTTTATGGAACTCCTCGAAATGACGGGCTATTGGGTACTGTTTGTCCTTGTTTTGAATTGCACGCATGCCCTCCAAAATTCGCTTTTTTGCCGGGAACATGGTACTACCCACATAAGCCTTATTGCATGGACAGGTCAGCACATATACACAAAAATCAGATAGACATGTAAGACGTTTTTCAATATGCCTGTAAGTGTTGGTAATAGGTGAAAAGATTTTCTTGACATTGACACTGAATTTACATGTTTTACAAGTCGTACAGGTGAAGAAACCTTGTATGGCAGCCACTCTAGATTTCACATCTGTTATTTCATTTTTACACAATCTGTCACTCAACAAGTGAGGGTAGTTTCTGTCTTCAAAATGTCCCAGTGTTTTATAAGACATTTTCTTATCTCTTGTGAGGTGACATTGTAAGTAGTAATGAATCTTACAGTGGTCTCATCAGGGCTACCAATCATATTCTTAGGGGTAAGGGTTGCATCTCGACTTACGTTTGTTACTCTTTTTAATGCATTGTCAATGACCGCCCCTGTGTACTCCTGTTCTTTAAATCTTGCTGAAAACTTCCATAAAATCAAGTTCAGAGCTGCAATTCCTACGGGCCCGTAGGAATTCACCATATGGGATTCTATTTATCAGAACAGAAGTTACTGTATGTACCGGTAATTTGTTCAAAATCCACTCCCAACTGTGAGACTCAAAATCAAAAAACTTAATACAAAAACAGAAAAACATACGACCACAGATCACCAGAATTACCAGAATCCCCTGTAAGAAGAACTCCATAAGGTCTCATGGTTTACTATTCACTTCATTTTTATAAGACAGTTACCTTGACCAAATGCATCTGTAAAAGAGTATATTAAAAAAAATTACAAATATTTATACACTCCAACATAGATACCAGGTGGAAATTAGGCAGCAGAAACGAAATATTTTGAAACGGTAATAAGCCTTCTGAAACTCTAGCCCAAGTGAACTGCTAGCTCCTCATCAGAGTTGAGACCCACCAGAATAAAAGTCTCCAACTGTACTATCTACCATGACTCTAGCCTACGTAACATCAAAGTTCTATCACCACCCCAATATTAGCTGCAATGTAATCCATTACGAAAAAATGTAGAAGATTGCTATTGCAACTATTCACTTCACTGAAGTGCCTGGCCACAGGATAGGCTGCATATGTTGGAGCACCAGTTTCTTGATGGGGTGGATTGTACTATCCACATAGCCAGAAGCTGCTGGTCCGTGGTCTCTAGGGCGGACTACAAGCCCCAGTGTCTCTTGTGGCCAGAAGCCGCCATCGCTGGTCCCTGCACCCGGAGGCGCCTACTTCTGCCCTGACGAGCTCCCGCAAAGAAGGAGCCAGAAGCTGCTGGTCCTTGGTCTGTGGGGCGGACTACGAGCCCCAGAGTCTCTTGCGGCCAGAAGCTGCCATCGCTGGTCCCTGTGCCCGGAGGTGCCTACTTCTGACCTGATGGGCTCCCGCAGCATGGGACACGCCCAGGTGCGTGCAGTGGTGAAGATTGGGGCAAGAGCGGGCCCGTCTGCGCCCGCCGCAGCTATAACGGGCCGGGCTGGGCCACGTCTCTTGGTCCCCTACAAGATTAAGGTACTGCTTTCTATATATTTTTTATTGAGTCACCTTGGTGCCCTGAAGGAGGCTTGTACCGCGTGGTTGAGTGACCCTGCCCTGCCTGCCCTGAACATCTTAGAGCATTGACCAACTAGACGTTGGGGTGGGTTAACCAGCTGCTCTAGGGCAACAAGGCCTGCAGTGTGGTGCAATACACACTTCCTTAACCCGTGACCCCTTACCCTAAACGTGTGCAGAGATGGGCAAAAGTAAGATGACCTCAGGTGCAACAGGGGGGAACACCGTAACCACCAAATACTCTTTTTTAGTCAGGGCAGCAAGTGTTATTTCCAAAGCGATAGCTCTGACTGAGAGGAGACTTTCCCTGGAAATTGAGAGACTTACCCAGGACTCACTTCCCCTTGATGGTAGTAGGGGAAGCAGCGAGCTCCCTGTCTATAGTAATACCACCAGTTGTGGCCATCAACGATAAGGCTGAGGAGTTATCAGTGGATGACGACATCGATCCAGCTGAACCCCCGGTTAAAAGGAAGAAGGCTGGGATAAATAGATCGGTCCAGCCACAAAACAAGGTGTCCCTATCAGTCAATATTGACTTGGAGCAGATCACAGACAAATCATTTCCTAGGCTGGAATCCTTGTTTAAAGTATTGATAGCCCCTATTTTGTTACAGCTTGAAGGTATAGAGGTCAAGCTCAGTTGTCTCCCACTGCTTGTCTCTGGTGTTCCAATCAACAGGGCAAAGTCTGTGGCTGTGGGAACCAGTCGTGCTGCTGGGTCCACATCTGCGGGCACATTTAGCACAGGGAGAACATCACATGAGCCCAGTCGTACAACTTAGGAGGGTCAGATCAGCATACCATCTACTCAAGGGGAGGGCCAAGGGTTAGAGGACAGCTGTGCTACGGAGATCGCTGGCACCACTGGTCAGGTGAGTTATTCACGAGATGCACAACCACCAAACGGGAGTAAAGCCAACACATCCAACACCCCCAACGACCCGAGTGGAAGTACCGACCTCTTTAGATCTTCCCCCAGAGTCAGCACTCTGTTGGCCATCTTAATGGGAGTCCCACCCATCAAGCAAGGTTTGAAAGAATCCATGGTGGATCTTATGCACAAGGTTACTTACTGGTGCGACAGCAACATAGTAAATGGGCAACTCCTGTCCCCTCATGTCATAATGGCTAGAAGAGTGGGCTGGGTTGGTTCCAGACTGAAGAAAAATATTGTGCTGGACTGTGTCGTAGTTAATGTAAGGCATCCTGTATATACCAAAGCGATGGTTGAGAACCATTTCACGCAAGTTACAAATACGACATTTAAAATTGTTCCCTTTCAGTACTTTTATCCCACTAACCCCTTTCTTCCTGATTGCCCCGGCCGGTCTGTCTTCTGGCTTGCGAGGAACACCCAGGGCATGAATGCTAGGTCTGATCTTCCTCTAGCCAATTGGTTTGAACCCTTGATAGGCTTAGATGGTCTAGATGGTAATGATCAACAAGTATCAGCTCGGGCCGAGCTGTTGGGTCTCAGGCCCATGGGCTCAGTGGCTAGTGCATCTATTTCTCCCCCCAAGCCAGCCCCTATCACTCCTATTTCCTTCTGTATGAAGATTATGACCTGGAATATTGCGGGACTGAGGTCCAAAAGAGATGAGGCCATGTTGCGGAGGTCCTTCTACAGTTGCCATATAATTGCTCTGCAGGAAATATGGGACACTGGTGAGTCCGTATTTTTGGATGGTTTTCTACATTCTTCAAAAGTGCACCCCCTCCCCAGTGGGACGGGCTAAGGGTGGTCTCCTTGTTCTGGTCTCACTTAAAATACCTTGTACCACCAGAGTGGTAGACTGACACTCCCCCCATTTGCTAGCAGTAGAGTTGACGTTTACAAATCATCTCCCCCTATTGGTAGTACATTTTTACAACTTCTGTAGAAATTTTGATACCGAACATATTGCCACACTAGAGGGGTTTCTTGAACAATATGGTGAGAGGTTATAATCATAGGTGATTTTAATATACATCTCTGTCAGCTTGACTACTTTTGCAAAGGGCCATGTGGACACAATACCGTTGGTTGCCCATTTTGAGCACACAGAACCAGTTCATCGTTTAGAAGAGCTCCTCGCAGCTAACAATCTGCTTTGCCTAGAACAGACTGGAGTGGATGTCTCTGTTTCCATTCATTCAGGTAGGGGTTCTTCCACCACCATTGATTTTATAATGCTCTCTGCCCCTCTGGCGTCCGTAGTCCACAAACGGAGTGTCTCCTGGAGCAGTTACAGCGATCATAATCCCATAACGCTGGAACTGGCCTGGTCCTTAGACATAACAAGGAAGGAGGGCAGGAGCATCCCAAACAGCGCCATTAGCACAAGAGATCAAGCACGCAGATTAAAATGGGAGAATGTGATACCGGAGGCTTTTTTAGACAATCTGTATGTGGAATGCGCAAATGAGATCTCACTATGTCTGGAGACAGGAACGCAGGACAGATCTGTATTAGATGTTTTACTAAGCAGATAACTGATAATTTAACTACTCACTGTAGGTCTAATGAAGTCAAGGAGAAAAAGTGGTTTGATGGTACTTGCTCTAAGGCACACAGGAACTTAATGATGGCCCTTAAGAAAAAACCGAGGGATGAGGAAAGGGTCAGGTCCTGCTGGAGGGCCTATGAACTTGCAACCCATCAGAGGAAAAAGGTCATTAGAGAGCGAGCGTGGGAGGCCTTAGGTCAGGCGAGTGTGCTGGCCGATGCTACCAAGTTTTGGGAAGTGGTCAAAGGTTTCTTTGTTCAGAATCAGCAAATTCCAGAGTGAACTACACTATAGCTGCTGAGAGATGGGTCCATCATTTTGAAGGGTTGTATAGTGGCAATGAACTGGGGGGGAGGGGGTAGACACAGTGTGGGAGCCTGGCACTGATGTTGTGCCATTGTCCTTCAATGCAGAAGAGGTATATAAAGCTATTTTGGCCACAGCCAGGGAGAAAGCGCCGGATTCGGTTGGGGTCCCTTCGGACCTGTATAAAACTGACCCTCTGATCTGGGCCAAGATATTGACACGGGTCTTTAATGCAGCCTGTCTGTGTGGGTTCCCCTCTTCTTGGTCAAAGGCTATCATTTTACCTATTTTTAAAAAAAGTATGAGGGATGACCCATTGTGTTATCGTCCGATTTTCCTTTTAGATTTAGTCGTAAAAATTATGGGAAAGGTGGTCCTGGAGCATTTAACTTCCTGGTTAGATAATTTTAATGTTATTTCAGATTTACAGTATGGTTTTAGACAGGTCAGAGGGACATTAGATCAATGCATCAACCTACATATGGTCGTGACGAAATACACCATAGCCAAGCGGGGTTGCCTGCATATGGCTTTCATGGACCTAACTTTGGCATTCGACCGCGTCAACAGATCCCAGCTTTGGCCTATCCTCTTGGATTTGGGCATGGATGTAGATTTGGTGGCTTTCCTACACTCCGCTCATTCAAACATCACTGCTGCGGTGAGGTATAACGAGGATGGCTGCGTGTCACCCTCTTGGGAGGTCAAGAGAGGGGTAAGGCAGGAGTGTATTTTGCCCCCCCTACTGTTCACCCTCTATATCAACAAGCTCGGGAAGCACTGTCAGCATCCAGTAAAGACATCCCTTGAGCAGGCTCAAACGTATTCCTGCATTACTCTTCACAGATGACGCAGTGTTGTTTGCCAGGACTGCCGTAGGTCTTCAAAATCTTTTAAATACTTTTATTGATTTCATGGACTCCCTAGATCTTGCAACCAATATCTCCAAATCTCACACCATGACGATTGGTACCCAGAAGGATATTGGTGATAAGTTCTTCTTCAGGTGGGTAGAACTTACTAAAGTTTCAACTTTCCCCCATCTGGGAGTGCTGTTGGACTACAGAGGGATCGTGTGTTGCACAAAGAGCATATAAAAAGAACAAGGGCAAGGGCAGTGGGGTCAACTATGGACTTTGCAAAGAGACTAGGGGCTAAGCCTGTACCGGACCTCATAAAGGATTATAGAGAAAAATGTATCCCCATGGCCACTTATGGATGTGATGTGTGGGGGTACAAGGATGTAAGAGATTTGCAGGTGGTGGAGAATACATTTTTGCGCAGACTCCTTGCAGTCCCCTGCTGCACCCCTGCCTTCATGATGCATAAGGAGCTTGGCTTGGGTTATATCTCAGATCTAATTGCAGCTGCTCCGATAATGCGCTGGCTGAGAATCTGGTCAAGTCCAGCTCCCACTTTAAATCAACATGTCTTAGCGGACCCTACTGCACTTGAGGGGGCCTCGCATATCCACTGGTTAAGGTATGTCGTGGAGCAGCTGAGGAAGCTAGGCTGTCCTGACTTGTTTACGAACCCCAGGCCATTACGCCCTAGTGACTTGAGGAACATCAAACACTTGTTTCTGGACAGTCAGTTGGGGAAAAGGGAGGGCATGGAAGTTGCTAAGCCCTCGGTGAGAAAATACATGACACTGAGCTTAAGCTCGCAGGTGCAGTCTTATCTGTCACTTGTTAACAATGTTCACCATTGCTTCCTGTTAACCAGATTTAGATTCAATTTTATACATTGGTTATTAGCCTTCCCTAAAGGATTTTCAAAGCTAGGTGCCCTAAAGCCATGTCCTTGTGACACTTTTTCAGAGAAGGACACTTTGTATTTTACATTTTTCTGTGAATTCTATGACACCCTGCGGAAAAAAAATCATCCTTCCGCTGCTAAGAAATGGTCAATTTGTCCAAGTAAGGCCTGCACTATTGTACTTACAAATGCTTTCCTCCCCCATGGTTTGCTTTGGGGTCGCAAGTTTATTTTCCAGAGCCCTAAGTCTCAGGAAGAAGCTGTTCAAGGACCAGAAAGCTCCAATTTGATTTGAGCCTCACAGGCAATATCAGTGTTTACTCCATGGTGGTATACTTTACGGACTCATTTTGATGTCTCTCGATCCTGTGAATGCACTGATGCTCTTGCACTTTAAATGCCCAATTTTTAACCCCCGATTTTGGGCTTTGTGTTTCCTCTTTTCTACATTGAGTCTCAATCTGTCCTTTTGCCTTTTGCACAAATGGTCTTTGATGATTTTATTCATGTTAACTGGATGTGCGTATGCACTCATGGTTTCTTTTAAGCTCTATGTATTTGCATGTGTCTTTTGGTACATATGTTTTAATTCATGTGCTTTTCTGGCCTTTATTCGCCGAATAAAGAATCTTTGACTGACTGACTGCCCACATATAGGTTGCTACAGAGGCATCTCAAAGCATACATGGCAAAAGTGGTGTTTATTGACAGAAATTGAATTATGTGACGTGGGCGTGTATCATTAGAGCCCATGTAAGACTTCACTTAAAACTAACACTACTGCCTTTGCATGCTTTGCAATTGTTACACGTATAAAACCCACTGGTGCATTTTTTGTATAGGTGCCTTATTTTCTTTCATAGAATTCTTACTCAGCAAGTGCTTAAGGGACTTGCTCCATTTGTATGTAATCTTAGGGCGTTCACTAATTAATTTAGCTACCTCATTATCAGATTTAAACATTTGCCAGTGTTTGCTCAGGATGGCTCTGATGTTGCTGGCTCCGTCATTATATGTAGTAATGAAACGTATATACTCACCAGGGGTAGTGTTCTTCGAATGGTCCTAGCGGGACTGAGCAGGTCTTTCCTTTGAACTGTATTTATGCGAGCCACTGCCGTCTGTGGGCTTCTTTTCTGAGTACCCTCCTTCTCGGAATCCGCTGAGCACAGTTTGTTTCTTCCTCTCAGAAGTGCTGCACTTGTGTTTAGCTGGAAGCAGTTCACCGCAGGGAATGCCATGGATAAAAGATGGCGCATGGCTGCTGTGGGCACACAGCAAAGAGCTCCAAGTAATGCTTTTCCTAAAGAATGTGGTAAGTAGTTTGTTCCCCATGACTTGAACTTTCAAATCCAGAAGCTCAACTTTGCTGATGTTATACGTGAGATCGAGATTGGAATTATTACGGTTCAGTTCTTCAACAAACGCCTTTACAGGTCCTGTGGGCCCTTCCAAATGACAAACTGATTGTCGATGTACCGCGCCCAGACCATCATATGGTCCAAGGGACTGATGACTAGCTCCTTTCACCAGCCCATGAAAAGATTCGCATAGCTGGGGGCGAAGTAGGTCTAATGATGCCAGAGGCCCCTCAGGATTTAAAGCAAAATCGTCCAGTCGTGAGGACAGGGCAGACCCAAACCCACGCTGTGCACGGCCAGGGATGAATCTATGTTGTTGCACAGATACCGGTTGTATCCCGTCCGGGGATGCATCCATGATGTTGTACAGATACCGGTTGTATCTCGTCCGGGTAAGCAACAGGTCTGGCCAAAAGAGAGCTAAGGCTGTCTGCAGCTGAGACCTAAAAATGTGCCTGCAATCTTTAGCAATGGCAGAGGGACAGTGGTTGTGGACTGTCTGGTGAATTTGGAGATGGGATGGAAAAAGGGAGAAATAAAACTCACAAATATGAAATTGGGACGAGAGAAGAGTATTGTGGCCCTTGTTCCATGCAGACCATCAAAGCCACGGACTCTAATTCGCAGTTACCGCTGCCAGGGCCAGACTCACACATGTGTGCCAGACGCGCTGTGAGCATTCTGAACTGGGTGGGTAAGAGAGGGGAGTACGGTGAAGGCACACGCCTGGAGCCTTGAGGACTCCATTCCCAGGCACACTGATTCTCTTTGGTACTCAACACCCTGAACCTGTTCCTTTACTCTTTCACATGCAGGTCACTGGCAAGCTCAAAACATGCAGACCAGTTTTGCTGATTGTTGTGATGTCATGACATGAGTCATGCATTATGTGGGTCCTAATAGCCCCCTCAACTATGGTAATAAACATCCCATTGGCCTTGGTGACTCTGCAGATAGCTTATGTTATGCTACGTTTTTACTTGTAAGAAAAGTATTTAACCACAATCAAGGAACATGGGCTTGAATCCCTTCAGTGAGGTCAAATCACATTGAACAGGCTCCGTGATAATCAGCAGAGCCATGTTTCTTTTCAAAGTCAATGTGACAAGCAATGTGTGAGGCAGTGGGGAGGAAATTCTCACCCCCTTAGGCTGTGCTTTTAACTGGAATGCTGTAATTAGTGAGTGCACATTTATTAGTACAGTGCTATAAATTTCTTGTTTTATTTGTGCCATGTTTTGTTTTGACTAACTTGCCTTTAATCATAATAAACACTCAGACAATTTAAACATTCTGTTTACTTATTAACATATTTAGTTAGATCTATGCGTCTCCTTTTGATTACTTCGGCACCCTCCGTGGATTACGGAATTGGAGCGGGGGGATATGGTCTAATATACTCCAGCCTTATCCCCTGAGATGTGTATTTAGGGCCTGATTTGGATCTCGGCGGACGGGCTACTCCTTCACAACTGTGACGGATATACCGTCCACCAAAATATAAATCCCATTATATCCTTTGGGATTTATATTTAGGTGGATTAGGTTTCCATCACGGTCGTGATGAAGTAACCAAGATCTAAAGCAGGCCATTGGTCAAGTACACACAGAGAAAGTTTCATTTTCTGACCTATCCTGAAGAGGTTGTAATTTGAATTGGCCGTAATCTCTGTCCCAGGGATATGTCTACATGTTTTTTCCTTCTGAAGGCTCATTGAGTGATAAGGTTTCTTTTCCAGACCTCAGGTTTCTGTTTCACATATAATGGGTGGCATTTTTTCCACAGATAACCTCGGCCCCTACCCCCTTGTGCATGGCACAAAACACTAAGGGGCATATTCTCAAGGACCTATCGCCGAGTTAGCGGCACTTTATCGCAGCCAAAGTGGCGATAGATTTATCGCACCATTCACAAGCTGGTGCTAACATGCGATATCGCCAGTTTTCCTGCGATAGCAGTGCAAATAACATCGCCACGGATGACACCGGCAACTAACGCTAATGAGATGCAGAGTAGGCGTTCCTGTGCAAAAAGCAGCGACAACACCACTTCGCAATATTCTCTACGACCAGTCAGATCGGCGATAAGATCCCAAAACAGGCGATAAGGCGCGTTAGCAGCAGATATTTAACACCTGCTCTTACCTGGTGTTAAGTCAGACGACAACCTGCACCACAAAAGGGAGCCCAGACCAGAGCCACACCTGAAGAACAACAGATGCCATGGAGCTACTGATCATGCAGCTCGGAGCCCCAAGAGGGCCACAACACCAACCGCCACCCCCCCCGGACCACCCCCCCGGGGCCCTACCACGGACAAAGATATTTAACATCAACTCTACGAAATCATGAACAAAACAATTCGCCTGATGTCGCACAAGTACAACAATTAACATTCATGTGTGGTCAGAAAAAGGAGAATCATCCATTCATCTTTGAATTTCCAAACAACTGATTTTATTCAAATTCAACTCAAAACAACTATTCGTAAGAGCCATGGCGGGTCTTCTCTGGATAATCTGTAAGACACAGCCTGCAAGACAAAATTCAAGATAAGAAGGTGTGTCAAGCGCTCATCAAAGGACAGAGAGAGAGTGAAAGAGAGGGAGAGAGAGAAAGAGAGAGAAAGGGGGAGAGAGGGACAGAGAGAGAGAAACAGAGGACGAGAGAGAGACAGTGAAAGGAAGAGAGGGAGGAGAGAGAGAGAAACAGAGGAAGAGAGAGCGAGACAGTGAAAGGAAGAGAGGGAGAAGGAGAGAGAGTGCCGACACTGCGGACCCAGGCCTCACCTGCTGCCACCGGTGGGTCTCCAACCACATGCCGGTATACACTGCAGTCCAGCAGGTCCCCTATCTGAAACAGAGTCCAGATTTATGAATGGCAGAGTTCATATCAGTGCACACTCCATCATCGCTTGGCCGCCCCTGAGCACACAGGCTGCTGCACCCCAGCCCCTCCCACCGCCCAGCGGTGTTTGCCCGCCCCTGCGCACCCAGGCCTCACTGCTCACCTTCCGCCACCAGCGTGTCTCCAAGACGGCCCACCACGTGCCGGTGCAAGCTCCAAGCCCGGGGCCCGCGACCTTGGCAGCCTCCACATCATGCAGCCCCGCCCCGCGGGCCACCAGGTCACAAACGTGATTCTGGGTCTTGATTTCGCAATGGCAGAGATCATATCAGTGCACATGGCATCATCGCAAGCTGCACACCCGCTCTGCTCTATAGGTGCCACTAACTCTGTGAACCGCGAGGCAACACCACGTGGCGGTAGGCCCGCGCTGCACGCTGGCTCAGGCCTACACTGCGGTCCAGCAGGGCTCACACAAACCATTACCAGTCCGGACCGCCAGGACGGCGCATCATTGCAGGCTGCACACCCGCTCAGCACCTAAGGTGCCCCTACCTCAGTGCACCGAAAGTCACCGTCCCGTGGCGGTAGGCCCGTGCCGACCGCAGTGTTTTCGGTGCCACCAGCTCTGTGCAACGCAAGTCATGGACCCTTTGTGATTGAGTCCCGTGATATGCCAGGCGGATGCAGCCATGTCACCTCCGGCAGTGGGGAAGAACTGGGACACGTAGCGTCGTTGTCACCCCCTTTATACGTACGCCGAGTGGGCTGGGTCGGCGTACGCCAGGCCAGCGTAGGGGTGTGAATAATTATCACTGGGCTCTGGGTGTGGTTCATTTCTGGGCTGGACATGAAACCAACTGATGCGTGTGTCTCTGTTGCAGTGTCTGCGCCACACGGCCCGCAATCGACAATGTTGCATGGACCCGGAGGGCGGCCGCGCACGAAGGGATTGTACAAGGAGCGCAAGGCCGCTCGGGCTCTTGGCTCATGCATGCCAACTGTTGTGTGTGTATCGCTATTGGTGCACCATAAGCCTAAGGCCTAGCCTCAATTGCAGCGCGAAAGCCACATCACATTTCCAGAATGCAAGCAGTAGTCAGACTAACATTAGGGATGAAAGCTCCTTTGTCTCAATACATAAGGGGGAAGGACATCTGCACCTCCGACCTTGGTCTTGCAAGCGGCAGGCACCCTCTGAGAGAGATACCATAGCAGATGATGACGACTCCCACACTACGCACAGCGCTAATGATAGACCAACGTATCCACACCCCACACACAGAAGTCCTTGCTCAAGGTAATCTTGCATGGAATGCCCTTGACACTTACGTACACAACAACCCATACGTCCAAACGTTGCACACACATACGACTCATTGCTCTGAGCTGTGGCATATCATCCACATAACTGCCGCAGGTCAGAAGAGTGCCGGTTCTACGAGAGCCACCAACGCAATGGCAGAACATCCCGGGCGCATGCACAACGCCTGTCACGTGGAACTGTACCGTGACCGAATGCTGCCTGTTAGTGTCTGATGCATTGGTCTGCATGTTGTGGCCCTTGTCTTGCCCGTACTGACACGCACATGGCAATAAAGTCTACGCAACTTCACTAGTGTTCAACTGTGATGAGTGTTGATTAGAATGACAAATCGTGTGCCTCAATGAGCATTGTCCGTACACAGGGAGGGACTGACTGACGCATTTCACTTAGGGGTGAGTCTCTATTGCCAGCTCCACCTCTGTGAGCCAGACATAGTGGTTGGGATAGTTGCTGATAGACCTGTGCTCTTACGTGTCTTCAGCAATGTGAGTATGGTGTCCATATTCTTGCCATGTGGATCAATGTGATACATCACTACAGGCTGGGTCCACCCAGTTGAGTGTGAGTAGGTATGCGAAGAGATGTTCTGTTGTCAAATGTGATGGGGACACTACTTTAGGCCTGCCAACAACTTTGACATTTCATACCCAGCCATATTTCTAACATTGCGTGGGGCAAAGTTGAGGAATTGCACGATTGTTGTTTCAGAGCAATGAGGCCACAGCTAGTGCACACATTCACAGTCATCTCACTTCCTATGTGTGTCACGGTCAAACATGCGCATTGCTTTCATTTCCCAGGGTGTACCTATTTGGGCAATCAATGTCCTTACATTCATCCACACTTTCATACTTGATCGATTATGGTCATGACACATCTGTGTGAATTTGAATGATTTATTCACATTCGGTGGAGTGTCGGAGCTGGAGCAGTACATGGCCATGCAAACCCCACATTACATTGTAGCCCAGTGGAGGGCCAGCCAGAGTCATTTAGGGATTGACAAGTACATCAGAAGAGGAAGAGTACAGTCCGCAGTCTGATTGCTGTGTCATTGGTAAGCAAACAAAATATGGCAGTCCATGTCGAGGTCCAAGGTGAGTGTCGCAGAGTGTTTCGGGGGACAGTGGGAGGTGTTGTTACAGGGCATGATGCAGAGGGCAGAACCAAGCTGAAACAGGGCATATGGCGGAGAAGAATGCTACTGGCTCCTTCTTACTACAAAGGTGGAATCACCGCATCTTCGTCCTCTATGTCATCTGTCTGACATGTGGGTGCTGATGTTTGGTCTGCAGCACTGTGTGCCACTGACACATCAGGGGCCGGAGATGTGTGTGTAGAAGTACCAGCAGCATTCATCAGCAACTGCCTTAGTGGCAGCAATGCGATGATGAGGATCTGCAGGGCATGGAAGATCCCAACAACTTTTCGCTGGTGTGCATCGGTGGCAGCCATTCTTTCCGCGTGCATCCGCTCCATGTTCTCCATTATCCTCAGCATCTGTGCCAACTCTCGTCTGACATCGCTGAGGCCACTCTGACTAGACAGTTGTTCTCCTCTCAGAGTCATGACTCCAGCGATGTCGGGCATGGATTGTTGGACATCATGGAGTGAACTGCGGGTGGCCGTTAGGGAGTGTAAGTGGTCCCTGATGGGACTTAGACACCCACGTATGGCATCTAGTTTGGCTGCCATGAGGTCGAACCCCACCCGCACCTGTTCAGCCACCTCCTTCGGGCAGTCTAACACATGGCCTTGGAATGCGATGTGTTCTTCGGTGAGGTGCTGGGAGGCAGGCGTGGTGGTGGGTGCTTCCTGCTGCGTGGTCTGCAGGGGGTGGGGTCTCCTCGATGCAGCTGGGCTGCCCTGCTCCTGGAGGTGGGTTGCCGTAGCTGTCCATGAGCTGTTGTAGGGCGTCTGTGTCGAAGGTGTGGAGGTCCTCTTCATCATCACTGATGAGTTGTCTGGTCTGCTCTGCAGGAGGTGTTGATTGTCCCTCTGCAATGTGAAGGGGAGATGCATTTTGACATTGTGTTGACATGTATGTTGACGCATTGTTCAAGTTTACATACAGACTGCATGGCAATGTACATTGTGACTGTTTGGGAGGCGCTGGCTATTTGATGCGGGACAGTGGACATTTGAACTACATCACAGATGTGAGGTTGTACACGTACATCATCATCTCACAGTTTCCTGCTATGCCAGATGTGATTGTCCAGTTTCTACGCACAAGCGGAACCAGTTGTGTCCTCTGTTCTGTAGTGAGAGTGTTGCACTTTGTTCCACATTGTCGTCATGATGATGTGCTGTTATTGCTATGTGTGTGTGCTGCATTGTGGGAGAGTCGCCCCTGCAGCTGTGATTTTGCTGCCCCTTATCCCTTTGAGGCGGTGTGCCTTTGGCTTCTGTGCTTCTACAGTGCTGGGATGTTGCAGACTTGGCTAATTCTGGCTCTAGTTCGGATTTTGGACTCTTGGGCATGGTTTATCCGCAGATGTGTTGTTGGCGTCAAGGGTTGTTTGTGCACGTGGATGTGTCAGAGTGTGACCTGCTCCTTTTACGGATGTGTTCCACACTCAGCCACCTCAGTGTCGTGGCGTGCACCATGTCATCATAATTGGACTGCAGCCATGCTGTTCATCATGCAGTGTCGCTTGCATTGTCAGTGTGGCTCACAGACACGCAGCTTTGCTGGTTTTGACACGTGTGCATTGGTTGGTTGTGAGATTGGTGCTGTGTGGGGAGGGACCCCTTTGTGCCCATAGTGGACGGGGGCCTACTTGCTGTTTGTATGTGTGCTGCAGTGTGCCAAGGGGATCAGGGACATGCTCCAGAGTCATTGTGGGTATGGAGTGTGCTCTACTTAATTGTGCATGTGTGCCATTGTGCCCATCTCCCCCGTCCCCCAGTCCCTGTTCGGCACTCACCCTGGTGCTGTTGTGTCAGCTCATGTCGAGCAGTGTCCGGACCCCCAACTCCTGCCACCGTCTCCCCACTGATGACTGTGGCCACCATTTCCTCCATCTCGTCCAGCTCCTGGTGTTCCGCTGGACTGCCACCTCCAGTCTGCATTGCTGCCTGATGGTTGTCATTGAGTTTCTTCTTGGTTTTGCGCTTCGCATCATTCCAGCACCTCTTGACCTCTCCAATTGTCCTCCTTCTCACTCCGACTGCATTCACCTTGTCCAGGATGGACTACCATATTGCATGTTTGTTTGCCAATGACACGTTGGTGGTGACGAACAGTTGTTGGTGGTGTTCTATCACCTCCGTGATGATGATCCTGTTTTCCTGCGGACTGAACCTCGTCTTCTTCTCCTTGCCCTTCCGTGACCCCGAGGTCCCAGGCTGGTCCTCCTGGGGGCTTGTGGGGTTCTGGTCGTCCTCTGTACTTGCTCCGGCTTCCTCCATGGTGCTACGCAGTTTGAATTATTTTGTTTGTGTTTTTCGGTGCTTTTATAGTGCATTTTCCCGCATGACGCGTGGGAATTGCAGGTCTGTCGCTGGTTATCACTGATTTTTTTATTGCGGTTGGCCACATCGCAACTTTTTTCGCGTTCGTGTTTCGCGTTTTTTCGGCGTCGCGTTAATTTTAACGCGGTCATTTGGATCTGATGGTCTGTCTGAGTTTGTCTGAGTATGTGGTTGTGTGGTTTGTTTGATTGAATGTGTGTGTGAGACTCATGATGTTTACTGATTATTGTGATGTTCAGCTTTTTATACCTTTTTGTATCTTGTTGATTGAAAAATGAAAATAAATATAGAATATTTTTCTACTAAACTGTATATATCATGAAAGATACCAGTTGTATCTCATCTGGGAATTAATCTATGTTGTTGCACAGATACAGGTTGTATCACGTCCAGGGTTTAATCCATGTTGTTGTACAGATACCGATTGTATTTCGTCCAGGGATGGTTCCCTGTTGTACAGATACCGGTTGTATCTCGTTCGGTGCTGCATCTATGTTGTTGTACAGATACAGGTTGTAGCACGTCCAGGGATTAATCCATGTTGTTGTACAGATACTAGTTGTATCTCATTCGGGGATAAATCCATGTGGTATAGATACCGGCTGTATCACATCCAGGTACTAATCTATGTTGTTGTACAGATACAGGTTGTATCTTGTCCAGGGATGAATCCATGTTGTTGCACAGATACCGGTTGTATCACATCTCGGGATGGATCCATGTTGTGCAGATACCGGTTGTATGTCGTCTGGGAATGAATCCATGTTGTTGTACAGGTTCCGATTGTATTTTCTTCAGGGATGGATCCAGGTTGTATAGATACTGGCTGTATGACATCGAGGGATTACACCAGGTAGTTGTGCAGATACTGGTTGTGTCACGTCCAGGGATGAATCCATGTTGTTGTGCAGATACTGGTTGTATCACGTCCAGTGATGAATCCATGTTGTTGTACAGATACCAGTTGTATCTTGTCTGGGGGTGGATCCATGTTGTACAGATACCTGTTTTATTTTGTCCGGGGATGAATCCATGTTGTACAGCTGCTGGTTGTATCATGTCCAGAGACAAATCCATGTTTTAGTACAGATACCGGTTGTATCTCGACCGGGGATGAATCCATGTTGTACAGATACCGGTTGTATCTCATGTCTCCGGGGAAGATCCCCTTGTATCACACCTGGGGATGAATATATGTTGTTGTTCAGATACTGGTTGTATCTCACCGGTGGATCAATCAATGTGGTATAGATACCGGTTCAATCACATCCAGGGAGTACTCCATGTTATTGTACAGATACTGGTTGTATCACGTCCTGGGATTAATCCATGTTGTTGTACAGATACTAGTTGTATCACGTCTGGGGATGAATCCATGTTGTTGTACTGATACTAGTTGTATTTTGCTCAGGGATGGATCCATATTGTACAGATACCGGTTGTATCTCGTCCGGGGATGAATCCATGTGGTATAGATACTGGTTGTATCACGTCCCGGTATTAATCCATGTTGTTGTACAGATATTAGTTGTATTTTGTTCAGGGATGGATCCATGTTGTGAAGATACGGTTGTATCTTGTCCGGGGATGAATCCAGGTTGCACAGATACTGGCTGTATGACATCCAGGGATTACACCATGTAGTTGTGCAGATACCGGTTGTATCTCGTCCGCGGATGAATCCATGTGGTATAGATACTGGTTGTATCACGTCCCGGTATTAATCCATGTTGTTGTACAGATATTAGTTGTATTTTGTTCAGGGATGGATCCATGTTGTGAAGATACGGTTGTATCTTGTCCGGGGATGAATCCAGGTTGCACAGATACTGGCTGTATGACATCCAGGGATTACACCATGTAGTTGTGCAGATACCGGTTGTATCACGTCCAGGGATGAATCCATGTTGTACAGATACTGGTTGTATCTCATGTCTCGGCCGGGGAAGATCCCCTTGTATCACACCTGGGGATGAATATATGTTGTTGTTCAGATACTGGTTGTATCTCATGTCTCGGCCGGGGAAGATCCCCTTGTATCACACCTGGGGATGAATATATGTTGTTGTTCAGATACTGGTTGTATCTCACCGGTGGATCAATCCATGTAGTTGCAATAAAAAAATAACATAGATTAACACCGTTACATAATATCGTGTAAAGGGTTCTAATGTCAAACAACCCAACCCAGCACAACACGACTAAACCTACCAGAGGATAACACAGTGCGCTCTCAGTTCTACAGCAAAAAAAAAACACTGGCAAAAGGAAAACCTAACAAGGGCAATTAACTGTGAGACTGACAACAGTGATGGGAAGCAAGGAGCCTGGCTGTGTACTAGAGTGTACACACAGCCCGCAGTTACTGCTCAGAAGCTGCTGCTGAAATGGGCTTTCAATCTCTGCTGATTACACCTAATATGGCGCGTTCCGGAGACTGCAGACTTTATTTAATGTAATGTCGGATGTACTTCATGGCAGTATGACACTCTGCCAGCCTTCGGGGAAATCTAATAATTCAGCAAAGCACATTTAAGCCTAAATAACACAGGAGTGTTAGCTGAAGATGAGAAATGCATCGATCTATAGGTCAATTCTGCATTGTTTTACACCAGCGAGTGGTGGTGAGGGGGAGGCACATCTGTCGCCTTTTGTTAGGACTGCATAATCTTTATGTAGTGCCTTTATGTAGTGCCTTTAGTATGAGCTAACCCGTCTCAAAGCGCTGGGTCCTTGTGCGCCCTGTGGCCCTGGACATGAGCTCCCCACTCCAGTGCCTTGAATGTGCTTCTCAAAGAGGGGTTAGTTGAAGAACAATTATCCTGCTAATTAACACCCCCCCCCCCCACCAATAATAATAAATAAAGTCAGCATGCATTACCACAGCTTCGGGTGCATAACTAACAAGCACTGGAAAAGCCAACAGGTCTTGCTTATGTAAGATCTTTTGCCTTTTTCAGTGTTTTTTGGACATTTGTACAGCAGCGTGTGCAACATGGCTTAAAGTAAAAAACACAAAGCGCTATGACACCACATCATAGCGGTTTTTTAATTTAAACCATGCTGCATAGCAACGCGCGCTGCTGTGCAACGTGTACAACAGTGCAGGTGGGGGGAAGCAACACGATGGGTGATGGGGAGAGAGTAGCAATAACAGACAGTAGAAGAAGGGGTACATGGGGAACACAACACGAGGGAGATGCGGGGGCGGAAGGAGGAGGGAGGGAGTACCAGACGGGAACAGGGGCAGTGCGAGGGGGGAAGAAGAAATAGTTCCTCAATCATGCCAAGCAGAGCGGATGGGCACTGATGGAATTGAATCAATCCCTGCTTGGCCCATGCTCCACAGAAATAAACGGAAGTGATGCTTAGTCTGCACTGGTCAATTAGGAGGCTGCAAAGAAAGAGTGACACTCAAGCCAACAAATGGTAAGCAATGGGCGGGCTCCAAGCCCTTTATTGTAAACAATAGCGTCTTGCAAGTGAGAGCGCATGCAGCACATGGGCGGTCGCAGGCGTGACCTAAAGACAATGAAGCGTCCAGTAGAGGGACGGAGGGGATGGGGGAGTATAGAGGAGGCGTCCATCAGAGGGACGGCGGGGGCGGAGGGAGTACAGATGAGGTATCCAGCATAGGGACGGAGGGGGCGGGGGAGTTTAGATGAGGCATCCATCAGAGGGACAGAGGGAGCGGGGGGAGTACAGATGAGGCATCCAGCATAGGGACGGCGGGGGAGTATAGATGAGGCATCCAGCAGAGGGACGGAGGGGGCGGGGGAGTATAGATGAGGCATCCAGCATAGGGACGGAAGGGGCGGGCGGAGTACAGATGAGGCATCCAGCAGAGAGACGGAGGGGCGGGGAGTACAGATGAGGCATCCAGCATAGGGACGGAAGGGGCGGGCGGAGTACAGATGAGGCATCCAGCAGAGGGACGGAGGGGCGGGGGAGTACAGATGAGGCATCCAGCATAGGGATGGAAGGGGCGGGGGAGTATAGATGAGGCATTTAGCAGAGGGACAGAGGGGGCGGGGGGAGTACAGATGAGGCATCCAGCAGAGGGACGGAGGGGGCGGGGGAGTACAGATGAGGCATCCATCATAGGGACGGAGGGGGCGAGGGAGTACAGATGAGGATTCCAGCATAGGGATGGAGGGGGCGGGGGAGTACAGATGAGGCATCCAGCAGAGGGACGGATGGGGCGGAGGAGTACAGATGAGGCATCCAGCATAGGGACGGAGGGGGCGGGGGAGTACAGATGAGGCATCCAGCATAGGGATGGAGGGGGCGGGGGAGTATAGATGAGGCATCCAGCATAGGGACGGAAGGGGCGGGCGGAGTACAGATGAGGCATCCAGCAGAGGGACGGAGGGGCGGGGGAGTACAGATGAGGCATCCAGCATAGGGATGGAGGGGCGGGGGAGTATAGATGAGGCATCCAGCAGAGGGACGGAGGGGGCGGGGAGTATAGATGAGGCATCCAGCATAGGGACGGAAGGGGCGGGCGGAGTACAGATGAGGCATCCAGCAGAGAGACGGAGGGGGCGGGGGAGTACAGATGAGGCATCCAGCATAGGGACGGAAGGGGCGGGCGGAGTACAGATGAGGCATCCAGCAGAGGGACGGAGGGGGCGGGGGAGTACAGATGAGGCATCCAGCATAGGGATGGAGGGGGCGGGGGAGTATAGATGAGGCATCCAGCAGAGGGAAAGAGGGGGCGGGGGGAGTACAGATGAGGCATCCAGCAGAGGGACGGAGGGGGCGGGGGAGTACAGATGAGGCATCCAGCATAGGGACGGAGGGGGCGGGGAGTACAGATGAGGCATCCAGCAAAGGGATGGAGGGGCGGGGAGTACAGATGAGGCATCCAGCAGAGGGACGGAGGGGCGGGGGAGTACAGATGAGGCATCCAGCATAGGGACGGAGGGGGCGGGGAGTATAGATGAGGCATCCAGCATAGGGACGGAAGGGGCGGGCGGAGTACAGATGAGGCATCCAGCAGAGGGACGGAGGGGGCGGGGGAGTACAGATGAGGCATCCAGCATAGGGATGGAGGGGGCGGGGGAGTATAGATGAGGCATCCAGCATAGGGACGGAGGGGGCGGGGGAGTACAGATGAGGCATCCAGCATAGGGATGGAGGGGGCGGGGGAGTACAGATGAGGCATCCAGCATAGGGACGGAAGGGGCGGGCGGAGTACAGATGAGGCATCCAGCAGAGGGACGGAGGGGCGGGGAGTACAGATGAGGCATCCAGCATAGGGATGGAGGGGCGGGGGAGTATAGATGAGGCATCCAGCATAGGGACGGAAGGGGCGGGCGGAGTACAGATGAGGCATACGGGCAGAGCAACCAGGGGTGGGGGAGTACAGATGAGGCATCCAGCAGATGGACGGAGGGGGCCGTGGAGTATAGATGAGGCATCCAGCAGAGGGACGGAGGGGGCGGGGGAGTACAGATGAGGCATCCAGCAGAGGGACGGAGGGGGCCAGGGAATATAGATGAGGCATCCAGCAGAGGGACGGAGGGGGCGGGGGAGTACAGATGAGGCATCCAGCAGAGGGACGGAGGGGGCCGGGGAGTATAGATGAGGCATCCAGCAGAGGGACGGAGGGGGCGGGGGAGTACAGATGAGGCATCCAGCAGAGGGACGGAGGGGGCGGGGGAGTACAGATGAGGCATCCAGCAGAGGGTTGGAGGGGGAGGGCGGAGTATAGATGAGGCATCCAGCAGAGTGATGGAGGGGGCAGGGGAAGTACATATGAGGCATCCAGCAGAGGGACGGAGGGGGTGGGGGATTATAGATGAGAAATCCCGCAGAGAGATGGAGGGGGCGGGGGAGTATAGATGAGGCATCCAGCAGAGGGACAGAGAGGGCGGGGGAGCATAGATGAGGCATCCAGCAGAGGGATGGAGGGGCCAGGGGAGTATAGATGAGGCATCCATCAGAGGGATGGAGGGGGTGGGGGAGTACAGATGAGGCATCCATCAGAGGGGCGGAGGGGGCGGGGGAGTACAGATGAGGCATCCAGCAGAGGGACGGAGGGGGCGGGGGAGTATAGATGAGGCATCCATCAGAGGGACAGAGGGGACGGGGGAGTATAGATGAGGCATCCATCAGAGGGACAGAGGGGACGGGGGAGTATAGATGAGGTATCTAGCAGAGGGTTGGAGATACGGGGGGAGTACAGATGAGGCATCCAGCAGAGGGACAGAGGGGACGGAGGAGTATAGATGAGGCATCCAGCAGAGGGACGGATGGGCGGGGGGAGTACAGATGAGGCATCCAGCGAAGGGACGGAGGGGTGGGGGGAGTACAGATGAGGCATCCAGCAGAGGGGCGGAGGGGGTGGGGGGAGTATAATTGAGGCATCCAGCAGAGGGACGGAGAGGACGGGGGGAGTACAGACGAGGCATCCAGCAGAGGGACGGAAGGGCGGACGGAGTACAGATGAGGCATCAAGCAGAGGGACGAGGGGGCGGGGGGAGTATAGATGAGGCATATGGGCAGAGCGATGGGGAGTGGGGGAGTATAGATGAGGCATCCACAGAGGGACGGAGGGGCCAGGGGAGTATAGATGAGGCATCCATCAGAGGGATGGAGGGGCGGAGAGTATAGATGAGGCATCCAGCAGAGGGATGGAGGGGTGGGGGAGTACAGATGAGGAATCCACAGAGGGACGGAGGGGACAGGGGAGTATAGATGAGGGATCCAGCGGAGGGACGGAGGGAGAGGGAGTACAGATGAGGCATCCAGCAAAGGGATGGAGGGGCGGGGAGTATAGATGACGCATCCACAGAGGGATAGAGGGGGCGGGGGAAGTACAGATGAGGCATCCAGCAGAGGGACAGAGGGGTCAGGGGATTATAGATGAGGAATCCCGCAGAGGGATGGAGGGGCGGGGTAGTATAGATGAGGCATCCAGCAGAGGGACAGAGAGGGCGGGGAGCATAGATGAGGCATCCAGCAGAGGGATGGAGAGGGCAGGGGAGTATAGATGAGGCATCCAGCAGAGGGACAGAGGGGCAGGGAGTATAGATGAGGAATCCTACAGAGGGATGGAGGGGATGGGGGAGTACAGATGAGGCATCCAGCAGAGGGATGGAGGGGGTGGGGGAGTACAGATGAGGCATCCAGCAGAGGGACAGAGGGGACGGAGGAGTATAGATGAGGCATCCAGCAGAGGGACGGAGGGGGCCAGGGGAGTATAGATGAGGCATCCATCAGAGGGATGGAGGGGGCGGAGAGTATAGATGAGGCATCCAGCAGAGGGATGGAGGGGGTGGGGGAGTACAGATGAGGCATCCAGCAGAGGGACAGAGGGGACGGAGGAGTATAGATGAGGCATCCAGCAGAGGGATGGAGGGGCAAGGGGAGTATAGATGAGGCATCCATCAGAGGGATGGAGGGGCGGAGAGTATAGATGAGGCATCCAGCAGAGGGATGGAGGGGGAGTACAGATGAGGCATCCAGCAGAGGGACAGAGGGGACGGAGGAGTATAGATGAGGCATCCAGCAGAGGGACGGAGGGGCGGGGAGTACAGATGAGGCATCCAGCGGAGGGACGGAGGGGCGGGGGGAATACAGATGAGGCATCCAGCAGAGGAGCGGGGGGAGTATAGATGAGGCATCCAGCAGAGGGACGGAGGGGGCGGGGGGAGTACAGATGAGGCATCCAGCAGAGGGACGGAGGGGGCGGGGGGAGTACAGATGAGGCATCCAGCATAGGGACGGAAGGGGCGGGCGGAGTACAGATGAGGCATCCAGCAGAGTGACGGAGGGGGCAGGGGAGTACAGATGAGGCATCCAGCATAGGGATGGAAGGGGCGGGGGAGTATAGATGAGGCATTTAGCAGAGGGGCAGAGGGGGCGGGGGAGTACAGATGAGGCATCCAGCAGAGGGACGGAAGGGCGGAGGGAGTACAGATGAGGCATCAAGCAGAGGGACGAGGGGGCGGGGGGAGTATAGATGAGGCATATGGGCAGAGCGATGGGGAGTGGGGGGGAGTATAGATGAGGCATCCACAGAGGGACCGAGGGGACAGGGGGAGTATAGATGAGGGATCCAGTGGAGGGACGGAGGGAGAGGGGGAGTACAGATGAGGCATCCAGCAAAGGGATGGAGGGGCGGGGAGTATAGATGAGGCATCCACAGAGGGATAGAGGAGGCAGGGGAAGTACAGATGAGGCATCCAGCAGAGGGACAGAGGGGTCAGGGGATTATAGATGAGGAATCCCGCAGAGGGATGGAGGGGGCGGGGTAGTATAGATGAGGCATCCAGCAGAGGGACAGAGAGGGCGGGGGAGCATAGATGAGGCATCCAGCAGAGGGATGGAGAGGGCAGGGGAGTATAGATGAGGGCATCCAGCAGAGGGACAGAGGGGGCAGGGAGTATAGATGAGGAATCCTACAGAGGGATGGAGGGGATGGGGGAGTACAGATGAGGCATCCAGCAGAGGGACAGAGGGGCGGGGGAGTATAGATGAGGCATCCAGCAGAGGGACGGAGGGGGCCGGGTAAGTATAGATGAGGCATCCAGCAAAAGGATGGAGGGGGTGGGGGAGTACAGATGAGGCATCCAGCAGAGGGATGGAGTGGGTGGGGGAGTATAGATGAGGGATCGAGCATAGGGACAGAGGGAGCGGGGGGTATAGATGAGGCATCTAGCAGAGAGATCAAGGGGGTGGGGGAGTACAGATGCAGCAACCGCAGAGGGACGGAGGGGGCGGGGAGTACAGATAAGGCATCCAGCAGAGGGACGGAGGGGCGGGGGAGTATAGATGAGGCATCTAGCAGAGGGACGGAGGGGGAGTACAGATGAGGCATCCAGCAGAGGGACGGAGGGGGCGGGGGAGTATAGATGAGGCATCTAGCAGAGGGACGGAGGGGGAGTATAGATGTGGCATCCAGCAGAAGGATGGAGGGGCGGGGAGCATAGATGAGGCATTCAGCATAGGGATGGAGGGAGTACAGATGAGGCATCCAGCATAGGGACGGAGGGTGCGGGGGAGTATAGATGAGGCATCCATCAGAGGGACAGACGGAGCGGGGGGAGTACAGATGAGGCATCCAGCATAGGGACAGAGGGGGTGCGGGGAGTATAGATGAGGCATCCATCAGAGGGACAGAGAGGGCGGGGGGTACAGATGAGGCATCCAGCATAGGGACGGAGGGGGCGGGGAGTATAGATGAGGCATACGGGCAGAGCGACCAGGGGTGGGGGAGTACAGATGAGGCATCCAGCAGAGGGACGGAGGAGGCAGGGGGAGTACAGATGAGGCATCCAGCAAAGGGATGGAGGGGCGGGGGAGTATAGATGAGGCATCCACAGAGGGATAGAGGAGGCAGGGGAAGTACAGATGAGGCATCCAGCAGAGGGGTCAGGGGATTATAGATGAGGAATCCCGCAGAGGGATGGAGGGGGCGGGGTAGTATAGATGAGGCATCCAGCAGAGGGACAGAGAGGGCGGGGGAGCATAGATGAGGCATCCAGCAGAGGGATGGAGAGGGCAGGGGAGTATAGATGAGGCATCCAGCAGAGGGACAGAGGGGGCAGGGGAGTATAGATGAGGAATCCTACAGTGGGATGGAGGGGATGGGGGAGTACAGATGAGGCATCCAGCAGAGGGACAGAGGGGGCGGGGGAGTATAGATGAGGCATCCAGCAGAGGGACGGAGGGGGCCGGGTAAGTATAGATGAGGCATCCAGCAAAAGGATGGAGGGGGTGGGGGGAGTACAGATGAGGCATCCAGCAGAGGGATGGAGTGGGTGGGGGGAGTATAGATGAGGGATCGAGCATAGGGACAGAGGGAGCGGGGGTATAGATGAGGCATCTAGCAGAGAGATCAAGGGGGTGGGGGGAGTACAGATGCAGCAACCGCAGAGGGACGGAGGGGGCGGGGGAGTACAGATAAGGCATCCAGCAGAGGGACGGAGGGGGCGGGGGAGTATAGATGAGGCATCTAGCAGAGGGACGGAGGGGGGGAGTACAGATGAGGCATCCAGCAGAGGGACGGAGGGGGCGGGGGAGTATAGATGAGGCATCTAGCAGAGGGACGGAGGGGGGGAGTATAGATGTGGCATCCAGCAGAAGGATGGAGGGGGCGGGGGGAGCATAGATGAGGCATTCAGCATAGGGATGGAGGGAGTACAGATGAGGCATCCAGCATAGGGACGGAGGGTGGGGGAGTATAGATGAGGCATCCATCAGAGGGACAGACGGAGCGGGGGAGTACAGATGAGGCATCCAGCATAGGGACAGAGGGGTGCGGGGAGTATAGATGAGGCATCCATCAGAGGGACAGAGAGGGCGGGGGGGTACAGATGAGGCATCCAGCATAGGGACGGAGGGGGCGGGGAGTATAGATGAGGCATACGGGCAGAGCGACCAGGGGTGGGGAGTACAGATGAGGCATCCAGCAGAGGGACGGAGGAGGCAGGGGGAATACAGATGAGGCATCCAGCAGAAGGGTGGAGGGGCGGGGGAGTATAGATGAGGCATCAAGCAGAGGGATGGAGGGGGCGGGGGGAGTACAGATGAGGCCTCCAGCACAGGGATGGAGGGGGCGGGGGAGTACAGATGAGGCATCCAGCACAGGGATGGAGGGGGCAGGGGGAGTACAGATGAGGCATCCAGCAGATGGACGGAGGATGGCAGAGAGTATAAATGAGGCATCCAGCAGAAGGATGGAGGCGGCGGGGGAGTACAGGTGAGGCATCCAGCAGAGGGTTGGAGGGGGAGGGCGGAGTATGGATGAGGCATCCAGCAGAGTGATGGAGGGGGCGGGGGAAGTACAGATGAGGCATCCAGCAGAGGGACAGAGGGGTCAGGGGATTATAGATGAGGAATCCCGCAGAGGGATGGAGGGGGCGGGGTAGTATAGATGAGGCATCCAGCAGAGGGACAGAGCGGGCGGGGGAGCATAGATGAGGCATCCAGCAGAGGGATGGAGAGGGCAGGGGAGTATAGATGAGGCATCCAGCAGAGGGACAGAGGGGGCAGGGGAGTATAGATGAGGAATCCTACAGAGGGATGGAGGGGGCGGAGAGTATAGATGAGGCATCCAGCAGAGGGATGGAGGGGGTGGGGGAGTACAGATGAGGCATCCAGCAGAGGGACAGAGGGGACGGAGGAGTATAGATGAGGCATCCAGCAGAGGGACGGAGGGGGCCAGGGGAGTATAGATGAGGCATCCATCAGAGGGATGGAGGGGCGGAGAGTATAGATGAGGCATCCAGCAGAGGGATGGATGGGGTGGGGGAGTACAGATGAGGCATCCAGCAGAGGGACAGAGGGGACGGAGGAGTATAGATGAGGCATCCAGCAGAGGGACGGAGGGGCAAGGGGAGTATAGATGAGGCATCCATCAGAGGGATGGAGGGGCGGAGAGTATAGATGAGGCATCCAGCAGAGGGATGGAGGGGGTGGGGGAGTACAGATGAGGCATCCAGCAGAGGGACAGAGGGGACGGAGAAGTATAGATGAGGCATCCAGCAGAGGGACGGAGGGGCGGGGGGAGTACAGATGAGGCATCCAGCGGAGGGACGGAGGGGCGGGGGAATACAGATGAGGCATCCAGCAGAGGAGCGGGGGAGTATAGATGAGGCATCCAGCAGAGGGACGGAGGGGGCGGGGGGAGTACAGATGAGGCATCCAGCAGAGGGACGGAGGGGGCGGGGGGAGTACAGATGAGGCATCCAGCAGAGGGACGGAAGGGCGGAGGGAGTACAGATGAGGCATCAAGCAGAGGGACGAGGGGGCGGGGGGAGTATAGATGAGGCATATGGGCAGAGCGATGGGGAGTGGGGGGGAGTATAGATGAGGCATCCACAGAGGGACGGAGGGGACAGGGGGAGTATAGATGAGGGATCCAGCGGAGGGACGGAGGGAGAGGGGGAGTACAGATGAGGCATCCAGCAAAGGGATGGAGGGGCGGGGGAGTATAGATGAGGCATCCACAGAGGGATAGAGGAGGCAGGGGAAGTACAGATGAGGCATCCAGCAGAGGGACAGAGGGGTCAGGGGATTATAGATGAGGAATCCCGCAGAGGGATGGAGGGGGCGGGGTAGTATAGATGAGGCATCCAGCAGAGGGACAGAGAGGGCGGGGGAGCATAGATGAGGCATCCAGCAGAGGGATGGAGAGGGCAGGGGAGTATAGATGAGGCATCCAGCAGAGGGACAGAGGGGGCAGGGGAGTATAGATGAGGAATCCTACAGAGGGATGGAGGGGATGGGGGAGTACAGATGAGGCATCCAGCAGAGGGACAGAGGGGCGGGGGAGTATAGATGAGGCATCCAGCAGAGGGACGGAGGGGGCCGGGTAAGTATAGATGAGGCATCCAGCAAAAGGATGGAGGGGGTGGGGAGTACAGATGAGGCATCCAGCAGAGGGATGGAGTGGGTGGGGAGTATAGATGAGGGATCGAGCATAGGGACAGAGGGAGCGGGGGTATAGATGAGGCATCTAGCAGAGAGATCAAGGGGGTGGGGGGAGTACAGATGCAGCAACCGCAGAGGGACGGAGGGGGCGGGGGAGTACAGATGAGGCATCCAGCAGAGGGACGGAGGGGCGGGGGAGTATAGATGAGGCATCTAGCAGAGGGACGGAGGGGGAGTACAGATGAGGCATCCAGCAGAGGGACGGAGGGGGCGGGGGAGTATAGATGAGGCATCTAGCAGAGGGACGGAGGGGGGGGAGTATAGATGAGGCATCCAGCAGAAGAATGGAGGGGGCGGGGGGAGCATAGATGAGGCATTCAGCATAGGGATGGAGGGAGTACAGATGAGGCATCCAGCATAGGGACGGAGGGTGCGGGGGAGTATAGATGAGGCATCCATCAGAGGGACAGACGGAGCGGGGGAGTACAGATGAGGCATCCAGCATAGGGACAGAGGGGGTGGGGGGAGTATAGATGAGGCATCCATCAGAGGGACAGAGAGGGCGGGGGGGTACAGATGAGGCATCCAGTATAGGGACGGAGGGGGCGGGGGAGTATAGATGAGGCATACGGGCAGAGCGACCAGGGGTGGGGGAGTACAGATGAGGCATCCAGCAGAGGGACGGAGGAGGCAGGGGGAATACAGATGAGGCATCCAGCAGAAGGGTGGAGGGGCGGGGAGTATAGATGAGGCATCAAGCAGAGGGATGGAGGGGCGGGGGAGTACAGATGAGGCCTCCAGCACAGGGATGGAGGGGCGGGGGAGTACAGATGAGGCATCCAGCACAGGGATGGAGGGGGCAGGGGGAGTACAGATGAGGCATCCAGCAGATGGACGGAGGATGGCAGAGAGTATAGATGAGGCATCCAGCACAGGGACGGAGGGGCCGGTTAAGTATAAATGAGGCATCCAGCAGAAGGATGGAGGCGGCGGGGGAGTACAGGAGAGGCATCCAGCAGAGGGTTGGAGGGGGAGGGCGGAGTATGGATGAGGCATCCAGCAGAGTGATGGAGGGGGCGGGGGAAGTACAGATGAGGCATCCAGCAGAGGGACGGAGGGGGTGGGGGATTATAGATGAGAAATCCCGCAGAGGGATGGAGGGGGCGGGGGAGTATAGATGAGGCATCCAGCAGAGGGACAGAGAGGGCGGGGGAGTATAGATGAGGAATCCTACAGAGGGATGGAGGGGGTGAGGGAGTATAGAGGAGACATCCAGCAGAGGGATGGTGGGGGCGGGGGAGTACAGGCGGGGAATCCAGCAAAGGAACAGAGGGGACGGGGAAGTATAGATGAGGCATCCATCAGAGGGACGGAGGGGGCGGGGGAGTACAGATGAGGCATCCAGCAGAGGGATGGAGGGGGCTGGGGGAGTACAGATGAGGCATCCAGCAGAGGGACGGAGGGGCGGGGTCAGAATAGATAAGGCATCCAGCAGAGGGATGTAGGGGTGCGGGGAGTATAGATGAGGGATCCAGCATAGGGACAGAGGGAGCAGGGGTATAGATGAGGTATCCAACAGAGGGACAGAGGGGGTGGGGGGAGTATAGATGAGGCATCTAGCAGAGGGACGGAGGGGCAGGGGGAGTACAGATGAGGCATCCAGCGGAGGGATGGAGGGGGGGAGTATAGATGAGACATCCAGCAGAGGGACGGAGGGGGCGGGGGAGTACAGATGAGGCATCAAGCAGAGGGACGAGGGGGCGGGGGACTACAGATGAGCTATCCAGCAGAAGGATGGAGGGGGCGGGGAGTACAGGTGAGGCATATGGGCAGAGCGATGGGGAGTGGGGGAGTATAGATGAGGCATCCAGCAGAGGGACGGAAGGGCAGAGGGAGTACAGATGAGGCATCCACAGAGGGACGGAGGGTGCGGGGGAGTATAGATGAGGCATCCATCAGAGGGACGGAGGGGGGGAGTACAGATGAGGCATCCAGAAAAGGGATGAAGGGGCGGGGGAGTATAGATGAGGCATCCACAGAGGGATAGAGGGGGCGGGAGGAGTACAGATGAGGCATCCAGCAGAGGGACGGAGGGGGCCAGGGGAGTATATATGAGGCATCCATCAGAGGGATGGAGGGGGTGGGGGAGTACAGATGAGGCATCCAGCAGAGGGACGGAGGGGGCGGGCGGAGTACAGATGAGGCATCCAGCAGAGGGAGGAGAGGGCAGGGGAGTATAGATGAGGCATCCAGCAGAGGGACAGAGGGGGCAGGGGCGTATAGATGAGGAATCCTACAGAGGGATGGAGGGGATGGGGGAGTATAGATGAGGCATCCAGCAGAGGGACAGAGGGGGCGGGGGAGTATAGATGAGGCATCCAGCAGAGGGACAGAGGGGGCGGGGGAGTATAGATGAGGCATCCAGCAGAGGGACGGAGGGGGCCGGGTAAGTATAGATGAGGATTCCAGCAAAAGGATGGAGGGGATGGGGGAGTACAGATGAGGCATCAATCAGAGGGACGGAGGGGGCGGGGTCGGAATAGATGAGGAATACAGCAGAGGGATGGAGGGGTGGGGGAGTATAGATGAGGGATCGAGCATAGGGACAGAGGGGCGGGGGGTATAGATGAGGCATCTAGCAGAGGGATCAAGGGGGTGGGGGGAGTACAGATGCAGCAACCGCAGAGGGACGGAGGGGGCGGGGGGAGTACAGATGAGGCATCCAGCAGAGGGACGGAGGGGGCGGGGGAGTATAGATGAGGCATCTAGCAGAGGGACGGAGGGGGGGGAGTATAGATGAGGCATCCAGCAGAAGGATGGAGGGAGCGGGGGGACCATAGATGAGGCATTCAGCATAGGGTTGGAGGGAGTACAGATGAGGCATCCAGCAGAGGGAAGGAGGGGGGTGGGGGAGTACAGATGAGGAATCCTGCAGAGGGATGGAGGGGGTGAGGGAGTACAGATGAGGAATCCTGCAGAGGGATGGAGGGGTGGGGGAGTACAGATGAGGAATCCTGCAGAGGGATGGAGGGGGTGGGGGCGTATAGATGAGGAATCCCGCATAGGGATGGAGGGGGTGGAGGGAGTATAGATGAGGCATCCAGCAGGGGTTGGAGGGGGCAGGGGGAGTACAGATGTGGCATCCAGCAGAGGGACGGAGGGGGCAGGGGGAGTACAGATGTGGCATCCAGCAGCGGGACGGAGGGGGCAGGGGGAGTACAGATGTGGCATCCAGCAGAAGAGAGGCATGGTCGGAGAGATGAGCCAGGGAGAGAAGAGGACGAGGCATGGTCAGAGAGCTGAGGCAGAAGGAGAAAAGGATGAGGCATGGCCAAAGAGCTGAGGCAGGAGGTGAAGAGGATGAGTCATGGCCAAGCAGGAGGAGAAGAGGATGAGGCATGGTCAATGGGCTGAGTCAGGAGGAGAAGAGGATGAGCTCAGAGGAAGAGATGCGTGGTCAGAGATCTGAGGCAGGACGTGAAGAAGATGAGGCATGGCCAGAGAGCTTAGTCAGGAGGAGAAGAGGATGAGCTCAGACGACAGGAGGAATGGCCAGAGAGCTGAGGCAGATGGAGAAGAGGATGAGGCATGGCCAGAGAGCTGAGGCAGGAGGAGAAGAGGATGAGGCACAGCCAGAGAGCTGAGGGAGGAGGAGATGAAGATGAGACATGACCAAAGAGTTGAGGCAGAAGGAGAAGAGGATGAGCTCAGAGGAAGAGAGTCATGGTCAGAGAGTTGAGGCAGGAGGAGAAGAGGATGAGGCATGGCCAGAGAGCTGAGGCAGAAGGAGAAGAGGATGTGGCACGGTCAAAGAGCTGAGGCAGAAGGAGAAGAGGATGAGCTCAGAGAAAGAGATGTGTGGTCAGAGAGCTGAGGCAGGAGGAGAAGAGGATGAGGCAGGGCAGAGAGCTGAGGCAGGGTAGAAGAGGGCGAGGCATGGTCGGAAAGCTGAGGCAGGAGGAGAAGAGGATGAGGCATGGCCAAAGAGCTGAGGCAGAGGAGAAGAGGATGAGGCATGACCAAAGAGCTGAGGCAGAAGGAGAAGAGGATGAGGCATGGCCAAAGAGCTCAGGCAGAGGAGAAGAGGATGAGGCATGACCAAAGAGCTGAGGCAGGAGGAGAAGAGGATGAGGCATGACCAAAGAGCTGAGGCAGGAGGAGAAGAGGATGAGGCATGGCCAAAGAGCTGAGGCAGAGGAGAAGAGGATGAGGCATGGACAAAGAGCTGAGGCAGAAGGAGAAGAGGATGAAGCACGGTCAGATAGCTGAGGCAGGAGGAGAAGAGGATGAGGCACAGCCATGGAGCTGAAGCAGGAGGAGAAGAGGATGAGGCATGGTCAGAGAACTGAGGCAGGAGGATAAGAGGATGAGGCATGGCCAGAGAGCTGAGGCAGAAGGAGAAGAGGATGAGGCATAGTCAGAAACTGAGGCAGCAGAAGATGACACGACGGATTTACAGGTAGAGTCAGTGCCAGGTAGCAGTTTCCATTGTGGGCACACAGGGTGCTCCTCCAGCTGGGGGCCATGGGTAACTGGGTTCCACCAGTGAGTGCCCAGCTTTGCTGGCATCCGTATGGCACAAGGCTCTGGTGCCCACAGGCTGTTGTCACAGACCCACTGCCCTGCCAGAGTTCGCACATGTGAATCCCCGAGATAGATTCACCTTTCCCCTTTTTAGGTCGAGCATTCGAGACCTCTTGTATATACTTTAGTATATACTTTAGTATATATACTTTAATATATACTTTAATATATACTTATATGTGTATATTCTTTGTGGGCTCTGGAGATCAGCCCTAGGACTTGTCTGCTTCCGCTTAGGGACTTTTTTTTCTGTTCAACTGCCTCTATTTACCTGTCTTGATAGAAAACGACCAGCAGAGGTCAGTAAAATACCAGAATTGCTTTCTGCTGAGGGACTTTCTTTTTTAATTTTTCTGGCAACTGCCTCTATTTAACTTTCTTGACAGAAAACGACCAGCAGATGTCAGTAAAATACCAGAATCACTTTAGCATTCTCTAAATTCCAGTCCATAGAAATTGTCTTACACAAGCACCCGTAGACAATAATATTTTTTTCAAATCTTGTATTTTCAGTGATATGACCACCGAAGGCCCTTATTTTATATTAAAAACAGAGCTTTCCCGCTGAAAGGCAATATTTCTCTCCATGTGTTCCCATACCTGGCGTGTCACGCAGTTTGGAGCTTACTTTCCCTCCATGTTAAAGAACAGTAGATGTTTCAGCATCCAGGCTAATATGCTGCATAGCTAAATACATATAAGGTCCCAAAGGTGAGACCAATTGCATTGCAGATGCTTGTTTCATGCATTTTCCCTTTCACATGCATGATACCACTACTTCGTTTTCCTGGCAATATCCTGGATCAGCTGTTCGGCATGCCAGGGAAAAGACATATGCAATGTTTGCAATGAATGGCGCTGCATGCCAGTAACTGTAAAACCTAAAAAGGTCCTTTCACGTGCCTTTTGTATGAAAGTAAAAAGCACAGACCCAAACTGTGAGTAAGCATGCACACCTGGGGTTGCCAAGGCTGCCTAACGCGGCCCACACAACGAAAACTCACAATTTGAATTGAACAGACACAGATCAAGCACAACAGAAGAGTTGGCAACGGGAAGGTCCGGGGCGGGCATTTGAGGTCATTTCTCAAATACCTTTACAATGTAACTCAAAGCAGCTCTCGTTACTAACCACACCCACTGCTCCACCAGCCCCAATGTCATTCTGTTCTAACTTTGGGCTGACACTTAAAAAACAGCTGTGCTCGTCTCCTGCCAAAAGCAGTCCATGTGAGGTGGACACGAGCTCTGACAGATGTGCAGCGGGGGGGGGCTCCCTCAGGCCGTGCAAGGCGGAGAGGATGTGGTCTCATGCAAGCAGGGCCGGTTCTAGGATTTGCGGGGCCCTGGGCCAAAAGAGAATGTGCGAGGCCCCTCTAATTTACAAAAGTGACCCCTTGCAAGGAGACCATTCAGAGACACTACGTGAGGCCCATTGTCCAGCATTTTAGCGCCCCCACAGTTTTAACTTTCAACCCACAAGCAATTCTCACACCTTCAGCCCGATAGGTGTGAGAATTGCTTGTGAGCTAAAAGTTAAAACTGTGGGGGCGCTAAAATGCTGGACAATGGGCGTCACGCAGTGTCTCTGAATGGTCTCCTTGCAACTGGGACAAGAGGAAGGGTCCCCCTTTCCCCTTGGCCTCCAGACACCATCCCTGAGAGGCCCGGGGAGGGGACTTCTCCCATGGACCCTAATTGCAAGGAGACACCTTTCTTTTAGTTGGATCGGCAGGGAAACAACAGGACACACGATCAGTGCGGGGCCCCATGCTGGAGGCCCTGGGCAGCTGCCCACACTGCCCATGCCTAGCGCCGGCCCTGTTCTCCTGGCTAGACTGCCGACTTTGGGGCTGGGGAACCAAGGTTCGAGCCTCGGGGTCGACTCCACATCCTGTGATTCTGGGCAAATCACTTAATCTCCCCGTGCCTACCAAAAAAATGAATGTGTCCTTGTGTAACCTAACTGGTGCTCATGCACAGCGCTCCAATACCTTCGGGTCGAGTTCGCGCTATATAAATCTGCAAAAAAAAAAATTATGGGAAGTCTGCAGGGAGCGTGAATGAATGAAACAAACATGGCGGCAGAACTGAAGCCCCTGCAGTCGCCAACTTGAAGAGAAGACAGACCACCGGGCAGGTAAAAAAAAGCAACAACCATTTTGGGAATTTCCCTGCTTATCGGTAATCTTCATTACTCCGAGTCCTGGTCCCCGCCCTCCCTCCCTCCCCCAGGTGGGATTGAATGTATTATGTTTATGCTTTCTGTCAAGATTTTTCTGTGCTTCGTATTTCAACAGGAAGTGATGTCAATGTTTCCCTTTAATGTAGGGTGACCAAATCTCCCAGATATGATGGGACAGTCCTGGTTTTTCACCAGCTGTCCCGGCAGGTTTTGGGAAATTTAGCTCATATCCTGGTTTTTAGAGAGGGTCGACTGAAAACGCTGGAAGGTGCCTTTTTTGTTTTCGAAAGCAGGAATCAGCTGTTATAAGAAAGCAATTTAATTAACAGGCATACTACTGGCTTTAATAATTGCATTTTATTTATGTTCTTACTGTCTCTTCTATAATTCTCTGCTGAGGAGCGCTGTCATTCTGCGCGCTCGGTTGAAGTAAAATTGTAGTCCTTCTTCTATTTTTGTGAAATGTCCCAGTTTTTGGCTTTAAAAACTCTGATCACCCTACCTTAATGGGATGGCTGGATAAATGGCGGCCAGATTAGGGGAGTTATTTTTGCCAGGTATGGAGTACGTTCTGCGGTTGAGGTAAATCTCGTGTGTAAGGACTGGGTCAGGGAAGACGGACGAGGAGGTAATGGATTATTTTATTTCTCTCATGCCTTTTACTTAAATGCTGTTCAAGGGATAGCCTCGTAGAACTTCACATACAAACATTATAAAGTTAGCAAGAGGGACAGACCGAAGGTTCCCATTGAAAGGCATTCGTCAGAGAGGAGTAGTTTAATGCAAGCCCAGGTATGCAGCCGTATTGTAAGGATGTACAGTTGAGAGATTGTTAGTGGCCGCAGTCCACCCCTAGGTATCCCGGTGGCGGTGAGTGGTCAGCTTGTTAAGCCCATTCTAGAACTTAAGTCAGTGAAGTGTGGGGACTCCAGGGCGGCCTGTATCCCTACAGGTGACAATAAAATATGTTGAAGCACCAGCAGGACATCTCAGCCGTCATCATCTTGGGGGTATCGGGCAGTGGTTGATGGGGTGAGGGGTCAGCTGAAGTGGTACCACTAGGACATGCTAGCACTGGACAGCAAGGGAATGTAACGTCATGCTGACTGAGTCATGGCTAACGGCTTCTATGAGAGAAAGGGGTAAGGCACCGGAGCAGTGGTTATGCTTCCCTCCCAATAGAGAGGCTGCAGTCACATTGGGGGAACATTTTCAATCTGATTTTCATTATTGCCCCGGACGCCCTAGTGCCGAGAAGCACGGTTAAAATTTGAGATAGTAATAGCTATGCTGGACCTTATCAGGCAGGATTTGGTTAAGGAAATTGAGAAGGCCTGGGGGGATATTCTCAAGAACGTGCGATAAACATCGCCAAAATAGGTTAACGCAAGTTTTCATATCGCCGTCTATCACGGGAAAATAACTCCGGGTTAACGTCGTATTTTCAACATGGTGGTAACATGCGATAGTCTCCCGATAACGCGTCAAATGTCCGCGATAACATTACCGGGACGGCAATGAAAATCCAAACCCGAACGCGAAAAAAGTTGCGATGGGCCCAACCGCGATAAGACAATCAGCGAAAAGCAGCACCAGGCCTGCAATTCACACACATCAGGCGGGAAAAACAACTACAAAAGCAGAAAAAAAAACCAAACAAAAACCAAACTACAGCGAAGCACAATGGAGGCAACCGGAGCAGGTACAGAGGACGGCCAGAACCCCACAAGCCCCCCGGAGGAGCAGCCTGGGACCTCGGGGACAGGGAAGGGCAAGGACAAGAAGAAGAGGAAGACGCGGTTCAGTCCGCAGGAAAACAGGATCCTGATCACGGAGGTGATAGAACACCATCAACAACTGTTCGTCACCTCCACTGTGTCATTGGCAACAAAAAATGGAACATGGCAGTCCATCGTGGACAAGGTGAATGCAGTCGGAGTGCTGAGGAAGAGGACAATGGACGAGGTCAAGAGGCGCTGGAAAGATGTGAAGCGCAAAACCAAGCAGAAACTCGGCAACAACCAGAAGGCAGCAATGCAGACTGGAGGTGGGAGTCCAGCGCCAAAGGAGGAGCTGGATGAGATGGAGGAAATGGTGTCCAAATGGTGTCCACAGTCATCAGTGGGGAGATGGTGGCAGGAGTTGGGGGACCGGACACTGCTCAACATGACCTGACACAACAGCAACAGGGTAACGACCAGGGACTGGGGGTACGGGGGGAGATGTGCACAATGGCTCACATGCACAATCAAGCAGAGCACAGTGCACACCTACAATGACTCTGGATCATGTCCCTGATCCCCTTGGCACACTGCAGCACACCTAGAAACAGCACGTAGGCCCCCGTCGACTATGTGCCCAGAGGAGGCCCGCCCACACATCACTTATCTCACAACCAACCCATGCACATGTGCTGAACCCAGCGAAGCTGCGGGTCCGTGAGCCACACTGACAATGCAAGTGACACTACATGACGATTAGCATGGCTGCAGTCCGATCATCATGACATGGTGCACGCCACCACACTGAGGTGGCTGAGTGTGGACCACATCCGTAAAGGAGCAGGTCACACTCTGACACATCCACCTGCACAAACAACCCCTGACGTCAACAACACATCTGCGGACAAACCATGCCCCAGAGTCCCAACTCCCACCAAGACCCAAATTCACCCAAGTCTGCAACATCTCAGCACTGTATGGGCACAGAAGTCAAAGGCACACCGCCTGAAAGGGACAAGGGGCAGCAAAATCAGAGCTGCAGGTGCGACTCTCCCAAAATGCAGCACACACACATGACATGCAGAGCACATCAGCATTGACAACAATGTGGTACAAACTGCAACACGTTTACAACAGGACAGAGGACACAACAGGTGCCGCTTGTGTGTAGAAACTGGCCAACCACATTTGGCATAGCAGGGAAATGTGAGATGTCAATGTACAAGTACAAACACATATCCTTGATGTTGTCGAAATGTCCACTGTCCCGCATCAAATAGGCATCTCCTCCTAAACAGTCACAATGTACATTGTCATGCAGTCTGTATGTGAACTTGTACAATGCGTCAACATACATGTGAACACAATGTAAACTGCATCTCCCCTTCACATTGTAGAGGGAGCATCAACACCTCCTGCAGAGGCAGCCCCAACAACTCTTCACTGATGACGATGAGGACATCCCCAACATCGACACCGAAGCCCTCCAAGTCCTCATTGACAGCTTCGGCACCCCACCTCCAGGAGCAGGGCAGCCCAGCTGCATCGAGGAGACCCCACCCCCTGCACAGACCACACAGCAGGAAGCACCTACCACCCCGGCTGTCTCCCAGGACCCCCACGAACAACACATGGCCTTCCAACGCCGTGTGTTAGAGGTCCAGGAGAAGATGGCTGATCAGGTCCGGGTGGGGTTCGACCTCATGGCAGCCAAACTTGATGCCATACATGGGTGTCTGATTCCCATCAGGGACCACTTACAGTCCCTAACGGACACCCACAGTCCGCTCCATGCTCTCCAACGTTCCATGGCTGACATCGCTGGAGTCATGATACAGAGACAAAACAACTGTCCAGTCAGAGTGGCTCCAGCGATGTCAGCCGGGAGTTGGGACACATGCGGGGGCTCATGGAGAACATGGGCAGAAACATGCAGGCGGAAAGAATGGCTGCCACGGCTGCACACCAGCGAGATGTGGCTGGGACCTTCCATGCCCTGCAGCACATCGTCATGGCATTGCTGCCTCAAGGCCTGGCGCAGATAAATGCTGCTGCTGCTTCTACATCCACATCTCCGCCCCCTGATGTGTCAGTGCCTCACAGTGTGGCAGGCAATCCACCTCCGGCCCCTGATGTGTCAGTGGCACACAGTGCGGCCGACATTCCACCACCACCCACGTGTGAGGCACATGAGACATCAGAGGACGAAGATGCGGGTGAATCAACCTTACTGGTAAGGAGGAGGCAGTAGCATTCATCTCGTCCATATGGCCTGTTTCTGCTTGGTTCTGCCCTTTGCATCATCACCTTCCACTGTCCCCGATACACTGTGCGACACTCACCTTGGACCTCGACATGGACTGCCATATTCTGTTTGGTTACCAATGACACAGCGATCAGACTGCGGACTGAACTCTTCCTCTTCCGATGTACTTGTCATTCCCTGAAGGACTCTGGCTGGCCCTCCACGGGCCAATAATGTGAAGTGGGGTTTGCATGGCCCTGTACTGCTCCAGCTGCAACACTCCACTGGATGTGCATTAAACATTCAGAATCGCACAGATGTGTCATGTCTTTGATCATACAAGTATGAAAGTATGGATGAATGTAGGGTCAGTGATTCCCCTTACGTCCATGTTGCTCATGTCGTGGGACTTGAGTCACAGGGTGCAACATTGCCGATTGCGGTCCATGTGGCGTAGACACTACAACAGAGACACAAGCATCAGTTACTTCCTTGTCCAGCCCAGAACTGAAGCACGCCCAGAGCCCTGGGGTCATTGTTCCCACCCCTACGCTGGCCTGGCATACGCCAGGCCAGACCACTCCGCTTACGCTCAGAGGGGAAGACGACAAAGCTACATGTCCCAGGTCTTCCCTGTAGTGATCTGCTGATCACTGGTCTAGTTGTCAGCATGCCACAGCCACTCCCTGAGGGCTGGTTAACACCCACACCACACCCATCCAGCACAGGCGTCACAGGACATGTGACCCTACCAATAAAAGGGGCCTAGCACATCACATCCCCCACTGCTGGAGAAGACATGATGGCGTCCGCATCCACGGAACTCAGTCATGAGGGGTCCGTGACTTGCGTTGCACTGAGTTAGTAGCACCCGATGGCCTGCGTCCGGCATGGGCCTACCGGTATGTGGCGATGACTTGCGTTGCACAGGGTTAGTGGCACCCGCTGCACTGCGGTTGGCAGGGGCCTACCGCCACGTGGCAATGACTTGCGTTGCACAGGGTTAGTGGCACCCGCTGCACTGCGGCTGGCAGGGGCCTACCGCCACGTGGCGATGACTTGCGTTGCACTGAGTTAGTGGCACCCGCCTACTGCCACGTGGCGATGACTTGCGTTGCACAGGGTTAGTGGCACCCGCTGCACTGTGGCTAGCGGGGGCCTACCACCACGTGGCGATGACTTGCGTTGCACTGAGTTAGGCCCACCTGAAGAGCTGAGCAGGTGTGCAGCCTGCGATGATGCGTTGGCCTCGATACGGCGTGCAGCGAATCAAGACTCAAATTGAACAGTGTGCCCTGCTGGACCGCAGCGTACGCGCAGGCAGCAGTCAGCACACACATGACTCCACGGTTGACTGGGGGTGAGTGCTTGCAATGTTCAACACTCCGTCCATCATCCCCTTTGGTTTTGCTGTGTTCGCCCTAAGTTGGCAGGGTATGCCCAGACGTGGGTCTGTGAAAGGCAGCGAGTCTTCTAAGACCCTCAATGCTGCCCGATGCAGGGTTCCACCTCTAATTCACTTTGGGTTCGCTATCAAAATAATGAGGCAAGCGCTGGAAACTGGAAGAGAAGCAAATGGTTTATTTCTCATGAGGAGATCACGTCAACTGAGACACCGGGATGTCTGAGGGAAGTGTTCTGCTGACAACTCCCTTGGCTCTTCCTTTTATACAGGTTTGACACAATGCATTTGTTTGATCAACATGGTTACAAAAGCTTGGGGTCCCCGCCCCGGGCAGGTTGTCACACAAGCCCAACAGTAATTCTCTTCCCACCCAGGTCAAACAGACAATCTTATCTTGCAGCTGGACCTTGCTTCAGGGTCTAAAACATGTGAGACCGGTCAGATCTAAGAGTCCGTTCTGTTGATAAAAACAGGTCCCATTGTTGGTAACAACAAGTCTTGCTGTTTGCAGTGCAATAAATCATTTTGCAAGAGTCTTTTTGGTGTTTGGAACCTGTTTGTGTAACTAGGTGTAGTGAAGGGTAGAGCGTCCAAAGGCTTGTCTGAAAACAGGGATGAGAGGAAAACGAGTTTGTGGCAGCAAGTGGCGCTGAGGTTTGTTGTGGCAATAGAGTTTATAGCCCCCAGCACAGTACCAGGTCGGTCAGAGGGATGCTAGTAAGGGCAGGGTGAAACAAAGGTGACCAACAGAGTACAAAATGGCTGTGATAGATCAAAATGACTGTAACTTATGTGCACATAGAATTCCACCAGACAAGATGGCGCAGGTAATGTTCATAATTGTCATTTTGCTTTTAACAGTGGCCCCTTTGAACATAACTAGCCAGCTTGTCAGTCTATTTCGATCTCCATAATGTCCTGTATCTCTTGATCATACATCACTCTCATTTTTGTTAGCTGAGTGTCCATAGTCTTAGGGTGTAAGGTAGTCATGCAAAGAGAACACAAAGGTGGTATACAGTGTATACCCAAACAACAACCACATATTGTCAATACTGGGACCAAGAGAATCATTGATATTTTCCAACCCCACTCCTTCAAGATGCCCCAAAGCCAACTTCCAACTGTCCACGTCTCTGATCCTTGATGAATTTCTGAAGATAGTCTATGGAGATGTTCGATTGCTTCATAGACAGAAGGTGAATTATCAGGAATGTATACACATCAGCTGGCACCGATGATGCGGCAAGCTCCTCCACGGTCCGCTAGTACCACGTCCAGGACCATGCGATTTTGCAGGGTAACCAGACGGACCGCTTGGAGCTCAGCAGTGTTGTTGGTGAGGATGCCAGCAGTGATGTTCAGGGCGGTCTCTACCGCTTGGGACAGATGTCTGATGGCTCGGCTGTTTGCCATCGGACCCCATAGCGGGACGAGCCCTTTTGCTGCGTCGAGGAACTGTGATGAGGCAGAGTCTGCTTGATCAATGTCTTTAGAACGCTTTTCTCGATGATGCTCTGCAGGGGCTGTGTAGGTTGGTGGCAAAACAAAGGCGATGAAGCATGTGCCCCCCAGTTTCTTGGGAGCCAGGTGTAGGCTTTGGTTCCACAAACAAAGTACATATTGGGTGATGCAACAAACGCTGGGGGGTTGGCAGTGTTCAAAGTCCTTACAATGTTACAGGTGCTGTGACCCACATTCTTAGTCCCACGGCCTTCAATGCATACAAGGCCAGAGACGTTCACCACAGATAGGGCCACAGTCAGTGTTGCAGCAGTTCTTTTCTTCAGGTAGGAAAATGTGGCTCTGTTAGGATTATTGAACACTTGCATTTCCACTCGTTCTTTGGCGGGGACATCAATCTGGAATGTTGCATTGAAGGTGTGAGGGCAGAAGGGGGCGGCTGTCGTTCCTGTTTTGTTTCGCCAGAACTCGTTGTAGATCTGGGCGATTGTTCCGTCGGAAGTGGCATTGTCTTTGTAACTTTCTTGTAGGAGCATCATCCAGGCAAGGCAAGATCCGTGAATAGAAAAGGGCGAAGGGATGAAAGGGATGGAATGTTCAGTGGCATGTGGTAACAGCCCACAGACCCAACAGTTGGTAGCATTGGTGGCAAGATTGTGTTGGTGCAACATCTGCACGAAAGAATTATTCCAGAATTCTTTGCGTCGTTCTCGGAGATGTGGCGGTAGTGATACCAGGTAGTGTTCTTTCTTGGTGGTTGGTTGCATGGTGGGTGACAATGTTCTGTATGCAGGTGCATTCTCTTCAATGATCCAGAGTGCGACCATTAGCAGGAGACAGGTGAGAAATGCGGCTACAAGTGCAATTGTCTTTGTGCTGTGCAGGTTAGCAGTCTTGGTGTCTTTGCAGTGGTTTTGCAGGTGTTCAGTTTCTTCCATCATCTTCGAGGAGCTCAACAACTGTTAGGACCACAGACTTTTGTCTGGCGCTTTCCTGGTAGCGTTGTTTGACTATGCTACCGATCTGAGACCTTGACTCAGTTAGTGGCCTGGTCGTTGGAGCTCCCTCCTTTCGTCGATCTTAGGTTGTATCCTTTCCTGGATGGCACCGTGGGGTCGGGAAATTCTGATAGTTCGAGGGTGTCTTCTTGTGGGTAGCAACTCAGAGCTGGTCGGTCTCTCGCGAGTACTTCCTCTTGCACCTCCACCCCTTCACAGGTTGCCAGTGTTGGAGGGACTCGTTTGCAGTGATGGGCATGCAGCCAGTTTCGTTTTCCTTGCACTCGGAGGGCAGTTCGGTGGTGATCAGGACTTGCCAGGGGCCCGTCCACCTAGGCTCCAGATTCTTCGTTCTTTGGAAGTTGCGAATTAATATATGGTCGCCTGGCTTTATTTCATGTCCCGGGCCCCTGGATACGTCAGGCAAGGCTTGCTGCACCTGTTGGTGGATAATTGTTAGCTCGTTTGTCAATTCATGCAAGTATTCCGACATTAATATGTTCGGGACATCGTTAATGGAGGTGGGTCTTGGTGCCGCCCAAATGCTCATAGGCCTGCCGAAGACCACCTCATACGGGGTCAGTCGGTGTTTGGTTGGGGTGGAGCGCATCGATAACAATGCCAATGGGAGGGCGTCGGGCCATTTCAACCCGGTCGTGGTAACTATTTTGGCTAGTTTTAGTTTCAACAATGCATTGTGTCTCTCTACCAGGCCCGCTGATTGGGGGTGGAAGACGGCATGGAACTTTTGTTTTACCCCCAACCCTCTCAGTATGTTCTGTATCACCTCGGCTACGAAGTGGGGGCCGTTGTCGCTCCATAAAATTCTGCAAAGGCCGTATCGGGGAAGAATTCTTTCAGCAATACTTTTGCAGTGGCTAAGGCGGTATTGTCGCGGGTGGGATAGGCCTCCACCCATTTGCTAAAAGCGCACACAACCACCAGGACATATTTTAGACCAAGGCATCTCTCTAGTTGAATGTAATCCATTTGAAGGATTTCAAAGGGGTGGTCAGGGACTCCAAACCCTCCCCGTGGTACTACTGTCCCCTTCCCTGGGTTGTGTTGTAGGCAGACTATACATTGTTGTACTAGGCGTTTTGCAGATTCTGCTATCTTGACGTTATGCCATACTCTGGTGATTAGTTCAATCATGGGGGTGGAGCCTATGTGTGCTGGTAAATGTGCCATGGTCAATATGGGGATGAGGTAGGCATTGGGTAACAGCCATTTATTTCCGTCTTTAGTTCTCCAGCAATCTTCCTCGTCTTTTAGTCCCACCTTTTCCCACTCGGTCAATTCGTCTTGTGTGCCTGTAGTCTGTATGTCCCTTACAGTGGTCCTAGCGTCAGTCCATCGTTCAGCTTGTGACCTGGTCACATACATTCGTGTCGTAGTTCTGTCTCCTGCCGTGGCTCGGGCAGTAACGTCTGCTAGTGCATTTCCCTGTCCAATGAGATCAGTCACTTTCCTATGTGCTTGGCATTTTATCACTGCTAACTTCTTGGGGAGGAGGACTGCTTGCGTCAAGGCGGAGACTAAATCTCCATGCAGGATGGGTGTACCGTGTGAAGTCAGGAACCCTCTTTCTTTCCATAAGATCCCAAAATGGTGAACCACCCCGAAGGCATATTGGCTGTCGGTGTATATGTTAACTGTCGTGTCAGTCGCTAAGATACATGCTCGTGTGAGGGCAATGAGTTCTGCAGCCTGGGCTGAACGTTGAGGAATACGGGCTGTTTCCAGAACGGTTCGGGCTGTGGTGACAGCGTATGCAGCTGAGGTGGTGCCGTCGGGGAGTTTGATGCACGAACCATCCACCCATAGTTCTCCATCTGGTTCTAGAAAGGCGGTGTCTCTGAGATCTATTCTTCTCTTTGTTTGTTCATCGGTTAGTGTCACACAGTCGTGTAGTGGAGTCACGCTAGGATCATTTTCGGGTAGGGGTAACAGTGTGGCTGGATTGAGGGTGGTGCATCGCTTTAGGGTAATGTGCGGTGCTAGCAGGGTCAACTCATATCCTGTCAGTCGGGCGCTAGTCAAGTGTTGGGTTTTGGTCTGGTTTAGTAGTGTGTCGACTGCATGGGGTACTAAAACAGTGACTGGATTGGAGAGTACTATTCCTTCGCTCTGGCGTATTGATACTGCTGCAGCTGCCACAGCGCGCAGGCACGCTGGCAGTGCTCTGGCTACTGGATCGAGGGTGGCAGAGAAATATGCACAAGGGCGTTGTTTTTGACCAATTGATTGTGTTAGGACAGACAATGCACATCCTTCCCTCTCGTGCGTGTAGAGGAAGAATGGTTTGGAGTAATCCGGGGTTCCTAGGACAGGTGCTGAACAAAGGGCATTGCGTAGTTCTTTAAAGGCTGACTGGCATTCGGGGGTCCAGGGGAGAGGTGAGGGGATGTCTTTAGCTAGGAGGGAGAGAAGGGGTTTGACAATGAGGCTAAAGTTCGGTAACCACTGTCGGCAAAATGAGGTGAGACCTATCAAAGAGCGGACTTGTTTCTGATCTTTGGGGACAGGGGTGTCTAGAATTGTCTGGATCCTGTCAGGCGTGAGTTTCCTCCCTTCTTTGGATAAAAGGTGACCCAAATAGGTCACTTGTGATTTACAGAACTGCAATTTCTTTCGGAGACCTTGTGACCATTCTCAGCAAGAAAATGGAGTAGTTTGATGGTGGCTGTGACGGCTATTGGTATGGTGTCCGCTGCTAGAAGGATGTCGTCTACATATTGTATTAGTGCCACTCCATCTGGCAATTGTATGGCGTCCAACTGTCTTTTAAGCGCCTGGCTATAGATGCTTGGGCTCTCAGTGTACCCCTGAGGTGCTCTGCAAAATCTGTACGAACGGGAGTTTAGGGTGAATCCAAATAGATAGCGGCTGTCCTTGTGTATAGGTATGGAAAAGAATGCGTTTTGAGGTCAATTACAGTGAAGGTGGTGGCAGTGGAGGGATTAAGGTCATAATTGTCGTGATGTCGGAAACTACTGGGTATTGTGGCACTACGATTTTGTTTATCTCCCGCAGGTCAATGATGAAGCGGTAGGCTTTTCCGTCTCCCTCTCCCTGTCTCTTTACAATCGGTAGTATGGGACTATTACAAACGTTGCTCACTACTTCCTCTACCACCCTTGCCTCTACCAAAGAGTGTATGATCTCTGTCAGTGCCTTCTCACCCTCTGGCGATATTTTGTACTGCGGTACTTTCGGTAGGGTTGCGTCCTGTCGTATTGTTACGTGTACTGGGTCAATCATCATTCGTCCTACGTCTGAATCAGCCCTAGCCCATAAGTGTGATGGCAAAGTGTCCAGTAGGGATGCGTCAGCCTCGGAGATGGGAAACATGTGCTGATTAGGGTTCTCTCTATGGCGCTGGGGGTCCTGCTATCTTAGATGTCCTGTCCTTATCTATCCGTCCTTGTTCCACGAGGTGACGGAATACCTCCAGTGTGGATGAAAAGAGTTCTGTAACATCGTTGTCGCCTTCATCTCCGGTGTCTACCTTCCTATAGAGAGCCACTAGTCGCTCGGGCCCTACATCTTGGTACTTCTCTTCATATGCAGTAAGAGTGTGGTAACAGAGACGTACAATAAAGTATCGTTTGCGGTTTTCAACATAGGAGTTGCATATGTCAGTTACATGCTCTTCTGTCTCCTTCCTATCTATGAGGGATTTAACTACTTTATCAATGCCCGCTCGCTCATTTTTACTTAATCGCGGGACCCTGGGCGCTCCTGTTTCTTTTGATCCTACCTCTACTACTGTATCCTTTGATGAGGCATTTGGTGTGGGTGACTCGGTGGGAGCAGAGGCGGTGGAGACTGAGGCGATCGTGCCATCTCCGGCTATACTTTGGTGGTCCTGTCGTTGTACTACGGGATGAGTAGGGGCGTAAGGGGGTGGCATGTATATGATTGGGGGACCTAACAATAAATCATCATCTACCCTTTGTTTTGCTGGTAACTTGGGGTAAAGAGTCGAGGGCGTTCTAACAGGGCATTGATCTGATATTTTTGATTCCTGTCGCTTTTATCGATTTCCTTTTCTTTTAGTTTTTCTTCTAATCTTTTACAGGCTTGGTAAGCTGATTTTCGCGTTTCTTTATCTTGTCTAGCTTCGTCCCTTTTCTTTCTTTGAGCTGCCTCTTTTCGCCATAAGCCAAAACTGTCAAACATGGCTGGTCTAGTTTTCTTTTGTGGAGAGCTAATTCTAACGTTTCTATTTTAGCGGGATCGAAAGATCCCGTCAGTGGCCACTGATTTACCCGGTCCTTCCTAGTGTATTTATGCCATAGTTTGCTATAAGCTACGCTGGCTAATCCATACTTTACGTACATGTCCTTGTTAGGGGTGCCTTCCGGCGGTGCCGGCTGACTGACCTCTAACGAACGGTCTGGTCCAAAACAATTACAATCAAACAATCTAGAGAAAACAGGCATGACGTATTTATCGGTCAAAATGAATATCTCAATCAATCAATTTAGACAAAAAGTCTGCACTACCTGTCCTTCACTGCCTGCAAAGAGAGAGAATATTCCTATTCTTTGTTGTTTGCAAGCAGGGAAATGTCGTAAATAACTCAATATCAAAAAAGGAATACTAGTATTTCAATCAAACTATTCAATCAATCAATCAATTTAAGTCGTTTTTTCACGACCTTACCCGGACCGTATGGACAGTTCTTCGTCTTCCCCTTCCAGCGCCTGGTTGTCCTGTCACTCCAACAATCAATGCGGCGTTCCTCTAAGGTCCCAGTCAGGACCGCAGGTCACTCGAGAGAGGTCCGTTCGGAACCGGTGAAGTTCAGTCGATCGGCAGCCAGACAAGGGTCTTCTCAGGCAGGTATACCCCAATCGTTTAGTTGTTCACTCCGTCGTTAGGACCTCTCTACCGGACCCACGCGTCGCTGATGGGCCCCTACGCTTGGGCGCCAATTTGTGAAAGGCAGCGAGTCTTCTAAGACCCTCAATGCTGCCCGGTGCAGGGTTCCACCTCTAATTCACTTTGGGTTCGCTATCAAAATAATGAGGCAAGCGCTGGAAACTGGAAGAGAAGCAAATGGTTTATTTCTCATGAGGAGATCACGTCAACTGAGACACTGGGATGTCTGAGGGAAGTGTTCTGCTGACAACTCCCTTGGCTCTTCCTTTTATACAGGTTTGACACAATGCATTTGTTTGATCAACATGGTTACAAAAGCTTGGGGTCCCCGCCCGGGCAGGTTGTCACACAAGCCCAACAGTAATTCTCTTCCCACCCAGGTCAAACAGACAATCTTATCTTGCAGCTGGACCTTGCTTCAGGGTCTAAAACATGTGAGACCGGTCAGATCTAAGAGTCCGTTCTGTTGATAAAAACAGGTCCCATTGTTGGTAACAACAAGTCTTGCTGTTTGCAGTGCAATAAATCATTTTGCAAGAGTCTTTTTGGTGTTTGGAACCTGTTTGTGTAACTAGGTGTAGTGAAGGGTAGAGCGTCCAAAGGCTTGTCTGAAAACAGGGATGAGAGGAAAAACGAGTTTGTGGCAGCAAGTGGCGCTGAGGTTTGTTGTGGCAATAGAGTTTATAGCCCCCAGCACAGTACCAGGTCGGTCAGAGGGATGCTAGTAAGGGCAGGGTGAAACAAAGGTGACCAACAGAGTACAAAATGGCTGTGATAGCAACTTATGTGCACATAGAATTCCACCAGACAAGATGGCGCAGGTAATGTTCATAATTGTCATTTTGCTTTTAACAGGTCCCTTGCTCACTTTGCCACTGGATTCAAGATAGCCTGGCTGATGACGTCTGTAAGCCAGAAACCGGTCCCAGGATGCTTGTTTCCGGTCCAGGAAAGACATGTCTTGGCAGTTCGGGCTGGACTGTTCCCATGAGGCACAGGGTCAGACTGATTTGCATATGGCCATGTCTGAACTGCGGTGGCGGAGTGAGCTAAAGAATGATGATGGATTAAACCCAGATCAGTTGACTGGGGGTGAGTGCTTGCAATGTTCAACACTCCGTCCATCATCCCCTTTGGTTTTGCTGGGGGCCTGTGGCACGGAAACCAGCGACCGGCTGAGGAGGTTGCACCGGCATGTGGAGGGCCCTCTTGGAGACACTCCGGTGGCGGCAGGTGAGCATTGAGGCCTGGGTGCGCAGGGGCGGGCAGTCATCGCTGGGCGGCGGACCGGTCTGGGGACCAGGGCTGGGGTGCAGCAGGCGCACAGGATCGCGCAGGCACCACCGGTCATGGCGGCGGCCTCGTGGCTGGGTGGGGGGCGCTGCCCTGGCAGACACGACCCTGCATGCGATGACATAATGTGCGCAGGTTGGTTTGGGACGTAGCCACCTCGTCTCCAGTGTGAATTTGCCCGTTGAAGGTGGTCGGCCACGTGTGTGTAGGCCTATGGACAGGTTATGGCGGAGACTGAGACACATGCAGTAGTCACTTTGGTGGTGGTTTTGTGACGTGTGCATTCCCACAGTTGTGATTTGTAGGATTGTGGAGTTGAGGTGTGTGGTGTGTTCAGTTTGTACTTGCCGATGGGCAGTGCATTACCATTGGTGCCACCCACCTTGTATATCAGGCATGGTATCATACACACCCACCTTGTATATCAGAAATGGTATCATACACACCCACCTTGTATATCAGAAATGGTATCATACATACTCACATCGTATATCAGGCATGGTAACATACACACCCACCTTGTATATCAGGCATGGTAGTATACACACCCACCTTGTATATCAGAAATGGTATCATACATACTCACCTTTATATAAGGAATGGTATCATACACACCCACCTTGTATATCAGGCATGGTAGTGTACACCACCTTGTATCTCAGGCATGGTATCATACACACCCACCTTGTATATAATGCATGGTAACATACACTCCGACCTTGTATATCAGGCATGGTAACATACACACCCACCTTGTATATCAGGCATGGTATCATGCACACCCACCTTGTATATCAGGCATGGTATCGTACAAACCCACCTTGTATATCAGGCAAGGTATCATGCACACCCACCTTGTATATCAGGCATGGTAGCGTTCACACCCGCCTTGCATATCAAACACGGTATCATACACACCCACCTTTTATAGCAGGCATGGTAACATACACACCTACCATGTAAATGACGCATGGTAACATGCGCACCCATCCTCTATAGTAGGCATGGCAACTTACACACTGACCTTGTATATCAGGCATGGTAACATACACACCCACCTTGTAAATCAGGGATGGTATCATGCACACCCACCTTGTATATCAGGCATGGTAACATGCACACCCACCTTGTATATCAGGCATGGTAACATACACACCCACCTTGTATATCCGGCATGGTGACATGCACACCCACCTTGAATATCACGCATGGTTACATACACACCCACCTTGTACATCAGGTATGGCAACATGCACACCCACCTTGTATATCAGGGATGGTATCATACACACCCACCTTGTATATCAGGCATGGTAACATTCACACCCGCTTTGCATATCAAACATTGTATCATACACACCCACCTTCTATAGTAGGCATGGTAACATACACACCCACCCTGTAAATGACGCATGGTAACATGCACACCCACCCTCTATAGTAGGCATGCAAACTTACACACCCACCTTGTATATCAGGCATGGTAACATGCACACCCACCTTGTATATCAGGCATGGTAACATGCACACCCACTTTGTATATGACGCGTGGTAACATGCTCACCCATCTTGTGTATGACATGTGGTAACATACAAACCCTCCTTGTATATTGTTTGGTAACATGCACACCCACCTTTTATATGAAGCGTAGTAACATGCACACCCACCTTGTATATGATGTGTGATAACATACATACCCACCTTGATTATCAGGCATGGTAACAAACAAACCCACCTTCTATATCAGGCATGGTAACATACACACTCTCCTTGTATATTGGGTATGGTAACATACACACCCAGCTTGTATGATGCGTGGTAACATGCACACCCACCTTGTATATGACGCTTGGTAACATGCACACCCAGCTTGTGTACCAGGTATGGTAACAAGTGCACCCATTTTGTATATATGGCATGGTAACATGCATGCCCTCCTTACACATCACATGTTAATATGAACACGCACACCTTGTATATCCGGCATGGTAACATGCACATCCTCCTTATATACACCATTTGATGAGACTAAGGCGACTATTTAATTGTGCAGATTGAAGAGTTACATCTGTCCCAAGCTAACATTGGTGCTGTGTTAGTGAACACATAAGACAGGTCTACATTAGTTGCCACCATAAGCAATATTGCCAGCAGTGATCACCTCACTTCATCAGGCTGGGTCTCCAGCAGTAATGCAAATGTGTTGTCATGTTTGACAATCCACTCATTGGGTACTACATAACAGCCATAGCAGTAAGGCCACTGGCACCAAGGCAATAATGTAACTGAGAAGTCCCACCTCATTCCCCGTGATTTTAGCTCTAAAACATCACCTTTAAATATATTTCGGAAAAATAACCAGTTTTCTCTAATTACAGGTAGGTAGAGAGCTACCAGTAGCTTACGAGCTACTTGTTGGAGAAGCCTGGTCTAAAGAGTCCTAGGTCCTACCGCCAACCAAATGGAATGGATGTTGTATTGGCAGTGGTACCTAAGTACCTGCGCCAAAGGTTCGGAGGCAGACCATTAGTTTTTTTGGGCACCTCGTCTTGGAACCAGCTCCTGTTGGAGATTCGCTCAGTCGACAACCCACTGTTGTTTAGGAAGAAACTAAAAACTTGCCTATTTGTGCATTGCTAATCTTCACTTGCCGGACCCCTTCATGCTCTGCGTCGGGACACTCCTCAGAGTTGCTTTTGCGCATTATAAGTCATCTATCATATCATGTCATATCCAGGCCTGGGCGGAGCTTGCAGAGTTGTACTCCGTGGAATTTCACGGAGGTATTGGAAATCTCTGTGAAATACTGCAGAGTTCAGTGCCCTGGCGGAGTAACTTACTTGCACCATTCATTGACTCCCCCCCAGCCCCCACTGCCCCTACGTAGTAAGGCCTGACCTTCCGTGAGCCTCCTCCTTGGTGGGTGGGTATGGCAGTGCCGGCTGTCCACGTCAGTGCAGCCAGGCCTTCAGTCTCCTAGCCACCACTGCCTTCCTGCTCCTGCTGCTGGCTGCAGTGGAGAAGTGTGGCTCAATGGTTAGAGCGGCAGACCCTGATGCAGAGATCTGGCCCGGGACCAGGGTTCAATTCCCGCCTCGGCGGGTCTTGGGCTCAATTTCCTCGGACCTGATAATTCTCGCCTCGGTGCCTATTCTAATCATGGGTCCCACTTTGCAACTCTGGGCAATAGCTTGCTTAATCTCCACAACGGCCCCAACAGCGCTGGGATGCCTGGCTTCACCCTGGGGGTGCCCAGGAGTGGACATTTCACAGGGAAAAGCCAGGAAGGGTTCCACAGCGGTATGCGTACAGCGCCTGGACACCCCTTTGGGGGTATGGGTGCGCTTTACAAGTACAAATTTCATTTCATTTCATTCATTTCATTTCATTTCACTCCGCTTCCGCTGCTCTGGCTCGGACAGAATTCAATTAAGGTGGGAGCCTCAGCCAGCTAAGCTAACCCCAACTTAGACAGGAAGAACTGAAGTGGGCATGGCGTATTGCGGGAAGGCATGCCTGACCCTCTCATGGGATTTCATCAGGACATGCATGCCTTCATGCAATACGCCTTGCGCACTGCAGTTCTTGCTGTCTAAGTTGGGGCTAGCTTAGCTGCTGCACTAATCTGGCTGAGGCTCCCGCCTTAACTGAATTCCCTCCGAGCCAGAGCAGAGGAAGCGGAGTGCAGCCATCAGCAAAAGCAGGAAGGCAGTGGCGGCTAGAAAACTGGTGGCCGGGCTGCACTGCCGTGGACAGCCATCATTTGGCAGGTAAGTCCTAGACTCCTCTTAAGTGGTACTGGTAAACTCAGCTGCGAGTGCGGAGTTTTTAAAAACTTTGCACTCCAAACGAAGTACGGAGTTCTAAAACTCTGCAAACTCCACTAGCGGAGCGGAGTTAACCGCCAACCCTTAATCATATCATATTTCAGTTTGGGTTCACAGAATGTGTGGTCTATACGCGCCTCGTCGCCACACGTTTTTTGTAATAACCGATGCGTAGATGACCGGAGATCCTTAAAGTGGGAGTTTATTGTAGATAACAATGGCATACATCACCCCACAGACGAAGCGATCTGCTCTTGACCATTCCCGTAACAGACTTCCAAACCATCAGCTACAAGAACGCTCAAGTCTACATCACAAAGAGCCCCACGAGCCATGACTATGACAACGCCAGGCTCCACGCGATGCTGACTGCCCACGTGAGGGAGGGTACTCCGCTATTTTGGCCAAAAGGGTGTATACAAGATAAGTGTGTGTCAAGTCACAGTGGCGGGTCCTCCTTGTTGGCTATATATTGGTGAAATAATTTGATATGCATACAAAGTATCGAAGTCAGAATATCAAGGGTACTAAATATCGAGGACAAAATAACAGAAAAATAATCGACCGGAAAGTCTAGATTATACCTAACTTCACATTTACTAACCTACGCAGTACATATATTGTCAAGGTATTTCCCTTTATGCAATTACGTTCCAATATTTTATCCCTTGATATTTTTCGATTGCTATTCAATATTTATGTACTATGATATTCTTCATTTTTTTTTTAACCAGAATTTTTTGCCATTTTCATCATTACAAACAACACGGCTCTGGGCATAAGATCTAAAGAGCATGTATATCGATATAAGCCGTACAGTAATTTTACTATGATAATCTTCATGTCGATATTCAGTAGAACAATCATAAATGTGAGAGACAGGAGTCTCAGAGTGAAGTCATTGCATGTTGCATTATCAACTTACTCTAAGCATGGAAGAAAAGTCAGAAACCATCAAAATATTGATGATAAAGGTAGTATTGTGATAACGGTTGACAAAAGGTGGCTGTGAGAAAGTGCCCTCTTTCTGCATGGTTGCCCCCACTTTTTGCTGAACTGCTGATGTGCTTTGACCGAGTGTGCCCTGGGCTCCTGCCAATCAGGTACCCAGGGCCTATGTTCTTTCCCTAAAACTGCATTGAAAACAAAACCCAATTGGCATCTCTGGCCACAGGTCAGCCCCTGGTAAATGGTACCACAGGTACCCAGGGCACTGTGACCAGGGAAGACCTCTAAGGGCTGCAACACTTATTGTGCCACCCTTAGAGGCCCTGTACCTTTACACACACACACACTGCCAGTACAGGCTGTGTGTTTTGGTGCAGAACAAAGTGAAGAGTCAACATGGCACACATCCCTGTGTGCCATGCCTACAACCCACTGCCCTGGCATAGATCAGTCACCCCTCTAGCTGGGTGCCCTATACCAGTGGTGAGGGTACAGGTGCATGAGCCCTGTTCCCCTAGAGTGTCCAAGTCCATTCTTAGACATTGTGAGTGCAGTGCTGCCATTAAGAGTATATGGTTCCGGGAGTTTGTAATTACGAACTCCACAGCACCATAATGGCTACATTGAAAACTGAGAAGTATCAAACTTCTCAGCACATTAAACCCACACTGATGCCAGTGTGGGATTTAATGAAAAATGCCCCAGAGGACATCTTAGAGATGCCCCCTGAAAAATGACCTACCACTAGTGTCCAGACTGAGTGGCTGCTTTCAGCTGCCGCCACCAGGCATGTTTCTGGACCCCTGGGTCGAGATCCTGCTGCTCTCGGGGGCCTGAAACAATGCACATCTTGGGACGAGGTGCCAAGCCTCCTCCCCCAGGATGGGCAGGGTCCACAAAGGGGAAGCTTCAAAGGCTTGCCGCCTTTGTGAGTTTCCCCAGGCCACTTGCTGCTTTCAACAACTGGTCCCCACTTTGGGCGGGAGAAGCGGCGGGAAAAACAAGTGAGGAAGAGAGGTGTGCCCACCTCTGCCAACTCCACCCCTCAGGTGGGGGAGGCGAGGTTAAGCACAACTCTCAGTCCCCGCCATCTTGCAGATGGGGGGACCCAGCCAACCAGAGTAAGGCATTTGCCCCCCTCCCCCTTGAGGGTGGCATAATAGGGGGGTGTACCCACCCCAAGGAAGGGACCCATTGGTCCCAACATTTACTTACCTGTAACGCCCCTAAATCTAGTATTTAGAGGGCACCCCGAACCTTGCTTCCTCAGACAAGAAACTACAAGAAGAAAAGAAGAAGAAGGACCGAACAGCCATGTCGAAGCTAACAAGAGGAGGACGCCCACTGACTTGGCCCCAGCCCCAACGGCCTGTCCCCACCTCGAACCTGCAGAAGCTAAACTCCGGTGTGTCCTGCAGCCAGCAGCCTCAAGAACCCTGAGGACCTGCCCTGCCTTCAAAGGAAAAGACTCTGTCTCCCGTGAACACCGGATTTGTTCACCAACAGACTCCAGGTCCGGCAAAGTCCACGGCCCGAGTTCGAGTGGCCCAACACCAAGAGGAGGTCTCCTCAGCGACCCTGACCAAGATCCGGGGACCCCGGGCCTGCCTCAAGCCTCCAGCCAACGCCTGCAGCCTCAAACCGGAAGGTCCCCCCAACCACGACCAGGAGCTGGTAGGAAGATCCGACCCTAAAAGGCACCCATGCACCCGACGCCCCACGGCCTTGGGTGGCCCAACCGACGGTGCCTAACTAACCCCCAGCATCCCAACTTACCTCTCCAAGTGGTGGTCGCACCCAGAAGACCTTCATCCCCGAGACTGCAGTGTGTTTGCAAACCGGAGACTCCCCATTGAAAGCTACAGGGCACCCGACGCCAAAACAGCACTCTGCACCCAGCCGCCCCAGTAGCGCTGAGGGTGCCCATTTTGTGCTGGCTTGAACCCCCATTTGCCCTGAGCTTAAGTCCAGGAGCTTTGCTCCCACAACCCAGTGGCCTGCTAGTCAGCAGCCACCAACCTGAGGCCCCCTTTCCCCCGTTGGATAACATTGGGCCTCAGCACTCTGCAACCGGCCACCCTAGTGCTGCTGAGGGTGTAACCAGTGTGCATCCTTGACCCTGGGGGACCCCTGAGTCTACCCCCAGAATACCAACTCCCACAACCGAATACTTACCTTTGAACCGATAACCCTATTTTCCTCCATAGGATAACATTGACTGTTTTTCTGAGAAAAGTTTCAAAGTGTGGAGTTGGAAAATCTAAGAAACCCTTTAAAACTGTAAGTAAATAACAAAAACGCTTTTACTTACCTGTTTACAGGAAATGTCCCAGTGCAGTATCTAGGTAGACTGCACTGTGTAAGAAAAGTAATCTGTAAAGAAATCTACTTGACATTCTACTAAAAAGCCAATACAAAGTATATGTACAGAATATCTAAAGCATTGCATTACTAGTAGCTCTAGTAATCAAATCAAAGTGCATATACAATTGCAATTCAAACTGTTTACAAACTGCATTACTACTGTAAAGTATTTATTGCTTACCTGTTCCAGGCTTGCTTGGTTCTAGAAAATGAAATAACTAACCCTGGGCGGAGTTCGTGGAGTTGCACTACGCGGAACACCGTGAAGTGCAAAAAAAACTCTGCCGCACTGCGCGGAGCTCCGTTAGCGGTGGAGTACGATAGAAAAATGCAGTTCGCGGTGATTGCACAGTGCCGGATGCTTGTCCGCACTGTGCAATCATCGCGAACGGCACCATGCACAGCGCAAGCGGTCCCTGCTTTCCTTTTCTGCCGCTCGAGTAGATTTTTACTCGAGCGGCAGCTTTCTCAACGCAAACGGGCTGTTTCCCAACGGGAGCGGTCGCAAGCATACGCGACCACTCACAATGAGAAACCTGACCCCCCCCCGCGTTGAGAAATCTCGCCGGGAGGTTGATTTTCCACGCTCGCCAACTTGATGTTGGCGATCGCAAACGAGGAAAAATTTCGCCGGGAGGTTAATTTTCCTCGCTCGCGGTCGCCAACTTGACGTTGACGAACGCGAGCGAGGTAGAAAACTCCGCTCCGCGGGGCGGAGTTTTTCAGAACTCTGCGATCTCCGCGTAACGCGGAGTGCGGAAAACTCTGCAAAGTCCGCGAGTGGAGCGGAGTTCACCGCCCAGGGTTAAAAATAACTAAAGGAATATTTTTATCCAAAACCAATTGGTCTGAGTTCAGTCTTTGAGTGTGTGGATTCATTTGCTGACTGAGGGTGTACAACAAATGCTTTGCACTGTCCTCTGATACAGCCTTACTGCTCGCCCACACTACCACAAATAGAGAGTAAGGTGCTATCTACTTTTACCTCTGCCTACCTTTGGGGTTCCACTGGACTCTGTGCACACTATACCTCACTTTGATATAGTATATACAGAGCCAGCTTCCTACAGTGGCCATATAGTGCACAGTGAAATTATGCGCCACCATCTTGTGTGCGTCTGTGCGTAAACACTAGTGTGCGTTGCAAGTCAGTTGTTTCTGGTGCAATGTGTCTGTCAGCCCAGAATGTTGCCTAGAAAGAGTTGTTGAGATTCTGTGTTATTTGTGGTAGTTTACACTAAAGTGATGTACAGTTAGTTGTGTTTGTACGTGGAGAATTGATCTGGGGTTTGGGCCGGTGGAGGTCATGGGGAGCTGATAAGCTCTCGAGGTCCAGTGAGACTATAAGTATATATGGAGGTCCAGTGAGTCCATACATACAAGGGAATATAAGATGACAGCAGAGAAAGCGCTAGCCTTTAAGGGGGGAGTATGCCCAAGTGGGTGGAGTCTTAGGGGAGGGATGGGGTTAGAATAATGTATGCATTAGCTTTATTTCAGGGTGACGTGGCCAGGTGCGTCTTTACTGCAAGCTGAGACCTGCCAGAACAGGTCAGACTGTTGCACCCCACCTGTTCCCCTGTCGCGATAGTCCCCTCCCCCTTAAAGTCCGGTTTGTTTCATTAAAGGGTGCAGTGAGCGAGGCATTAAAGAAAGGCAGCTTTCTTGTAGACCGAGCTGACGGCATTGATCGCTGTGACTCATGCACACACCAGACTACTGATGATTTTATGTTCCTTTTCTGTTTGTGTTTGTTTGCCACAGGCAGCTCTGGCGAGCTTGACCTTAGAGTCACAAACGAAAGGAAAACAGTTCTTCAGCAGAAAGCAACATGTAATCATCAGACTGCGTATTAATAGATGTTTTATTGCAGGGGAAAAACACACGAGATACGTCTTTTTTTCAGATGTTGTAGTCAAATACTACAGAGTATAATATAAGCAACAGGCAGAATGTCCCGTCCTAAAGTCGTACCTCTCACATTTCTACCCCCTCCACCAGCGTCTTTCCCCCTAATGTTGCACCCAGCACTTTCCAAGCAATGAAAAGGGGGTTAACAAGTCCTGTTATATCCGTGTAATCGTCGAGAAAAGTCACTGCGTGGCTACTAAGGGGCATATTAACAACGAGGCGATAAACAATTATCGCCGCTTTAGCGTCCGTTTTCGGACGAAAAGCGGCGATAATCTTATCGCCTAATCAGCAAGGTCACGCTATCGCGTGAATCCTTGCACTATCGCCCTTTCCCCAACGCCCATCTTTGCATCTCTAATGAGATGCAAAGTGAGCGTTACTAGGCGTACCCGGATGGGCTACGTTGCAAATATCGCCGATGTGCACATCGCGATATTTACAAGGCAGCCCACAGGATTATAGCAGACGTTAAATTTTGCGAAAACGGCCGTTTTCGCCAAAATCTAACGTCTGCTATAATCCTGACTTACCTATGTTAGACATAGGAGATGGATTCTGCTGATACGACCACAGGGTCGTATCAGCAAGGTTATCGCCGTTTTGAGGGGAACATCGCTGGAAAACCAGCGATGTTCCCTGCAAAGGGCGATAACCTCGCTATCTCTGGAATCTTTATCGCCCTGGAGTAACGCGTTGTTAATAACGCGCTACCAGGGCGATAAATACCAGAGATAGCCTGCGATAATATAATTATCGCTAAGCACGACCAGCGATAATTATCGCTGGCCGTTGTTAATATGCCCCTGAGTAAATAGCAGGAGAGGTAAGACAACCCATAGTTACTTATCTGTCAGCAAGCTCCAGTGAGACATGAGAGCTGGCCTAGCACAGTAAGGCATCCACAGTCTTGTCTAGTTCATACTTTAAAGCGCCTGGATACCCTCAGGGGTGACAAGCAGCGCTCTAGAAATCCACCTGACATTACATTACAAAGACTGCACACAAGTTCATGCTTCTCCTTGCGCAGGAGAAACATCTCAAAGACCATTAGTGGAAGGGGCTTTTGGAGAAAGTTCTAAAGCACATACAGACATCAACAGCTAAAACCCCTAAGCATAGCGTGAAAGGCTGCCTTATTCGATGCCATGTAATATTGGGTTTCTATTCTGGAATGTTAATGGTCTTAGGGATGCCCTTTGAATTAGGTTAAAATATGGAAGCCACTAAATTGGCTGATGCAAATGTTACAGTATTACGAGAAAGGCACGTAAGTCCTGCATAGACTCATCACGTGTTGAGGGAAGGATGAGTTACCTGGATGGCAGCCTCTTCTTACCATTGTTACACAGAGCATGGCCTAGTTGGTCAATACTGACTTCTTAGCTTAATGATCACTTATTTCATGAGCTGCACAAAGCAGATCTGCAGTGCTTGATTTACAAATAGAAGCTTAGCATGCTGTGACTCTAGTTTGTTAGGGTTCAGACACTGATGATGTATCAGTGCTTGGACCCTACACATCTTGGGATGAGACTAGGTTAATTGTAAGGATCCTGCATTAACACACATTATAGTGGAGCGTTATTTATCTTCTCAGCCGTCTTTTCATTTCTGTTTTGCTCTCTTGAGTGGTCGGAGTCCCACTAGTGAGCACAGTATATTTAGTTAGCCTGATTTAGATCTCAGCGGACGGGTTACTCTGTCACAACGGTGACGGATATCCAGTCCGCCGAAATATAAATTCAATAGGATAGTCTTCCTCTGCATGCAGACACCCTTGCACTATGGTGCAAGGGTGCCTGCATTGGTGCTAGGCTGTAAAGTGTAGCGCCAGCGCAGGGGTAAACGCAGGGCTGCACCATATTCTTGTAAATACTGCCAGAACAGTGAATGTGTAGTGCTTGCAAGTGCTATACATCTTCTATCTGGATACTTGATAGAACACACTCACTTGAATTTTGTCCTGATGAAGGCAACCACAATGAAGAGGCAAACCGAAACAACATTGATACTCTGGACAGTCTACAATTTGGACATCTAAAATATGTTTATGATGTCTTGTCTTTCTCCCATGTGTTTTACATCTGTGTCAGGTACTTATGCAAAGCAGCATGCATCTGGAAGAAGACAATGCATACCTGGGTTTTGCACTTGCCGCGTGGAGAGGCAGTGTTTCTCTGGACTAGTAGTTCTTCAGAAGGAATAAAAAAATCTGGTTGACTGAAATACACCTTGTAGCTCTGTAGTAGGAATAAAAGCCAGTGTTTCAGTAAACAGGCTATTTTTATTCAAACCAAACAACTACAGCTTGATGTGATGCATATGTGTCACAATTCTGCTATTTCTGGTCATAAAGGAAGGAATACTATGATATTGTCATTTTGGTGGCCTACTGTTCATTCTGGTGTTCTGGAAATATGTATGTAGTCGGATGCTCGAAAATATGTTCTTTCTTGTCCCCTTTGTGCTTAACATGAATCATCACATTACAAGCCTTAGGCACTATGGCTTATGAGCTCTACTGACTATAACAGATCTTCCACCTTCAGAAAACACTTTCCCAATGATGACACATTTCCCTTTTGTGTAAATTACCTACAGCAGATGAAACGACTCAATGTTTTGTGACAGACCCTTTATCTTCTTGGCCTACCACATGCTAACATTTCTGACATTTGAATTTAATATATTTGAGGTTTTGGAAGGTTCTTTGGAGGGCACAACAAATTGAACAGGCTCTTCTGGTTTTCCTCCTGAGCCTAAAGGGCACACATCAAGAACTAATCAAAGCCTGGAACAGTGTCCTCAGTGCTACTTTAATGCTACTCAAGATGATATTTTTTTATATAAAAATGCGACTCATATTGTCACCAATTTTCTGTCTATAAAGGTTTTGATCCTAGAGTTTTTCCTCCTTCGTCTTATATTGATCCTTTGGTTCCAGCAGTTACTCACCATACGAGTCATTCATGGAAACTAAGACAAGCAGCTTCCAAAGCCTATGTCAGTCTGAAGTGAAGATGGAGGATCAGGCTGACAAGCCAAGGTAAAGGTCTGCTTCATTTGCTCCTGGGTTCATAGTTTGACATTCATCCATCTTCTTCCTGCACATTCACTGTCAGTCAAGTTTCGACCGCAATATTTTTGGTCCATTTATCATTGTTCGTCTGGTTAATCCGGCATCTTTTATCTAAAGTTGAAACAATTGAAACCATATGTACCTGGCCCTCATCATGGGTTGCCTTCTGATTCTCAAATTTGTTGAGGTTGTCTTCACTTTTATGCTTCATTGGAAAGATTATCCATCTATGAGCTTTTTTAGGAAGGTGGTTCTTCATTTCATGTTCCCCTGTTCCTTTCTTTTTACAGCAGAATTCTTAAAAACACAGAGCTTCAAGAGGGGGGGGGTGCTATTCAGTTACATCTGTGCCATGCACTTACTCAAGGCAGCGTGCATTTAGAAGAAGACAGCACGCCTGTGGGTTCTGCGCTTGCTGAGTGGTGAGGCAACACATGCCTGAACTCCTAGCTCGTGTACGTGTCGGCATCTACCCATTCCGTGTCAAGGTTGTGGTCAGAGCATGGAAGATTGCAAGGAAGTGAGATGTCAAACTTGGAATTCATTTTTTCATGCCAAACTAATGTGTACTCTTGAAGAGGTAAGTGTGCCTTATGTGTGGCTCTTACCAAAATGGTGCTTGTCCACATTTGTTGCATGAAGTTCCCAAACCAAGAATGGAGCTAATCTTTTTCCTGTGATATCAATTCTTGTTTAGATCATGCATCAGGAGGCTCTGATAAGGGAAGGATGCGTTGAAACACATTAGTCCCCTCATTTTTCGTCATGTTCGTTGGCCGCTTGCTACGATTTGTGTCCCTTATGTTACTTCCCTCCTTCTGCATCTTTTTTCCGTTTGGATTTTTATCTTCTGGAAGGTGGAGGCTGAGCTCTTTTCTACACCCTGATTCCGGTAGAGTTTGATGCCTTGATTACCTACATATGCAAAAAGAACAGATGATGGACAGAATGCTGAACCAATCAAACATTCACCCCCAGTCACAGAGGGTGGTGAAGGGACCTAAAGAACGATGATGGATTCAACCCAGATCTGTGACTGGGGGTGAGTGTTTGAAAAGTTTCAGCACTCCGTTCATCATCTCCTTGTGTTTGCTTTGATTACCTACATTGCATCATATACTACCTTCAGTCAAGACCCATCAAGATGGACGAGTTTTATGCTGCCCTATGTTGCTTTTTCCTCCTCACGAGACCCTCCTGAGGAGGCAAATGACACATTTCAAAGGTGTGTTAAGTGAAGGATGGCACCGTGACCACTGGGAGGAGCCTTGTTTCTTTGGGCTATGAAGAAGGAAGCTTAACATGACCTTCACAGTGGCCAATCCTTGACAGTGTGACATTTGAGACATATGACGCTATTGGTCTGATACAGGGACTGGCTAGAACAGTAGACTCATTGGGTTGATGGATGGCTGGTGTTATGTGACATGCCCATGATTGTGAAATTGAGAGAGTAAGGCAGTTTGTGTAAGCAGAGGAATTTTAGTTTTTTGTGTGCACGAATTTCTCATTTTTGAAATCCTGATTAATGTGTGCTTTCACATTGGTTGCACTACATTGATTGTGGCGTTGTGAGATAGTTGGCAAAGATAAAAAAAATCTAGGCAACTGTTTACGAATTATACCCGAGGAATATGTGGTAGCGCTCTATAAATAAAATATAGAAATTATTGGGGAAGGAATATTTTGAATCATGCTTGGGTTAGGTAACCTGAATTTTGGAAATCCCACTAATGTTTGTGCCTTTGCTTGCACCTTGCCACATGGACAGAGAATGACTGCACTACCGAAAAATTAAGAGATAATAATACAAAATCAAGAAATAAAGCCGGATTTTATTACTGATTTTTGCTCACATTTGTCAACCCGTTTACGTTTCCATTCTGGCAGAAAAAAGGTTGTGAGATACATTTATGAAAAACTACAGGGTAGGGGTGGTGGGCTGACATATTAATGTCACAACTTTCAGTAATCTGCACAATTGTTGAAATGCTGCGCAGTGGAAATAAACACAGGACATATTTCCCATATATTTCTATTCCTGGCTCGATCTATAAATGAACCTCATTGACTATCCAGTGGATGGGTCTCTGTGGGGGAGGGGATTGTTGGGTAGAAGAGGGAGGGCGGGTTTGGATATTTCACAGTGTATTTGAAATGAAATTGAATTCTTCTGACCCGCTGTTCTCCTCTGAGAAGCCATACTGGCAATACTTGCGTTACCACCAGGAGCACACATCCATAGTGCCAATATCGGCAACACTCGCCACCCCACCATACAGCAATCTCCTATAGAAATAACCAAACAAGACACCTTCTTTGTGGAGAAAACTGCTGCAGGTTTATTAGCATTACAAATATGCCAACATGGTGGGTTATCTTACGGGCGATCCCAAGGCAGGCAGCCCCTCGCCGCCTGCCACCTGATGAGCCAAATTACACCGTGGCCTCCCCAACGGTGTTTGCCATATTTTGGGGGAGGGAAGACCCCTCCCACCAGTGGACCCACAGACCACGCCCCTGCTCACGCCCCATACGGGGCGGAGCCTGCCAGGCAACCCCCGGTTGCTCAGGTCCACAACCGCCCGTAGGACTAACGGGGCGCCGTCGCTCCTCCAGGGTCCAACGCGAGGACCTCCCTGTGGATATTTGGCCTTTGCACCCTTGTTGTGCTTCTGTACATGGTACCCGTATGTACCTACAGCCTCTGGATCGCCCTGTAACTCCGCCTGCAACACAAAATAATACATTAGGTAAACCCCCCCCACACACCCCCAGCCTGAACGCCGGGTATGCGGTAGGGAGGAAACGGCGTCAGGGAATGGGCCAAGAGGGCGCCCAGGGGCGGGGAGAGGTATATGTACCTTGCCCCCTCCCCGGAAGTGACGCGGCACCTGGACCACTGAGGGTCCCAAACACTGGAAGGCTGCCTCCTGTGCCCTCCTGTGGCACTAAGGTGGCCGCCCTCTTAGCGGGTCTCCTTCGTGGACCCCGGGCAGCCTGCATAGTGCCAATATCGGCAACACTCGCCACCCCACCATACAGCAATCTCCTATAGAAATAACCAAACAAGACACCTTCTTTGTGGAGAAAACTGCTGCAGGTTTATTAGCATTACAAATATGCCAACATGGTGGGTTATCTTACGGGCGATCCCAAGGCAGGCAGCCCCTCGCCGCCTGCCACCTGATGAGCCAAATTACACCGTGGCCTCCCCAACGGTGTTTGCCATATTTTGGGGGAGGGAAGACCCCTCCCACCAGTGGACCCACAGACCACGCCCCTGCTCACGCCCCATACGGGGCGGAGCCTGCCAGGCAACCCCCGGTTGCTCAGGTCCACAACCGCCCGTAGGACTAACGGGGCGCCGTCGCTCCTCCAGGGTCCAACGCGAGGACCTCCCTGTGGATATTTGGCCTTTGCACCCTTGTTGTGCTTCTGTACATGGTACCCGTATGTACCTACAGCCTCTGGATCGCCCTGTAACTCCGCCACAGCTCTGGGTGTGGCCACCGTCACAGCCAGGGCCCCCACCAAGGTAGGCCTCTTCACCTCCATCTTTCTAATTCCAGGGCCTCTCCCAGGTCCAGCAAAACAAGTCCATGCCCACTCTGGCAGGCGCGCCCCATCCTCTTTCAAACTCCCAGTGGACTTAGCATGCAGCAGGCCATGCGGATGAACTAAACCCTCCTGTTGAGTGGATCTGCGCCTGGCACTGTAAACTCTCCTGCGTGCGGAATCCCCGGCATCCTCTGACCAAGCCCTCGCCTCACTCACAGTGATGATATCTCTGTCCATCAGAACACCCCTGCCCACAACTGGTTGTTTAACTTATACCAGAAGTATTTCATATCTGGCCGCACTGTCCTCCTACCCCGGAGGGTCAAAACATTGCCTCCCCGGTGTATGACCAAATTGAGGGGAGACACCCCCTAGACTTGTGCCGCAGCTTCTACAACAAGCTGTTCCAGCGCATTCCAGGGGCTCCAAACCAAATTATCTCAGAAGTGTGCTGTGCTTCTACCTCAAACTGCTAGCGCATGCCTGGGCCCCCAACCAAGGTAAGTCGGTGATGGAAAACCCCTGCCCCCATATATTGGATTCCTCCCATCGTGCCACTCACAGGACGCACGGACGGCCCTTCACCCAGACCTTTGATCCTGGAAATTAAAGACATGCTCAGATACTAACATCCTTTAATGAGCACTGCACACCCTATTATAACTAATCCATCTTGCACCTAGTTGCACAATAACACTGCACCCCATCAAACCTCGGGTGCCTTTGGACAGCTCAAAGTTGGCCTGTACAGGATACACTTAACCTGTCCTCCTGCCACTCCCCTGGGTGGCTACGGACGGCTGTACCTTTAAAAACCTTGGAATTCCTATTGTCCCACCTGCTTGATGCGCTCTAATGCCAAGCCCGCCCAGAACGCTTTGGTTGTACCTATTTGCACAATAACAATGAGTGTCCTATCAAACCTCTGGTGCCTCCCCGGGTGCCTTAGGGATACTCAGAAATTCGCCTGTACATCATACACCTAACCTGTCTTCCGGCCACTCCCTGGGTGGCTGCAGACGGCTGTACCTTTGAAAGGAAATCCTATTATCCCACCTGCTTGATGCGCTCTGCTGCCAAACCAGCCCAGAACGCTTTGGTTGTGGCCGGTTGCACCTCTTTGCACCATCACAACATCTTTCCCTAACCCTGCTGATTCCCGGGCTTCCCCCAGTCCAGCAAAGCAAGTCCATGCCCCACTCTAGACAGGTGGAACCCCATCTTGTGCCAAACTCCCTGTGGATTTGGCATGCAAACCATACCTATAAAGCCAAACAGTTGGTGAATTTACGCCTGGCACGGTCAATTCTCCTGCGCGGGGTTTCCCCGGCCTCCCCTGACCGAGCGCCTTCACACCTAAACGGGGGGGGCTATCTGACCACCATAACTCCCAAGCCCCCAAAGGTTGCATCCTAAATTGGAGGACTCCTTCTCTTGCAACAGGTGCCTCTTCCCCCAGAGTCTGCTCATTGCCTGGGCCAGGCAACACAAGACAAGTCCATGCCCACTCTGGACAGGTAGACCATTCTTTGCGCACCCCGCCCGGAGGTCCCTAATCTCAACCAAACACCAACCCCCTTAGTCTGTGCCGCAGCTGCTTAAGCCAGCTGTCCCGGCACATGGCTGGGACCCCCAACCAAGAAAACTTATTGGAGGAACCACATGCCTCCATTTCTTGAATTCCGCCCCTCGCGCCCCTCGGGACGCACGGAAGGCCATTCACCCAGATCCTTGATCCTGGCGACATAACGAAATACCAAGTTGCTAACCTTTAATGCCCACTGCACCCATCCTATACAACTAATCAAGCTTGCACCTAATGTACCCGATGCACAGCCCCCACTGCCCATTGATAGCCTTCCTGTTGAAGACCAGCAATAGAGATGGGGACACACCCCCTTAGTCTGTGCTGCAGCATCATAGCAAGCTGTTCCAGTGCATGCCTGGGAACCCCGTCCAAATTACCGTTCAGGAAAACCATGCCTCCACCTCCTGCTTCCCGCCCATCGCGCCCCTATCAGCACGCCTGGATGGCCCATCATCCATACCCTTGACCCTGCCCTTTTGCCCGACCTACTCTGGAGGGTACCAGGTAGTGGACCAGAGGGTGGAAACGCTACAGGAATGGTGAAAACGATAGATGCAGATCACCTGCCCTTTCTAGACTTGTTGGGATGCCGGGTGTCCCAGAAAAGAGCCTCTGTGCTGCAAATCAGTATATCGTTAAGCTGTGTAGCCCCAACACCTTGAGTTGTATAACTTAATCCCCACGTGCCGCGATGGCGAGAATGCCGGCGCTTGGCATCTACCGTCTGTTAGCTTGACCAGTTAGTCTGCCTACCTTGATGAATCAATTATGACAGACCACATACCATTGTGCACCGCGTGCAACCTGTGCGTCACCTTAAAGGTTGACTAAGCCTGTGCTTCAACACCCTTTCTTGACTATTCCCCCAGCTTCGGGGGTTCAAGCTGATAACCATGTACTGCACCAGCAGTGGGAATGTACCTGCGACCCTTCCCATTACCTCTGGTGCATCACCGGGGTGCCAGTGGTATATTCCAAGTTTGCCTGTACATACTGCCCTTAACCTGCCTTCCGGCCACTCCCCTGGGTGGCTCCGGGTACCTTCCAAACATTGGGATACCCATTGTACAGCCAGCTTGATGCGCTCATCCTGTCCCTTTAATGCCACCCCGAAGAGTCTGTTTTGGACCTTGCCCTCCGCCACTGGTTCTCAGGGCCCCGAAGGAAGTCAGGCTGGAGGTAGCTGAAAACAGGGCATCGTCCCCACCTGCATGATGCGCTTCCGCTTGTATGCCCACCCTGTAAGCTGCTGTTGCTGGCTCTTGAAAGAGTGACTGCCAAAGCGCTTGCCATGACCCCCAATGCCTGGCATAGAAGGCATGCCTACCATACCTGCTCAACCTGTACTTTGGTAATGGGCGAGCTGTCAGCCAGAGACCGTAGATAGGTTCTCCCTTCTGCCTGTGATGTAGAACTGCTGTGCTCAAATTGTATCCCAGGGCCGACCTCTGTCGCCTGAACCCTTACTAGGACCCGCCTGAGCAGAACCCCCATCTAGAAGGCCTGGCCACTGTCTGACCATAATTTACCAGACACCATAACACCCAAAGTTATTGCTCACCTGACCGCAAGAAGAATCACTGGCCAGTCAAGGGCAGTTAAATTCCATCCGCATGGGGGAACACATACAACTGACACGTGAATAGCCGTTGGCAAGTGAGCACATGTCCCGTAAACAGAATGCTCCCAGTACATCCAAATAAGGGCTCTGCCTAAGCGTGTTCCTAACCGCACACGCCCCACCAACATACATCATGTTACGTTGCCTGTTCTGAGCCACCCCGTGGCACTGCATTCCTTCTACACGAAACTGATGCATACTGTGCTGATATAAACCTTCCTCACGGCAGTTATGGTAAAGCAGTACGACCATAACGAACTTTGTATCCAGGCACATTAATCAAACTTTTGCCACCATAACCACAGCCTGTGCCCCTGGGAGAATGGAATATAAACTTTTCAAGCGCGGATAGCGGAATCAAACCTAGGTTACTGCTATACTCTTGGGGTACAAACTTCTTGGCTATGTAGGGCACAACTATGCCAGCATATGCCTCTTCATTTAAAACTTAGTGCAAATCTGACCCCATGGTCGTCGAGTCTGAATGCTTCCCCGAAGCGCAGCACCGGCTGATGTGCAAGGAAAACAATCTGACTACAGCCTTTCATCAGTGACTAAAATCCCGAGACCCTCTAATAAAATTCAACCACGCATGTGTGGCGCACTGTCATCTAACTGGGGCATAGGTGTGATCATCTACCCAGTCCCAGATGCCTATGTAAATGTTCCCTCCAAGCGGGCCGGCACCCACCACTGGAATTGCCAACACCATCATGGCCACAACCAGGAAAACCAGCATAGGTTACACACCAGACTGCACCAACTTGAATGAACGACGACGCGATGTGTCATTGCAACACCCACCGTTTGGCCACAAACAAAATGAAAATCTGATGGTAGAAATGAACAGGCCGCTCGCGGAATATGCAGGAAGCTCGACCAGTACCCGCTGTCTCTTCACCGCAACCTGGGTTCACCATCCGCCATACGTCAAGAGGTGAGGCACGACCAGTCTCGCTGAGCCACCTAGTCGAGCACTCTGGCCAAGTTCTAATTGTGTTTGCGTCAATATTCAGGGGTAGTGACTCGTGTTTTCGGCATTGGAACTCAGCAGCAGCTCACTAATATTACTGCCAATAATGTATGCCGGTTGAAAGGAGCAGTGCCACCTATAGGCCACACCCTATAACCCAGCTTGTTACCTGAAATGTGGCTGTCTCGGACCACAAGCATGCAACCTGACTAACACCAACGCTGACAACCCAAGCATACCACCAGACTACCACCGACGCTGCCATCGACCCTGTCGCCCTGCGTTAACTGAGTGGGACACCCTTCCTCGTGCATGCAATGTGGCCCCCACTCTCCCTGACGACCTTGACCAAAACCAACCATACTTAGTACCAGGAGCAGTGTTCTAGACACTGTCAAAATTCTTTACCCGCATCGATGTAGCCCCACTAATTACGTCATGCGGGCAGGCCCGATGTAGCACCAAATCCATACGCGTGGTGCAGTGCCTAGCCTAGAGAGACGCCCTGTACCATTGAAATGGTAATACCGTTTCCACTAGGTTGATTTAGGTCTTCCTGAAAGGGCCAGGTTTGCTTCACTATAAAATCGGTCTCTGTTCTCAAAGACACACTGTATCTTTGGCGCAGGGAGTCGCAAGTAGGGCAAACCCTAATCGGAGCATAATTAGAGAACCAGTACCGGACCGCTGTGATCTCCTAAGGCGAAGTGAAGATGTGAAAACCAAAACAAGTCCCAGCTCACATCTAGGCTGCTGCCCCGCATGCTGAACAACCAGTCAGCCCAAAGCGAGCCATCCCGGGCCTCAGAGGCACAGTGCGCCTAACGCAGACACCGGCAACATAGCATTATCCTTCCGTGCCATACCCCGGAAGCCCCCAGCAACGGAGCAATGCGACACCTATTGCATTGCAAATGCCTTTTTTTTTTTTTTTTTCCTTTTTCCTAGCCCCTGCACTGCTAATTTGGAGTCCAACTCATGTCAGAGCTCTCCCACCCCCTCAGGGAGTCCAGCCTCGCCCAACCCCTGACTGCTTGTCCTGCCCAAACCCAGGCCGTTTTAGTCCAGAGAGCCACTCTATGCCCATCACCTGCCCCGCTGATCGCCACTTGTACTTGAAACAAAATATAGATTAAAACCAGCATGTTCCTCCAATGTGCAGGTCATCCCTATTTGGCTGGCAAGAAATAGGCCTAGAGGAGCGATTAGCCTGCACAACTCACATGTGCCGCCTTATGGTTCTGGCCCGTCCCTAGAAGGTCTCGCTTCGGCGTTGGACTAAAACCATTACTGTGAAATCTTTGCTTAGCATAAAATCATTGCTTAGCAAGTGTGCTCCTTGTTCTGGCTCCTCGGTCGCTGCATGCAGCTGTAACGCACGTCACATTCCACTTACAGCCAGCCCGGGCTGTTGACCTTGCCAAAGGAAGATATAAGCCACTGCTATGGCTTCGATGTAAACTTATCGAAAGTGCTTAAAATCAGAGATGATGAGGCTGTGCACGATCTAAATGCCCCGGCTAAGAGCATAGAAGGTGGCAGCAGGGCCCCACCTGCCTGCAATTGTCGCTATCGTTCCCTAACCCTGGCCCCGAAAAGTTGCTTTACTCAAATTAACGTACTTTCTTTCAGATAACTTGTGTGGCACAACTTCACAACACATCGGTAACTAGCCTACCCGCCAAGGTTACCAAGCCTAATGTGCAGATCCCCAGTGAAGAAACCGGCCACCACATGGCGGTTTTCACCCCCTCGCTCTAACCTTGGCCCCCCCGCATCACACGCACTTCTGTGCCCCGCAAGCACTCAGACCAATGCCCCTGGTCCCCCTGCATTGCTACCCCTGGCCCGTGGTGCCTGCACCTACCCGGACCTTGAAAGACCACGGCAATTGACATCATGCTCCTTCCTGCACAGTTCATCCGCTCGCATTTTTTTTTTTTTGCATACTATATAGCGCGATCTCGACCCGCAGGTATTTGAGCGCTTACTCGAGCCGTGTATTCACATTACACAATCAGGCACAGGAAGGTTCGTGATTTGCCCCTGACTCCCTGGAAGTGGATGCGGCCCGATGCACAAACCCCGATTACCAGCACCACAGTCGGTAGTCTAGCCGACGGACAACATCCTCTCTCCCCTGCAGGCCCCTCCCCCTGAGCACATACACATTCAGGCACGGTGAGCTCCAGTGATTCGCCCCGACTCACCGGATGTGGACGTGACCCGATGCTCGAACCCTGGTCTCTGGCACCAGACCACATCCTCTCCGGCCTAAGGTGTTGGTGCAATTTCGTTGAGCCCCTTAATTACGTTGACGATTCCGGCATTGGGAAATGCATTAAGCACCCTATTTACATTACCCATGCAGCCACGGGGAGATTAATTGAGTCGCCCCTATTCACCGGATGTGGACATGAATCCGAGGCGCGAACCCTGGTATGTGGCTCAAAGTCCGGAGTCACACCGCCGGACAACCTCCTCTTTGCCCCGATGTATTGGTGCGATTAACACGAGCACCGTATTAACTTTAGTATCCCGGCACTGGGAGACAATTGGTTTGCCCAGCCTCACCGGATGTGGACGGGACCCCGGAGCTAGAGCCCTGCTTTCCGTCACCCGCGTCCCAGTTTTAGCCGTCGGATCCCATCCTCTCACCGGAAATATTGGTGCGCTGTGCTTGAGCACCGTGATTACATTACCCTTCCGGCACGGGGAGTAGCCGGCTCGGATCCTCTATACCTATACCGGCTCTCTGCCTAGCAAACAGGAGTAACAGGCCCTGGCTGGCCAACGCTACCGGAGGTGAGGGCGGAGTACGGAGCCCCTTGCGCCCCTCCCCTCCCAACGCGAGGTATTGCTCGTTCACTCCCGTTGCTCTGAAGCGAGTGCCCGGCTGCACACCCCGTCCCTCTCGTCCACGGGGCGCCTCCTGCCCAGGGCCGCCCCCAACACGCATAGCCGAGTGGCCTAAGCCAGGGCTGCTGGCCTGTGCCCACCGGGAGCTGCCCAAACGGACCACAGCCTCGGCGATGGCCGGGCTTCACCCCCAGCCCCAAAAAGGGGGTGGGAGGGGGGGGAGGATCGTAAACTCACTGCGTGGACAGCTCCTGGTGACTCGGCACACGTCCAAACGGCGTCAGGGGAATGGGCCAAGAGGGCGCCCAGGGGGCGGGGAGAGGTATATGTACCTTGCCCCCTCCCCGGAAGTGACGCGGCACCTGGACCACTGAGGGTCCCAAACACTGGAAGGCTGCCTCCTGTGCCCTCCTGTGGCACTAAGGTGGCCGCCCTCTTAGCGGGTCTCCTTCGTGGACCCCGGGCAGCCTGCATTGGGACTCCAAGGTAGGGGGGCCACTTCAATCCAGGGCATTGCGAACACTGTCCTGAACCTTTCATCTACAAACCCCTGCTTTCAGGTGTGTTAGTTTAATTAGTTCCGTGGGAGCGAAGCAAGACTACAAGACCCAGAATGCATTAGGTGAGCACACGAAAGGTAAATCCTGGAAATAGAGTTCTTAATGACCTGGAAGGAGGCGGTCACCAACCTCAAGGGAGCTGCCAGCTGAGCAGGTTTAGGTTAATCTAGTTCTGGATCTGGTGCTGGACTCGCAGCTTTAGGTTTTGATGCAGACAAAACCCCTAGGGTTTCTGGGACGTGTAGTTTTTTTTACCTTTTTAGAAATTGACCTAAAAGTCCCAGAATGCAGAGAGCTGTTTGGATAAAGGACCGTCTGAAAGTGACCTTCATAACCCGTGGCGGGTTGAGTGCTTTGTGCACAAGGGCACAGGAGTGCACTTCTTGTCTCTAGCTTGCCACTTGGCGCGCACACGGGCGCAGCTATCATTAGCGCAGCAGGTGCAGTAGCACCAGGTCCAGGGATGCGGGTGATCTATAGCCTCAAATGACAGCTGGCTTTACTCCCCAGTCAGTGACCAGGGGGTCTTTTTTTCTGGCTCTCATTGTTGTCCACATCACCCAACAGGAGTCATTCCATAATTAGAAACCCATTTCTTTATTACAAATAATCTCCGAAAATCTCCGCTCCAAGCAAAGAGATGCTGGTGAGGTCAGAATAAACGGTGCAGGCGTCTCTGTTGTGTATGAACAGAGCATCACTTGCAGCTGTGAGAGCCACTCACAGTGGGTGACAGAGGCCATTAACAACAGAACGGTTAATATACTTTCAGAAATGCCTTTCCCCAGCAGAGTACTCACAGCTGGCGCTGCATACTTTCATGCAACGGTATGAGTGCCGAGAGAATCGGTTTTGTGCGTGCACGAGTGCGTGCGTCCATGTGTGTGTGTAATTAGCAGAGCCCATGGAAAGCAAACCACACAACGTGTGCTGTGCCTTTGTCATCAGAAGGATGCGTTTCCAACAGGACGGCCATGTTTGGGCCTGCAGGTTACTCACGACAGACGGTGTGAGTCACTCTGCAGCGCGCAGTATGTGATTGTATGTATGCGTTTGCCAAGTGAGTGTCACCCTCAGAGGTGTGTGGGCTCAGTTCACACAGATTGCACTTGCTGACGCAAGACGCGTCATGCGCAACCTCCGCCTGTGCGGAGTATTAGCATTTTATATCTATTAACCCTCACTGCTTCAGGTACCACAGTGCATGGAAAAGGGAGGATGTGTGCCTGTGTACATGCACAGCCTGTATATGGTGCAGCATGCTCAGATACAGCTTGTTCTTGGTGCAGTGTGCTCAGATGCAGCCTGCGCGTGGTGCAGGGTGCTCAGGTACAGCCTGTATAGTGCAGTGTTCTCAGATACAGCCTGTGCATGGTGCAGTGCGCTGAGATACAGCCTGTACATGGTGCAGTGCGCTCAGATACAGCCTGTACATGGTGCACGCAGTGCGCTCAGAATTAGCCTGTACATGGTGCAGTGCGCTCAGAATTAGCCTGTACATGGTGCAGTGCGCTCAGATACAGCCTGTACATGGTGCAGTGCGCTCAGAATTAGCCTGTACATGGTGCAGTGCGCTCAGACACAGCCTGTACATGGTGCAGCATGCCCAGATACAGCCTGTGCATGGCGCAGTGTGCTCAGATACAGCATGTATGGTGCAGTGTTCTCAGATACAGCCTGTGCATGGGGCAGTGTGCTCACATACAGCATGTACCTGGTGCAGTGCGCTCAGATACAGCCTGTGCGTGGTGCGTTGTGCTCAGATACAGCCTGTGCGTGGTACAGTGTCTTCAGATACAGCTTGTGCGTGGTGCAGCATGCTCAGATACAGCCTGTACGTGGTGCAGTGTGCTCAGATACAGCTTGTGCATGGTGCAGTGTTCTCAGATACAGCCTGTGTGTGGTACAGTGTCTTCAGATACAGCTTGTGCGTCGTGCAGCATGCTCAGATACAGCCTGTACGTGGTGCAGTGTGCTCAGATACAGCCTGTGCATGGTGTAGTGTGCTCAGATACAGACTGTGCATGGTGCAATGCGCTTAGATACAGCCTGTGCGTGGTGGAGTGTGCTCAGATACAGCCTGTGCGTGGTGCAGTGTGTTCAGATACAGCCTGTGCATGGTGCAGTGTGCTCAGATACAGTCAGTGCATGGCACAGTGTGGTCAGATACTGCCTGTGCATGGTGCAGTGTGCTCAGATACAGCCTGTGTGTGGTGCAGTGTGTTCAGATACAGCCTGTGCGTGGTGCAGTGTGTTCAGATACAGCCTGTGCGTGGTGCAGTGTGCTCAGATACAGTCAGTGCATGGCACAGTGTGGACAGATACAGCCTGTGCATGGTGCAGTGTGCTCAGATACAGCCTGTGTGTGGTGCAGTGTGTTCAGATACAGCCTGTGCGTGGTGCACTGTGCTCATATACAGCCTCTATGTGGTGCACTGTGCTAACATGCAGCTTGTGCATTGTGCAGTATGCTCAGATACAGCCTGTGCATGGTGTAGTGTGCTCAGATGCAGCCTGTGCATGGTGCAGTGTCTTCAGATACAGCCTGTGCGTGGTGCAGCATGCTCAGATACAGGCTGTGCGTGGTGCAGTGTGTTCAGATACAGCCTGTGCGTGGTGCAGTGTGCTCAGATACAGCATGTGCATGGCACACTGTGCTCAGATACAGCCTGTGCGTGGTGCAGTGTTTTCAGATACAGCCTGTGCGTGGTGTAGTTTGCTTAGATACATCCTGTGCGTGGTGCAGTGTGCTCAGATACAGCCTGTGTGTGGTGCAGTTTGTTCAGATACAGCCTGTGCGTGGTGCAGTGTGCTCATATACAGCCTGTGCATGGTTCAGTGTGTTCAGATACAGCCTGTGCATGGTGCAGTGTGTTCAGATACAGCCTGTGCGTGGTGCAGTGTGCTCAGATACAGCATGTGCATGGCACACTGTGCTCAGATACAGCCTGTGCGTGGTGCAGTGTTTTCAGATACAGCCTGTGCGTGGTGTAGTTTGCTTAGATACAGCCTGTGCGTGGTGCAGTGTGCTCAGATACAGCCTTTGTGTGGTGCAGTTTGTTCAGATACAGCCTGTGCGTGGTGCAGTGTGCTCATATACAGCCTGTGCGTGGTGCAGTGTGTTCAGATACAGCCTGTGCATGGTGCAGTGTGCTCAGATACAGCCTGTGCATGGTGCAGTTTGCTTAGATACAGCTGCTTCATGGTGCAGTGTGTTCAGATACAGCCTGTGCGTGGTGCAGTGTGCTCATATACAGCCTGTGCATGGTGCAGTGTGTTCAGATACAGCCTGTGCATGGTGCAGTGTGTTCAGATACAGCCTGTGCGTGGTGCAGTGTGCTCAGATACAGCATGTGCATGGCACACTGTTCTCAGATACAGCCTGTGCGTGGTGCAGTGTTTTCAGATACAGCCTGTGCGTGGTGTAGTTTGCTTAGATACAGCCTGTGCGTGGTGCATTGTGCTCAGATACAGCCTTTGTGTGGTGCAGTGTGCTCATATACAGCCTGTGCGTGGTGCAGTGTGTTCAGATACAGCCTGTGCATGGTGCAGTGTGCTCAGATACAGCCTGTGCATGGTGCAGTTTGCTTAGATACAGCCTCTTCATGGTGCAGTGTGTTCAGGTACAGCCTGTGCGTGGTGCACTGTGCTCATATACAGCCTCTACGCAGTGCACTGTGCTAACATGCAGCTTGTGCATTGTGCAGTATGCTCAGATACAGCCTGTGCATGGTGTAGTGTGCTCAGATACAGCCTGTTTTTTTTTGTTTTTTTTAAATTTATTTTACTTATAGAGTTTTATATAGCGCGAACGTGACCCAAGGGTATCAGAGCGCTTCACAGTTACATGAGGTATACAGTTTAGAGTACAACGGGTATAGTAGCAGTAATATATATATGATTCTGGTACATGTCTTTCTTAACATTTTCAACAATAACAAGTTTAGGATCTGTTTAGTGTACAAAAGGTATCACAGTAGTATTATACATATGGTTCCGATGTGTACCTTTCGTGTGTTTTACATCAATACTCCAAAGATCCATTAATTGTAGTACTGTACGATCAAAGAAGTTTTCGCAGCTAACTGGTGATTTTATCTTTACATTCGTTGTTGATATGTAGAGGTAACACCTACATCAAGGACGTCCGGCTATTAAACACGATGCAGATGATGAGCAGTCTTGCTTAGGGAAGGAACTTGCTCATTAGGAAGGTCTTCGCTTCCCTCTTGAATGTTGCCGTGTTTGGAATTTTTCTAATGTTTGGAGGGAGTGAATTCCAGATTCTGGGGGCCGCTCCGGAGAATGCTCTGTCATACGTTTTCTTCTTCCGAAAGATGGGCGGTTTCAGCATCAGCTCTCTGGCACTCCTGGATGGTCTGCTTCCCCCTGATAGCTCAATTTTCTGGACTAAGTACATTGGTGTTTTGTAGTGGAGCACTTTGTGGGTAATACATGCCAGTTTAAGTTGAATTCTGGCTTCGTATGGTAGCCAGTTTAATGCTTTCAGGTGTGGGGAAATATGGTCGTATTTTCTGGAACCTGTAATGAGTCTTGTGGCCGCATTGAGACCCGCTTTTAGTGGTGCTGTGGAAATTTTAGGTAGACCTGTTAGTGTTGTACATCCATATTCAATCCTTGAAAGAACTAAGGACTGAACTGCCAATTTGAGGTCCGCCGTAGTAATGAGTGGTTTCACTTTTCTAATATAGTTCAGGTGAAACCGGGCACTTTTTGCCATTGATTTGATGTGGGCTTTCATGTCTAGGTTCTTATCAAGCGTGATTCCTAGTGATTTGGTCGAGTCAACTAGGGTAGGGGTGCAGTTTAGCGCTGTGATCAGTTTGGTCCATTCCTTCACATTTGTGGGGTTCTTTGGCGGTGATATGAATAGGAATTCCGTTTTTGTGCATTTAATTTCAGATGATTGCTAGTTAACCATTGTAATGACACTTTTAAGGCCTCATTCATTGTCTTGATCTCTACCAGTGACGTGATCTTGATGTAGATCTGAGTGTCATCTGCGTACATGTGATAGGATATGTTTGCGTGTCGGAGAATTTCTGTAAGGGGTTCGACATATAAGTTGAATAGCGATGGAGATAATGTTGATCCTTGCGGGACTCCAATTGAATTAGGGCATGATGGGGATAGCGTCTGGTTGACCCAGAATCTTTGTGTTCTGTTCTGAAGGAAGGATTCAAACCATTTCAGAACATTTCCAGATAGTCCCATCCTGTCTTCAAGCCGGGCTAGCAATTTTTCATGATTTACGGTGTCAAATGCAGAAGACAAGTCAAGAAGAACTAGTAGACATGTTTGATTGTGATCTAGAGCCTGTAGCGCATCATCCACTATATGTAAGATTGCTGTTTCCGTACTGTGGCCTGGTCTGAATCCAGATTGGCAGTCGTCCAGCAGATTGAAATTAGTGATGTGGCTGCTCAGTTGATTTTGCACACATTTTTCAATTAGTTTGGCAAGTAATGGAATATTGGTTACTGGGCGAAAGTTATTTGGGTCTGCCGGGTCCGCTGTAGGTTTTTTGATTGTGGGGAGGACTTGACCTGTTTTTGGGCACTCTGGTAGGACCCCTTGAGATAGTGAGGCATTGATTATTTTTGTCCATATTTGGACGACGATATGGTTGATTCTTTTTAGGCATTGTAGGGGGAGGGGGTCATTGTAGTGGTTATTTGGTTTGATATCCGAGAGAGTTTTGGCAATGGTATTCTGGTCATATAACTTGAAGGTCAACCATTGTGCTTTATTTTTCGTCCTATCCTGACCGTTTTTCATGGTAGCATCGTTCTGTGGTGATAGTTGGCTAGAGTGGTTGTCGGCTGCCATCCTGAGATCTCTTTCTAGCGTGTTGGCCTTGTCTGTGAAGAATGTTGAGAATTCCTCGCAGCTCAGTTGAGTTTTAGTTGCTTCTTGGGCAGATTTGGCCAACTTATTGGATTGTTGTTTTAACATCTCGAAAAGTTTCCGTTGTCTGTTTTTGGCGTTATCCAATTCCGATCTAAAAATTCCTTTTGGAATTGAGAACACTTTTGTTGTATTCGTTTCTGATTTTTCTGAGAGATTTTAGCTGGGGGATGATGGGTGCTGTCTCCATTTTCTTTCTGCAAGTCTCAGCTTCCGCCTGTCTTCATTCAGTGTCCCATTAAACCATGGATTTTTATCTTTCTCTGAGACTCTTTTCAGTTTTAGCGGCATGGTGGAGTTGACTATATTCGTCATTGATGTGGTGTAGTGATCAGTGAGTTCGTTAACGTTCAGCAAGTTGTTAGGCGGATTTAGATCCTTCTCACATCTTGTTACTAGTTGCTCAATATTAGGGTCTTTGGTGTCTCGTGTCCATTTTTTAAGTTTGACAGGTTGCGTGGTCTTGTTCTTTTTTATGGTGGATATATGGAAGGTTATGGCATGGTGATCCAACCAATCGCAAGGAACAATTGAGTGAATTGTAATATCCTTGACTCTCAAGATTACCCAGTCTACGGTTGCCCCTTTCGAGTGTGTTGGCAGTGTGCAGGCTTGAGTAAGGTTTAGGTCTGTTAAAAAGTCTTTAAGTGCGTTGACCTGTTTGTCATTATTGTCGTCCCAGTGTAAATTAAAGTCGCCTAGGAATATGTCATTAGTGTGACTGTTAGAGTTAGCCGTGATGATCTCCATTAACTGGTCTATGAAAGGGGCATTATTGCCAGGTGGGTGGTAGAGCGCATGCAAGTTGCACCTTTGATTATCTGCAGTTCTTATACCGAGACCGAGGTATTCACAGGATTCAAGAGGGTCGGATTGTATTTGGCTGACCTCGATATCAGATCGGTGTATGCAGGCTATACCACCTCCTGTCTTTTTTAGTCTGTCTAATCTCACAATGTTATAATGAGGAGGCACCAGTAGATCCATGAACGGGGAAGAGGATTCCGTGAGCCATGGTTCTGTTAAGATTGTCACGTCAACTTCCTGACTAATGATGAGGGCAGCAATGTCTGAGGCATGTTTTGCTGCGGAACGACAGTTGAGCAGTAGGCATAGCAGTGATTTCCCTGAGCTACCAGAGTTCATCTCTTGAGTATTGGCGGTTAGCTGGACTTGTTTTAGGTTGTTAAGGTTGGGTTTTCTGTTCTTAGGCCAGGACGTTCTATTTGCATCGATCGGGACTGATCTAATTTCCTCACCTCTGCTGATGGCTGTAGACTCATATGACAGGAGTAGGGTTTGGGTTTCATCATCCGATAAATATTTAAGATTTTTGTATGGTCGATTATGCCTATTTGAAAATGGCATGGCTGTCCCTTTACTCTTTCCTTGAAGATCATGCACTGATTTTTGAATGAGCTCGACTTTGGAGTGAGTGCTTACAGTGATTTCTAGTATTTTTTCCATAACTTGCAGTGCGTTTAGAATGTCCTGAGATATATTGCCCGCTTGAATTTGAAGAGCTTCGATTTCTCTCTGAGTCTGAGGTGATATATTAGAAGTACGCATCTGCCTATTTCGAGTTTTGTTTGTGTCCCGGTGCTTTAGATCCGTGACTTTTTCAGTGTTCCTTTTTTTGTCATTAGTTCGGGTGTCTGCGCCTCCCCTATGTATGATGTGAGATGCGCTCCCTTTGTCCTGTGAACTTAATATCAAGCTAGGGGGATACGAGTTTCGTATGGACGCAGGTGTTATTTGTACTGTTGTAGAGGGGGGTATGGAAGGGGTGTTAGCTTTCCTACCCTTTATTGCTGGATGTAGGTTCCCATTAAATGGCCTATGTGTGGGAGTAGTCATATCCTGGGGGAGAGGCACTGATTTTTCCCGATGTAAAGGCGTCGGGGCGATATTAGCGTATAGTAGAGATTCTTCTCCTATCTCTGTACAATTCCCGACAAGTGTGTCTCTTGGCAAAGTTGTGTCTCCTGACAGAATTGTAGGTTGTGGCTGTTGAGGGTCTCTAGGTATTATGACGTCTATGGTGGTTGTGTTGGTGTTAGATAGGGTGATTGCTTGTGTGGTCAGGTGTTGTTGAGACCTTGTGTTATCTACACACTCTTTTAAGGTTGAAAACAGGTTGTCAAACTTTTTTAACTCGTTGTTGGCTGCTTGTATAAGCACAATACCGTTCTTGTAGATAGTTATGCATAGTTCCGCTCTTAATCTTGGTGACGGGATGATCAATAGTTTAGTACCATGTGGGATATTGCTTATAATTTTTATGTTGAGCATCTTCGTAATGACAGTGCGCCATTTGACAGTTTTTCTGGTGAAAAATATCAAGTCATTTACAATAATGCCTTTGTTTAGATTAAAGGAGGGGTCAGAGATCAGCGTGTCTGGGTTTTTTCTAATTAGATTGTGTTTGGATTTTTTGGCTGCATTCTTAGATAGGTTAGTTGGGTACTTTATGACGTACGAATTCTTGCCTGCTGATTTTAAATTGGTTCCGGCCATAATTACTGATGGCGATATATAATTCTCCAGGGTGGTCCTGCAGAGGTGACCTCACTTTGATGTATCCTCTAGTCCATTACCTGTCTCAAGACGTCTACAAGTCTATTGTCGTTCCTGTTGGTGTCTCTACTCTCCTTTGTTTCCTTATGTCCCACTCTGATGTATCCTTTTGCCCCCTGAGTCTTTCTGTGGTTCCTGCTAATGTCTTTTCTATCCTTTAATACCTTATGTTCGTGATCATTTGGGTATTATCCTCATCGGGAATAGAAATTATTTAATTAGATAACTTTTGGTTAGGACGTATGAAAAAAGTACTTTCCTATGCTATTTCAAAATCCAACATTTCCTTTATTGGAAGCTATAGAGAGTCATTCCAAGATGGCCGGCATCTTGGTGATCTTAGCTCATCGTGTAATTGTAGGCCCTTGTTTGTTTCTATTGCACAGTCCTCTTTCTATAGCCATTTCCAGATTGCTACCATTTTGGAAGAAATCGAGTTGAGGCAATAAGAGGGATCATTCCTTTGCTGAAGATGGCCGGGGCAATAAAGCAAAAAACATGTGGGCAAAAGAAAGGAAAAAGCGAAGAAAAGTTGCTGCACACTGTCTGCATTGCATCGCATCGCTATATAGCTTATCACCAGTCAACTCCCTCAGCCAGAACAGCGATGGGCCTCTCCTCGGCAGGGCCGATGCGTGAGTGGAAAGTTAACACTTCCAGGCATATGTGGCGTGAAAACGAGTAAAAAACGCCAGCGATAGCGGGGTAACCCAATTATATCCCTATGTGAACGTAGAGAATATGCCAGCTTGCACTCACTTCAATAACATAGCAGCCTAGTCGTGGCCAGTATTTCCCCAAAGTCCCTATTAGGAATAATGGCTCACTGAGTCTCAGTTTAACCACCAATTTGCTCCTCAAATCCACCGGAGGAAGCGACTTGCAGAGTCAGGCCCGGTCCCGTATCCTCGCAATGCCTATAGGTCTGAGAGTCAGCGGCGGCCGCCATTTTAAAGTCAGGCAAGCGGCAGCCAGACTCCCCAGATCAGTGTCTTTGCCTTTTGACTTTAGTTCCCGAGCCGTGCAATCGCAAGCAGGCCACACGGGAACAGGAGATCCACCGTTCTCAACAGGATCCCCAGCGGTGCCAGCCGTTTCTCATCTTACCGTATCAAGGGAGAGTGTAGATGGTGGAATGCGGTCCGTAGCGATGTGGCCTCTTCAAGTCCTCACCGATGCCCCGGTCCAGCAGGCCTCTCCTCTTGCATCAACTCTCAGGGGCGCTGGACCCGGGTGCCAAACATACTCTGGGAGTCCTCATCCGCTTAACTTGGGTAATTTCGCATCTCCGGTCTGCGCTGCCATTTTGCATCACTTTTGCGGGGTCAGCAGCCGCCGGGGAGATGCTGTAACATGTTAACTTGGGTCCGTCCAGGCAATCCGCGTGTCGGACCTGCGACAGCTCCCGCAAAAACCGATCCCAGACGACGGTGGTCTTCGGTGGCAGGCAGGGACTCAACAGATAACGCAAACAGGGAGAGCAGAGGCTGCAAATGGCCCTGGATCCAAGGGCTCCCCGCTTGCACCAGGAGACGTCCAACATCGGGCAGCAGGCAGGTCCAAGGAGTCATGGGTCCAGCCGATGGTTCCAGAAACTTTTGCAGCGATGCTGGTCCAGGAGATGTCGATCTTCTAGAGGCAGACCGGCCCCGGAGCCGGCGACCAGCCAAGCAGTGTCGGATCTGAGGAGCGCAGAAGCGGTCCGTGGCAGCAGGGCAATTGAGCAAGCAGGTATGTCGGAGATCGAGGGTAAGTTTCAGTGCGGGTGATCACTCGGGATCTAGGGCAGAAGGGTGGAGGTCGGATGGCGAGGTTTAAGCAGGGATTACTACCAGTGCGGTAATCCCCAAACTAGGAGCTCACAGGGAGACTCCTACTCGGTGTCCATCTTGCCTAAATCATGGTGGTAAACACTGAAGTGTCCTCCACCACCTCTAGGAAGGTAGGCATCAGCCTCCTCACACCACATACACTGCCTTCCTCGGTGCAGTGTCTTCAGATGCAGCCTGTGCGTGGTGCAGCATGCTCAGATAAGCCTGTGCGTGGTGCAGTGTGCTCAGATACAGCTTGTGCATGGTGCAGTGTTCTCAGATACAGCCCGTGTGTGGTGCAGTGTGTTCAGATACAGCTGGTGCATGGTGCAGTGTTCTCAGATACAGCTTGTACATTGCACCTACACTCAGATACAGCCTGTGCATGGTGCAGTGTGCTCAGATATAGCTTGTGTATGGTGCAGTATGATCAGATACAGCTTGTGCATGGCACACTGTGATCAGATACAGCTTGTACATTACACCTACACTCAGATACAGCTTGTTCATGGCACAGTGTTCATCAGATACAGCCTGTGCATGGTGCAGTGTGATCAGATACAGCCTGTGCATGGCACAGTGTGATCAGATAGAGCCTGTGTGTGGTGCAGTGTGCTCAGATACAGCCTGTGCATGGTGCAGTGTGCTCAGAAACAGCCTGTGCATGGTGCAGTGTGCTCTGATACAGCTTCTGAATGACACAGTGTGCTCATCTGCAGCTTGTGCATTGTCCTCAGTGTACATTTGCAACTTGTGCATGGTGCAGTACATATGCAATTGGTTTTACCATAACAAAAGCATTTGATTCCACAGATACAGTGTTCTTCTCAAACCCACTTCTGACACACTGCCAGTCCAAATGGAATGCACTTGCCCTCTTTCACTGATTCTTTGAGTCTCAGACTAACTTTGTCCCTTTGGAGGCAATGTATTTTAAATCTCACCAACTTTCAACCAGCTTGAGTCAACGGCGCTTCGATGGGTATTCTGCTTGTGCAGGCCCTGTATTCGCATCTCTCCTACTTGGCCACTCCCTTGAGATTTCAATCTTGCGTCTGCAGATAGATTCATTTGACTTTTCTATCCCTTCATCTACCCGCTGTCTTTCCACCCCTTCATCTGCCCCCTCCCCCTATTGCTAGGGCAACATATCTTCGAGGTATCTTCAAGTTACGCATGCACTTTGGCAAGCGCACCTCATGATTTTTCTCCTTTGTGAAATGCACTTTGGGTTTTTGTATGGGAGTTGACCTCCTTTCACTTCAAATGCTTTGCAACCTTGGATTATGCTAACTCGAGTTGTGTTTACAATGTCCTCCATCTTGTACCAACATCACAGAAATCACACGTTCTTCTAGTTGTTTTTTACTTTTCAAATCAAGGATTGCAAGATGCACACTAATAAACTGAAAACTGTTCCCAGAGACCTCGTTGCTATGTTCCAAGGATGTTTTAACTGTCCCAGGCTATGGGCGCACAAGGATTCCATTGGACTGCTGAACCGTCTATGAGAATGCTGCACATTCAATGTAATGCTCTCATGGGAGAATTCTTGAATGTATTCTTTTTTTTTTGTGTTCAAATATCTTTATTACATTTTAAAAGAGAAATACAATAATAATGCAATAACAATACACTAGTATAAAATGAAATCTGACCATAGTCAATCAGACAGTTCATGGCATTAGAAAAATATTATAGAAGAAACTACATTGCTCTGGGATAAAAAGGGATACAAACATTCTATTATTTCAAAAAAGATAGTTAATTATATATTCAATTGTATGTTAATTGTTATAAAATTCATAAAATATAAAATGGACCCCAGAAGGATACAGACCAAAAAGTTTTATATATCGAAATCAATAAAAAAGAGAAGACCAATACTAGATATATTGTTCCGTACTTAAGACAATATGCCTAAGGAAAAGAAAAAGAGGAAAAGAGAAAAGATTTAAGAAAGAAAGATAGGAGGGGAAAGGAGAGGACACAAAGAAATGAAGCAAAGAAAAGAAAAGAAAAGAACGGGGACATCTGCATCCAATGATAAACAATAACCTAAGAGAGGGTATCAAAGGGAAATTGAGCTCTCAAGCCTTGAGCCGACAACTCCATATAGTTGTCCAAAGACCGCCAAACCTTACTAGATATAAAAGGCGAGCAATGCTTCTTCTCAACAATAGTATGAGCTCCACGTAAATATGATACCCAAGTCCACCAAGTATGATAAGATAAGGAATGGAAAGATTTCCATTCAGTTAAAATAATTTTCACAGCTATGGACAACAATAAGTCCAATAGTTCCAAATCCGAACCATCAAGGGGTAAAGGAGTGACTGCAGCCCAAGGACCTAGTATAATTAGAGGTAAAGAAAGGTCTATGGGGCATATTATCAAGCACGGCGTTAAAATTATGGCCGCTTTAGCGGCAGAAAACTGCCGCTAAATCGGCGATAATGGGCTTGATAATATGCCCTTGAGAATTCCAATAGAAGCCCATGTTGACACCAGAACATGGGCTTCTATTGGAATTCTCAAGGGCATATTATCAAGCCCATTATCGCCGCTTTAGCAACAGTTTTCTGCCGCTAAAGCGGCGATAATTTTAACGCCGTTTCTTGATAATATGCCCTCAAGTGTGTATTAAAAATCACTGTTAGGTGCTTCTGTATCGAGCTCCAAAATGAATTTAATAATGTACATTCAAAGAACATATGCGCATGGGTACCTGGAACAAGATTACAATTCCAACATAAATCACTATCCCGAAGTTTCAATTTATATAAACGAACTGGGGTCCAATGAAGAAGATTTAGTAAGAAAAATTTAGATTGGATAAGTGAGGGAGCAATTGTATTCCGTAAGGATAGTTTCCCAATCAGATACCACGTATCTTGAGAAATGTGTTTAAAAATATCATCGTCGAAATGATGAGCCCATTCATCATAAGTAATCGTAGATTGTGAAGGAGTTGGCGCAGATAAAAATTTATAGATTTTAAATGCAGTATGACCGGAACATAACCACATAGACAGAAGTGAAATAATAGTTGAGTCCGTTGACAAAGATACTTAAACAATCCTAACCTTTATCTTTAAGAAAGAATAAAAGTCTAACTTACCAAGATGAAATCTCTAAGCTAAGAAAGAAAAGGGAAGTGGGTCATGATTGGAATCGTATAAGTCTTTTACCAGTGTAATACCTTTGGCAGCCCACAAAGAAGCTACGCTAGGATCAATGTCAGTAGAAAGTTTAGGATTGTGCCATAAAGAAGACCATCTTGATTTATTTATAGGTTTAGATAATTTCTTATCCACATATTTTAATGCATTAATTGTGTCTAATATAAAGAATGGTCAAAATTAAGGGAAGAAGCTGTGAGGAGAGAAGGTGTGGAAAAAGGAGTACAAAGTTCCCTTTCAATATAAATCCATGGAGGAACTAGATGCAAATCCGGTAGGAACCAAAGGGCTCCTTGAGCTGCAAGAAAGGAAATTTGATATAAGTTCCAATCTGGAAGACTGCAACCCCCCAACTCAGAAGGCTTTCCAAGAAATTTGAAAGCAATTCTAGCTCTTTTATCACTCCATAAAAATGTTGAAGAGATTGAGTCAAGCTCATGAAAAAAGGCTGAAGAAAGCCTTATGGGTGACATGGAAGATAAAAAATTAATAATCAGTGTAATCATCATTTTGAACGTCTGTAATCTTCCCCACCAAGAAATGTATTTAGGTGACCAGGAGGACAAAAGATCTTTAACCTTGGACAAGATTTGAGATTCATTAAAGGAGATAGTGTCCGATAAGTTCTTACAAAACCAGATTCCTAGATATTTGATACGAGTCGATTGCCATTTAAAACCAGAATCACCCATGTGAGCCGGAAAACACAATACATTCAAAGGGAACATTCCGTCTTATCTTTATTAAGAGTATAACCAGAGGCAGACGAAAAATCACTTATGATGTTTGTGATCGCGGGAATTGGTGTTGCAATATCCTCTGAAAAAATAAGGACATCATCCGCATATGCCACCATTTTAAGCGTGTATGAACCAAACTGAAAACCCTTAATGTTTTGGTCTAAATTAAGTAGACGAAAAAGCGGATCTATAGCAAGGAGGAAAAGAAGGGGAAAAAGAGGGCACCCTTGTCTAGTGCCCTGCCGAAGATTAAAAAAGGAGGATGTAGTCCCATTAATTCGAATATTCGCTTTTGGTTGCGCATAAAGAGACATGACCATATTAATAAAGGAGTCACCAAGGTTATGAGATTCTAATACTGCTTGTAGAAAAGGCCAAGAGACTTTATCAAAGGCCTTCTCGGCGTCAAGAGCTATCGCCGCCGAGGGCAATATTGAGAGTCTTGCCTTCTCCACAATATGGCAGAACGTCCGAATATTATCTCTAGCAAGTCTCCCCTTAACAAAGCCTGTCTGAGAAGCATGAATGAGATTAGGCATGTGTCCCTCCAAGCGCTTGGCCAAGATCTTCGCAAAGATTTTAGCTTCCATATTTAATAATGAAATTGGGCGATAATTTTGGGATCAGCATGATCTTTCCCATCTTTTGGTATAACTACAATAGTAGCTTCAGCAGCCGAACCAGAAACCTTGCCAGAAACAACATACTCATCAAAAACCCCCTTAAGATATTCAATAATTGAGGGAGTAAAAGTTTTATAGAAAGCAATAGGAAAGCCATCCGGACCCGGAGCTTTACCAGAACGCTTATCCTTAATAGCCTGAATGATTTCCTCAGTATCAATTGGTTTCCCCAACTCAATCATATCACCATAGGAAATAGTATTAGTAGGAATTGATTGAAGAAATTTTTGACACGTAACCTTGGTAGCTTGGTTTTTAGGAGTGTATAATGTTTCATAAAAATCGCAAAAGACCTCAAGAATTTCTTGGGTATGGAATTTCCTTGACTCATTTTTATCATTAATATGAAAAATACGAGTCGTATTACCATTTGTAGTTTGATATTTTAAGGTAGTAGCCAAGAGCTTACCGGCTCTATTTCGTAACAATAAATGGCGAGATTTTTGGGCATGTACACCGATATACGCTCTTTTAGTAACTATGGAATTAAAAGAATATTTCAAATGTTTGATATCTTGTAATAGTGATTTATCATTTGAGTGTCTGAATAATTCTTCTTTACGTTTAATCTCATCTCCTATGGATTGAAGAGATCGTCTAATCTCACCATTTCTTTTGGCCATTTTTTTAATCATATGACCCCTTATAGTGCATTTAAATGTATCCCACAACACCACTGGGGAGTCTACTGAAGAATCGTTATCTTTAAAGAAATTATCAATGTCCCCACAGAGATCCTTCACATCATTCTCATCTTCCAAAAGTTCCGTATTTAGACACCAACTACGAGGAACCCTTGTATCAGTGAGCTTAAGAACAGTTAAAGACACCGCCGCATGATCAGAAACAACTATTGGATGAATAGTAACATTTATAGTATGTTTCAAAAGTGAGGCATCAACCAAAAGATAATCAATACGAGAAAAGCTTGAATGCGGCGATGAGAAAAATGTGAAATCACTACCCGTAGGGTTATGCATCCTCCATGCGTCAACCAAATGGTGAGAAGAGCACATATTGAGTAAGTGTTTATGTGATCTAGGGGTCGAAATCTAAATGCAGAGTGTCTATCCAAGATAGGATCAAGGGGAAGGTTAAAATCCCCACCAACGATAGTTCTAGAGTTCTGTGGAATCTCAGAGAGTTTCTTGTGTACGTTACACCAAAAAAGAGGGTCATCAATATTAAGAGCATATAAATTCATAACATATAAATCTTCTGATCCATTAGACAAATGGGTAAGAAGCCATCTACCACTGGTATCGTGTTCAGCTGCCACAATAGATAGACCAGATCCCTTGGAGATAAGAGTAACCACTCCATTCTTTTTCCCAGAGGCCTCAGAGCAAGTAACATCCATAACCCAGTCCTTCCTCATAAGGAGAGCCTCTTTAAATGCTATCTTCATCTCTTGAAGTAAGACCACATCCCCAGACAGGGTTTTGCAGTAATCTAAGATTTTGTTCCTCTTAACTGGGTGGTTCAATCCTCGTACATTAAGTGAAACTATATTTAAGCCCCCATGGAAATGAATACAACAACAAAGTTAAGTACATCTGGTAAAGGGGTACGAGAAAAGCCCAAAGATAATTAAAAATGAACAGAAATGCAATATACATCCCAAAATACACTGAAGCAGATGTCCCATGAATAGAAGAGAGAGAAAGGGAAGAAGGAAAGAGTAGAAGGACAGACCAAAAGAGCAAAAATACTCCAGAGAAAAATAGAGTATCAAAAAAGGGTAACCCCACCAGGAGATGTCTGTAATAGACAAATTGCATGGGGGAAGTAACGTGGAGGAGCAACACAAAAGGCCAACAACCACAATGCAGATAGGTCAACCATAAATATTCCATTAAGCGACGAAACGAATGCATAATTGCAATATATAATATACCATCTATAATCCATCAAGAAGAATAAATAATGGAAGTACCAGAAAAAATAGCATATTTGATTAGTGAAACCTATATATAATACTATAAATGGAAAAAAGAAGTTATAATAACAGATATCAATCTAATCAGGTATTATAAATAACAATAGTAGACAATATAAATATCAAGCAAGGTATCATAGATAATATTATGCGGTGTAATAAATAGTAGCCTAAAGCAGTATCAATATCAATATAGAGCTTATACAACCCAATCTATGGTATTATAAACTAATCTTAACAAGTTAATATAAGTATCCTATGAAAAAAACATTACTAAAATATATATAGTGTAAAAGATTACTAAACATTTTACGTTGATGGACATGAGGAGGAAATTTATATGATTTTAGCAAGTATGAAGTAGGGAAAATAATCAACATTGGATATAAATCGTAGTTTAGGCTAGAAATACAATGAGAGAAAAAGAGACAAATTGACAGATACCTAAGAAATAAAATTATACAAATGTAAACTAAAGCAGTGTACCATAAATAACCTTGCTGTAATAAATAAGGTTGCAGAAAGATAATACATACCGCCAAATATTACATCATCAACATAGAAATATAGAAAATAAAAATAACAGATTAGACAGAAGATAAGGTAAATGAACTCAATAGAAAAAACGTGTAAAAGGGATAGACAATGAAGTCGAGGAAAAAAGAGTATGATAGATGAAAAGAGAGATACTTACATCATCATAAGAATATTGAGAGAGACAAAGAATGAAATGACCAGCCATATAAAATGTTACTATATCAAAAAGATATCATCAAACTAGTATAAAATAAATACCAACTAATTATAGCCTTGATATCACAAAAGCTATAAGGTAGAAGTCTAGTAAAGGAAAAAGCTGTCTAAAAAAGCCGGAAAAAGAGGAAAGAATCAATTAAAAAGGAAAAAGGGAATTGGAGTAAGCCAAAGAGGTGACATAGGCAAATATAAAGAATAGGTAAAAACAGAAAAATAGAGATACGATGACGGCCTATAATTTAACAATATGGCTTAACTAGCATCAAGGTGTTAAGACAACCAATATAAATCTAATCTGCAAAGTATGTAAACTCATAACATTCTTAATAATATATAAACACAGTATAGTCCTGTAAAAGGAAAATCAGTTAATAAAATAGGCAATATAATACAAACGGTCCTACAATGCGTAGTTATCATTAAGGAAGAGCACAAAAAAGCAATATCAGCTACGCACATTATGGCAAGGCACAAGGAACAAGAAGCCATCCTGTATAGATGAAAAGCATTATACATAGAAGAGTCATTAGGAGTACATCACTAAGAGAGAGAAGCACCCGAAATAGAATCAGAATCCATCTGCGATTCATAGTGATTATCCAAAATAACTGAGAGATCTGAAGGTTCATAAAATATCTGTGGACGACCTTTGAAAGTTATCCTGAATCTGGAAGGACCAGCAAAAGAAAATGGAATATGCATTTTAGTGAGTCTCTTACGTAAGTTCAGGAAACCCTTACGACGGATTACAGTGTCTCTGGCAAAGTCCTGTGAAATGGATATTTTATGACCTTCCCATTGTACCATTTCAATCTTCCGCATTTGTGCCAAAATTTGTTCAGTATGTTGATGTCGTAACGGTTTAAAAATCAAAGGTCTTGGAGAAGACATCGTTTTAGGTTTAAAAGTTGGAACTCTATGAGAAACGAGATATTCAGAACATTCGGGAACCAAGTGAGCAAAAAGTCAATCACTGAAGGAGCAGTTTTCTCACAATCATCTGGCAAACCAAAAATGCGCAAATTACTTCTTCGATTCCGATCTTCCTGTTCAGTAAGGTCTCTTCTTAATGAGGCCATGGAGTGCTCCAAACTATGTATTTGTTTAGAGTGTTTGTTCGTAAAGTCTTCAACATTGCTTATTTTTGTTTCCGCACGAGAAACACGTAACAACAGATTTTTCAAATCATTGCGAATTGCTGCCACTTCCACCTGAAGTAGATCGGTATTAGTTTTGGTGCTTTGAGCTATGTCATGGACAGTGTTTAGCTTAAGTAGTATGGCTTCTAACGTTGAGGCAGAGTCTGGACTTCCTTTAGCTGGAGACTCCGGGGTAGGAGAGGTCTGTTTGGATCTTTTCAAATGACCCTTGGAATCCCTGTCCTTAGAGGTCACTCCCATGCCTTCCGCCATTGAAGAAAAACTTACTGCCCACTAGCAAATATTGTATAGTGCGTAGCGGTATCTAGCAATAAGTTAGAAGGCACAGGCCAAAAACGACACAGGAATCAGCAATAGAATAATAACACCAAAACTGGAAAAGCCAACACCTCTGAGAATAAGCACAAAGAATTCAGAGTAGAGCCTTACACCGCAGGAGTGGATAGGCTCCAAGGAAGATGCTGATGTCAGGCATTAAATCATAGCTGAATATAGAAAGCACAATGGACATAAATTAGCGCTAAAACAATTCGATCTTCTCATTCAGCACAAGGTAGTCCACGTGAAGCAAAACTGGCAGTAGCTCCAACACAACTGCAGCAAAAAGCACCAATAAAATGTCATACCAAATCCAAGATATTACAGGGAAGGCAGACTTTTATAATAGTTCATAACATGCGAAGAAAAATTGGAAATTCACTCAAGCAAAAAATTCCTGTCAGCAGCCGCCATTTTGTAGAGACCAGCTTATCAGTAGCTTCTAGGACTGAGGACGTGGAACTCAGAGACAGAGGTCTATAAAGGTAAATAAAAGCGCACTGTACCTCCAGCTGGCATGGAGAAAAACGCACTAAATGAAGTCCTCACTAGTATTCCCTTTTAAACTCCGTGTCCTGACGAAGCTGCTCCAGCGGGCGCCATTTTGTGTGCCTGACGAGGGAGAACGTCCAACAGGGAAAATTACCTGTCAAACTCCCATGTAGCCAAATATTCAGCCTCACCAAGCGCTCACGGGATGTTCCGCCGCTATAATATGCCGAACCAGTAACAAAAAGTCACCGTTTACATGTCCAAGCTCGAGCGTCTGCACCGGGAACGATGCAGAGCTCAAGGGCGTGCGACCATCTTGGTTGCGCGCTAAGCCACGCCCCCTCTTGAATGTATTCTTTGGTAAATTGTTTCTTGTTGCTTATTCCCTAATAGTGCGTATCCTGAGAAACGTGAACCCATGTAGAATGTATGACTATCTTTGTCTAAATTCCTATCAAAGGATGTAGATTTCTATGGAAATTATCCCCCGTCCCCATTTTTAGAAGTCGAACCTATGATGGATCTCACCTGGCAGTGTACTGAGTTCTTTGTACTTATGACTTATATGCTTTGCTGCTAAAATTCCTGATGGCATATATTTTGTAACCTGCCTATAATTCTTTACATAAAGCTTTGAACTTGCAACCCTTGTCTGTCATTCTTATTAGAACGTTTATCACCCGCTATAAGTCGAGTACACTGACGGCTTCAGTCGAGGAGCACTAAAGTCCGCACAGGGACTACACCGCTCCCGATACTAGTTGTTGGTGCGCTCATGAATGGTATTTAAGGTAGAAAAAGATCGCTCATAGCTGCAACCTGAGCTTTTTTAAGGGCACACGAGCAATAAAAAGACTCTGTGAATCGGGCCCTACCTGTGATTAGAGGTGATGCTTGTGAGAAAAGATCTATTTATAACGTTTTTTTGGTCAGGTGCAAGTTTAGAAGCAAAATGTGGTAATAGCCACAAATATATCTTGCATACAAATATGTCTGGCCAGTCAGAAAATACAAATTGCTCGACTGCGCTTTCGGAATTAAGTCATATATTTTCGCCATCAGATAGCTTGCATCTCTTATTAGTGTCTGACCTTCAATTTGCATATCATTATTAAGATTTCTTTTGGCCTGGCGCTCTGACTCAGTGTCGCGCGCATGTGTGTGTGTGTGTGCGCGTTTATGTGTCTGTGTTTATTTCTGTCTGTTTTCTGATGTTATGTTACCTCAGAGTTTTTGTAAAGCACTAATTCCCCTGTTTTCAATGACCCTGGGTTTATTTAATAGATTGCCCGTGTGAGTGTGTAGGGGGATGGGCGGGAGGGAACGTGCCTCCAGCAATGAGGATGTGGGACCTTCAGCCTCAACCTGGTTTGTACAAAAAAGTTTGGTTTTCCCAGCACACGTTAAAGTCAACATGTATTACATAAATAACAGATATCAACAATTCTTGTCCTTCTTTGTATTTGTTAGGTTTATTCTCATATGTTCTTGTTTAGTTCTTTTTTTAGCCTCTTTTCAGCCTCAACCTGACCTGAGTCTCTATGGTCACACCTTTTATTAAGCTGTGATGACTGACCCCTAGAGAAGAGACTTATGTGAGGTGTACAGGTGACAGTACATGCTTGAGTGGAAGTTCGTCGTTCCCATCTCGAGATTTAAAGATCATAGACATAGGCACTGGAAGTGGGAGTGCGGGGGTGCCTCAGCAGCACTGCATAAACGTGATGGAGTTAAGAAGGTGAATGAGGGATAAAGATGCCTTTAAATGTAGTTTTTATCTTGTCTCATTTCTATGTTCAAAGTCAGAGGTCAAATGTCAGGCCATGAGTTCTCTCAAATTGCCGCTTATTTTAGCAAGTAGATTGGTGTTTACTTTTCTTTCTCTGGCTGCAAATATAGGGGATTTTGTAAAATAAACTATCTGACAACCTTGTTGATGTAAAAGGAAAGGCTGCAGGATGTCAGCTTTTTTGTAACACACAACAACATTTAAGTACCTGTAAATGAACTGTGAAATAATTCAAAATATATCAGCTCCGAAAGCACAAATGAAACACATTTTTTATAATCCTGTAGTGTGATGGAAACAAAGATTTTTATAGGATCAGAACAAATCAAGGCACTTTACTTGGTGATGCATAAATGATAGATATTTGCTGAAACCCAATTTCCATATGTTATCGTTTGGCCCCTATACAGTTTTATCAATAAAGCTGCATGTCAGTGCTAATTTTGTAGCTATTTCAGTGGAAAATGTGCTGTCGATAAATGACAGTGCACTACCGCAGCATAGTTTAGTAATATATTTGCGACAGCATGCGCCAAAATGCATTACTTGTTATCTACTACGCCTTTACCACTTTCCTGCTGAACTGGCATGTGTCGTTTTTTGCCATATTTGTTCTTTGCGTGACATTTGGATGTTTCACAATCGCTATTACTTTATTGACGCAACATTGATGGCAGCAACCCCTCTCCCAAAAATAGTTCCAGCGCCACTGATCATAGAGACTCTGGGCCTCATTTATGAGGCCCTACCGGCACTATTGTGCCACCTGAACGTTACTTTTTTTTACGTTCCGTTGGCGCAATGTGCCACTGGCATATTTTTATGGCCACGTAAAGCCACTTTACGTGGCTTTTCATGGCCTTATAAATATGTGCCCCTTTCATGCAGAAAACTGCATGAAAGGGGCATTCCATGGGTGTTTCTGGGGGCATTCCCAGCCACATCCATGGCTTTTTGACACTGCCCCAGATTTATGAGAAACTGTAAGTCCGAGGCAGCGCCAAAAATGTACGTGTAAGGGAGGCACAACAAGGAGGAATATCTTTATTTGTCCTCGTTTTTCCTCTTTCTATGTGTGCTGCATTCTGCAAAGAGGAAAAAAGCCTCTTGTGATTGTTTTTGTGCAGAAAGGTTTCCCTTCCTCCACAAAAATAATCAATGCTGCAATGCAGTCACCCTTGCACCATGGTGCAAAAGTGCCTGTTGGCGCAGGACAGCCCATAGTGAACCGACACAGGGAAAAAGGACACAAATGTGCCATATCTAGTAGATACGGTGCATTCCTGCCCTTTTCTTTTGCCGTAGGGCAGCGCAGCAGTAAGGCCTGCTGCGCTGCCGTCCGGCAAAAAACCCATAAATGAGGCCCTCTGTTGTTAGAAGCAGAAATCAAAGGATGGATATCTTAAAGAAATAGGAATTAGTTGCACAAAAATAAATCAAAAACCACCAGCACTGTACCTTCTGTAAACATCAACTTCATGGTCCAAGCACTAGCATTGTACGTCGACATTTTGGGAGAAAAAAAAATCTAACATTTTTAAGCTTTTGAAACATCCTATTTTATAGAATTAGATAGGAGAGAACACGGAATCTGGTTGCCACTGTTAGATCAAAAGAGGCAACCGGGAGGTGCCACCTTTCCTCGACCCCCTTTTAGTTTGCTTTTGGGTGTACGGGGGACTATCCCTTAGTGGACTTGCTTTTCCCACAGTGCTGCGCCGTCTGGTAGCTGCTGCTGCTGTCCCAATCTGCTGCTGCTGTTTCCTCTGACCCAGAGGTCAGGTGTTCAAGTCCCTCCTCCACCCGCAGGCTCCTGCCTGCGCCTCATCGCTGGTGGTCCAGTGGTAGAGCGTCACTGCTCCGCTGCTTGACTGCCCTCCCGTCCCTCTTTTCTGCTGTTCCTATCCCTAATTCTGCTCTTCTGTGTTGCTTTTCTACCTTTGGTGTTTTGTTTTCTTTGTTTGGCCTTGTTTTTCCTGTGCTTTTTTTCAGTTCCTTTTTGCCTGTCCTCTCCCTTGTTGCCGCTGCAATCCCCCGAGTCCCCGACCCTCCAGTATCCTTTCCCACGTTTCCTGCCTCCCAGCTGTCCAGCCCCCCGCAGCACTGTGTGGCCATGCGCAGTGGGCATGCCGCTGGTGCGCTGAAGGCAAGCCCATCTGCGTCCGTCTGGACCGTGCCCAGCGCCATGGACCCTGCCTCTCGGACATTCCACCGCTACGACGCCAGCACCCTCCTCGCCCTCAACCCTGGTCGCCATGCCGTCTGCCATCTAGCATCACCGAAGAATACCCTTACACCCTTTGCCTGCCAAAACTGCAAATGCACCTTCTGCCACATTAACACACCAGTGCCTCTTGTCGCCCAGCTGACCAACAGCGCACCCGACCGGCTCCACTGCATCCTCCTCAACATGCGATTCCTCCACAAATACGCCACAGAAATCTGGGACCTCCTCGACATCACCTCTTCAGACATCGCCTTCTTCACAGAAAGCTGGGCCAACCTGTGCTCCGGACCGGACATCACCATCCCAGAAGGCTACAAAATCACCCGCAAGGACCACCCCGACTGCCCAGGAGGAGGCATTTCCATCGTCTTCAAAAGCACACTCCGACTGACCACACACTCTAATGACCCAGCAGCGACCATGGAACACCTCCACTTTCAGATCCGGACGAACCCCAACACCACCCTCTGCGGCACCCTCATCTACAGGCCCCTGCGGGCCATGACCCCCTCATTCACCGATGCCATCGTAGAGCTCATCGCACCCCAGGCTCTCCCATCCACTGACTACATCCTACTCAGAGATCTCAACTTCCACCTGGTGACCAGAACACCACCACCCTCCTAGAGAACCTCTCCAACATCAGACTCAAGCAGTTGTCACCGCACCAACCCATATAGCCAGACATACGCTTGACCCCGTCTTCTCCACCAGCAGGAACTTTAATTACAGCCACACCACCAAACTCTCCTGGACCGCCCATCATTGTATACATTACGCCATCACCACGCCCACCATACTCCACTGCCATCATCGCCCCCCTCGTTGCAGCTGGCCACCTTAGAACTTCTCGCCAACTCCCTCAGCACCACCCCTCCGCCAACGCTTACAGATGCCAACACCTCAGCATGCAACCTCCACCGATGGATCTCAACTGCGCCGACATCCTGGCACCCCTCAAGAAAAGTGAATATCAAAGAGAGAGACCCCACTACTCCAAGAGACAGGGTTCTAAATATGATTCAATTATCAAAAGTAAATTCTCTCGGAGAACACCATTCATTCATCTATTCTCATACAACAACACCTTAAAGGTCGTACAATCCTCTATACCAGTCTTAAAAGGGACCATCACGACAATTACTAATCATCAAATTTATCAAATTTTAATATTAGTCATATCAGATAATTCATACATATTTATAGAAAACAACAGTTAAAATCAATTAAAAACAAGTACAAAAAGTCTTTTTACACAAACGAGGGAGACCACACATAAGACATACACATTTGTCATCAGCAAAGGTTAATTTGTAGGTATCAACAGAAAGTGCGTAGCTTTGAGAGTTTCTTCAACATACAACACTATGTTCCTTTTATGTTACTTTTGATAATTGACCCCTCAAGAAAAGACCAGGCAAACAACACTCCAAGAAAGCCAACTGGTACACTCCCGCCCTCCACTAGTCCAGACGCTCCTGTAGACGTCTCGAGAAGAGATGGAGCCAAAACAACACCCCTGAAACTCACACAACCTTCAAATGTGCAGTCAACGCACATCACCCACTCATGAAAACCACTAAGAAAATGGCCCTCCAAGACAGAATCAATGCACACAACAGCAAGGAACTCTTCGCCAACATCAAGGAGTTCACCAGGCCCAAGAGCGAGACCACAGACGTCACCCTCCCGAGACCTTTGCAACAAACTCGGCACCTTCTTCCACCACAAGATTAGGAAGATCTATGACAGCTTCAACACCCCAGATCTGGCCACCACGCCTGCCACCATTGTACACAACCAAGTCACACCCCAACAGACCGTGCTCTGCTGGACCCTGCTCACAATAGAGGACACGCTCAAAACCATGAAGAGAATCCAGTAAGGTGCCCTGACGGATCCCTGCCTGTACCATATCTTCCACGGAGCAGCCGCCGACATCGCTCCTCAACTTTGCCACACCATAAACTGCTCCATATTGCCACCTTCCCCGACGACTGGAAACACGCCGACATCAACCCTCTGCTGAAGAAGCCATCCTCAGACCCAACAGACCTTAAGAACTTCAGACCGATCTCACTCCTCCCGTTCCCATCCAAGGTCATAGAGAAGGCCTTTAACGCCCAACTCTCCGAGTTCATCTAAGAGAACCACGTCCTGGACACCTCCCAATCCAGCTTCCAAAGCAACCACAGCACAGAGACTGCACTCCTTGCCGCCACAGATGACATCCACTCCCTCCTCGACCGGGGAGAGACCGCAGCCCTCATCCTATTAGACCTCTTGGCCTCCTTCAACACCGTCTCGCAGCGCACCCTAATCACAAGAATCCACAAAGCCGGCATCCGCGACAAGGCTTTGGACTGGATCCACTCCTTCCTCACCGGCCGGACCCAGCGAGTCAGACTACTGCCGTTCCTCTCAGAACCCACGGAGATCAGCTGTGGAGTACCCCAGGGTTCCTCCCTGAGCCCCACCATCTTCAACGTCTACATGTCCCCCTTCGCAGCCATCATCAGGAGCCATGTACTCAACATCGTCTCCTATGCCGACGACACCCAGCTGATCCTCTCCCTCACCAATTAACCCACAACTGCCAGAACCTACTTCCACAGTGGAATGAAGGCCGTTGCTACCTGGATGAAAGACAGCTGCCTCAAGCTCAACTCGGACAAGACCGATTACTCTTCCTGGGACCCTCCCCTTCAGCCTGGGATGACTCCTGGGACCCACCCCTTCAGCCTGGGACGACTCCTGGTGGCCAGCCGCTCTGGGATCTCCCCCCACCCAGACGGACCACGCACACAACCTCAGCATCATACTGGACTCATCACTCACTATGAACCACCAAATCAACACAGCTACGAGGATAAATGTTTTCATTTCTCTTCTTTTTCTCACTTTTACTATGTTTGCAACATTCTGCAGCATACAGAGAAAGAGGAAATACCCTGGATTGATAGGTTTTGTACAAGTAGGTGTCCCTTCCTGCACAATCAACACAATCACCCTTGCACCATGGCGCAAGGGTGCCTGCGTTGGCTCATGGCAGCCATTGTGCGTCAACGTAGGGGAAAATACAGAGGGGCTTATTCATGAGCCCCTTCCGACAGATTAAAGCTGCCGGTGAGTCATTTTCTTGATGTACTTGCAGGGTGAATTTTGCACCACGTTGCGCCATATTTACAAAGTGACGCATCTAGGCATATGCGTGACCTTGTGAAGCCCTGTGTCACATTATACCTGTGTCAGGTATGATGTATGCAGGGTGGGTGTTCCCACGCAACAAAGTCTCACATGAGTGGCGCAGTGAAATTTATCAGATTTCACTGCGACAATTTTAGGACGCCACTGTGTCAAAATCTTACGCCTGCCTCATGGCAGGCATAAGGGTGACGCAGTACCATATGGATAGGCTGGCCCCATGCATTTCTGGAGTTGCGTCATGCTTGCGACACATCTGCAGCAATGCGTGACTTTAGCGCTGACAGATACGTCAGGATTCCAGACGTATCTGTCATTGATTGCGACATGGAGCACCGTACAGTAAATATGGCGCATCCACGGAGTTGCAAGGAGGGCACAGTGAAAAGTGTTGCAACACTGTTTTGTCGCAGCGATGCAACACTTGTCATGAATGATGCCCAGGAATGCGCCCTATTTTATTGATAGGGTGCATTCCTGACCTTTTGTTTTGGCACAGGGCAGTGCAGCAATATTCCTTGCAGCGCTGTCCAGCACCCAGACATCTTATATGTGGACCCAACTGTTAGCATCCATTTTAAGACCAGCTATTTTTTGGTCTTAAAAAACTGCCTCTAACTGGATCTGGCGGCAGTTTTTTTGCTATTGCACCATACAAGGAATTCCTTGTAAATATTGCGTAGTGTGTTTAGCGGCAGTTTTTTCACGGGAACTCCTCCCTTGCATCTCATTTTCGTTAAGTCCCGCTAATAGAAGTGGCGATCTTGAAAATTCACGTTTACGCTGGAAAAGTGCCACTAACTGCAGTTAGAGGCAACTTGTAAATAAGGCGATATAAAAAACAGCGAACATCAAAAAATGTATGCTACGGCGGCATTATGTTCTTGTAACTATGCCCCAAAGTGCGATTTTGCATGAAAAATTCATCAAGGTTCCCGCAAATCACATTTCACTCTAAAAGCAAGATTTCACGAAAAATGTATGGAATTTTGTGAACGTCACATAAAAAAATGCAGTTTCGTGCATCCCTAAGGAAAACAAGGTTTTACCCTGTAGTGACATTTTGAGATCCAGACAAATAATTCAGATAAGGACGTCTACAAGATGGATCAAGAAAGTATACAAGTCAGATCCAGAAAGATAATTGCTACAATTTGAGGAAGAGGATTATATTGACACGAGTGTGAGGGCTTTTGGAATCCAACAGACCTATCTGAGAAGGTCTCCCTCTATCAGGGTATTGATAAGAGACACTGATCTAAACTCTTGGGATCAGTACACACACACCTTGGAATTTTATGATAATTTGCTCTATTATATGCTAATCTGAAATAAATCATGAGAGAAATAGAAAACTCCCCATCAGCTCAGGCAGCGTAGAAAATTGTATAAACAAAAAAATATTCTTGTTGCTTTATCTGAACGCAGCAAAGAACGCATTTGAATTATCAGTCTCCATTCAGAAGATTACTGCTAAGTGAACATGCTTCAACTCACAAAAATAGGGGCATATTTACAAAGGGATATCACCACTAGAACGTCATTTTTAGCGACTTTCTGGTTGCGATATCCCCTTCTCCTTATTTACAAAGCAGCGTCAAGCTACTTAACGTGTCTTACCGCTACCTTGGAAATAACTCCCCTTTTTACGATTCAATTAGCATGAAAGGGGCGTGCAATGGGTGTTTCAGTGGGCTCTCCACCTCAACCCCCATTACTTTTTGATGCTGCCCCATATTTACAAGGCTGGGGCAGAGCCAAAAACTAAGACTAGGGAACAGCTGGGGCCATATCACACAAGGTGCCCCGGCGGCGCAATGGGCATCTGCACCGGCTTTGCTCGCCTCCGGGGCACTTTGGTATTACAGAAGGGGCCGCAGACGCTTGTGCGGCCCCTTCTGTAATACCGATAGTGCTGGCACACATAAAGCGCCAGCGCTATCTTCATGGGGCATTCCCTCATTTGCATGTGGGTGTGCCCCATGCAAATGAGGAAATCCCTTTGCCTCTGCTCCCACGCCGTACTATAGACGTGGGCGCAGAGGCAAAGAAGCTCTCAGGAGGTGCACTGACAGTGCGCCAACTAAAAGGTGGCTGGACCCCCCAGACATCCCCTTGCAGGTGGGTGAAAGGGGATCTCTAATCCCCATTCAAAGTGCAGGCAGATTGCCGTCTGCACTGTGAAAACACGTAGCGACTTTAAAGGAGCCCTGGAGGCAGCGCGAGTTCGCGGCTGCCCTGGGGGCAGGGCATTCCAAGTAATAGTGCACCCTTTACATAATAGGGCCCTTGGTCTTAGACTGGCGACACGAAGTGAAAATATTAATTTCTCCTCATTTTTTGCTTTTTCCATGTTAGCAATGTGTGCTTAATGCCACCCTTCTCCATTCTGTTGTAAATATGCCCCAGAATGTGCTCGTGCTGGGAGACATGATGCAGTAGAAGACAGCTTTAGAATCATTCACTCTCCTCTATGGTAGGCTGAATATGAACATGGAAATGTTTCTTATCTCTGCTGATGCAAGTTCCTGAAGTAAAGGAGTTCATGAAAATATTCCTGTCCATGCAAGGAGATGATGGAGGGTGGGCTGAAAGTTTTGAGACACTCACCCAGACCCAGCCATATGCAAATCAGTCTTGACCCTGTGCCTCATGGGAACAGTCCAGAACGAACTGCCAAGCTAGGTCTTCCCTGGACTGGAAACAAGCATCCTGGGACCGGTTTCGGGGTAACACCCCTCATCAGCCAGGCTAGCTTGAATCCAGTGGAAAAGTAAGCAAAGGACCCACGTCTGGGCATACCCTGCCATCTTAGGGGGAACAAAGCAAACAAAAAGAGATGATGGACAGAGTGCTGAAACTTTTCAGACACTCACCCCCAGTCACAGATCAGGATTGAATCCATCATCGTTCTTTAGCTCACTTCGCCACCCCAGTTCAGACCCAGCCATACACAAATCAGTCTTGACCCTGTGCCTCATGGGAACAGTCCAGCCTGAACTGCCAAGCTAGGTCTTCCCTGGACCGGAAACAGGCATCCTGGGTCCGGTTTCGGCGTAACACCCCTCATCAGCCAGGCTAGCTTGAATCCAGTGGCAAAGTGAGCAAGGAACCCACGTATGTTTTCAAATTATGCATTGGTAGTGTTCCTCCTGAGTCCGTGGAAATTGTGTAGTTTTTAAAAATAGTACCTTCATTGTTTTGTCTGGGTTACAATGGTAATTACTTTAAAATATGTTTTCATTACATTTGAATGTAGATGTTTATAATGTATATAGAAAGACCTTTTACAGACAAAACATATATATTTAAAATATGTTTTATCATTTCCTTACTTTTAACTCAGAATAAAAAATATTTTCAACCAGTGTTCTTTTTATACAGGGAGATGCAACTGTTGACAAGAGGAAGTGGGTAAAGGTGTAAAGAAAAAAAGAAAATCCCCAAAGAACAACTCCTTTGGAGGTCTCGCTACCTATTGGAGCACAAATCTATTAACTCTAAATTTGGCATCTGTTTGTATAAAGCTTTCTACACTTCTGAGAAATCTACTCACATACATTGAATTGGCAATTAAAAAAGTTCTTCAATGTCTACCAAAATGTCGTTATTTTAAAATTAGAAAGGTATTAAGCAACAGAGAAGATGGGTATCCTGCGAAAGCAGGTGTGAAAAGGGGATGCTGGACTTAAGTATTTAGCTATTTTAGCCCATTTCAAAATATAATATGCTTCAAATGACTAAAAGAACATTCTCTACTCACGTTCTTTTAACCAGCTCATTTTATATCTACTTTAACATTTCAATGCTCAAGTTCTTTAGTCTGCTTTAAATTCTGCGACTCCTACTCTAACAAAATGGCATTCAGGAAAGCCTCACTTCTGTCATGAACACAGAATGTTAGCACTCTACGGGGCAGATTTACAAGAAAGTGACGCAGCGTGGCACCACAAGCCCTTTGACTGCGCCTCGCTGCAGCACTTTCAAAGCACAGGAATGCGACATATTTACAATAATATGTCACATTCCTGTGCTCTCCCCTGCGCTGGCGCACAAACAGCTGCCATGCGCCGGCGCAGGCACCCTTGCACCATGGTGCAAGGATGCCTGCGTCATGGGGAGATTGTTTTTGTGCAGGAAGGAGCACCTTCCTGCACAAAAACAATCACTACATGCATTTTCCTCTTTCAACGCGTGCTGTAGAATGCAGCACGCATTGAAAGAGGACAAAAACGAGGAGAAATGAAAATATTTCTCCTTGTTGCGCCTCGCTACCCCACCCCTAAGGTGGCGTAGCATTCTAACGCATTTTCAGGTTTACGATTTCTCGTAAATCTGGAAATGCATCAGTGGACATGGGTGTTGGGTGGGATCACTCACAGCAACGCCCATGGAACGCCCCTTTCACGCAAAGTGTTGCGTGTAAAGGGGTCGTATTTACAAGGACAGGAAAAGTCACGCAGGGTGGCTTTTCCTGTCCTTGTAAATATGGGGCAGTGAAATGCGCCGCCGGTGCGTCACGAAAAGTGACGTACTGGCAGTGCAAGGGGCTTGTAAATCTGCCCCTAGTTGTTCATGAGAATTCTGTGGTAATGCTACAGTAGATCAGTGGGGAGTCAATTGCCAGGTAATTGTTGGTGTTGGAAGCATATGTTTAATTGAGCATGTCAGACTTTTTCTGACATGAATCATGACGATATTTGAGAATTTACAGAATATGTGTCCTCAGTTTGTATTTCTAGAGCACTAACCAAAATTTCTATGACAAAAATAACCCCTTTGTTTTGTTGATATAGTGCCGTCTCCTTAGCTGGAAATGCTCTGATTCCTACATCATGGCCTTCAGGCGTGCCACACTTTTGCCATAAATACAGAATATTAACGCTCTAGTTTCTCATTAGAATTATGTGGTGAAGCTGCAGTACAGCACGGGGGAATGAACTGACAGGCTGCTGCTGGTGTATGAAGTGCATGCTTTACTAAGCATTCCAAGATTGTTTTCTCAAATGGCTGGGGAAAATATTTGTGAATTTAGAGAAAATGTGTTCTTATTTTAGCCGCTGGGGCTAAACTGTGATAGAAATCTGTTTTCTCTCAGATATGGCTCATCAAATCACAACAGAGGATCAGCATTTTTGTTTACCTTAGGACTTACCACTTTGCCTAAAATTAATATGATAAGACCAACAAAAAATGTATATTGTAACTCAAATATGTGATCACCTTTTATATTCATTTTTGTGACCCTCAAAACCAGGCGTTCACTACAATGCACTTCAATGGGACAAAAATGGCAGAGTCTTATCAGCAAAAAAATCCAACAGGTATGCTTCTTATAAACTTCCACCTAAATAATCCCATGAAAAGTACTCTATCTAACGAACAACTTTGTGAACTTCTCTCAAAATGTTAAGGTCTGGTTTACAATAGCATAATTATCCACAGGGAGGGGCACTAATAGGTAGTTACTGACCGGGGTTGGATTAGGCCACTCAGCTATGCATCAGGATCCTCTGACTTCCCCCTGGTCAATAACCATCTAAGAGTGCCCTCTCCCGTGGATAAAAGTGCTTAAATATCACAACAAGGACTTATAGTAGACTGCAACTCACAAAAAAACAAAGGGGCATATTATCAACGGCCAGCGATAATTATCGTTGGCCGTGCTTAGCAATAATTTTGTTATCGCAGGCTATCTCTGGAATTTATCGCCCTGGTAGCGCGTTATTAACAACGCGTTTCTCCAGGGCGATAAAAATTCCAGAGATAGCGAGGTTATCGCCGTTTTGCAGGGAACATAGCTGGTTTTCCAGAGATGTTCCCTGCAAAACAGCGATAACCTTGCTGATACGACCCACAGGGTCATATCAGCATAATCCACCCCAATGTTAGGGATAGGTAAGTCTGCATTTTAGCAGACGTTAGTTTTTGGAGAAAACAGCGGTTTTCTCCAAAAACTAACGTGTGCTAAAATGCTGGGGCAGCCTTGTAAATATCGCGATGTGAACATCAGTGATATTTGCAAGGTAGTCCATCCGGGGTACGCCCACTTTGCATCTCATTAGAGATGCAAAGGGAGGCGTTGGGAAAAAGGGTGCTAACATGCGATTATGCATGTTAGCACCCTCTTGTAAATAGGGCGATAGTTTTATCTCCGCTTTTTTGGCTTTTTAAGCCAAAAAAGCGGTGATGAAGCCCTTGTAAATATGTCCCAAAAATGTTTTAATCTAAACCAAAGGGAGGGCTTGCTTGTGGCAACTGTAATAAGTGCAATAAAATATCTAGAGGCAATGTAGCCACACTCCCTCACATGGACAGTAACTATGTGATTTACCTAATTAAATGTCCCAGTGGGCTGTTTTATATATATATATATATATATATATATATATATATATATATATACATATATCATCATCAAATACCACTTAATATGCAGAACAGAGTATGCCATCTACATTCTGGAATGTGAGTGTGGTCTCCGTTACATCGGGAGCACCAAGTTAGCTGTACACATGCACATCCTACAACACCTGAGAGCCATTGTGAATAGTGACCCCACATATCCAGTGGCCAGACACTTTAAGGAGACACACCAGAATAACCTGGAACACCTGAGGTACTCGGTCATTGACTGCATTCCAACACTCAGAAGGGGAGGTAACAGGGAGAAGCTGTTACGGCAAATGGAAAGCAAATACATTTTGCAATTCAACACCAAGGCGCCTGCGGGCCTCAATACCAGTGAGGATTTATATCACTTTCTGTAAATCTATCAAATATATGTATTCACTAGTGGTCTGCTATCCAGGCACCTAGGACTAGATGGTCTGTTACATCTGTTGTCCTGTAGTCGATATATACTTGATTTGGTATGTTTCTTCTTCTTTTTCCTTTTCTTTTTTCTCTTTCTCTTTTTCTTTTTCTTTTCTTTCTTTTTTCTCAACTTTACTTTACTCTAATGTTATTAATGTATTTGTTTGACGTCTTGCATTTAAGCAGTTATTTAGTAAATTTGTCGCTTGCCACTTATTACATATACATTATTGGCAACTCGCACGTTTTTGTCGCCACACACTTTAGGTTAGGCTGACTAGATCCACACATTAGGATTTTTAGGTTCTCTTTGACTTGTATGCACGTGTTACTTTTAGTTTCAACATGGCATATTGATATTTTTAACCACGAGTCCTTTGGATTGGAGGAGATTTTTATTTAAGGTAGTTTTTTTCACCACTAAATTCACTGTGCACTTTTTACGTACGTCTCCTCCACTCTCCTCTATGCACACCCTCTCTACCACTCTCACCATGTGCGTCCCATTCACAGTTTGATATTGTAGTAGCCTCTTACCTTTGTCCAGTTGGGTGCTTGTCTCTGGGCCTTAGGTTGCCAGGACGAAGTATTGCAGCACACATCACATAGGCTTACGCAGCAGATGGCACTCTCTGACATTCTGAAATAGGCGCACCCATTATTATAGTCCCGATTTTTCCACCTCCTTAGCTCCAGGCACGGTCTTTGATTTTTTTATGTACTGACAGGGTCATCCCAGGGCACCCGCGGCTGATAGTTTATGAGCCTTATTCAGAGGCATAGTCATTTTAGCAAGTCACACGCAGTACACGATAGAAGGCTGACTCCTTCATCGCATCATATTTTGTTTTACACATACAGAATGAGATGTCTGTTTACTCAGGCCGTGTAATAGCCAGTGAGTTGAAAGTTGTTCTCGGGCATGCATAGCATTTGTAATGAATTTCGCTGCCACAGAATGTTATCTCTATCTTTACTTTTATTTTTTATTTGTGCATAGTCTGTTGTTCCTGTTGTTTCTATACCTTATTATGTCACTAGTAGCTCGTTTTCCTGCTTGCAGTAAAATGACACATATGACTTTTGGCGCTAGCTGTAGTAAAATGCTCACTCATGATAATGGACATAGTAATCAGACTACTACATCCAAACTACACTCACCTGTATATAAACTGCACATGTCTGTTCATAGCGCTATGTGATCAAGGCTGCATGTCTGGCAGCCGAAACGCGTCATGTTGGACCTTGTTTGATGTGTGAATAAACCTTCATCTTTTTCACACCAGCTTTTGGAGTCTGTGCCCGTGTGTTGCGCCGGAGTGTCTGTCGTGACATTGGGATTTCTTCGAGATATATATATATATATATATATATATATATATATACGCACGCACGCACGCACACACACACACACACACACACACACACACACTACACAGTGGCAGTCATCACTGTGTAGTTATGGTGAGGACCGGGTTTTCATAGGATTTTCTTTTTTTGGCATGTCTCTAAATTTGGCGCCATTTAATAAATCTTCACAAAACTTTGTGCAGAAAAGGTTAAGCCAACTCATCTCCTTCATGAAATGCTTTGGGGGTTGCTCATGAAGCGGAGGCCAAGGAAAAGAGTGGTCTTAAAATGTGTTTTCCCCTTGCAATTTCTCACAGGAAAATTGAACAGCCCTACAGCCAAAATGACTGACTGTTATTACACCAAATTTGGCAGAAAGCTTGATCTGTACTCAGAAAGTGTGCTTTTTGTGATTTGGTTTAAATCCAATCAGTAGTTTTAGAGAAATTAAGATTCAAGATGTATGTGCATATATATTTATACAAGACGCACTAGGTAGCTAGAGTTAGGATCCTGTTTCCATGTATGGACTGTTACCACGAGGCACAGGGTCAAGCCTGATTTGCATATGGCTGGGTGTGAACTGGGGTCATCAGTGACACCAGGTCACATGCTGTAAAAATATACACAGAGCATGCTTCAGTTTAGGTCAGGTGAAGCATGCATGCATGACTGCAGTGTGTGTGAAATCGGCTGCTCCCTACTGATATGTTTGGTCACGCGTGCATGCTTTGTTTTTGTAGTACCCGTCTTGGGGCTAGCTATTAATGATGCAGCAGGCACAGTGGCCCCAGGGCCCAGGCCTGTGAGGGGCTTACCGAATCCCGATTATGGTGGTATTTTGCATCTAGAGGAAGCCTAGTTTCCTTTCTTTCATCGGGGCCCTTTGCACCTTTGCTGCGCCACTGACTGCAGCACACATGCTCAGTGCGTGCTCCAGAGAACAGGTTGTGGTGTGTGCACAGACCCTGTCAGAAGCATGCGCCCAGGGCCGGCTTTAGGGCAGTGCGACTGGTGCAGCCGCACTGGGTGCTGACCTGTGGAGGGGGCACTAAACTCAGGGCAGGACACTGTGTTTAGCAATAACATGAGTGGAGAGATGAGGGACACTTTTGACCAGTGATAGTGAGAGAATCCGAGGAGGCGGTCATGGTGTTTGGAGTGCCAAGAATCAATTTTGCACCGGGCGCCACCAGCGCTAAAGCCGGCCCTGCATGTGCCCTGGCTTAAAAAATGTAATAAAAGAAGTGCGCACTGCTCCCCACTCCTGCAGGGGGTGCAATCCAGCAGAATGTGACTGGTGGTTCATTTCCTCCTTGGAGGGCACGTTTGCAGAGTGATCATACTTTTTGTGAGCCAGCCTCTTGCAAATATCTGGCAAACAGTAGGTTTACTCTGTAAACGTGCCCTTTAAGAAGGCAATCGTGATTCTCAATTCTCACTGGCTTCAGACAAGTATATTTGGGGGCTTATTTACAAGCCCCTTGTGCCGCCGGTGCGTCACTTTTTCCCATATTAAAAGTGACGCACCAGCGGCGCAAAGGGCTTGTAAATAAGCCTGTTAGCATTTTGTAAATAATACTAATTATAAAATAAAGCCTGCTCAGAATTTTAGCTTCAAGGTGAGTGCCTTGCGCTCAGTGCACTTGAGACATCGAAACGTTATAGTAACCGTTTTTGTTTATCAAGTGCTCCCATTCCAAACAAGCATTGGTAAACCCAATAGATCTTGTCTTTGGGACCAATTGGCTTTGTCAGTCCCTTTTGGCGATGATGTACAGCATAGACAAGATGGTGCTCATCATGGCCAATAGAGGGAAAAAAGCAAACAAAACTGCAATGATGTGGCTACAGTGGCCGTGTCATTTTGTAGACATGCACATGCATGATGAGGTGTGGGTGCACACGCTTTATTTCGCATCCGCTGCTACAAAATTATGGAGGTTCACATTTTTAAATTTATGAATCGGAGATGAATTGATAAATAAACAAATGAAAAAGAAGTAGCGTCAAATTGCTTTTTTTTTCTCAAACATATTTTTATAAGTTATGGTTTTTTTGTACAAATTACATCATATACCAAAAACTATCAAATCACCCCTCGCAGGGGGTCCTCAGGTGCCATGAGACTGTAAGCAGCAAATAACACTTACCATTCTATACCCATCCCATCCCGATATTACTAGGTTGATAATAAAACGATACAGTTCCTTATATTGACGGGGTGTGGGCAGGAACCATAAGTGATAGGCAGAGTGTCCTTATGTGTCCCATCTTTCTTTTGCGATGGGAGGAGTATTGACACCTACTGCCGAAGGCATCCAAACAATTCTTAGTTGTGTTTCAACATTCCCCAACTATGGGTAAAACGAAAAGCCAACACAGAAAAGGAAAAAAAAAAAAAAAAAATAGAAACCCCCTCCGTCCCTCCCCCCTCCCCGACATTGGTGGCGACGAGGTACAACCCTCTAGTCTGACTATGGCCAGATAGGGCAGATCATAGTTGAAAAAGATGCAGAGCTCTAATAGACGACGGGCAAACAGCAGACGGTAGGCCTCGGGAAAGGAAGGCCACCAAAGGACCCCATTTGACTTCAAAATTTTTAAAGTTATCTCGAAAGATTTCAGACATGCGTTCCAGGCTGAGAAGTTTCCACAATCTAGAGTGCCACAGGGATATCGCTGGCGCTTCCCTCTTCTTCCAGGCGGCCGCTAGGGTAACTTTCGCTGCGCCTATACAAAGCCACAAGATTATTTTGTCTGCTCGTGTCTGATGTTCTAGTGCAGGATCGCGAAGACCTAAAAGAACCCCCTCTATAGTGGTTGGAATCGGGTACCCCAAGATCTCCTTAATGTGCGCAAGTATTTCCTCCCAGAAGGGCCGAATAGTCGGGCAATCCCACCAGATATGTTTAAAATCTCCCAATAACCCACACCCTCTCCAGCATCTATCAGAAGTGTTGGGAAAGATTCGCTTAAGTCTAGAGGGGTGGAGGTACCAGTCCATCATGGTTTTTAGGTGGGCTTCCCGGAGGTCAGAGGAGTGATTAAACCGTGTAATGTCTGTCCACAGGTGTTCCCATTCAATATCCGAGATAGGACGTTGTATAAGGTCGTCCCACATGGACATGTAGCGTGGTCGTGGAGAAACTGTAGTGGTGATAAGAAATTTGTATATAAAGGAAATCACTCCCTTCATAGTCGTGGTCTTAGTAAGGAAGGATTCGAATTTAGTGAGGGGTCGGGTAGCTGCGTCGCGTATGTGCGGCGTGAGGGCCCAGTGCATCAGTTGGTTATAGTGATATCGTTCTCTGTTTCCCAAGTTATAGTCCCGCTGGCAATTGTCGAAGGTGAGCGGGTCATAGTTATGTAAAAGGTGAGTTAAAGCAAGACAGCCCCCCTCTCTCCAGGCAGAGAAAGGCCCCTCTTGGGTACCCGGTGGGAATGCTGGATTAAAGTGTAGTGGTGTAAACGGGGAGGGGAAAGAGGTCCATCTATCGTCTCCCGCCAGTGTATCCCATATTTTCAGAGTGGTGCGCGTGGGCGTCGCTATGTAGGTGTTAGGGGGTCTATCTCTCTTAGGGCGCCAGATCAAGTCCCAGATGGTTCTCCTAGACACACTACGATCCATATGCAGCCAATGTTTATCGGATTCCCCCTTCGACCACTCGACCAAGACTCTTAGCTGCGCAGCCTTGTAATACAACTGGATGTCAGGGAGGCCTACTCCCCCCTCCGAACGAAGGCGACGTAGCATGGAAAAGGAGAAGCGGGCACGCCCCCCCTGCCATATAAACCGCAAGATCATAGTCTTGACTCGTCAGAAGAAGTCCCTGTCGAGCTCTATAGGTAGGGCCTGGAATAAATAGAGAAGCTTAGGGAGGAGTGACATTTTTACTGTGTGAATCCGGCCCAGCCAGGATAAGAAGAGGGGCCTCCACTTTGTGAGTTCCACTTGGATGCGGTTGAGGATGGGCGGAAAGTTGGCCTCATATAACCGCTCGACCCTCGGCGTCAGCTGAACCCCTAGATACTGTATGGAAGAGGATGCCCATGCAAGAGGGGTAAGGGGTTGGAGCCTATGGACCTCAGGTGGTGGCAAAGTGAGGTTAAGGATATAGGATTTGCTAAAATTTATTTTAAAGCCTGCAACTAATTCGTAACGCTCCAATTCCTTCTGCAGGGCTGGGAGAGAGATGTCCGGTTCGGAGAGTGACAGGAGAACGTCGTCTGCGAACAGGGAGACTTTATGAGATTCCCCAGCAAATGGAATACCCCGGATACTGGGATTACCTCTAAGTGCCATTGCCAGGGGCTCAATGCTAAGAGCGAAGAGTAAAGGTGAGAGGGGGCACCCCTGTCTGGTGCCTCTGGAATGGAAAAAAGAGGCTGAGCTGACCCCGTTGACTATCACTCTGGAGCGAGGTTGTCGGTAATTGGCTTGAATCATAGTTAAAAATTTAGTTGAAAAACCGAATGCCTGGAGGGTGTGAAACAGGAACTCCCAATTAACACGATCGAAGGCTTTCTCAGCGTCGAGACCCACTAAAACGGCAGGGATCTTGCGCCTATTGGCCTTTTCAATGAGGTGTACAATTCTACTGGTGTTATCGTGGGTTTGGCGGCCCTTGATGAATCCGGACTGATCCGGGTGGATAAGGTCAGGCATAAGATCATTCAATCATTTAGCTAGGATGGAGGAATACAATTTGGCATCTAGATTAAGAAGAGCAATAGGGCGATAGGAGGTACAATATTGGGGGTCTTTCCCGGGTTTTGGTATCACGGAGATCATGGCCTCAGTCATAGATACAGTAGGTTCCCCGGCTTTGGCCATCTTATTATAGAGACACGTAAGGTAGGGGCAGATGTCTGGGGCGAAGGTCTTATAGAAAAGAGCGGTGTACCCATCCGGACCTGGGGCCTTGTGGGGCTTAAGGGCTTGAATCGCTACATTGACTTCTTCATAGGTGAAGGGAGCAGAGAGTAGCTCGTTCCATTCGTTGGAGACCTGAGGTAGGGGCAACTCGCGGAGATAATCCCGTTGGTTGGCAACCTCCAGTTCCTCCCCCGTATATAGAGCATCATAGAAGGAGCCAAAGAGTTCGGCTTTGTCTTCCTCCTTGTGCGTGGCAACCCCATCAGGCCCCACCATGCCTCCTATGTATTCTTTCTCCCGTTTACCTCGAAGTTGTCTAGCTAAATGTTTGCCGATTTTATTGCTTTGGGAGTAAGATAAGTGGCGAAGTTTAAGGAGTGTAAACTCAGCTCTATTGTTATAAATGGCGCAGAGCTTACCGCGGAGAGCTGTCAGATGCCGGAGAGTCTGTCGAGTGGGGTTCAGTTTGTGGGCATTTTCAGCAGAGGATAGCTCCCGCTCTAGTTGTTCTCTTTCCCTAGCGCATTGCTTGTTTAATGCCGCGTTAAGCGCAATACACTTCCCTCGGAAAACTGCTTTGAGTGCGTCCCAGGTGATAAACTCCGATGTATCCTCTGGTTTATTAACCGCAAAAAAATCTTTAATCGTGTCTCTAAGTTGAGCACAGGAATCTTTATCTCTTGTTAATGATGCCGGAAAGTACCACCTGGGCGCAGCCGGTGCGTCCCCGCGCCAGGCCAGACAGATGGAGAACAAACTATGATCGGACACGGAAAGAGGGAAGATTTTGGCGGCTTGAAGGGAACCCAGGAGGGACTGACTAATAAAAACGTAATCGATCCTGGAGTACGTGCGATGTACATGGGAATAAAAGGTATAATCCCGTGTTTGTGGGTACATAGTACGCCAGGAGTCTAGTAAGCCTAAGTCCTGGATTCGTTGTTGAGTGTCAGTGGAAAAAGAGCCCAATTCAGAGCGCTGTGAGTGTGTGCTATCCATTTCCTTATGCCAAGTCAAGTTGAAGTCTCCCATGAGTACTATCTGTCCCCCCGCAAAGTCCAGCATTTTCCCCAGCAGTGTATGTAGGAACAAGGTCTGACCAGAGTTGGGCGCGTATAATGCTACAAAGGTGCACAACTTCCCTCTGAGACGGCCCTTCACCATGACCCAGCGGCCCTCCCTATCGGTAAGAACATCTAGGGGTTGAAATTGTATGGAGGAGCGAAACAATATTGCTACTCCCCTATGTTTCGTAAGTGCCGAAGAACGGTAGATCAAGGGGTATTGTTTGTGTCTGAAACGCGTGTCTTCGGTTCTAGCGAGATGTGTCTCCTGGATCCCCACTACATCCAGATGGTGATCGATAATATACTTCCACACTTTCTGGCGTTTTTGAGGGGAGTTAAGCCCCTTGACATTCCAGGTTCCTATTGTAACTGACATAGTGTCCGTAGTAGATGTGCAAACTCTGTAAAAGCCCCCTGAGTGTACTGTGATGACGCCGTCTCCCTAAAAAAGGTGTGTTGCTCATACATCAAAACCGTAGGAGTACATGTACCCCGGGACCCGCCAGAGCTACATGATAAAAAGCCGCCACCAAGTCCCCACCCCAACCCACCCCCAAACCCCCACCCAAAAAACCCAAACAGAATTAAAAAAACATTTCCAAGATTGAATAACAAAGTTCCGCCGAGAGCACGTGCCTCCCACGGAAACCAGGGGGAACAACGGGTCTGAGGTCCCCGTCCACGCCCACCCCGGCTACATAATCCTAAAAGGAAAACTTAACATTGTCTAGTGACGACTAGAAAACAGTGACATGCATATCCCTCCCACAATGAGAGTCCGCAGTGGCCATTAGCAAAGGAGGACAAGGCGCGCCAAGGAATGTAGCCCACCCTGGTGATGTCAACCCCTATACCTACAAGGGAGATCACTCCTAGAGAGCGCCTACTTTCGCTCTGGACAAGTGTGGCAGAAAAGGGAAAGAGCCCCCAACCCAGAGGCATAGTTCTTACTGTGAGGAGGTGGCAGTCCGTAATCGTTCGAGTCTCTCCTCAGCCAGTCGGGGCCTCCAATAAGGCCGGACCCCCGGAAGTCCTGGTGTAGGCGCCCATGGCATGTAACCTGAGAGTGTCATTGAAGGCTGTGATCCGTCCTAGCCCCCGCCCAGCGCCTAGGAGTTTAACCAATGAACAGCAAGGAGCGCAGAGGGCCAGGACCCCCGGTGAGGTCAGGAGAACAGCAGACCCTAGATCCAGAGGAGGACCTAAACCAGTCATCGTCGGCCCCTGCGCGTGCCTGCCAACCATCCAAAAGCCGTTGACGATCCTCGTGATGGAGCTCCATTTTTATCTGATGTGGCGTCCGGTTCGTCCAGCGAGAGACCCAAGAGCTCCTGACCCTCCTTCAAGTCGGTGATGTGGTGGCGTTTGTTTTTATAATCGAAGCTTAGTCCAAATGGATAAGTCCACCTGTACCGAATGTGGTCCTCACGTAGCTTAGTAGTAATGCCTCTAAACGTTTGTCTCTGTGCCAACGTTGCCGGAGCTAAGTCTCGGTAGATGGAACACGGAAAATTTTGAAATGCAACGGAGCTCTTTGCCCTGGCCGCCTGGAGGACTGCTTCCTTCACTTTGAAAGAATGAAATTTCGCTAAGACATCGCGTGGTCTTCTCTTCTCACCAGGCTGTGTGATGCCCACCCGGTGTACCCTGTCCAGTTTAATTTTAAGTGTCTGGGGAGCCAAAATCTCTGCGAACAGGCCCTCCACGAATGCTGCCAGATCATGCCCCTCCGCGCCCTCCTCAAGGTCTCTAATGCGTACATTCTCTAGGTCCTCCGACTTGAGTAGAGATTGGTGGAGCTGTTCCTAAAGTTGGCGGACATCCCCCCTCAGCTCTGACGTTAGTCGTTCCTGCTCCTGCGAGTGTGTCTCCAGGTCGAGAACCCTAGTGCCCACGGAGTCTACATCTTGTTGTAGGGAGGTCAGCCGGTCCGTAAGATCTGCCCGTAGTTGGTCTATGGAGGTGGTAATATCCTGGCTCAGGTCCTTGCGGAGATCCGCTTTGAAGTCCTTGAACATATCCGCCATATCCGCCTTCGTAAGAGCCATCGTTGTGGTTTCTGCGTCTCCTCGCAGCATCGGGCGCTTATCCGAGGGAAGGAAAAAGTCTGAGACTTTACCTGGCTGCTTACTCGTCGTCCTCCTCAGATCCTTCTTTGGCGGCATAGGGCGCGGACCAAGCAGGTCCCGTGCAGCTGTCCGAGGGGACGAGCTGTAGTCGCAGCACTCCCTAGCACCGGTGAGTGAATAGAGAATGGAGGTAGAGAGAGGGCTGCCAGGGTCCCAGACAAGGGTTCTGTGAGGAGAAGCACGCTCCCTCAATCCGAAGTGCCTCCCATAGCGTAGGTCATAGCTAGTTGGCGCCAGCAAGGCCTGTTAAGATGCAACCTGTGTCTAGGGACCAGGGAGGGGTGCCGTAGACTGTGGCCCGCCGGCCGCCGGCGTCGCGGCGTGAAGAGGCCAGGGCGCAATCACCTCAGCGCCATCTGTGCTGCCAGGGTCGGGTCAGACTCATAGGTGGATCCGGTGACACTGCAGGGCCCCGAGGGGCACTTCGGCGGGGTGAGCCGCCCCAGACCGGAGGGTGACCAGGAGGCAGACTGGCGATGTGGGGGAAGACCGCTATCTGTGTAGGGAGCCAGGCCAGGTCAGGATGAATCGAGTGTGGCGCCACTCGCCGTTCGAAGAGCGCCGACGGCCGCCATCTTAGGGTCAGGCATTCGTCCAATGCCTTGTCGCGAGGGTAGGGGCCTTCCACCAAAGCAGGAATCAGTCCTGTCCTTCCCAGACCAGAAGAGTCAGCGAGGGGACCCGCGATGCAGCAGCCTGGCAGCAGTCCTACCTCTCGGGGGACGCCTCAGTCCGCAGCATCTCCCGCACGACTCCGGCCGCCATTTTGCGCTCCGTCCGCCTCCGCCGCCGCCGAGGACAGCAGGTGTCTCCCCTGTCCCAGGGACGGCCAAAGCTGCTCCACCGATGCCTCAGACACTCCGCTTCAGGGAGGGAGCAATGTCAGCCCGGTAGAAGCCATGTAGCCGTCTAGAGCTGGGCCGGATCAGCGCGTGGACCGGGAGCCGAAACGAGCTACGTCCGCTCGGCCATCTTGCCCGGCCACGCCCCCCAAATTCCTTTTTAAGATGGAGGGACTAGGAGCAATTTTCTGTTTGGTCCCTTCCAAAAATAAATAAAAAAGAAAATATTTAAAAAAAGAAAACGGTGGGAGTGGGGGGGTAACAGGAAGAGTGGGTGGAGAGAAGCAACAGGAAGTGGGCGGAAGGACGAGAAAAGCAGAACATGGAGAAGAGCTGAAGGGCACCTTCCTGCACAAAAACAACCCTGAGAGGCATCTTCCCCTCTCTATGTGTGCTGCAGAATTCAGTAACCATAGAAAGAGGAAGTAAAGAGGAGAAATAAAGCTATCTCTTCCTGCTACGTCTCACCTGAGTAGGTGCATCTTTTTAACGCATTCCCAGGTTACCAGTTCTGGTAAATCTGCGAAAGCATCAAAAACCACAGGAGTTGTGTGGGAACACCAACACAGCGCCCATGGAACGCCTTCCCAGGGCAGAGTAAGGCCACTCGGCAATATGCGTCGCGTTGCCTCACTGCAGAGTTATGAGGCCGCTCAGGGCCAGGCGAAGTGGCCACGCGTGGCCTCATGAAGCTGACTTAAGGTTTTTCCACCACATTGCGCGGTGCAAGAGCGATGCAACCCGGCTCATAAACAGGGCCCTGGATTTCCGTCAAGCCGGTAATCCATATGGGCGGGAAGAGGGCGGCGTCTGTGCCGTTTGCGTCATAATCAGCGTTCCAAGAATGTAAGAAAAATAAAGTCATGGAAGAAAAGCCCTCTTCAAAGGCCAGATTTCTGGTAAACCAACTGCCTGCATGACAGAGGCCACTGGCAGCCGTGTCAGCTGCTTATGACCGCTTCATTTATTGTGTGAGCACTTATAAAATAAATCACGTGATAGGGATGAAACTCGAGGCGAGCTGCACGCGCCCAGTCCACGCGAGGTTTCCCAGCCGCGTGCCATCTCCTTCACGACCATCATTCAAAGAGTGTGATGGAAAACGGACAAGAAGTCAGAGAAGCACCACCCGCAAGAAACCCTTCTGATGGGAATGAGTGCACGTCACGCCTCGCGCAAGGGCCGGATACCAGAACAGCGTCTGCCACCGCAGAGACACGCAGCCCTAATACCTTGTCAGCTGCACGAGGGAAGCTTTGTTTTGATGCAATTTAAACATGATTACATTCGTTCTATCAACACCATGGATTTTTCAAAGAAAATGCTAACTTTGAAGATGTATTAATTGGATAAAAACCGAAGGGCTACAAAATGCGTGCATTTCATTAAAAGCAATCTTTAGCTGTGCTAAGCTCTAACCTTCTTTATAAAAAAAAAAATGTAATTTTTGACATTTGGAACATTTCCACAACAGGCCTGCTCTAAAGATCAAAGCGCTGTGGATATTCACGCAGCACGGAAGTCATGTCTTTAACGAATCCATGTAACAAGGGCTGTATTCAAGAAACAGTCTGTACTTACAAGGCAAGGGAGTGCTCTTGTAATGAGCGTTCTCTGCCGGGAGGGGGCGTGTGTCCTTCTGCACCTCTGTGAGGGGACGTTGCCTAATCTTCCGGGTGGTGTTAATTTGCAGAGACGTCTTTTTTAGCACATCTTAAGGGCGTCAACGTTGCTCTATTTCTTTTTGCATTGACCAGTACTGTTTTGTGGCGGTAAAAATCAATATTTGTACTTTGTCTACATACACAATATAGTACCACCTTCTTACTAAATTAACACCACCCAAAAAATTAACCTCACCTTGCCCCGAGCTGTTCATGAATGTGAGTGTTTGAGGCCACTTGTCCAGATGTGTCCCTGGGGGGACCCATCCAGAACCCCTGGAAAGGTTTAGGCCTGCTTGCTCCATACACTTCGAGATCAGAGTTTCTGTCCCACCTCTTTGCATTTTTACCAGCCGCGCCAGAGGTCCCTGAAGTTATTTCTGCCCTTGTGGGGTCCAAAGAGCCAAACCCAGTTACTAATAAGTTGCCCAGTACAGGCATGATTGCTATTGGCTTTGCCAATGTGTTTTAGCCATGTTGTACAGATGTTGTTCAGCATGGCTAAAAGTCAGTGACGTAGAGGAGAGCTGCGTGGAGTGTGGTAGAGTAGAATGGCGTAGAGTGGAGTAGAGTGTCTACTCTTAAACTGTGATCATTATGTGGCCACATCTACATACAACGAGCCCCTAAATCTTTCCCCGTTTCTATTTACCTTAATAACAATCTGTTCAAGAGGAACCTTCTCAAAATCCGCTGCTGGATACGAAGAACGTTTCCGGCTCACAATTACAACAACCAAACTCTGTCGGTGGCTGTAGAAATGGGTAACGCAAAGCATAAGATTTTAGGTTTCTCCCGAGGCTGTTTGAGGTATTTCCACAGTTTCTAAACGCAATGAAAAGTGTTTTATTTAAAGAAACTCATTTTATGTACCTAATGTATAAATGACATAGAAAAACTATTGGCTTATTAGCTGGGCCCTGAAATAGCAACAAACAATTTATCTGGCAAAGCACCACAACATGCTTTTGACTTTGGTTGCTATTGAGTAACCTTCATTATTCCAAATGCAGGCCTTCCTCACCAAGGAGATAAAAACTCTGTTGCTCTTTTTTTATTTAAAAAAAAAGGGTTTTTTTGCAGCTTTTTTGGGGTCTGCTCTCATTATCTGCTATATCCTCTCCCCTGTACCATATGAATCTGTAGCATGCTTTGCATTACGACTCTGCTCACGACTGGGACTTGTTGGAACCTATTACCCTGGTCACACTATCTTCATCCACAGGGCTTGGAAGTGAAGGGAAAGGGAAGAGCAGGAAGAACCCTTAAGTGAGCCCTGGTACTTCCACCCCTGAGCCCTCATCCACTGCTGTGGTCCAGAGTTGTCACGTGGCTGGTTTAGGCCCAGGGAGAAACGCTGCCATTTTACATGCACATGTTTAAGTTGCCTTATTTTCTACATGTTGCCTATTGACACACATTCCAGCCTAGCTGTTGATGTTTCCCTCTGCGAGGAGGGATGTCCAACTTGTGACCAAGACGGGCCCCTGAAGACACTTAGGGGCATATTATCAAGAACAGCGTTAAAATTATCGCCGGTTTAGCGGCAGAAAACTGCCGCTAAAGCGGCGATAATGGGCTTGATAATATGCCCTGGAGAATTCCAATAGAAGCCCATGTTCACACCAGAACATGGACTTCTATTGGAATTCTCAAGGGCATATTATCAAGCCCATTATTGCCGCTTTAGCTGCAGTTTTCTGCCGCTAAACCGGCGATAATTTTTAACGCCGTTCTTGATAATATGCCCCTTAGTCTCAGGTAATGGGGAGTCAGATCATCCAGTAGGAGATTTTGGCAGATCACCCCACCTTAGTTCAGTAGGTTAGGGAGCACATAGTAGGAGTACACTATAAACAGTACTTACATGCCACTGCTTTAGCATAGTGGTGGAATTGTTTATCCTTTTCACTGTCCTCATGATGCTAATAACTCTCATTTATTTCCGTCTATTAGTCGTTACAGCACATATATTTTAGACAAGACTCGCAATGTTTCAATAAATATTGAAACTCTTACTTGTGGACTTCTTGTATAACTCTTTGGGTATGCACGAGTGACTGAGTGAAAGGGTTCTAGATCTGTTACCACAATTCCTTGGAGAGTCAGGGTTGTCATGTTCTGAGGTTGCACAATCCATTTTGTTACCTGCCTAGGTACAGGGGTACTTATGGTTGCACTGTGAGCTGGCAGGACAAGAGGCCAACGTATCCTGATGGAGTGTATGGAATCAGTCTGGCATCATCCTAACGTCTATGTTGTCCAACAAATGCACAGTTCCTACTGAGAAAGTAGAAGCCATACGACAGAGTCACAGAGCTGTGGAACAGAACTCAGGCATGGGATTCAGGGTGATACGTTTTACTGCGTGCAGGAGGATGCTGCAGAGGAGAATGTTGGTGAGCACAGCCCAGGATCATGCAGAACCAGTCTGAGAGGAGAGTGCTGAGGAATGTGAAGATCTTTGTTGGAATTCAAGAAAACACAAAGGGGAGCAAGAAAAAGATAAGAGGAAGACTTAGGCACATGCAGAATGATCATCTCTGAACCAATGCCATTCCATTTTGTAGAGTCACAGACTTAGTTTGACCGTGGCTATGGAGTTTCACCCAGCTCTGGCAGAGTGAAGGATGAAATTCCTGTGATTTCACATGAAGAGGGACTGAGCTGAGGAAAGAAGGGGACACCCAGGATAGCTTCCTGCCTATTGGAGGACTCTTAGTAGCAGAGTCTCCTGTTACCCATTGATTGTTCGGCGACACCACCCACTAGCATTGCATCAACAGTAAAAGTGGGTTGGGTCTTCCTTTGTGTGGGACTGGACTAAAGAATGATTGGGATACTCACTAATGCTTATTGTCCATCAAGGGACTCTTAGAACTACAATGCCCCTCGATGCATTGACTGGATCATGACCCCACCCACCAGCATCTTGAAAGCTGTTAAAGCCTCCGGTGGATGGTGGCACCCTAGAATACTTCTTGCATACCAGGAAAATCTTAGTTTCAGAGGGTGCCCTGCAACGTATAAATTGGCTCGCATCTCCACCCACCAGCATCACAGCAGCTGTTAAAGCCACCTGAGGCTCCCTCTATGGGCCATACGTGTGGATCACCAGAGTGTAGGCCAGGCCGAGGGCATGTCCCTCCATACCTTTCAGAGGCCGGAAGAGTGTGGGCTGGACCTTCCTCTTATATTTTGCTTTTGAACCCCTGCTGTGAACAGTGCCTTGCTAGAGGCAAGATGGTCACGTGAAAGGTGAAGATGTCTCTACACCTAACTCAAAGGTAACCTGCTCATCCAGTGATGACCAGGCCTGGGCAGAGTTTGTGGAGTTCTGCAAGTGACCCAAAAACTCTGCCGCAATACGTGGCGTTCCGCAAGCAGTGAAGTGCGTTAGGTTGCGCCGTTTGCCCTGGGCTGGAAAATCAGTGCGAACGGCACCATGTGCAGTGCAAGAGGGTGCTGCTTCTTTCTGCCGCTCGAGTAGATGCTTCCTCAATGCTATGCTGAGAAATCTCGCCAGGAGGTGATCTGGAGTAAGATGTTTCTCGCTCGCGCTCGGCAACTTAACGTTGGCGAGCACGAGTGAGGAAAAAACTCCACTCCGCAGAGCAGAGTTATTCAGAACTCTGCTTGCTACGTAGTACTGAACCTTCCATTTAGGCTCTCCCTTCCACCAGTTGGTCATGTGTCTACCAAGACTCACCCTCTCTTCAATTAGTGGCTTCTAGTTCCCTGTACATGAGGCATCCTCCTATTGGCTTTGTCTACGCCTGACATTTTGTCTGCCCCCCGCATGGTTCCGCTTCAACCGATGCGACTCTTATTATAGTTTTGCTCTTCTTCTGAGGTCTTTAAATGTTCTGGTGCAGTTGAGTGCTTCTTGTCTGACTTTAGGGGTAGATTGGGTGCATTGAGGAGAGACATATTTCTCACACCATGGGTATCGTGGTTAAGCAGCACTGATTTACTCAGACGAACCTGATAGTTATCCTGCCCCCCTCTCATTCAGCCTTCTTAGTTTGTCCCTGTATCTAATCATAAACAAAAGTTTGGTTTTCTACCACTGTTTGTTTAACATTACCACCCTACATGATCTTGTTGAAGGATCTTTGCTTTGTTATTAGGTTACTAGAACCATTATTTGGTTCTGTGTCCTCTTGTTTACATTGACCGTCTCAGGCAACCACTCTGGTTGCCGTTTTGGTTAAAGTCCCTCTAGTTAAGGTTGGGATGCAGTTCCCTAATAAAAAAGACATTTGGGTCAAAGTAAACACTATTAACCAACTGCTATTGATCAGGGTGTTCCAGGCATTTTGATGCACAATGTGTACAGTGAGTTGGGCCTCAAAGAAAAACGTTGGTGGAGACAATAGGATAACCAAACGTTGTCCATCTTGTCCTTTTGTCCTTGGACAGGTCTGATGCATGTAAGGGCAACAAGTCTCTTATCCGCAAGCTCCAGACCATACAGAACACCGCAGCCAGACTGATCCTCGACATTCCTCGACACGAGCACACCACCCAACACCTACGGAACCTCCACTGGCTCCCAGTTGAGAAGAGAGTCACTTTCAAGATACTCACCCACGCCTACAAATGCATCCACAACACCGGACCCCAATACCTCAACAAGAGAATCGCCCTCCACGTACCCAAGAGAAACCTCCGATCCGCCGACCTCGCCCTCGCCGAAATCCCGCGCATCTGCAGAGCCAGAAGAGGTGCAAGAACCTTCTCCTACATCGCAGCCAAGACCTGGAACGAGCTCCCGCTCAACATCAGACGCGCCCCATCCCTGAACATCTTCAGGAAGACGCTCAAGACCTGGCTCTTCGACTGAACGGAGCTGCTTACTCCCCCCCCCCCAGCGCCTTGAGACCCTCACGGGTGAGTAGCGCGCTTACAATTCCCCTGATTGATTGATTGATTGATTGATTGATCACGGTGGTAGCCTTGGGTTTCTTCCAGAAACCCTCTCTTCCTGCTGTAGGCCTATCCTACCTGTCATGTTGGAGTTGCACAGGCAGTCCAAGACCCTGTGGTCCTTGTGTATCACCTAGCCCCAGTAATTTGTACTGATGGTGGTACTACTTCAGCATTGCCTTTGGGGTGCCCTGCTATTAATGGGAATGTTGAGGGGTACAGAAGGCCTGATGTGGGGCCTTCTGAGCCAAATGGGGTCCAGACTTTGATCACCAATTTAGTCATCACAAATTTGTTTGGTCCACGTTCTACTTCACTTACACATGACTGACTTCAGTTTGATAACCTGGAGGATGGTCCTCGGTCTTTCTCATCGCAAATAGCCCCAAAGCCTGTTACGTCTCCAATACCACCGACTGCTGGGTGGAACCAAGTTCCTTTTTTCTCATACCTTTGCCATGCTGTCCCGCAATGTGATATGGAATTAGCTACTAGAATGACCTATTTGGACTGGCAGGAGTTTTTTCTTTAATTTCCTATTTATAGGTTTACAAGAAACATGTTCAGTTAGAAGGGTTTCAATTCTTCTTTATTTCAACTGTATGTGACAAAAAGGTCATCCTTCTTAGGGACGGCAAATGCCGGTCTCTATGTGACGTGTGCTTTAACCCCAGTTGAGACAGGGTCCACCAATCTTACGGCCCTATTTTTATCATGGTCACATGGCCTGAGCCTTCTTGTTATTTATGATTATAATATTCATTTTGAAGGCAGCATCTCCACCATCTCTAGATTTATCTGAATTAATTTCTTGGGCTCCTGATGGACTGAATTGGTTGATTTGGGCTCTTTTTTTACTGTTGTAATTGGGGATTCTAATGACAATTTCTGATGCGGCATTGGCCCCTTGAGATTTAATTTCTCCTTTTGACCTTCCAGAACGGGTTAGAAGTAATTCTATTAAAGATAGGCATAGTAAATATTTGTTTTTTACCTTTATTTAGCATATTTAGCTGTACAGCGCATTTTGACACCGACAGACATTGTACTATTACACGTCCTGGGACAGCTTCTATTATTGTCCGCCTTCTAGACCCAGCAGCCCTTTTAGAACAGAATATCATTTTGGTCATTGCCCCAAGACCAGAAAGTGACCATATGCACTGGTCCTAGAACTGGCATTCCTTGTTTGGGTAATGACCAGAAAGTGACCAGAAAGTGACCATATGCACTGGTCCTAGAACTAAGCAAACACTAGGAGATGATGGACGGAGCGCTGAAACTTTTCAGACACTCACCCCCAGTCACAGATCTGGGCCGAATCCATCATCATTCTTTAGCTCACTTTGTCACTCCAGTTCAGACCAGGCTATATGCAAATCAGTCTTGACCCTGTGCCTCAAGGGAACAGTCCAGACCGAACTGCCAAGCCAGGTCTTCCCTGGACCGGAATCAAGCATCCTGAGACCGGTTTCGGGGTAACACCCCTCATCAGCCAGGCTATCTTGAATCCAGTGGCAAAGTGAGCAAGGGACCCACTTCTGGGCATACCCTGCCAACTTAGGACGAACAAAGCAAACACAAGGAGATGATGGACGGAGTGCTGAAACTTTTCAGACACTCAGCCCCAGTCACAGATCTGGGTTGAATCCATCATCATTCTTTAGCTCACTTCGCCACCCCAGTTCAGACCAGGCTATACGCGAATCAGTCTTGAACCTGTGCCTCATGGGAACAGTCCAGACCGAACTGCCAAGTCAGGTCTTCCCTGGACCGGAAACAAGCATCCTGGGACCGGTTTCGGGGGTAACACCCCTCATCAGCCAGGCTAGCTTGAATCCAGTTGCAAAGTGAGCAAGGGACCCACTTCTGTGCATACCCTGCCAACTTAGGACGAACAAAGCAAACACAAGGAGATGATGGACGGAGTGCTGAAACTTTTCAGACACTCACCCCCAGTCACAGATCTGGGTTGAATCCATCATCATTCTTTAGCTCACTTCGCAACCCCAGTTCAGACAAGGCTATATGTAAATCAGTTTTGACCCTGTGCCTCATGGGAACAGCCCAGACCGAACTGCCAAGCCAGGTCTTCCCTGGACCGGAAACAAGCATCCTGGGACCGGTTTCGGGGTAACACCCCTCATCAGCCCGGCTAGCTTGAATCCAGTGGCAAAATGAGCAAGGGACCCATGTCTGGGCATATCCTGCCAACTTAGGGCGAGCAAAGCAAACACTTTTTCTTATCTATTAAAGATAGGCATAGTAAATATTTGTTTTTTACCTTTATTTAGCATATTTAGCCGTACAGGGCATTTTGACACTGACAGACATTGTACTTTTACACGTCCTGGGACAGCTTCTATTATTGTCCGCCTTCTAGACCATTCAGCCCTTTTAGAACAGAATATGATTTTGGTCATTGCCCCAAGACCAGAAAGTGACCATATGCACTGGTCCTAGAACTGGTATTCCTTGTTTGGGTAATGGTCAGTGATAGTGAACCTATTAGATCTAGGCTGGAACACTCTTCCAACGAGAGTATGCAGCTGCAGTAAGCAAAGGTTGATCCAGAGGAAGTTCATTTCTCGTTGTTTCTTGGGGAACTTCCTGCTTTTTGGAAATGGAAGCCTCATGTACAGTTGATTCTGTAGTTTTAGATGGTTTTCTTGTTATGAACCAGGTGATTGCCAGGACTGAGACTGCTAACCGCCATGCAAAGGAAAGCAAGTCTACACAGGTCGTTTAATTCCTCGTCTACCTTTGTAAGAAGGCAGTTCTGCAAGGTCCTGAATCAGGAATAAATTTACTTAAAGAGGTACAAGTATAGAAAGCCACTGAGATTAGCTAGGTGGCAGCATAACAGGAGGGAAAAGAAGGCGTTGGCAGAGGCCGGCAGCATAGCTAATGCAAGACCATTTTGAAATTTGGTGGTGGGCAGAGCAGTGCTGAATTTGAGCTGGTGGCTTCCGGTGCTCGGCACAGGCACTTAATTGTCAGCACCGGTCTAGTGACAGTCAACCACATGTTGGTGCTGTCTGTCAAATTTTGAGATAAGCACACCAACAGTGTCATAACTCAATATGCATTTCAAATGAATAACATGTGCCGCTCACACCATTATTATATCATTGGGTTGCCTGGAATAGTCCGAATTGTCACACTTGTAGGACTGCGATGGTTAGAAGTTGTGCTGGTTCTGTCTTTGGCAGCGCTGGCAGGGGCAATGGCTGGTGCAGGCTGCAGTGGCTGCCGGAGAAGGCCCTGGCACTTACATTTTTACAAATTAAACAGTGGGGCAGAGGAAAGGAAAATAGTAAGATGCAGCTTCAGAGGTGGCTACCCCAGTGGAGAAATGACTTATCTACACCGCCCCTGTAATGTAAAACGAAGGTGCAATAAATCTAAGAGAATACTTAAACATGTACTGGTTGTTCCTACTCCAACGTGCAGTGTTGTATGTCATGAAGAACCAGCAGTAGGGTATACTGATGACAAGATTAAATTGACCCTGTGGTTGATGGTTAATTCTAAGAGATGTCATGAAGCTAGACAAGACTTGCCTTATTACCTGTATTATCATATAGAAGGAAAGGATGCTGGTTTGGATGTTAGCTTAGTACCTGTTGATAAGGGTTCTTGTCCACTCATCGAACTTTCCCAAATAATTGAGCTCCAGGGGCCAAGGCCCCGCGCTGCCTTTACAATCATGTACAGACTTTATCTTCTTTTGTAAATTTTACTCTAAAAGAAAAAGTAACTTTCCTAAATATGGGAAAAGGACGTACCGGCAGCGCAAGAGACTTGTAAATAAGCCCCATGGTACTTGTGATCGCCATTGGTCCTGTAGACAGACCAAATCTTCTGCTGCAAAATGTGACATTGATGTCTTCTGTGGTCAGGAAATTGGTGCAGCTGCTTTTTAAACAAGGAGGTGCTTGGGAAGTAATTATAGTATTTGGTTATCAGGAAGTTTCTGATGTATTCTGCTTTTTTGATTCATGCATCACTGCTTTTATGACATTTTGTTGAAGTAAACTATTCTATGGGTGATGATGAGGGAGGAGGAACAACTGTGAGCACATACACGTAGCAGCAAAGGTGGAACTAGAGTTTGAGGTGCCTGATATGTGAAGCCCCAAGCTTGAGCTATGGTTCTACCGGCTACTGAGGCACAGGAAGCCACATCTGAGGTGCCTCCTGCAGCGGCCCGGCAGCACGGGCCAGACACTAAGGCACAGGAAGCCACATCTGAGGTGCCTCCTGCAGAGGTTCAGCAGCACTGGCCAGAAACTGAGGCCCAGAGAGCCACATCAGAGGTGCCTCTTCTGGAGGTCAAGCATCACTGGCACGACACTGAGGTACAGAAAGCCACATCTGAGGTGCCTCAGCAGAGGCCCAGCAGCACTGGCCAGACACTGAGGCACAGAACGCCACATGAGAGATGCCTCTTCTGGAGGTCCAGCATCACTGGCCCGACACTGAGGTACAGAAAGCCACATCTGAGGAGTCGCCTTCAGAGGCCCAGCAGCACTTGCCAGACACTGAGGCACAGAAAGCCACATCTGAGGTGCCTCCCGCGGGGGCCAAGCAGCACTGGCCAGACACTTAGGCACAGAAAGCCACATCTGAGCTGCCTCCGGCAGAGGCCCAGCAGCACTGGCCAGACACTGAGGCACAGAAAGCCGAATCTGAGGTGCCTCCCGCAGAGGCCCAGCAGCACTGGCCAGATACTGAGGCACAGAAAGCCACATCTGAGGTACCTCCTCCGGAGGCCCAGCAGCACTGGACCGACACAGTGAGGCACGGAAAGACACATCTGAGGTGCCTCCTGCAGAGGCCCAGCAGCACTGGCCAGACACTGAGGCACAGGAAGTCATGTCTGAGGTGCCTCCTGCAGAGTCCCAGCAGCACTGGCCAGAAACTGAGGCACAGGAAGCCACGTCTGAGGTGCCTCCTGCAAAGGCCCAGCAGCACTGGCCAGACACTGAGGCACACAGGAAGCCACGTCTGAGGTGCCTCCTGCAGAGGCCCAGCAGCACTGGCCAGACATTGAGGCACAGGATCCACGTCTGAGGTGCCTTCTGCGAGGGCCAAGCAGCACTGGCCAGACACTTAGGCACAGAAAGCCGCATCTGAGGTGCCTCCCACAGAGGCCCAACAGCACTGTCCAGACACTGAGGCACAGAAAGCCGCATCTGAAGTGTCTTCCACAGAGGCCCAGCAGCACTGGCCAGACACTGAGGCACAGAAAGCCACATCTGAGGTGCCTCCTCCGGAGGCCCAGCAGCACTGGCCCGACACAGTGAGGCACGGAAAGCCACATCTGAGGTGCCTCCTGCAGAGGCCCAGCACCACTGGCCAGACACTGAGGCACAGGAAGCCACGTCTGAGGTGCCTCCTGCAGAGGCCCAGCAACACTAGCCAGACACTGAGGCACAGAAAACCACATCTGAGGTGCCTCCTGCAGAGGTCCAGCACCACGGGCCAGACACTGAGGCACAGAAAGCCACATCTGAGGTGCCTCCTGCAGAGGCCCAGCAGCACTGGCCAGACACTGAGCACAGGAAGCCACATCTGAGGTGCCTCCTGCAGAGGCCCAGCAGCACTGGCCAGACACTGAGGCACAAACCTGAACCAACATCTGAGGTGCCACCTGCAGAGGCCCAGCAGCACTGGCCAGACACTGAGACACAGGAATCGACGTCTGATGCTCCTCCTGCGGGGGCCCAGCAGCGCTGGCCAGACAATGAGGTACAGGATCCACGTCTGAGGTGCCTTCTGCGGGGGCCCAGCAGCACTGGCCAGACACTGAGGTACAGGAACCCATGTCTGAGGTGCCTCCTGCGGGGGCCCAGCAGCACTGGCCAGACACTTAGGCACAGAAAGCCACGTCTGAGGTGCCTCCCGCAGAGGCCCAGCAGCACTGGCCAGACACTGAGGCACTGAAAGCCGCATCTGAGGTGCCTCCCGCAGAGGCCCAGCAGCACTGGCCAGACACTGAGGCACAGAAAGCCGCATCTGAGGTGCCTCCTCTGGAGGCCCAGCAGCACTGGCCCGACACAGTGAGGCACGGAAAGCCACATCTGAGGTTCCTCCTGCAGAGGCCCAGCACCACTGGCCAGACACTGAGGCACAGGAAGCCAAGTCTGAGGTGCCTCCTGCAGAGGGCCAGCAGCACTAGCCAGACACTGAGGCACAGAAAGCCACATCTGAGGTGCCCCCTGCAGAGGCCCAGCAGCGCTGGCCAGACACTGAGGCACAAACCTGAACCAACATCTGAGGTAACTCCTGCAGAGGCCCAGCAGCACTGGCCAGACACTTTGGCACAGAAAGCCACCTCTGAGGTGCCTCCCGCAGAGGCCCAGCAGCACTGGCCAGACACTGAGGCACAGAAAGCTGCATCTGAGGTGCCTTCTGCGGGGGTCCAGCAGCACTGACCAGACACTGAGGTACAGGATCCACGTCTGAGGTGCCTTCTGTGGGGGCCAAGCAGCACTGGCCAGACACTTAGGCACAGAAAGCCGCATTTGCGGTGCCTCCCGCAGAGGCCCAGCAGCACTGGCCAGACACTAAGGCACAGAAAGCCGCATCTGAGGTGCCTCCCACAGACGCCCAGCAGCACTGGCCAGACACTGAGGCACAGAAATCCACATCTGAGATGCCTCCTCCGGAGGCCCAGCAGCACTGGCCTGACACAGTGAGGCACGGGAAAGCCACATCTGAGGTGCCTCCTGCAGAGGTCCAGCACCACTGGCCAGACACTGAGGCACAGGAAGCCATGTCTGAGGTGCCTCCTGCAGAGGCCCAGCAGCACTGGCCAGACACTGAGGCACAGAAAGCCACATCTGAGGTGCCTCCTGCAGAGGTCCAGCACCACGGGCCAGACACTGAGGCACAGAAAGCCACATCTGAGGTGCCTCCTGCAGAGGTCCAGCACCACGGGCCAGACACTGAGGCACAGAAAGCCACATCTGAGGTGCCTCCTGCAGAGGTCCAGCACCACGGGCCAGACACTGAGGCACAGAAAGCCACATCTGAGGTGCTTCCTGCAGAGGCCCAGCAGCACTGGCCAGACACTGAGGCACAGAAAACCACATCTGAGGTGCCTCCTGCAGAGGTCCAGCACCACGGGCCAGACACTGAGGCACAGAAAGCCACTACTGAGGTGCCATCTGCAGAGGCCCGGCAGCACTGGCCAGACACTGAGGCACAAACCTGAACCAACATCTGAGGTGCCGCCTGCAGAGGCCCAGCAGCACCGGCCACACACTGAGGCACAGAAAGCCACATCTGAGGTGCCTCCTGTGGAGGCCCAGCAGCACTGGCCAGACACTGAGACACAGGAACCCACGTCTGAGGTGCCTCCTGCGGGGACCCAGCAGCACTGGCCAGACACTGAGGTACAGGATCCACGTCTGAGCTGCCTTCTGTGGGGGCCAAGCAGCACTGGCTAGACACTGAGGCACAGAAAGCTGCATCTGAGGTGCCTCCTGCAGAGGCCCAGCAGCACTGGGCAGACACTGAGGCACAAACCTGAACCAACATCTGAGGTGCCGCCTTCAGAGGCTCAGCAGCACTTGCCAGACACTGAGGCACAGAAAGCCACATATGAGGTGCCTCCTCCAGAGGCCCAGCAGCACTGGCCCGACACAGTGAGGCATGGAAAGCCACATCTGAGGTGCCTCCTGCAGAGGCCCAGCACCACTGGCCAGACACTGATGCACAGGAAGCCATGTCTGAGGTGCCTCCTGCAGATGCCCAGCAGCACTGGCCAGACAATGAGGCACAGGAAGCCACGTGTGAGGTGCCTCCTGCTGAGGCCCAGCAGCGCTGGCCAGACACTGAGGCACAAACCTGAACCAACATCTGAGGTAACTCCTGCAGAGGCCCAGCAGCACTGGCCAGACACTGAGTCACAGAAAGACACGTCTGAGGTGCCTCCTTCGGAGGCCGAGCAGCACTGGCCAGATACTGAGGCACAGAATGCCACATCTGAGGTGCCTCCTGCAAAGGTCCAGCAGCACTGGCCAGACACTGAGGCACAGAAAGCCACATCTAAGATGCCTCCTGCAAAGGCCCAGCAGCACTGGTCAGACACTGAGGCACAGAAAGCCACATCTGAGGTGCCTCCTGCAGAGGACCAGCAGCACTGGTCAGACACTGAGGCACAGAAAGCCACATCTGAGGTGCCTCCTGCAGAGGCCCAGCACCACGGGCCAGACACTGAGGCACAGAAAGCCACATCTGAGGTGCCTCCTGCAGAGGCCCAGCAGCACTGGCCAGACACTGAGGCACAAACCTGAACCAACATCTGAGGCGCCTCCTGCAGAGCCCCAGCAGCACTGGCCAGACACTGAGGCACAGAAAGCCACATCTGAGGTGCCTCCTGCAGAGGCCCAGCAGCCCTGGCCAAACACTGAGGCACAAACCTGAACCAACAACTGAGGTGCCGCCTTCAGAGGCCCAGCAGCACTTGCCAGACACAGATGCATGGAAAGCCACATCTGAGGTGCCTCCTGCTGAGGCCCAGCACCACTATCCAGACACTGAGGCACAGAAAGACACATCTGAGGTGCCTCCTGCAGAGGCCCCGCACCACTGGCCAGACACTGAGGCACAGAAAGCCACGTCTGAGGTGCCTCCTGCAGAGGCCCAGCAGCACTGGCTAGATACTGAGGCACAGAAAGCCACGTCTGAGGTGCCTCTTGCGGAGGCCCAGCAGCACTGGCCAGACAATGAGGCACAGAAAGTCAGATCTGAGGTGCCTCCCGCAGAGGCCCAGCAGCACTGGCCAGACACTGAGGCACAGAAAGCCACATCTGACGTGCCTCCTGCAGAGGCCCAGCAGCACTGGCCAGACACTGAGGCACAGAAAGCCACATCTGAGGTGCCTCCTGCAGAGGCCCAGCAGCACTGGCTAGACACTGAGGCACAGAAAGCCACGTCTGAGGTGCCTCCTGCGGAGGCCCAGCAGCACTGGCCAGACACTGAGGCACAGAAAGCCACATCTGAGGTGCCTCCTGCGGAGGCCCAGCAGCACTAGCCAGACACTGAGGCACAGAAAGCCACATCTGAGGTGCCCCCTGCAGAGGCCCTCCAGCGCTGGCCAGACACTGAGGAACAAACCTAAACCAACATCTGAGGTAACTCCTGCAGAGACCCAGCAGCACTGACCAGACACTGAGGCACAGAAAGTCACTTCTGATGTGCCTCCTGGGGAGGCCTAGCAGCACTGGCCAGACACTAAGGCACAGAATGCCACATCTGAGGTGCCTCCTGCAAAGGTCCAGCAGCACTGGCCAGACACTGAGGTACAGGATCCACGTCTGAGGTGCCTTCTGCGGGGGCCCAGCAGTACTGGCCAGACACTGAGGTACAGGATCTACGTCTGAGGTGTCTTCTGCGGGGGCCAAGCAGCACTGGCCAGACACTGAGGCACAGAAAGCCGCATCTGAGGTGCCTCCCGCAGAGGCCCAGCAGCACTGGCCAGACACTGAGGTACAAACCTGAACCAACATCTGAGGTAACTCCTGCAGAGGCCCAGCAGCACTGGCCAGAAACTGAGGCACAGAAAGCCACATCTGAGGTGCCTCCTCCGGAGGCCCAGCAGCACTGGCCTGACACAGTGAGGCACGGAAAGCCACATCTGAGGAGCCTCCTGCAGAGGCCCAACACCACTGGCCAGACACTGAGGCACAGGAAGCCATGTCTGAGGTGCCTCCTGCAGTGGACCAGCAGCACTGGCCAGACACCGAGGCACAGGAAGCCACGTCTGAGGTGCCTCCTGCAGAGGCCCAGCAGCACTGGCCAGACACTGAGGCACAGGAAGCCACATCTGAGGTGCCTCCTGCAGAGGCCCAGCAGCAGTAGCCAGACACAGAGGCACAGAAAGCCACATCTGAGGTGGCTCCTGCAGAGGCCGAGCAGCACTGGCCAGACATTGAGGCACAGAAAGCCACATCTGAGGTGCCTCCTGCGGAGGCCCAGCAGCACTGGCCAGACACTGAGGCACAGAAAGCCACATCTGAGGTGCCTCCTGCAGAGGCCCAGCAGCACTGGCCAGACACTGAGGCACAGAAAGCCACATCTGAGGTGCCTCCTGCAGAGGCCCAGCAGCACTGGCCAGACACTGAGCACAGGAAGCCACATCGAGGTGCCTCCTGCAGAGGCCCAGCAGCACTGGCCAGACACTGAGGCACAAACCTGAACTAACATCTGAGGTGCCACCTGCAGAGGCCCAGCAGCACTGGCCAGACACTGAGACACAGGAACCCACGTCTGATGCTCCTCCTGCGGGGGGCCCAGCAGCGCTGGCCAGACACTGAGGTACAGGATCCACGTCTGAGGTGCCTTCTGCGGGGGCCCAGCAGCACTGGCCAGACACTGAGGTACAGGAACCCATGTCTGAGGTGCCTCCTGCGGGGGCCCAGCAGCACTGGCCAGACACTGAGGCACTGAAAGCCGCATCTGAGGTGCCTCCCGCAGAGGCCCAGCAGCACTGGCCAGACACTGAGGCACAGAAATGCGCATCTGAGGTGCCTCCTCTGGAGGCCCAGCAGCACTGGCCCGACACAGTGAGGCACGGAAAGCCACATCTGAGGTTCCTCCTGCAGAGGCCCAGCACCACTGGCCAGACACTGAGGCACAGGAAGCCACGTCTGAGGTGCCTCCTGCAGAGGGCCAGCAGCACTAGCCAGACACTGAGGCACAGAAAGCCACATCTGAGGTGCCCCCTGCAGAGGCCCAGCAGCGCTGGCCAGACACTGAGGCACAAACCTGAACCAACATTTGAGGTAACTCCTGCAGAGGCCCAGCAGCACTGGCCAGACACTTTGGCACAGAAAGCCACATCTGAGGTGCCTCCCGCAGAGGCCCAGCAGCACTGGCCAGACACTGAGGCACAGAAAGCTGCATCTGAGGTGCCTTCTGCGGGGGTCCAGCAGCACTGACCAGACACTGAGGTACAGGATCCATGTCTGAGGTGCCTTCTGTGGGGGCCAAGCAGCACTGGCCAGACACTTAGGCACAGAAAGCCACATTTGCGTTGCCTCCCGCAGAGGCCCAGCAGCACTGGCCAGACACTAAGGCACAGAAAGCCGCATCTGAGGTGCCTCCCACAGAGGCCAAGCAGCACTGGCCAGACACTGAGGCACAGAAATCCACATCTGAGATGCGTCCTCCGGAGGCCCAGCAGCACTGGCCTGACACAGTGAGGCACGGAAAGCCACATCTGAGGTGCCTCCTGCAGAGGTCCAGCACCACTGGCCAGACACTGAGGCACAGGAAGCCATGTCTGAGGTGCCTCCTGCAGAGGCCCAGCAGCACTGGCCAGACACTGAGGCACAGAAATCCACATCTGAGGTGCCTCCTCCGGAGGCCCAGCAGCACTGGCCTGACACAGTGAGGCACAGAAAGCCACATCTGAGGAGCCTCCTGCAGAGGCCCAACACCACTGGCCAGACACTGAGGCACAGGAAGCCATGTCTGAGGTGCCTCCTGCAGTGGACCAGCAGCACTGGCCAGACACCGAGGCACAGGAAGCCACGTCTGAGGTGCCTCCTGCAGAGGCCCAGCAGCACTGGCCAGACACTGAGGCACAGGAAGCCACATCTGAGGTGCCTCCTGCAGAGGCCCAGCAGCAGTAGCCAGACACAGAGGCACAGAAAGCCACATCTGAGGTGGCTCCTGCAGAGGCCGAGCAGCACTGGCCAGACATTGAGGCACAGAAAGCCACATCTGAGGTGCCTCCTGCGGAGGCCCAGCAGCACTGGCCAGACACTGAGGCACAGAAAGCCACATCTGAGGTGCCTCCTTCAGAGGCCCAGCAGCACTGGCCAGACACTGAGGCACAGAAAGCCACATCTGAGGTGCCTCCTGCAGAGGCCCAGCAGCACTGGCCAGACACTGAGCACAGGAAGCCACATCGAGGTGCCTCCTGCAGAGGCCCAGCAGCACTGGCCAGACACTGAGGCACAAACCTGAACCAACATCTGAGGTGCCACCTGCAGAGGCCCAGCAGCACTGGCCAGACACTGAGACACAGGAACCCACGTCTGATGCTCCTCCTGCGGGGGGCCCATCAGTGCTGGCCAGACACTGAGGTACAGGATCCACGTCTGAGGTGCCTTCTGCGGGGGCCCAGCAGCACTGGCCAGACACTGAGGTACAGGAACCCATGTCTGAGGTGCCTCCTGCGGGGGCCCAGCAGCACTGGCCAGACACTGAGGCACTGAAAGCCGCATCTGAGGTGCCTCCCGCAGAGGCCCAGCAGCACTGGCCAGACACTGAGGCACAGAAAGCCGCATCTGAGGTGCCTCCTCTGGAGGCCCAGCAGCACTGGCCAGACACTAAGGCACAGAAAGCCGCATCTGAGGTGCCTCCCACAGAGGCCCAGCAGCACTGGCCAGACACTGAGGCACAGAAATCCACATCTGAGATGCGTCCTCCGGAGGCCCAGCAGCACTGGCCTGACACAGTGAGGCACGGAAAGCCACATCTGAGGTGCCTCCTGCAGAGGTCCAGCACCACTGGCCAGACACTGAGGCACAGGAAGCCACGTCTGAGGTGCCTCCTGCAGAGGCCCAGCAGCACTGGCCAGACACTGAGGCACAGAAAGCCACATCTGAGGTGCCTCCTGCAGAGGCCCAGCAGCAGTAGCCAGACACAGAGGCACAGAAAGCCACATCTGAGGTGGCTCCTGCAGAGGCCGAGCAGCACTGGCCAGACATTGAGGCACAGAAAGCCACATCTGAGGTGCCTCCTGCGGAGGCCCAGCAGCACTGGCCAGACACTGAGGCACAGAAAGCCACATCTGAGGTGCCTCCTGCAGAGGCCCAGCAGCACTGGCCAGACACTGAGGCACAGAAAGCCACATCTGAGGTGCCTCCTGCAGAGGCCCAGCAGCACTGGCCAGACACTGAGCACAGGAAGCCACATCGAGGTGCCTCCTGCAGAGGCCCAGCAGCACTGGCCAGACACTGAGGCACAAACCTGAACCAACATCTGAGGTGCCACCTGCAGAGGCCCAGCAGCACTGGCCAGACACTGAGACACAGGAACCCACGTCTGATGCTCCTCCTGCGGGGGGCCCAGCAGCGCTGGCCAGACACTGAGGTAAAGGATCCACGTCTGAGGTGCCTTCTGCGGGGGCCCAGCAGCACTGGCCAGACACTGAGGTACAGGAACCCATGTCTGAGGTGCCTCCTGCGGGGGACCAGCAGCACTGGCCAGACACTGAGGCACTGAAAGCCGCATCTGAGGTGCCTCCCGCAGAGGCCCAGCAGCACTGGCCAGACACTGAGGCACAGAAAGCCGCATCTGAGGTGCCTCCTCTGGAGGCCCAGCAGCACTGGCCCGACACAGGGAGGCACGGAAAGCCACATCTGAGGTTCCTCCTGCAGAGGCCCAGCACCACTGGCCAGACACTGAGGCACAGGAAGCCACGTCTGAGGTGCCTCCTGCAGAGGGCCAGCAGCACTAGCCAGACACTGAGGCACAGAAAGCCACATCTGAGGTGCCCCCTGCAGAGGCCCAGCAGCGCTGGCCTGACACTGAGGCACAAACCTGAACCAACATCTGAGGTAACTCCTGCAGAGGCCCAGCAGCACTGGCCAGACACTTTGGCACAGAAAGCCACATCTGAGGTGCCTCCCGCAGAGGCCCAGCAGCACTGGCCAGACACTGAGGCACAGAAAGCTGCATCTGAGGTGCCTTCTGCGGGGGTCCAGCAGCACTGACCAGACACTGAGGTACAGGATCCACGTCTGAGGTGCCTTCTGTGGGGGCCAAGCAGCACTGGCCAGACACTTAGGCACAGAAAGCCACATTTGCGTTGCCTCCCGCAGAGGCCCAGCAGCACTGGCCAGACACTAAGGCACAGAAAGCCGCATCTGAGGTGCCTCCCACAGAGGCCCAGCAGCACTGGCCAGACACTGAGGCACAGAAATCCACATCTGAGATGCGTCCTCCGGAGGCCCAGCAGCACTGGCCTGACACAGTGAGGCACGGAAAGCCACATCTGAGGTGCCTCCTGCAGAGGTCCAGCACCACTGGCCAGACACTGAGGCACAGGAAGCCATGTCTGAGGTGCCTCCTGCAGAGGCCCAGCAGCACTGGCCAGACACTGAGGCACAGAAAGCCACATCTGAGGTGCCTCCTGCAGAGGTCCAGCACCACGGGCCAGACACTGAGGCACAGAAAGCCACATCTGTGGTGCCTCCTGCAGAGGCCCAGCAGCACTGGCCAGACACTGAGGCACAGAAAACCACATCTGAGGTGCCTCCTGCAGAGGTCCAGCACCACGGGCCAGACACTGAGGCACAGAAAGCCACTACTGAGGTGCCATCTGCAGAGGCCCGGCAGCACTGGCCAGACACTGAGGCACAAACCTGAACCAACATCTGAGGTGCCGCCTGCAGAGGCCCAGTAGCACCGGCCACACACTGAGGCACAGAAAGCCACATCTGAGGTGCCTCCTGCGGAGGCCCAGCAGCACTGGCCAGACACTGAGACACAGGAACCCACGTCTGAGGTGCCTCCTGCGGGGGCCCAGCAGCACTGGCCAGACACTGAGGTACAGGATCCACGTCTGAGGTGCACTGGCTAGACACTGAGGCACAGAAAGCTGCATCTGAGGTGCCTCCTGCAGAGGCCCAGCAGCACTGGGCAGACACTGAGGCACAAACCTGAACCAACATCTGAGGTGCCGCCTTCAGAGGCTCAGCAGCACTTGCCAGACACTGAGGCACAGAAAGCCACATCTGAGGTGCCTCCTCCAGAGGCCCAGCAGCACTGGCCCGACACAGTGAGGCATGGAAAGACACATCTGAGGTGCCTCCTGCAGAGGCCCAGCACCACTGGCCAGACACTGAGGCACAGGAAGCCAAGTCTGAGGTGCCTCCTGCAGAGGCCCAGCAGCACTGGCCAGACAATGAGGCACAGGAAGCCACGTGTGAGGTGCCTCCTGCAGAGGCCCAGCTGCACTGGCCAGACACTGAGGCACAGGAAGCCACGTCTGAGGTGTCTCCTGCAGAGCCCATCAGCACTATCCAGACACTGAGGCACAGAAAGCCACATCTGAGGTGCCCCCTGCAGAGGCCCAGCAGCGCTGGCCAGACACTGAGGCACAAACCTGAACCAACACCTGAGGTAACTCCTGCAGAGGCCCAGCAGCACTGGCCAGACACTGAGTCACAGAAAGACACGTCTGAGGTGCCTCCTTCGGAGGCCGAGCAGCACTGGCCAGATACTGAGGCACAGAATGCCACATCTGAGGTGCCTCCTGCAAAGGTCCAGCAGCACTGGCCAGACACTGAGGCACAGAAAGCCACATCTAAGATGCCTCCTGCAAAGGCCCAGCAGCACTGGTCAGACACAGAGGCACAGAAAGCCACATCTGAGGTGCCTCCTGCAGAGGACCAGCAGCACTGGTCAGACACTGAGGCACAGAAAGCCACATCTGAGGTGCCTCCTGCAGAGGCCCAGCACCACGGGCCAGACACTGAGGCACAGAAAGCCACATCTGAGGTGCCTCCTGCAGAGGCCCAGCAGCACTGGCCAGACACTGAGGCACAAACCTGAACCAACATCTGAGGCGCCTCCTGCAGAGCCCCAGCAGCACTGGCCAGACACTGAGGCACAGAAAGCCACATCTGAGGTGCCTCCTGCAGAGGACCAGCAGCCCTGGCCAAACACTGAGGCACAAACCTGAACCAACAACTGAGGTGCCGCCTTCAGAGGCCCAGCAGCACTTGCCAGACACAGATGCACGGAAAGCCACATCTGAGGTGCCTCCTGCAGAGGCCCAGCACCACTATCCAGACACTGAGGCACAGAAAGACACATCTAAGGTGCCTCCTGCAGAGGCCCCGCACCACTGGCCAGACACTGAGGCACAGAAAGCCACGTCTGAGGTGCCTCCTGCAGAGGCCCAGCAGCACTGGCCAGACACTAAGGCACAGAAAGCCACATCTGAGGTGCCTCCTGCGGAGGCCCAGCAGCACTGGCCAGACAATGAAGCACAGAAAGTCACATCTGAGGTGCCTCCCGCAGAGGCCCAGCAGCACTGGCCAGACACTGAGGCACAGAAAGCCACCTCTGAGGTGCCTCCTGCAGAGGCCCAGCAGCACTGGCCAGACACTGAGGCACAGAAAGCCACATCTGAGGTGCCTCCTGCAGAGGTCCAGCACCACAGGCGAGACACTGAGGCATAGAAAGCCACATCTGAGGTGCCTCCTGCGGAGGCCCAGCAGCACTGGCCAGACACTGAGGCACAGAAAGCCACATCTGAGGTGCCTCCTGCGGAGGCCCAGCAGCACTGGCCAGACACTGAGGCACAGAAAGCCACATCTGAGGTGCCCCCTGCAGAGGCCCTCCAGCGCTGGCCAGACACTGAGGAACAAACCTAAACCAACATCTGAGGTAACTCCTGCAGAGACCCAGCAGCACTGGCCAGACACTGAGGCACAGAAAGTCACGTCTGATGTGCCTCCTGGGGAGGCCCAGCAGCACTGGCCAGACACTGAGGCACAGAATGCCACATCTGAGGTGCCCCCTGCAGAGGCCCAGCAGCGCTGGCCAGACACTGAGGCACAAACCTGAACCAACATCTGAGGTAACTCCTGCAGAGGCCCAGCAGCACTGGCCAGACACTGAGTCACAGAAAGACACGTCTGAGGTGCCTCCTTCGGAGGCCGAGCAGCACTGGCCAGATACTGAGGCACAGAATGCCACATCTGAGGTGCCTCCTGCAAAGGTCCAGCAGCACTGGCCAGACACTGAGGCACAGAAAGCCACATCTAAGATGCCTCCTGCAAAGGCCCAGCAGCACTGATCAGACACTGAGGCACAGAAAGCCACATCTGAGGTGCCTCCTGCAGAGGACCAGCAGCACTGGTCAGACACTGAGGCACAGAAAGCCACATCTGAGGTGCCTCCTGCAGAGGCCCAGCACCACGGGCCAGACACTGAGGCACAGAAAGCCACATCTGAGGTGCCTCCTGCAGAGGCCCAGCAGCACTGGCCAGACACTGAGGCACAAACCTGAACCAACATCTGAGGCGCCTCCTGCAGAGCCCCAGCAGCACTGGCCAGACACTGAGGCACAGAAAGCCATATCTGAGGTGCCTCCTGCAGAGGCCCAGCAGCCCTGGCCAAACACTGAGGCACAAACCTGAACCAACAACTGAGGTGCCGCCTTCAGAGGCCCAGCAGCACTTGCCAGACACAGATGCACGGAAAGCCACATCTGAGGTGCCTCCTGCAGAGGCCCAGCACCACTATCCAGACACTGAGGCACAGAAAGCCACGTCTGAGGTGCCTCCTACAGAGGCCCAGCAGCACTGGCCAGACACTGAGGCACAGAAAGCCACATCTGAGGTGCCTCCTGCGGAGGCCCAGCAGCACTGGCCAGACAATGAAGCACAGAAAGTCACATCTGAGGTGCCTCCCGCAGAGGCCCAGCAGCACTGGCCAGACACTGAGGCACAGAAAGCCACATCTGAGGTGCCTCCTGCAGAGGCCCAGCAGCACTGGCCAGACACTGAGGCACAGAAAGCCACATCTGAGGTGCCTCCTGCAGAGGTCCAGCACCACAGGCGAGACACTGAGGCATAGAAAGCCACATCTGAGGTGCCTCCTGCGGAGGCCCAGCAGCACTGGCCAGACACTGAGGCACAGAAAGCCACATCTGAGGTGCCTCCTGCGGAGGCCCAGCAGCACTGGCCAGACACTGAGGCACAGAAAGCCACATCTGAGGTGCCCCATGCAGAGGCTCTCCAGCGCTGGCCAGACACTGAGGAACAAACCTAAACCAACATCTGAGGTAACTCCTGCAGAGACCCAGCAGCACTGGCCAGACACTGAGGCACAGAAAGTCACGTCTGATGTGCCTCCTGGGGAGGCCCAGCAGCACTGGCCAGACACTGAGGCACAGAATGCCACATCTGAGGTGCCTCCTGCAAAGGTCCAGCAGCACTGGCCAGACACTGAGGTACAGGATCCACGTCTGAGGTGCCTTCTGCGTGGGCCAAGCAGCACTGGCCAGACACTGAGGAACAGAAATCCACGTCTGAGGTGCCTCCCGCAGAGGCCCAGCAGCACTGGCCAGACACTGAGGCACTGAAAGCCGCATCTGAGGTGCCTCCCGCAGAGGCCCAGCAGCACTGGCCAGACACTGAGGCACAGAAAGTCGCATCTGAGGTGCCTCCTGCAGAGGCCCAGCAGCACTGGCCAGACACTGAGGTACAAACCTGAACCAACATCTGAGGTAACTCCTGCAGAGGCCCAGCAGCACTGGCCAGAAACTGAGGCACAGAAAGCCACATCTGAGGTGCCTCCTCCGGAGGCCCAGCAGCACTGGCCAGACACTGAGGCACAGAAAGCCACATCTGAGGTGCCTCCTGCAGAGGCCCAGCAGCACTGGTCAGACACTGAGACACAGAAAGCCACATCTGAGGTGCTTCCTGCAAAGGCCCAGCACCACGGGCCAGACACTGAGACACAGAAAGCCACATCTGAGGTGCTTCCTGCAAAGGCCCAGCACCACGGGCCAGCCACTGAGGCACAGAAAGCCACATCTGAGGTGCCTCTTGCAGAGGTCCAGCACCACTGGCCAGACACTGAGGCACAAGAAACCACGTCTGAGGTGCCTCCTGCAGAGGCCCAGTAGCACTGGCCAGACACTGAAGCACAGAAAGCCACATCTGAGGTGCCTCCTGCGGAGGTCCAGCATCACTGGCCAGACACTGAGGCACAGAAAGCCACGTCTGAGGGGCCTCCTGCAGAGGTCCAGCAGCACTCGCCAGACACTGAGGCACAGAAAGCCATGTCTGTGGTGGCTCCTGCGGAGGCCCAGCAGCACAGGCCAGACACTGAGGCACAAACCTGAACCAACATCTGATGTGCCGCCTGCAGAGGCCCAGCAGCACTGGCCAGACACTGAGGCACAGAAAGCCACGTCTGAGGTGCCTCCTGCAGAGGCCCAGCAGCACTGGCCAGACACTGAGGCACAGAAAGCCACATCTGAGGTGCCTCCTGCAGAGGCCAAGCAGCACTGGCCACACACTGAGGCACAGGAAGCCACGTCTGAGGTGCCTCCTGCAGAGGCCCAGCAGCACTGGCCAGACACTGAGGCACACGAAGCCACATCTGAGGTGCCTCCTGCGGAGGCCCAGCAGCACTGGCCAGACAATGAGGCACAGAAAGCCACATCTGAGGTGCCTCCTGCGGAGGCCCAGCAGCACTGTCCAGACACTGAGGCACAGAAAGCCACGTCTGAGGTGCCTCCTGCGGAGGCCCAGCAGCACTGGCCAGACACTGAGGCACAGGAAGCCACATCTGAGGTGCCTCCTTCGGAGGCCCAGCAGCACTGGCCAGACACTGAGGCACAGGAAGCCACATCTGAGGTGCCTCCTGCGGAGGCCCAGCAGCACTAACCAGACACTGAGGCAGAGGAAGCCACATCTGAGGTGCCTCCTGCGGAGGCCCAGCAGCACTAACCAGACACTGAGGCAGAGAAAGCCACATCTGAGGTGCCTCCTGCAGAGGCCCAGCAGCACTGCCCAGACACTGAAGCAGAGAAAGCCACGTCTGAGGTGCCTCCTGCAGAGGACCAGCAGCACTGGCCAGACACTGAGGCACAGGAAGCCACGTCTGAGGTGCCTCCTGCGGAGGCCCAGCACCACTGGCCAGACACTGAGGCACAGGAAGCCACGTCTGAGGTGCCTCCTGCGGAGGCCCAGCAGCACTAGCCAGACACTGAGGCACAGAAAGCCACGTCTGAGGTGCCTCATGCGGAGGCCCAGCAGCACTGGCCAGACACTGAGGCACAGGAAGCCACGTCTGAGGTGCCTCCTGCGGAGGCCAAGCAGCACTGGCCAGACACTAAGGCACAGTCAGCCACTTCTGAGGTGCCTCCTGGGGAGGACCAGCAGCACTGACCAGACACTGAGACACAGGAAGCCACGTCTGAGGTGCCTCCTGGGGAGGCCCAGCAGCACTGGCCAGACACTGAGGCACAGAAAGCCACACCTGAGGTGCCTCCTGCAGAGGCCCAGCAGCACTGGCCAGACACTGAGGCACTGGAAGCCACGTCTGAGGTGCCTCCTGTGGGGGCTCAGCAGCACTGGCCAGACACTGAGGCACAGAAACCACATCTGAGGTGCCTCAGCAGAGGCCCAGCAGCACTGGCCAGAGACTGAGGCACAGAAAGCCACATCTGAGGTGCCTCAGCAGAGGCCCAGCAGCACTGGCCAGACACTGAGGCACAGAAAGCCACATCTGAGGTGCCTCCTGCAGAGACCCAGCAGCACTGGCCAGACACTGAGGCACAGGAAGCCACGTCTGAGGTGCCTCCTTTGGAGGCCCAGCAGCACTGGCCAGACACTGAGGCACAGAAAGCCACACCTGGGGTGCCTCCTGCAGAGGCCCAGCAGCACTGGCCAGACACTGAGGCACAGGAAGCCACGTCTGAGGTGCCTCCTGCAGAGGCCCAGCAGCACTGTCCAGACACTGAGGCACAGAAAGCCACATCTGAGGTTCCTCCTGCAGAGGCCCAGCACCACTGGCCAGACACTGAGGCACAAAAAGCCGCGTCTGAGGTGCCTCAGCAGAGGCCCAGCAGCACTGGCCAGACACTGAGGCACAGAAAGCCGCATTTGCTGTGCCTCCCGCAGAGGCCCAGCAGCACTGGCCAGACACTAAGGCACAGAAAGCCGCATCTGAGGTGCCTCGCACAGAGGCCCAGCAGCACTGGCCAGACACTGAGGCACAGAAATCCACATCTGAGATGCCTCCTACGGAGGCCCAGCAGCACTGGCTTGACACAGTGAGGCACGGAAAGCCACATCTGAGGTGCCTCCTGCAGAGGTCCAGCACCACTGGCCAGACACTGAGGCACAGGAAGCCATGTCTGAGGTGCCTCCTGCAGAGGCCCAGCAGCACTGGCCAGACACTGAGGCACAGAAAGCCACATCTGAGGCGCCTCCTGCAGAGGTCCAGCACCACGGGCCAGACACTGAGGCACAGAAAGCCACATCTGAGGTGCCTCCTGCAGAGGCCCAGCAGCACTGGCCAGACACTGAGGCACAGAAAACCACATCTGAGGTGCCTCCTGCAGAGGTCCAGCACCACGGGCCAGACACTGAGGCACAGAAAGCCACTACTGAGGTGCCATCTGCAGAGGCCCGGCAGCACTGGCCAGACACTGAGGCACAAACCTGAACCAACATCTGAGGTGCCGCATGCAGAGGCCCAGCAGCACCGGCCACACACTGAGGCACAGAAAGCCACATCTGAGGTGCCTCCTGCGGAGGCCCAGCAGCACTGGCCAGACACTGAGACACAGGAACCCACGTCTGAGGTGCCTCCTGCGGGGGCCCAGCAGCACTGGCCAGACACTGAGGTACAGGATCCACGTCTGAGGTGCCTTCTGTGGGGGCCCAGCAGCACTGGGCAGACACTGAGGCACAAACCTGAACCAACATCTGAGGTGCCGCCTTCAGAGGCTCAGCAGCACTTGCCAGACACTGAGGCACAGAAAGCCACATCTGAGGTGCCTCCTGCAGAGGCCCAGCACCACTGGCCAGACACTGAGGCACAGGAAGCCATGTCTGAGGTGCCTCCTGCAGAGGCCCAGCAGCACTGGCCAGACAATGAGGCACAGGAAGCCACGTGTGAGGTGCCTCCTGCTGAGGCCCAGCTGCACTGGCCAGACACTGAGGCACAGGAAGCCACGTCTGAGGTGTCTCCTGCAGAGCCCATCAGCACTATCCAGACACTGAGGCACAGAAAGCCACATCTGAGGTGCCCCCTGCAGAGGCCCAGCAGCGCTGGCCAGACACTGAGGCACAAACCTGAACCAACATCTGAGGTAACTCCTGCAGAGGCCCAGCAGCACTGGTCAGACACTGAGTCACAGAAAGACACGTCTGAGGTGCCTCCTTCGGAGGCCGAGCAGCACTGGCCAGATACTGAGGCACAGAATGCCACATCTGAGGTGCCTCCTGCAAAGGTCCAGCAGCACTGGCCAGACACGGAGGCACAGAAAGCCACATCTAAGATGCCTCCTGCAAAGGCCCAGCAGCACTGGTCAGACACGGAGGCACAGAAAGCCACATCTAAGATGCCTCCTGCAAAGGCCCAGCAGCACTGGTCAGACACTGAGGCACAGAAAGCCACATCGGAGGTGCCTCCTGCAGAGGACCAGCAGCACTGGTCAGACACTGAGGCACAGAAAGCCACATCTGAGGTGCCTCCTGCAGAGGCCCAGCACCACGGGCCAGACACTGAGGCACAGAAAGCCACATCTGAGGAGCCTCCTGCAGAGGTCCAGCAGCACTGGCCAGACACTGAGGCACAGAAAGCCACATCTGAGGTGCCCCCTGCAGAGGCCCTCCAGCGCTGGCCAGACACTGAGGAACAAACCTAAACCAACATCTGAGGTAACTCCTGCAGAGACCCAGCAGCACTGGCCAGACACTGAGGCACAGAAAGTCACGTCTGATGTGCCTCCTGGGGAGGCCTAGCAGCACTGGCCAGACACTGAGGCACAGAATGCCACATCTGAGGTGCCTCCTGCAAAGGTCCAGCAGCACTGGCCAGACACTGAGGTACAGGATCCACGTCTGAGGTGCCTTCTGCGTGGGCCAAGCAGCACTGGCCAGACACTGAGGCACAGAAATCCACGTCTGAGGTGCCTCCCGCAGAGGCCCAGCAGCACTGGCCAGACACTGAGGCACTGAAAGCCGCATCTGAGGTGCCTCCCGCAGAGGCCCAGCAGCACTGACCAGACACTGAGGCACAGAAAGCCGCATCTGAGGTGCCTCCTGTGGGGGCCCAGCAGTATTGGCCAGACACTGAGGTACAGCATCTACGTCTGAGGTGTCTTCATGCGGGGCCAAGCAGCACTGGCCAGACACTGAGGCACAGAAAGCCGCATCTGAGGTGCCTCCCGCAGAGGCCCAGCAGCACTGGCCTGACACAGTGAGGCACGGAAAGCCACATCTGAGGTGCCTCCTGCAGAGGCCCAGCACCACTGGCCAGACACTGAGGCACAGGAAGCCATGTCTGAGGTGCCTCCTGCATTGGCCCAGCAGCACTGGCCAGACACTGAGGCACAGGAAGCCACGTCTGAGGTGCCTCCTGCAGAGGCCCAGCAGCACTGGCCAGACACTGAGGCACAGGAAGCCACATCTGAGGTGCCTCCTGCAGAGGCCCAGCAGCAGTAGCCAGACACTGAGGCACAGAAAGCCACATCTGAGGTGCCTCCTGCAGAGGCCGAGCAGCACTGGCCAGACATTGAGGCACAGAAAGCCACATCTGAGGTGCCTCCTGCGGAGGCCCAGCAGCACTGGCCAGACACTGAGGCACAGAAAGCCACATCTGAGGTGCCTCCTGCAGAGGCCCAGCAGCACTGGCCAGACACTGAGGCACAGAAAGCCACATCTGAGGTGCCTCCTGCAGAGGCCCAGCAGCACTGGCCTGACACAGTGAGGCACGGAAAGCCACATCTGAGGTGCCTCCTGCAGAGGCCCAGCAGCACTGGCCAGACACTTAGGCACAAACCTGAACCAACATCTGAGGTGCCACCTGCAGAGGCCCAGCAGCACTGGCCAGAAACTGAGGCACAGAAAGCCACATCTGAGGTGCCTCCTCCGGAGGCCCAGCAGCACTGGCCTGACACAGTGAGGCACGGAAAGCCACATCTGAGGTGCCTCCTGCAGAGGCCCAGCACCACTGGCCAGACACTGAGGCACAGGATGCCATGTCTGAGGTGACTCCTGCAGTGGCCCAGCAGCACTGGCCAGACACTGAGGCACAGGAAGCCACGTCTGAGGTGCCTCCTGCAGAGGCCCAGCAGCACTGGCAAGACACTGAGGCACAGGAAGCCACATCTGAGGTGCCTCCTGCAGAGGCCCAGCAGCAGTAGCCAGACACTGAGGCACAGAAAGCCACATCTGAGGTGCCTCCTGCAGAGGCCGAGCAGCACTGGCCAGACATTGAGGCACAGAAAGCCACATCTGAGGTGCCTCCTGCGGAGGCCCAGCAGCACTGGCCAAACACTGAGGCACAGAAAGCCACATCTGAGGTGCCTCCTGCAGAGGCCGAGCAGCACTGGCCAGACATTGAGGCACAGAAAGCCACATCTGAGGTGCCTCCTGCGGAGGCCCAGCAGCACTGGCCAAACACTGAGGCACAGAAAGCCACATCTGAGGTGCCTCCTGCAGAGGCCCAGCAGCACTGGCCAGACACTGAGGCACAGGAAGCCACGTCTGAGGTGCCTCCTGCAGAGGGCCAGCAGCACTAGCCAGACACTGAGGCACAGAAAGCCACATCTGAGGTGCCCCTGCAGAGGCCCAGCAGCGCTGGCCAGACACTGAGGCACAAACCTGAACCAACATCTGAGGTAACTCCTGCAGAGGCCCAGCAGCACTGGCCAGACACTTTGGCACAGAAAGCCACATCTGAGGTGCCTCCCGCAGAGGCCCAGCAGCACTGGCCAGACACTGAGACACAGAAAGCTGCATCTGAGGTGCCTTCTGCGGGGGTCCAGCAGCACTGACCAGACACTGAGGTACAGGATCCACGTCTGAGGTGCCTTCTGTGGGGGCCAAGCAGCACTGGCCAGACACTAAGGCACAGAAATCCACATCTGAGATGCCTCCTCCGGAGGCCCAGCAGCACTGGCCTGACACAGTGAGTCACGGAAAGCCACATCTGAGGTGCCTCCTGCAGAGGTCCAACACCACTGGCCAGACACTGAGGCACAGGAAGCCATGTCTGAGGTGCCTCCTGCAGAGGCCCAGCAGCACTGGCCAGACACTGAGGCACAGAAAGCCACATCTGAGGTGCCTCCTGCAGAGGCCCAGCAGCACTGGCCAGACACTGAGGCACAGGAAACCACATCTGAGGTGCCTCCTGCAGAGGTCCAGCACCACGGGCCAGACACTGAGGCACAGAAAGCCACTACTGAGGTGCCATCTGCAGAGGCCCGGCAGCACTGGCCAGACACTGAGGCACAAACCTGAACCAACATCTGAGGTGCCGCCTGCAGAGGCCCAGCAGCACCAGCCACACACTGAGGCACAGAAAGCCACATCTGAGGTGCCTCTTGCGGAGGCCCAGCAGCACTGGCCAGACACTGAGACACAGGAACCCACGTCTGAGGTGCCTCCTTTGGAAGCTCAGCAGCACTGGCCAGACACTGAGGCACAGAAAGCCACACCTGGGGTGCCTCCTGCAGAGGCCCAGCAGCACTGGCCAGACACTGAGGCACAGGAAGCCACGTCTGAGGTGCCTCCTGCAGAGGCCCAGCACCACTGGCCAGACACTGAGGCACAAAAAGCCGCGTCTGAGGTGCCTCAGCAGAGGCCCAGCAGCACTGGCCAGACACTGAGGCACAGAAAGCCGCATTTGCAGTGCCTCCCACAGAGGCCCAGCAGCACTGGCCAGACACTAAGGCACAGAAAGCCGCATCTGAGGTGCCTCGCACAGAGGCCCAGCAGCACTGGCCAGACACTGAGGCACAGAAATCCACATCTGAGATGCCTCCTCCGGAGGCCCAGCAGCACTGGCCTGACACAGTGAGGCACGGAAAGCCACATCTGAGGTGCCTCCTGCAGAGGTCCAGCACCACTGGCCAGACACTGAGGCACAGGAAGCCATGTCTGAGGTGCCTCCTGCAGAGGCCCAGCAGCACTGGCCAGACACTGAGGCACAGAAAGCCACATCTGAGGTGCCTCCTGCAGAGGTCCAGCACCACGGGCCAGACACTGAGGCACAGAAAGCCACATCTGAGGTGCCTCCTGCAGAGGCCCAGCAGCACTGGCCAGACACTGAGGGACAGAAAACCACATCTGAGGTGCCTCCTGCAGAGGTCCAGCACCACGGGCCAGACACTGAGGCACAGAAAGCCACTACTGAGGTGCCATCTGCAGAGGCCCGGCAGCACTGGCCAGACACTGAGGCACAAACCTGAACCAACATCTGAGGTGCCGCCTGCAGAGGCCCAGCAGCACCGGCCACACACTGAGGCACAGAAAGCCACATCTGAGGTGCCTCCTGCGGAGGCCCAGCAGCACTGGCCAGACACTGAGGAACAAACCTGAACCAACATCTGAGGTGCCACCTGCAGAGGCCCAGCAGCACTGGCCAGAAACTGAGGCACAGAAAGCCACATCTGAGGTGCCTCCTCCGGAGGCCCAGCAGCACTGGCCTGACACAGTGAGGCACGGAAAGCCACATCTGAGGTGCCTCCTGCAGAGGCCCAGCACCACTGGCCAGACACTGAGGCACAGGATGCCATGTCTGAGGTGACTCCTGCAGTGGCCCAGCAGCACTGGCCAGACACTGAGGCACAGGAAGCCACGTCTGAGGTGCCTCCTGCAGAGGCCCAGCAGCACTGGCCAGACACTGAGGCACAGGAAGCCACATCTGAGGTGCCTCCTGCAGAGGCCCAGCAGCAGTAGCCAGACACTGAGGCACAGAAAGCCACATCTGAGGTGCCTCCTGCAGAGGCCGAGCAGCACTGGCCAGACATTGAGGCACAGAAAGCCACATCTGAGGTGCCTCCTGCGGAGGCCCAGCAGCACTGGCCAAACACTGAGGCACAGAAAGCCACATCTGAGGTGCCTCCTGCAGAGGCCGAGCAGCACTGGCCAGACATTGAGGCACAGAAAGCCACATCTGAGGTGCCTCCTGCGGAGGCCCAGCAGCACTGGCCAAACACTGAGGCACAGAAAGCCACATCTGAGGTGCCTCCTGCAGAGGCCCAGCAGCACTGGCCAGACACTGAGGCACAGGAAGCCACGTCTGAGGTGCCTCCTGCAGAGGGCCAGCAGCACTAGCCAGACACTGAGGCACAGAAAGCCACATCTGAGGTGCCCCCTGCAGAGGCCCAGCAGCGCTGGCCAGACACTGAGGCACAAACCTGAACCAACATCTGAGGTAACTCCTGCAGAGGCCCAGCAGCACTGGCCAGACACTTTGGCACAGAAAGCCACATCTGAGGTGCCTCCCGCAGAGGCCCAGCAGCACTGGCCAGACACTGAGACACAGAAAGTTGCATCTGAGGTGCCTTCTGCGGGGGTCCAGCAGCACTGACCAGACACTGAGGTACAGGATCCACGTCTGAGGTGCCTTCTGTGGGGGCCAAGCAGCACTGGCCAGACACTTAGGCACAGAAAGCCGCATTTTCGGTGCCTCCCGCAGAGGCCCAGCAGCACTGGCCAGACACTAAGGCACAGAAATCCACATCTGAGATGCCTCCTCCGGAGGCCCAGCAGCACTGGCCTGACACAGTGAGTCACAGAAAGCCACATCTGAGGTGCCTCCTGCAGAGGTCCAGCACCACTGGCCAGACACTGAGGCACAGGAAGCCATGTCTGAGGTGCCTCCTGCAGAGGCCCAGCAGCACCAGCCACACACTGAGGCACAGAAAGCCACATCTGAGGTGCCTCTTGCGGAGGCCCAGCAGCACTGGCCAGACACTGAGACACAGGAACCCACGTCTGAGGTGCCTCCTTTGGAGGCTCAGCAGCACTGGCCAGACACTGAGGCACAGAAAGCCACACCTGGGGTGCCTCCTGCAGAGGCCCAGCAGCACTGGCCAGACACTGAGGCACAGGAAGCCACGTCTGAGGTGCCTCCTGCAGAGGCCCAGCACCACTGGCCAGACACTGAGGCACAAAAAGCCGCGTCTGAGGTGCCTCAGCAGAGGCCCAGCAGCACTGGCCAGACACTGAGGCACAGAAAGCCGCATTTGCAGTGCCTCCCACAGAGGCCCAGCAGCACTGGCCAGACACTAAGGCACAGAAAGCAGCATCTGGGGTGCCTCGCACAGAGGCCCAGCATCACTGGCCAGACACTGAGGCACAGAAATCCACATCTGAGATGCCTCCTCCGGAGGCCCAGCAGCACTGGCCTGACACAGTGAGGCACGGAAAGCCACATCTGAGGTGCCTCCTGCAGAGGTCCAGCACCACTGGCCAGACACTGAGGCACAGGAAGCCATGTCTGAGGTGCCTCCTGCAGAGGCCCAGCAGCACTGGCCAGACACTGAGGCACAGAAAGCCACATCTGAGGTGCCTCCTGCAGAGGTCCAGCACCACGGGCCAGACACTGAGGCACAGAAAGCCACATCTGAGGTGCCTCCTGCAGAGGCCCAGCAGCACTGGCCAGACACTGAGGCACAGAAAACCACATCTGAGGTGCCTCCTGCAGAGGTCCAGCACCACGGGCCAGACACTGAGGCACAGAAAGCCACTACTGAGGTGCCATCTGCAGAGGCCCGGCAGCACTGGCCAGACACTGAGGCACAAACCTGAACCAACATCTGAGGTGCCGCCTGCAGAGGCCCAGCAGCACCGGCCACACACTGAGGCACAGAAAGCCACATCTGAGGTGCCTCCTGCGGAGGCCCAGCAGCACTGGCCAGACACTGAGACACAGGAACCCACGTCTGAGGTGCCTCCTGCGGGGGCCCAGCAGCACTGGCCAGACACTGAGGTACAGGATCCACGTCTGAGGTGCCTTCTGTGGGGGCCAAGCAGCACTGGCTAGACACTGAGGCACAGAAAGCTGCATCTGAGGTGCCTCCTGCAGAGGCCCAGCAGCACTGGGCAGACACTGAGGCACAAACCTGAACCAACATCTGAGGTGCCGCCTTCAGAGGCTCAGCAGCACTTGCCAGACACTGAGGCACAGAAAGCCACATCTGAGGTGCCTCCTCCAGAGGCCCAGCAGCACTGGCCCGACACAGGGAGGCATGGAAAGCCACATCTGAGGTGCCTCCTGCAGAGGCCCAGCACCACTGGCCAGACACTGAGGCACAGGAAGCCATGTCTGAGGTGCCTCCTGCAGAGGCCCAGCAGCACTGGCCAGACAATGAGGCACAGGAAGCCACGTGTGAGGTGCCTCCTGCTGAGGCCCAGCTGCACTGGCCAGACACTGAGGCACAGGAAGCCACGTCTGAGGTGTCTCCTGCAGAGCCCATCAGCACTATCCAGACACTGAGGCACAGAAAGCCACATCTGAGGTGCCCCCTGCAGAGGCCCAGCAGCGCTGGCCAGACACTGAGGCACAAACCTGAACCAACATCTGAGGTAACTCCTGCAGAGGCCCAGCAGCACTGGTCAGACACTGAGTCACAGAAAGACACGTCTGAGGTGCCTCCTTCGGAGGCCGAGCAGCACTGGCCAGATACTGAGGCACATAATGCCACATCTGAGGTGCCTCCTGCAAAGGTCCAGCAGCACTGGCCAGACACTGAGGCACAGAAAGCCACATTTAAGATGCCTCCTGCAAAGGCCCAGCAGCACTGGTCAGACACTGAGGCACAGAAAGCCACATCGGAGGTGCCTCCTGCAGAGGACCAGCAGCACTGGTCAGACACTGAGGCACAGAAAGCCACATCTGAGGTGCCTCCTGCAGAGGCCCAGCACCACGGGCCAGACACTGAGGCACAGAAAGCCACATCTGAGGAGCCTCCTGCAGAGGCCCAGCAGCACTGGCCAGACACTGAGGCACAAACCTGAACCAACATCTGAGGCGCCTCCTGCAGAGCCCCAACAGCACTGGCCAGACACTGAGGCACAGAAAGCCACATCTGAGGTGCCTCCTGCAGAGGCCCAGCAGCCCTGGCCAAACACTGAGGCACAAACCTGAACCAACAACTGAGGTGCCTCCTGCAGAGCCCCAACAGCACTGGCCAGACACTGAGGCACAGAAAGCCACATCTGAGGTGCCTCCTGCAGAGGCCCAGCAGCACTGGCCAGACACTGAGGCACAAACCTGAACCAACATCTGAGGCGCCTCCTGCAGAGCCCCAACAGCACTGGCCAGACACTGAGGCACAGAAAGCCACATCGGAGGTGCCTCCTGCAGAGGACCAGCATCACTGGTCAGACACTGAGGCACAGAAAGCCACATCTGAGGTGCCTCCTGCAGAGGCCCAGCACCACGGGCCAGACACTGAGGCACAGAAAGCCACATCTGAGGAGCCTCCTGCAGAGGCCCAGCAGCACTGGCCAGACACTGAGGCACAAACCTGAACCAACATCTGAGGCGCCTGCTGCAGAGCCCCAACAGCACTGGCCAGACACTGAGGCACAGAAAGCCACATCTGAGGTGCCTCCTGCAGAGGCCCAGCACCACTATCCAGACACTGAGGCACAGAAAGACACATCTGAGGTGCCTCCTACAGAGGCCCCGCACCACTGGCCAGACACTGAGGCACAGAAAGCCACGTCTGAGGTGCCTCCTGCAGAGGCCCAGCAGCACTGGCTAGACACTGAGGCACAGAAAGCGACGTCTGAGGTGCCTCCTGCGGAGGCCCAGCAGCACTGGCCAGACAATGAGGCACAGAAAGTCACATCTGAGGTGCCTCCCGCAGAGGCCCAGCAGCACTGGCCAGACACTGAGGCACAGAAAGCCACAACTGAGGTGCCTCCTGCAGAGGCCCAGCAGCACTGGCCAGACAAGAGGCACAGAAAGCCACATCTGAGGTGCCTCCTGCAGAGGTCCAGCACCACAGACGAGACACTGAGGCATAGAAAGCCACATCTGAGGTGCCTCCTGCGGAGGCCCAGCAGCACTGGCCAGACACTGAGGCACAGAAAGCCACATCTGAGGTGCCTCCTGTGGAGGCCCAGCAGCACTGGCCAGACACTGAGGCACAGAAAGCCACATCTGAGGTGCCCAGTGCAGAGGCCCTCCAGCGCTGGCCAGACACTGAGGAACAAACCTAAACCAACATCTGAGGTAACTCCTGCAGAGACCCAGCAGCACTGGCCAGACACTGAGGCACAGAAAGTCACGTCTGATGTGCCTCCTGGGGAGGCCTAGCAGCACTGGCCAGACACTGAGGCACAGAATGCCACATCTGAGGTGCCTCCTGCAAAGGTCCAGCAGCACTGGCCAGACACTGAGGTACAGGATCCACGTCTGAGGTGCCTTCTGCGTGGGCCAAGCAGCACTGGCCAGACACTGAGGCACAGAAATCCACGTCTGAGGTGCCTCCCGCTGAGACCCAGCAGCACTGGCCAGACACTGAGGCACTGAAAGCCGCATCTGAGGTGCCTCCCGCAGAGGCCCAGCAGCACTGGCCAGACACTGAGGCACAGAAAGCCGCATCTGAGGTGCCTCCTGTGGGGGCCCAGCAGTATTGGCCAGACACTGAGGTACAGCATCTACGTCTGAGGTGTCTTCTGCGGGGGCCAAGCAGCACTGGCCAGACACTGAGGCACAGAAAGCCGCATCTGAGGTGCCTCCCGCAGAGGCCCAGCAGCACTGGCCTGACACAGTGAGGCACGGAAAGCCACATCTGAGGTGCCTCCTGCAGAGGCCCAGCACCACTGGCCAGACACTGAGGCACAGGAAGCCATGTCTGAGGTGCCTCCTGCAGTGGCCCAGCAGCACTGGCCAGACACTGAGGCACAGGAAGCCACGTCTGAGGTGCCTCCTGCAGAGGCCCAGCAGCACTGGCCAGACACTGAGGCACAGGAAGCCACATCTGAGGTGCCTCCTGCAGAGGCCCAGCAGCAGTAGCCAGACACTGAGGCACAGAAAGCCACATCTGAGGTGCCTCCTGCAGAGGCCGAGCAGCACTGGCCAGACATTGAGGCACAGAAAGCCACATCTGAGGTGCCTCCTGCGGAGGCCCAGCAGCACTGGCCAGACACTGAGGCACAGAAAGCCACATCTGAGGTGCCTCCTGCAGAGGCCCAGCAGCACTGGCCAGACACTGAGGCACAGAAAGCCACATCTGAGGTGCCTCCTGCAGAGGCCCAGCAGCACTGGCCTGACACAGTGAGGCACGGAAAGCCACATCTGAGGTGCCTCCTGCAGAGGCCCAGCAGACGTGGCCAGACACTGAGGCACAAACCTGAACCAACATCTGGGGTGCCACCTGCAGAGGCCCAGCAGCACTGGCCAGAAACTGAGGCACAGAAAGCCACATCTGATGTGCCTCCTCCGGAGGCCCAGCAGCACTGGCCTGACACAGTGAGGCACGGAAAGCCACATCTGAGGTGCCTCCTGCAGAGGCCCAGCACCACTGGCCAGACACTGAGGCACAGGAAGCCATGTCTGAGGTGCCTCCTGCAGTGGCCCAGCAGCACTGGCCAGACACTGAGGCACAGGAAGCCACGTCTGAGGTGCCTCCTGCAGAGGCCCAGCAGCACTGGCCAGACACTGAGGCACAGGAAGCCACATCTGAGGTGCCTCCTGCAGAGGCCCAGCAGCAGTAGCCAGACACTGAGGCACAGAAAGCCACATCTGAGGTGCCTCCTGCAGAGGCCGAGCAGCACTGGCCAGACATTGAGGCACAGAAAGCCACATCTGAGGTGCCTCCTGCGGAGGCCCAGCAGCACTGGCCAGACACTGAGGCACAGAAAGCCACATCTGAGGTGCCTCCTGCAGAGGTCCAGCAGCACTGGCCAGACACTGAGGCACAGAAAGCCACATCTGAGGTGCCTCCTGCAGAGGCCCAGCAGCACTGACCAGACACTGAGCACAGGAAGCCACATCTGAGGTGCCTCCTGCAGAGGCCCAGCAGCACTGGCCAGACACTGAGGCACAAACCTGAACCAACATCTGAGGTGCCACCTGCAGAGGCCCAGCAGCACTGGCCAGACAATGAGACACAGGAACCCACGTCTGATGCTCCTCCTGCGGGGGCCCAGCAGCGCTGGCCAGACACTGAGGTACAGGATCCACGTCTGAGGTGCCTTCTGCGGGGCCCAGCAGCACTGGCCAGACACTGAGGTACAGGAACCCATGTCTGAGGTGCCTCCTGCGGGGGCCCAGCAGCACTGGCCAGACACTTAGGCACAGAAAGCCACGTCTGAGGTGCCTCCCGCAGAGGCCCAGCAGCACTGGCCAGACACTGAGGCACTGAAAGCCGCATCTGAGGTGCCTCCCGCAGAGGCCCAGCAGCACTGGCCAGACACTGAGGCACAGAAAGCCGAATCTGAGGTGCCTCCTCTGGAGGCCCAGCAGCACTGGCCCAAAACAGTGAGGCACGGAAAGCCACATCTAAGGTTCCTCCTGCAGAGGCCCAGCACCACTGGCCAGACACTGAGGCACAGGAAGCCACATCTGAGGTGCCTCCTGCAGAGGGCCAGCAGCACTAGCCAGACACTGATGCACAGAAAGCCACATCTGAGGTGCCCCCTGCAGAGGCCCAGCAGCGCTGGCCAGACACTGAGGCACAAACCTGAACCAACATCTGAGGTAACTCCTGCAGAGGCCCAGCAGCACTGGCCAGACACTTTGGCACAGAAAGCCACATCTGAGGTGCCTCCCGCAGAGGCCCAGCAGCACTGGCCAGACACTGAGACACAGAAAGCTGCATCTGAGGTGCCTTCTGCGGGGTCCAGCAGCACTGACCAGACACTGAGGTACAGGATCCACGTCTGAGGTGCCTTCTGTGGGGGCCAAGCAGCACTGGCCAGACACTTAGGCACAGAAAGCCGCATTTGCGGTGCCTCCCGCAGAGGCCCAGCAGCACTGGCCAGACACTAAGGCACAGAAAGCCGCATCTGAGGTGCCTCCCACAGAGGCCCAGCAGCACTGGCCAGACACTGAGGCACAGAAATCCACATCTGAGATGCCTCCTCCGGAGGCCCAGCAGCACTGGCCTGACACAGTGAGGCACGGAAAGCCACATCTAAGGTACCTCCTGCAGAGGTCCAGCACCACTGGCCAGACACTGAGGCACAGGAAGCCATGTCTGAGGTGCCTCCTGCAGAGGCCCAGCAGCACTGGCCAGACACTGAGGCACAGAAAGCCACATCTGAGGTGCCTCCCGCAGAGGTCCAGCACCACGGGCCAGACACTGAGGCACAGAAAGCCACATCTGAGGTGCCTCCTGCAGAGGCCCAGCAGCACTGGCCAGACACTGAGGCACAGAAAGCCACTACTGAGGTGCCATCTGCAGAGGCCCGGCAGCACTGGCCAGACACTGAGGCACAAACCTGAACCAACATCTGAGGTGCCGCCTGCAGAGGCCCAGCAGCACCGGCCACACACTGAGGCACAGAAAGCCACATCTGAGGTGCCTCTTGCGGAGGCCCAGCAGCACTGGCCAGACACTGAGACACAGGAACCCACGTCTGAGGTGCCTCCTGCGGGGGCCCAGCAGCACTGGCCAGACACTGAGGGACAGGATCCACGTCTGAGGTGCCTTCTGTGGGGGCCAAGCAGCACTGGCTAGACACTGAGGCACAGAAAGCTGCATCTGAGGTGCCTCCTGCAGAGGCCCAGCAGCACTGGGCAGACACTGAGGCACAAACCTGAACCAACATCTGAGGTGCCGCCTTCAGAGGCTCAGCAGCAATTGCCAGACACTGAGGCACAGAAAGCCACATCTGAGGTGCCTCCTCCAGAGGCCCAGCAGCACTGGCCAGACACTGAGGCACAAACCTGAACCAACATCTGAGGCGCCTCCTGCAGAGCCCCAGCAGCACTGGCCAGACACTGAGGCACAGAAAGCCACATCTGAGGTGCCTCCTGCAGAGGCCCAGCAGCCCTGGCCAAACACTGAGGCACAAACCTGAACCAACAACTGAGGTGCCGCCTTCAGAGGCCCAGCAGCACTTGCCAGACACAGATGCACGGAAAGCCACATCTGAGGTGCCTCCTGCAGAGGCCCAGCACCACTATCCAGACACTGAGGCACAGAAAGACACATCTGAGGTGCCTCCTGCAGAGGCCCCGCACCACTGGCCAGACACTGAGGCACAGAAAGCCACGTCTGAGGTGCCTCCTGCAGAGGCCCAGCAGCACTGGCCAGACACTGAGGCACAGAAAGCCACGTCTGAGGTGCCTCCTGCGGAGGCTCAGCAGCACTTGCCAGACACTGAGGCACAGAAAGCCACATCTGAGGTGCCTCCTCCAGAGGCCCAGCAGCACTGGCCCGACACAGGGAGGCATGGAAAGCCACATCTGAGGTGCCTCCTGCAGAGGCCCAGCACCACTGGCCAGACACTGAGGCACAGGAAGCCATGTCTGAGGTGCCTCCTGCAGAGGCCCAGCAGCACTGGCCAGACAATGAGGCACAGGAAGCCACGTGTGAGGTGCCTCCTGCTGAGGCCCAGCTGCACTGGCCAGACACTGAGGCACAGGAAGCCACGTCTGAGGTGTCTCCTGCAGAGCCCATCAGCACTATCCAGACACTGAGGCACAGAAAGCCACATCTGAGGTGCCCCCTGCAGAGGCCCAGCAGTGCTGGCCAGACACTGAGGCACAAACCTGAACCAACATCTGAGGTAACTCCTGCAGAGGCCCAGCAGCACTGGTCAGACACTGAGTCACAGAAAGACACGTCTGAGGTGCCTCCTTTGGAGGCCGAGCAGCACTGGCCAGATACTGAGGCACATAATGCCACATCTGAGGTGCCTCCTGCAAAGGTCCAGCAGCACTGGCCAGACACTGAGGCACAGAAAGCCACATTTAAGATGCCTCCTGCAAAGGCCCAGCAGCACTGGTCAGACACTGAGGCACAGAAAGCCACATCGGAGGTGCCTCCTGCAGAGGACCAGCAGCACTGGTCAGACACTGAGGCACAGAAAGCCACATCTGAGGTGCCTCCTGCAGAGGCCCAGCACCACGGGCCAGACACTGAGGCACAGAAAGCCACATCTGAGGAGCCTCCTGCAGAGGCCCAGCAGCACTGGCCAGACACTGAGGCACAAACCTGAACCAACATCTGAGGCGCCTCCTGCAGAGCCCCAACAGCACTGGCCAGACACTGAGGCACAGAAAGCCACATCTGAGGTGCCTCCTGCAGAGGCCCAGCAGCCCTGGCCAAACACTGAGGCACAAACCTGAACCAACAACTGAGGTGCCTCCTGCAGAGCCCCAACAGCACTGGCCAGACACTGAGGCACAGAAAGCCACATCTGAGGTGCCTCCTGCAGAGGCCCAGCAGCACTGGCCAGACACTGAGGCACAAACCTGAACCAACATCTGAGGCGCCTCCTGCAGAGCCCCAACAGCACTGGCCAGACACTGAGGCACAGAAAGCCACATCGGAGGTGCCTCCTGCAGAGGACCAGCATCACTGGTCAGACACTGAGGCACAGAAAGCCACATCTGAGGTGCCTCCTGCAGAGGCCCAGCACCACGGGCCAGACACTGAGGCACAGAAAGCCACATCTGAGGAGCCTCCTGCAGAGGCCCAGCAGCACTGGCCAGACACTGAGGCACAAACCTGAACCAACATCTGAGGCGCCTGCTGCAGAGCCCCAACAGCACTGGCCAGACACTGAGGCACAGAAAGCCACATCTGAGGTGCCTCCTGCAGAGGCCCAGCACCACTATCCAGACACTGAGGCACAGAAAGACACATCTGAGGTGCCTCCTACAGAGGCCCCGCACCACTGGCCAGACACTGAGGCACAGAAAGCCACGTCTGAGGTGCCTCCTGCAGAGGCCCAGCAGCACTGGCTAGACACTGAGGCACAGAAAGCGACGTCTGAGGTGCCTCCTGCGGAGGCCCAGCAGCACTGGCCAGACAATGAGGCACAGAAAGTCACATCTGAGGTGCCTCCCGCAGAGGCCCAGCAGCACTGGCCAGACACTGAGGCACAGAAAGCCACAACTGAGGTGCCTCCTGCAGAGGCCCAGCAGCACTGGCCAGACACTGAGGCACAGAAAGCCACATCTGAGGTGCCTCCTGCAGAGGTCCAGCACCACAGACGAGACACTGAGGCATAGAAAGCCACATCTGAGGTGCCTCCTGCGGAGGCCCAGCAGCACTGGCCAGACACTGAGGCACAGAAAGCCACATCTGAGGTGCCTCCTGTGGAGGCCCAGCAGCACTGGCCAGACACTGAGGCACAGAAAGCCACATCTGAGGTGCCCAGTGCAGAGGCCCTCCAGCGCTGGCCAGACACTGAGGAACAAACCTAAACCAACATCTGAGGTAACTCCTGCAGAGACCCAGCAGCACTGGCCAGACACTGAGGCACAGAAAGTCACGTCTGATGTGCCTCCTGGGGAGGCCTAGCAGCACTGGCCAGACACTGAGGCACAGAATGCCACATCTGAGGTGCCTCCTGCAAAGGTCCAGCAGCACTGGCCAGACACTGAGGTACAGGATCCACGTCTGAGGTGCCTTCTGCGTGGGCCAAGCAGCACTGGCCAGACACTGAGGCACAGAAATCCACGTCTGAGGTGCCTCCCGCTGAGACCCAGCAGCACTGGCCAGACACTGAGGCACTGAAAGCCGCATCTGAGGTGCCTCCCGCAGAGGCCCAGCAGCACTGGCCAGACACTGAGGCACAGAAAGCCGCATCTGAGGTGCCTCCTGTGGGGGCCCAGCAGTATTGGCCAGACACTGAGGTACAGCATCTACGTCTGAGGTGTCTTCTGCGGGGGCCAAGCAGCACTGGCCAGACACTGAGGCACAGAAAGCCGCATCTGAGGTGCCTCCCGCAGAGGCCCAGCAGCACTGGCCTGACACAGTGAGGCACGGAAAGCCACATCTGAGGTGCCTCCTGCAGAGGCCCAGCACCACTGGCCAGACACTGAGGCACAGGAAGCCATGTCTGAGGTGCCTCCTGCAGTGGCCCAGCAGCACTGGCCAGACACTGAGGCACAGGAAGCCACGTCTGAGGTGCCTCCTGCAGAGGCCCAGCAGCACTGGCCAGACACTGAGGCACAGGAAGCCACATCTGAGGTGCCTCCTGCAGAGGCCCAGCAGCAGTAGCCAGACACTGAGGCACAGAAAGCCACATCTGAGGTGCCTCCTGCAGAGGCCGAGCAGCACTGGCCAGACATTGAGGCACAGAAAGCCACATCTGAGGTGCCTCCTGCGGAGGCCCAGCAGCACTGGCCAGACACTGAGGCACAGAAAGCCACATCTGAGGTGCCTCCTGCAGAGGCCCAGCAGCACTGGCCAGACACTGAGGCACAGAAAGCCACATCTGAGGTGCCTCCTGCAGAGGCCCAGCAGCACTGGCCTGACACAGTGAGGCACGGAAAGCCACATCTGAGGTGCCTCCTGCAGAGGCCCAGCAGCACTGGCCAGACACTGAGGCACAAACCTGAACCAACATCTGGGGTGCCACCTGCAGAGGCCCAGCAGCACTGGCCAGAAACTGAGGCACAGAAAGCCACATCTGAGGTGCCTCCTCCGGAGGCCCAGCAGCACTGGCCTGACACAGTGAGGCACGGAAAGCCACATCTGAGGTGCCTCCTGCAGAGGCCCAGCACCACTGGCCAGACACTGAGGCACAGGAAGCCATGTCTGAGGTGCCTCCTGCAGTGGCCCAGCAGCACTGGCCAGACACTGAGGCACAGGAAGCCACGTCTGAGGTGCCTCCTGCAGAGGCCCAGCAGCACTGGCCAGACACTGAGGCACCGAAAGCCACATCTGAGGTGCCTCCTGCAGAGGCCCAGCAGCAGTAGCCAGACACTGAGGCACAGAAAGCCACATCTGAGGTGCCTCCTGCAGAGGCCGAGCAGCACTGGCCAGACATTGAGGCACAGAAAGCCACATCTGAGGTGCCTCCTGCGGAGGCCCAGCAGCACTGGCCAGACACTGAGGCACAGAAAGCCACATCTGAGGTGCCTCCTGCAGAGGTCCAGCAGCACTGGCCAGACACTGAGGCACAGAAAGCCACATCTGAGGTGCCTCCTGCAGAGGCCCAGCAGCACTGACCAGACACTGAGCACAGGAAGCCACATCTGAGGTGCCTCCTGCAGAGGCCCAGCAGCACTGGCCAGACACTGAGGCACAAACCTGAACCAACATCTGAGGTGCCACCTGCAGAGGCCCAGCAGCACTGGCCAGACAATGAGACACAGGAACCCACGTCTGATGCTCCTCCTGCGGGGGCCCAGCAGCGCTGGCCAGACACTGAGGTACAGGATCCACGTCTGAGGTGCCTTCTGCGGGGGCCCAGCAGCACTGGCCAGACACTGAGGTACAGGAACCCATGTCTGAGGTGCCTCCTGCGGGGGCCCAGCAGCACTGGCCAGACACTTAGGCACAGAAAGCCACGTCTGAGGTGCCTCCCGCAGAGGCCCAGCAGCACTGGCCAGACACTGAGGCACTGAAAGCCGCATCTGAGGTGCCTCCCGCAGAGGCCCAGCAGCACTGGCCAGACACTGAGGCACAGAAAGCCGAATCTGAGGTGCCTCCTCTGGAGGCCCAGCAGCACTGGCCCAAAACAGTGAGGCACGGAAAGCCACATCTAAGGTTCCTCCTGCAGAGGCCCAGCACCACTGGCCAGACACTGAGGCACAGGAAGCCACATCTGAGGTGCCTCCTGCAGAGGGCCAGCAGCACTAGCCAGACACTGATGCACAGAAAGCCACATCTGAGGTGCCCCCTGCAGAGGCCCAGCAGCGCTGGCCAGACACTGAGGCACAAACCTGAACCAACATCTGAGGTAACTCCTGCAGAGGCCCAGCAGCACTGGCCAGACACTTTGGCACAGAAAGCCACATCTGAGGTGCCTCCCGCAGAGGCCCAGCAGCACTGGCCAGACACAGACACAGAAAGCTGCATCTGAGGTGCCTTCTGCGGGGGTCCAGCAGCACTGACCAGACACTGAGGTACAGGATCCACGTCTGAGGTGCCTTCTGTGGGGGCCAAGCAGCACTGGCCAGACACTTAGGCACAGAAAGCCGCATTTGCGGTGCCTCCCGCAGAGGCCCAGCAGCACTGGCCAGACACTAAGGCACAGAAAGCCGCATCTGAGGTGCCTCCCACAGAGGCCCAGCAGCACTGGCCAGACACTGAGGCACAGAAATCCACATCTGAGATGCCTCCTCCGGAGGCCCAGCAGCACTGGCCTGACACAGTGAGGCACGGAAAGCCACATCTAAGGTACCTCCTGCAGAGGTCCAGCACCACTGGCCAGACACTGAGGCACAGGAAGCCATGTCTGAGGTGCCTCCTGCAGAGGCCCAGCAGCACTGGCCAGACACTGAGGCACAGAAAGCCACATCTGAGGTGCCTCCCGCAGAGGTCCAGCACCACGGGCCAGACACTGAGGCACAGAAAGCCACATCTGAGGTGCCTCCTGCAGAGGCCCAGCAGCACTGGCCAGACACTGAGGCACAGGAAACCACATCTGAGGTGCCTCCAGCAGAGGTCCAGCACCACGGGACAGACACTGAGGCACAGAAAGCCACTACTGAGGTGCCATCTGCAGAGGCCCGGCAGCACTGGCCAGACACTGAGGCACAAACCTGAACCAACATCTGAGGTGCCGCCTGCAGAGGCCCAGCAGCACCGGCCACACACTGAGGCACAGAAAGCCACATCTGAGGTGCCTCTTGCGGAGGCCCAGCAGCACTGGCCAGACACTGAGACACAGGAACCCACGTCTGAGGTGCCTCCTGCGGGGGCCCAGCAGCACTGGCCAGACACTGAGGTACAGGATCCACGTCTGAGGTGCCTTCTGTGGGGGCCAAGCAGCACTGGCTAGACACTGAGGCACAGAAAGCTGCATCTGAGGTGCCTCCTGCAGAGGCCCAGCAGCACTGGGCAGACACTGAGGCACAAACCTGAACCAACATCTGAGGTGCCGCCTTCAGAGGCTCAGCAGCAATTGCCAGACACTGAGGCACAGAAAGCCACATCTGAGGTGCCTCCTCCAGAGGCCCAGCAGCACTGGCCAGACACTGAGGCACAAACCTGAACCAACACCTGAGGCGCCTCCTGCAGAGCCCCAGCAGCACTGGCCAGACACTGAGGCACAGAAAGCCACATCTGAGGTGCCTCCTGCAGAGGCCCAGCAGCCCTGGCCAAACACTGAGGCACAAACCTGAACCAACAACTGAGGTGCCGCCTTCAGAGGCCCAGCAGCACTTGCCAGACACAGATGCACGGAAAGCCACATCTGAGGTGCCTCCTGCAGAGGCCCAGCACCACTATCCAGACACTGAGGCACAGAAAGACACATCTGAGGTGCCTCCTGCAGAGGCCCTGCACCACTGGCCAGACACTGAGGCACAGAAAGCCACGTCTGAGGTGCCTCCTGCAGAGGCCCAGCAGCACTGGCCAGACACTGAGGCACAGAAAGCCACGTCTGAGGTGCCTCCTGCGGAGGCCCAGCAGCACTGGCCAGACAATGAGGCACAGAAAGTCACATCTGAGGTGCCTCCCGCAGAGGCCCAGCAGCACTGGCCAGACACTGAGGCACAGAAAGCCACATCTGAGGTGCCTCCTGCAGAGGCCCAGCAGCACTGGCCAGACATTGAGGCACAGAAAGCCACATCTGAGGTGCCTCCTGCAGAGGTCCAGCACCACAGGCGAGACACTGAGGCATAGAAAGCCACATCTGAGGTGCCCCCTGCAGAGGCCCTCCAGTGCTGGCCAGACACTGAGGAACAAACCTAAACCAACATCTGAGGTACCTCCTGCAGAGACCCAGCAGCACTGGCCAGACACTGAGGCACAGAAAGTCACGTCTGATGTGCCTCCTGGGGAGGCCCAGCAGCACTGGCCAGACACTGAGGCACAGAATGCCACATCTGAGGTGCCTCCTGCAAAGGTCCAGCAGCACTGGCCAGACACTGAGGTACAGGATCCACGTCTGAGGTGCCTTCTGCGTGGGCCAAGCAGCACTGGCCAGACACTGAGGCACAGAAATCCACGTCTGAGGTGCCTCCCGCAGAGGCCCAGCAGCACTGGCCAGACACTGAGGCACTGAAAGCCGCATCTGAGGTGCCTCCCGCAGAGGCCCAGCAGCACTGGCCAGACACTGAGGTACAAACCTGAACCAACATCTGAGGTAACTCCTGCAGAGGCCCAGCAGCACTGGCCAGAAACTGAGGCACAGAAAGCCACATCTGAGGTGCCTCCTCCGGAGGCCCAGCAGCACTGGCCTGACACAGTGAGGCACGGAAAGCCACATCTGAGGTGCCTCCCGCAGAGGCCCAGCAGCACTGGCCAGACACTGAGGTACAAACCTGAACCAACATCTGAGGTAACTCCTGCAGAGGCCCAGCAGCACTGGCCAGAAACTGAGGCACAGAAAGCCACATCTGAGGTGCCTCCTGCGGGGGCCCAGCAGTACTGGCCAGACACTGAGGTACAGGATCTACGTCTGAGGTGTCTTCTGCGGGGGCCAAGCAGCACTGGCCAGACACTGAGGCACAGAAAGCCGCATCTGAGGTGCCTCCCGCAGAGGCCCAGCAGCACTGGCCAGACATTGAGGTACAAACCTGAACCAACATCTGAGGTAACTCCTGCAGAGGCCCAGCAGCACTGGCCAGAAACTGAGGCACAGAAAGCCACATCTGAGGTGCCTCCTCCGGAGGCCCAGCAGCACTGGCCTGACACAGTGAGGCACGGAAAGCCACATCTGAGGTGCCTCCTGCAGAGGCCCAGCACCACTGGCCAGACACTGAGGCACAGGAAGCCACGTCTGAGGTGCCTCCAGCAGAGGCCCAGCAGCACTGGCCAGACACTGAGGCACAGGAAGCCACATCTGAGGTGCCTCCTGCAGAGGCCCAGCAGCACTAGCCAGACACTGAGGCACAGAAAGCCACATCTGAGGTGCCTCCTGCAGAGGCCGAGCAGCACTGGCCAGACATTGAGGCACAGAAAGCCACATCTGAGGTGCCTCCTGCGGAGGTCCAGCAGCACTGGCCAGACACTGAGGCACAGAAAGCCACATCTGAGGTGCCTCCTGCAGAGGCCCAGCAGCACTGGCCAGACACTGAGGCACAGAAAGCCACATCTGAGGTGCCTCCTGCAGAGGCCCAGCAGCACTGGTCAGACACTGAGACACAGAAAGCCACATCTGAGGTGCTTCCTGCAAAGGCCCAGCACCACGGGCCAGACACTGAGGCACAGAAAGCCATGTCTGAGGTCACTCCTGCAGAGGTCCAGCACCACATGTCAGACACTGAGGCACAGAAAGCCACATCTGAGGTGCCTCCTGCAGAAGCCCAGCAGCACTGGCCAGACACTAAGGCACAAACCTGAACCAACATCTGAGGGAACTCCTGCAGAGGCCCAGCAGCACTGGCCAGACACTGAGGCACAGAAAGCCACATCTGAGGTGCCTCCTGTAGAGGCCCAGCAGGACTGGCCAGCCACTGAGGCACAGAAAGCCACATCTGAGGTGCCTCTTGCAGAGGTCCAGCACCACTGGCCAGACACTGAGGCACAAGAAGCCACGTCTGAGGTGCCTCCTGCAGAGGCCCAGCAGCACTGGCCAGACACTGAAGCACAGAAAGCCACATCTGAGGTGCCTCCTGCGGAGGTCCAGCATCACTGGCCAGACACTGAGGCACAGGAAGCCACGTCTGAGGGGCCTCCTGCAGAGGTCCAGCAGCACTCGCCAGACACTGAGGCACAGAAAGCCACGTCTGAGGTGGCTCCTGCGGAGGCCCAGCAGCACTGGCCAGACACTGAGGCACAAACCTGAACCAACATCTGATGTGCCGCCTGCAGAGGCCCAGCAGCACTGGCCAGACACTGAGGCACAGAAAGCCACGTCTGAGGTGCCTCCTGCAGAGGCCCAGCAGCACTGGCCAGACACTGAGGCACAGAAAGCCACATCTGAGGTGCCTCCTGCAGAGGCCCAGCAGCACTGGCCAGACACTGAGGCACAGGAAGCCACGTCTGAGGTGCCTCCTGCAGAGGCCCAGCAGCACTGGCCAGACACTGAGGCACACAAAGCCACGTCTGAGGTGCCTCCTGCGGAGGCCCAGCAGCACTGGCCAGACACTGAGGCACAGAAAGCCACGTCTGAGGTGCCTCCTGCGGAGGCCCAGCAGCACTGTCCAGACACTGAGGCACAGAAAGGCACGTCTGAGGTGCCTCCTGCGGAGGCCCAGCAGCACTGTCCAGACACTGAGGCACAGGAAGCCACGTCTGAGGTGCCTTCCTGCGGAGGCCCAGCAGCACTAACCAGACACTGAGGCAGAGGAAGCCACGTCTGAGGTGCCTCCTGCGGAGGCCCAGCAGCACTAACCAGACACTGAGGCAGAGAAAGCCACATCTGAGGTGCCTCCTGCAGAGGCCCAGCAGCACTGGCCAGACACTGAAGCAGAGAAAGCCACGTCTGAGGTGCCTCCTGCAGAGGACCAGCAGCACTGGCCAGACACTGAGGCACAGGAAGCCACGTATGAGGTGCCTCCTGCGGAGGCCTAGCACCACTGGCCAGACACTGAGGCACATGAAGCCACGTCTGAGGTGCCTCCTGGGGAGGACCAGCAGCACTGGCCAGACACTGAGACACAGGAAGCCACGTCTGAGGTGCCTCCTGGGGAGGCCCAGCAGCACTGGCCAGACACTGAGGCACAGAAAGCCACACCTGAGGTGCCTCCTGCAGAGGCCCAGCAGCACTGGCCAGACACTGAGTCACTGGAAGCCACGTCTGAGGTGCCTCCTGTGGGGGCTCAGCAGCACTGGCCAGACACTGAGGCACAGAAACCACATCTGAGGTGCCTCAGCAGAGGCCCATCAGCACTGGCCAGAGACTGAGGCACAGAAAGCCACATCTGAGGTGCCTCAGTAGAGGCCCAGCAGCACTGGCCAGACACTGAGGCACAGAAAGCCACATCTGAGGTGCCTCCTGCAGAGGCCCAGCAGCACTGGCCAGACACTGAGGCACAGAAAGCCACGTCTGAGGTGCCTCCTTTGGAGGCCCAGCAGCACTGGCCAGACACTGAGGCACAGAAAGCCACACCTGGGGTGCCTCCTGCAGAGGCCCAGCAGCACTGGCCAGACACTGAGGCACAGGAAGCCACGTCTGAGGTGCCTCCTGCAGAGGTCCAGCAGCACTGTCCAGACACTGAGGCACAGAAAGCCACATCTGAGGTTCCTCCTGCACAGGCCTAGCACCACTGGCCAGACACTGAGTCACAGAAAGCCGCGTCTGAGGTGCCTCAGCAGAGGCCCAGCAGCACTGGCCAGACACTGAGGCACAGAAAGCCACATCTGAGGTGCCTCCTGCAGAGGTCCAGCAGCACTGGCCAGACACTGAGGCACAGAAAGCCACGTCTGAGGTGCCTCCTTTGGAGGCCCAGCAGCACTGGCCAGACACTGAGGCACAGAAAGCCACAGCTGGGGTGCCTCCTGCAGAGGCCCAGCAGCACTGGCCAGACACTGAGGCACAGGAAGCCACGTCTGAGGTGCCTCCTGCAGAGGCCCAGCAGCACTGGCCAGACACTGAGGCACACAAAGCCACGTCTGAGGTGCCTCCTGCGGAGGCCCAGCAGCACTGGCCAGACACTGAGGCACAGAAAGCCACGTCTGAGGTGCCTCCTGCGGAGGCCCAGCAGCACTGTCCAGACACTGAGGCACAGAAAGGCACGTCTGAGGTGCCTCCTGCGGAGGCCCAGCAGCACTGTCCAGACACTGAGGCACAGGAAGCCACGTCTGAGGTGCCTCCTGCGGAGGCCCAGCAGCACTAACCAGACACTGAGGCAGAGGAAGCCACGTCTGAGGTGCCTCCTGCGGAGGCCCAGCAGCACTAACCAGACACTGAGGCAGAGAAAGCCACATCTGAGGTGCCTCCTGCAGAGGCCCAGCAGCACTGGCCAGACACTGAAGCAGAGAAAGCCATGTCTGAGGTGCCTCCTGCAGAGGACCAGCAGCACTGGCCAGACACTGAGGCACAGGAAGCCACGTATGAGGTGCCTCCTGCGGAGGCCTAGCACCACTGGCCAGACACTGAGGCACATGAAGCCACGTCTGAGGTGCCTCCTGGGGAGGACCAGCAGCACTGGCCAGACACTGAGACACAGGAAGCCACGTCTGAGGTGCCTCCTGGGAGGCCCAGCAGCACTGGCCAGACACTGAGGCACAGAAAGCCACACCTGAGGTGCCTCCTGCAGAGGCCCAGCAGCACTGGCCAGACACTGAGTCACTGGAAGCCACGTCTGAGGTGCCTCCTGTGGGGGCTCAGCAGCACTGGCCAGACACTGAGGCACAGAAACCACATCTGAGGTGCCTCAGCAGAGGCCCATCAGCACTGGCCAGAGACTGAGGCACAGAAAGCCACATCTGAGGTGCCTCAGTAGAGGCCCAGCAGCACTGGCCAGACACTGAGGCACAGAAAGCCACATCTGAGGTGCCTCCTGCAGAGGCCCAGCAGCACTGGCCAGACACTGAGGCACAGAAAGCCACGTCTGAGGTGCCTCCTTTGGAGGCCCAGCAGCACTGGCCAGACACTGAGGCACAGAAAGCCACACCTGGGGTGCCTCCTGCAGAGGCCCAGCAGCACTGGCCAGACACTGAGGCACAGGAAGCCACGTCTGAGGTGCCTCCTGCAGAGGTCCAGCAGCACTGTCCAGACACTGAGGCACAGAAAGCCACATCTGAGGTTCCTCCTGCACAGGCCTAGCACCACTGGCCAGACACTGAGTCACAGAAAGCCGCGTCTGAGGTGCCTCAGCAGAGGCCCAGCAGCACTGGCCAGACACTGAGGCACAGAAAGCCACATCTGAGGTGCCTCCTGCAGAGGTCCAGCAGCACTGGCCAGACACTGAGGCACAGAAAGCCACGTCTGAGGTGCCTCCTTTGGAGGCCCAGCAGCACTGGCCAGACACTGAGGCACAGAAAGCCACAGCTGGGGTGCCTCCTGCAGAGGCCCAGCAGCACTGGCCAGACACTGAGGCACAGGAAGCCACGTCTGAGGTGCCTCCTGCAGAGGTCCAGCAGCACTGGCCAGACACTGAGGCACAAACCTGAACCAACATCTGAACCACACCTAAGCTATGCAAAATAATAGCATAGCACGGTCTGTGCGTCTACATACATGCTTTATGCCGCAGTATTTTGAAAGAGAGAGAGAGAGAGGTATAAATATAACCTTTTGCCTCCTGGTTTTAGTTAAATGTATTTTTTATATTGTTCATCCAAATATAAAAAAAAATATCTTACTAAAACCAGGATGCAAGAGGTTAGGTTGACTCAGTGATGTTAAATGTTAAAATCATAAAATCAATTAGAGAGACAGCAAGATTATATGGCTATTACCAGAGATGTTTCTCTGTGCAGAGTCAATGTAACATGTAACTTGTGGGGAAGTAAACTGTATTTTTCGCATTTTTCTTTAGCTGTACAGAAATGTGACCTTTGTACCGTGGTAAAAACTGCATTCTTATAAATATATTTATGCCATGGGAGTAAAAGTAAGTGGAGCCCATTAAAATGTGTGATTTAGAGTCACTGTATTAATAATCCACACACATTCATATATTTATGACTAGAGTAGAGTGGAGTGGAGTTGACAGGGGGCGGGCACCCCTTTTTACTGTGGCACAGACTGCACGCTACAAGGGGCTTACACATGGAAGCACCTCTCTGCACAGTCACAAGGCCTCTTCAACGTGATGTCACCTCCAGGCACAAATGTAACTCCTTGCTTCCTGGGTTTGGTTAAATAACCTTTCCAAACAAACACACAAGAAACAGTGCAATGGCATAAAATCCATATATGCAGATGCAGTGAGTGTAAAATGCTATTGATTAACATTGTTTAGGAAGGGGAGCGACATCGTGACCCCGCGAGGCTTCACCTCTAGCAAGTGGTGATCCCTCCCTACCCACAGTAATGGTGACAAATGGCATATTACGTTATCTATCTATCTATCTATCTATCTATCTATCTATCTATCTATCTATCTATCTATCTATCTATCTATCTATCTATCTATCTATCTATCTATCTATCTATCTATTTAGATATTTAGATGGATAGATAGATAGATAGATAGATAGATAGATAGATAGATAGATGATAGATAGATAGATAGATAGATAGATAGATAGATAGATCATATACCTATATGTCTATATATATCTATATGTCTATGGAATAACCGGAAGGAAGAAGAGCACAGACATTGGTAAAAAGTGCAGCGGTATGAAACTTCAAAGAAATGTTGGAAACAACACACTAATAAGCATCTGATCTGACATTGACTGGTGTCAACATGATGGGCTAATGAGTGTGCACAGCCTAGAAGAATGTCCACGCGCAGAAGGAAGCAAGAAAAGCTGATGGCTTCTAGGAAATTGCTTGTTCCGTGACCCAAATCCTTCGTCGGATGCATACCTCAATACACTGTCACATCCCCGGTGGGCCGCACAGCCATTTACCGCAGCCTAAAATAAATGGCTCTCTTCCTGTGACAGAAGCAAGAGGGCGGTGTGAGGGGCTCAGGGCTAATATATGATGCCCTGAGGGTCATTTCGGCCCTCAGTCAGTCTCCCTCCTGTGTTCTCCATCCCTTTGAGGTTTGTGTTTATTGGGGTCAAACCAGACCCCTCCCATCCCAAAGGGGACGCTTCATGTCATGTTCAGCCGCGATAATAAACAGAAGTAAAGTACCAGAGACAGTAACGGACCAATCATAATGCATATTTCCTAGAATTATCGAACCACATCCACAAAGCAATTTACGTCCACAAATTCAATTTATAGTCCCAAATGGCTTGAATTACGAGTTTAAGGTACACACAAAAGTTGTATTTTCAGTCGTAAATCAATTTTCTCACCCGGGAAGGGTGGACAGAAATGTTTGGCACCACACAAACTTTGGAGCATGGGCCATTCACAAACTTGCATCCTACGTATTCCCACCTTAAAAAAGGTCAGATATTTACTGCTGGGAAGTGTAGAAGTAAATCCCTTTTCATGGTGGGAATGGGTGGAGCAGAATTGGTGGAGGTCTACAGGAAGGGGATTTCATAACGCAGAAAATATTTTTTCTGTGGAGAAAAAGACAAGATATTCTTGCATACTTAACTGTCCACTATGTACAATTGCCAATAGCAAACTGCTTCCAAGCAGATGCAAACAGGAATTCACAACTGTTATCCAGGAGTACTCCCAGATTCGACAGAATGTCTCAGGCTTGCAGGTGTACTCTTAGAAAGGTATTTTACATTCCCAAAGATCTGCACCCTTAAGAGAAAGTAAACCTGCTGGTGTAAAGTTACAAATATTATAATGTCTTCATTTAACCACTGCCTGGCCTTGCTTTAATATGGTGGAATCATTCCCTGACCCTCTGTGATATTAATCCCTGGGGAGGAGACCCTGAATGTATATATAGTCACTAGAAAAAAACGAAAGGTTAAAGTAATGTTATAGTTACGACAAGAACTAATATTTAAAAAAACGAAAAACCACTGAAAGTCTTCAGTTATATTTCAGTGAACTAACTATAACATGCACCCTTATCATGCACTGCTTATGACCGCACATATTACATTTCTCATGACTACATCATTGATGACATCACTGATGACATCATACAATCGTTGTGAAAGTGTAGAGATTTATGAAGTAACGTGAAGTACCATGGAGGATTTCAGTGAATCCTGAATTATGTTTCTTAACATGAATGATGTTATATGCGAGGCTGTCGGCAGTGCATTATGGGGGCACAAATTAGTCTATCTCATGCCCTCGCTATGCACAGTGTTGTTATCAATGATGTAATTTCAGATGTGATTAGGGATGTTATCAATGCAGTCATTGAACATGTCATGAGTGATGTACTATGTGAGGTACAGCCAGTGCAGGGAGAGGTGTGGCGCATCGGGCAGGGCGCCTGACTCCGTGCAGGGCTAACGGTTCGATCCCCGCACTGGAACAGCTCAGCTCAGCACCATGCGCCTCTGGGCAATAGCTCACTCAATCTCCCCGACGGCACCCAGCGCCTTGAGACCCTTAGGGGTGAGTAGTTCACGCTTTACAAATACCGGATTTAGATTTAATGCATGGCGAGGGAGTGAGTTATGGTTAGTTTATGGCACATGTTCTAGTTACTTGAGATAACTATGAATGGTGAATTTCAGTGGTTTTGTTAGTTTAAAATGTTATGTATTACCTGACATTTTCACTTAACTATAACGTCCCTTTAACCTCTGCTTTTTTCAGTGAATTTCTAAAAAAAAATTAATGTAAATTAAGATGTTATTACCATACCTCACTATAACGCCACCTTTAACATTGTTTTTGTTTCTGTGAATATCTGAGTTTAAAAAAAAACATAAAGTAACCATATTAAGGCTGTCATTTTAGGTAAAGTAGACCTACTGGTTTCACCAGAGGGTCAGAAGTCCAAGTAGAAAAGGCAGGCCCACACAGCGCACCCACATATATAAATCAGACCCATTGACTTTGTCAATAAATCACCACGATCATTTATCAATAACTACAATCCAATGCACTCCCATGTACACGGCTATGATTAGTAATAATTACTGTCACAAAAACTTTTTAAATGAAGCAACCATAAACATGTGTTGAGTCTTTTTTTCACTCTCTTCAGGTCACAAAATGCAGCTATAGAACTGTTGTGCTCGGACCTCTCTGTAAGGTCACCATTTTGCCATCACCCCTCCTGTTTTCTGAACCCTTTTTGTTGGCTTTTAGGACTTTGTGCACTATACCACTGCTAACCAGGACTGAGTTGCTTGTGCTCATCCTTAAAACATGGTAACATTGGCTTACACCTACTTTGCACATTTAGGGGTATATTTATCATAGGGTTGTGAAGCTTCTGCGCCACGCAATGGGGTGCAAAAGCATTGCAACCCTTAAGTGGGATTTATTAAGTTACGCAAGGCCACCTTGTGTGACCCTGAGCGGCTTTATAAATCTGGAGTAACGCAATGCAGCGAAAATCATTGTGCTGCGTTACTCTGCCCCAGGGAGGCGTTCCATGGGTGCTGCATGGATGGTCCCCATGGATTTCGGCGCATTCCCAGGTTTACCATTACTGGTAGACCTGGAAATGCACCAAAATGCTACACCATCCCAGGGGAGCGATAATGAAAATATGTTTATTTCTCCTCGTTATTCCTCTTTCTATGTGTGCTGCATTCCGCAACACACATAGAAAAAGGAAAATGCTTAAGGAGATTGTTTTTGTGCAGGAAAGTGCCTCTTCCTGCACTAAAAACAATCCTGCTTACAATGCTTACAATGCAGGCACCGTGTTGCAAAAGTGCCTGCTTTGGCGCTAGACAGCACCTTGTGCGCCAGTGCTTGGAAAAGACAAAAATGTGCCATATAATGTTAAATATGGCACATCTCTGCCCTTTCCCTGTTGTAGAGCACCGCAAAGTGGCTTGCTGTGCTGCGTGACTTATTGATAAACATGCCCCCATATTTATTTATGTCCCTAGTAAAGTGGTACAACATGTACCCAGGGCCTGTATATTAAACACTACTAGTGGGCCTGCAGCACTCATTGTGCCACCCACTGAAGTGGCCATTTAAACTGTGTCTCAAGCCTGCCATTGCAGCCTGTATGTAGTTTTAAACTGCCATTTTGACCTGAGAAAATAAACCTTTTGCCAAGCCTAAACTTTCCTTTTTAACACATATAAGTCACCCGCAAAGTAGGACCTCAAAAACAGCCCATAGGGCAGGGTGTCTGCATTTAAAAGGTTTGATATGTACCTTAAAGTTTTACGTGTCTTGGTAGAGAAAAATCCTGAATTTGTTTTTCACTACTGCAAGGCCTACATAGGATAACATTGGTTATCTTATTACATTTAATAAGTGATAACATTTGATTGGGAGCAGGTAAGAATGTTATGTTTGCATTTAAATGAATTGTGATTTAAAAACCTCGTCAATGGTAAAGTCAGTTTATAAGTCAACATTTTTAAAATGCCACTTTTAGAAAGTTGACATTTTCTTGCCCTAAACTTTCTGAGGCCATCTAGGAGTTTCCAGCTGCCTGGGCCTGTTAACTGCTCCCCCATAAGGAATGCATATTGGTCCCAGACAGTGAACAATAGGACCTGAGTGTAGCTGGGAGAGGGACATCCTGCCAGGATGGGAGGTGTAGAGCTGCTCTCCGCCTCACTTACATTTCAAAGGAGCTACCTCAACAAGCTCTCAAAGAACTTTACACAAGGCGTTTGTCACCCCAGACATCTAGGTACCTGGGCAGGGAAGAAGAAAAATCCATAACTATTTGTGGAGGGAATATTCAAGACGTTTCTTCCACTTCAAAGCTGGCACCAGCTATAAAAATAGGACCCTCAGTTCCACTCTTTAGTTTATTCCTGGGACTGCCTTGTACTCCAGAGGACTGCCCTCCTGCTTGAGGCCTGCCTTGCTGCTTGAATGAGAGAGGACCATCTCCTTGAACCCAGAACTACCAGAGTGACTCCAAGGTCTTACATTCTGTTCTGAGCTACAAGGACACAACAAGCTCCTGAGTCCTCTCTGCAACTCCCCAGCTGACTTGCTGCATCCATCCTGAAACTGCAACTGGCCCTGCCTGGACCTGCCTGAGCCCTGCTGGCCTTTGCTCGATTGAGTTTCTGATACTCAAGAGGTGCCTTCCCAGGTCCTGGACCTTTTACTGGCATCTGTTGGGCTGCACCTGTGAAATCCTGAAATTTTGAACTTTGCATGTCAGACTTTGAGAAGGTAACTTTTTGAGTGAGACTAACCTGGTCCCTGTATCCAGCCCACACTCCATCTCCGTTGGCCTTAACTTGTGACTTTGTCCCGGTCTAGTGCGACCAGAAACCCAAAGTAAGCGTTTCTGCTTCTTGGCGCTATTTTTATTTAAGCCTTTAAAATTGTTTATCTCTGGTTTTCCAGATTGGATTTTTGTGGTTTTGGTCTAATTTTATAAATTAAAATTTACTCTATTTTCTAACTTAGTTTGTGTAGGAAGGTAGGATTTGCTTTCATAGTTACCCCCACTTTTTGCCTGGGCTCAGTGTGTTTTGATTGTAGTTTGCTGGGATCCTGCTAATCATGATCCCAGCATCTGTACTCTCTCTCCCAAAATGGCTTTGGTAAGTACTTTTGTACCTCCATGATTGGCTGCTGGTGTACCCTTATAAGTCCCTAGTATATGGTACTAATGTACCCAGGGCATAGGTACACCAGGGGTCTCCCATGGGCTGCAGCATGTATTGTGCCACCCATGGGAGTCCGCTTTAACTTTGACTACAGACCTGCCATTGAAGCCTGTGTGAGTGGGTGCTTTCACCTCTCAAAACAGATATGTTTCCATATATTTGAGGTCACTACACTTAAAACCTATGTCACCCCTATGGTATGCCCTTCAGTCCTGAGGGCAGGGTGCTTGGTTATAAGTGTGAGGGTGCCCCTGCATGAGCAGGACACCCCTACAAACCCCGGAGTCGATTCTCCAGGCTTTGTAAGTGCGGTCAGCCATTTAAAGACATATAGTGGACATCAGTCATTACGAAATGTCTAACTATATAATGGCTGCATCGAACCTGGTCATGTTTGGTAATAAACATGTTGGAATTGTACCCCAACACAGATTCTGATGATAGAGGTATGATCCCATGTATGGGGGGCCCTTAGGGGCCCCATGTACTCCTGGTGGTTACAGCCTTTCAGGGTCTGCCAGCAAGCTAGTGCTGCTGTCGACCACAAGCACGATTCTGCCCTCCTGCTGCTGAGCTGAGCTCGAACAGGGGAAGGTAGAACAATAGGTTTCCTATCACAGGGTGGTGTGACCACCTCTCAGATAGGACTTAGTGTATTGAGCTGGGGTGGGGGCGCTTTGCAACACCACCAGACTGTATTGAAGGGCACATTTGGTGCCCTCCTTGCATAATCCGGTTTGAGGCAGTTCATCTTGGTTCCCGCTCTGGCCCGAAACTGGACAAAGGACAGGGGAGTATCCTCCCCTCTATCCAGGCCCTCCTCTGGGAGGGACCACAAGTCGTTCCAACCCTTTTCCTGGGTTATTTAAGGGCTCCCTTGTGGGTGGGTCCTCAGATTCATCGTGGACAAAGACTCACCTCTGACACCAAGACACTCTTCGACCGTCTGGACCCTTGGACTTCGTTGGACTTTGTCTGGAACCGAGACAGCATCAAGGAAGACTCCTGTTCTTGCTGTTCTTTGAGTCTTCTGCCTTGTCTGTGCCTGTGCTTCACTCAGGTTCTCCAGAAGGCCTGTGGGAATCAAGGACATCCAGAGAAATTTCCCTGGGGTGAAGAAGTCACTCCCCTGCATCTGCAGGCACCGCAACAAAGCTGACCGGTCTGCTGCTCCTGTCGTCCTACGGACTTTCCAAGGCCCACCAACACAGGTAGTGGTTCTGCAGCTCTCCAGAGGCCTGACCTCTCTTCCCTGCAATTTGGAGAACAGTATCTATTATCAGAGCCGCTGGGTCCAAACGCTTGTGCACCACGACGACTTGCCGTTGCCAAGTCTTGTTGGCTTTGCACTCCAGAGATCTTCGGGCTCCAAGAAGCTCCAGCCTCAAGCACCTCATCCCTCGACGTTCATTGTCCTCACTGCATCTCTTGCACCATGGGCCTCCATCTTTGGTGAGCTGTCTGAGGTCCTCTAGCGACTCCAGTGCCTTTGGCCTGTGGGTCCTCTTGAGGGCCTTCTTCTCCTTTGGTGGACTCTCCTGCTTGCTCAGGGCCTGCTCTGACTCTCCTACATTTGGTGAGTCCCTTGGACCTTGCTGGTCCAACGATTGCATCTTGTCATCCTCCATGACAGTTGCAGGTGCCAAGGCTTGTTGGTGCTCCCGCCGGACACCGACCTCCTAGACACCGACATCTGATGTGGGACAGCTCATGCATGGCTCCTGGTCTTCCTCAGCTTCACCTGGTCCCCACAGCTACAGCAACAAGGTCCTCATCAACTCTCCTGGTCTCCCTGCCAAGGGTGGGCATTGTGCTTCCGTGCCTCCTGGTCACCTCCGAGTGGCATAGACTCTGTCCCCTCTGTTTGAAGGTTCTCTTCTTCAAGAATCCACCCTTGGATTCCACCGGACATCTTCACAAACTTCTCCAGAGGCCTTTTCTCCAAAGTCTTCCATTGTCGTCTACAGGAGGTTCCGACGTCACTGCACCCCTATCCAACCAGCTTCCCTGGTGCAGGTAACCTGGGGGCATCCACAGGTGGGGTGGCTCTCCAACCTTCTGTCTCCCGAAGGGTTTCTTTGGAGTCCTTCTTTTTTAAAACTGCAACCACGACTTCTCCATAGACTTCCATTGGGCACGCGGCTGTGTTTCCACTCTGCACACAACCTCTATGGGGTTCTTGGGTACTTACCCTGGGTGGTTCCTTGTGTCCCCAGCTCCTCTGAGTCTTCTGGTCCAAGTCCCGTTCTTCCTTGCAGTTCGCATTCCACTTTCTTAGTTTATGGATTGTCCTCCCACTGGAGACCAGTGTATATTTGTCCTACTTACCTGATTTATTTTCAGAATTTTCATGTGTATTGTTGATATCTCCGGGTAGGAGATATACCAATATGTTAGAGATTGTGTTGTTTAATAAAACAGACTTATTTTTATAAACACTGTGTGGTTCTTTTTCACTTAATCTACACTGTTGATTTATTGTGGTAAAACAAACTGCTTTACGCTCCTTCAAGATACGCCTGAAGGGTGCTCTCCACAACAACCACTTTGAGAGCTTTCTATGGTTTTAAAGACCACTACAATCACCATAAGGGTTGCCTGGATTAGTGTAAGGTGCATCACTCCTGTGAACGTGCACCATATACTAAGCCAGCTTCCCACAGTTTGGGATTTATATTTCACTTTATTACTGTTTGTGTGCTGCATAAATACGTTACTCATTACCTCTAAGCTGAGCCTGACTGCCTATGTACCAAGCTACCAGGGGGCTAAGCACAGGTTAATTTTGTGGCTTTAGTAGTTCACCCCGAGGAGGATTGTGGTTTTTGCTTAAGAATGGTTTTCACCCCCTCAATCAGGAACCCAATTTCTTACCAGAACAAGCCACAAGCGGTCCCTGCACTCCAGTCTCAAGAGTGACTTAAAAAATGGTTAGCTCTCCTATGGTCATGTATTCAGTGACCCAGGAAACTTACTGCCAGTTTTTCTAAAATGTGTTGGGGGGACTGCTGTGCTCCCTGCAGCCCCCGACAACATTTGAAACAAATGCTTGGTGGGGCCCCGATCCCTTCTAGGGGCACCACCATAACCTATAAATACATGAAAACAGCTCTTGCAGGTAAATATGGCGTGCTCCCCGATAGGAACAGTGAATATGAAATGATCATCCACTGCTCTCATTTCATATACAGCCTTGTGTTCATTTTTGATATTCTTTATTGGTTGGGTGCCCCCAGTGGGGCTCCCAACAACTCTAGGCAAAGTTGGAGGCAGTGGGGGGAGGCCCATGGCCTCCCCCCAATGCCCTGCCAGTTCCCCTTCCAGCACCCATCCAGAGTGCCAGTGGAAACTGGCATGACTAGTTTGCTCCCGCCCAACTGGGAGCAGCTTTTATTTCTACTGTCACCGGGCAGGAGCAAACTACAGTGTACCGGGGATGGGGTCCCCAGGACAATGTTCCACGATGGGACCTGGGGGATGGGCTTTCCGGGGCTATTGTATGACTTTGGGAGGGGAGCCCCATGCCCTGCTCCCCAAAAAATGACATCAACCCCAGGGATGGGTTCCCCAGGCTTTTATATAGCTTATGGAAGGAGGCCGCATGTCTCCTCCCCATAACAAAGTCATCCACCCTTGGGATGGAAACCCCGATGACTTCTAATGACTCGGGGAGGGGTGCTGCACACCCGCCTCCCCATTATAATGGTATCGGCCTCGGGATGGGGTTGCCATTTTTGTTTTTAATTTAGCTGTGGATACTCTGCAGAGGATTACGTTTACAGCCCCAGAGGATGTTCTGGGCCCCTCACCTGCCAGGCCAAGGGGGTCTGGGTATCCCTACCCTGCCCCCCATATGTTTTAAAAAAAAGTTTTTAGGACAAGGGATTGCGTCCCCGAGTCCTAAAATGGCTACTGCAACGTCTTTGTTGCTGATCCTCCACAGCTTGAATAGATTTTAAACCTTAATTTCTCAAAAACTACTGAATGGATTTATGCCAAATAACAAAAAGCACACTTTCTGGGTAAAGATCTAGCTTTTTGCCAAATTTTTTGTAAATCCATTCTGATATTTTGTCTGTAGCTGTGTCTAAAATTCCTATAGGAAATTGCATGGGGAAAACAGGTTTTGGGACCTCCCCATTTTTAGGCTCCTGCTTGACGGATCACACCAAAACTTTCCAGGATGAAGCTGAGGTGGATGAGACTTTTTTTGGGGAAAGTTTCATGACGATTTGTCAAATGGTGTCAAAGTTGTTAGCAAACCAAAAAATCTGTTTTCTATGGAAACAGGGTAGTAACTATAAAAAACAGTAGGTGCCACCACTGGGTAATATAGTGGTATAGTCCTGTAGGCTTCAACCTATGTGTTTCATAATATATAATTAGGCCTAATGCCTTTGCTGTAACTTTTCATAATAAACAGATCAGATATCGCACCTGGCATACATTTTTTGAAGCAAACAATTAGGCCTAGAGCCTTCATCATTGGCTAGTCTCACCGTAACCAACTCAGGCGTTCTCTATAGATCAGAAGCTTTCCTACAAGGCAACCAAAAAGTATACAAATATCTGCAAAATAACAGTTGTCAAAATAATATAAAGACCCTCCTAAAAGGGCCTAATAAGCAATACCACAGTGCAAATCTTCTCTGCCTATGGTTGGTTCGAGTAAGTTACCAACAACAAAAGCCTTGCCTTCTACAGTAATCTGTGAAATTCGTGTAACAAAAGACCTACCAATCCACCCGTAAAAGCGATTTTCTTTTAACACGCGCTTTTCACAATAAGTAAATTAGGCCAACTGGGTTGTTTCCTCTCCGGTCATCTTAAGTGAGTATAAGCTGCCAACTAGGACTGGCCAAATTTAAATAACACAGGCGTAAGTCACGTATTTTCGAGAATTTCGCATTACGCATGCATTATGCCAAGCTGCATAATTACTTGCTGTTTGCGGTAAAAGTTCGCTCTGGAACAAAAGAACACAAGTGGCTAATGTTTGCATTGCTTTTGTCTTCACACTATTTTTAGCAAAAAATGTATCTTTGTGTCACAAATTGATGTGAGAAGAATGCATTTCGAGCTAACATATAGAGCCAAAGGACAGATGTTCATTTTGGATTGTCATAAGTAATTTCACCTAATTTTGCCAACATTTTGCGTAATCACACAACAGCACCTTACATTAATTTCACACACTCCTACTGCCAACCATCGAGGTTACAGTTATAAAATTACAAATATGTAGAAATTACAGTTGTCAGAACAATATACAGTCTCTCTCAAAAGGGCCTCGAAAGGATTATTACAGTGAAAATCTTCTACCCTCGGGTCGTCAGTGGGGGCATTCAACACCAAACCATTGCCCTTCTGTGCAATGAATGTCACAAAATGCCTGTGTACAGTGTGTAACACAGTGCGATAACAATCCCCAATAAAATGCCTATTGACTTTAGCAAATACTTTTCATAATACAAAAGCTCGACCTACTGCCTTTGTCATAACATTTCATAATAAACAGATTAAACCTATAGCATTGGACATAACATCCTAGTGAACTAATCATCCCTATAGCATTTGTCGTCTTTTTCACCATAACCAACTCAAGCCTACCGTAATGAGCATCAGCTTTCCCACAAGGCAACCATCAGGCATACGGTCATGCATGTAAAAATATATACAAGATGACATTTGGCAAAACAAAATTCTAATTCACCAAAGGGGGCTTATCAGGGACCAAGGAAGAGCTAATCTTCCATCCCTATGGGTTGTGTAGAGGGCGGAACCAACGCCAAAGCCCCTGCCTACTACAGTCATCTGTGACTCCATTTAACACGATACCTCTCTCTATCAGCTTTAACACAGAGTAATAACTACACACACTTAAATGCCTGTCGACGGTACCATAAGCTTTTTACTCTGTCATGTTACTGCCTTTATTGTAACTTTTCATAATAAACAGACTGGCCTATAGCCATGATCTATGGCTTCCACCATACCAGAGGCAGTCCTGCTGTATTGAGCATAAGCTTTCTCTTAAGACAGAGGGCCTCATTTACGAGGCCCTAGCGGCACTTTTGCGCCACCGGAGCGTTAATATTTTTACGCTCTGGTGGCGCAATGTGCAGCATCAAATTTACAAGGCCACGCAAAGCCACTTTTCATGGCTTTCCATGGCCTTGTAAATATGTGCCATTTTCACGCAGAACACTGCATGAAAGGGGCGTTCCATGGGTGTTGTTGTGGGCGTTCCCAGGCAACACCCATGGAATCTCAAGCATTCCCAGATTTATGAGGATTCGTATACCTAGAATGCGTCAGAATCATACGGAGGCGTAGGAGTGGCGCAACGAGGAGAAATACTTTAATTCCTCCTCATTTTTTCCTCTTTCTATGCGTGCTTCATTCTGCAGCATGCATAGAAAGAGGAAAATGCCATCAATTATTGTTTTTGTGCAGGAAGGGGTCCCTTCCTCCACAAAAACAATCATCCCTGCAATGAAGGCACCCTTGCAACATGACACAAGGGTGTCTGCGTAGGCGCACAGCTGCTGTTTGTGTGCCCGCGCAGGGGAGAAGGACAGGAATGCGCTGTATCTTGTAGATACAGTCCATTCCTGCCCTTTTCTTTTGACGCACAGCAGCACAGCAGGAAGACCTGCTGCGTTGCCGTGCGTCAAAAGTTTGTAAATGAGGACCAAAAAGTGCAATTCAAGCACTCTTTTGCAGTGGAAACACATAAATGATACCCAATCAAATGTTTTACTCATGGAAATCAACATGTGGGTGGAGCCAAAGCCCCTTTCTCAGTAGTACTTCTGAAAGTTTTTTTATCACATAAGGTCAGACGGCAGCTACACTGTCAAGCCAGAACTGAACAGTAAAGCTGTATCCTGAGCCATGCCTTCAAAGCACAGTCACTTGCTAATAGGAACCGATTAAAGCAGCTTCCAAATCAGTGTGGAATTTTGAAGTAATTCAGGTAAATAACTTACCTTGTCCTCGTACATTCAAGCCACCACCGTCCATCATATACCCATTCGTCACCACCCCATCTTTCACCATGCGCCTTTCACCGCTCCACCTTTCACCACGCCACCTTTCACCTACTCATGCGTCACCACCCCATCTTTCACCACGCCACCTTTCACCATGCCACCTTTCACCACGCCACCTTTCACCTACCCATGTATCACCACCTCATCTTTCACCATCCCATGTTTCACCACGCCACCTTTCACCAACTCATTTGTCACCACTCTATCCCAACTGTAACTCCTTTCATCAACATGTAGGCAGTGCTAAGCATCTTGAGACAACTCATTGTGTAGTGTGCACCACGCGTATAACATACACAAATTCAAAAAATGGAACAATAAGCCACTACTAAACGATGAGAATGCTTTTTTGTCGAATCCTTAGACGCCTACAATGGCCTCCCCGGAAGCCCACAGCACTCAGTGCCCAAACTATTATGCATGAAGTGGCTAATGTTTTCGCCCACAAACTTTTTGACGTTGTTTTTTTAAACCTCTGTTAAACCTCTTGAAAATGATCATGTTAAATTAGATTTCAGTGGAGAATTGCTCCAAAAACCACAATTTTAAGTTAAAAAATGTATGTGCACACAAAATTGCCAAACTGCAGATTACATGAAGTGCAAAGTTTGCACGTGAAATCTAAACGTTGCACATGCCTAAACCATAATATTAAGCAACCAGATTCTCACAGCTCACTTTTATCTTCTAGGAGCTACACTGGCTCTTACTAAAAGTTTGGAGGGCTCATAACCTCCCCTGCACCCGCCACAGGCCTCTGTTTGATCGCTGGTCCCCCTCAGCATCAGATGGCAGCGCTTACCGGCAGAGAGGGAGGATGATGCAGGGTGACGGTGGGTGAGTGCGTTACCTCTGGCTTGGTGGCAGTGCCCACCTCCCTCATGGAAAGGATACCTGTGCGGGAGCACCCAGGAGTCTCCTTTAGTCATGGGGTACTTGTCCCACCCAGGGAGGATGGCTGTAAGGCTTGTGCGGCGGGGGTGAGGGTGTGAGGGAGAGATCCTGAGGAAGGCCCGTGGTCCCAGGAGGTGACCGCAACGTGTTGGTTCTGTCACTCAGGGCCTCTAGGAAGAAGAGGAGCTTCCAATGCACAGCAATCACCAGGAGTCCTTGTGGAGTAAGGAGTGGTGAGGTAGGGATCGGGTGTGGGCAGAGCAGGCACCTCTGTGCAGCTCTCTCTGAGGGCCACATGTCCATGGGGCAAAGCTGCATTTCCATCAACAAAATACAATAAACATGTCCAGATACAGATGCAAAAGCCCAGAGCCAGAGAACTCTGCCTCAGAAGAAACAGCAAACCACAGACGGTCTCTTTGAAAATAAAACGCCTGAGGTCCAAAGGCGAACATCAAAACCCAAATTATAGACAGAGCCCTCGCATCTCTTCCTCTGGCTCTGGAGAGGTTGAGAGCAGCTCATACAAATGATTTTGATGCGTCATATGCTTCGCCGGTGTGATCATGGGCTGGGGCGTTTTAAGGCATGGGCAGAGTGGGCAATTTCCAGTGCCCCCACCTTGCAGGGGGGCATTGGAAAGTGGTAACAGTGCATAAATAATACGTTGTTTATTCATTTGACAGCTGGGCATTCCCGGCCTGCCTCACCTTAACTCTCGCTTTCTCAGGCAGTTGGTTGCAATTAAATGAAAACAATATTCTTCCTAGCTCTCTCTTTCCTTCTCTTCTCATTCTACTGACCCCTTTCATTACCTCTTCCTCTAACCCTCCCTCTACCTGTCTATACATCTTTATGTACCTATACCCTCAACGTGGCCACCTCCTCTCTCGTCTACCGAAGCATTCTCTCTTCTTCACGCCTCTCACTACACCTCACCTGTTTCCATCCTCTCCATACCTTTCCTCCATCTACTTTACATCTCTCAAACTCACCTCTGTCTTTACCTCTGCTTTCTAAATCTCTCTCTATCCCTCTGTACATTACCTGTCTCTGCCTCTCTCTCACTTCTTGTGCATAAACGTTCTGGGCCGGATTCACAAACTGATTCTTGTTGTATGTAAGGAGTTCTACAGTAGCACTGTTCATCCTCTACTGCAAAATGCAATTCACAACCACCCCATCCCGCCTATCTTTTCTATGGGGAGATCCTCACACATACACGTTTACTAAGTAGCAGTACATATGGGCGGGACCGGGGGGAGTGGTTGAAAAATGCAGAAAACTTAGGGGCATATTAGCAAGGAGTTGCGATATTTATCGCAAAACGCGCTTAGCGCGTTTTTTGTTAACGCCGCCTATCGCTGGAAATTATCGCTGAGATAACACCCTATTAGTAAGGTTTATCTCCATAGCGATAATATTTCCAGCGATAGCGGCTAAAATGTGAGAATATCGCTGGAAAAGCAGCGATATTCTCGCATTATCGCTAAGGTGGATTCAGCATTAGAATCCACCTCCTATACTTTAAACAGGTAAGTCATCCTCACTAGCAGGTGATAAAATATAGCGATAAACGCGCTTAGCGCGAATTATTTTATCGCTTCGCCTGCCTTGCTAATAGGGGGTAGTGGGATTAGCGACTGTTTTCAGTCGCTTTAGTAGGGAACGCCTTCCTTGCATGTCATTAGCGATAATTATCGCTGACATGCAAGGCGATGGAAAACGCGGCCTCTAACGCCTGAAAGCTGTCGCTAACGCCTGTTAGCGACAGCTTACTAATAGGGCGATGAAATTATCGCCGCTTTAGTGGCAAAAGTGCCGCTAAAGCGGCAATAAAGCCCTTGATAATATGCCCCTTACTTCTAAATGAGACGAGGTTAGAGAGGAGTAAGTAAGGGTTTATGGAGAGACAGACACTCACAAAACAGCAAGCCCATTGCTAATTATAAACTGCACTTCTAAAGTTACTACAGCTAAAAAAGGATCCAAAACAGTAGTAAACGCAGTCCAGCTCAGACCTGGAGCAAGTCCAGCACCACACATGGCCACCTACTGGTACTGCAACACCCTCACTTCGAAAATAATGTAGGTATGGACTTAAAATTCAACCCCATAGAAAATAATGGTAAAATAAATCAATTTATTTTGACTTAAGTTTAATTTAAAAAAAAAAATATTTGTAAATAAAACAATAAATATTATTTTATGATAAATATTCTAATAACCTTTTATAATGTAAAAATAAATGTAACTTTAGATGTAAAAAAATAAACACATTAATTGATTCATTCATTTTAATTAATTCTATACATGAATGTGTCTAATTTTAAAACATAAATAAATATAAACCTTTTCCTTTACATGGGATTTTTAAAAAATGTATTGTTGAAAAATAATTTTCATTTAATTTAATATATTTGAATTAATTAAATACATAGTCAAAAATCAATTAATTATGTCTTTTGTACATTTAAAATAAGTATTTAACATTAATTTACATTAATATTTAACATAAAACTTTTTTACTAATATTTTTAAATAATAATAACGTTCAAAAGTGTTCCCTAATCTTTGCCATAAGGAGGTCTTCAGCCCGGAGGCGAGGCACTCCGCCTTCATGTGTAAAGTTACTAATAGTAACTTTACACTCGGAAATTTGGCTCCATCCCCTGTTATAGGAGGTGGAGACATGCAAATGTACGCTTTTTAGTAAATTGTACACTTGCATGTGGTGAATAGCCAAAACTAATACATTAACATGTACCTACATGTAAATGTACGTTTGTGGATAGGCCCCTATATGTGTACCTCTCCACCGGCCCTCTCTCTACCTCACCGCTTTCCACATTTCTTCTCTCTTTACCTCATTTCTCTCTACATCATGTCTTTCTCTCCACCTTACCTTTCGCCACCCCACCTCTTTGTTTCGCTCTCTCAGTTTATCCTGCCATTTTTGCTATCTCACCTATCCCTCTCTTTCTACCTCAATTCCCTCTAGTTTACCACTCTCACTGTATTATACCTTTCTTGCTGCGCCTGTTGCTACCTCATTTCTTTCTCAGTACTTCATGCTTCATTATCTCTCCTTCTCTATTGTTTCTCTGCTCCTCCTCAGTTTCAAATCAACCTCTCTTCCTCACCCTTTTCAACCGCTCTCTCTTCACACGTCTCCCTACCTCACCTCTGTCTCTTCACACATCTCTCTACCTCACCTCTGTCTCTTCACACATCTCTCTACCTTGCCTCTGTCTCGTCACACATCTCTCTACCTCGCCTCTGTCTCTTCACACATCTCTCTACCTCATCTCTGTCTCTTCACATGTCTCCCTACCTCACCTCTGTCTCTTCACACATCTCTCTACCTCGCCTCTGTTTCTTCATATATCTCTCTACCTCATCTCTGTCTCTTCACACGTCTCCCTACCTCGCCTAAGTCTCTTCACACATCTCTCTACCTCGCCTCTGTCTCTTCACACATCTCACTACCTCACCTCTGTCTCTTCACACATCTCTCTACCTCACCTCTGTTTCTTCACACGTCTCACTACCTCACCTCTGTCTCTTCACACATCTCTCTACCTCACCTTTGTCCCTTTTTTGTCTGCCTCTTACTTTCTCCACGTTCTCTCTGCGTCTCCTCTATTTCATTTCACTCTCTGTACTGCACCTCTCTCAATAGATCTCTTTCTTTATACATCTCTCTACCACTGTCTCTAACTCTGTTTACATAACAACTCTACAAAGATCAAAGGTACCCCCTGAAGTTAATGTTATGTAGAAATATATATATGAGAGAACCTCCCACTTGACCTACATCCGTTCATCAATGGCTAGCTCTAGCTCAATGGGCATTCCCTTGCTCCAGTAATCAGTCGATTCAACAATACTGCATTTATTTATATCTTTATTTAAAACATTATTTTAGTTATAAAAAAAAATGTTGGGTATTTTTTCAAAACATGAAGAATTAACTTAGGTTTTCATATATACAGTGCAATTCTTGAGTGATTCATCATATTGTACATCTCTTATCCAATCAAGAAGAAACATCGTTTTTGCATGTCCCCATATTGTGATACACAATAACATTACATCACATCACACCTCACATTCCGTCACATCCTAACATACCAAACACACACATTCACACATCAAATACATTGCTGATCCAGCTTTAAATGGCATGCCATAAAACTCATGGTGAGGGCCCTTCATTAATGTCCATGGTTGTGCTGCCAGCTGGAAGTCCAACAGGCCGACGTACGTTTCAGTGGATCAAGGGTACTTAAATCCACCTTCTTCAGGACCGCGTACTTTTGTTAGATTATGTAGCGGAAGTAAGATGGGGAATCAATGATTCAGGTTGGCCTTATGTTCAATGGTAACAGCGCGTATACCAGAAATGTAGTCACATCTGGGGCCTGATCCTCTGTTGGGGGTAATGACACTCACAATGGTGCTGCTAGCATTTATATCCACTTGTCAGTTTGTTTAAGAGGGAATACAGCTTCCAGTGTATTTAGTCAGTATTTTGTATTTAGTTCCTTGTATCACATTTTGCCCTGGCACGACTAGGTGCTTGGCGCACAATGTCCAGATGATAGTCTGGGTGCCATTTCTTTGTACTGCTTCTGAAGTTCTTTAGGCCAGAATACCGGGCTGCTTACGTCCCACTTTACTGAGGAAGCACCTAGTCGTGCCAGGGCCAAATGTGATACAAGGAACTAAATACAAAATACTGACTAAATACACTGTGTTGCAAAGTCATCCTGTTCCCTGGGCACCCCCCAACTTTTTGCTGACTGGTACTGGTGGTAACTGACTCTGACTGACCCTGGGCTTTACCTAACCAGGCCCAGGGCCAGTGCTATGCTGAAAACACTTAGAATACAGTGAAAACACCTACACACACTAGGGTACACTATGGGTTGGGGTACCCCTGTGATTGGCATGACCTAATATGAAATACCGCAAAAAGAACAATTGATGGACAGAATGCAGAACAATGTCATACATTCACCCCAGTACAGAGATCTGGGCCTAAATCCATCGTTTTTTTGCTCACCATGCCATTCCAGTTTGGACCCAGCCATATGCAAATCAGTCTTGACCCTGCACCCAATGGGAATAGTCCAGCCCGAAGTGCCAGCCAGGTCCTCCCTGGACTGGAAACAAGCATCCTAGGACCGGTTTCGGGGTTTCACCCCTCTTCAGCCAGGATAGCTTGACTCCAGTGGCATGGAGAGCACGGGACCCACGTCTGGGCATACCCGTCCCACTCGGGGTGACAAATGCAAAAAGAACAATTGATGGACAGAATGCAGAACAATGTCATACATTCACCCCAGTACAGAGATCTGGGCCTAAATCCATCGTTTTTTTGCTCACCATGCCATTCCAGTTTGGACCCAGCCATATGCAAATCAGTCTTGACCCTGCACCCAATGGGAACAGTCCAGTCCGAAGTGCCAGGCCAGGTCCTCCCTGGACTGGAAACAAGCATCCTAGGACCGGTTTCGGGGTTTCACCCTCTTCAGCCAGGATAGCTTGACTCCAGTGGCATGGAGAGCACGGGACCCACGTCTGGGCATACCCGTCCCACTCGGGGTGACAAATGCAAAAAGAACAATTGATGGACAGAATGCAGAACAATGTCATACATTCACCCCAGTACAGAGATCTGGGCCTAAATCCATCGTTTTTTGCTCACCATGCCATTCCAGTTTGGACCCAGCCATATGCAAATCAGTCTTGACCCTGCACCCAATGGGAACAGTCCAGCCCGAAGTGCCAGGCCAGGTCCTCCCTGGACTGGAAACAAGCATCCTAGGACCGGTTTCGGGGTTTCACCCCTCTTCAGCCAGGATAGCTTGACTCCAGTGGCATGGAGAGCACGGGACCCACGTCTGGGCATACCCGTCCCACTCGGGGTGACAAATGCAAAAAGAACAATTGATGGACAGAATGCAGAACAATGTCATACATTCACCCCAGTACAGAGATCTGGGCCTAAATCCATCGTTTTTTTGCTCACCATGCCATTCCAGTTTGGACCCAGCCATATGCAAATCAGTCTTGACCCTGCACCCTATGGATTAAACCCAGATCATTTGACTGGGGGCGAGTGTTTGATTTGCTCTAACGCTCCGTCCATCATCCCCTTTGGTATCGCTTTGTTCGCCCTAAGTTGGCAGGGTATGCCCAGACGTGGGTCCCTTGCTCACTTTGCCACTGGATTCATGATAGCCTGGCTGATGAGGGTTTTGAACCCGAAACCGGTCCCAGGATGCTTGTTTCCGGTCCAGGGAAGACATGGCTTGGCAGTTCGGGCTGGACTGTTCCCATGAGGCACAGGGTCAGACTGATTTGCATATGGCCATGTCTGAACTGGGGTGGTGGAGTGAGCTAAAGAATGATGATGGATTAAATCCAGATCATTTGACTGGGGGTGAGTGTCTGATTTGCTCTAACGCTCCGTCCATCATCCCCTTTGGTATCGCTAATATGAAATACCAGCATTTGTAAAATGCACAGCTACCTCCGGAGAGGTGTCCCGGCGCTGGGGGCCCTCGGGAAGATTTAGCAAGCTATTGCTCAGAGTCACATGGTGCTGGGCTAACCTGCCGCCGGCACCGGGGATCGTACCGTGAACCCCGTGGTCCGGAGTCAGGCACCCTGGCCGCTGCGCCACACCTCTTCCACACCTACCCTATAAACCCCATGTATATAATAGGGCAGGGGAATTGAAACTACCTATCAGTCCCTAGTATATAGCAGGGCATGGCAGTTTAGAGGCCAGCAGCTTTCTGCACTTGCATGTGTGCACTGCTGAGGCCTGAGGTCAGTTTAAAAGCAGCCCTGGGTGCCAGGACTGCTTTTAAAAAGTAAATTGTGCCCAAACTCGACTTTGGTGTTTGGGGCACTTAAAAATGGATAACCTACAATGTTATGGCATATGAGGGACCCCAGGGTCTCCCCTAGGTGTCCCAGGGGTGGGGCATCAGATATTTATACGGTACACCCTTGTAAAATGAGTTCTATATGCCCTGGGGAAAGTGAAATTTTACATTTCACACCCCACATTGTGATAAAGTGCTGCCCAAATTCGACTTTGATGCTAGGAGCACTGTGAAGTGAGGATCTGCAATATTTTTACAGATTCAGAACCCCTAAAGTCTCCCCTAGTTGTCCCATGGGGTGGGGGTCCTGTAGATATAAGCAAAGTACTTATAAAATATGTTTTTGTAAGTCCTGGTGCTGGAACAATGGCCCAAGTCATTTTTCCCATTGCAAATCCCCTGCTATATAGGTTAACATGGTAGGAAGTTATTGATTAATAACTCTTGATAGGAGAGGGCTAGACGTGCCATTCAAAGACTTCCCCGAATGGTATTAATAAATTCCACAATATGATATTGTTGAATTTCTCCTAAAGTGTACATACAAGAAGTTATAAAAACTTTCTTCTTTGTAAGTCCAAATTCAGCCTTCCAGTGGTCTGCCCTGATTGGTCAGAGTTAAGTGGATTAGCCAGGCTGCCTTGAAGAGGTGATAAAGAGCCCCTGGGGTCAACCAGCTCTGCTGGCAGGGCAGTGTGCTGTTCCATAGGAATGCCAGGCCAGGGGGAGGAGTCGTAAACTATGTTCATCAAAGAGGAGAGCAGAGAACAGTGTCATTTACAACTCTGAACTTCCCACCTTAGGCAGATGGAAGGATTAAGGAAGGTATGAGCAGATGCAGGGGGGAGAGTCTAAGTAAATTAGCCATCCAAGGGGTGTGTTTAGCCAGCTCTTACCTCCTTGCTGGAAAATCAGCCATTATGGATTTGGAAGATTTGATGCACTCTGGGACAAAATAATGCCACACTCTACAGGATGTGGTCATATGTTTGAGGAGTTACCCTGCTCCCATTGGTCAGGAGTGACCTCCTGCATGACCCAGAGAACTTGGAATAAGTATCTGAGAGGGGCAGAGCCCTCCAGATCTGCTGCTTGAAACTGAAGAAAGCAAGACATTGTGCCAAGCTGAGAAGTTTTGCTGTGCAAATTCTAAGGCCTGACCTCTGTAGTCTGCACCATCAGAAACTACAGCCCTGTGGACTAACTTGCTGAAGAAAGAAGTAAAGAGTGGACTCCCTGCAAGCTACAGGTTAACAGAGCTCACCTGGACCCTCACCACCAAGGATCATCAACCTGGGGAACTACCAGTGGATTTGTAAGTGTGACGTCCAAGTGGATTGTGGGAACTGAAGTCCTCAACTTTCAAGGACCATCTTGGAGCTTCCAGACCCTTGGAGTGAGTTTAACACACTTTGGGACCCTTTGAGGAACTTCAGGAAGAAGTTTGGAGAACTTTGGAGGAACTTTGAAAAAAAAGCTCCATAGAGGGACCGACTCAACCTGGTCAGCCAAGCCGCCTGCCTTCAACCGCGAGCCCGCCAAGCCATCCAGGTTCGTCCCGCTAAGAGCTCCGTCGGTCCGACTTCCAGAGTTTGACCGGGAGTAGAAGAAATCTGAGGCCGGCGAACCCTCACCGGATCCGGCTACCTGAAGAGCATCGAGAAACCCCACGAGAAAAAGCTCCAGAAAAGTTTCTAAGTCCGCTCGTAGAAAAGGTGACCGGGAGCAACCGCGAATGCCAAGCCGCCTGCATTCCATCGCGTGTCGGCCTGGGCTCCTGGGTTGCCCCGCTGAAGCGCTAAAGAAAAAGTTTCTAAGTCCGCTCCAGGGAAGTTGACTGGGAGCTCGTCGAAAGGCAATCCGGCGAACCTTCACCGAATCCAGACTGGCTGGGAGCTTCGAGGGACCTCGGGGAGAAAAGCTCCAGAAAAGTTTCTAAGTGTGAAGGTAGAAACTGAGACCGGGACCTGCCGCAGGCTGTAGCCGCCCAGGGCTCCATCGCGGTCGGCCTGAAACTTTGACTTTGACCCGGTCTATCGCGAGCAGGTATCCCAATATGGTGCTATAATCTTCTAAGTGCTATATAATCCTAAATCTTTGAAAATTCATATCTCCGGTTCCCTAAATTCGATTTTTGTCGTTTTAGTGTCATTTTAAAGATAAAAATATTTCCTATTTTTATAAATTGGTGTTGGATTTTTATTATGTGTTGTGTCTTAATTATTTACTGAATTGGTGTTTTTAAATGCTTTACATACCTGTCTTTGAAGTTAAGCCTGTCTGCTCGCAGCCACGTTACCAAGGGTTGAGCATAGGAATAATTTTCTAAGACCTATGCTGAGTCCTACCAATGGTCAGTGGCCTTATTGCCAGTGGCAGACCTACATTTGCCCCTACCAATAATCCACTTTCCAACATTTGGTGCTCAGCGGTGTGGATGAGGACTTGTGTTTAAAAAGTACACCTTTCAGTCAAGTGAATTCAGATTATAAAAATCCTCTAAATTGCCTTAGAACAAAACTTTTGAGTTTGATTTTTGGAATTTGGACTAAACTGTTTTTAATCCATTGTTTTGATTTTTTCAAATTGTTCTAAGTCTGTTGTGCCTAGTTATTGTGACCCAAAACTAAGGAACCATGAAGCTGGACCTGGCTAAACTGTCCCAGTTTAAGATAGCTGATCTTAGGGAACAGTGTAGGCTTAGGGGGCTGCCTGCTTCCAACAAGATTAGGAAGGCAGGGTTGCTTGAGTCCCTAAAGGCCTGGGCTGGGGCAGCTGAGGAGAGTCAAGGGGGGATAGAGGGTCCCCCCCAAACCTCATCCAAGAGGAGGGTGAGGATGATGCTGCTTCCATTTTCTCTAGTGTAAGCCATATGAATCCAGATGGTGGGAGTGGGGAAGGGTCCCATACTCAGGGACCACCACCGTCCCTTGCAGAGAGACAGCTTCTGGCTCAATTAGCTTTGATAGCTTTGGAGCAGAAGAAACTGGAATTGGCTGAGAAGAGATGGGAGAGGGAGGAGGCGTTGAAAAGAAATGGTGGCAGTGAAAATGATGAAGATTTTGAAATGTCCAGGGGTGGTGCATTTGATCCTAAACTTCCCAAGGGTATAGTGCCCAAGTACACAGAGGGGGATGACATTGACAGGTGGCTAGCAGCTTTTGAGAGGGCCCTTAGAATGAGTAGGGTCCACTCTAGGTATTGGGGTGCACTCCTGTGGGAGTTGATTCCAGTAGCTGGGAGGGATAGGCTCCTGACCCTGAAGGGAGAGGATGCAGAATCATACCAGCAGATAAAGGCATGCTTAGTTAAGAGATTTGGTCTGACTCCAGAGCAGTACAGGGTGAAGTTTAGAGGCACCCAGAAATTGAGTTCAAAGTCTTGGGTAGACTTTGTGGACGTTTCAGTGAAGGCACTGGAAGGCTGGATTGTTGGTAACAAAGTAAACACATATGAGGGATTGTATAATTTGTTTTTGAAAGAACATATTTTGACTCATTGTGCAGAAGAGAAGTTACGCCAGTATCTAGTGGACTCTAAGCTGACAGACCCCAGAGAGCTCGGTGAAGCAGCTGATGACTGGGTGAGAACCCGGGTTTCTATACAGCACCAGGGGGGTGACCAGAAGAAAGGAGGACAGGTCCCTCCCCAGGGGAAAGCCCAAGGGACCTTGACTGGTAGGTCGCTCCCCCACCACACAGCTCCGTCTGTGTGCCCTGCTGCTGCCCCTGATTGTGCTCGTTTTTCCTTTCTGTGCCCCCTTGCTGCCCCTGATTGTGCTCGTTTTTCCTTTCTGTGCCCCCCTTGCTGCCCCTGATTGTGCTCGTTTTCCTTTCTGTGCCCCCTTGCTGCCCCTGATTGTGCTCGTTTTTCCTTTCTGTGCCCCCCTTGCTGCCCCTGATTGTGCTTGTTTTTCCTTTCTGTGCCCCCCTTGCTGCCCCTGATTGTGCTTGTTTTTCCTTTCTGTGCCCCCCTTGCTGCCCCTGATTGTGCTCGTTTTTCCTTTCTGTGCCCCCCTTGCTGCCCCTGATTGTGCTCGTTTTTTCCTTTCTGTGCCCCCTTGCTGCCCCTGATTGTGCTCGTTTTTCCTTTCTGTGCCCCCTTGCTGCCCCTGATTGTGCTCGTTTTTCCTTTCTGTGCCCCCCTTGCTGCCCCTGATTGTGCTCGTTTTTCCTTTCTGTGCCCCCCTTGCTGCCCCTGATTGTGCTCGTTTTTCCTTTCTGTGCCCCCCCTTGCTGCCCCTGATTGTGCTCGTTTTTCCTTTCTGTGCCCCCCTTGCTGCCCCTGATTGTGCTCGTTTTTCCTTTCTGTGCCCCCTTGCTGCCCCTGATTGTGCTCGTTTTTTTCCTTTCTGTGCCCCCTTGATGCCCTGATTGTGCTCGTTTTCCCTTCTGTGCCTGTTTCCCGCCGCTGCGCCCTGCGGCCCCGCCCCCTCACTGCCCATTCGCTGCCCCATTCCCTGCTCCTCCCTCCCACCTCCCCATTTATGGCGGCCGCTGCGCGTCCGCGCCGCTGGCGCGCCGAGGCGCGCCTAAGGCAAGCCCGTCTGCGCCCGTCCGCGCCGTGACCGCGCACAGCGCCAGACCCCCTGGTCCGGGCATCCCCGCGCCCGCCACATCAACAGACGCCGATACGACGCCAGCACCCTCCACGCACTCAACCCCGGAAAAGATCACGCCTGCTACCAGGCCACCCCGAAGCGCACCCAAGGGCCCTTCACCTGCCGGAACTGCAGCTTCGCCAGCACCCGCCCCGCCAAACCACCGCCCAGGAAAGAACCCAACTACCTCAGATGCATCCTCCTCAACACCCGCTCCGCCCGCAAACACGCCATCGAACTCTGGGACCTTCTCGACTCAACCTCCCCAGACGTCGCATTCCTGACGGAGACCTGGCTGAATCCCGCTTCAGCCCCCGACATCGCCATTGCCATCCCGGACGGACACAAGATCACCCGCAGGGACCGCACCAACGGAGTCGGAGGAGGCATCGCCATCGTCCACAGGAACACCCTCAGAGTCTCAACCAACACCGACGACACCCTCAGCACCGCCGAACACATGCACTTCCAGATCCACACCGATCCCAACACCACCCTCAGAGGAACCCTCATCTACAGACCCCCGGACCCCGACCACAGTTCAGCGATTCCATCGCTGACTTCGTCAGCACACACGCCATCGCCTCCGCGGACTACATCCTCCTCGGGGACCTGAACTTCCACCTCGAGAACAACAAGGACACCAACTCCACCACCCTGATCGACAACCTCGCCACCCTCGGACTCAGACAGCTCGTGACTACACCCACCCACGCCGCCGGCCACACGCTAGACTCCATCTTTTCCGCAAGCCCACACGTCTCCTTCAACCACACCTCCGAACCCCACTGGACTGACCACCACTGCATCCACTTCACCTACAGGAAGCCCACCACGCACCACCGCACCGAACAAATGCCTCGCCGCTGCTGGAGCAGAGTCACGGAAGACCAGCTAACCACAACCCTCGCCCTGAGCCCACCCGCCAAACCCTCCGACCCCGACACCGCCGCCCGCAACCTCAGACAGTGGATCGACGACTGCGCCAACACCCTCGCCCCGCTCAAGAATCCGCCCAACAGCCACACCAGCAGGAAAGCCACCTAATTCACCGAAGACCTCCAGGCCTCCAAACGAACATGCCGAAAACTGGAGAAGATCTGGCTCCACGAACGGACAGCGGACAGCTACGCCGCCCACAAGAGCGCCACCCACAGTCACCATCACCTCATCAGATCCGCCAAAAGGGCCTCACTCAAAGACCGCCTAGACAACAACGCACACAACAGCAAAGAGCTCTTCAACATCGTGAATGAACTCTCCAACCCCAGCTCCAACACCAACGACATCCAGCCGTCGCGAGACCTGTGCGACTCACTGGCCACCTTCTTCCACCGCAAAATCGCCGACATCCACGACAGCTTCAACACCACGACCGCCCCGGCAACCACCGAGACCACTGCCCCCACAACCACCAACCGCCTGCTCTCCTGGACCAACATCAACGACGAGGACACCAGCGAGATCATGAACACCATCCACTCCGGTTCACCGCTAGACCCGTGCCCTCACCACATCTTCAACAAAGCCAGTACAGCCATCGCGCCCCATCTCCGGAAAATAATCAACATCTCCTTCGAGACAGCAACCTTCCCGGAAAGCTGGAAGCACGCCGAGATCACCGCCTTACTCAAGAAACCGAAGGCAGACCCCAAGGACCTCAAGAACTTCCGACCCATCTCTCTGCTCCCGTTCCCCGCGAAGGTCACCGAGAAAATCGTCAACAAACAACTGACCCGCTACCTCGAGGAGAACAACATCCTGGACCCTTCCCAGTCCGGCTTCCGCAGCAACCACAGAACCGAAACCGCCCTCATCGCCGCCACCGATGACATCAGGACCCTGCTAGACAACGGAGAAACAGCAGCCCTCATCCTCCTGGACCTATCAGCCGCCTTCGACACGGTCTGCCACCACACACTACGAACACGCCTTCACGACGCTGGGATCCAAGAGAAGGCCCTGGACTGGACCACATCCTTCCTTTCCGGCAGAACACAAAGCGTCCGCCTCGCCCCTTCCGATCCAAGGCCACCAAGATCATCTGCGGCGTACCCCAAGGCTCCTCCCTCAGCCCAACGCTGTTCAACATCTACATGGCACCCCTCGCCCACGTCGCCCGACAGCACAACCTCAACATCATCTCCTACGCCGACGACACCCAGCTGATCCTCTCCCTCACCAAAGACCCTCACACCGCCAAAGCCCACCTCCACGAAGGAATGAAGGCCGTCGCCGAATGGATGAGGACCAGCCGCCTGAAGCTGAACTCGGACAAGATGGAGGTCCTCATCCTTGGCTCCAACCCTTCAGCCTGGGATGACTCCTGGTGGCCAACATCACTGGGAACAGCCCCGCCACCCACCGACCACGTAAGCAACCTAGGGGTCATCCTCGACCCCACCCTCTCCATGACTAAGCAGGTCAACGCCGTTTCCTCATCCTGCTTCAACATCCTCCGAATGCTCCGCAGGATCTTCAAGTGGATCCCCACCGAAACAAGAAAAACAGTCACCCAGGCCCTCGTCACCAGCAGGCTGGACTACGGAAACGCCCTCTATGCAGGAACGATGGCTAAGCTCCTGAGACGGCTGCAACGCATCCAGAACGCCTCTGCACGTCTTATCCTCGACATCCCCCGACGCAGCCACATCACACCCCACCTGAGAGACCTGCACTGGCTCCCTGTCAACAAGAGGATAACCTTCAAGCTCCTCACCCACGCACACAAAGCACTCCACAACTCCGGACCAGCCTACCTCAACAGACGACTCAGCTTCTACACCCCCACCCGCCAGCTCCGCTCGACCAGCCTCGCCCTCGCCACAGTCCCCCGCATCCGGAAAACGACCGCCGGTGGCAGATCCTTCTCCCACCTCGCCGCCAAGACCTGGAACACCCTCCCCACCAACCTCTGACAGACCCAAGACCTACTGGCCTTCAGAAGACTCCTCAAGACCTGGCTCTTCGATCAGTAGCAGCACCACCCCCCTCTTCCCCCAGCGCCTTGAGACCCTCGCGGGTATGTAGTGCGCTTTATAAGTGACATGATTGATTGATTGATTGATTGAAGGGAAAGAAGGTCAAAACCAGAAGGAGTCCTCCAAAGACGCACAAAAACCTGCACAAGGAGAGGGGCCCCGAGCCAACCCAAATTCAAAGGGAGGGGGTATCATGGAAAGAATGGGAGGTTCTTTGATCCCTCAAAAGTGGGTAAGTGCTTTGACTGTAACCAGCCAGGGCACAAACAGGGAGATGCTGTCTGCGCCAAGAAGCTCCCCCCTAAGGGGCCATCCACAGGGATTGCCAGTGTCAGTGTAGGGGTGGAGAGTGGTGCCCCAGTGAGGAGTAGTCAGGTGGTGGAAGCAACCTTAGTGTCCCTGGGTGGGGTGAATATTGCAACCCTTGCTGCCTTACCTCCAAACATGGATAAGTTCAGGCAGAGGCCTAAAGTGAATGGGACTGAGGTTGAGGCTATCAGAGACACTGGGGCTAGTGTAACTATGGTCCTGGATGAGCTGGTGCCTCCAGAGAGGTTGTTACCTGGTGAGTTTCACCAGGTGACTTATGCAGACAGCACTACCAAACTCCATCCTATGGCTGTGGTGGATTTGGAATGGGGAGGCGTGACCGGCCCTATGAAGGTAGCTGTGTCAAAGGTGCTCCCAGTCCAGTGTTTACTGGGCAATGATCTTGAAGCCTCTGTGTGGTCAGAGGTGGAGAGAGGACTCCATATGAAAATATTGGAGCTCCCTGAGTGGGTATGTGCTGTGACTAGGTCACAGACTAGCCAGAGGGGAGGGGCTGGACACTTGGACCCTGGAACAAAGGGCCAAGCATCCAAGGACAAGGGCACTGGGCCTGGTGAGCCAGCCCAGGGAACTCCAGAGGTGCAGGAAGAATCTAACCCTGATGGGGAGGATCTGGCCTCTGAGGGAGGGACTCCATCCCTGCCAGAGCTGTAAGATTTGGCAGAACTGACAGGAGCAGGTGGACCCTCCAGAGAGGAGTTCAGTAAGGGACAGCGAGACTGTCCCACCCTTGAGAGCTTGAGGCGGATTGCTTCTAAGCAAGAGGAGGGGGATGACAGTGGGTTTCATAGAATCTACTGGGAAGATGGACTGCTTTATACTGAGGCCAGAAACCTCAAGGAGGGGGCCACCAGGAGGTTGGTGGTGCCCCAAAGGAACAGAGAGTTCATCCTGACTTTGGGTCATGATATCCCCTTGGCAGGACATTTGGGACAGACAAAGACATGGAACCGTTTGGTGAACCATTTCTACTGGCCCCATATGTCTGAAAAGGTAAAGGAGTTTTACAGCTCCTGTGTCACCTGTCAGGCCAGTGGCAAGGCAGGGGGCAAGACAAAGGCTCCCCTAATACCACTGCCATTGGTTGGGGTTCCTTTTGAGAGGGTGGGGATGGACATTGTTGGTCCCCTGGACCCACCTACTGCATCAGGGAATAGGTATATCTTAGTGGTAGTGGACCATGTCACTAGGTACCCTGAAGCGATCCCTCTTAGAACCATTGATGCTCCAGCAGTGGCTAGAGCACTGCTTGGTGTGTTCACCAGAGTAGGTTTTCCAAAAGAGGTGGTATCAGATAGGGGCACAAACTTCCTGTCCAACTATCTGACTGCTATGTGGGATGAGTGTGGTGTCAACTACAAGTTCACCACCCCCTATCACCCACAGGCAAATGGTCTTGTTGAGAGATTCAACAAAACCCTGAAGGGCATGATAAATGGGTTGTCAGAGAAACTCAGGAGGAGATGGGATGTTCTTCTCCCATGCTTGCTGTTTGCCTACAGGGAGGTGCCACAGAAAGGGGTTGGTTTCAGTCCCTTTGAGTTGTTGTTTGGACACCCTGTGAGGGGGCCATTGAGCCTGCTGAGAGAGTCTTTAGAGAAGCCTCTTAAAGAAGCAAAGGACAATGTGCTTGACTATGTGCTAGGCCTGAGATCTAGAATGGCAGAGTACATGAACAAGGCAAACAGGAAACTGGAGGCCAGCCAGGAGCTCATGAAGCACTGGTATGATCAAAAGGCTACTATGCCTGAGTATACTCCAGGACAATTGGTGTGGGTGTTGGAGCCTGTGGCTCCCAGGGCCCTCCATGACAAGTGGAGTGGGCCCTATCCAATCTTAGAAAAGAAGGGTGAGGTTACCTATTTGGTTGACCTTGGAACCCCCAGGAACCCTCATAGGGTCCTGCATGTGAATAGATTGAAACCCCACCATGACAGGGCAGACATGACCATGTTACTGGTCACTGATGAGGGTGTGGAGGAGGAAACTGAGCCTGTGCCCGACCTCCTCTCCACTAATGTGCAAGATGGGTCAGTGGAGGGGGTGATACTCTCTCCCAAGTTGACAGACCAGCAGCACAGAGACTGTAAGCAAGTGTTGGAGCAGTTTGCTGGCCTGTTCTCTTTGACCCCAGGCATCACTGAGTGGTGTGTGCACCACATTGACACTGGTGACAGCCTACCTGTCAAAAATAAACTGTACAGGTTGTCCGACCATGTCAGAGCCAGCATTAAAGCTGAGGTTGCTAAGATGCTGGAATTGGGGGTAATTGAACCGTCTGAGAGTCCCTGGGCCAGTCCAGTGGTGCTGGTGCCTAAACCTAATCCTCAGAGGGGACCCAAGGAGTTAAGGTTCTGTGTGGACTACAGAGGATTGAATGCAGTCACAAAGACTGACGCTCACCCTATACCTAGAGCTGATGAGCTCATTGACAGGTTAGGGGCTGCTAAGTACCTGAGTACTTTTGATTTGACTTCAAGTTACTGGCAGATTGCCCTCACTGATGGAGCAAAGGAGAGGTCAGCATTCTCCACACCAGAGGGACATTATCAGTTCAAGGTAATGCCCTTTGACTTAAAGAATGCTCCTGCCACCTTCCAAAGGTTGGTGAACAGGGTCTTGTCTGGGTTGGAACAGTTCAGTGCAGCTTACCTGGATGATATAGCTGTATACAGTTCTACCTGGGGGGATCACTTAAGTCACCTAAGGGAAGTGCTTCAGGCCATGCAGCAGGCAGGCCTGACTATTAAGGCAAGCAAGTGCCAAATAGGGCAGAGTTCTGTGGTGTACCTGGGCCACCTGGTAGGTGGGGGCCATGTACAGCCTCTCCAAGCTAAAATCCAAACTATTTTGGATCGGACAGCTCCTGTTACCCAGACTCAGGTCAGGGCATTCCTTGGACTGACAGGGTACTATAGAAGGTTTGTTCAAAATGATGGGACCATTGTGGGGCCCCTAACAGAACTCACTTCTAAAAAGAGGCCCAAGAAGGTGGATTGGACCCCAGAGTGTCAGAAGGCTTTTGACACTCTGAAAGCTGCTATGTGTTCAGCACCAGTGCTACTGGCCCCTGACTACACAAAAGAATTTGTGGTTCAGACAGATGCTTCAGAGCAAGGGATTGGGGCAGTGTTGTCACAGCTAAATGAAGAGGGCCTTGATCAGCCAGTTGCCTTTATTAGCAGGAGGCTTCTTCCCAGAGAGCAGAGGTGGAGTGCCATTGAGAGAGAGGCTTTTGCTGTGGTTTGGTCCCTGAAAAAGTTGAGACCATATTTGTTTGGGACTCACTTTCGTGTTCAAACTGACCACAGGCCTCTCAGATGGCTCATGCAGATGAGAGGGAGAATCCCAAGCTGTTAAGGTGGTCCATTTCCCTACAGGGAATGGACTTTACAGTGGAACACAGACCTGGGGTTGCCCATGCAAATGCAGATGGACTTTCCAGGTTTTTCCACTTAGCCGATGAGGATTACCAGGGTGTAGGTTAGTAACCCATCACCTTTCGTTTGGGGGGGGCTATGTTGCAAAGTCATCCTGTGCCCTGGGCACCTCCCAACTTTTTGCTGACTGGTACTGGTGGTAACTGACTCTGACTGACCCTGGGCTTTACCTAACCAGGCCTAGGGCCAGTGCTATGCTGAAAACACTTAGAATACAGTGAAAACACCTACACACAATAGGGTACACTATGGGTTGGGGTACCCCTGTGATTGACATGACCTACCCTATAAGCCCCTAGTATATAATTGGGCAGGGGAATTGAAACTACCTATCAGTCCCTAGTATATAGCAGGGCATGGCAGTTTAGAGGCCAGCAGCTTTCTGCACTTGCATGTGTGCACTGCTGAGGCCTGAGGTCAGTTTTAAAAGCAGCCCTGGGTGCCAGGACTGCTTTTAAAAAGTAAATTGTGCCCAAACTCGACTTTGGTGTTTGGGGCACTTATAAATGGATAACCTACAATGTTATGGCATATTAGGGACCCCCAGGGTCTCCCCTAGGTGTCCCAGGGGTGTCAGATATTTATAAGCTACACCCTTGTAAAATGAGTTCTATATGCCCTGGGGTAAGTGAAATTTTACATTTCACTCCCCACATTGTGATAAAGTGCTGCCCAAATTCGACTTTGATGCTAGGAGCACTGTGAAGTGAGGATCTGCAATATTTGTATAGATTCAGAACCCCTAAAGTCTCCCCTAGTTGTCCCATGGGGTGTGGGTCCTGTAGATATAAGCAAAGTACTTATAAAATATGTTTTTGTAAGTCCTGGTGCTGGAAAAATGGCCCAAGTCATTTTTCCCATTGCAAATCCCCTGCTACATAGGTTAACATGGTAGGCAGTTATTGATTAATAACTCTTGATAGGAGAGGGCTAGACGTGCCATTCAAAGACTTCCCCGAATGGTATTAATAAATTCCACAATATGATTTTGTTGAATTTCTCCTAAAGTGTACATACAAGAAGTTATAAGACTTTCTTGTTTGTAAGTCCAAATTCAGCCTTCTAGTGGTCTGCCCTGATTGGTCAGAGTTAAGTGGATTAGCCAGGCTGCCTTGAAGAGGTGATAAAGAGCCCCTGGGGTCAACCAGCTCTGCTGGCAGGGCAGTGTGCTGTTCCATAGGAATGCCAGGCCAGGGGGAGGAGTCGTAAACTATGTTCATCAAAGAGGAGAGCAGAGAGCAGTGTCATTTACAACTCTGAACTTCCCACCTTAGGCAGATGGTAGGATTAAGGAAGGTATGAGCAGATGCAGGGGGGAGAGTCTAAGTAAATTTGCCATCCTAGGGGTGTGTTTAGCCAGCTCTTACCTCCTTGCTGGAAAATCAGCCATTATGGATTTGGAAGATTTGATGCACTCTGGGACAAAATAATGCCACACTCTACAGGATGTGGTCATATGTTTGAGGAGTTACCCTGCTCCCATTGGTCAGGAGTGACCTCCTGCATGACCCAGAGAACTTGGAATAAGTTGCTGAGAGGGGCAGAGCCCTCCAGATCTGCTGCTTGAAACTGAAGAAAGCAAGACATTGTGCCAAGCTGAGAAGTTTTGCTGTGCAAATTCTAAGGCCTGACCTCTGAAGTCTGCACCATCAGAAACTACAGCCCTGTGGACTACCTTGCTGAAGAAAGAAGTAAAGAGTGGACTCCCTGCAAGCTACAGGTTAACAGAGCTCACCTGGACCCTCACCACCAAGGATCATCAACCTGGGGAACTACCAGTGGATTTGTAAGGGTGACGTCCAAGTGGATTGTGGGAATTGAAGTGCTCAACTTTCAAGGACCATCTTGGAGCTTCCAGACCCTTGGAGTGAGTTTGAGACACTTTGGGACCCTTTGAGGAACTTCAGGAAGAAGTTCAAGACGTTTGGAGAACTTTGGAGGAACTTTGAAAAAAAAGCTCCATAGAGGGACCAACTCAACCTGGTTAGCCAAGCCGCCTGCCTTCAACCGCGAGCCGGCCAAGCCATCCAGGTTTGTCCCGCTAAAAGCTCCGTTGGTCCGACTTCCAGAGTTTGACCGGGAGTAGAAGAAATCTGAGGCCGGCGAACCCTCACCGGATCCGGCTACATGAAGAGCATCGAGAGACCCCGCGAGAAAAAGTTCCAGAAAAGTTTCTAAGTCCGCTTGTAGAAAAGGTGACCGGGAGCAACCGCGAACGCCAAGCCGCCTGCCTTCCATCGCGTGTCGGCCTGGGCTCCTGGGTTGCCCCGCTGAAGCGCTAAAGAAAAAGTTTCTAAGTCCACTCCAGGGAAGTTGACCGGGAGCTCGTCGAAAGGCAATCCGGCGAACCCTCACCGAATCCGGATTGGCTGGGAGCTTCGAGGGACCTCGGGGAGAAAAGCTCCAGAGAAGTTTCTAAGTGTGAAGGTAGAAACTGAGACCGGGACCTGCCGCGAGCTGTAGCCGCCCAGGGCTCCATCGCGGTCGGCCTGAAACTTTGACTTTGACCCGGTCTATCGCGAGCAGGTATCCCAATATGGTGCTATAATCTTCTAAGTGCTATATAATGCTAAATCTTTGAAAATTCATTTCTCCGGTTCCCTATATTGGATTTTTGTCGTTTTGGTGTCATTTTAAAGATAAAAATATTTCCTATTTTTATAAATTGGTGTTGGATTTTTATTATGTGTTGTGTCTTAATTATTTACTGAATTGGTGTTTTTAAATGCTTTACATACCTGTCTTTGAAGTTAAGCCTGTCTGCTCGCAGCCACGTTACCAAGGGTTGAGCATAGGAATAATTTTCTAAGACCTATGCTGAGTCCTACCAATGGTTAGTGGCCTTATTGCCAGTGGCAGACCTACATTTGCCCCTACCAATAATCCACTTTCCAACACACTGGAAGCTGTATTCCCTCTTAAACAAACTGACAAGTGGATATAAATGCTAGCAGCAACATTGTGAATGTCATTACCCCCAACAGAGGATCAGGCCCCAGATGTGACTACATTTCTGGTATACGCGCTGTTACCATTGAACATCAGGCCAACCTGAATCATTGATTCCCCATCTTACTTCCGCTACATAATCTAACAAAAGTACGCGGTCCTGAAGAAGGTGGATTTAAGTACCCTTGATCCACTGAAACGTACGTTGGCCTGTTGGACTTCCAGCTGGCAGCACAAACATGGACATTAATGAAGGGCCCTCACCATGAGTTTTATGGCATGCCATTTAAAGCTGTATCAGCAATGTATTTGATGTGTGAATGTGTGTGTTTGGTATGTTAGGATGTGACGGAATGTGAGGTGTGATGTGATGTAATGTTATTGTGTATCACAATATGGGGACATGCAAAAACTATGTTTCTTCTTGATTGGATAAGAGATGTACAATATGATGAATCACTCATGAATTGCACTGTATATATGAAAACCTAAGTTATTTCTTCATGTTTTGAAAAAATACCCCCAACATTTTTTGATAACTAAAATAATGTTTTAAATAAAGATATAAATAAATGCAGTATTGTTGAATCGACTGATTACTGGAGCAAGGGAATGCCCATTGAGCTAGAGCTAGCCATTGATGAACGGATGTAGGTCAAGTGGGAGGTTCTCTCATATATATATTTCTACATAACAACTCTACCCACACTCTCTGTTTGTACATCTGTATCACCTCACTTTCTCTGTATCATCTGTCTCTGTATCAACTCCTTTCTTTCTGTACCTCATCACCTTATCGCTTCTCTCATCTTTTTCTCTCTTCCTCACTACTCTTGTAGCTTAACCACCAGTCTTTCAATAACTTTTCTCAGTTGGTCATTCTCTCAACCTCAACGCTTTCTCTACCTCGAATCTCTCTATAATTTTCTAGCTCACCTCTCAACTTTTCTACCTCAACCTCACCTCTCTTTCTACCTTACCTCTCTCTCTTCTTCACCCCTCAGTCCACGTCACCATTCTCCCCCTCTCTAAATGTCCTCCCTCTTATCTCAAGCTCTCTCTGACTCTAAATCTTGCTCCCCTAACCTCCTCTCTTTACCTTATGTCTCTCCCTACCACTTATCTCTCCATCTCTGCCTCCATCTTCCTCTACCTCACCTTTCTCAATATACCGTTCTCTTTACTTCTCTTTCCTCCTATCTTATGCTCCTTCCCTCCTCAGAGTCGGAGGTCACTGTCCAGCCAAAGCTGTGAAAATATAGAAAGAAAAGGGGAGGGACAGACAGATGAGCATTATTAATGAGAAGGTGATCATATCAGTTTCACCTGAGGGAATGGTGAAAATTCTCGAAGCTTTGATGTTCATTCTTTGAGAAAGAAGCGCTGAGGTGAATAGGGATTTGGTTGTGAGTATTAATACCCAGCAATTAAAGGTGCAATTCAAGGCGCTTTGTGCTTATGTCTTGCTTTAATTGTATGCATTGGATCACTAAACGCCCACCAAGTCACCCTCAACATTTCAGTTCTACAAATGGAGGAAGAGGCTGGTTAGACAGTGAATTCTGCATGGAATATTACCCGTCAAAAAAGCGTAGATTTAAGCACAAAAATAAATTGCTTTATCAATACACGTTCAAGCCACGCAGCTTGAACATTGAGCTGTTTTTGCACTTAAATTTGCGTTTACAAAATAATTCACCACTGTTCACATCATAAGGCGTAGGTAGGGGTGAATTTGCTGAAAATGGGTCAAACTTTCAAAGTTTTTCTGAGCAAGGGACCCCAAAATGTATATTGACAGGGGCCCTAGAAATCCTCACGATGGTACTGATCATGGGTTGTCGTCTAGTCTGCAGGTCGGTAACTGTCAGTACAGGCCTCGTACTGACAGAGCAGTGAAGATCCGAGATGGGGAGATTGATTAATGGAAGCCCACAGGCTACTCTGGCCTCGCTTGTCCCCTCCCTCCGTTGCCACTGAGTGCAGACCTCTCTGGGGCGCAGGCCCAGCCTGCAGGTGCCTGTGTGGGAAGAGACCCCCACAAACAAACCTCTGTGTGCAGACATCTCTGGGGCGCAGGCCCAGCCTGCTGGTGTCTGTGTGTGAAGAGACCCCCACAAACAAACCTCTGTGTGCAGACATCTCTGGGGCGCAGACCCAGCCTGCTGGTGCCTGTGTGTGAAGAGACCCCCACAAACAAACCTCTGTGTGCAGACATCTCTGGGGCGCAGGCCCAGCCTGCTGGAGCCTGTGTGTGAAGAGACCCCCACAAACAAACCTCTGTGTGCAGACATCTCTGGGGCGCAGGCCCAGCCTGCTGGTGCCTGTGTGTGAAGAGACCCCCACAAACAAACCTCTGTGTGCAGACATCTCTGGGGCGCAGGCCCAGCCTGCTGGTGTCTGTGTGTGAAGAGACCCCCACAAACAAACCTCTGTGTGCAGACATCTCTGGGGCGCAGGCCCAGCCTGCTGGTGCCTGTGTGTGAAGAGACCCCCACAAACAAACCTCTGTGTGCAGACATCTCTGGGGCGCAGGCCCAGCCTGCTGGTGCCTGTATGTGAAGAGACCCCCACAAACAAACCTCTGTGTGCAGACATCTCTGGGGCGCAGGCCCAGCCTGCTGGTGCCTGTGTGTGAAGAGACCCCCACAAACAAACCTCGGTGTGCAGACATCTCTGGGGCGCAGGCCCAGCCTGCTGGTGCCTGTGTGTGAAGAGACACCCTCAAACCTGTGTGCAGACATCTCTGGGCGCACGCCCAGCCTGCTGGTGCCTGTGTGTGAAGAGACCCCCACAAACAAACCTCGGTGTGCAGACATCTCTGGGGCGCAGGCCCAGCCTGCTGGTGCCTGTATGTGAAGAGACCCCCACAAACAAACCTCGGTGTGCAGACATCTCTGGGGCGCAGGCCCAGCCTGCTGGTGCCTGTATGTGAAGAGACCCCCACAAACAAACCTCTGTGTGCAGACATCTCTGGGCGCACGCCCAGCCTGCTGGTGCCTGTGTGTGAAGAGACCCCCACAAACAAACCTCGGTGTGCAGACATCTCTGGGGCGCAGGCCCAGCCTGCTAGTGCCTGTGTGTTAAGAAACACCCTCAAACCTCGGTGTGCAGTCACCGGGGCCGGCTGCTGCCAAAATAAACTGGTGTGGCAGCCATGGGGGGAAATAATAATAATAAAAAAACACTTACCTCCCGCTGCCAGCCGTCTCGGTGAAGAAGTATGAGGAAGTCCATGGACCACTCCAATCCAATCCAGATGCTGCTCTCAGCATGAGAGCAGTGCCGGGATTGGTCTGAGCGGCCTGGTTAGGACCTCAGTAAGTTACTGGTAGCCTTTGCTGTTTCTCCACCCGGCTGTACAATACAGCTGGGTTGGAGAAATCAAAGAGCGCATGACAGTTTGGCCGGCCTAAGCTGTCATGTGCACTTCCAGTGCCCAACAACTCCTCCTCCCCCTGCTGGCTGTCACTCAGGATGCCCAGCCCGCCCCGCCCTTGACTCAGCAGCATCGGCTGTCAGAGGAAAAAAAAGATAAAATTATTTTATTATCGTTTTATTTTTCTTCTGCAGTGAGTAGGGCGACGCTCCTCCGCCATTGCAGAGGAGCCGCCACTGGCAGCCAGCTCTGGGGTGCAGGCTCACCCTGCTGGTGCTTGTGTGTGAAGTGGCCACCACAAACCCCAATGCGCAGCCACCACCCTTGGGATGTGGTCTCCGCCTGTGTGTGAAGAGACTCTCACAAACCTCTGAGTGTAGCCACCTCTGGGGTGCGGACTCCGTCTGTTGGTGTGTGAAGAGTCTGTCACAGACCTCTGTGTTCAGCTATCTGTGGGTTCTGGGCTCAGCATGTTGATGTGTGAAAAGACTGTCATGGACCGCTGTGTGCAGCCACCTCCGGGGTGCCTATGGGTACGTGAAGAGGCCAGGGCCGGACTGGGAACAGCAACCAGCCCTGGCAGATTGCTGCTCGACCGGCCCTGGGAGCGGGGGGAGGGTTTGGGGGTGTGTGTGCTAGCAAGAAGCATCGCTCCCGCTTTTGTTACAGGGAGGCGATATTGCAGCACTGCTGCGAAACCAGCCCCCAGTGACAAAACCGGCTCCCAAGGGCACAAAACCAGTTCTCACCCCAGGCGCACCAGGGAAATGCCCAGTGCCCGCTACGGCCTGTCCGGCCCTGGAAGAGATTGTCACAGACCGCTGTGTGCAGTCAGCTCTGGTGTGCATGTGTCATCTCAATGGCGCACTTGTTTATGTCGTTAGGAGCCATGTGCGGCCCCAAGTGCATAAGGCACTTCCGCTTGCCTAGACACTGCAGCACTTCCTGATGAAGCTGTATCCGAGTGAGTAGGTGTTGTTGTCACACTACAGGTGGGAAGCAGCAGTGTAACACTCAGCGCTCCTCATCCACGGTGTGAAAAGTCCTCCTGACAGAGTGTCAGGAGCCAGAGATGTGTATATTAATTCATGGCGTGCCTGTTAACATAAACATGGCCAATACTGCATGTGTTTTTCTAAAAGTGCACTAATTAAACTTGCATTCACACATTACTGCATGACAAAGGTCGGTTTTCTTGTTATTACCATAGTACAAACAAAGTAATGTGAGAAAACACTAGGCCTGGAAGTCATTTTAATTACGTTAGAGTTATCTGAGTAATTTCAGAAATTCTGCGTTACTCTTTGATGCTGAATTACGTATGTAAACGTAATTTTGGGGGGAAAATCCTACAGTGAGAGTACATTTAGCCAGTGTGAGTGGCTGCACGCTCTGCTTTTTACCTTCTGCTGTATTTAGCACTAAAAAACTAGCCTTAAATGTCAGGATTACGTTGGGGAAAAACCTATTCCAAGTGCTCATTTACCGAGTGCAAGCAGCTGCTTGCGCTGCTATACATGTTCTGTTGCATTTAGCGCAATTTCTTAGTGCAAAATGCATCCTCTCATCCATCTCGGAAGCGAGAGGGCATTATTGTACCAAGAAAATAGTGCTAATTGCAAAACTACTTTTCTCAAGTAATTCTGCGTAATCTTGTGGAATTTATAGGTATTTCCAGATGATTACTCTATACAGAATTACGCGAGTTACACCCACCTCTAGAAAAAACCTCCTACTACCTCATAGATGGCAGACTACACTTAGGGGCATATTTACAAAGAATTGATGTAGGGAAGTGACGCATGTCATTTTGCTGTGCAGCCCTATGCCAATTCGAATGGACAAAAATGCACCATATTTACAAGATACGGTGCATTCCTGTCACTATGGTGCAAGGGTGTCTGTGTTGTTGGCATGATTGTTTTTGTGCAGGAAGGGGCACCTTCCTGCCCAAAAGCAATCACAAGAGGCATTTTCCTCTTTCTATGTATGCTGCAGAATGCAGCACAAGTGGAAAGAGGAAAAACAAGGAGAAATATAAACATTTCTCCTCATTACGTCTGCTCTGGGGAGGCGTAAGGTTTTGGCGCTGCCCCAGATTCACGCTAGGTTGTAAATCTGGGGCAGTGTCAAAATCCATGGGTGTTGTGTGGGAACACCCACAGAAGCACCCATGGCACGCCTCCCTGCTGCAATTTAAGGGGGCGCAGCGACTTGCACTGCGTGGCCTTACACCTTATCTACAAGGCAATGAAAAGCCACGCAGGGTGGCTTTGCGTGGCCTTGGAGATATGGGCCTGCACTGTGTGCAATCTGAGCGTCAAAAAAAAGTGACGCTGCGGTGGAGCCAGGGGCTTGTAAATATGCCACATAGGGCCTCGTTTACAAGCCCATTGCGCCGCGGTGCATTGCTTTTTTTGACGCACCAGCAGCACAATGGGCTTGCCCATATTTACAAGGCAATGTAAAGTCACCCTGAGTGACTTGTCATGGCCTTGTAAATATGGGCCCCTGTCACACTTTACTCTGCGTGAAAAGGGCGTTCCATGGGTGTTGCTGTGGGTATTCCCATGCAACATCCATGGAACCTGACACATTCCCAGATTTACAATGTTTTGTAAAGCTGGGAATGCCTCAGAATCCTACTCCTCCCAAGTGGAGGCGTAGGAGTGACGCAACAAGAAGAAATACTTTTATTTCTCCCCGTTTTTTCATTTTTCTGTGTGTGTTGCAATCTGCAGCATGCAAAGAAAGAGGAAAATGCCATCAATGATTGTTTTTGTGCAGGAAGGTGTCCCTTCCTGCACAAAAACCATCATCCCCACAACGCAGGCACCTTTGCAACATAGCGCAAGGATGTCTGTGTTGGCGCACACTGCTGTTTGTGTGCCAGCGCTGGGGAGAAGGACAGGAAGAAGGCTTGCTGCACTGCCGTGCGTCAAAATATTGTAAATGAGGGCCGAAGTTTAGTGAGCAAAGAAAAATTCTAACAAATTGCACCTGGTCAGTTAAATGTGACATCGTCACACTTAAATTCATAAATCAACGATTGGTAGTAGCACTCCCTAAAGGGAAAACACCGCACATCAAAAAGAACAACAATATAGTAAATAACTAGTATAAGCGTGAATTTTGTTCAATACTGTAAAAATCATGGGATGCTCAAATAACTGAAAGCACCTACTACCAAACGGTGCTGTCGGCAAGTTACAAGAACATGCACATTGACATTTATGAAAACACAGTCGTAGCACACCCTTTTTAGTCACAAGGAATTTCACAAGAATATTTATCAAATAAATAAATGTCCTAGCAGCAGATATTGAAAACCTTAGGTCCACAAGCGAGTATATCCTATTCAGATCAAATGTGAATTTTCAAATACCATCCACGGATCACATCCATTAAAAAAGTTTTCATTTATTCATAAACAGCAAATTCCCAGCAGTAATTGAAGCCAACACGTGTTTCGTCTGTACACATCAGTATTCAGACTTTTTCAAGGCAGAATGGCTGAAACGTAAATCAAAGTTCCACTGCGCAATGGGTCCTCCTTGTTAGTAGTGTTCAAGTATACACTGCTGATAGTATAATTCTTAGGACAGCTGGTAGGTCCACCGCTCTACCCATGTAGTATACCCAATAGTGCTGTTACTTGTTGTAACAGATACACCCCGAATCTAGAGTCCCCAACTTAGGCCAGTAGTGCCCCCCGTAGTCTTGCCAATAACGACCCACTGGCAGTAGAGCACAATGCACAATTCTTCTCAATACGGGCCAAACCTTGATACGTCGGTCCCCTCTCACGCCAGAGTAATAGAGCGATACACCGGTCCGTGTACTTCTACGTATCCTGCACAAAAACCATCATCCCCACAACGCAGGCACCTTTGCAACATAGCGCAAGGATGTCTGTGTTGGCGCACACTGCTGTTTGTGTGCCAGCGCTGGGGAGAAGGTCAGGAAGAAGGCTTGCTGCACTGCCGTGCGTCAAAATATTGTAAATGAGGGCCGAAGTTTAGTGAGCAAAGAAAAATTCTAACAAATTGCACCAGGTCAGTTAAATGTGACATCGTCACACTGACTGGTTTCAACCCCTTATGGTACATACCTTTGTATGCAACTGCTCCACAGAAACCGGAGCATGGAGTAGGCTTTGCAAGAGCTAAGTGTCAAATAACAACAATGGAATACAGCCCGCAGGTGCGCTGTGTAATATGCTATTTATTATCCTTGTTGATGGATACGAGGGACATCTTGACCCGCCTGATGATTCAGCGGTGAATCATGGCCACTATCCGCTCTCAAAAGTGTTGATAACTAGCATATAACACTCTGCCCATCTTGAGATATACCGTTATTTGAAAGTTTATCACATGCAGCGTCAGCCTTGTGGAGCGTGGTCGTGTCGGAGGTAGCGTTGATCTTTGAAGGCGGATGTCCCTTACATGTCCAAACATTCTGTGTGTATTCAGTGAAATTCTACCTGAAGAAACGGGTTCTGACAAACCTTTTGTGTGGAACCATTTATGACATTATGACAAAACCAACCTGGTGAAACCCCTTCTTGGCGAGAAATTATTTTCTGCTGGGTTTTCTTACCTGTTTTTAAAGGAACGTTCCATATCAATGTCACCTCACCCCCCACCACCGTCACCTTTACCTTTTTATTAATCGCTATTTAAAGGGGCAGTCCGCTTCCCCTAACCCTAAGTGGTGCTGGAACATTTTTCAGACTGGGGGTGCTGCCATCACTGTTGCATCACTGAACTCACAGGAATTGTGGAAAATCCAAGCGTTACACAAAGAACAAGTGCAGCAAATGAGCTTCGCCCATTCAGCAGGAGGGTGGTAGGGTGTGGTGTGTAGCCGGTGGTGCATTGAGGAGCACAATGCCATAAATGTATTACTCAAGCATTGGTGTGGTAGCGCACTGTCATTTACAGAGAGCACATTTTCCATTGAAGTGGCAAACGAAACTGATAAAACTACATAGCGCACACAAAAATGTGTGGAAGTATTTACCATTTGCACATTACCAAGTAAAGTGTGTTGATGTGTTTTGATCCTATTTAAATTGTTGTTTCCATCACACATCAGATTTATAAAAAATGCTTCATTTGTGCTTTCCTAACTGCTGATATATTTTGAAATATTTGTACAGTTCATTTACAAGTATTTTACATTTTGTTGTGTGTCAGGAAAAAAAATGACATCCTACAGCCTTTCCTTTTACACTCCCTGTATCCCAGCAAGATTGTCAAATAGTTCACTTCACACAGTCCTCTCATTTTGCAGTCAGAGAAACAAAAGTAAACACCAAGCTGCATGTTAAAAGAATAAGCAGCAATTTGTCAGAAGACATCGCTGGACATTTGACCTCTGTCTTTGAATGCACAGGAAATGTAACAAGATAAAAAACAAAATCTAAAGGCATCTTTATTGCTCATTTCCCTTCTGAGCTCCAGCATGTTTATTTTGGGGGAGCTGCACGCCCCACACCCCTACTTCCAGCACCTATGTTTAACCCCTAAACTTTACACCCTCCTTCCTGCCTTTAAACCCTCCAAAGCAGGGGTCTTCAAACTGGGGGACGGGCCCCCCTAGGGGGGCTCAAGCGATCCCAGGGTCTAGCTGAAAGAAGCATTATGCTATATTGGTGCTTTGTTTTCAGTAAGCCGATCCCTACCATCGCTAGCGCGATCCCCCCGGGATATCTGATCCTTAGAAAGGACAGGCCGGGTGGCAGGGGCGGGGGCGTGGCCATAATTTTCAAGAACACCTACTCCTGCTCTCTCCTTCTTACTGCAGAGATAGAGGGGGCCGAGGGCCTCGGTTTCCTTTTGACCGTATCGGCCCACCAATCTATCACCGGTTTTGTAATCTACCGACCACCAGGGTCGGCCAGAAAATTTATAGGGTCAATCGGACATGCTGTTGCCCCTATCGCAGCCAAATACAGGCATTGCCTGGTACTTGGAGATTTTAATATCCACATGGATCAGCCAGCGGAACTTGAGCCTTCCAGGCTGTACGAATCATTAGGCATTTTCAACCTGGCCCCCTATGTCCTTCTTCCTACCCACGAAAGAGGCCACATTTTAGACCAGATTTTTTCCACAACCAGGATAGAAATGGATGTGCCTCTCCCCATAATATGATCAGACCATTTCCTGCTTACTTTTAGAGTCTATAAAGAATCAGTTAGACCTCAATCATACTGTAAGCCTTGTGCTTACAGTTTCAGGCCTTTTAATCAGCTCACTGCAGAGGCACTGGACAGTGCACTCAGGTCACACCATATTCCTTTAAGAGGAATGCTGGAGAGCGATGTGCTCTCCTTGGAGAACTGGCTACAGATCCGTTCTCTGGAGCTTGCTCCTCCTACGACTCGGTCTGCAAAAGCCAGTAGAGCCTCGGCCCCTTGGTTCACGGAGGCCCTCCGAAAAAGCAAAAGTGCATGTAAATGCCTTGAGAGAGTATGGCGGAAGAACTTTAACCCCGCTGACAAAGCCACTTACAAACGGGCCTTGAAAGTCCATTACGCTAAAGTCCGCGACGAAAAGAAACTTTTTCTATCCACCAAAATTGAACAGGCCGGGAACAAGAGTAAGGAACTGTTTAAAATAGTAAACGATTTTGCATTCCCTAATGCAATAGATAGCCCATTTACCCCTACCAGCGACTGGACCAACTACTTAGCTCACTATTTTTTTGACAAAATTAAAATCATCCAAGATTCTTTTGAGGTGCTGCCCCCGGCGGAGGGGGTAAATACAGGTGCTCCCTCTAGAAGTAACCCTAATTTAGGTGCGTCCCTCTTACAGTTCCCTCCTATGTCGTTGGTCAAATCCCTCGAGATAATGAAAGCTCTTAAATCCGGTTCTCCCTCTGACCCTTGTCCAGCGAAAGTTCTGGCGTCCATTGCTGAAGTGATTAACCCAGCTGTCAATTTGGTTCTGAACACCTCCTTATCTGAGGGGCTAATGCCTGAGAGCTGGAAACATGCAAAAATTATCCCGCTCTTAAAAAAACCTACAGCAGATCCATTGGTTGCTAGTAATTAAAGGCCAATCTCACTGCTGCCTTTCTTCTCCAAGGTTTTGGAGAAATATGTAAACACAGTCATTACGGAATATGTGGAGACTAACCACTTACTGCATCCGAGTCAGTCAGGGTTCAGAGCAAACTTCAGTACTGAGACGGCCTTACTAGAAGCCTCTGAAACTATCAAAACCACCTTGGATAGTGGGGGCAATGCGGTACTGGTGCTATTACACCTTTCCGCGGCCTTTGATACCGTGCCCCATGGCCGACTCCTGCAAAGACTTCAGGATTGCGGTATTGGTGGCACGGTATTCAAATGGTTCACCTCCTTTTTAAGTGGCCGTCAGCAAACAGTATTGTCCCGCCCTTTTTTGGCCCCCATCACCCCCATGAAAGTTGGAGTCCCCCAGGGCTCAATTTTGAGCCCGTCTCTTTTTAATGTGTATATGGCCCCCCTTGCGCTTCTAGCGGAGGAATACGGTGCAAAAATTGTATCTTATGCCGACAACACGCAACTACTGTTCACCTGTGAGAAGGGTACCGTGTTCAGAGGTAGTGAGATAAACGCCTGCCTAACAGAGGTGTTCTCTTGGCTTAGACAAAACCAACTAAAGTGTAATCTGGAAAAATCGGAGATTATCTTCTTTGGCTCCAATCCGTGCGAGGAGTGGCGCCAGTGGTGGCCACAGGACATGTCTCCCCCTCAGTAACTAAACCTCGGAGTTAAGCTGGATACTGACATGTCCATGAAGGCTCAAATTCAAACTGTGGCTGGTACTTGTTTTGGGCTATTGAAAATGCTTAAGAATTTCCTCCCCCTGCTCCCGGTCCCCCACAGGAAGATGGTAGTCCAGGCCCTGATTGTATCAAGGCTGGACTACGTCAATGTCCTGTACTTGGGCTTACCTGACTATCTACTGGGTCACCTGCAGGTGATCCAGAATGCGGCGGCCAGAGCGATTCTTATGGTTGGCCCCAGGGCACATATGACCCCCCACTTAAGATCCCTGCATTGGCTTCCGGTATGAAAGAGGATCCAGTTTAAAGCTCTTGTCTTGGCCTTTAAGGCCCTACACGACTCAGGGGCCCTTACATCAGGGAAAGGATTCTGCACTACGCCCCTCGACGGACCCTAAGGTCCTCGACGCAGTACCTGGCGACCATCCCTAAGTTTTCCCGCTCCCGCATGGGTGGTCGCTCTTTTCAAGTGGTGGTATCCCGATTATGGAACAGCCTGCCACCTTCTCTCAGACAGGCACCGGACCTCCTTGTCTTTAGGAGGAAACTAAAAACTTGGCTTTTCCAACACTAGAACAAGTTCACCTGCCTGAGCACACACTGCCTGTCTTGCGGTCCTTTTAGCGCCGGGACACTCTGTGGAGTAGCCGCACGCTTTATAAGTACCTAGTTACATTACATTACATCTGTAATGGGCCATCACTAGCATATTTTGTCATTTTTATCCTGACTGGGAGAAGGTGTTAAAAGGGAAGGGACTCCAAATATTCTTCACAACCCCCACCCCCATTTAAATAATCACACTCAATACTTTTATACGTTAGTAAGGCCTGCCTGACCAGAATAGTATTTTTGGCAACCATGTATTTGATTGCAGTTTTAAAACGGTAACAGAACTTAACTGCAATGTTTAAATAAGTCTAGACATATTTAAACATCGCCAGCTTAATAGAATAATAGTGAAAAAATTTGAAGTTGGGCGCTGATGATTTCTTTTTCTCACTGGGTGAGGCGCGGCACTAAAAAGTTTGAAGTTCACTTCTCCAGAGCACGTTCACTTACCACCACCCGCTTTCCTGGCCTAGGGCACAGTGCTTCTTTTCCAAAGCTCTCCCAGTCGGTGGCGTAATGCAAATTGATGGCCCCTCGTCCCTGCCCCCCCCCTCCCGCAGAATAGGAAGAGTAGCCCCTTAGCCTCCCATATCTCACAGATATTATTTGGCCTTTGGCTGAATTGCGGCCCCTGAAGGGCTAAGGGGCCCCCTGTGTGGTAGGATCTGCAGCGGCTTGCATTACGCCCCTGCTCCTCAGGGACATCTTAAGGATTTTGGGGGCCCTGGGCCAAACGAATTTTGGGGGCCCCTGTATGGACCAGGTTTGAATTTATGATCCAATTTCAACTCTTTCATGCCCTCTTTGTCCAGGTCACTGAAATGGCACAGGCACACTTCTCCAAATTTTAAATGTGTTTACATCTAATATTGAGGGATAGTGACGTGTTTTCAATATAACACAGCAGCAGCTCACTACTATTACTGCAAATAATCTCTGTGACACTCTCCCATTTCTCATATGTGAGGTCCTATTTTGATCTAAAATAAACTCTTTTTATGGATAGTGCATGAAATATAAACACATTTCTCTGCAAAACTGTGCCAAAATGGCCGACTGGTAGGAGCTCACCAAAGGAGCTCCGAGCGCTTGGGATCTGTTTGTCCGGAATATCCCTACTAGCGGCGGCTGACCAGTGGAACAGAACTGTGGAACAGAACTTTGGAACATTAGAACCTAACAAGTAATACTTCAAACAACGATTAAGCTCGTGGAAGCGCGATCTGTACCTACCCTGGATCGCACCTCTGTCCTCTTGCGGGGCTGACCGACAACGGATAAGCATCAGGGAATCGTAGCGTAGCCCACCATAGCCCGCTCCTACTCCGGTTGGGCTGTGCCGACAACGAAGTGGATTTTGATAGAGACCGCCGCCTGAACACCGCTGTTCCCTGCGATATTGGAGGTAGGGGTCAGCTTTGCCTGCTCCACCTCCGGTGGGGCTGTGCCGACGTGGATAGTCATCAACGATGTGGAGTCGGAACGGGACCACCACCTGAACATCGATGCCCCCTGCGATAGTGGAAGAAGCAGTCAGCTTTGCGGGCATATCCTCCCCCAGTCTCGGCACCACCCCCTGTGAAACCATCACCCCCATGATCACAGCCCCACACACCTCTATGCCTCCGACATCGACTCTCTACTCCAGCCCACCACTCACCGATCCGGAGAGGGAACCAGGTAGGACGCTATACAACAACCCAGAATACTTGCCTCCCTCTCCCCACCATCGGGAAGGGAGCACAACAACGACAACCTTATCTCATCCAACTGGTTCTACCCCCTACAATCCCATCACATCCACGACCACATCCCCTCCACACACCCCTACGCCGCCTCCCTCTTTACACCAAGGGGAAGGGAGCACAACAACAATAACCTTATCACATCCAACGGGTCTTACCCCTTGCAATTCCATCACATCCAGGACCACATTCCCACCGCACACCCCAACACCTCCTACACTCACTCTCCAATCCAGTCCACCACTCCCCAACCTGGAGTCGGAACCTGATAGTATGGCCCACAACAGCAGGCCATTTACACCCTTAAGTCATACACCAATCTCGCTCCCACCATCACCAGACCCAAGACTTGATGAAATCATACTCACGTTAAGGCATATCAAAGAAGAACTTCAAGTGGTATCGGAGGTTCTCTTAAGTCAACCTTGGAACACTAGATCGGCACGACAGACCAAATCAAACTTTCATTTAACCCGCTCAGTAGTCACTGCAAAATATTCGACCCCCAGGTGGAATTCAGTTTCTCTCCACAACAATTTAACCCGCCTAAACCGCAGGACTAATCCGCTATCGGAGAAAGATCTACTTTCTCTACTCCATTCATATGAGCCACCACACTGGAATCACAACACCATGCCCTTAGATAACCCGCCCAAAATGGTTCCAATCCCAACTATACTTTCCAACACCCACAGGTCCACTAAACACAACCCTAGAGGCATCAATGATAACAACCTTAGACAGGTTCCACTCACCCAGGAACCCAATACATCCCACACCACACCCGTCTTAAGTGCATACTACTAAATTGTAGATCGGCCTCAAGACACGCAGCCGATATAGCTGACCTCATTATCACACAAGAACGGGATTTGCAAATTCTAACCGAAACTTGGTTAAAGGAATCCTCTACACCCATCATTGATATACTTGTACCCCCTAACTATGACATCATTAGACTGGATAGAATTGTGAAGACTGGGGATGGTATCGCCTGCATACACCGGAATAATATCTCAGTACACAGATCCCCATCCCCTGTTTTCCCTTCTTGTGAATACATATGCCTCAACATCACCATCAATGGCAAACCGGTATGCTTCTTACACACTCTATATCATCCACCAGGTGATAATCTCACCTTTACCGAGCATTTCATGGACATAGTCTCTACTAATGCCGGTCATCAGATTACCCAAATATTTCTCGGAGACCTCAATCTACATTGGAATGACCCCAACGATGCAGTGGTCAATAGTCTCAAAAACTTCCTCGTAGACCTTGACCTCACCCAAATTTGCAACAGTGCTACCCACGACAAAGGATCAATCTTAGATTTAGTCATCTCTATGGCTGACTCCATCCAGCTAGATAAGATCCTTCCTTGTGATTGGTCTGATCATCATATTATCGCCATTTTCATCAATGAATCAGTGAAACTTAACGCGGCTCAACCCACAAGACCTAAAGTATGGAAGAGGGATCTGAAAAACATTGACCATAACATAATCCCAACTTGTAGCTCCAACCTACTTCTTCCCCCTGAAGGGATAGCTGATGTCCAGGATCTCACCAACCACTACTTCAATTCCATCAACATAATATTAAACGAGGTAGCCCCTCCTCAACTAAAGAGAGTCTCCACTAAAGAGTCTAAGCCCTGGTACGATGGAAGACTCAGCGAGGACAGACGATCCCTAAGAATATCTGAACGCAGATGGAGATCAGCTCCATCCGCCAATCATCTCAAGACGCTAAGAAAGAAGAGAAACGAATACTACAGAAAGATCAAGCACACTAAAGCAGACTTCTTTAGCCACCAATTAAACCAGGCAAAAAATCGTCCCCAAAAACTTTTCGAGCCAATAAAAACGCAATCTAAGGATGCACCTCACCGACCCCAAGATAGCTTAGGCCCGCGACCCAACTGTGAAGAATTTGCTTCCTTCTTCACTCAGAAGACCGAGAGCATAAAGAAGGACCTTCTCAACGATCTAATCACACACACGGTCGCACACACAAACCCCTCACCATCCCTTCTAAACGTCCCACACCGTAACTCATCAAAGTTCGACCTAAAAAATACCGCATCTTGGTCATCCTTCAATACCTACAACGAAGAATCTATTCGCAAAATGCTTACGGCCCTTAATCCGGCTAATCACTTCACTGATCCTCTCCCAGCAAAACTCGTAAAAGACTTCACCCCGCTGCTGTTACCGCTCTGGACCAAGATCATAAACAACTCCCTACGCCAAGGATGCATCCCTGACACCCTCAAAGCCGGGCAGGTATCCCCCATTCTAAAGAAACCTACTGCTGACCCTACGGACTTGAACAATTACCGCCCTATATCCAACATCCCCACCCTGGCCAAACTCTTAGAAAAATGCGTACACCTCCAGTTGGTAAGGCACATAGACCGTTTTAACTTACTCAACGAATACCAATCAGGCTTCCGTGCAGGTCACAGCACTGAATCTGCCATGACCCATATAATTGACGATGCGCTACAAATCCTAGATCAGAACGGAGTCTGCTTACTCATCCTGCTTGACCTTTCCTCGGCCTTTGATACCGTCAAACACAATAACCTGATAGACCTTTTGCAACACAGAATGGGATTCTCGGGATCAGTTCTAAACTGGTTTACTTCGCTCCTCCAAAACAGATCGCAACGATTCAAGGTCAACCATTCCGTGTCCAAATCTGTCCCAGTCACTCTAGGAGTTCCACAAGGATCCTCTCTATCTCCAACACTATTCAATCTATTCATGGAACCACTCACTGAAATTCTCCACTCGTCTAACATTCAATTTCACATGTATGCTGACGATACACAACTATACCTTAAGATACACACCCTAGAAGACATCAAGTCGCTCAACACAACTCTCGGAAAAACTCAGACCTGGCTGGCAGAAAACCACTTAAAACTGAACGCCCTAAAAACTGAATTCCTCCTAATCGCTCCTCCTGCACAAGTACCCATAATGCAAGACTGGATCAAACACCTTACGGCACTTAACTGCCAACCTATCATGGTTGACTCAGCGAAATCGCTGGGAATAACACTGGACAGAAACCTCAATATGCAAAAACACATCAGCAACGCAACAAAAGGAGCAAACTTTCAGATAAACACACTGAGAAAATTGAAACCTTTCCTTCCTGAAAATGACTTCAAGCTGGCAGTACAAGCTCTAGTCATCCCGAGGGTGGAATACGGGAGTGTCTCCCTATGTGGCCTGCCCAGAGCTGCAACAGCCCCTCTAAGAGCCTCAATCAACGCCGCAGCGAGACTTATCACTGGTTCCAAAAAATGCTCCCACATATCCCCTGACTTAAAATCCCTTAATTGGCTACCTTTTGAAGCCAGAATTCATCTGAAAATAGCATGTATGATACATAAAGCCATACATCACAACACACCAAGCTATCTTGCACAGAAACTGGCGCCCTCATGTGGATTCAGATCCTCAAGAAGTGCTAAAACCCTCCTACTGAAACCACAAAGATTCAACAAGAAGAAGACATACAACCGAACCTTCTCAGGGTTGGCGCCTAGAATTTGGAATGCACTACCCCCAGAAACTAGACTTAATCCCTCTACTGCATCCTTCAAAAAGAAGTGAAAGCGCTTCTTATGGCTAAACTCACTTGAGCAGGACTACTTGCACCAGGTGACCCAACGTAGGTGCTACACGGATTTATTTATTGTCCACTCGACAGCCAGGTATCCTAGTTACTGTATCTATATTTTGTTTGATCCACAGGAAACATTTTGTGATTTACCATGTACATTCTTCTTTACGGAACGATAGCTACACTTTCGTCGTCTAGCATCGAACTTTATGTTATTTACAGTGCACCTATGTAACTAAGTCACTTATCTTGTTAAGCGCTCTGATACCCGCAAGGGTCTGGTTCGCGCTATATAAAACTTTCAAATAAATAAAAATAAATAAATAAAAATGTCTGTAATAGTCTATGTAACATCGCCCACATTAAAAATAAATTAAAAGAAAACGGTATCTAAAACAATCTGTTTAAGAATTATTCAAGGTCATCAGAGCAAGACTCTGCAGAACAGAGCTGGCTCTATAAGGGGGCCCTCTAAAAGGCTGGGGCCCTGGGCCAGAGCCCACTTTGCCTATGCCGTAAAACGTCTCTGCTGCTCCTAGCAACCCTCCTACCCCATCTAAACCACCTCTAGCCTCAATTCCCGCCCGCTTACTTACCTTTGCTCTTCTCTTCTTTGTTTCATGAGTCCTTACCCTCTTCCTTGTCACTACTGGCTCTCGGTAGACATAAAGGAAATACTACAACAACCTGCATTTGTGCTTTCCCTAATAAACATCTATTCTTACATTTCTTATTGCAATAGGAATAGTAGAAAGTTTTTTTTTCAAGATAGGAGATTCAATCCCGGGTCAGCCTTACACAATCATTGTGTTTTCTTGGAAAGGGTGTCTTGTCACTATGGCCTTTCTCCAAAAGGAAGTTTTTTCAGTCTGATTTTTCATCAGGATGGCATTATTCATTGTGAAATTTTAGCATAATGCAGGCATGCCAAACTTCACCCCAGAGAATCAGACCCGGTCCTCTCCTGAGGATGAGGGGGTCCTCTTGCAAACCTGTCAACACCCAAAGAATGGTTTGCACAGAAGGGGTTGTAGGGCCTTCCTGAATCAATGACGTATCTCTTCAGACCTCGGGAAGAAGCTGAAGCTGTTATGTAGGGTGTGCGCCAACAGGCTGGTTATAATACCAGTGATAACTTGTTTTAATGGAGCTGTGGCTATCACAGATATATTGCCTAATATCACTGTATAGAATAGGTGTTACAATTCCTCTGTTAAATGGTTCATAATGTTTCGACCTGAAAAGGATGAAGGGCTGAGTCAGCCCTGCAGAGATTTGAACCTTTGATCTGCAAGTGACAAACAGACGTCAATGGTGATCATTCAGTTACGGGAGGCATCTTTGATAAGGGTTTGAGGGGGAGATTTACAAGATCTCCACGCAACGAAGCGCAGCCCCCCCATGAGGCTGCGCTGCGTTGCACAACAGGGAGGGAGCAGGAGAGCGCCATATCTTCAAAGATATGGCTCTCTCATCCCCTTTCCCTTGCGCCAGCGCTGATTTCAGCAGCCGTGCGCCAAGCACACACCTTAGCGCCGCAGCGCTAGGGTGTGTGCATGAGTGTAGCATAGGTTTTGCACAGGAAGGATCCCCTTCCTGTACAAAATACTATGCTAGACACGAGGGAAAGCTTTTCTCACTTTGTATGCGTGCTGCATAGTGCAGCACGCATGCAAAGTTGGAACAGGAAGGAGAAATGCTTTCATTTCCCGTTCCTTGCGCCTAGTTGAAAAGGGCGGAGTTTTCTCACGCTAAACCCAATCTACTGTTTTAGTAAATTGGGTTTCGCATAAGAAAGCTTGGGTGGTTGCATGGGAACGCCCATGCACCACCCTTGGTACGCCCCCATGGCGCAAAGTAACGCGAAGCAGCGCTATGTGCTGCTTCGCATTACTTTTACGTTATTTCCAGCGCTAAACTTGAGCGCTAAACAAGGTTAGCGCTGGAAAGTTGATTAGGAAAAAAAGATTTTGCGCCGATTTGCGACACTTTTGTGACGCAAACACGGCGCAAAATCTTAGTAAATGTCCCCCGAGTGTTTTTATCTCTTCCTGTTGGTTTCCTGCGGGGGGTCTGGAGTCACCAGTCACTGAAGGAGTTTGCGACTCTTGCCTTACAGTGTTCAGTGTAAAAGGCAGAGACGCTTGACTGGTATAGTTCGCTTCACCGGGAGCCAGAGGACATCTGAGGCTTGGAGACATGTTCATGTTTTTTGTGGTTAGGCCCAGCCTTGCCTGTGTTCGGGGGTCTTTGTTTCTTCTTGGATTTGGGGTTTGGAAAAGACACAAAACAATGGGTCAGTGTCAGAGCGCAGTTTGAGTAAATCTGCCGAGAAGTCAGCAGATGTGCAGTCACCTGCATCTGGTAATGACAGTGCCTTCAATATGTTGGGAAACATTCCTCCAGATGAGGCCACTGGCCACGTACCCTCACTTTGGTGCTACATTTCCAGAGCCCACACATAGTAGTGGAACCACCTGCAGGACTGGCATTAGCCAATTTACCCCTGTAGTTTTTTTTCCCAATAACAGATAGAACCATTCTGGCAGAGAAAGTGTTGATGTGGCAAAGAACTGGTAAATTGGTGGAGTTTCGCCTGATGCCTTTTAGGCAGAGGTAAAACTGTTGGCAGATGTAAATCATGCCAACCCAACTTTACATCAATCTTAATATCAATATAGCACAATCTTGGCCGACTCAGAGATCTCCCTCAGGTGAGAGGCTGCACATCTCCCGCAGCAAAGGCGAGTGAAACCTGAGCGTCTGTGAAGCTTTAAGCACTGTAATAGATTCACACACGCTGAGCCAACATTGATGAAAACTCTGTGCTTTTCCTTGCCTTTGATGTATGCTCTCCTGAATGTAATATGATGAAACCGTCTCTGCAGACGAGCAGGAGCCTGTAGCAGAAAAGGGCTTGAGACAATGTATAGCCACCAACACCGCAATAATCTGTTGTGTGCAGGGGAGGGCTCAAGGAAGACTTTAAGTCTCATCTACTCCTACTGCATGGCAAGAATGTCCTCCCCCTCCTCTGGTCAGTGTCCGCACAGGTACTCCCACCCCACGCCTAATTTTAAAGTTATTGATTCGCCTTTTCAAGAAGACGGTGGAACTCATCCTAGGGGTTCCCTTTGGGCTTGCATGGGGTGGCTCTGGACTGGAGAGTAACCCTGGGCATAACACTTTGCTACGCTCACGGAGCATGCAAAGTTTGTGCTACTACGCACTACTTAACATAGCGTAGCAGCAGTATAATAAACACCTTCAAATGCTTTGATAAAGCAATTTTCTATACTAAAAAGCATATAACCAATTCACAAAAATGAACTTTGACAATGAAATTATTAACCAATGAGAGAGGTGATGATTTTGGGGTCCCCCCTAACCTAGGGGGAGGACCAAGCAGATGCCTTGAGCACAAAAAGCATATCATGTGAACGATTCAGTGGTGGTCCCTTCCTCCTAGGACCACCCCAAGCACAGTTATGGGCAAAAATATAATCCCAACCAAGGCTCTGCAAAGCATTATGGGACGAGATTAGCAGTGGGCAGTGAATATTATAGTGTCCAATATCAAAATAATTCTACAAAGAGCTGCAGTTCAACTAGTCGTTACTAGATGTCCCTCACGAGTCAAATGCAAAAGCATTGAAATTATTAATACTTCAAGCTGCAGTTCCACTAGTCGTTACTAGATGTCCTCACGAGTCAAATGCAAAAGCATTGAAACCCTTTCATGAAGCTTTTGCATTTGACTCGTGAGGGACATCTAGTAACGACTAGTGGAACTGCAGCTCTTTGTAGAATTATTTTGATATTGGATACTATAATATTTACTGCCCACTGCTAATCTCGTCCCATAATGCTTTGCAGGGCCTTTGGTTGGGATTGTATTTTTGCCAATAACTGTGCTTGGGGTAGTCCTAAGAGGATGGGACCACCACCGAATCGTTCAAAAGATGTGCTTTTTGTTTTCAAGGCATCTGCTTGGTTCTCTCCCTAGGTTAGGGAGGATCCCAAAATCATCACCTCTCTCACTGCTTGTTAATTTATGGTTTTCACTTTTGTGAAATGACTATATGCATTTTTAGCATATAAAGACAGAGATATTTATTTTAGCTTAACTTGCACTGTGCAAGATGCCTTTGGCAATTATTGTACAGTGCAGTCAAGCACACAACTATGCAATTTGCATAGCTACGTGTAGTTCAAAATGTACTTCACGTAGCTACGTGAAGTGCTACTACGCAAACTATGCCCAGGCTTACTGGAAAGCCCCCCAACAGAGGAGCCTCTCTACGGTTTCTTGTCAGCATCTCGGCCTGTCTTCTTGGAGGTGGGGAGAAGGGGGCTTCGGCATCTAGGGGAACTTCCCTTTCGGAAGCTTCCTTCAGAGAATCCCAGCCTCTCCCCCCAGCAGTTTTGTGGTCCTCAGTGGTCCTCTTTTCCCTCTTGCTGCACTGAGTGACCTCCACACCTCTGTGACTGTGATCCTGAGTTGGTAGTACCATTTTTCAGGACTTATGTGATCTTGGGTTAGCAGTTTTTACCCTCGGGGTCCAGCAGGCAGCTGTAAAAGCAGCCACGTCTCCTTGCGATGGCCTTTCAGAGATGGAAGCCTGGGTAGTGGGCTACTAAAGGGATGCTCTTTGTTGTCTTCCCAGTCATTCTGTGGTTCCCTCTGTGGAGTTACCTCTGAGCCTTAAAACCCTTCAACTTCGTCTTTTCCAACCACTTGCTGAGGCTGATATATTATTTTTATCCTTAATACGTTCTTCTCGGTTGCCATCACCTCTGCACTGTGGTTGGGTGAATTGTAATCTCTTCGAGGCCCTCATAGGTTATCACTCAGAGATTCGTATTGGGACCGGGACCATGTTTTCATCCTACAGCGGTGTCCACCATGTATCAAGATTGGAAAGTTTCTCCTCCACCTTTTTTCCTTCTCTCTCTTCACCTGCGGAAGAGGCGTGGCATTTGCTGGATGTAACACGCGTGGTTCAAGTTCACATGTCCTGTTGTGCTGACTGTTGTGCTGACTCCACAGACCTTTCTTGTTGCGATCACCACAGAGTCTGCAACACCATCTTTGTCAAGTTTGATGTTTCTTCTCCGAGTCGATGTATGAACTCTGTGGTCTCTCTGGCCTTTGACTCAATGGCGTCTACTTTCCCAGGGTCCATTTATGGTATGACTGCCTTGTGGGCGGATGCTAGTGGACTGTCCAATGATGACTTGGGCATCACCTTCCAACCATCTCCTCCATTGCTGGTGGGATGTGGAGGATCAGCTGTACTTGGAAGTTGGCACCAAGGAGCTTGTGGCTGTTCTTCCCAAATGATCCCATGGACGTAATTTAAGGGTCGCAGTTGCGACCCCTGGCTTGCTCCTTGCAACCCCTGGCACTGCCTCTGCGACCCCTTGCCTCAGAGGTGGCAAAATCAGTGCCAAGAACACATTGGCCGCTCGTCCTTACGGACGTCAGTTGGGGTTCCGCTTTCCTTTTTTCAGTCCTTTTTTTATTACACTAATAGTGAATATTATATTAGTCACTATTAGTGTAATAAAAAAAAGGAAGTACAATTGGCTGGAATTTGACCCTATCTGGCAGCTGAGGGAAGTAAAAAATGCTTTTAAATGTATGTTTTGTGCGTGTTTGCGGGTGGGCGAGTTTATGTGAGAGAATATGTGCAAGCATGCGTGTGAGTGAAAGTAAAGGTCAAATGGCGTGTGATATCACTTCCGCTGGCCCTCGCATTGTGGTGAATTGATGTCCATGAATGACCCCTTCTGCAATGCTTAATTGTTTAACCATTAGATGAGCGGCATTACTGTCTAGTGCTGTGTTTTTATTGTTTTGCCAAAAATGGCTTTACTTTAGCTGTACCCCCAGTGTCTCGCCTGAAATTGCCTCTGCATCAATAGAAGTAAATGGGAAAAATTCATATTCCCCGATTATTTTCTCAAATCTCCCACTTTTTAGCTCTGAATTGTTGGCATGTGTGTGGTTTTCTCTTCCTCAGCTGCTTCTGAGCAGCGCCTGTTTTGCCGCATAATCGATACCCGAACACGCGCGTGCACGAGGCTCCGTCAGAGGCGCCCGCGCTCCCTGGAGGACAGACTGTTGCTCCAATTGTAAATAATCACTTGTCAATATCACTTTTGCCAATTAAACAAAAACCCAGTGTTTGTTGTGGCGATATAATGACTTTTCTTCGCAGGAAATATAGAATTGCCGTTTGGCTCGGAGGGAGATAGCAGCTGACAAACTGCGCACGTCGAGCGCCGCACATAAATCTCCGGGTTCGATACTTTTGATGTCCTGTAATTTGTAAGAATGCCATGCAAAGAATAAATCTCCCTGGAAAGAACGCGGCCGTGCGCGCGGAGGAGCGTCTGCGCATGCGCACTGGGGGCCGCGGATCCATGGAGTTAAGTGGAAAGCGAGCTATCGGCCCATGTGGGGCAAAACCAAGCTAGTCTTTCAGGAAGCCAAGGAAGCAGAGAAGCTTCTTATATTAATTAATTTCATTAGATACTCTCGCAGGAGCAGTTTATAAGTTATTTCATGGGATACTCTCGCGGGAGCAGCTTATAAGTTATTTCATGGGATACTCTTGCGGGTTATAGTGCGCTTTACAAATACACTTAACATAACATGCTATGAAACATCATGCTACGCTAATTTATGTTAGTCTAGGGTACGCAATACTATGTTATATTATGGTATTGTATGTTAAGCCGTGCTGCATAATGGAACGATATTTTATGGTACTTTATTCTTTGTTATCCTATGCTATGGCATATTATGTTATGTTATTATGCTATGCTGTGCTACACAATGCTGTGCTATATTGTGTTAGGTGCAGAAGTAGCCAAGCCACTGAAAGCTCGGGCTAGGCTGGATCCAGATGTCTGGCTCTGTCTCAGCTCAAGGGTGCCTGGAACCTCGGGCCCAAAAAGAGCCGAGCTTTTGCGGGAGGAGAAGTGGCCCTAGTGGCTATAGCTGCCGACCATGCAGTGTGGGAATCCAGGTTTAATCCCAGCATCGATTCAGAATCTTGTGAAGCTGGGCAAATCTCTCTGTGCTGAAAAAAAGGTGTACCATTGTCAGTTGTGAAGTGCTGTTATATCGCTGGACATGGTTTGCAGTACGTAAAACTACCAAAAAATAAAATATGGATTGATTCAGCCGGTCACCCACGTTCTAATCTCATACACCAACAATTAAAGACCAGACTTTCATTCATTATGTGAGAAAGAAATACCTCTTTAGTGGGTGAATTGCACATTGAGGGAAGAGGTGTGGTGCAGCGGCCAGGGCGGCTGACTCTGGAACACGGGGGCTCACGTTCGATCCCCGGCGGCAGGTTAGCCCAGCACCTTGTGACTCTGGGCAATAGCTCGCTTAATCTTCCTGACGGCCCCCAGCGCCGGGACACCTCGCCTGAGGTAGCTGCGTGCTTTGCAAATGCTGGTATTATTATTTGTGAAACCACAAGGCCTGGGATCAATCCCAGCTTTCGTGCTTGACTAAATTGTGTGATACTAGGCAGATAACTTGTTTCACAGAACCTCATTTTTGTTCATTATCCCAAATGAGAGGATCTTCAAATAGATAAGTTCAGGATGTGGCTGTACAAAAACTTCTTTTGTGTTTGATTTAATTGCCTATAATGTTGCTTTTTCTCTAACACAAATGTAGGCCACATATAGGGCATGCATGACAACTGACTTGCCACTTAGTTCACTAATAGCATTGTCATCAGGGAGGGGACAGGAATGTTTCTCTGTTCAAGTTTAAAAATTCTCTCTTTTAATAAATTCTTATCAGTGCATAGACATAATATGATGTAGAGAGGTAAAATGCTTCCAGTTGTTAAAGAAATACAATTTTGAACACACCTTATCCTATTTTAATGCGATGTTTGTTGCATGAATCACAACCCAAATATTTTCGAAGCTCGGCTCGTGCACGGGCTCTTAGAGCCAGACTTGGCCCCTTGGCTCACCGCTCCCTGTTCATTTTTTTGGCTCACCCACCTCTAGTTACGTGATGCTGTTCTAGGATATATTATGTATTCTATGCTTTACTTGATGTGCTATTCTACTTTATGGTATTTATGTTATGCTATTTTTTGTTATGTTACGCTATACCATGGTGCATAATTCTAGGCTACTGTACCATCCTGGTACAGTATGTGCACAAGATGTGCTATGGCACATTATGCCATATTATGCTATGTTATTTTATGTTATGCTTTGCTCTGCAATTATGGTTTATCTTACACCATACCATAATATGGCACATTATGCTCGGAAATGCTATCTTGTTATCTGCTATGATGTGCTACACAATGATATTCGATGTTATGTTACATAATGCTATGTCATTTTATTTATTCTTATTTTATTTTAAAAGTTTTATATAGCGCTGGCTGGACCCAAGGGTATCAGAGCGCTTTACAAGGTTCGCAAGAGTAGATATGAAAATAATAAAATATAATGAGGTTGCATTCAAATCAAATTAAAAACAATTGATGTAAACTGATTTAGAGAACAGAATTACAGCAGATTGAGATAATCAGTAGCAAGTCAAGAGAAAAGGGGTATTCGAGGAGCCAGGGGGAAAGAGAAAGCGGGGTGCAGGATGTAGGAGAGTGGGGAGGCTGTGAGGGGGGATTAGGGAGATACTGGATAAATCAAGCCGGGCCTAAGAGAGGAATAAGATATAGAGGGCAGGAAAAGTGAGCAGTGGAAAGGGGCTGGAGAAAGAGCATCGTGAGGTCAGAAGGGGGAGTCCTAAAGCAGTAGGAGGCTGGGATGTGCCCAGGGAAGGGGTTAAGGGCCCCAAAATTTTTCAAGAAGGTGAAGTTTGAGGTCTTTTTTGAAGCTGAAGTAGGAGGGGTTGCAACGAAGTTCTTTAGGGAGAGCATTCCAGATGGTCGGCGCATTTCCAGAGAAGGAGCGTGATTGGGTAGATTTCTTGTTTAATAGAGGAGGGACGAGAACGAGTGAGTTAGAGCTCCTCAGTGTTCGAGAGCAGCCCGCTTTGAGCAGTTTGTCTGCGAGGTACAGAGGGGTGTGTTGATGCAGGGCTTTGTGTGTAATGCAGGCGGTCTTGTAGGTAGATCTGCCTTCAATAGGGAGCCAGTTGAGGGCTTTAAGGGTAGGGGAGATGTGGTCGAACCGTTTGAGGTCGGTAATGAGTCTAGCAGCAAGGTTAAGAACAGATTTGATTGGGGCTAGGTGGACTTTGGGTGTTCCAGAGAGAATGGCGTTACCATAGTCGATTTTAGACAGGACCAGTGATTGGACAGCTGACCTAAAGTCTTCAGCCGGAATGAAGGGTTTTAATTTCTTGAGGTGAAAGAGAGTGAAGAGAGCACTTTTAGCTGAATTTTTTATGTGGGAGTTGAGAGAGAGGTTCTGGTCGATGTTAATTCCTAGGGATTTGACTGAGTTGGATAAGGTGAGAGAGCAGTTGAGCGCAGTATGGTCAGAAATCCAGGCTTGGATAGGGAGCGGGCTGTTTTTGGGGGAGAAAAGAATGATTTCAGTTTTTTTAGGGTTAAGTTTGAGGTGGTTATAGTGGAACCAGGATTGGATCTTGGTCAGGGTGTCATTGAGGTGTAGAATGTCAGCGTGGGATTGAATCTTATGATAAAGTTGAGTGTCATCAGCGTAGAGGTGATACTTTATTCCCGCAAGCTTAAGAATAAGGGTGAGGGGTTCCATAAAGAGGTTGAAAAGAGAGGGGGAGAGAATAGACCCTTGAGGGACACCCAGTGAGACAGGCATGGGTTTAGAAAAGCAGTCATGAATTTTGATTTGCTGGGTTCTGTGTTGAAAGAAGGAGGAGAACCATTTAAGCACCGATCCGTTGAGGCCGAAACGATCTTTAAGAGTGTTGAGTAACATAGAGTGATTCACAGTATCAAAAGCTGAGGAGAGATCAAGGAGAATGAGAAGGGAGGATTCGCCCTTGTCAAGGGAGTGATGAATGTCGTCAATTATATTGAGCATGGATGTTTCTGTACTACATCCTTTTCTGAAACCTGATTGAAAAGAGTCCAACAGATTGAATGTGTCGATGTGTGAGTCAAGTTGGTGTAGGGCACATTTTTCAAGGGCTTTAGAGAGGAGAGGAAGGTTAGAGATGGGTCGAAGATTATTAAGGTCATTGGGGTCAGCGGCCGAATTTTTGAGGATGGGAGTGATTTGTCCGAGTTGTA